>CM034233.1:5469694-6864806 GCA_019916065.1 Vitellaria paradoxa | reverse complement strand
ATTAATTATCTTAAATATATTAATTATTTCTTTATCTTCTAATCGCCTGAAAGGAGCAAAAGAAATGTCCACCACAGCACATGCCTACCACCTACTTTAATTTTGACAGCAATAAGGGCATCCAAATGTAAGCTTAGGTCTGGTACCCTTTTGGAGTCCAAAACCCAAATGGTCTAGCTAATCATTAGAAACTTTCTGTCAGACAATCGCTGTTGTAATCCATAAACACCCAAACAAGGCCTTATTCATTTCGGTAAGTTACAAGTATAAATGGTACGCTAGAAAGAACATTTCAGTCTGCTAGTCTTCCATGATCATGAAAATGACAAATCATACTAAACCCAAGTAAAACATAGCCGTTGCATAAATCAACACGAAAGCCTTTAGGCGATTTATCCTCAGTTTTATGTCCAAAGCCATAGTTCCATATGTGATATAATTATGACATTCTCATAATAATTCCATGCCCAACCTTACAAAATAGTCAACCAAAATATCCATTAGAAATTTTCTACTGTTAAGAAAACACATATACAACCCGTCCAAAGCTACGAAAAACAAAAGCAAAAGAACACTAATTCTCACACATCATACGAATATCCTAAGCCGAGGTTCTTACACAGTTTATTACAATGAAAGTTACAAATTTAAACTGGGTAGCAAGGATCAAAACCTAATTGTATATCTGACGCAATGCAATTCAACTCATCATTTAAAATTCCTTAAATTTCTAGGGAGGATAAAACGACCAGCTTAATTAGAGTACTAAAAGCAAAAATTAATCAAGCGAGAACGTTATAGATTTATCTGACCTGGGAAGGAGAACAGAGTAAGCCAGATGCATCTGATCCAACCACTGCAAGATCACACACAGTACAAAGTTGGCCTTCTTGGGATGGAACAAAACGAGAGCTACAGTAAGGGCATGATATATCCTTCTGTCCCCGATATATGGGTGCATAAGTGGCCCCACAAATCACAAAGGGGTTTCTGAAGTCGTAGTTCAGCTGGGAAACGTCATTCATATTCCTCTCTGCAGCCTGTAAAACTTGACGGGCTGTCTTGGCTTGGTTTTCGATGGTAGGATTGGTCTGCAACAGTCTCCTAGCAAAGTTGGCTGCTGTGTTTAGATTACGTCCCCTGTAGCAAACAGTCATGGCATTCATCAATGCAAGTCTTAGGTGCGGCATCTGAACGTTGCAGTGGGTGAAGTAGGCTGCCAGCTCCTGCTGACGAACAGGATCGTCCTTCAATTCCCTCCTCTTAAGTTCCATCTGTAAACCCAGAACATACTCCTTTACAATGATGATTAATTCCTTTACTTCATCCACATCCCTCCTTGACTCAACCACTATCAGAGGAATGGTGTGAAGAATACCCAGAAAAAGACGCAAAGCTTCTGTAAATTTCCCTGCAGTTGTGGCCCTATAACCAGCCTTAAGCTTCTCTTCCAACTGAGAGAAATTGAATACGAGTGCAGGCGGGCTCCTTAGATTAGGTCTCGCCGACTCACTCCATCCCCTCTCAATTGGCACTGAGATGATAGGAGCTGAGGAAAAGGCACGCAAGTAACTATGGCTGCCTGTGTGAAGATCAAGAAATAATGGTCTCAAGGGAGCAAAGTTCCTTATACCCAGCTGCCGGCTAAGTAATCGCATTGCAGTATCAAAGTTACCAGCTGCTGCATGTTCAGCAGCAAGAGATGATTTTTGAACCCAAATCTGGCTGGTAGGCATACCAGGAGTAGGTGTTATAAATACTGAAGAACGAGTCACAGCGGAAGTTGTTGGAGTGTCCATATCAGGGGGGAGATCAAGGTCGTCAAGGTCCCATCCACCCTCATCATTTTCTTCATTGACTTCCTCATCCTCCAGCACCATACTGATGTCTCCATTTTGGGTGTTCTCAACATCAGTGATGTCCAAATCTTCACCCCAGTCAGCATCTGCAGCATCTACATATTCTTCCTGCGTGCTTCTGGCCGTACTATCAAGGCCACCCTCAAATATACCTTTTGTGACCATCAATAAGGGCCAATCACCTCCACCAGAGATGGGCCTTGGGGGCATCAAAAGAGACGCTGACCTCCCCTCTGCCAAGGAAGGAACATTATCCCCTAGTTCAGCAGCAAGACGTTCCGCAATATCCTGAAGCCCATGGACAGTAGCTGTGACATATGCAAGCGGCAGATGGCCGGCATTTTCCAAAATTTTAATGCGCTCCCTGATATCACCAAGGTACAAGGCATTGTGGAACTGACCCATAATATCATTCTTAACTTCAGCAATTTTCATCATTTTGGATAACTTCTCCAGATTACCTGTTACAAGATAGAGGAAGGATAACCGCTCAAAGTTCTTTGTCCTCTGGTATGCATATTCTACAATACCTGCATTACCCTGACGAAGGGCCTCAACTCCCAACTTATACCAGTGATCTTTCTCATCAATTTCCTTGGCAGAAGCAACAGCTATCTGGATGTTTCCACTTTCAAGTGCCAAGTTGAAGCGAATCCGTTCATCCTTCACAAAATGGAGAGCAACCTCTGGAAAACCTTTTTGTTGGAGATATGCAATCATGGCTTGCCCGCAGAGATCTGAGTTCCTAATCATGATCATAACCTGATCGTATCTCTTCCTTAGCAAGGAAAGCTTGAAAACATATTCAGTTGAATCAATAATAACGGCACGGTTTTTCCCCTCTCGGTCTAAGCAAAAGATTGTGTTTCCAAAAATTTTTGTGATGTATACAGGGACATCGAGTGTCTTGATGATTCCACAGTCACCATTAGGAAGACAGTATTTAATGTGCGTTAAAGTAGTATATATAAATATACCATTGTCATCCCAGGCTCCACTCTTCACACGAATTGTCTCATGAACTGTGCAGCGGTGCACGAGTTTCTTATCTGCTATGATAATAGAATACTTGCTCAGCAATGCAACACTCTCCATGTCACTTGACCAAACAACATACCTAATGAAAGAAGCCTGAAGATCCCCAAGAACAATCCTCTGTTGGAGGTCAAAAATAACTACTCGATCTTCTGCCCTGCACAACAAGTTTCCTGTACCGGCATAAAATATTGTTTCAGAAGCAATAGGAAGGGCACTCTTCTTGACAATCTCATTTTTCAGATTCTTAACTAACACTTGATTGCTACTCCTCTCAAGCACTGCAAACCTATTTCGAGCCACGAAAACTGCCGATCCCCCAAAACCTCTTTTTGCCTCTTGAACTGTATCACCTCTACTGAAACTGTCTTTAGCTATAATATAGAGTTCATAAGATCCTCCATCCACATCTGAACAGATCAGAACAGCATTTTCAGTAGGACTATACGAAAGGGTTCTTGGAGCTTGATTCAAGATGGTTGAACCAGGCCTTCGGATTGGCAGTACTTGAGTGTCTTTCTGAGTTGAGTACTCATAGAAGCGCAGAAATCGATCTTTTGCATAGTACAGAGAATCACCACTCACAGAAAATGCTGGACGCTCCCTCTGCAGCTTGAAAACTATCATGCCACTATCATGACCAGCTGCCAGAAGGTTCATCTCAGGATGCAATGTAAGAATCCAAAACCTGTCATGCTCCCTGCGAAAAGTTTGAAGGGAGGTGCGTTTTGTAGCATCCCACACGCGAATGCTTTTATCCTCTGAATTTGACACAATAATATCCTGTCTTGTATGAAATAGAACACAAGATACATTGTTCATGTGCCCCCTCAAGGTATCTACTTCCCAAGCTTTTGTATCTAAAAGAAATGAAAAGTTAATTACAAACAATTAGCTACTTTAGTTGAACCAATTTCTAATATAATAATAACGTATGTCTAATAAACAAATCAAATGCCACTCGTTTCTGTAAGAGTGATTTCCGGAAACAAAACTCATGTTTCAGGTTGCAAGGAAGTTGGTTTGGGTGGTTAGTTCAGAAGCTTAGACGAAGTCTTAATGCACCTGCTAGGAAATGGTTCCTATTTCTGAAAGATAAAACCCCCAAACTGAAGAAAATACAAGCAGCTTCTGCGAGTGTAAGCGAAAAGTAAACAAAATAAGCACGCTATTGTTCAAACAATAGAATGGAGGAAGGACATTTTAATATATAAAAAAAAATCAAGTTAATGAATAGAATCAATCACCTCAACAATGCTAAAGATGGCTATTAGTAGATTCACCGCAAATTGCTCTAAATTGGATTCTTTCAAAATCATACTTTCAACTATGTAGCAAAGATGTTCTAAATTGTGAAACTTGAAAATAAAAAATAAAAATAAAAAAGAAAGAAAAAGAAAAATTCTTCTAGGAATTAACGTGGATGAGATTTTGGGGAAAATAAGAAAATTTCATCAGTAAATAAATAAAACACGTGAATGCCACAAAATGCCACCAAACAAGGATTAAATGTCATTCTCTGTTCCCCATCCCTTCCCCCCCCCCCCCCCCCCCAAAAAAAAAAAAAAAAAGAACAAGAGGAAGAAGAAACAGAAGTGCAATGCGATATCTCACTACTAAGGTTGAGGATTTTTTAGCAAAATGGAGTAAAAATTACTTCATATTTCTCATATAACAGCAAAGGGCAACACATGCACTACCAAATCTCTTACTGATTACAACCAGCCTCAAATCTATATCTATCAGTAAAAACATTGGGGGGGGGGGGGTGGAGAGGAACTTGGCTGCCTACCATTCATTCGCCAGATCTTCACTTGGCGATCGTCGGCTCCAGAAACAATTAGAGGGAGAGTAGGATGGAATGAAGCCCAGTTAACTCCTCGATCATGGCCCTCCAACACATACTTAACTACAGCATCAGTCCCACCAAAGAAATCTGTGTTCATCTGACTCAACCTTAGGATATCATCAGCAGGAGAAACTGTTTTCTTCCTTAACGCACCAATATCCCAAACACGAATGGTCTGATCCAAGGAGGCTGATACAACCAAGTCTTCTTTGGGATGAAATAAGGCACACATCACATAATGGTTGTGTCCAGTTAACACATATATGCAAGTCCGGGATTGCCAATTCCATATCCTTATAGTTTGGTCATCGCTTGCACTAACAATCCAGGGACACTCATAGTGAAATTGGACTGTACGAATGTAATCAAGATGTCCAAGAAGGGTAAACAAGCATCGGTGCAACTTGTAATTCCACACCTTGATCTTGTAATCATCCCCTGCATAAACCAGAATTTAAACCAAAAGGGACAGCCTCAAAAGCCCTGACAAAACTAATACAGCATTTAGAAATTAAGCACAAACAATTCATATGGGTTTTGAGTGTAAGAAACTAAAAATAAGTACAGATAGAAAGTTCTGACTGTTCAGAGAGACCATACCATTGAGTTTCTATTTGACAATAAGTTTGGTACATGCAATGCATGTGCAAGTTAAATTGTCACTCACAAAGGGGTAAAACTATACAACCAGAAAAATTAACCAAAATAAATTGGCATAGTTGTGGGCCTGTCACTTTAAAATGAAAGACCAACTAAAATATGTTTTGATTGCAAAGTTGCCATTGCTGCATTGAGCAACTTTTCCATCAAAATTTTCTCATAAGATAGCACTTTCCCTTACAAAAACATGAAAGATAACATGGGTAACTGGTTAACAAATAATAAAATTTACAAAAATACCCCTAAACCAATAGGAAGTGAAATCATTTTAATTGTAAAAACAATAAATTTTACTAAAACAAATCTAGAAGTTAAAAACTTGACTAGCTTCATTTTCAGGGAGGTCCCCTTAGGCTTTTTTTGGGAGGGCCGAATAGGAGTTAAAGGGAGTAAATAAAAGGAGGTGAAAATATTTACGTTATTGGGAGGATGTGAATGGAAGATAAAGGAAGTAAATGGAGGTGACTCATTCATGTCCACTCACCTCCATTAACCAACTTTCTTTCACTCCCAATTTGGGAGGGAATAGTTTTTAAATAATAATAATAATAATAATAATAATTAAAGTGTAATTTCTCTATTTTATCCTTACTATGTTTTATTATTTTCACAAATGTGTAACATAAATAAATATATTTTAAAGAGTATTTACCCTACCCTCCATTACCCTTCCCATCTCTCCCAAACAAAGAAAAAAGTATTCACCTCCATTCCATTCCCCTCCCTTCCTCCTTATTTACTTCAGTTCCCCTCCCCTCCCTTCCCATTCTCTCAAATAAAGGCTTAATATCACAGTATAGATTGTTAAGGAAAAGGAAAATTAAAAAGGAAGCCAAGAAAATCATAAATGCTACATCATCTAGATTTAATTTCAAGTGAGCCAACAATTAAATGATCATATTATGCATGGTTAAGCAAATGATCTTGCTTTCTCATGTGGCAAGCAATGAACAATCCAACACTCAAAACCGAAGTCACATTGCTTTGGCATAAAAAAAATTTGAGCAACCAGAAGAATCAAAACATATATGAGAAATTCAAGTGTTGTTATGCATGAAACACAAAAAGAAAATCTCGATTCCGCTATTTCAATGAAAAATAAAAATCCTCAAAGGATCAAACAGAGGTAGCAATATTTTTCAAACCTCCGGAGACAAAGAGGGGCTGGGAGTTGTGGAACTGCACCCCGCGAACAGGTCCATCATGTTCATCAAACCGATCAATGAGAGTCCCAATCCTGTAGTCCCATAGCTGGATCACACCACTGTGAAGACTCGCCAAGATCCATGGCCTCTTACTATGAAAACTCAGTCCCTTCACTCTATTACTCTTTGTCTCGAACTTCGTCAACATCTTTCCCCAAAATCAGAACTCAAACCCAAACCATAACCAAAACGACACCACCGCAACGTTCCATTGATTCGAATTATTTGAATTCTCCAAATGCAATTGAGCGAATCGTCAGATCGAAAGGCGATAGCGTTGTGAATTTACCTCAGGTCTGAGAAGGAAATCCGCTGATCAAGAGGAACTGGGCATTCCATTGAGCGATCGCCGGAAAAAGAATGGCCGGAGTAAAGTGGGCGCACGACACGCAGAAGGGTCCAAAGCTTTAAAGGGTTTGGTCCGTGCGTTAGATCAGCCGAAGTCTCCGAGCGAAGGAAAGGCCCCGATGATGGACACCTTCTCATTTTCCTTCTCTCTCTCTCTCTCTTTTTAAATTCCATCGTAGGCCCTTCACCCACTACAGCAAAACATAGCCCGGCCGGGAATCAGCCCAAACTTCCCTAAGGCTCGTCTTAAATCAGAACTAATTTCTGTAATAAAAAATAAATATAATTTTGACATTTCATCGGATGACGCATTATATTTTGTTCAATCTTTTAAGGAAGTTTCAGTGAGCGTTTGATGAGAAAAAATAGAAGAAACACGAAAAGAGATAGAGAAAATAGGAATAAAACGTAAAAATATAAATATACATACTCTTGTTTAAATGGATTAGAAAATATTATGAAATAAAATGTATTCGTTGATATATTATTTCTTTAATTTTTAAATTTCATTTTTATTTTATTTTTTATTCCAATTCAAACAACAGAATAAATATTAAATCTCTATTACCTTTTGGGTAAATTACACTTAGACTCGTTGAATGTTAAGCTAATTACAGTAACATGTATCAACCATTTGAACCTTATATTTACCTCCCTTATTCCTTAATGTTTATAATACTTAAACTCCCTCCGTTAATTTTTCCCCTAATACTGTTAAGGTGTATAGTAAAACGATATAAATGCCCTTGATAACTTCAAATAGTTGAGGAAGGTTTCTATAATTAGCTTAATGTTCAGGAACTTCTATAATTTAGCCTAATTATATTATTTTACCTAAATAATTTACTAATATATTTCATATTAATTTAGTTATATTTTATATTATAAATAATTTAGTAAAATATATTTTATATTAATTTAGTTAATTTATTTTAATTAATTTATCATTAATTAACTTAATTAAATTATTAATTATTAATTAATTTATTTAAGGGATTATAATTTAGTTAATTAAAATAATTAATTAATAATATTTTATATTATTTATGAAAAATAATTTTATTTTAATAAAATATTTAAATAAAATAAATTATTTTAATATGATATAACAAAATGGATAATATACTAAAATTAAAAAAAAATATTTATGTAAGAAAAAATGAGTAAAAACACCTTTTTTTAACCTTTTTTGCGTAAGTTGTCATTTTTTGAAAAAATAAAAATTAATAAATATATTTTTATGTGTTTATTTTTAATTTTTAGATTTACTTGAACTAGTTTTTGCAGTTTCAGGTAATAGGTCCACTAAGTGCATTATTATATAATATATAAAAAAAATCTAAATAATTAATAGAAATGATGTAAGTAGATTGTAGATCTATTATTTTAAAATATTTAAATTACTAAAATATTTTATAATTTTAAAATTTTATAGACTAAAACTAACGTGGCGGTATTATGTTTTTTAACTTAATGATTCAAACACCAGTTTAAGCAAATCTGATAATTAAAAACTAAATACATAAAAGTATATTTATTAAATTTGTTTTATTTTTTTCAAAAAAAAATGACAACTTACAAAAAAAAAGTAACAAAAATTAAAAATATTCTTACTGTCATTTTTCTGTCATAAATATTTTTTTTATTTTAGCACCTTATCTATTTTTTATGTATCATATTAAAATCATTTATTTTATCAAAATAAAATTATTTTTAATAAATAATATAACTAAATTATTAATTAATTAATTTAATTAACTAAATTATAATCCGTTAAATAAAATTAGTCAAGTATAATTAATTAATAATTAATAAAATGTATTATTTAATAATCAATAATTTAATTAATTTTGTAATTTAAGAGAATATATTTGGTTAATTAATAATTAATAAAATATATTAAATTTTAATTAATTAATAATTAATAAAATATATTAATTAATAATTAATAGCTTAATTAAGTTAATTAATGATAAAATTAATTAAAATAAATTAACTAAATTAATATAAAATATATTTTATCAAATTATTTATAATATATAATATAATTAAATTAATATGAAATATATTTTAGTGAATTATTTGAGTAAAATAATATAATTAGGCTAAATTACAGAAACCTCTCCTGAATATTAAGCTAATTGTATAAAACTCCCTAGGCCATTTAAACTTCCTAAGGGCATTTATGTCATTTTACTATAGTACCCTAATAGTGTTAGGAAAAAAACTAATGGAGCGGATCTAAATGTTACAAACATTAAGGAATAAGGAAGGTAAGTATGAGATTCAAATAAATAATTGAAGTAGATCACTGTAATTAGTTTTAACAAAAATCTTTTATCCAAACACTATTTAAATGATTCGTTTGCTTAAGAAAATTGTTCGATATAATATCTTTTTCTTGAAAACTATTTTAAGATTATGATTTTTAATTTTGATAAATTTATACTCTGTTGAAATTTGGGATAATATATACTGAGTCTTACTAAAATTATGGAGTCTAATTTTTTGATGAATTTAGATTTTGAAAAAATTTTAATATAACTAAAGATAATTATTCAGCATAATAAAGTTGGATAATAGAGAAGATCAATAAATTTTTAACACTATCTATTGAAATTCTCAATATGATAAATTAGATGTTGTGATACACTATATATGTAATAACCCAAAAATTTTAAAATTTTAATATATATAAAAAAAATTAAATTTAGAAAAGTTTACAATTGGTAATACTTATGTACATGTATATTACTTTGTATATATATATATATATATATAAATAGTAAAGAAACTTGGGCACCAAATTAAAAAAAAAAATGAATTTTGAACTTTCCTGGAAGTTTACTTTGCTTGGCCACCAAGCATGTGATGTGTATATGTATGTGTGTGTGTGTGTGTGTGTGTGTGTGTGAATGTGTGTGTGTGTGTGTGTTATGTGCTGAGAATAAGAAAACCGAGAGAGAAACAAAAAAGGAAGAAAAAGAAAATAAAGAAGAGAGAGAAAATGAGAAATTCAATTCAAGAATAACGGGGTTTTGGTATTTTTTTACGTTGTGATCATCATGGCGATGTCAGTCGTGATAATTCAGCCTAAAATGGGAGATACAAATAAGCGAAGTTTTAAAATTTTGGAGTTTCTTCACCTTTTCTTTGGATTCGAGGTAGGGATTTAATGCATTTTATTTACATATATGTGATATGAAAATATTTTGATAAATTGTTATGTGATCATTTTGTATGAATGTAATTAAATTTAGACTACATTGGGTGAATTCTGTCCAAACTAAACCACCAAAATATCACTACCAAAAGAAAAGGATTTCACTGGAATTTGAAGGAATTGTAGAAAAGAATATGTCAAAGCATATCCCATGAAAGTTCCCAAAATTTTCCTTTAACCCCAATAGTTTTTATGTAATTATGATTTGACCCCAAAAATTTTACAAAATTACAGTTTTACCCCTAAATCACTAAAAATTTCAGTTTGACCCAAACTTATTGAAAAATTGTAAATTGGCCCCAAAGTTTTGGGTAATTACGTAGTGACCCCAAAGTTTGGAATAAATATGAAGTGGCCCCAGGGCTTTCTAGAAATTACGATTTTGCCCCTAAAGTTATGCAAAATTACAATTTTGCCCCTGAAGTTGCAGTTTGACAATCTATAGTTATGTGCATGGAAAATGTGTGATAGAGAATGCTCAATTTTGGAATGTTTGAGTGATTTATTTTATTAATAGAGAATGATTATGAAAGTGATGATGTGATGTTGTTGATTGATTCTAACGAGCTGTTTTATTAAGATGATAATAATTGAGATAAAGGAAATGTGAACGATATTGTGATTGCGGGGCTGTAGATACTGAAAAATAGGGAGGGTACAGAGATTACCCTTAGGTTGCAAAACCCTAAACCTACGCAGGGGTTGGTATTCATGCCAGTAGGTTAGTAGCCTACAACGATGATAATTATTGGGCTACTCGTGGCCATCGGGTCTGAACCAGTGAACGACGATATTGTATAGTATCTGCCCCATGACTGTGATGTGATGGCAAAGAGATGAATGAAAGATAACAACTGAATTATTTTTGGGATGTACTTTGATGTATGGTTTGATGTTGGGATGCACGACGATTTAAAATTCGTGAATTATTGATATGAAATTATTGCTAATCTGATTTTGTGTGCATATCATATATATTGTTATTATGCATCGTGGGCACAAGTGGATTAGTGCTCACGTCCCTACAGATTCTTTTGCAGGTCATGAACCTAAGACCTAGGTGGACTATTATTGGAGTTACTCTTCGTCGCTGTAACATTACTCAGAACTATAATATAATTTAGGGATTGGTTTGATACGATTGTAAAGGCTTTGAAGCCTAGATCTCTACTATTAATTAAGGTGGTGGCTGGAGCACTGTTGCTCGGTTGCACCGAGGTTTTGTTGTTATCAATTACTTTTAGCTATTAACAAAATTATTATTATTATATAGTATAGATGTTTGCTCCAAGGTGATGGTGCAACTCTAATTAGGAGACGAATATTTTAGCACACGTCGTGTATAACTTTTTCACTCACTCCATGAGGTTCGAAATTCAAGGCGTTTCAAGTTGTGAAAATCGGGGTGTTACAAGTTGGTATCAAAGCCTAGGTTAGAATACCTAAGGGACAGTGGGAGTTTGGCATTATATGTTATATGTTCATGTGTTATAACTGAGATTTAGTTGTTTTTGAAAATGAACTCATTGGTATTTTATGGTATAGTTGGTAGTGTAATTGGAAAAGCTACTAGAATAGTAACCTTTTTGGTAAAGGATATGAAAACTCATGAAATATCCTTAGCTGATGGTAAGTAAAACTGGTATGTGAGCAAGTGGTGTACCCGACGGTGGTTTGTTTGGCTTAGGCATAAGATGTAAATGATGTTTTGGTGGTAGTTTTGATATCAAGAATGATGGTTAGATGTGGATGTGAATATAATAAAAGGATTTTAAATTTGAAGTACAAGAGGCTTAAAAAGTTTAAGATAGTGACTCAAGAATTTATTGAGCCTGAATTTTTTTGTTAAGTGGTGTGTAATTGTGAAATGATGGCAACAGTAGAGATTTGAATTTTGAAATAGGTTAGTAACTTGATAAGTGGTGATTGACCGTTGTTATGGATTAGTGATGACTATCTTGATTGATGACACCGTAATTTAGATTTGGGATAAAGCAAGAATAATGTCATGAAGTGCATTGGAAAATCTCATGTTCATATAATCAATTTGAGGTTAAATGAGAAAGAGTCTCCGTTTTATTTTCGTGAGTAATGTGTAGATTTTGGAGGTGTTTCTTAGGAAAAAGTGGGGTTAATTTCCTTAAAGGTAGATTCATTTTTTCTTAAATTTTATGTCAGATGCCTCTCTCGTTTCAATTGTGCCACATTCTACGGTATTGTTTAAGTTCTGGAAGTTTAGAATTTAATCAAGTAATTTATGGGCCTATGGTTTCATCTAATATTTGGCGTTGAGATATTGATTATTCTTGTTAAGATGAATGGTAAAAGGTTTAAGGTTTTGAGTAAATTAGAAGTTGTCAAATTAAGTGGTGTTGAAAGATACGTATTTGTTTTTGAATTTTGGCAATCGTCTTAATGGTTACGTGTTGAGAACAGCAAGTATACGTTTTGTTTATTTAAGATAAAGTTTGGGGTCAGGTGGTATTTGGTCGAGTAACTACGATGGATCCTCCAAAGGTTTTAGTTGTATTAGTTGAGTATGACTGAGGTTGTATTTGATATCTAAGCTTTGTGAATTTGGAGGGTTATTACCACTGCACTATTTACGATGCCTCTCAGCTGATAGAATTATTGATTTGATTGGTCTAGGAAAGATCAGAAATTTGGAAGGGTTAAGTTATTAAACATATTTTATAGGCCGAGGTGTAAGTGGATCGAAACTCTATGTTGGTTATTCCTACCCGTGGAAGGGTTACTCTAGATATTGTGATGGGTTGCGAGAAAATTTTAAGTTGTGTGCTAATACATAATGGTCAGGTGACGGCGTAAGTCGAGGTAGTTAAAATCATATGAGAAGGAGTAACTGAAATTGGTTTTTACTTTGAAGTCTTGATAAGATTGGTGGAATGGCAAAAGAGTTTAGAAAGTAATCAAAATACAAGAATTCCAAAGTTGTTGGTATATACAATGTGATTTGACTCTGAGGAAATGTAGTTGAATGGAGTACTAGAAATGTTATGATCTTAAATTTTTCAATGTTACTCGGGTGAGGCAAATATAATGGCTAATACTTTAAGTAAGAGGGCAAGAAGTTTAGTTGTACTAGAGTTGCTTTCAATAAAGTTTTTCAGAGAATGTTGTGATTTTGAGGTTATTTGGGACGAGAATTATAATAATAGAATTATAAATTTTTAGAGATGAAGTTATTCAAGAATGGTATTGATCATATGGACTAGAAGTTGTTGGATTCCAGGTGTGGAACTAGTTTTATCAGAAAATGTACTATTGCCAATTTTGTTGAGTACAAAAGTGTAGTCATAAATAGATAATTAAGATTCAAGAACAAAGTGATTATACTTGATGAGTATGGACTTCGAAGAGTAGAGGTTTGGGAGTTTTATCATTCGAGGTTTTGATGCATCTTCAATATTGATGGAATGAAAGGAAATGCAGAGTGATGTTTGTGGATTTTTGGAGGCATTTTCAGAAAAAAAAAATTTTTCGCTTACCACCTAAGAGGGAGTAGCAAGTTAAGGAGATTATTAAGGGAAATAATAATGAATATTGGAGATTGATTTGTGTACTCGTAATAGCGGCAAGTGATTGATAATTGATATGATGAGTGGGAGCTAAAATTTATATAAGTAATAAATTGTGAAACTCAAAGTGTTGATCAATTCGGTTATACTTGGTCAGATTATTTGTTATACAGTGGATATTGAGGCTTCATATGGTTAATAGAAATTTTATGAAATTTTAGTTGTGAGATAGAGAATAGTAGAAAAAAATTGGAAAGGAAAAAGTTTAAAGAATATTTGAAAGTCCAAACTAAGAATTTGGGGATTATTTAAGGGTATGCTAGACATATCATACTTATTGGGCTTTGAGATGATTAATTTGAAATTATACCATTAATTGATTAGATGTTCTGATATGATCAATTTAAGTGTGATAATGCTTTGATTTAACTTGAGTATAATTAGAATTAAGAATTATATGCCGAACATACAGACAAGTAGATGGTTGTGGTAATGAGGAAGAAATTAAAATTGATAAATGAGGGGTTTGTGATTTAACTTAGTCCAAAAGTGTATTATTTAATGTCATAGGGACTGTGGTTCTATATGAGAAATTGTAAAGATTGGTTTCTATTATTTGATTGGTACATCTATTTTAGTTGAAAGGATCATTGGTATTTTCAAAAAGTGATTTAATGCCTGAATATCACCAATTGAGGGTGAGGCAGGAGGACATTCCTAAAACGACATTCAGGACTCGGTATAATCATTATAAGTTCTGGTAATGCCATATGGATTAACTTATGTTTCAGCCGTATTTATAGATTTAATGAATATGGCGTTTTGAGATTACCTAAACAAGCTTGTAGATGTTGACGATGTGCTAGTGTATCCTAAATAAGATAAGAAACATGAAAGACATTTGAAAATAGTATTGTAAACCTTAAAGGATGATCAATGGTATGCTAATTTAAGTAAGTGTGAATTCTGGCTTAAGGAGGTAAAATTTCTTGGACTTGTGATTTCGAAGGAGTAGCGATGGATCTGTCTAAGGTTGAGGCTGCTTTAAAATGGTCAAGAAAAAAAAAACCATAATTGAAATTCGCAATTGCCTAGGTTTGGCAAGTTACTACCGAAGATTCATATTTGATTTTTCTAGGTTAGCCGCTCCTTTGACCAGACTCGCCTAAAAGAGAATTAAGTTTGGTTGGAGTGATGACTATAAGAAATCATTTCAAGAACTCAAGAGGAGATTGACTACTACACCAGTTTGATAATTTCAGAAAAGGGTAAAGACTATTCAATATACTGTGATGCCTTAAAAGAAGGATTAGGATGTTTACTGATGCAAAAAGGGAAGGGTAATGACTTATGGCTCTAGGCAGTTGAAGACTCATGAGTAGAATTACCCAGCTTATGATTTGGAGTGGATAGCAGTAATTTTTGCACTAAAATCTTGAAGGCAGTATTTGCACGATGAAAATTTTGAAATATTTTTAGATCATAAAAGTTTGAAATATTTTTAAGATTTGAATTTGAGACAGAGAATGTGAATAGAAGGTATGGAAGATTATGATTTTGAATTACAGTATCACTCAAGTAAAGCTAATGTAACTACTGACAATCTTAGTAGAAAATTTTGTTGCAATTTTGCTTGTGTCATTGCTGGAGAATGGGAGATGATGGAAAAATTAGGGGTGTTTGACCTTGAATATAAGAATGAAAATGAACAGGGTACTTAATGATTATTCAGATAAGCTGTAGAAGTGTGTATGTCCTTAAGTTACTTGTATGCTGAATTTTGATTAAGTAACGATTATTTGTGGAAGTTTGGGATGAAGTTAATGTGGTATGTAGATATATATATGTGTGTAAAATGGAAATAAGGAAAATTGTATTTAATGGTGAATCGGTGAATTTCATGTGTTTGATAATAGATTATGCTGAAACTTACGTTGATAATGAAGCGTAAGCGTATAGGTGAGAATATCAAGCTAGATGAAGGAGACGACTTCTAGTGGAAACAACTATTTGAGTTTAGTTTAGTAAGAGTCATAAGCTAATAAGGGAGTCCAGTTACAGTTGTGAGTAGGAAATAAGATAAATATGTAGAAGGAGAAAGGTTTTGAAATAGAATAAATATCCTACTATATTTATTTGTTGTATCCCTATTTTCAGGTTATTAACTATGTTGTGGATGGCATGGGAAATTGTGGTTAGAACTTGCGAATTCTAATTAGTATCTAATGAGTCGAGTTGGATTGAAAGGTTGATAACTTAATTGAGTTTAATATAAGTATACAACTATGAGATGGGGAAAAACTGAAAAGAGAAACAGAATTTGAGAATCAGAGGTATGGGAATAAAAAGAAAAGTTACAAAGTCAGAATTGATAAAAGATTTGTGATTTAACTTGGTCAGCAACTACGCCTGACCAGATACTTATTATACTTAAATATGATATAGTTGGCATCGTCTTTATGTAGTTAAAATGATTTTATTGTGACTTGCGATGTTTAGTGTTAACTACGTATTGGTATGTTACTTATTTAGTTCAAAGTATACCTTGATCGAATGGACTTGGGGTTTTAGTTGGAAGGACTAAATGCTAAGGTCACGTATTTCAAGGTTTAGATCCGTGGGAGAAGTTATAAATAAAATAGGGAAGTAACATTTTAGGATAATGATAAATTCAGTACAAGTGGGTTATGCTAAGAGGATTTGAAAAATAAAGTACTTCGAGATCATCATTCGTAATTAATCGAAAATATTGACAAGGTGATTGGTAATGGAGGATAATGAATTAAATAAGAATTTCTGATGAAAGAAAAGGATATTAAATAATGTGATAAAGTGGAAGAAAACCCCGAAAATGGGGGTACTATGTTATGAATGTGTAATAGCGGAAGTGTTAACTTTTTGTTATCTTGGCCTTATGATCAAAGGGCAATGCCATATGTGTGGTGTGTTGATACATTGGTATGTTGAGATGAAGGGGTGAAAAGAGCTATTATTAAAGAAGAAATATGAATATAGATTAGATGGTGAAATTAATGGAAAAAGGATCTTAAAATATTCGAATAAGGAAATTTGATATTGTGATACGGAGGATATGTTAAAGTTCAACTTTCTTAAGGAAAGGACTTTGACTTAAGAAATGATCAAGGATAATATTGTAAAAAATTCAGATAGATATTTCATGATAATGTGATATGGATAAAGGTTAAGGTTCAGTGTTACTAAGAGATTTGATGGTGAATTGTTATTATAAATTGTTTAAGGAGCCACTGAATTAGTTATAGACTCCAAATGAGCGCAGCAGAAGCGTGGATATTTATATCGTTTAATTGTTAAGATTTATTAATTTGTGAAATGAACTGAGTATTATTTATAAGTGTATTTTAATAACCATGTTCACATTAGAAGTATTATGAGACTGAAGAGTCTAATTGGGAGTTTGAGTTTCAAATACAGAGAAAATATCTGTAATTGTTTTCATAAAGTGATGCTGGTACTGATTGCCTTAAATTTCGAGGACGAAATTTTTATAAGGAGGGGAGAATGTAATAACCCAAAAATTTTAAAATTTTAATATATATAAAAAAAATTAAATTTAGAAAAGTTTACAATTGGTAATACTTATGTACATGTATATTACTTTGTATATATATATATATATATATATATAAATAGTAAAGAAACTTGGGCACCAAATTAAAAAAAAAAAAAAGGAATTTTGAACTTTCCTGGAAGTTCACTTTGCTTGGCCACCAAGCATGTGATGTGTATATGTATGTGTGTGTGTGTGTGTGTGTGTGTGTGTGTGTGTGTGTGTGTGTGAATGTGTGTGTGTGTGTTATGTGCTGAGAATAAGAAAACCGAGAGAGAAACAAAAAAGGAAGAAAAAGAAAATAAAGAAGAGAGAGAAAATGAGAAATTCAATTCAAGAATAACGGGGTTTTGGTATTTTTTTACGTTGTGATCATCATGGCGATGTCAGTCGTGATAATTCAGCCTAAAATGGGAGATACAAATAAGCGAAGTTTTAAAATTTTGGAGTTTCTTCACCTTTTCTTTGGATTCGAGGTAGGGATTTAATGCATTTTATTTACATATATGTGATATGAAAATATTTTGATAAATTGTTATGTGATCATTTTGTATGAATGTAATTAAATTTAGACTACATTGGGTGAATTCTGTCCAAACTAAACCACCAAAATATCACTACCAAAAGAAAAGGATTTCACTGGAATTTGAAGGAATTGTAGAAAAGAATATGTCAAAGCATATCCCATGAAAGTTCCCAAAATTTTCCTTTAACCCCAATAGTTTTTATGTAATTATGATTTGACCCCAAAAATTTTACAAAATTACAGTTTTACCCCTAAATCACTAAAAATTTCAGTTTGACCCAAACTTATTGAAAAATTGTAAATTGGCCCCAAAGTTTTGGGTAATTACGTAGTGACCCCAAAGTTTGGAATAAATATGAAGTGGCCCCAGGGCTTTTTAGAAATTACGATTTTGCCCCTAAAGTTATGCAAAATTACAATTTTGCCCCTGAAGTTGCAGTTTGACAATCTATAGTTATGTGCATGGAAAATGTGTGATAGAGAATGCTCAATTTTGGAATGTTTGAGTGATTTATTTTATTAATAGAGAATGATTATGAAAGTGATGATGTGATGTTGTTGATTGATTCTAACGAGCTGTTTTATTAAGATGATAATAATTGAGATAAAGGAAATGTGAACGATATTGTGATTGCGGGGCTGTAGATACTGAAAAATAGGGAGGGTACAGAGATTACCCTTAGGTTGCAAAACCCTAAACCTACGCAGGGGTTGGTATTCATGCCAGTAGGTTAGTAGCCTACAACGATGATAATTATTGGGCTACTCGTGGCCATCGGGTCTGAACCAGTGAACGACGATATTGTATAGTATCTGCCCCATGACTGTGATGTGATGGCAAAGAGATGAATGAAAGATAACAACTGAATTATTTTTGGGATGTACTTTGATGTATGGTTTGATGTTGGGATGCACGACGATTTAAAATTCGTGAATTATTGATATGAAATTATTGCTAATCTGATTTTGTGTGCATATCATATATATTGTTATTATGCATCGTGGGCACAAGTGGATTAGTGCTCACGTCCCTACAGATTCTTTTGCAGGTCATGAACCTAAGACCTAGGTGGACTATTATTGGAGTTACTCTTCGTCGCTGTAACATTACTCAGAACTATAATATAATTTAGGGATTGGTTTGATACGATTGTAAAGGCTTTGAAGCCTAGATCTCTACTATTAATTAAGGTGGTGGCTGGAGCACTGTTGCTCGGTTGCACCGAGGTTTTGTTGTTATCAATTACTTTTAGCTATTAACAAAATTATTATTATTATATAGTATAGATGTTTGCTCCAAGGTGATGGTGCAACTCTAATTAGGAGACGGATATTTTAGCACACGTCGTGTATAACTTTTTCACTCACTCCATGAGGTTCGAAATTCAAGGCGTTTCAAGTTGTGAAAATCGGGGTGTTACAAGTTGGTATCAAAGCCTAGGTTAGAATACCTAAGGGACAGTGGGAGTTTGGCATTATATGTTATATGTTCATGTGTTATAACTGAGATTTAGTTGTTTTTGAAAATGAACTCATTGGTATTTTATGGTATAGTTGGTAGTGTAATTGGAAAAGCTACTAGAATAGTAACCTTTTTGGTAAAGGATATGAAAACTCATGAAATATCCTTAGCTGATGGTAAGTAAAACTGGTATGTGAGCAAGTGGTGTACCCGACGGTGGTTTGTTTGGCTTAGGCATAAGATGTAAATGATGTTTTGGTGGTAGTTTTGATATCAAGAATGATGGTTAGATGTGGATGTGAATATAATAAAAGGATTTTAAATTTGAAGTACAAGAGGCTTAAAAAGTTTAAGATAGTGACTCAAGAATTTATTGAGCCTGAATTTTTTTGTTAAGTGGTGTGTAATTGTGAAATGATGGCAACAGTAGAGATTTGAATTTTGAAATAGGTTAGTAACTTGATAAGTGGTGATTGACCGTTGTTATGGATTAGTGATGACTATCTTGATTGATGACACCGTAATTTAGATTTGGGATAAAGCAAGAATAATGTCATGAAGTGCATTGGAAAATCTCATGTTCATATAATCAATTTGAGGTTAAATGAGAAAGAGTCTCCGTTTTATTTTCGTGAGTAATGTGTAGATTTTGGAGGTGTTTCTTAGGAAAAAGTGGGGTTAATTTCCTTAAAGGTAGATTCATTTTTTCTTAAATTTTATGTCAGATGCCTCTCTCGTTTCAATTGTGCCACATTCTACGGTATTGTTTAAGTTCTGGAAGTTTAGAATTTAATCAAGTAATTTATGGGCCTATGGTTTCATCTAATATTTGGCGTTGAGATATTGATTATTCTTGTTAAGATGAATGGTAAAAGGTTTAAGGTTTTGAGTAAATTAGAAGTTGTCAAATTAAGTGGTGTTGAAAGATACGTATTTGTTTTTGAATTTTGGCAATCGTCTTAATGGTTACGTGTTGAGAACAGCAAGTATACGTTTTGTTTATTTAAGATAAAGTTTGGGGTCAGGTGGTATTTGGTCGAGTAACTACGATGGATCCTCCAAAGGTTTTAGTTGTATTAGTTGAGTATGACTGAGGTTGTATTTGATATCTAAGCTTTGTGAATTTGGAGGGTTATTACCACTGCACTATTTACGATGCCTCTCAGCTGATAGAATTATTGATTTGATTGGTCTAGGAAAGATCAGAAATTTGGAAGGGTTAAGTTATTAAACATATTTTATAGGCCGAGGTGTAAGTGGATCGAAACTCTATGTTGGTTATTCCTACCCGTGGAAGGGTTACTCTAGATATTGTGATGGGTTGCGAGAAAATTTTAAGTTGTGTGCTAATACATAATGGTCAGGTGACGGCGTAAGTCGAGGTAGTTAAAATCATATGAGAAGGAGTAACTGAAATTGGTTTTTACTTTGAAGTCTTGATAAGATTGGTGGAATGGCAAAAGAGTTTAGAAAGTAATCAAAATACAAGAATTCCAAAGTTGTTGGTATATACAATGTGATTTGACTCTGAGGAAATGTAGTTGAATGGAGTACTAGAAATGTTATGATCTTAAATTTTTCAATGTTACTCGGGTGAGGCAAATATAATGGCTAATACTTTAAGTAAGAGGGCAAGAAGTTTAGTTGTACTAGAGTTGCTTTCAATAAAGTTTTTCAGAGAATGTTGTGATTTTGAGGTTATTTGGGACGAGAATTATAATAATAGAATTATAAATTTTTAGAGATGAAGTTATTCAAGAATGGTATTGATCATATGGACTAGAAGTTGTTGGATTCCAGGTGTGGAACTAGTTTTATCAGAAAATGTACTATTGCCAATTTTGTTGAGTACAAAAGTGTAGTCATAAATAGATAATTAAGATTCAAGAACAAAGTGATTATACTTGATGAGTATGGACTTCGAAGAGTAGAGGTTTGGGAGTTTTATCATTCGAGGTTTTGATGCATCTTCAATATTGATGGAATGAAAGGAAATGCAGAGTGATGTTTGTGGATTTTTGGAGGCATTTTCAGAAAAAAAAAATTTTTCGCTTACCACCTAAGAGGGAGTAGCAAGTTAAGGAGATTATTAAGGGAAATAATAATGAATATTGGAGATTGATTTGTGTACTCGTAATAGCGGCAAGTGATTGATAATTGATATGATGAGTGGGAGCTAAAATTTATATAAGTAATAAATTGTGAAACTCAAAGTGTTGATCAATTCGGTTATACTTGGTCAGATTATTTGTTATACAGTGGATATTGAGGCTTCATATGGTTAATAGAAATTTTATGAAATTTTAGTTGTGAGATAGAGAATAGTAGAAAAAAATTGGAAAGGAAAAAGTTTAAAGAATATTTGAAAGTCCAAACTAAGAATTTGGGGATTATTTAAGGGTATGCTAGACATATCATACTTATTGGGCTTTGAGATGATTAATTTGAAATTATACCATTAATTGATTAGATGTTCTGATATGATCAATTTAAGTGTGATAATGCTTTGATTTAACTTGAGTATAATTAGAATTAAGAATTATATGCCGAACATACAGACAAGTAGATGGTTGTGGTAATGAGGAAGAAATTAAAATTGATAAATGAGGGGTTTGTGATTTAACTTAGTCCAAAAGTGTATTATTTAATGTCATAGGGACTGTGGTTCTATATGAGAAATTGTAAAGATTGGTTTCTATTATTTGATTGGTACATCTATTTTAGTTGAAAGGATCATTGGTATTTTCAAAAAGTGATTTAATGCCTGAATATCACCAATTGAGGGTGAGGCAGGAGGACATTCCTAAAACGACATTCAGGACTCGGTATAATCATTATAAGTTCTGGTAATGCCATATGGATTAACTTATGTTTCAGCCGTATTTATAGATTTAATGAATATGGCGTTTTGAGATTACCTAAACAAGCTTGTAGATGTTGACGATGTGCTAGTGTATCCTAAATAAGATAAGAAACATGAAAGACATTTGAAAATAGTATTGTAAACCTTAAAGGATGATCAATGGTATGCTAATTTAAGTAAGTGTGAATTCTGGCTTAAGGAGGTAAAATTTCTTGGACTTGTGATTTCGAAGGAGTAGCGATGGATCTGTCTAAGGTTGAGGCTGCTTTAAAATGGTCAAGAAAAAAAAAAACCATAATTGAAATTCGCAATTGCCTAGGTTTGGCAAGTTACTACCGAAGATTCATATTTGATTTTTCTAGGTTAGCCGCTCCTTTGACCAGACTCGCCTAAAAGAGAATTAAGTTTGGTTGGAGTGATGACTATAAGAAATCATTTCAAGAACTCAAGAGGAGATTGACTACTACACCAGTTTGATAATTTCAGAAAAGGGTAAAGACTATTCAATATACTGTGATGCCTTAAAAGAAGGATTAGGATGTTTACTGATGCAAAAAGGGAAGGGTAATGACTTATGGCTCTAGGCAGTTGAAGACTCATGAGTAGAATTACCCAGCTTATGATTTGGAGTGGATAGCAGTAATTTTTGCACTAAAATCTTGAAGGCAGTATTTGCACGATGAAAATTTTGAAATATTTTTAGATCATAAAAGTTTGAAATATTTTTAAGATTTGAATTTGAGACAGAGAATGTGAATAGAAGGTATGGAAGATTATGATTTTGAATTACAGTATCACTCAAGTAAAGCTAATGTAACTACTGACAATCTTAGTAGAAAATTTTGTTGCAATTTTGCTTGTGTCATTGCTGGAGAATGGGAGATGATGGAAAAATTAGGGGTGTTTGACCTTGAATATAAGAATGAAAATGAACAGGGTACTTAATGATTATTCAGATAAGCTGTAGAAGTGTGTATGTCCTTAAGTTACTTGTATGCTGAATTTTGATTAAGTAACGATTATTTGTGGAAGTTTGGGATGAAGTTAATGTGGTATGTAGATATATATGTGTGTAAAATGGAAATAAGGAAAATTGTATTTAATGGTGAATCGGTGAATTTCATGTGTTTGATAATAGATTATGCTGAAACTTACGTTGATAATGAAGCGTAAGCGTATAGGTGAGAATATCAAGCTAGATGAAGGAGACGACTTCTAGTGGAAACAACTATTTGAGTTTAGTTTAGTAAGAGTCATAAGCTAATAAGGGAGTCCAGTTACAGTTGTGAGTAGGAAATAAGATAAATATGTAGAAGGAGAAAGGTTTTGAAATAGAATAAATATCCTACTATATTTATTTGTTGTATCCCTATTTTCAGGTTATTAACTATGTTGTGGATGGCATGGGAAATTGTGGTTAGAACTTGCGAATTCTAATTAGTATCTAATGAGTCGAGTTGGATTGAAAGGTTGATAACTTAATTGAGTTTAATATAAGTATACAAATATGAGATGGGGAAAAACTGAAAAGAGAAACAGAATTTGAGAATCAGAGGTATGGGAATAAAAAGAAAAGTTACAAAGTCAGAATTGATAAAAGATTTGTGATTTAACTTGGTCAGCAACTACGCCTGACCAGATACTTATTATACTTAAATATGATATAGTTGGCATCGTCTTTATGTAGTTAAAATGATTTTATTGTGACTTGCGATGTTTAGTGTTAACTACGTATTGGTATGTTACTTATTTAGTTCAAAGTATACCTTGATCGAATGGACTTGGGGTTTTAGTTGGAAGGACTAAATGCTAAGGTCACGTATTTCAAGGTTTAGATCCGTGGGAGAAGTTATAAATAAAATAGGGAAGTAACATTTTAGGATAATGATAAATTCAGTACAAGTGGGTTATGCTAAGAGGATTTGAAAAATAAAGTACTTCGAGATCATCATTCGTAATTAATCGAAAATATTGACAAGGTGATTGGTAATGGAGGATAATGAATTAAATAAGAATTTCTGATGAAAGAAAAGGATATTAAATAATGTGATAAAGTGGAAGAAAACCCCGAAAATGGGGGTACTATGTTATGAATGTGTAATAGCGGAAGTGTTAACTTTTTGTTATCTTGGCCTTATGATCAAAGGGCAATGCCATATGTGTGGTGTGTTGATACATTGGTATGTTGAGATGAAGGGGTGAAAAGAGCTATTATTAAAGAAGAAATATGAATATAGATTAGATGGTGAAATTAATGGAAAAAGGATCTTAAAATATTCGAATAAGGAAATTTGATATTGTGATACGGAGGATATGTTAAAGTTCAACTTTCTTAAGGAAAGGACTTTGACTTAAGAAATGATCAAGGATAATATTGTAAAAAATTCAGATAGATATTTCATGATAATGTGATATGGATAAAGGTTAAGGTTCAGTGTTACTAAGAGATTTGATGGTGAATTGTTATTATAAATTGTTTAAGGAGCCACTGAATTAGTTATAGACTCCAAATGAGCGCAGCAGAAGCGTGGATATTTATATCGTTTAATTGTTAAGATTTATTAATTTGTGAAATGAACTGAGTATTATTTATAAGTGTATTTTAATAACCATGTTCACATTAGAAGTATTATGAGACTGAAGAGTCTAATTGGGAGTTTGAGTTTCAAATACAGAGAAAATATCTGTAATTGTTTTCATAAAGTGATGCTGGTACTGATTGCCTTAAATTTCGAGGACGAAATTTTTATAAGGAGGGGAGAATGTAATAACCCAAAAATTTTAAAATTTTAATATATATAAAAAAAAATTAAATTTAGAAAAGTTTACAATTGGTAATACTTATGTACATGTATATTACTTTGTATATATATATATATATATATATAAATAGTAAAGAAACTTGGGCACCAAATTAAAAAAAAAAAAAGGAATTTTGAACTTTCCTGGAAGTTCACTTTGCTTGGCCACCAAGCATGTGATGTGTATATGTATGTGTGTGTGTGTGTGTGTGTGTGTGTGTGTGTGTGTGTGTGAATGTGTGTGTGTGTGTTATGTGCTGAGAATAAGAAAACCGAGAGAGAAACAAAAAAGGAAGAAAAAGAAAATAAAGAAGAGAGAGAAAATGAGAAATTCAATTCAAGAATAACGGGGTTTTGGTATTTTTTTACGTTGTGATCATCATGGCGATGTCAGTCGTGATAATTCAGCCTAAAATGGGAGATACAAATAAGCGAAGTTTTAAAATTTTGGAGTTTCTTCACCTTTTCTTTGGATTCGAGGTAGGGATTTAATGCATTTTAT
This sequence comes from Vitellaria paradoxa, assembly GCA_019916065.1. NCBI lineage: Eukaryota > Viridiplantae > Streptophyta > Magnoliopsida > Ericales > Sapotaceae > Vitellaria > Vitellaria paradoxa. Next base: position 6,839,345 of record CM034233.1, on the reverse strand, counting down.
TTACATATATGTGATATGAAAATATTTTGATAAATTGTTATGTGATCATTTTGTATGAATGTAATTAAATTTAGACTACATTGGGTGAATTCTGTCCAAACTAAACCACCAAAATATCACTACCAAAAGAAAAGGATTTCACTGGAATTTGAAGGAATTGTAGAAAAGAATATGTCAAAGCATATCCCATGAAAGTTCCCAAAATTTTCCTTTAACCCCAATAGTTTTTATGTAATTATGATTTGACCCCAAAAATTTTACAAAATTACAGTTTTACCCCTAAATCACTAAAAATTTCAGTTTGACCCAAACTTATTGAAAAATTGTAAATTGGCCCCAAAGTTTTGGGTAATTACGTAGTGACCCCAAAGTTTGGAATAAATATGAAGTGGCCCCAGGGCTTTCTAGAAATTACGATTTTGCCCCTAAAGTTATGCAAAATTACAATTTTGCCCCTGAAGTTGCAGTTTGACAATCTATAGTTATGTGCATGGAAAATGTGTGATAGAGAATGCTCAATTTTGGAATGTTTGAGTGATTTATTTTATTAATAGAGAATGATTATGAAAGTGATGATGTGATGTTGTTGATTGATTCTAACGAGCTGTTTTATTAAGATGATAATAATTGAGATAAAGGAAATGTGAACGATATTGTGATTGCGGGGCTGTAGATACTGAAAAATAGGGAGGGTACAGAGATTACCCTTAGGTTGCAAAACCCTAAACCTACGCAGGGGTTGGTATTCATGCCAGTAGGTTAGTAGCCTACAACGATGATAATTATTGGGCTACTCGTGGCCATCGGGTCTGAACCAGTGAACGACGATATTGTATAGTATCTGCCCCATGACTGTGATGTGATGGCAAAGAGATGAATGAAAGATAACAACTGAATTATTTTTGGGATGTACTTTGATGTATGGTTTGATGTTGGGATGCACGACGATTTAAAATTCGTGAATTATTGATATGAAATTATTGCTAATCTGATTTTGTGTGCATATCATATATATTGTTATTATGCATCGTGGGCACAAGTGGATTAGTGCTCACGTCCCTACAGATTCTTTTGCAGGTCATGAACCTAAGACCTAGGTGGACTATTATTGGAGTTACTCTTCGTCGCTGTAACATTACTCAGAACTATAATATAATTTAGGGATTGGTTTGATACGATTGTAAAGGCTTTGAAGCCTAGATCTCTACTATTAATTAAGGTGGTGGCTGGAGCACTGTTGCTCGGTTGCACCGAGGTTTTGTTGTTATCAATTACTTTTAGCTATTAACAAAATTATTATTATTATATAGTATAGATGTTTGCTCCAAGGTGATGGTGCAACTCTAATTAGGAGACGAATATTTTAGCACACGTCGTGTATAACTTTTTCACTCACTCCATGAGGTTCGAAATTCAAGGCGTTTCAAGTTGTGAAAATCGGGGTGTTACAAGTTGGTATCAAAGCCTAGGTTAGAATACCTAAGGGACAGTGGGAGTTTGGCATTATATGTTATATGTTCATGTGTTATAACTGAGATTTAGTTGTTTTTGAAAATGAACTCATTGGTATTTTATGGTATAGTTGGTAGTGTAATTGGAAAAGCTACTAGAATAGTAACCTTTTTGGTAAAGGATATGAAAACTCATGAAATATCCTTAGCTGATGGTAAGTAAAACTGGTATGTGAGCAAGTGGTGTACCCGACGGTGGTTTGTTTGGCTTAGGCATAAGATGTAAATGATGTTTTGGTGGTAGTTTTGATATCAAGAATGATGGTTAGATGTGGATGTGAATATAATAAAAGGATTTTAAATTTGAAGTACAAGAGGCTTAAAAAGTTTAAGATAGTGACTCAAGAATTTATTGAGCCTGAATTTTTTTGTTAAGTGGTGTGTAATTGTGAAATGATGGCAACAGTAGAGATTTGAATTTTGAAATAGGTTAGTAACTTGATAAGTGGTGATTGACCGTTGTTATGGATTAGTGATGACTATCTTGATTGATGACACCGTAATTTAGATTTGGGATAAAGCAAGAATAATGTCATGAAGTGCATTGGAAAATCTCATGTTCATATAATCAATTTGAGGTTAAATGAGAAAGAGTCTCCGTTTTATTTTCGTGAGTAATGTGTAGATTTTGGAGGTGTTTCTTAGGAAAAAGTGGGGTTAATTTCCTTAAAGGTAGATTCATTTTTTCTTAAATTTTATGTCAGATGCCTCTCTCGTTTCAATTGTGCCACATTCTACGGTATTGTTTAAGTTCTGGAAGTTTAGAATTTAATCAAGTAATTTATGGGCCTATGGTTTCATCTAATATTTGGCGTTGAGATATTGATTATTCTTGTTAAGATGAATGGTAAAAGGTTTAAGGTTTTGAGTAAATTAGAAGTTGTCAAATTAAGTGGTGTTGAAAGATACGTATTTGTTTTTGAATTTTGGCAATCGTCTTAATGGTTACGTGTTGAGAACAGCAAGTATACGTTTTGTTTATTTAAGATAAAGTTTGGGGTCAGGTGGTATTTGGTCGAGTAACTACGATGGATCCTCCAAAGGTTTTAGTTGTATTAGTTGAGTATGACTGAGGTTGTATTTGATATCTAAGCTTTGTGAATTTGGAGGGTTATTACCACTGCACTATTTACGATGCCTCTCAGCTGATAGAATTATTGATTTGATTGGTCTAGGAAAGATCAGAAATTTGGAAGGGTTAAGTTATTAAACATATTTTATAGGCCGAGGTGTAAGTGGATCGAAACTCTATGTTGGTTATTCCTACCCGTGGAAGGGTTACTCTAGATATTGTGATGGGTTGCGAGAAAATTTTAAGTTGTGTGCTAATACATAATGGTCAGGTGACGGCGTAAGTCGAGGTAGTTAAAATCATATGAGAAGGAGTAACTGAAATTGGTTTTTACTTTGAAGTCTTGATAAGATTGGTGGAATGGCAAAAGAGTTTAGAAAGTAATCAAAATACAAGAATTCCAAAGTTGTTGGTATATACAATGTGATTTGACTCTGAGGAAATGTAGTTGAATGGAGTACTAGAAATGTTATGATCTTAAATTTTTCAATGTTACTCGGGTGAGGCAAATATAATGGCTAATACTTTAAGTAAGAGGGCAAGAAGTTTAGTTGTACTAGAGTTGCTTTCAATAAAGTTTTTCAGAGAATGTTGTGATTTTGAGGTTATTTGGGACGAGAATTATAATAATAGAATTATAAATTTTTAGAGATGAAGTTATTCAAGAATGGTATTGATCATATGGACTAGAAGTTGTTGGATTCCAGGTATGGAACTAGTTTTATCAGAAAATGTACTATTGCCAATTTTGTTGAGTACAAAAGTGTAGTCATAAATAGATAATTAAGATTCAAGAACAAAGTGATTATACTTGATGAGTATGGACTTCGAAGAGTAGAGGTTTGGGAGTTTTATCATTCGAGGTTTTGATGCATCTTCAATATTGATGGAATGAAAGGAAATGCAGAGTGATGTTTGTGGATTTTTGGAGGCATTTTCAGAAAAAAAAAATTTTTCGCTTACCACCTAAGAGGGAGTAGCAAGTTAAGGAGATTATTAAGGGAAATAATAATGAATATTGGAGATTGATTTGTGTACTCGTAATAGCGGCAAGTGATTGATAATTGATATGATGAGTGGGAGCTAAAATTTATATAAGTAATAAATTGTGAAACTCAAAGTGTTGATCAATTCGGTTATACTTGGTCAGATTATTTGTTATACAGTGGATATTGAGGCTTCATATGGTTAATAGAAATTTTATGAAATTTTAGTTGTGAGATAGAGAATAGTAGAAAAAAATTGGAAAGGAAAAAGTTTAAAGAATATTTGAAAGTCCAAACTAAGAATTTGGGGATTATTTAAGGGTATGCTAGACATATCATACTTATTGGGCTTTGAGATGATTAATTTGAAATTATACCATTAATTGATTAGATGTTCTGATATGATCAATTTAAGTGTGATAATGCTTTGATTTAACTTGAGTATAATTAGAATTAAGAATTATATGCCGAACATACAGACAAGTAGATGGTTGTGGTAATGAGGAAGAAATTAAAATTGATAAATGAGGGGTTTGTGATTTAACTTAGTCCAAAAGTGTATTATTTAATGTCATAGGGACTGTGGTTCTATATGAGAAATTGTAAAGATTGGTTTCTATTATTTGATTGGTACATCTATTTTAGTTGAAAGGATCATTGGTATTTTCAAAAAGTGATTTAATGCCTGAATATCACCAATTGAGGGTGAGGCAGGAGGACATTCCTAAAACGACATTCAGGACTCGGTATAATCATTATAAGTTCTGGTAATGCCATATGGATTAACTTATGTTTCAGCCGTATTTATAGATTTAATGAATATGGCGTTTTGAGATTACCTAAACAAGCTTGTAGATGTTGACGATGTGCTAGTGTATCCTAAATAAGATAAGAAACATGAAAGACATTTGAAAATAGTATTGTAAACCTTAAAGGATGATCAATGGTATGCTAATTTAAGTAAGTGTGAATTCTGGCTTAAGGAGGTAAAATTTCTTGGACTTGTGATTTCGAAGGAGTAGCGATGGATCTGTCTAAGGTTGAGGCTGCTTTAAAATGGTCAAGAAAAAAAAAACCATAATTGAAATTCGCAATTGCCTAGGTTTGGCAAGTTACTACCGAAGATTCATATTTGATTTTTCTAGGTTAGCCGCTCCTTTGACCAGACTCGCCTAAAAGAGAATTAAGTTTGGTTGGAGTGATGACTATAAGAAATCATTTCAAGAACTCAAGAGGAGATTGACTACTACACCAGTTTGATAATTTCAGAAAAGGGTAAAGACTATTCAATATACTGTGATGCCTTAAAAGAAGGATTAGGATGTTTACTGATGCAAAAAGGGAAGGGTAATGACTTATGGCTCTAGGCAGTTGAAGACTCATGAGTAGAATTACCCAGCTTATGATTTGGAGTGGATAGCAGTAATTTTTGCACTAAAATCTTGAAGGCAGTATTTGCACGATGAAAATTTTGAAATATTTTTAGATCATAAAAGTTTGAAATATTTTTAAGATTTGAATTTGAGACAGAGAATGTGAATAGAAGGTATGGAAGATTATGATTTTGAATTACAGTATCACTCAAGTAAAGCTAATGTAACTACTGACAATCTTAGTAGAAAATTTTGTTGCAATTTTGCTTGTGTCATTGCTGGAGAATGGGAGATGATGGAAAAATTAGGGGTGTTTGACCTTGAATATAAGAATGAAAATGAACAGGGTACTTAATGATTATTCAGATAAGCTGTAGAAGTGTGTATGTCCTTAAGTTACTTGTATGCTGAATTTTGATTAAGTAACGATTATTTGTGGAAGTTTGGGATGAAGTTAATGTGGTATGTAGATACATATATGTGTGTAAAATGGAAATAAGGAAAATTGTATTTAATGGTGAATCGGTGAATTTCATGTGTTTGATAATAGATTATGCTGAAACTTACGTTGATAATGAAGCGTAAGCGTATAGGTGAGAATATCAAGCTAGATGAAGGAGACGACTTCTAGTGGAAACAACTATTTGAGTTTAGTTTAGTAAGAGTCATAAGCTAATAAGGGAGTCCAGTTACAGTTGTGAGTAGGAAATAAGATAAATATGTAGAAGGAGAAAGGTTTTGAAATAGAATAAATATCCTACTATATTTATTTGTTGTATCCCTATTTTCAGGTTATTAACTATGTTGTGGATGGCATGGGAAATTGTGGTTAGAACTTGCGAATTCTAATTAGTATCTAATGAGTCGAGTTGGATTGAAAGGTTGATAACTTAATTGAGTTTAATATAAGTATACAAATATGAGATGGGGAAAAACTGAAAAGAGAAACAGAATTTGAGAATCAGAGGTATGGGAATAAAAAGAAAAGTTACAAAGTCAGAATTGATAAAAGATTTGTGATTTAACTTGGTCAGCAACTACGCCTGACCAGATACTTATTATACTTAAATATGATATAGTTGGCATCGTCTTTATGTAGTTAAAATGATTTTATTGTGACTTGCGATGTTTAGTGTTAACTACGTATTGGTATGTTACTTATTTAGTTCAAAGTATACCTTGATCGAATGGACTTGGGGTTTTAGTTGGAAGGACTAAATGCTAAGGTCACGTATTTCAAGGTTTAGATCCGTGGGAGAAGTTATAAATAAAATAGGGAAGTAACATTTTAGGATAATGATAAATTCAGTACAAGTGGGTTATGCTAAGAGGATTTGAAAAATAAAGTACTTCGAGATCATCATTCGTAATTAATCGAAAATATTGACAAGGTGATTGGTAATGGAGGATAATGAATTAAATAAGAATTTCTGATGAAAGAAAAGGATATTAAATAATGTGATAAAGTGGAAGAAAACCCCGAAAATGGGGGTACTATGTTATGAATGTGTAATAGCGGAAGTGTTAACTTTTTGTTATCTTGGCCTTATGATCAAAGGGCAATGCCATATGTGTGGTGTGTTGATACATTGGTATGTTGAGATGAAGGGGTGAAAAGAGCTATTATTAAAGAAGAAATATGAATATAGATTAGATGGTGAAATTAATGGAAAAAGGATCTTAAAATATTCGAATAAGGAAATTTGATATTGTGATACGGAGGATATGTTAAAGTTCAACTTTCTTAAGGAAAGGACTTTGACTTAAGAAATGATCAAGGATAATATTGTAAAAAATTCAGATAGATATTTCATGATAATGTGATATGGATAAAGGTTAAGGTTCAGTGTTACTAAGAGATTTGATGGTGAATTGTTATTATAAATTGTTTAAGGAGCCACTGAATTAGTTATAGACTCCAAATGAGCGCAGCAGAAGCGTGGATATTTATATCGTTTAATTGTTAAGATTTATTAATTTGTGAAATGAACTGAGTATTATTTATAAGTGTATTTTAATAACCATGTTCACATTAGAAGTATTATGAGACTGAAGAGTCTAATTGGGAGTTTGAGTTTCAAATACAGAGAAAATATCTGTAATTGTTTTCATAAAGTGATGCTGGTACTGATTGCCTTAAATTTCGAGGACGAAATTTTTATAAGGAGGGGAGAATGTAATAACCCAAAAATTTTAAAATTTTAATATATATAAAAAAAAATTAAATTTAGAAAAGTTTACAATTGGTAATACTTATGTACATGTATATTACTTTGTATATATATATATATATATATATAAATAGTAAAGAAACTTGGGCACCAAATTAAAAAAAAAAAAAGGAATTTTGAACTTTCCTGGAAGTTCACTTTGCTTGGCCACCAAGCATGTGATGTGTATATGTATGTGTGTGTGTGTGTGTGTGTGTGTGTGTGTGTGTGTGTGTGAATGTGTGTGTGTGTGTTATGTGCTGAGAATAAGAAAACCGAGAGAGAAACAAAAAAGGAAGAAAAAGAAAATAAAGAAGAGAGAGAAAATGAGAAATTCAATTCAAGAATAACGGGGTTTTGGTATTTTTTTACGTTGTGATCATCATGGCGATGTCAGTCGTGATAATTCAGCCTAAAATGGGAGATACAAATAAGCGAAGTTTTAAAATTTTGGAGTTTCTTCACCTTTTCTTTGGATTCGAGGTAGGGATTTAATGCATTTTATTTACATATATGTGATATGAAAATATTTTGATAAATTGTTATGTGATCATTTTGTATGAATGTAATTAAATTTAGACTACATTGGGTGAATTCTGTCCAAACTAAACCACCAAAATATCACTACCAAAAGAAAAGGATTTCACTGGAATTTGAAGGAATTGTAGAAAAGAATATGTCAAAGCATATCCCATGAAAGTTCCCAAAATTTTCCTTTAACCCCAATAGTTTTTATGTAATTATGATTTGACCCCAAAAATTTTACAAAATTACAGTTTTACCCCTAAATCACTAAAAATTTCAGTTTGACCCAAACTTATTGAAAAATTGTAAATTGGCCCCAAAGTTTTGGGTAATTACGTAGTGACCCCAAAGTTTGGAATAAATATGAAGTGGCCCCAGGGCTTTTTAGAAATTACGATTTTGCCCCTAAAGTTATGCAAAATTACAATTTTGCCCCTGAAGTTGCAGTTTGACAATCTATAGTTATGTGCATGGAAAATGTGTGATAGAGAATGCTCAATTTTGGAATGTTTGAGTGATTTATTTTATTAATAGAGAATGATTATGAAAGTGATGATGTGATGTTGTTGATTGATTCTAACGAGCTGTTTTATTAAGATGATAATAATTGAGATAAAGGAAATGTGAACGATATTGTGATTGCGGGGCTGTAGATACTGAAAAATAGGGAGGGTACAGAGATTACCCTTAGGTTGCAAAACCCTAAACCTACGCAGGGGTTGGTATTCATGCCAGTAGGTTAGTAGCCTACAACGATGATAATTATTGGGCTACTCGTGGCCATCGGGTCTGAACCAGTGAACGACGATATTGTATAGTATCTGCCCCATGACTGTGATGTGATGGCAAAGAGATGAATGAAAGATAACAACTGAATTATTTTTGGGATGTACTTTGATGTATGGTTTGATGTTGGGATGCACGACGATTTAAAATTCGTGAATTATTGATATGAAATTATTGCTAATCTGATTTTGTGTGCATATCATATATATTGTTATTATGCATCGTGGGCACAAGTGGATTAGTGCTCACGTCCCTACAGATTCTTTTGCAGGTCATGAACCTAAGACCTAGGTGGACTATTATTGGAGTTACTCTTCGTCGCTGTAACATTACTCAGAACTATAATATAATTTAGGGATTGGTTTGATACGATTGTAAAGGCTTTGAAGCCTAGATCTCTACTATTAATTAAGGTGGTGGCTGGAGCACTGTTGCTCGGTTGCACCGAGGTTTTGTTGTTATCAATTACTTTTAGCTATTAACAAAATTATTATTATTATATAGTATAGATGTTTGCTCCAAGGTGATGGTGCAACTCTAATTAGGAGACGAATATTTTAGCACACGTCGTGTATAACTTTTTCACTCACTCCATGAGGTTCGAAATTCAAGGCGTTTCAAGTTGTGAAAATCGGGGTGTTACAAGTTGGTATCAAAGCCTAGGTTAGAATACCTAAGGGACAGTGGGAGTTTGGCATTATATGTTATATGTTCATGTGTTATAACTGAGATTTAGTTGTTTTTGAAAATGAACTCATTGGTATTTTATGGTATAGTTGGTAGTGTAATTGGAAAAGCTACTAGAATAGTAACCTTTTTGGTAAAGGATATGAAAACTCATGAAATATCCTTAGCTGATGGTAAGTAAAACTGGTATGTGAGCAAGTGGTGTACCCGACGGTGGTTTGTTTGGCTTAGGCATAAGATGTAAATGATGTTTTGGTGGTAGTTTTGATATCAAGAATGATGGTTAGATGTGGATGTGAATATAATAAAAGGATTTTAAATTTGAAGTACAAGAGGCTTAAAAAGTTTAAGATAGTGACTCAAGAATTTATTGAGCCTGAATTTTTTTGTTAAGTGGTGTGTAATTGTGAAATGATGGCAACAGAAGAGATTTGAATTTTGAAATAGGTTAGTAACTTGATAAGTGGTGATTGACCGTTGTTATGGATTAGTGATGACTATCTTGATTGATGACACCGTAATTTAGATTTGGGATAAAGCAAGAATAATGTCATGAAGTGCATTGGAAAATCTCATGTTCATATAATCAATTTGAGGTTAAATGAGAAAGAGTCTCCGTTTTATTTTCGTGAGTAATGTGTAGATTTTGGAGGTGTTTCTTAGGAAAAAGTGGGGTTAATTTCCTTAAAGGTAGATTCATTTTTTCTTAAATTTTATGTCAGATGCCTCTCTCGTTTCAATTGTGCCACATTCTACGGTATTGTTTAAGTTCTGGAAGTTTAGAATTTAATCAAGTAATTTATGGGCCTATGGTTTCATCTAATATTTGGCGTTGAGATATTGATTATTCTTGTTAAGATGAATGGTAAAAGGTTTAAGGTTTTGAGTAAATTAGAAGTTGTCAAATTAAGTGGTGTTGAAAGATACGTATTTGTTTTTGAATTTTGGCAATCGTCTTAATGGTTACGTGTTGAGAACAGCAAGTATACGTTTTGTTTATTTAAGATAAAGTTTGGGGTCAGGTGGTATTTGGTCGAGTAACTACGATGGATCCTCCAAAGGTTTTAGTTGTATTAGTTGAGTATGACTGAGGTTGTATTTGATATCTAAGCTTTGTGAATTTGGAGGGTTATTACCACTGCACTATTTACGATGCCTCTCAGCTGATAGAATTATTGATTTGATTGGTCTAGGAAAGATCAGAAATTTGGAAGGGTTAAGTTATTAAACATATTTTATAGGCCGAGGTGTAAGTGGATCGAAACTCTATGTTGGTTATTCCTACCCGTGGAAGGGTTACTCTAGATATTGTGATGGGTTGCGAGAAAATTTTAAGTTGTGTGCTAATACATAATGGTCAGGTGACGGCGTAAGTCGAGGTAGTTAAAATCATATGAGAAGGAGTAACTGAAATTGGTTTTTACTTTGAAGTCTTGATAAGATTGGTGGAATGGCAAAAGAGTTTAGAAAGTAATCAAAATACAAGAATTCCAAAGTTGTTGGTATATACAATGTGATTTGACTCTGAGGAAATGTAGTTGAATGGAGTACTAGAAATGTTATGATCTTAAATTTTTCAATGTTACTCGGGTGAGGCAAATATAATGGCTAATACTTTAAGTAAGAGGGCAAGAAGTTTAGTTGTACTAGAGTTGCTTTCAATAAAGTTTTTCAGAGAATGTTGTGATTTTGAGGTTATTTGGGACGAGAATTATAATAATAGAATTATAAATTTTTAGAGATGAAGTTATTCAAGAATGGTATTGATCATATGGACTAGAAGTTGTTGGATTCCAGGTGTGGAACTAGTTTTATCAGAAAATGTACTATTGCCAATTTTGTTGAGTACAAAAGTGTAGTCATAAATAGATAATTAAGATTCAAGAACAAAGTGATTATACTTGATGAGTATGGACTTCGAAGAGTAGAGGTTTGGGAGTTTTATCATTCGAGGTTTTGATGCATCTTCAATATTGATGGAATGAAAGGAAATGCAGAGTGATGTTTGTGGATTTTTGGAGGCATTTTCAGAAAAAAAAAATTTTTCGCTTACCACCTAAGAGGGAGTAGCAAGTTAAGGAGATTATTAAGGGAAATAATAATGAATATTGGAGATTGATTTGTGTACTCGTAATAGCGGCAAGTGATTGATAATTGATATGATGAGTGGGAGCTAAAATTTATATAAGTAATAAATTGTGAAACTCAAAGTGTTGATCAATTCGGTTATACTTGGTCAGATTATTTGTTATACAGTGGATATTGAGGCTTCATATGGTTAATAGAAATTTTATGAAATTTTAGTTGTGAGATAGAGAATAGTAGAAAAAAATTGGAAAGGAAAAAGTTTAAAGAATATTTGAAAGTCCAAACTAAGAATTTGGGGATTATTTAAGGGTATGCTAGACATATCATACTTATTGGGCTTTGAGATGATTAATTTGAAATTATACCATTAATTGATTAGATGTTCTGATATGATCAATTTAAGTGTGATAATGCTTTGATTTAACTTGAGTATAATTAGAATTAAGAATTATATGCCGAACATACAGACAAGTAGATGGTTGTGGTAATGAGGAAGAAATTAAAATTGATAAATGAGGGGTTTGTGATTTAACTTAGTCCAAAAGTGTATTATTTAATGTCATAGGGACTGTGGTTCTATATGAGAAATTGTAAAGATTGGTTTCTATTATTTGATTGGTACATCTATTTTAGTTGAAAGGATCATTGGTATTTTCAAAAAGTGATTTAATGCCTGAATATCACCAATTGAGGGTGAGGCAGGAGGACATTCCTAAAACGACATTCAGGACTCGGTATAATCATTATAAGTTCTGGTAATGCCATATGGATTAACTTATGTTTCAGCCGTATTTATAGATTTAATGAATATGGCGTTTTGAGATTACCTAAACAAGCTTGTAGATGTTGACGATGTGCTAGTGTATCCTAAATAAGATAAGAAACATGAAAGACATTTGAAAATAGTATTGTAAACCTTAAAGGATGATCAATGGTATGCTAATTTAAGTAAGTGTGAATTCTGGCTTAAGGAGGTAAAATTTCTTGGACTTGTGATTTCGAAGGAGTAGCGATGGATCTGTCTAAGGTTGAGGCTGCTTTAAAATGGTCAAGAAAAAAAAAACCATAATTGAAATTCGCAATTGCCTAGGTTTGGCAAGTTACTACCGAAGATTCATATTTGATTTTTCTAGGTTAGCCGCTCCTTTGACCAGACTCGCCTAAAAGAGAATTAAGTTTGGTTGGAGTGATGACTATAAGAAATCATTTCAAGAACTCAAGAGGAGATTGACTACTACACCAGTTTGATAATTTCAGAAAAGGGTAAAGACTATTCAATATACTGTGATGCCTTAAAAGAAGGATTAGGATGTTTACTGATGCAAAAAGGGAAGGGTAATGACTTATGGCTCTAGGCAGTTGAAGACTCATGAGTAGAATTACCCAGCTTATGATTTGGAGTGGATAGCAGTAATTTTTGCACTAAAATCTTGAAGGCAGTATTTGCACGATGAAAATTTTGAAATATTTTTAGATCATAAAAGTTTGAAATATTTTTAAGATTTGAATTTGAGACAGAGAATGTGAATAGAAGGTATGGAAGATTATGATTTTGAATTACAGTATCACTCAAGTAAAGCTAATGTAACTACTGACAATCTTAGTAGAAAATTTTGTTGCAATTTTGCTTGTGTCATTGCTGGAGAATGGGAGATGATGGAAAAATTAGGGGTGTTTGACCTTGAATATAAGAATGAAAATGAACAGGGTACTTAATGATTATTCAGATAAGCTGTAGAAGTGTGTATGTCCTTAAGTTACTTGTATGCTGAATTTTGATTAAGTAACGATTATTTGTGGAAGTTTGGGATGAAGTTAATGTGGTATGTAGATATATATATGTGTGTAAAATGGAAATAAGGAAAATTGTATTTAATGGTGAATCGGTGAATTTCATGTGTTTGATAATAGATTATGCTGAAACTTACGTTGATAATGAAGCGTAAGCGTATAGGTGAGAATATCAAGCTAGATGAAGGAGACGACTTCTAGTGGAAACAACTATTTGAGTTTAGTTTAGTAAGAGTCATAAGCTAATAAGGGAGTCCAGTTACAGTTGTGAGTAGGAAATAAGATAAATATGTAGAAGGAGAAAGGTTTTGAAATAGAATAAATATCCTACTATATTTATTTGTTGTATCCCTATTTTCAGGTTATTAACTATGTTGTGGATGGCATGGGAAATTGTGGTTAGAACTTGCGAATTCTAATTAGTATCTAATGAGTCGAGTTGGATTGAAAGGTTGATAACTTAATTGAGTTTAATATAAGTATACAAATATGAGATGGGGAAAAACTGAAAAGAGAAACAGAATTTGAGAATCAGAGGTATGGGAATAAAAAGAAAAGTTACAAAGTCAGAATTGATAAAAGATTTGTGATTTAACTTGGTCAGCAACTACGCCTGACCAGATACTTATTATACTTAAATATGATATAGTTGGCATCGTCTTTATGTAGTTAAAATGATTTTATTGTGACTTGCGATGTTTAGTGTTAACTACGTATTGGTATGTTACTTATTTAGTTCAAAGTATACCTTGATCGAATGGACTTGGGGTTTTAGTTGGAAGGACTAAATGCTAAGGTCACGTATTTCAAGGTTTAGATCCGTGGGAGAAGTTATAAATAAAATAGGGAAGTAACATTTTAGGATAATGATAAATTCAGTACAAGTGGGTTATGCTAAGAGGATTTGAAAAATAAAGTACTTCGAGATCATCATTCGTAATTAATCGAAAATATTGACAAGGTGATTGGTAATGGAGGATAATGAATTAAATAAGAATTTCTGATGAAAGAAAAGGATATTAAATAATGTGATAAAGTGGAAGAAAACCCCGAAAATGGGGGTACTATGTTATGAATGTGTAATAGCGGAAGTGTTAACTTTTTGTTATCTTGGCCTTATGATCAAAGGGCAATGCCATATGTGTGGTGTGTTGATACATTGGTATGTTGAGATGAAGGGGTGAAAAGAGCTATTATTAAAGAAGAAATATGAATATAGATTAGATGGTGAAATTAATGGAAAAAGGATCTTAAAATATTCGAATAAGGAAATTTGATATTGTGATACGGAGGATATGTTAAAGTTCAACTTTCTTAAGGAAAGGACTTTGACTTAAGAAATGATCAAGGATAATATTGTAAAAAATTCAGATAGATATTTCATGATAATGTGATATGGATAAAGGTTAAGGTTCAGTGTTACTAAGAGATTTGATGGTGAATTGTTATTATAAATTGTTTAAGGAGCCACTGAATTAGTTATAGACTCCAAATGAGCGCAGCAGAAGCGTGGATATTTATATCGTTTAATTGTTAAGATTTATTAATTTGTGAAATGAACTGAGTATTATTTATAAGTGTATTTTAATAACCATGTTCACATTAGAAGTATTATGAGACTGAAGAGTCTAATTGGGAGTTTGAGTTTCAAATACAGAGAAAATATCTGTAATTGTTTTCATAAAGTGATGCTGGTACTGATTGCCTTAAATTTCGAGGACGAAATTTTTATAAGGAGGGGAGAATGTAATAACCCAAAAATTTTAAAATTTTAATATATATAAAAAAAAAATTAAATTTAGAAAAGTTTACAATTGGTAATACTTATGTACATGTATATTACTTTGTATATATATATATATATATATAAATAGTAAAGAAACTTGGGCACCAAATTAAAAAAAAAAAAAAGGAATTTTGAACTTTCCTGGAAGTTCACTTTGCTTGGCCACCAAGCATGTGATGTGTATATGTATGTGTGTGTGTGTGTGTGTGTGTGTGTGTGTGTGTGTGTGTGTGAATGTGTGTGTGTGTGTTATGTGCTGAGAATAAGAAAACCGAGAGAGAAACAAAAAAGGAAGAAAAAGAAAATAAAGAAGAGAGAGAAAATGAGAAATTCAATTCAAGAATAACGGGGTTTTGGTATTTTTTTACGTTGTGATCATCATGGCGATGTCAGTCGTGATAATTCAGCCTAAAATGGGAGATACAAATAAGCGAAGTTTTAAAATTTTGGAGTTTCTTCACCTTTTCTTTGGATTCGAGGTAGGGATTTAATGCATTTTATTTACATATATGTGATATGAAAATATTTTGATAAATTGTTATGTGATCATTTTGTATGAATGTAATTAAATTTAGACTACATTGGGTGAATTCTGTCCAAACTAAACCACCAAAATATCACTACCAAAAGAAAAGGATTTCACTGGAATTTGAAGGAATTGTAGAAAAGAATATGTCAAAGCATATCCCATGAAAGTTCCCAAAATTTTCCTTTAACCCCAATAGTTTTTATGTAATTATGATTTGACCCCAAAAATTTTACAAAATTACAGTTTTACCCCTAAATCACTAAAAATTTCAGTTTGACCCAAACTTATTGAAAAATTGTAAATTGGCCCCAAAGTTTTGGGTAATTACGTAGTGACCCCAAAGTTTGGAATAAATATGAAGTGGCCCCAGGGCTTTTTAGAAATTACGATTTTGCCCCTAAAGTTATGCAAAATTACAATTTTGCCCCTGAAGTTGCAGTTTGACAATCTATAGTTATGTGCATGGAAAATGTGTGATAGAGAATGCTCAATTTTGGAATGTTTGAGTGATTTATTTTATTAATAGAGAATGATTATGAAAGTGATGATGTGATGTTGTTGATTGATTCTAACGAGCTGTTTTATTAAGATGATAATAATTGAGATAAAGGAAATGTGAACGATATTGTGATTGCGGGGCTGTAGATACTGAAAAATAGGGAGGGTACAGAGATTACCCTTAGGTTGCAAAACCCTAAACCTACGCAGGGGTTGGTATTCATGCCAGTAGGTTAGTAGCCTACAACGATGATAATTATTGGGCTACTCGTGGCCATCGGGTCTGAACCAGTGAACGACGATATTGTATAGTATCTGCCCCATGACTGTGATGTGATGGCAAAGAGATGAATGAAAGATAACAACTGAATTATTTTTGGGATGTACTTTGATGTATGGTTTGATGTTGGGATGCACGACGATTTAAAATTCGTGAATTATTGATATGAAATTATTGCTAATCTGATTTTGTGTGCATATCATATATATTGTTATTATGCATCGTGGGCACAAGTGGATTAGTGCTCACGTCCCTACAGATTCTTTTGCAGGTCATGAACCTAAGACCTAGGTGGACTATTATTGGAGTTACTCTTCGTCGCTGTAACATTACTCAGAACTATAATATAATTTAGGGATTGGTTTGATACGATTGTAAAGGCTTTGAAGCCTAGATCTCTACTATTAATTAAGGTGGTGGCTGGAGCACTGTTGCTCGGTTGCACCGAGGTTTTGTTGTTATCAATTACTTTTAGCTATTAACAAAATTATTATTATTATATAGTATAGATGTTTGCTCCAAGGTGATGGTGCAACTCTAATTAGAAGAACGGATATTTTAGCACACGTTGTGTATAACTTTTTCACTCACTCCATGAGGTTCGAAATTCAAGGCGTTTCAAGTTGTGAAAATCGGGGTGTTACAATATATGTAGTGTCTTAGTCTAAGGTTATAACTATAGCAACATTGTTTATCACATAAAATAATTTTCATGAACTAATAGTGAACTCAAAATAAACAAAATAAAACCAATAGTCTATATTTTGAATATGTGTAGCATAGTAATGAATTTGGAATATAATTAAAGATTTATAATTCAGAAATTATTTAGCATAAAGTAGTTTGGATAAATTGTAAATGACAAACAAAAAAATTTAAAGTTGGATTAATAAACTTGGGAGAGAAAATTAGATAAATAGAGAAGATCAATAATTTTTTAAACATTTTAATAATAATAATATGATAAATTAGACATGTCTTATTAAAATTATAGAATCTAAGATTATATCTATAGTGACATTGTTTATCGCATAAAGTATTCTTAATGGGCCAGAAGTGAACTCAAAGTAAACAAAATAAAATCAATAGTCTATGTTGTGAATATTTATAACATAGTAATGAATTTGGGATTTGAAAAAATTTCACTATAATTGAAAATTTATAATTCAAAAATTAATTATTTAGCATTATGATATTGGATAAATGATAAAAATAAATTAAAGTTGAATCGATAAATTTGGGAGCTGAAGTTGGATAAATATAGAAAATTAATAAATTTTTAAATTTTAATGATAAGATATCTTTTATTGAAATTCTCAAAATGATAAATTAGACGTTGTGATATATATAGTGTCTTACTATATATTGCAATAATATTGTCTATCGTATAAAATATTTTTCATGAGCCAATAGTAAACTCAAAGTAGACAAAACAAGTTTTGAATATTTGTAGCATAGTAATGAATTTGGGATTTGAAAAAGTTTCAATATAATTAAAGATTTATAATTCATAAATTATTTAGCATGATGTTGGAAAAATGGTAAATGATAAAAAAAAATTAAAGTTGAATCGATAAATTTGAGAGTTAAAGTTAGATAAATAGAGAAGATTAATAATTTTTTCAACATTTTAATGATAAGAATAAGAATGATAAGATGTCTATAGAAATTATGAATTAGAGTTTGTGATATACATCACTCTATATATATAGTGTCTTGCTAAAATTATAGAATATAAGGCTATTTCTCTAGCAACGTTGTTTATTGCATAAAGTATTTTTCATGGGCCAATAGTGAACTTAAAGTAGACAAAACAAAACTAATAGTTTAGCATGGTAATGAATTTGGGATTTGAAAAAGTTTCAGTATAATTAAAAATTTACCATTCAGAAATTATTTAGCACTATAAAGTTGAATAAATAATAAATAATTAAAAAAATTAAGTTGAATCTATAAATTTGGCAGCTGAAATTGGATAAATAGAGAAGATCAATAGTTTTTTAACATTTCAATGATAAGATATATGTTGAATTACTAAAATTATATAATCTAAGCATGTCTCTAGTGTAAAATTGTATGTTGTTTATCGCAAAAATTAGTTTTCATGAGCTAATAATAAACTCAAAGCAGACGAAACAAACTTTAAATATTTGTAGCATAGCAATGAATTTGGGATTTGAAAAAATTTTAATATAATTAAAGATTTAAAATTCAGAAATTATTTATCACAATAAAATTGGATAAATAGTAAATGATAAAAAAAATTATAGTCGGATCGATAAATTTGGGAGTTGATATTAGATAAATATAGAATATTAATAAAATTTTCAATATCTCTGTTAAAATTCTCGAGATGATAAATTATATGTTGTGATATATATCACTATATTCAAATATACAGTATCTAGAGTATAAGGCTATATCTATAGCAACATTATTTGTCACATAAAGTATTTTTCATGAGCCAATAATGAACACAAAGAAGACAAAATAAAACTAATAGTCTATGTTTTGAATATTTTTAGCATAATAATAAATTTGGGATCTGAAGAAGTTTCAATAGAATTTAAGATTTACAATTTATAAATTATTTAGCATAATGAAGTTAGATAAATGATTAAAAAAAAATTAAAGTTGGATTGGTAAATTTGGGAGTTAAAGTTGGATAAATAGAGAAGATCAATAAAATTTCAACATTTTAATGATAAAATGTTTGTTGAAATTCTCAAGATAATAAATTAGATGCATGATAAGATGTTAGTTAAAATTTTCAAAATAATAAATTAGACGTATAATAAGATGTCTGTTAAACTTCTTGAGATAATAAATTAGACGTATGATAAGATGTTTATTAAAATTTTCAAGATAATAAATTAGACATATAATAAGTTGTATGTCAAATTTCTCAAGATAATAAATTAGACTTGATAAATAGAGAAGATCAATAATTTTTCAGTATTTTAATGATAAGATATTTGTTGAAATTCTCAAGATGTGATAAAATGTTTGTTAAAATTCTCAAGATAATAAATTAGATGTACGATAAAATGTCTATTAAAATTTTCAATATAATAAATTAGATGTTGTAATATATGTTACTATATATAAGTTTATGACTATATCTATAGCAATCACATAAAATATTTTTCAAGAACCAACAGTGAACTTAAAGTAGGCTATATCCATAACAATCGCATAAAATATTTTTCACGAGCGAATAGGGAACTCAAAGTAGACAAAACAAAACCAATAATATATTTTTGAATATTTGTAGCATTGTAATAAATTTTGAATTTGAAAAAGTTTTAGTATAATTAAAGATTCACAATGCAAAAATTATTTAGTATAATGAAGTTCGATAAATGATAAATAATTAAAAAAATTAAAACATGAGTGATAAATTTGAGAGTTGAAGTTGAATAAATAAAAAAGATTAATAATTTTTTAACATTTTAATGACAATATGTTTGTTAAAATTCTCAAAAATAATAAATTAGATGTTATATATATATAGTGTCTTACTAAGACTATATTTATAGCAACATTGTTTATCGTATAAAGTATTTTTTATGAGCCAATAATGAATTTAGAGTACACAAAACAAAACCAATAGTCTGTATTTTGAATATTTATAGTGTGGTTATGAATTTGAGATTTGAAAAAGTTCAGTATAATTAAAGATTTACAATTTAGAAATTATTTAACATAATTTGGGAAAATTTGACAAATTAACGGTCTACTATTCATTTTATTAAAAATTTAGAAATAATTATTAAATTAATTTACAAATAGTAATTCATAAAAAGTATTAGATTAAAATTTCAAAATCTTAAAATAACTAAATTGAAACTTGTCAAAGTATTGAGTTAAAAAAATGAAAAATTTAACTCTCCTAATTATTTACCTTTCTTTTTTTTTTTTTTGGTTTGATACTGATTTGTCATTGGTTTTTAATATTTAATTATTTATATAAAATTAATCATCAAAATATGAAAATGGAAGAATACATTCAAGAGTAGTGTGCCATTAATACTCTCTTTATATTTCAATTTACACAAAATATATGTGATAACTTTAAAATGTATTCTAAATTATTTTACAAACTTTCAAAAAAAATTTAATTTTAAAAGAAAAAAATAAAATGCATTACGTTTACTTAAAAATTTAGGCTTTATTTATAATTTTTAAAAACATTTTTAAAGCTTTAATTTGAACTCAAAAATTATTTGAAAATTCAAAATAATTTATTTTTCTCTTATCATTTCGAAAAAAATAGCGGATAAATTTAAGAGACTTTAAAATTCTCAAAAATTTTTTTATCATAATTTGTAATAGGGCTCGACTATTTTTTTAACTCAATATTTTAAAGCTTTAATTTGAGCTCGAAAATTATTAGAAAATTCAAAATAATTTATTTTTCTCTTATCATTTAGAAAAAAATCGCGGATAAATTCAAGAGACTTTAAAAATTTCAAAAATGTTGTTATCATAATTTGTAATAGGCCCGACTATTTTTTTAACTCAATTTTGTTTTTTTAATGTAAGGTGTTTGAACTAATTGTGTCTTAAGATTTTAAAGTTAATGACTAGATAAACCATCTAGTGCCTGATTAGGGATGGAAACGAATCAAGTTGCATGTGAGCTACTCAAACTTGGCTCGTGAGTAAAACGAGTTTGAATCGAGCTTGACTTATGACTCATTTTGGATTTGAGCTCGAGCCTAGGAAAAAATCGGCTCGAAGCTCACGAGCAGGCTTGTTAAAATAATATATATTTTTTAATAAAATATTTTATATTTTTTAATAATATCTTTATTGTATTTTTAAATATTTTATTTTTATTATATTTTAAACAAAAACGACGTTGTTTTGATCTAGTCGAACTATTTGTGAGCCGAGTTCGAACCTAAATTCTTCTTTATCAAACTAAGCTTGAACCTATTAAAAACTCGAATTAAGCTCGAGTTCAAGTTAAAGTCTGGTTCAGCTCGATTCTACCCCTAGCCCTGATAACTCTAATGATACTCCAACTAGTGATTGTCGATTGAAGCAAAATCAAGTTTTTATCGAATTCAGTTAACCTAAGCAGGGGCTCGACTTATCACGCCTGTATTTGAATATTTGGAGTCATTTGGTAATATTGTCATTTTTCTGTTTACATTTATATGTTTATATTTTTTATTTTTTATTTACTGTTGTTCTTTTTTTAGAAATAAAAATTGAAATTGTGTTTAGAAATATAATTTTATTTACCATTACTAATTTTCTATTTTTATAAAATATTTAATTTTATTAGTTTTTTAAAAATTAAATGAATTTAATAAATATATTTTATATTAACTTAATTTAATTATGTTATTTATTAAAAACAATTGAATAAAATATAAGTATTATATCATTTAATCCAGTAAATATAAAATACATTAATTATAATTTAATTATATTATTCACTAAAAATAATTGAATAAAATATATTTCATAATAATTTAAATAATTTAATTAAGGTATTTATTGAAATTAATTTAATACAATATAATTCATATTAAATAAATTATTAAATTAAATTATAATATTTATTAGAAATAATTTAATAAGATATACTTAATATTAGTTAAATTAATTATTAAAATTAAACTAAATAATTTAATTATAATATTTATTAAAATAATTTAATAAAATTTATTTATATTAATAAAATTATTTATTAAATTAAATTAATATATTGTATTTTATTATTTATTAAAAATAATTTAATAATATATATTTCCTATTAATTAAATTAACTAATTTATTTTAATTATTTATTAGAAATAAATTATAATATATGTTACGAATTAATTTAATTAATTTAGTTTAATTATATTATTTATTAAAAATAATTTTAGTTTAATGAAATATTTGAATAAAATAATTTATTTTAACATCATGTAATAAAAAATGAACAAAATATTAGAATTGACAAAATATATATAATAAAAAAAATAGAGTGAATACATCTTTTTTATTTATTTATATTTTTTTATTTAAGTTTTTATTTTTTTAAAAATAAAACATGTAAATAAATTTAACAAACATACTTTTATTACTAATTTATAAAATTTAAAAAAATATATATAAAAAAAAACAGAAAACAATCACTTTGCCAAACCGGCTTCTACGCGACTTTGACATTGATTTCACGGGCCATCCACGGAATCACCGGTCACCTGATGGCAGGCGACCGATTTGCCGCGTCCCCGTTTCACGATTTCATAAAAAAAAAAAAAAAAAACCAAACAAAAACAAAAACAAACAAATGTCCCGAGTGTCCGCACATCAATCATCAGTTTGTTTGGTTTCCATGTCTGCTTCCCTCAGAAGAACAGAGAAAGCAACATCGTAGAGAGAGAAACTGTAGAGAGGGAGAGAGAGGTCTTGAGTTGCTGCAGGCATGGGTGCTTCCGCTCCTGTCCCTCCATGGACTACCGAAGACGACCTTTTGCTAAAGAATGCCGTGGAGGTAACCTCTTACCCACAGTAAACGCGTTTTCTAATTGAAGTTCTGGTTTGAAGACAGCTCTGTTAATTCGAATTCGGGTTTGAGGATTTGCATCCGTTTGTGGGTTTTCTTTTTTTTGGTTTAATTGTTTTAATATCGGTTTCTTGTTTCTTGGTATTTGAAGTGAGGAAGAACTCTGTTCTTTTCAACTGCAAGTGGGTTGTATTGTATAAATTCTTGCAATTCGCAAAATAATTGGGACAACTTTGATATTTGGACGTGTTTCACTTCGGCTTATTAATGTTGATTCTTCTGTGCTTTAATAGTGTTTATCATGATTAGAACTTCCAAAACTGGCGATTCCTGAACCGCTTGAATTGTCCGAAGGTTTTGTCTGATGTATTGAAATATAATTTGGGTACGATAGCCTTCTACTCATAATGTATGACAATTTCTGTATAAAGGGTTTCCGTGCTTAGGTCAGGCACCATGATTTTGACTAATTTAAAACTGGGTTTCTCATTATTTGATACAATGCATGGTTGTGAGAATCCATTTACTGATTTACTGTGGTTTCTGCTCGTTGGAACTTGTTTGAATATTATATATTAGGTTACGAGATATACTTTATACATATACCTAATATTCTATATATTAGGTTTTTTTTTTTTGTTTTTAATATCTACATCTTGTCATCTTTATTTTCAATATATATATATATATATAGAATATTAGGTATATATATAAAGAATATTTCATAACCTAATATATACTATTCTAACACTACTTATGGTAGGAGGTTCATATGTGCATGTCTTCCACGTACTGAGTTCAGCAATATCAGGGTTATTGGACTATCTTATTCTAGAATTACAATAAGTACTGGGCTGGTCTTCAGTTATTAGAGATATGTTTTATTTGGACATTATAATGATATAGCTGGAGTTAGGTTCAGCACAGGCATAAATTATTCATTCCTTCTTTGGGTTTTCTGGAAATGCCTTTCTAGAATTGGTGCTTAGAGGTGAGTATTTATTGGGGGCCATTTCTTAGATGAATGGTGTAAGATCAGACAAGAAACAAGAGAGGAGAATTTGGGTTTGGACTGGAAGAAATCCTTTTGGTGCAAATGTAACAAGGGTTAGTTTTATGTCCAATAACCATTTTTTATATGAATATTTTCTACGTGCGTTACAAACATATGAAAAATGCTTTGTACTCCATTTTCGGGTCCAACCAAATGCACCCTGACTGGCTGTAAATTACTATCATCACTGTTATTATATGCCAATCATTCTTGTTATTATTTTGTTAAATTATAAAATTAGTTACACTAGGAGATAGTCATTGTATTGATTGCAAAACAAGCTAGTTTGCCCCTGGGGTAAGTACTAAGTACTTCTCTTATCTCTCTCTCTCTCTCTCTCTTTTTGGCATAATTGAATGAGTGATAATTAGAGAATTTGTCTATTACAGATACAGACACATAGTACAAATACAACATTGTATGGTCACACAAATACGTTAATTTTAAAAAAATATGTGGACATGATGCATTAAAGAAATGTTAATGAATAAATATATATTTTTACATGTATACATGAAAATACAACTATCTTTTTCACTTTTATATTTAAAATATATTTATCTTTTATCTAAACCTATTTTAGCAAATAATATTTACAAACAAATTAGAAGTTCTAAATGTTAAAACTTCTAAAATTGAAAAATTTAAGGGATAATGAATTAATAAATATAAATTTATATTACTTTTGTCTTATTATTTTATTTCATTTTATTTTTTAAAACTATAATTTGTTTCATTGTATTTGAGTGATGGATGTGTGTATCTTAATAGTGTCCAAAAAGTGTTCGGTTGTAAAACAAGTTAAAAAATAGTATGACATGTTTTAGATAAGTATCCGATGTGTTGATAAAGAGTCCAATGAGTCTCGGTGCCTGATACTGACATGGCACTGGCACATCACGTTTCTAGAAGTATCCGTGCTTCTTAACTATAGACGAATATATTTGAGCATGAACATCATACTTCGATTTGGGTGTCATGTATCATAAAAACTTCTCTTCCTAAAAATGAACTTACGTTTTTTTCCTTGCTTTTCAAAAAACTAGAAGCTTGTATTGTTTCTACCCGTGTGATATAAATGCTGGTCACCATTATTCCAATTACAAAGTGGTTATGGTGACAAGGTTATAGCTAAATAGAGTTCACTTAAAGGCATCGGAGCTTTAATTTATTTACTAGTCTTAAAACTCACCAAATGGGAGATTTGTTCAAACTCTTACATCCCATGTTCTTTTTTCAACTAGCAATTATGAATTTAGTAAATCATATTTTATATAGTTCTTAAGTTGGTTTATGGTGTGAATTCTTTGAGATGTTAGTTGAATATGTTTCTAAAAATAAACTGCGGGTAAGTGATCACAAATGAATTTGAGGTCTGACGGTGGTTTACATCCAATCAGAAGTCAACATCTTTTTTCTCCCTGGACATGTGGATGTGCCTAAAAGACCCAAGTGCCAATATAATTGAGATCAAGTTTTAGGCTTCCAAATCTTGATGATGCCATAGGGACTTCATTGTTTATTTAGTTATTTCATGTTTGTCATCTTTTTATTTTTACAATTACCCTTGTTTTTGGGAACTTCTTTTGCATAAAGTACTATAGTTTAAACAAATTTTCTTGATAGATATTTCTCCACGTGTTAATGGAACTAAATTATATCAAACAAGATTGATGTATTCTATGTAGTCAAAGTTTTAATATAAGTAAAATTTCCAGTTAGTTGGAACTAAACATTTGATTCTGGAATGATAAATTCTTAAACTTACTAGAGTATACTTTATTATGATCATGTTAGTTGCAGACTTATCGTCTTCTTAAGGTGATGTTATTGGTATGCAAATGGAAAGCTATTTTCTTGCTGCATTTGTTATCTATACCATGAACACATTTAAGATTCATTTGGGGTTTTCCTGCAAGTGACTGTAATTTACCTGGTGACAATTACCCGAAATTTTTGCCTTTGTTTAAATGGTAAATGGTAAGATTGCTTCTTTGCGTTATGACTTCAATACTATGGAACAATCTCTCCAGTTGTTGGGTGTTAAAACGCATAAATTACCCTTCTTTAGACACGGCATGGGCTGGAGCCTCGTGTACTGGTTGCTATTTTTTTAAACATTCTACTTTTGCAATGATTGTTCTGTTAATATTACATAACCAGTGGCCCCCCCCGGGGGGGGGGGGATTTGAACCAATAACACAAAACATATTTCTGGACAATACACAGAGTGGTATTTTCACCTACCTAATATCAGCCCTTTTGTTCTATTGTGGTAACTTCCTTCTTAATGTTTAATGTTGTGAATCCTGTCAAGTTGTTTGAATTGCAAGGTTTTATGAAGATTGGTCAAGCAAAGCCGATGGGCATTTATTCCCTTTTTTGGATGAATCTTTATATTTAACAAGCACGGATATGCATATAATACAAGTACAAACACGCAATAAGACAATTTAAAAAAAAATGAGGATACGGATGCGGCGGGTATACAACTAAAAAATATGAATTTTGTATGACTTTATTAGCTTTATACATGAATATAACATGCACAGCAAAACTAATTCAATATGTCAGTCAATATACAAAACACAACAAGATAATAACATATAAGATTTTGTAATTTTAAGAGTTTTGATTATTCCAATCTAAGTTTATCTTAATCTTATATTTGAAAAACAAAATAATAAAATAATATAACATGTCGTGTAACGTGTTCGACATGTATATCGGAGTGTTCGAGAAGTGTGTGTGTGTCCAATGCATGTCAGATATGGATGCAACACCCATTTTAAAGTGTCTGTGTTTCATAGCTTTATATCTATCAAAAAATTTATCCTCAGTGAAAGCTTTATTGTTACTAGTTATTAACAACTCCAATGCATGTCATGAGTGCTTTGAGAATTCTCATTTGAAGTTCTCTCTTCTGATCATCTGTTTCCAGCATGGTGCTTCATTGGAATCACTTGCAAAAGGTGCAGTGCAATTTTCCCGGAGATTTACTATTCAGGAACTGCAAAATCGTTGGCATGCTCTTCTCTACGATACAGTTGAGTCCGCAGAAGCATCTGCTCGCATGATTGGGTTGATGTGCTCTGCATCTTATCCATCAAACCCTAATAGATTTGAAGATTCAAAAGACAGCAGATCTGTTTCTGGGAAAAGAAAAGCCAAAGGTGTCCGTGGTTGTTACTATTCCATGCGTAAAAATCAGATATTTGACTTAAGGTATCTGGATTTTCTTCTTGGACCTGGTGATGGTAATTGCACTGGAGATGGAGACAAACCTTCTCCTGCAAATTGCATGTTTGGAGGTCTGATATCAAATCAATTTGTATTGCAAGACTCAAGTTTGGATATAACTCATCATACTCTTCCACAATTTGGAGAGGGCAGTATTGCCGCTTCTAATGTTGGTGTTACTGCAAATGCATTTTATACAGGATTCCAGAATCCAATAATTGAAGAGGAACTTCACATTGCTCACAATAATATGCACAAACAAATTCCTCTTACTTTTGGAGCAGGTATTCCCTTTTCTATGAGTTGTTCTGGTGTCGAGGATTTGGGTCAGCCAAAAGAGGTCCCAGTCTGTAGTGTACTTGAAGCTCATGATTTACAGGAAAAAACCACAGTTATATCTGATCGAAGCAATGGTAATAGGGCAAATGTGTGTTCTGAATTTGGAGATATCAGGGTCTTCAATTCAACAATTTCAGATTGTTGTACATCAATCCACAACTTGGGGTTCCAAAAGCCAACATGGAGTACAATTGTTTCAACCCCTGCAATTCCTTATGTTCACCTGAATGAGAATGAACAGCTCATGGGAAAGGCATTTGTAGTTCCTGAAGATGGCTGCATGAACAACCCAAACACTTCAGGATGTAACGTTGCCAGCTTAGATTCCAAGCAGGGTGATCAAATTCCCTGGGACAACACCAAAAATTCAACTCCTAGCTCAAAGGAACATGTAGCAGAGTTGTCCAATACACCTTTGAATTTTAAAAGTATGGAGTTTTTTTTCATGGATGCTAATGGGATAGATGCTAATGGAAAAGATGGAACTGATAAATCTTATATTGACGGTTTCAGTTCACTTGTGTTGGATTCTCCTAACGTGCCACATATTGCTGCACTTGAAGCAAAGCAGGCTGATCAAATTCCTTGTGACAACACAACAAATTCAACTCCTAGCTCAAAGGAACATGTAGTGGAGTTGTCCAATACACCTTTGAATTTTAAAAGTATGGAGTTCTTTTTCATGGATGCTAATGGAAAAGATGGAACTGATAAATCTTATATTGATGGTTTCAGTTCACTTTTGTTGGATTCTCCTAACGTGCCAAATATTGCTGCACTTGAA
This sequence comes from Vitellaria paradoxa, assembly GCA_019916065.1. Taxonomy (NCBI): domain Eukaryota; kingdom Viridiplantae; phylum Streptophyta; class Magnoliopsida; order Ericales; family Sapotaceae; genus Vitellaria; species Vitellaria paradoxa. The sequence goes on along the minus strand of CM034233.1, from coordinate 6,811,295 downwards.
GCAGCAGTACCTTCAGATAAGTATGTTGCAATTTTCGGTGGTGAACAATGCAAAGAATCAGATGAAAAGGGGCACTATTATTATGGTGACGGGCATGCTGTGTTCAGTTCAGGGTCACAAATACTGCCATGTGTATCAGCCTTGGACCCTCAATTTCCTGAACTTCATGATGGAACGAGTTGCTGCACATTGAACATTGAAGACACTGAAGTTCCATGCAATGAAGACACTGAAGTTCCATGCAATGATGCTGTTTGTCTGCCCAATCAGATGCTGCCATCATCTTTTTTGTCTGTTACAGAATTGAAATTTCATGAAGCTGGTAATCCAACTCTGAAGGATGAGGCTGGAGATGTTGAACTTGCGAAGCAGCTGGACTATAATGCTGATTTTTATTTGGAGATGCCAGCTTGCAATTTCAATTGCAACAATGGGGAAAATGTTAGTGGCAGTAAACTGGAAGCAGATGATTCAGAACTGGCTGCAAAACATTCACCAGCGGATCACGAAGAAATTCCTTCAGGGAGTGAGGGTGATATCCCACAATTTTCTGATGTTGAACAAATGGTAACAGTTTTTTGTAAACTTGACAATAATTATTTTGATTCTCTTTAATTCATTCGTCACATCAAATCCCTTCACTGATGCTTTCTTATAGATACTTGATATGGACTTGAGTCCAGATGACCAAGATTTATATTCAGGCAGGAAAGGTAATTCCTGGTGTATCTTTGATTCAATGCAACCTCTTGTTTTCATCAATGAATTTTCCTGTCAACCTTTGATTTTCTACTTTGATAATCATTTGGAGTTATGCTTTTTGCCAGAAGCTTTGCTTTGTTTGTAAATACAGTTTATGTGATGATTTCGAAGTTAATTTAAGTTTGTTACCCCTATTTTTTGCCTTCTTGTTGATCCTCTTAACAGATAATTAGGTGACAATTGAGATCTATTGTGGTATTAGTTATGTTGTGCATTATAAGAAAGTATATTCAAATATGTAGATCAGAGGTCTGTCCGCTCTCTGTGCTTTTGCAGTTCAGGTTTCACAGCCAAACTCATTAGGATCCCTTACATTTACTGAGATTTTGTCTATCAAAAAGTCAACAGTTTGGTCTGGTCCCTTTATTTTTCTATTTCTTTAATGTTCTTTATAAACCTTTTTCTATGTAATAAACTCTTGTTTTCACAAGTTATATCCTAGTTATTATTGAAGACTTGAAGTAGAGGCCTTTTTATGCTAATTATGGGTAAACTCATATTGTTTCTAATCTGTTAATACTCTATCCATCTATTGCAGTATCAAGATATCAGCATGTAGACAGTAAAAAATCAATCTTCTCAAGATATCAGCATGTAGACAATAAAAAATCAATCATAAGGCTGGAGCAGGCTGCTCATTCTTTTATGCAGAAAGCTCTTGCATCTCGGGAAGCTTTTGCTGTTTTATATGGTCGCCGTTCAACATTTTATATCAAGAAACCTGAGGTAATTTCCCCATATCTGTTGATTTTATATATCCTCTCAATGTAAGGCCAGCCAGTTGCGCATGTTTATCAAGCTGTGGCATGTTTGTAGCTTGTGGGTTAATTTATTATGTCCATTTGACAAATAAAAATCACATGAGCTAATTTTTTTTTTTCTTCAATTAACTTATAAAAGATTAAATGAATTAATTTATTTTTTTCACTAAATTAACCCCCAAACCAACTTGGCCAAATTTTTAGCTGTTTTACAGTTAGTCACCATACACCCTTAGCCACGTTCCTTAGGAGAGCCATCGATTATAATACAAGAAATTTGCATGTTTATTTAACACTAACAAAGAAGGGCAAAGTAACCCATCCATATTAATTGTTATTGCAGTTATTCCAAGTATATTAGGATCTATTTGTAAGAACTTGTAGAAGGTTTTGAGCGTCTTTACTGAATCTGAAACTTTCACAGCCTTGATGAAGTCATAACCATTAGGTTGGAGCTTATTACTGGAATTGCAACGGCTTTCTTGACTCCTTCAAAGGGTTAAAGAAAATGCATGTGCTTGAGATTATTTGACAGTGTTATGGACCAAAATTAAAAGAAGAGGAAGAAAGAGAAATTGAGGGGAAATTCAACAATTTATTATTGATTTTTCAAAAGATAATTCTCAGAAGGATACAATTCCTTTTTATAACTAACTAAATCAACTTCCCTAACTAATCTTTAACTAATTTTCCGCCAAATATAACAGCCATCCATTAAACTGTTTCAATACCTTCCCTTCTAAAACCCTTGTCCTTAAGGGTAATTTATGAAAAAACAAAAATCAAATCTCAGAAGCAAATTGCAGCTATCACCTCCTTGGGACTCACCGTCACAACTCTTTTGCAAAGCCATGTTCAGCATAGCAAGTGATCTTCGTTTGACAATGGAACCCAACTCTTGTCGGACATAGTACCGAACAGTTGGCGTGCAAGTATGGTGCAATCTTTGCAATGCTTAGAGAATCTTAGCACAATCTCTTGAGGTGGTGGTTTTGGTGATGGCCTTTTAGTTCCTTTCCCTTTGTCTGCATCCAACTCTTCAGCATCACCTCCCTCTTCCTTATCGTTAGTTGAGCGCACACAGTAGTGAAATGGTTGGCACAAGTCAACAATAGAAAGAAACATCGGTAGATCGGGAAATCGGTGTGTTAAAATTGACTCTATTGTTCGGGCTAATACTTCGGAGAATATCTGATTGATTGGTCGTTTGGCATCAATGATGGCGATTTCTTTGCTCATGACTTGATTCTTGGTATCGACTTGCTCGGTGTCGGTTAAGGCAACGTTGATGGAAAAACAATTAGTGATGGTTTCAAGGGAAGGGAAGGTGATGTCTTCTTCCTTATCCCTTCCTTTGACAATCTAAGGTGAACTGACAATTAAGAAATCAGGATTGTACGAAGGCGATTGGGTAGGGATGGTGGCGGTGCCAGCGATAGCAATGTTGGGGCCTGTTGAGGTGGTTGGATTTAGGGAGGGACCCGTGGTGGCGATGACGGAGGTTTTGAGAAGAGGGGAGACGATCACGTCGGCATAGTTATTGGTTTGCTTTTTTGCCGCTAATTTTGATACTAACTCCAATAGCTCATCCCATATCTTGTTTTGATGTTCATGTATTTTCTTGGTTTGATTCTCCATCTGCTTCTTCATCATCTGCTCCAATCGAATTTCTAGGAACTGAACTTCAGCTTCAGACAACTCATCCTCCTCCATGGTTGAAGGTCTAAGCCCTGTCATTGTCAGGAAAGGAAGCTCTGATACCTTTGTTATGGACCAAAATTAAAAGAAGCGGAAGAAAGAGAAATTGAGAGGAAATTCCACAATTCTTTACTGATTTCTTAAAAGATAATTCTCAGAAGGATACAATTCCTTTTTATAGCTAACTAAATCAACTTACCTATCTAATCTTTAACTAATTTTTCTGCCAATTATAACAGCCCCATCCATTAAACTGTATCAGACAGATTGTAGGATTACCTAACCTTGAACTTCCTCTGTAATTTTCAGTTGCTGGAATGAGTTGGATGGAGTTTGTGCTTTAATAAACTTGTATATTTTATGTTTTTTTTTTTTTCTTTCTTTCTTCTTTTTTGTTTATTATTTTTTCATTCTAAATGGAATGTTGTTGTGCTTATTTAGGTTTTACTTGGGAGAGCTACGGAGGGTTTTGATGTTGATATAGACTTGGGACGAGAAGCATGTGCCAATAAAATTTCTCGACGGCAGGTACAGTTTGCTTTCACGACCTTTCAGTGGATTTTGTAAATGCTTGTTGACACTAACATTAATAAGTTGTCTTCATCTGAATTCTAATATGTAGATTTAATTTCCATTGCCTCTTTATGTTTTTATATGTTAACACCCATAGAGTTACACTGGAATTCCTAAACGGTGTAAGAAGAATATACAGCAATGATATCTGTAGTAACGTGAAGCTGGCATAACTCCAAGCTCCCAGCTGCAGTTCTGAACCATTCTCTAGTGATGTTTATCCTGAAAATAAGGGTCCAGCCCCTTGATACATTAATTTTTATTGTCCTAAATTATGTCACATTGGCACTACTTTTTTATAGACCTGTAAGGGTTGTTTGGTTCTCAGTGGAAACATAATCTGCAGCCTAAGATTTGAAACATATGATGGTCCCATTAAGTAGATCTAATGTTATATTTTTGTTTGAATTGATTAAGTGGGCAGTTGATGTTAATTGAAGTCTATCAAAGTGTTGTAGAATAGCTGAGGTAATTTAATGTTTCCAGGGGAACAGTTCAAATTGAACAGTAGAGCTAATGAAAAATGAATTGCTTTTTTTTTTTTTGGTTGCAATTGCCTTTTTATATTTGTATTGGCTCCTTGAGTTGAGCTAATATCTCTTGAGAAACTGACAACCTTACAAAAATTAGGATATATTATTCTTAATGTGAAAACATTGACATATCCAATTCTGATTTGTGAGAACTTCCCTACAAATATTACCATTTGAAATGTTGGAAGCAGCTCCTTCAGGATGGATGACATGGACTAACGTTATTTGAATGGACTATTTACAGTGGAACCTGGCTATTTTTCTTAGTGATTTTTCTTCTCGTTTGGGTTTGAAACTTCTATTATGTGTATCAAATTCTTCACTTATCATCCCCATAATGGAGGACAACATTAAGTTAAAATTAGATAACACTTTCTTGTCTCAGAGTAGTCCAACCTTGTTGTCTCAATGGTCTTTTCTGGCAATGAAGGATGAAATCAACCGCATAAGGAGCGATTGAAGATAAAATTACAAGCAGTCGGTATCTCATCAATGTTGTGCATTGCTATTGGAAGTTGATGTGTTTTTTGGGTTCAGGGTCACTATTTTAATTGTAACACACGTGGGTAATGTATTTAACATTCACCCCATGTTAATTTTTCCATGCAAAATCTTTTCTAGCACATTTCACAAGAACTTTTTTTTTTTTTCCCCCAAATTTGATATAGCAGTAACAGGAATCCCAAGGCTATTCCTGACATAGGAAGGAATACATAGGCATTTCATCGGTCTACCATCTTGCTGACAATTGTAAAGAGCAAGAGACATGCATATAATTTTGCATTCTTGTCTTCTATATTTTCTGTACTCCTAAGTTCTTTTACTAATTTATTGCAATCTTTTGCTTCAATTAGGATACAACTTGAGTTATTTATTTTGGCTTCATGGGGAACTTTTTGGTTTACTGCATTTTCTTTATATTTCCTTTAAAGTGTTGTTTGGGTTGCCAATTGATGAGCAATGCTATTGTCTCTACCTTGACTTGAATATAACTTTTACTTTGCATTTACTAGGCAATTATAAAGGTGGACGAAAGCGGGTCTTTTTATTTGAAGAACCTTGGCAAGTGTCCGATCTTTGTAAATAACAGGAAAGTAGTCCCTAGAGATAGTGTAGTTCTTACTTCAGGTTGTTTGATTGAGGTATGTTTTTAATTACCTACCTTTTTTGATACTCGAATAATCAATTTGTTTCACTTGTTCAGTTTCTCCATTTTCTCAATTCTATGGTTTGAGATAGTCTCTTTTTGATTGTTTGCTCCTCTTTTAACTCTGAACTTATCTAGTTTTTAGTGCTTGCATAACCATTGCGAATCTTGGTTGTCTGGCTGTTAAATCTTAGTAATAATCTTTTTCACTCCTGCATCCATTTTTCATTTACTAGAAATTTTTTACCTAACTTCTTAATATTTTGAAGTTCCACCATAATTCATATCGAGTAATTTGGCGGATATTGCTGTATTTCATAAACTATATGTGAATTTTTCATATCACTAATTAACGGAGATAATTATGGAAAAAGTTCAACAAATTTGTCATGTCAATTATTTAGGGTCCTTAGTTCATGCATATATTGAAAAAACATTGCAAAATGAGGAAATTGTCTTTTTAGAGATATAAGTGTATTAGAAATGAAATCGAAACAATAATTAGTGATGCTAAATTTAAAACTTATGATTATTTTTATTTTTTAATAAACTAGAACCGAAAGAAGAGAAACATATATAAACTTGTGCAATTGAGACAAAGAAAAACTAAATATTTTAATCATATAAAAAACATTAAAAATGAGGACTCACGAGTACAAGTGCTATATGAGAAAATAAAAAAAAAAAAGGGAAAAATTAGTTTAATAAGTTATTGAATGAAAATCAAATAAGAAGTATGAGTTTGGAACTAAATGATGTCTACTAAGATGCGTTGCAGGAATAAATTCTTCAGTAAAATTAACATAGTTGAAATGTATTATGCATTGAAGATAAGAAAAGATATAAAGCCATGCGGTACTTCAATTGAGGTATGGAAGTGTTTGAGTGATGTAGGGTTAGCTTGGGGAACTAAATTATTTATTAAAATCATATTGACCAAGAAAATGCCAAATAAGGAAATTGTATCACTTTACAAAAATAAAGGTTATATCCAAAATTGTAACAATTATAGGGTTATGAAACTTATGAGTCATACTATGAAACTATAGGTGCTAGTAATCAAAAATAGGTTAAGAATTTAAACAACTAGATCAAATAGTCAGTTTGGATTTATGCAGGGAGATGAACTATAGAAGCAATCTATCTATTAAGACAACTTATGGACAGATATAGGAAAAAAAAAAAATATCTTCATATGATTTTTATAGATTTAGATAAAACTTATGATAGGGTAATTAGAGATTTGATTTGGTGAGTATTGAGAAAGAACGGTGTCGTATTTATATTGAGATAAGATTAGGTTAGTTGTCAATACAAGTAGAGGCATGGGGTATATTGTTTGCTGATGATCATATAGTTTTAGTAGACGAAGCAAAAGATGGAGTAAATGCGAAATTAGAATTGTGAAGAAAAGTGTTGGAATCTCAAAAATTTAGCATAAGTATGATTAAGACCGGATATATGAAATATAAATTTAATAGTAGACAAAATAGAAATGGAGGAATCGTTAGCATCGAAAGTCAAGAAATGCTTGAGAGTGGACAATTTCAAAACCAAGGGTCTATTACACAAATGGAGGAAGGGATTAGTGGAGACGCTGCCCATAGAAATAATGCAGGTTGGATTAAGCAAATGAATGAATCAAGTTGTATGAATTCTTTATGAGAACCTGCGCAGATGCCTTGACAAGTAAACATTAGGTGCAATTTAGATGCAATGCAAGGTTTTGAGCATGATTTTTTCTACTTCATTTCTGTTTCTTCTTTTCAGGTTAGAGGAATGCCATTCATATTTGAAACAAAATCAAAGTTTTTTTGAAGCAATATGCTCGTAGCATCTCCAAGGAAAATCAAACTCTGGAGGTGAGGTTAGGTGAGTTGAAATATTCTCAGTAAGTGCTGCTTTCATCAATGTGCTTTCTGGGTAACCTACAGTAATCTGTTGTATGTACATAATGTTGTATAGAGGATATTGGAGTCTATTTCCTGCTGTCAAAGGCTCAATGCTTCAAATACGCTTCTTCAGAGTTGAGAGTATGATACGAAATTACTTTAAATTCAAATCAGCAAGAGACTCCCATCAGAAACTTGAAATTTACATGAAAGAGGGGAGGCTAACGTTAGTTGTGATGTTAACCTTGTGATATCGGTCTCGTAAACTGTCTAATTTTGATTTAATGGCTCATAAGGCCGATATCACAAGACTAACATCACAACTGATATTAGTCCCTGTGAATCTAATTTGCATTGACTTAAGGGATGTTTAATTTACGAAATTTCACTAAAAGTTACAAAAAGTTATCCACTTTTTTTATTTTTTTCCAATCAAATTTTAGTACGTGTCACTTTTACACCAATTTTTTCTTTTCTTTTTTCTTTTTTTACCATCCAAACACTACCTTAAAACACGAGAACAAACAAAACATTGGGTTGTGTTTGAATCAGACATTTGAGTCGATTATGATTGAGAGTAGATTTGTGTAGTGATGAATTTTCTGGGGTCGGGGAGAAACCCGCAGCCGCTACTCATGGGTGCGCACTGGGTGAAGCCCGTCCCGTGACCCTAGCCGGCAAAGAACCACGAGGAGGTAAACCAGTTTAGGCAAGCCTTGACTGACCGACTCAGCCGAGAAGGCTGTTAGATGGCCCTCCACAATTAGAGGAAGGACTACTCCCAAGAGGAGTCGAACCCGGAACTTATTGGTCCCAGGTCCTTTAACCCACCATCCGAACTAACTCGACTACCCTTTTCGGGGCATCATAATCGACTCAAATGTCTGATTCAAACAATATCCAATGTTTTGTTTGTTCTCGTGTTTTAAGGTAGTGTTTGGATGGTATGTAGTGATGAATCTTCAATGTTCATTTGATGGGTTTTGCTATGGGTGGTATTATCTAGATGAGTAGTGCAGTTTGGATGGTCGCTGGCATTACTCTTGAGAGCATAGTTATTAATCCTGTACCGTATAGGTTGGTATCAACTGGTACGCATTACTGTTCTAAAAATAGTACAACGTACGCGTTTCATACTAGCAATTGTGCCGATTAATCTTGGACGGTATTGGCAATTTTTAAGATTTAGGTATTTTTTTGTTGAAATTTATTTTATTTTATTTATTTTTATCCCAACCCTTATAAAATTAATAGTGACAAATAAATTATTAAATTATTTCGTTCTTCTCATTCTTTATCCAACTCTAACTAAAACTATTTTTTTTATTACATAAATTAGTTATGTCAATAAATATTAATATTATATTTATAAGTTGTATTTTTATAATTATTTAAATGGTACATTAACTTTTTGAAGTTGATAACTATATTCTATATAAATATATAAATTGATGACAATAAATTCAAAACAATAGGTTAAAATTTATTAATATCGATATATGTTATGCGTATCTCGAGTAATCTCTGAGGTTTAGAGTTAACAACGAATAAATCTTCTAATAGATTTGAGTAGACTTGAGTTAGTGATTACTGCAGAATAAATCTAAAATCTTAACTGACACGTAGAGTCTCTCTCTCTCTCTCTCTCTCTCTCTATTATGAGTGTGTAAAATTGTTAGATGCTTTATTTTTAGCTTCTACCTGGGAATGCATTTGGTATTTAGTATTGGGTTAAGAGAGTATAAATGTTAATCATGTCAAAACTTTTCTCATTTAAATTTACTAACATTCTTTTTTATCTTGATACGTTAAATTTTAATTTTTTGAAAAAGTAAAATAAAAAAAGAGTGAAAAGTTATTGAAGTAAAAGATTAACCATTATTACTATCAAAATATTTTTTCTAGTAATTTTTAATCTCATACTAAAAGCACTCATATTTTAAAAAATATTTTTTTTATTATTATAAAACGAGGTTGAGTGTGAGAAACTGAAAGACTTCAGCATTTTCTTTTTCTTTTTTTAAGTTAGAAAAGGGATTTTCGTATGAATCAATTTATATTCTTATCATTAGTTATTATTAGTTATTAGAGAGTAGTAAGGCGTTCCTTTATTTGTTTAATTGAGCAAGTAGGCAAAATTTATCGTTGTTGTGTAACAATTCCCTCCTCAAATTGTGGATCTAGAGCCTATTTCTCTGCAATAGATGTAAATTTTTTTTTTTCAAAATAATAATTTAATTGAGTCATGGCTAGATAAGAAAAAATAATAATTAATTTTTGACCTTATAAATAACTTTAATATATTCTTCTTAGCTTGTGATCAATGATCCGATCTTATTATTGTTAATTGAAACGATATCATACTACAGATTTACAGTGAGCAGAACAATCAACATCCACTGATACGTTGATCAAGCACATTCGTAAATTTCCCAAACGAAAATCCGATCTGGATGTAACCAAACAGCAACGAACCTAATGCCTAGCCTCTCATTCTCTCTGTCTTCTTCTCTAATAATTCTACTCCTTATCAGTAACTCACTTTCAGGATTACGTCGAGCGCATTCAGTGACTCACCCAGGTGACATACAGGCACTGAAACGGCTCAAGGATGGTCTCCGTCGCCCGTCCATCAGACCCGGTTCGTGCCTGAGCTCGTGGGACTTCTCGATCGATCCATGCGACCACATCTTCGCCGGCCGGTTTAGCTGCGGCTTCAGGTGTGACCTCGTCGTCTCCGGCTCCAGCCGGGTCACCGAGATCAGCCTCGACCAGGCCGGTTACTACGGTTCGATCTCTTCCTCCTTGTGGGACCTCCCTTACTTGGAAACCCTCGACCTCTCTTACAACTCGCTCTCCGGTCCACTTCCCGACTCGCTCTCCAATCTGACTCGCCTTCGACGGCTCAGTCTCTCCAAGAACTTCTTCACCGGCCAATACCCACCTCGATCGGATCTCTCTCCCACCTGGAGGAGCTCTGCCTTGACAATAACCGACTCACGGGTCGGATCCCTCCAACCTTCAGCAGTCTGATAAGATTGAATAGGCTCGAACTCCAAGGGAACAAACTCTCCGGAGAGTTTCCAGACTTAGGTCGACTCGGAATCCTTTATCGACGTCAGCGACAACGGAATCGCCGGCGAAGTCCCATCGATTTTTCCCGCGTCGTTAATTGAACTCTCCATGCGGAACAACAGCTTAGAAGGTAATTTTCCAGAGACTATCGTTGAGTTATGGTTTTTACAGGTTTTAGATCTGAGTCACAATGAGCTCTCGGGGACAATACCATCGCTGCTCTTCGACCACCCGTCTCTGGAACAGCTCACGCTCTCTCACAACTTCTTCTCGCTCTTGCGCATGCCAGACGACATGGGCGTGCGCAGCAAGCTGATAGCCGTCGATCTGAGCCACAACAAGCTGCATGGCTTGTTGCCGGCGTTCATGGCTTCGATGCCAGAGCTCTCTGCTCTGTCGTTGGAGAACAACATGTTCACTGGCATGATCCCTTTGAACCTAGCTGGGAAAGTTGCGGGTTCCGGGCCCGGAACGGCGTCGTTGGAGGGGTTGCTTCTGGGCGGGAATTACTTGCTTGGGCCGATTCCGGGCCCGTTCGTGGGGCTGGATCCGGGCTCAGTAAATTTGAGCCTGGTGGATAATTGTTGTATGGTTGTCCAGATAAGTTTTTCTTCTGTCGGGGTGGAGGTCAAAAGGCGTTGATAGATTGTAAGAGTTTAGGGTCTGGAATTCCTCCATGACACGGGCCTAAAATTGTCCAATTGTATCGTCATCTTAGAAATCAGAGCAGTTGCAGGCTGAGGAGAACAAATAATAAAAATATGATTAGTGGATTTAATTCTGTTTTATTAAATAAAAAAAAAACTTCTTGGAAAGAGGGTGACGTTGGAGTGAAGACTCAAGAGGATGAAATTGGAGTCCAGATTCAACATTATTATGTCTCATTCTAAGCTTTAGAAAATTCGAAAAATAAGTGAAAATTGGTCAAGCCAAACAACCCTTTAGCTGAATAAAGCAAAAATAGATAAATGCATGTAGGGATAAGGCCGCATTTGATTTACGGGATAAGATGGACTAGACTTATAGTCCTACATAATCTCACGTTTTGATCGCATAAAAAAGGATTCGGACAAATAAAATACCGAAATTACCCACGAATTGAATCAATTCGACCATTTCGGATTTGATCGAAATTGGTTTTATTATGGGGTCGAGTATCAGAAGTATCAACTCAATTTTCATTGGTTTTGTTTTGGATTAACAAATTTCAAGACGCATAACTAAACTAAATTATTTTTTTTGCTTACTTAAAAAAATCTGTGGTTATATTATGGACAATCTGAATCGAGCAGATAAAATTGTTAATAGTTTTATGTGATGATTGATTCGGTTTCATATCTAAAATTTTAACAAAATTCGATTCGGTTTTGAATCTAGCGTGAACATGATCCAAATTGGCCCATCCTCACCATTAATTTTTACCACAGGGATGAGGCAATGTTATTTTATAAGGGAAATTGGACAATTTTTTTTTTTTTTGTTGAATATTTAGGATATGCGTGCGCTTCAACTAATCCTTAAAATCTTAAAGTTAACGATTAAGTAAACACTTTGATGGTTCTAAGGAGACTTGGGACATGTTCGTCTTGAATATAGAATAATGCATGTGAAATATAAGATAAAATAATAGAATATATTATTAATATATTATTATTTTAATAAATTTTGCATTGTGCATATAGTTTAATACTGGAAGTAGGTGCATACGTTTGTGTGTATTTGTGTGTGTGTGTGACAGAGATATTCATTAATTGTTCTCCTTTATTTTAAAAAGACTAACAAAAGAAATGAGAAGTTAAAAAACATTTATCCATCTTCAAGTTAGAATAGAATAGCTTGAACCTTTGAGTCTCATAATAGATTTTGGATTTGTATTACAATATATCGTCTCCGACCTTTTTCGATCCAAGTTTGATTTTTCTAAATCTCAAACTCAACAATACAAACACAAAAGACCCCAACCAAGACTAAACTACATAACAAACAATTTTTATACAAGATCTTTAATATATTTCACACACACATATATATATATATATATATATATATATATTTACACATTCAAATGTACATATAATATATCAACTCATATATTAAATCAAGCATTTAATATCTCAAAATTATGTTATTCACAAGAATAAATACATATATAAATCGCACCTACCTAAAATTCAAAAAAAATAGAGAGAAAATAAAGAAATTTGAGTTTGGCTTCAAAATTTTCAAAAGTTACGTCTCTTATAATGGGCCGAAGCACCAAAAATTATTATTTCCATAACATTTACGGTATTGAATACTCTCTGATTAGATTGGTTTCTTTTTCCATACTTCACTTTCTCTCTCTCTTCACTCTGATTCTCTCTCCTGCGTGCAGTTTCTAGAAGAGGAAAAGAGAAATAAGGGGACCAAAAAAAAAAAAATAGGAAAAGAAGAAAAGAAGGAAGGGAAGAAAAAAGGTTGGGCTTTTGACCCAATTTTTTTTAGTCAAATACAACTTCGAGTCAAATCTAATTAAAAAAATAAAATAAGTCCAACTATTTGAAATAAATATCATGTCCAAATACTTAATTAGTTTAAAATTTCAATAAATAGTAAAAAATGAAATATCGAGTATTACATAAATCTAATCGAAAATTAAGCCTTGGAAGTGAGAGGACATGGACATTAAACAAGGGATGCTAATTGTCGGGAGAATGCCCTTCATTCCTGACTGGAAGCCTAATCCAACGCAGACTGTTCATTAGCAATGTATGTATACACATATATGTATATTCTAGTTAGGGCAAGCAGTCGATTGGAACATTTTTTAAATAATGACCTAATGACTTCTTCATGTGATGCACTGTGCGTATTAAATTTGATGTTAAAATTGTGGATGAGGTGCACCGAATTTGTTGCATGAGTATGTTATTTTATTTTCTAGGTATAATAAAAGAGGAGAGGTGTAGAGGGTGAATTGGCTGTACAAGTAAGAGTAGGGTGAGACTATGTATTTAGAACTTGAATAAAAGAATTATGTTGATTGTTAGAATGAGTTGTTCTCCTCCTCTGTAACAATTCCAATATGGTGTAAAGTTTAGCGAATATAAAGGTCGTTTGATACGACTAAAAATACTGAAAATTTTTAAAATTATTCACTTTTTATCTTATTGTACGAATTACGAACTTACAAATTATTTTAAATTATCTCATTTTTTATTACTTCAAATGCCTCCTTAGTCAATTAGCCAAACCATGCTAAAAATCTTTTACTGGCATATTTCTTTGAATGTACAGTTTCGTGAATATAGTCAGTTAGTCAAATCACATTAAAAATCTTATATGTATTGTGTTTAATTGTATGTTTGGACAACTTATAACGGGTGTGTTTGGAGTTTTTTAAATTTATTTAAATTTGTAAAAGTTATGATTTTGTAATTTGTGCATTAAGTAGAAAATTTTTCATAATTTGTGCAGTAGGTAAAAAATTTAAATTTTAAAGAGATTTGTAGAGATTTGAAGAAAAAAAAATGTAGAGCCAATATATATCATATTAATTAATCATCAAATTTTAATTTTTAAAAATTTACTATTAATTAAATATTTTTATAAAATATAATTAAAGTGTTGTAATAATTGTGTTTCGAAAATAAAAAAATTTAAATATTTGTTTTTAATTGATAGGATTACGCAATTATATGTTTAATATTAAATAATAAAGAAATCCTATCCTCAATCAGCCAATTACGACTTATGTAACATTCACATATATCTACTACTGCAGTCCAAATAAGTTAATTGAATTAACCTTTTTCTCTATATTAATATAATGTTTACAAATTTATCTTACAACAATCTTTCCCCAAGCAAAAGATAGCACATCATTTGCCTTTGGATCTATAGTTTCACATAAACACACCTGTTCAAACTTTGTATATTCTTTCCTCATATTTTTTTAGGGCTTAGCAGAGATTTGATGGCTCTCAAATGGTCTAGATGAATGGAATTGGAATCAAACTTTTACCTCACATCCTTTTCTTGTCCTCCACAATGTGGTGTGGACATTCATTATGTTTATTAATTAAATCAATTATTATCCCTACATATAATGTTTTCTATTTGAATTATATATTTGTATTAAGATCCTCTAGAAAGAATTAGCATCGTATCCAAATATTTAACACCAAAAAGTGTCACTTTGTCTCCTTGTGTTAGGCAAGCTGGCTCATCACTTTTATGTCTCTAACCTCGAAACAATGCTTAATGCTTTTAGGTCCAATTTGCCTTATTTTCTTTATCCATTCTTTTTGGTGGGTTTATCGAATCTCGAAATTAAGAGTATGTATGGATCAATTCGGTTTGAGTTCATATCTGATCTGAAACTAAACTTATTTTTTTTTTTTTTGAAAATTGGACCCGAAACCAAACCAATTTTAATTTGGAACCGAACCTAAAATATCAGATTGGGTTGATTCAGTTTTTAAGTTAGCCTAAATTGGATTAGGTCAGTTCGGTTTTGAGTTAGCCCTGACAGAGATACAGATTAAAAGACATGTTTTGTGTTTTTGGTATTTCTATTTCATTTTAATGGGAATTAGTTTTTAAGCAGTGAATGCTATTTATTATATTTGTGCATGTATTTAGTATTAACAAAGAGTATTTGATCTACTATGTAGAGTACAGTTTACACACAAAAGACTAGTTCATTTATTTTTTTAGAATATAAGTTTATTGTTTACAGTTTTAGATGGAACTGGACATACCATCAGTAGAACTATAACACATATTTTAGTAGGTCTATCTAGGACCACGGGAAATGGTTTAATTCTAACTATTTGTGCTAGTATACTTTGTGTGTATTGAACTGGATCCAATTGAGGTAATTATTTTGTACTGACTTTATAAAATAATTTATACCTTATGTTTATTATGATTATTTATACTCTAATATGAATTCTAATTTTTGGACACATGTATATGGTGATTGTTGCTTTGATTGCACAAAGAGTAAAATTCTATATACAAGTCAATAAACTTAGTGGGTTGGGCAATGATATTGTGTATATGGTGAATATTAATAGTTGAAGAAATCCACGTCCTGATAAATTGGATTGATGATGTCCCTGTGAGAAAGTTTATAAGTTTTGATTGTATCAAATCTTACAAGTGGATTTTGAATCCGATACGTCAATTAAGCTAAGTGGAAAGATCTTAAGGGAAAAAAGAAGCTAATTAAATTAAATTTAATTGGTAGATATTTGTAATCTTAATGTGGAAAGATAATAAGTATTTAATATTAAGGCTCGAAAATATTATTTCAAATATGATTAGGAGTGCAATTATAATTCTTTAATAAAATGAATTATAATTTACGTAATCAAATCTTAATCTGGGTGGGATTAGGTGATTTAATTATATAGGAAGTCTTTTTTGTATTTACCTATTGATCCCTACTGTAACCCTATAAATACTTTTTCTGTTGATAGATAGGGTTAAAAGCGTTTTCTAAGAAGAAAAACAAGAAACCCTAAAGACTGTTGGAGATCCCACTATCTCGTGAGAGAGAAAGAAAGTATTTTCGAGAATACGGCAGAAGGTTAAGAATTGAGATTGAGCAGTTGATTCGAAATCTTCAGATTTTCAGAGCACTATTACGTCGAGATCAAATCAGAGAGATTTTGAAGATATAATCTTATTCTCGTTAATCACATCAGTAATTTTTTTTTTTTTGTATTATTGATAGACAATACAATCGTGATTTTGGGGTTTTTCACAGTTCCCCAACAAGCTTGATTTATCTATTTTTGAATTTTAAACATTCAAATAAATAATAATATTAATATAATACTATAAATATTATATATATAATACATGTGATTATATATATTATATATGATCAGTAACTACATTTATATATTAGCTTCAAACAAAACAAAAACAAAATTGTTTTATATATAGGGTGTGTTTGAAGTTATATAAAATGTATAAAATAAAATAAAATTGTAAAAATAAATATCTCGTAATTCGTGCAGTGAGTGAAGAATTTAAATTTTGTTATCTCGTAATTCATGTTTGTAGAGATTTGTAGAATTTTATTTTATTTTATTTATCTCTAAACGGAGCCATTATATTATATAATAATATGTAGTTTTGGGTTAAGTTATTTTCAGTTCAGTTTGATTTTTTGTTCATTAATTTAAAAATTGAACTGAATTATTATTTTTGTAATTCAGAAATGAACCAATTTTAATATAGACCCAAATTAAATCGAACCAAAGTGGCCAAATTACTTCAATTTTCGATTTGTTCAATTTTTTTTTTTTTTTTGCACCCTCACCCGAAACAACGTATTCATGGCTCGACGAATTAGCTTGGGTCCCAAAATTCCAACTTTCTTCTCTTGGGGTCCAGAAGTAGTTAACCCTCTCTTCATCAAACAGCCAATACATACAAATATTGTAAAGAGCAAGCTTATTCATACTTGTTCACCCTCTACAAGCTAGTTACCTTTCCTCCATTTTTTTAAGCACTCAATTATTGCCCGCTACGTGGCTAATGTCAAACAGTTATGACTGATAGATACACGTAAACAGGCGTGTGTTAATCGATTTTTTTTTTTTTAACTTACAACTGTTAAACATGTGATTGTTAATCACATTCGTAAAAAAAAATTAAAAAATTTATATTTAACAAAAGTTATTTAATTAGATAAAAAAATAACGAAAAAATTTATTTTTATTATTTTTGCAGCTTTTATTCAAATTGATGTTAATTTTTGATTTTTTTTTATGAATGCAACTTCTAAAAAAAATTTAATTTTGGTAAAAAAAAATCTTATAAGACAAAAAAAAAAATAAAAAATATATTTTTTTTGTGCCCAAACAAAGCCTTAAAATGATGTGACAAATTTGTAATTATAACTAGCTAATCATTTTGAAAACAACCATATGACCCTTTTATTAAGCATGTGGTTGGGTAGCAAAGCTAAAAACTTAGTTTTTAGTTACTTAGGATGCCATTTATTATACTTATTTTGAATTATTTTTCATTTGGTTTATTCTTTTAAAATAAGTAAAATAGTTTAAATCACATTTAATTACATGTATTTTTAAAATTTATTTTAAAAAATAGAAAATAAGTTTACACATAAAATACAAAATAATAAAAAGTTGTTTTGAATATTTTTAACCAAAAATAAGAAAAATCTCAAAATATAAAAATTAGAAAATGTCTTTCTGTGTTCTTTGTTTTATTATTTTCAAAACATAAAATATATAAAATAGAAAATAAAAAATAAAAATGTAAACCAAATGTCATCTTAATTTTTTAACTTTTTTAAAATTACTAAATTTACTATCTCATATTTAAAATTTTTTTTAAATCATGAAGGACAAAAATATCAAATTAACAAAAATTTAAAACGCTAACTACTAAAAAAAATTAGTCTTTTCTTCTCAAACATAAAAAAATATTAATTTTTTAGTAATTAGATAAAAAAAAGTTAAATTTTTTTGGTTCTCGAACTCAGCTCAATATATTTATGTTGTAATTTCTTTGGTAAAACAATAATTTGCTAAAAATTTTGATGGGTGTGATGATTTCATAACTTGAAACCACATCAGAGGGCAAAAAGTGCGCTATACTCCGTTTAAAAGCAACCCTTCTTGTAAAAGCATAAATGGGTGAGTGTTTGGCCAAGACTACTAAAAACTTATTAATTTTTATTAATTTTTTAATACTTTTTTTAATTAAATTTTGTCACATTAAATCTTTATATTTTTATATTATTTTTACATTAAATATTTATATTTTTATTATATTTTTTGATCAACTTTTTTTAAACCAAACATCACCGAAGAACGAAAGAATTTGAGATGCAGTTTCTCGCGACTTTGACAAGAACGAAGCCGTAAACAAGGGAGAAGAGTCGTACTCAGGGCCAATGGCCTTTTGAGGTTGTAACCAAGAAAAAAATGCTTCCAATCAGTTTATGAATTCATGCCTCTTTCGTAAGACGTGACGTCCAATCCGACTAAATATCTGACCTTAAGATTTTATTGATGTTTTTAAAAGCAGTTGGTATATATAATTAATTAAGGAGCGATTAGTGCCCACATTAGTACTTAACCTTGCTAGTTCAGTTGAGCTAACCTTTGTTGCACAAGTTATGGCAGTTGAGGTAATTGTAGTTTGGTTTATTTTTTAATATTTGAAGTTCAGCTAATAAATTATGAAAAAATAAAAATAAAAAGTAAAAATTGTTGAAATTTATAAAGATTTATTGTAATTTATAGAGATTTGTAGTAATTTTACAAAGATTTACGTAGTTAAAGATGGAAAAAATTTTATAAAGATTTTTGATAATTTTTAGAACTCCAAACTTATCATTTCTTCGTTTGCAATGATCAATACATAAATTTTTTAAAAAATTATAATAATTCATTCTCAATATTTTTTCTAGTATTATTTTAATTTAAGCACACTTAACTTTAGAGTTTTAATGAAATTTAGTGCACTTATGACTTTAAAGCATATTATACTTTTGGATATTAAATATTACGTATATATTACTTTATTTTTCTTCCCCTGTGGTGTGTGACAAAAAAGGATTGTTTTTGTATTTTACTCCTGTTTTTCTCGCTCATAGGCAGTAGGTTCCTCACAATCATTGTCTGATAAGGGTCATAAAAAAATACATTATTGAGTCTAATATTTATATTTTAGCTGTTAGATTAATTTAATTATTTACATTTCACATTTAAAATAATTATTTTTTTAAATATAATCCTGCAATTAATTAAAATTAACTATTCACATAATCTTTCTCCATAATTGCAAAGGTTGTTCTTGTTTTATAGTTAACAAATTCAGGTAGAGTGGAGTGATGACTGATATAAAGTTTTATATAACTTTTCTCTATTATTTTTTTTAATTTTTTCTTTTGTTTTATACATTCGTAATTATTCATTATTCTCAAATAAATTGAATCTAATGCGTGTATTTCAATCTTCAAATCAAATTAACTAGATTTAATGATTATTTTTTTTGCATTAAAAATCATAATTTTTAAATATAACTCTACAATTGATTAAAAATTACCATCCCGTGTAATTGCAAGGGTCAGTCTCCTTTCACGCAAATGCAAATGGAGAAAGACAGCGGGCTACCTCTACTTTTGAAATTTGTTTATAGTTAGAAAAAGAAAAAGTATTTACTAATAAATACTTCAAGACATGTCAATAAAAATATGTAATGTAATAAATTTTTATATTTTTCCATACTCAAATAGTTATTAAAATATAAAATATTATTATATGACATATTTATTTTTTAAAATGTACTGAAATGAACATTTCATACCCGTTAACATGATTGTTAAAAAAATTACAAATAAAAAAAAGTTACCGTCTCATTACATCGTTTGTGACACCGATGAGATCAAATGTGATCCCATTTAGCCTATTAGAATTTGACTAAGGTTTTGGGGGGCAAACATCGCAAATGAATCAGAAAGTGATCCTGTAAATCCGGAGGGATTCAAAATCTATACAGGAAATGGACCCATTTAGGATGCCAATGGAAGTGGGGCTTTTTGTTCGTAACACAATGCTGAAATGATTTCTGTCTTCAGAATGAGCCTAGCTGCGGCGGAAGAATTCACGCAGCCCCCCTAGTCCAAAACTCACCCCACCCCCCAAAAGTTGGGGGCCACCGGTGTATTTATGCGGTGCCTGATGAGCGTAAATTTTTAACGGATTATTGTAGGTAGAGTTTGTTGTAATTTAGGGTGAGTTTGATTTGTAAATAAACTTAAATAATTTTTATAAATCTTTGTTAACTTTAAATCACATTAACTTTTTTCTTTCACTGTACGCATTACGAATTTTTAATTTATCTCACTTTATCTCACTCAAAACTCACCCTTATTTAAATCATCTAAATTGTTAAATAATTATATTTTTATTCAAAATTAATGATAAAAAATTATACCGGTCCTGCACCGGTGTTAAACGCTCCAGTTAGACCCCGAACTCACTCCAAAGTTTTTTTTTTTTTTTTACATCCCTCGATTTAATCTACCTTCACCGATCATTCTTTTTTTTTACATAAGTCATCGCTCAATTAATTTATATTGGTAATTACTTTTAATGATCAATATATTTCATCTAAAATTATTAAATTATAAAATAATGTATTCTTTCTTAAAATTAACAGTAAAAATATAAAGATAATTGTACGGTGGAGTCATCGAGCTGCGTCCCTTGTAGCTATAATAGACGCGGACGCTCTGGTCTTTGCTGTTCTACCGCACAAGATAGATCTTTCTTTTGCTCCCAAGTTTCAACTCTTCCTCCTCCTCCTCTTCTCTCTCTCTCTCTCTCTCTCTCTCTCTCTCTCTCTAAATCTTGATTTCTCTTTGTTTCGATTTTTCCACGTTCGATCTCTTCTTGATCAAATCAATATTGAAAACCCAGATGAAGATCCAGTGCGATGTCTGTAACAAAGACGAAGCTTCGGTTTTTTGCACAGCAGACGAGGCTGCGCTCTGCGACGCCTGTGACCACCGAGTTCACCACGCCAACAAGCTCGCCGGAAAACACCAGCGCTTCTCTCTCCTCCACCCTTCCCCTAAACAGTTCCCTCTCTGCGACATCTGCCAGGTATGTGATAATAGTCGCAAATATATAGTATATATATATATATATATATATAATGGCCTTATTTGCAGCTTGAAAATAATCATATCAGCGATGTGTTTGTGTGTATGTGCAGGAGAAGAGGGCGTTCTTGTTCTGCCAACAGGACAGAGCAATTCTATGCAGAGACTGTGACCATCCCATACACAGAGCCAACGAGCACACCCAGAAGCATAATAGGTTTCTTCTCACTGGGGTAAAGCTCTCTCCCACATCTGCCCTCTACTCATCATCATCGCCCTCAGCCAACAATGGAGGCGGCGATGTGGTTCCAAATCTCAAGTCTCAAAACTCCATCAACAAGCCAATTTCTGCTCAACCCGCAAATCCCAATACAACGGCAATTGCAAGCACTGACAAGGGTCTTGAGGACAATCAGGTTACGAGTAGCATATCAGAGTACTTGATAGAGATGCTTCCAGGGTGGCGAGTTGAAGACTTTCTTGATTCCTTTTCTGCCTCGTTTGGTTTCTCCAAGGTTTGAAATGCTCCTCTTCAACTTCTCACTAGCAGCTCATTGATTGATAATCGGATCAAGAGTTTTCGATTGATCTGATAATTATCTTTGGCCAGTGGGTTGATTGATTGATTGATTGATCATGCCAGAATGTTGATGATATTTTGCCGATTTGGGATGCGGATCTGGAGACAAATCTGGGTTCATTCTCTTCGCCCCAAAAGATGGGGATTTGGGTCCCTCAATCCCCTCCTCCTCCTCCATGTCCTTCTCAGTACGCATCTTCAAACGTGACCACCTTTGGAAATGGAAGTCAAATTAGTTTGAAGGAGTCCAAAGAAACCAACACCAACAAATCTGGAATGAAGTGCAGAGGCGATGGTTGTTTCACTGTTCCACAGATTAGTCCTCCCTCCACCACTGTCTCCAAGAAGAGATCTAGAACTTTTCGGTAGCAGAATTTGTAATCTCATCAGGCCCAAAAAGCCTAATGAAGTTTCTTTTACTCTCTCTTCTTGTATTGTGTCTTCAATTTTCTTTTCAACCCATAATTTTAGCTTGATCTTTTCCAGTTTTTTTCTGTACTGTGCTGATCTACTCAGACTCGGGGGTTTTGTTCTAGATTTCCTGTTGTGTGTCATCTTTTTTCCTTTCCCCACCCCGTTGTACTTGCAACCTTGAAAGCTGCAGACAAGGCTTGTGTATGTAAATATTATATTTCTTTTTATTAGTACTTTTTTTTTTGAAACTGTTTTTTATTAGTACTTCAACGTCCCATGAATGGAAATTCAGAGAATATTGAAGAATCTGGTAGTACGAACAATCATAAGCTAGGAATTTTCTCCTCTCAAAGTACATTGAAGAAAAAATCGCAGGAAGGAGAGGGAAAGTGGTGGGAAAGGATGTGACAGTTAGAATAATAGATAGAAGGAAGGAAAGAAGAAAATGGCTGAGAGGAAAGAAAGAAACAAAGAAAGAAAAAGCAGTTGCTTTATTCTCTTTATTTGCTTTTGGGCCCTGAGGGCTGGGGATATGATGCTAGCGGTCTTTTAGGGATCTTTTAGTGGCACGTGACTGTTCATGCCTTCGTGTTATATTATTTGACAAAGAGATTATGAAGAGTTTTATATACGTTCATCTCTACTTAATATATTAATATTTTGGGTTAGAGCCAATTTACATCAATTTGATATCAGCGTATGTCTGAGTGAAAAACATGTAAGATCACACGAGACATGTGTAAATGAGAGGGGAGGTGATGATGCTTGTGAGAGGAGAGGTAAAAATGCAAGCAGTTTTTTGGTGGAAGATGATTACTCATATCTTCGTCTCATATTACTTAGTATTGTGAGGTGTCTTATACGTGTAAGTGTTACTTTTACTTAGGGCCCGTTTGGTAGATAAAAAATGTAGGAAAAAGTATAATAAAAGTGAAAAGATGTGATATAAAGGTGATAGGTGAAAAGATTTTATTAGAAAAAAGTATAAAAATTAGTTAAAGTTAATAATTTTTAGTAAAATTTAATGTGACCAAACAAGCCTTTAATTGATCGATATTTTGGACTAAAGCCTATTTGCATCAGGACGCATGGGATGTCCCGTTAGACTGTAACATTTTTTTCGTAAAGAATTGAAGAAACGATATGCAATGATGATTACCATCAACCATAAATTCAATGATCGGATAA
Source organism: Vitellaria paradoxa (assembly GCA_019916065.1). Taxonomy (NCBI): domain Eukaryota; kingdom Viridiplantae; phylum Streptophyta; class Magnoliopsida; order Ericales; family Sapotaceae; genus Vitellaria; species Vitellaria paradoxa. The sequence continues at coordinate 6,788,033 of CM034233.1, read as the reverse complement.
GGAAGACAGGTGGGCTAAAATGGCAATCGCATCGGGTTGACCCGGCTATGTTGTGTTCAGAAATTCTCAAACAAAGTGGTGCCACGTGCTAGTTTTAAAATAAAAATTTTAGTTATTATTTATCTATTTGGTGGCACATGTGGTTAACATCATTTTAATGTTAATCATGTGCCATAGGATTTGTGAACAACAAAAATAAATTTAAAATTTATTATTTTTATTGTAAATCGTTTGATTTTAATTGAGCTATTGTGATGTAGTTTATCTAAATCTTATGTGATGATACTTTTTGAATAGAAATGATTCAAATATGTGTGTGTGTGAAGGTAGTAATTAATGTTATATGATAGAATTTTTTTTAATTAGAATTATTTATGAAAATAATGTGATTGTATTATACTTATTGTATGTATTACTAATGTAATATTATTTGTATTATTGTTGGCATTTTAATGTAAGATTATATGTATTACTAATATTTTCCAAAATAGAAAAGTAGCCGTTAAAATTTGTTTCAAGATAGTATATATAGAGAGTGTTTAGAGTGATAAAAAATGAGATAAAATATAGATTCGTAATTCGTATAGTGAAATTAAAATAAATATTTTTAGAAAATTTTAATTTTTTTTATTTTTAACAAACCAAACGCAGTCATAAACGGGCAAAAAATGACTTAAGGTTGGCTTCCATCTAATTCATAAATTTCTCAGATTGTGGGTTGCTGTCACAAAAAATAAAAAATTTTTGGATATTTATTTATTTATTTGAAGACACATTCTCAATTGAATTGATTAAAAAAGATATTGTATAATCAGAATTTTTAGTCATAATCATTAAAAAAATAATGATATTCCTATAATATAAATAAATTAATAATTTTAAACAAACAAACAAACAAAAAATAATAAGTTAACATTTTATTTTAAAATATTATTATCTCACCTTCTAATAAAAGATTTTGTAAAAAGAAAAAATAATAGGCAAAATTTGTCTATATATATATATATATATAGAATGATGTTGGGTGTGTTTGGAGTTGTATAAAAGTGTATAAAATAAAATAAAATTGTAAAAATAAATGTCTTGTAATTCGTATAGTGAGTGAAAATTTTAAATTTTATTATCTACTAATTCGTATTTGTAGAGATTTGTAAAATTTTATTTTATTTTATTTGTCACCAAACGGAGCCAATGGGAGAGCGGCACACAAAAGTCAAAATCATACTTAAGGACAATTGAAATGGGTCTATTACTTCCTCACTTTGTGATAAATATGTGCGAGCTCTAAGTCAAACAAACAAAGGATATCCATTACCTACCACCAATACACATTTTTGACGCTAGCTATTTAGACAAGAAAAACTTCATTCTTTTAAAATGGTAGAACACCGGCCTAATATCTAAGCCAGAATATTCGCGTTACGATCAACTGGTACAAGGTGGGGGTGGAAATGAGCTGAGTTTTATTTGAGATATTTAACTTCAGTTCAAAAAATGCTCAACTCAATTTCAATTTGTGATTAGAAAGTACTCAAATTAAATTTGATTTATAACTCATTTAAAATCGAGTTTAAGCTCAAACGTATAAAATTAAGTTTGCTCAAAAGTTTGTGAGTCAATTCGATTAAATAATATATATTTTTTATAATATTTTTATAGTTTTAATAATATTTTTTATATTATTTTATTTATTATACTTTAAAGTAAAACGATATCGTTTTAATTTGATCGAACCACTCATGAGTCGATCTTGAGCCAAAATTTTCTTTGATCTTATCAAATCGAGTTCGAACCTATATAAAAGTTTGAGTCGATTTTGAGCTCGAGCTCAATGCAAATTAGTCGTACCGAGTTTGAGTAAGTTAAAATTTAACTCAGCTTAGTTCGACTCGACTCGTTTATATTCATAATACAAATTAAAAGTTTCACTTTAGAAAAATTAGTTCAAATTCCCAAGAAAGCAAACTATGCATAAAAATGAAAAGATTAGGGTTTATTTGGTTTGTTTTTTTATTTTTTGTTTTTTATTTTTGTTTTCTATTTTCTGTTTTGAACTCAGTTTTCTATTTTACACTTTTTAAAACAATGAAAAAATTCAAAACACATTTGGTCACTTGTGTTTTTAAAATTTATTTTAGAAAATAGAAAATGGACTTGTACATAAAATGATAAATGATAAAAAGTCATTTTGAGCGTTTTTAATTCAAAATAAATAAAATTTGAAAATAATGAAACCAGAGCATTTTTTATATTTTTATTTTGAGATTTTTAAAACATAAAATGAAAACAGAAAATAGAAAACAGAAAAATAAACCAAATGCCACCTTAATATTTGAGTAGAGAAAAAATAGAGATTTATGGCTTCTCAATATGATATACTTGATATTTTCTTGCACTGTCAATATATATATGTGTCAGTATACATATATATGTAATTAAAAAATTGAGTTATATTTTATATTTTAAATAACTAAGAGTAAAATATATATATATATATATATACCTAAACAAGTAAGCTCTAAAAAAAACTTTGTTACCTTAATAAATTCATACTTCTGTGTAATGTTTTCATAATGTTTCTTTCATGTAAGAGAATTTGAGTGAATGAGAGAATGCCTTCTCACATTAGTCAATAACTTTTTTTTTTTTAAATTCTAAATAAATAGACCACAATACATATATATTTATCTTGATATTTACTATTACTCATCATAGATTTTTTCTTTTTTTTTTAAACACTATTTTAAGAACATCTCAAATAGGAGCTGGTCAGTTCTTTTTATCTTTTTTTTTTGTCTAAAGATGAAAAAAAAAAAACTAATTAGGATTGCCAAAGGGGATGATCAAAATATATTTTTAAAAAAATAAATAAGCATGTTTTCCAAAAAATTATTTTGCAATGAAACAATCCAACCTACTTAAAAGTAAAAATCAGGCAATTGTGTAATCACAATTGCAACAATTAGTTCCTCCTTAGGAAAGGCATTTGATTAATTTTATGTAGAGTAAGCTTCAATCCCTGGGCCGGTTTAAGTTATTTTAGAGTCTACAGTGAAAAGTTTAACTGAGATCTTTTACAGTTTTAACTTTACTTGAACTATTATCTGCACAATCTCTCGTAATTAAAAAGAAATAAAAAAAAACATGAAATATTTCGTTTCCTCTCAGTATAACACATATTATATAAAATTTTAAAAAATATAAAAATTTATATATATATATATATATATATTAGTAAAAAATTACCTCAATAATCAAACGATAATCTTAGTCGATATTTATTAATATCCAAATTGAGATTTTGTCTTATAACAAATAAAATATTAAAAATAAATATAAGAGAGATAATATAGAGAAAATAAGAGAAAAATATAGAAATGGAGAGGGAATGGAGGATTTAGAGGGAGAGAATGCAAGACTTTAGAGAGAGAGAGAGAGAGAGAGAGAATAAAATTTGATTTTTTTTTTTACTACTTTAAAGTTATGAAGGTTTAGATTTTAGTAGAACTTCTACATAACGGCTTTAAGATTTGTACTTGCAATAAAATTTTAGGGCACTTTTAGGCTTGAATTAGACTTTATTTTAAAATTTATAATTTAAATAATAAGTAAACCCAGAAAAACTTTAAAAAAAGACAAAAAAAAAAATATTTATTATATTACAAATTATGTAAAAATTTATGAAACTTCTAAAATTAGGGATTAAAGCGATAGCTATCGCTTTAATTGGCTTAATGGTTAAGCTACCACTGCAATCCCCCAGTGATAAACCAGATGAATTCAATATCTCGGCAGCCAATAACTCATTAAGGGCACTCCAATGATGGATTTTTTTTTTTGTTTTACGGTTATTTAATTAAAATATTTGGTATTTACAGTCCGGTTAAAAATAATTACAAAATTACTGTTAATGAAAACGTCAATTCAAATAGCGTTTTCCAAAAGTTAAAAAGGTTAATTCAAATAGCATTTTTTCAAGTCAGCCGCATTAAAAACGCTAAATCAAGTGGTGTTTTGCTTTCATTAAAATCGCTATTTCAAATAGCGTTTTGTCAACCCATTAATGAAACAACTGATATAAATGAGACATAAATGAAATAAATGATATAAATGAGACATAAATGAAAATAATAAAAAGATATAAAGCTAAATTATAATAATGCCATTTACTTCACTCAAATACGTATCACAGGGCTATTTCAATAAAAAATAATAAATAAATAAATTTAATTATAATTTTTTCACTTAATAAGATTAGATGCATTTTAAATATATATATATATATATATATATATATATATATATATATTTAAATTAGTAAACATTATAATCTTGTAATTGTATAATATTTAAAAATTTATTTTTTAAACTCCAAACACACTATAATTTCATGAGAAAGAGGGAAGGGATAGAAATTTAAAAATACCTTATCTTATTTAGCTTCTGATAAAAAATGAGAGTCAAAAGATATGAAATTTGAAAAATTAAAAATAATTAAAATTTTTTTACTTAATAAGATTAGACGCATTATATATATATATATATATATATTGTTAAATTTTTTTATTTATTATTTTTTATTGAAATAGCCCTATGATATGTATTTGAGTGAAGTAAATGGCATTGTTGTAATTTGCCTTTATATCTTTTTTATTATTTTCATTTATGTCTCATTTATATCCGTTGTTTCATTTATGTCAGTTGTTTCATTTATGTCTCATTTATGTGGGATGGAATGGGTTGGCAAAACGCTATTTGAAATAGCGACTTTAATACTTCAAAAATCAAAACGTTACTTGATTTAGCGTTTTCAATGCGACTGACTTGAAAAAATGCTATTTGAATTAACGTTTTTAACTTTTAGAAAACGCTATTTAAATTAGCGTTTTCATTAACAGTAGTTTTGTAATTATTTTTAACCAGACTGTAAATATCAAATATTTTAATTAAATAACCGTAAAACAACAAAAAAATCCCTCCAATGATAGACCACCTTGCTATCATAATTGTCGCAAATATTAACAGATCTAGAAGAGAGTGATTATCAAGCGGTAACTTAAAAAAAAAAATTCTTTAACGAAATTTTTAATTACTCCCTCCATTTTTGTAAATGCTCGTCTTTTATTATTATTATTATTATTATTATTATTATTATAAACTTCTAGTAACCTTATTGTGTATAACTTTTCAAACTCATTCCCAGTGCACCAAATCTCGCCACTGTTGGCACATTATTATAGCCCCCCCCAAAAAGCAACTAACATCACTTTTGATGTTGGGTTTGTTTGGAGTAAGAAAAAATGAGATAAATTGAGATAAATTGTGATTTGGGGAGAGTTCGTAATGCGTACAGTGAGAGAAAAAAGTTGATGTGATATAAAGTTAACAGAGATTTATAGAGATTTTCAGCAAATATTGCATGCCAAACGAGCCCGTTATGTGACATCCAAATTATAACTTGTTTGATCAAAATTGGGCAATCAAAATTTAAACATTTTTTACCTAAAATTTATAAAATTATTTTTGTTACGAACCATTTAATTTTAATTAGATGGTTCAAAAATCTGATGTCATAGATATTAGTCCCATCAAGTCCATAACTATGAGCATGCTCCCTCCGCTGATGTGCTCTGCACTTTTTCTTTCTTTTTAAAGCTCGCTAATGTGCTCCGCTGGAATTTGATAACTTTATAATTTTATTGTAAATATTGTTTGAATGAATTTTAAATCAAAATCCGTTGTAGTCTAGTTGGTTAGGATACTCGGCTCTCACCCGAGAGACCCGGGTTCGATTCCCGGCAACGGAATGTAATTTTATATTTTCATTTTTTATGCCACGCGCAGGATAAGGTGTTGCCTGCGGTTTAGGGTTTTTAGGCTTTAGCCCTAATCCATCGTCCACGCTCGCTCAAGAACATCCATTTAGCGCAGGATAAGGTGTTGCCTGCGGTTCAGGGTAGGCTTTAGCCCTCCTCCATCATCCACGCTCGCTCAGGAACATCCATTTATTACACTCTCAGTCGACAATGGGTAGGAAAAAGAAATTCATCGACAAGAAAAAGGCTGCAACTTTTCAACTCCTCGCCCGAGACTCCTCCGATCCAAACTACGCCGATGGACCCTCCGGCGACCGAGTTTTCGTTAGAGTTGATAATAATTCTTACTCAGTCGATAGTTTCTTCGACGACCAGACCGATGCCGTATCAGGCGACGGCCAATTGGATGACGACCCCAATTCATTGTTCGCCGACGCTCCTGACGATTTCGACGATGAAGATGGCGGCGGAGATTCTGGTAAGCAAATTCGAGCCCCGCCGCCAACTGCGGCGGCGCCATTACCGGATCATACGAGGAGGGAGATATTGGAGCTAGGGTTTCCGGATGACGGTTATAACTATTTGATTCACTTGAGGGAGATCAAGAACACAGGTGGTGGCTCGGCATATTATCATAATACTAAGGCGCAGCTCCATCAGCTACCACTTGATGTCAAGGTTTTTGTTTATGGATTTCTTTATGCCTTCGCTTGGTAATGGAGAAATTATAGGAAAAAAATTCTAGTTATTGTGTTTGAAATTGCTGTTATTTGCTATCGATGAGAATTCTAACACAGTGATTATATGGTTTTGTCGCTGCTCTATCAAGGAAAGCTTTCTTTGTTAGGGAATGAATAGTGAGAGTTTAGGATGTTGTTTTACTTTATTTCTGTCTTTCTAATAGATTCTCAATAATGGAGTGTGGCCTTGTTAACAAATAAGTTTTGTTAGATTTTGACTGTGAAGGTTCTTTGTGACTTCTCAACTATGTATTGTGTTTCAGGCATATGATGCTTCCAGAGTAGAAATTTCTGAAGTGAATGGCAATTCCAATGACAAATCATTTTACAGTGTTGCTTCGAGAACAGTAGGTGTTAGGATCCAGAAAGCAATTGATCCTGAAGTAGTTGCTTTGCTTGATGATAGTGATTTGTCCCGCTTTGGTTCTGATACTGAGGGCTTGGAAGAGGATTTTGTTGTAAAGGCAAACCTTCCTGATGAAGTAGAGGATGCAGAATTTGATAAAAAGTTGAATTTGGTTGATAACTCTGAGGTCAAAAGGAAAGAAATTGATCCGTCTCACGCTTCTCGTTCGCAAGAAAATATGGTTGACTTTGTTGATGCTGACGAAGTTAGAAATCATCAGCAGATTCCCAGGGAATTCTGTGCTGATGAGAGGCCAAGGGTTCGCCGCATTCTAGATGAGCAGTTTGACATGGTGAGTTAATTTTTTTAGGGTACTTATATATATGTGTGTATATATATATTATTTCTGGATCCGGAGTATGTTATTACTGTCATAACTTTTGGCGCAAGAAAGGCACTTGGTGAGGGTAAATTTATTATAATAAATGTGACTGAAATTTTGTTGGTGGGTTAATATAAATGTTGAGCTCCAAATGCTTGGTTTATATTGCTTTACGATCCACAATGACCTTTGAACATTTGAAATAGAAACCCAAGTTAACACCGAATAAGTCTCCGATGGTAATCTTCTTTGCCTGAAAACTCTTTACATGGTGCATGTTTGGATATCTGGTCATGTCTGATTCTGAACTTTCAGTAACTGACATTAAATTGGTTATTACAGCTTGAACTTCAGGAATATGGTACAGGCAGTGAAGATGAGTACAATAATCTCATGGTAGAAGAAGATGCACCCCATGACTTCCTTGCAGAAAAGCTTAAGACCCTTAAGGACCATGTGACAGAAGATCTGGAACTGAACGAGGAATATAAAACTCCTGCAGACCTTATTAATAGCAAAGAGAGGCTTGAAAATGCAAAGTCAGTGGACTCTGCTGCAGATGTTATTTGCCGGTGTATGGAATATGCTGAAAAGTATGAAAATGATGATAAAGATGAAGATGTGGTTGTTGTACAGGAAAGTAGTGATGAGACTGAAGTGTGGGATTGTGAGACCATCATTTCAACATATTCAAATCTTGATAACCACCCTGGGAAGATTGAAGCTCCAGAAGCAAGAAGAAAGAAGAAATTGGCTGAAATGGTCTCTGGGGCCTTGAGCGCTCCCAGCCATGCAATATCTCTTAAAGGAAAAGAAAAGCTTCCTGTGGACTATTTACCTCACAGTAGGAAATCAACTACAGGGAAGGCGAAAGATGTGACGATCTCAACAAAGGAGCTGCAAAAGAGGAAGCAACTTGGTCAGGAGTCGAAGGAGGAAAAGAAAGAGCGGAAGGTGCGTGCTACCTGCTTGTTTCATCTTATTTTGCATATATAACTGTGGGATTTCCAATACTTCCATTGCCTAATTAATGTCCCTTCACCCCTCTGTCTCCCCCCCCCCCCCCAATTCCTACTCACTAACTAGAACATCTTTTTAGCCTGTAACATTTAGTCTCATGCAAAAAATAGAGTGAAAAATAAAGAGAGAGAATCTCGTTCAATTATGCTTTCTTTCGTTAGTAATTTGATAAATTTGTATTTGGCTTTTTCTTAGTTCTTGATATATGAATGTCATCCTTTATATTGATGTTGAAATCCTTTGCATGCAGGCTGCTGTAAAAGAAGAAAGGCGTGAAGCACGCCGGGCGAAGAAAGAAATGAAAGAGCTGTACAGAAGTGAAGCACAGCGTGCTCAGAGAGTGGCTGCTGTTGGTGGTCCATCTTCCATTCATCTTATGTAGGGATGGTGACCATTGGAGATATTCAGGTTTTTAGGATGAATTAAAAATTTTCTACTTTGTTATGACTTTGAATGATGGCCAGTCTTGTGTTGCTTCAACATCTCATATAAATTTTGTTCATGCAAAAAATATCTCCATTCTAAATCTTTTATTGGCTTCTTGTTATAAGTTTGGTTCTTATATTTAGAGGTTCTAAGTTTGAATCTAAGCATCTGCTCTCAACTACATTGGGTCCTCGGTTAAGAAATTTCACCCAAACAATCAGTTTTGGTATTAAGGTATAGATTGTATCTGTTTATTCCGATATTACGAGGACAAATATATACGTACTATTTTTTTTTTTTGGCCTTGTTTATTCTCTGAATTTGTTGGATGAGAACATTAAATTGTTTGGCTAACATTTTTCCATGTTGAGAATGTATCTCAACGGTCTGGATGGTTGAATACCGGTAGATTAAGGATGATACGGCTTTGCAGTTTGTAATTAGTCTTTTTGTATCATGCGTAGCCATGGAATTGCCTAAATTTTGAATACCCAGAAAAGCAGCCACGGGGGTTACGGTTAGCCTTTTCTAGTAACTAAGATCAGCTTGTAGATAATGAAACACATACCTAGTTTATTTAAGCATTTATAGTCTCGGCATACTTACATCACCATGTGCCAGGTTGAAAATGTTTCTAAATAGTAAATACGATGATGGAACAAATATTATACGAAAAATGACAAGCGGATGGCTCAGAATCATTAGTGTTCAAGGGAGTAGTGATGTAGATCATATATTCCAGGTCTCTAACAAAACTGGAAACTGGAAACCAGAGTGCATTGACTTGGTTACTGGTCCTTTGCATGAGGAATTGGTCCTGCATCACCTCGACCAAAATATGGTGTAGGATTCCAGCTACCATAATCTTCCTCTACAAACGTGTCTCGACTCTGATGGACTCCCTGCTCTATCTGACACTCCGTGAGCGATGGGAGGAGATTATCTTCTTCTTCTTCCCCAGTTGTAGTTTGAACCTGATTGCTATGACTCTGCTCCTGTTTAAGCTGGTGGGGTTGTGACAAATCTGGTGATGGTAATGGTGACAAGAACTGTCTTGATGCTGACGATAGAGCCACTGTCATGAACAGAATTGTGATTGTAATCATCGTTGACATGTGGGCTGTGTCCACTACCTGCCTTGCATTTATGGTTGACATATTTGTGATTTTTTGTCCAAGAATAATAGCTGCAACTTATTAATTAATTTATAACAAACTGGAGAACATTTGAGGATAAAATGAATGCGGCAAATTCTACGACAAGCAAGAGTTTTGATGGAAATTGTTGTCTTGTTACATGCCCGTTGGATGACACAAATCACGATTCTTGTGTGTATTTCAACTGAAACAGCTCATTGGTACTGTCCTTACAAAATGGATTACTTTGTTTTGGGTAAATAACCAGTCATCTAGTATGGCAGTAAAATAAAGACTCATCTCCAGGATTCTGTCTCAATCTTTTTGTCTCAACCAGCTCAGGGATTTATTTTAATTTTTAATAATTTCATAAAATGTAGGCGATGAGAGTTGTTATCTTTATTATCCTTTTTTTCCCCCCGGGGGGGGGGGGGGATCAAAGATTTTTTTGCAATTCGTTTATTTAGTAGAATGATTGGCAAATGGTAAAGAATGTTATCAAGGTACGTAATAAAAATGACATAGAAGTGTCTTGAGATGGTAAAAAAAGTACTTTAGCATTTGTGATTAAAAAAATATATATGAATAAAACTAGTGTTTTGAGCAATCTGTCATATATCTTTAATTAATGCTTTAGGGCATTGATTAGGTAGCAAGACCTCATTACAAATACTAAAGTATTTTTTTTACCATATATTTTTATATCACTTGTCAAATGGCTTAAGAGCATTTTTTTTTTTAATATTTAGCTTTAAAAAAATTTAATGAATAATATTTTGAACACGTGATCACATTATGAATTCTTAACCAAAGGAAGATCTCGTATTATTTTTATTTTTTTGTGGTAATTCGGAATCCGCATAAGTTTACTGTAATCCTCAACAGATCTCAACAGATCATGTAACCAATAAGTAAATCAGAGATATGTACATTATTCTTTGTGTATATCTCGCTTAAATTAAGAATCGAACTCGTGTGATTTCTGTGAAGAGTATATTTACGAACCACTTGAGTTAATATGATTTCGGTGAGGAGTATATCTACGAACCACTTGAGTTAATCCTAAGGACTCCTTTGTATTATTTTGGTGGTCATATTGTCAAGGTTTTAATAACGAGATCGCCATACTATATTAATTTCGTTAAATTTTGAAAATTTACTAGTTGTTAAAAGAAAACTTGCAGAAAAACTGTACATGTTACTCTCTAATAGCTCACAAGTTTGGCTCCAACTCAATTCATAAATTTGACGATACGAATTTGATCTGCTTTTGTGATTCAATACAATTTTTGGTTCGCAAAAATAATATATGTATATTTATAATATTCAAATCAAAATAATATTGTTTAATTAACAGAAAATTGATAATCTTTTTTAGTTTAATTAAATTATTTATTTCAATTTAAAATATTTTAAATTAAAATGACATCATTTTTATTAATGAAATTATTCGGAAGCTAAATTCAAACTTAAATAATTATTTGCAGGGCCAAGCTCGATCATCATTTCGTTTATTCCAGCCAAACTCAAGCTAAAGCAAAAATTCAACTGATCATGCTAGCTTAAAACAAGAGTAAATGCTTGAAATTACACTATCCGCCATGCACATAATTACCACAACACTTCATTTAGGTTACTTTATTATTATTATTATTGTCACTATTTAGAGGGGACAGGAGGGTCCCCTCAATAACGGACTTTTACCAACCAATTTTTCATCTACAACTTTGGCAAAATAATTGAAAACACACAAATATAACTCATTCATCCCGTCCTGCCATCATTCAGCTACATATGGATCTTCTGAGAACCACTAAAATTAGACATATTACTAACAAGAGGTCGAATCAACCCTCTTCTGTGTTACGCTGTGTTTCCCCCATACTCTCACTGTCAAATGTGAAATGATAATTTCTCATACATCGGAAGGCAGCCAAAAAGACACAAACCAAGATTAAGGCGGGAACGAGCACGCACTGAAGAAACAACACAAAACATACACTTCGCTTTAAGAAGATAACAAATCTGAAGACCCCTTCGGGGGTGGCCGAGTGGAAGTCGGGCTCGCCTTAGAGCTTGGGCCTCTCGAGGTTCCGGGTTCGACTCCCCTACGGGGGTGAGTTACCGCTGTAATGGCGGGTGCCTAATGGCCTCCTCTCGGTCGTGCCGGTCAGCCAGGCTTGCCTAGGCTGGTTAACTCTCCAGGGACCTTTGCCGGCTAGGGTCCTGGAGCGTGCTTCGTCCTGTGCGCACCCCAGTACGGGGTAGCGGCTGCGGACTTCCACGTACCAGAAGATAACAAATCTGAAGGAAAGTAGTATTTGCCACAAACATATACTTCTCTTACGTGGATAGACAAATCTAAAGAAAGTGGTAGTTATATCTAAAGAAAAGGAGTAGTTATCACAAACACACTATTCTCTTTAAGCGGTAACCTGTCTAAAGCAAAGGGAGTAGTTATCACAAGCATAAACTTGTCTTTAAGCGGATAACCTGTCTAAAGGAAAAGGACTAGTTATCAGGTTCAGGAGTTGGGGGAAGCCTGTGGCGAGCATGCAGTACAGCGTCATGAAAACCAGTGGGGTTGTCTACGAATGCGAGGTGGTTAGCCTGCGATCATACAAGAGAACTATGGAACTGAAAACTTAACAATTAAGAGAGAGAAACCTTAGAGACGCTTATAATTTCAAATGGAACATTCATCCGCTTCCTAGCTTCATGAGCTGCCTCATAAGAAGCCCAATCCCGGTAGTCATAGATAAAGGATTGTTGAAACTGTCCATTCTGATGCACTGCATCCAAAAGCAACAATGCCAAGGCGGGGAATTCAAATGCAAAACATGACCCAGACGAGTGCTGTTTTAGTGGACGGATGTCATCCCACTAAAGGGCTAAAAGCTTAAAAACTGCATGCATTGTATTTTTCTTTACTAAATCCATTTGCACAAACAACTGTCAACGGGAAACCCAATAAGCATGGTAAAATTAACAACTAAAATTAGTAGTAAGTGTGCTCAAAGCTTCAAGAGTCCATTCAGATGTCTATGTTTGAATTTTTGCCAATAAGTTGATACCATACCACGTAAGCAGATGATTTCCCCACCATAAGACTCCTCATACATCGGCTGAGTTTACGAGATAATTATCAATTTACAGTTGGAAGTGAATGAAACATTGCTCACTGCAACAAACAGACCAAAAATTCGCCAAACACCAAGACATATTTAAAGATGAGATTTTTATAATAACGAAAAGAGAGAAAACCATGCATAGCTTCATCATTAGAGCAATCAACATTCCATTCAATTATGTTCTAACTCGAGATCATGCTTAGAGAAAAAGTCATCCAGCCATAATGACATGCAAAACATATTCAAATTAAAAGCTATAATAACTAACTTTACATTGCAGACAGGAGACCTCATTGTCAGCCTTAAGGTGAATTCGATCGACCACCAAAGACAAGAATTTTTCGCAAGGGGGAAGGGGGAAGCATTCTAGTATCTATGGATAAAAATATGTTGTTGAACAGAAACTCCGTTGGAGATTTACAAGTATACAAAAGGTGTTAACTTCCGCAATTGTTATTAATGATATGTTATCCACAATCTATGGATAAAAATTCCCGAGACTTTCATCTTAACAACCCACCTTCAGTGCTTTTGCGTGTGAAGTCTGGCCTGCTACATCTACCCAAACTGCATCAAAAAAATGACAGGAAATACTCAGTTCACAGGGATACTAATTGGTCCTAGTCAAAGCTTAACTACAATTGTGATGGAAATATTCTTCTCTTCAGGTGAGAATCAACCACAAACGTTTAATAGGAAAACATCACTTACCAGTAATGTACTTGACAATGTTTAAATACAAAGGCTAACAACTTTTCCCTGACTTATTACCATAACTCCCACAACACTTAACTACTTAAATCCACTACTCTCATAACTCCTAATTTTCCCTCACTTACTACCATAACTCCCACAACACTCAAGCACTACTAAAATCCACTACTCCAATAACTCTTAACTGCTTAAATTAAAACTAATTTTGGTTATTCAAGCCCACCACAGAATGCACGTTCTCACTCTCACCCCACGTACTTGCAAGTTCCTCAAAGGAGCACGTTGGGATTACCGAGGATTATCAAATACTCCTTCAGAAACAAAAATTTGTTTAGAAGCTCCATCCACACTGCAGGAAAGTGCAAGGAAAGAAAAAGAAGGCAACTTGAAAAGGACCAAGTTGTTTAACATGAAAAGTTTCCCACATACCGCTACAAAAATTTACTTGACAAAAAAATTCCCCCCACCCCTAAACTTAAGTTGCAAAATATCAGAGCCAAAATATCATACAATTCTATTTGCCCGTCAACTATCAATCCTAAATGTCATCATATTAAAATCATTATTTAGTACAAAACTCAGAAGTGTTTAACAATAAGCTGTTAATTCTTTTGCATCCCTTTAACAAACATCACAATAAGACCAAAAAGTACCTCCTGGAGGAAAAGAAAATGCCTAGTCCAACAAACTTTGAGGGAGTTCTCCTAGCAAACTGAAGCAGCTATATATGTCTAAAAAACAGCTAGTTGGCTGTGATATGCCTGAAAATCCAATCACAATGAACCAAAATCAAATGCCTGTTCTGCTCAGAGTAGAACTAGTTGAGTTCTTGCATTCAATCCTTGATTAACGTTAAATTTATCTTGTGAGTTGCGACTTCTAATGGTTTGTGTCCACTAGACATTTCCTGTTGACGTCATAATGCAATCTTCAAACACGTTAAAATTTTTTCAAATTTTATTGATGAAAACAGGTTGATGTCTAACAAACCTAGTAAAAACTGGCAATTATAGATTCTGCAAGCCGATAAGGGTGCAATTACTATCAAATGATACTGTAGAATGCTGAAACCTACATGGGATACGATCTCTAAGCCACTAACTCTTATTTTAAACCATACCGGTAGTTGTTCTACGTAAGATGGCTTTTGAATTAAATTAGCTTCAATTTTATAAGGAGCATCGTAGCTATATCCATGCATTAGGCTCCATGCACCTTGCATTTACCTCAAAGTTGTCTCCTTGCTTCGTAAATCAAAAATGAACTAATCATAACATATATCGAGTGTATTATATATATATATATATATATCACAATATACGATGATTTCTTTTCTTTAAATATATTTATTTCACATTTAGTATTTTCACTTAACATTAAATGCACGTGATAGAGATTATTATAATGGACGAAATATATACTTGAGGGTCGTTCAAATATCACATCTGTCTGTCATTTGTAAAAAAAGAATTAACTAGGTATAAATTCAGTTCATTAGTACTATTTTGTATTTATTTTAGAAATCACACTAACATAAATTTTACAAAGTGATTAGCCCCATATACAATGATTTACTGATTATTAAATTATGTCGAGCACATTTTATTGTGCTCGAAAAAATGACACGTGTCCTTTTGATTATTTTTGCATCTAGCATCTCTCAAAGAAAAGCAAACAAATTTCATTCCCTCTCCAGCCGACCTTAATATTGGACTTTGTGCATGGCAGGAATTCTAGCTTGGACATTTTCCATCACTTCTTCTGACTACTCCGTTTAGGGTGACAAAAGTTTAAAAAATGATAAAAAATATTAAAAATTTTAAAAAATTATTTATTTTTTATCTCACTATACGAATTACGAACTCATATCCTATTTCACTTTATTCATTTTATTTCACTTTTTAGCACTTCAAAATGCACCCTAGCGTTAGAACTCGAGCATTTGTTTGAAACAGAATTTCATTCCTTAGCCTCCAGATGTTGTCTGTAGCCATTCCAATTTCTATGCTGCCATCTTATCCCCAGTTTCCTCGTGATAAGTAGCAACCAACCTTCTTCATCTCCTCTGCTAGAGGGCCATACACCTTGTTGATATAGATCAACAAAACTAGCAAAAGAAATCAATCATGATAACATTTAACCCGACCCATCGTTATTACTACTTTAATTCAATATATAAATTTTTTTCAGAAAATTATAAAACTAACATCTTATTTAAGAAAGAAAACTTCAATATTTTTTTTTTACATTAAAACAAAAATGTAAACACTTTTTCTTTTTTTTACCATTAAAAATATCACCTTAATTTAAGGAACAAATATATATTTTTTTAATTTTTAAAGCAAAAATGTTACCATTAAAAAATCTCATCTTAATTTTAGAAAGACAATTTCAATTTTTTTTTTCAACGAACATAGAAAGAAGTTCTAATTTTTATTTTTTTTTAAATTTGGAACATAGCTCATGATTATAATTGCTAAATAAAATTATGACATATAGCTGATGAATTTCTGCATTTGGGCCTGGCAAGGCAAGCATTAAGCTTCAGCCAATATTGTCCCCCAAACACACTCAATGGCAAAGTTATAAATCGTTCATCAAGAGGTTTTCAGTTCTCCTTTGCATTTACTTTTTCTTCCATGCAAGTAATTGGGATGTCCCATGATACAAATTTAGGCCCCATTTGGGGCACAAAAAAATTCTAAAATATTGAAAATATTTAAAAATCTCTAAAATTCTCTAACACATTTTACACCCTCCGTACTCAGTGAAGTTTCTATAAATTTATATATATTACGTATTCCAACAAATTTTTACAAATCCCAATAAATTTTTTATAAATCCTAATAAAATTCCATAAACCTCATAACTTTTCTACAAATCTCAATAATTTTTTAACCACTTTCAATAAATTCTAACATAAAATCGTTCCGATAGAATCAAAAAAACTGTTCTGACAGTTCTCTTCCCAAAAAAGCTGGCGCAAAAAGTAAAAAAATTTGACTATTTATCTCTGAAAAAGCGTTGTTTAGTGGCTGCACACCGAACACAAAAAAAAAAAAAAAAAAAATTCTCAAACCGCATTTTTTTAACTATTTTTTGTTAGTTTTTTACCGTGCCAAACTGGACCCTTATTTTGCTACTCCAAGGCTGCACCTACAGCCCATGAGGTTCATATACAAGGACTTCCATTAAGCTAGAGATCAACATCTTTACAGGACCAAGACAAAATCCATATAAACTTAAACTAAATAAACACACCGCGATATGAGTATCTTTGCACATGATTGCAAGGAAAATGTAGCTACTAAGAAGCTCTGAATTTTCAAAGGAACTCACCAATTGTCAGCCAAAGCCATCACCCAAAATTGCATCAAAATTTGTGCTTGCCGACTTTACACCAAAGCAGAGCCAACTAGGTAACCATATAAAAACCCCCTGCTCTAAAAATCCTGTGTTTAATGGTGCCAAGCAAAGCCAAGAGAAGAAACCAGTTGAACATATCAAAATTACAAACCCAAAATGAGATCCCACATAACATTAACTTTACCAAGGTGAAAAAGATGGGCGACCTGCCCTCTGTAAAATTCCAGTCAAATTTCATGAATCAACATTAGCGACATAACCATGTCAATTAGATGTTACAAGTTCAAAAACTACCTAACAATATATGCAACAGTAAGTTAAACCATGCCATGTGAGAAAATCTTCCTTTTAAAGAGACAAGAAAATGAAAAAATGAATGCAAACAAATAATTCTAGTCAAATTGAAACTCACGTTTGCGAAACACATCATCCACAAAAAAAAGGAATCAAAGATAAAATTATTCAAGGGGAGAATATAAAGTTAATCTACATTTCCTCAGCTGGATAACCATTTCTAACCGACATCAAAATAATTATAATCACTAGCAACAAGCACACCGCTGTCAATCAGAATTCCCTGTTTCAGTCCGCTCTTGACTGACCAGCTCGAGAAGAGAGGATAATGCCAACAATGAGGCCATAGAGAGCAAGCGCTTCAGCAAAGATGAGAATGAGGATCATCCCAACAAAAAGTTTTGGCTGCTGAGCATTGGCTCTGCAAGATATGTTACTCAAATTAGAAAATAAGCAGTATAACCGCTTAAAATTAAGTGCCTATTTCAGACGAGATTTAAAACCGTGATGGTTAATTTAGGCTGAACATGAAATGGAATTAAAACAACAGTGTGACATATACGTGTATATACGCGCGCGCGCGTGTGTATATATATATCCTTCTGATTCACAGAAGTAGCGAGGAAGAGTAGGATCAAACAGTAACATCATTCAATTATACTCATGCAAGGAAAGAGAGCTCATGCCCATTATTCACAAGTTTCTTTTATTACAAGCCATATTGTCATTCCTCCATCATTCCACAAAACGTTCCAAATCAACAGTATTTATTTGTTTTTCAAATAAAAGAACCAGATAGAAGAAGGAACGTTGCAATGCAACAACTGTAGACAGCCTTAGGCTAAAGCATGGATCTGCACAAACCCTTGATACAACAGCAGTAACATAATATGTAATTAACAACTGAGTCCCCTATTAACAGATAAATCCAATGTCATAAATCACTTTGCTGAGATGATCTGGAACAAACACGCAATAAATTCCCAAGAGATCGATCAATAAAGCAAAGATTCCACACTGAATCAGTCAATTAAACAGAAATGAAAATTGTGGACATATAGAGAGAGAGAGAAGAGAGAGAGAGAGAACTACCTAACACCGGCATCGCCAACGATACCAATAGCCATACCGGCAGATAGGCCTGCGAGGCCACAAGCAAGACCAGACGAAAGATGGGCGTATCCATCAAAAAGGTAATAAGACTTTGCCTTAGGGTTAATCCCGGTACTGATGATCACAGCAATAATCAATCCATAGATACCCAACACACCAGCCATAACCACCGGAACAATCGATTTCATCACCAGTTCCGGCCGCATCACACCCATCGACGCCACTCCAACTCCACTCTTCGCCGTCCCATAGGCAGCTCCCATACCTAAAACACAAATCCATACACATTGAGTTGTAATTTACAAAAATACAAAGGAAAAAACTGCAGATCCAAAGCAAGGAAGACAAGATCGATATTGAAACGGGAGATAGGGGCTTGATTTGGATATACATGAGAAGACCAAGGCGGCTGCGGCGCCCAGGAAGCCGAAGAACGGCGCTGTCTCATCGCCGCTGAAAGTTGAAGACATTTTATTCTTGTTCTCAAAAGGTGAAAAGTTCTGCACAGAAATCGATCGGATCTGGGGATCGCTCAAGTAATTCTCTCTCGGCAGAGAGAAGATTCGGTTGGTTGATGGCCCTCTTTCCGTCTCTGTTCCGTTCTCCTCTTTAAGAACGGGAAAAGGAGGAAGAAGAACCAATCCCCCAAAGCATAAAGGTCAGTTTAATTACTGATTTGCCCTCTGACTAGCTTGCTTACTGATTTATAAGCCTACCACAGCCTTTTTTGTCATTTGCAATCAAGAATGATTTTCATTGTGATAACAATGTGTAATATAATACCAAGCAAAAAAAAAAAAAAAAAAAGCAAAGTAATATAATTAGCTTGAATTTTTACACCCGCAAAACTATGTAATATTTATTTTAAGCAAGCCCCCATTTACATTCTTCCAAATTACCCTTGCACTCTACTATTTTCTTTTATTTTTTTAGTTTAAATCTCATTTAAATGATCAAAATATCATTTTTAAGGTATTAATTTTATTAAATTATCAAAAAAGTGTATATATATTAATTATTGTAAAATAATTTATTTTATTTTATTAAATTAAAATTATTATTAGTAAGTAATAATAATTTATTAAAATAATTTTAAAAAATTTTTGATAAGTGGACATCCTATTACTACTTAAAATTTTTAAAAATTTCAATATGTGGGTTACTTACTACGATAAAAATTAAAATAGTTTAATTTGTCAAATTTGAATTTTTTAAGAAATTATTTTTTATTAGAAAATTTTAAATTATGTTAATAAGTCAACATTTTTTAATATCTTTATAATTTGCTGAAATTAATATATAAAATTAATTCAAAAATATTTTAGTCATTTGAATGAGATTCGACAAAAAGAAAAATGTAAAGTGTAAGGAACATTTAGGACAATGGAAATTGGAGCTCGCTATTTATTTTAAATATTAAGATTATAAAAGCATTTACGTGACTTGAATAAAAAATAAATAAAAATCTTAAATTATTGTAAAGTGATGATATTTATTTTAAATATTAAAATCATTAAAACATTATGCAATTTCTCACGAAAAAAAATAGATGGATAGAAATAATAATTTGCTCAACGAGTTTTGGGTTTATTCTGAGTTACCAAATCACTTATTCTCAAGCCACTGATCGCTAATTTTAAAGTCAATTATTTATTTATTTTTGTTTTCCTTCTTCTTTTAGTTTTACAATAATTCTATTAATTCCACATTTACAAAGTACGAATAATTTGTTAGAAATTTTGAATTTATTAACATTAAAAGTGATTGACGCATTACACTTTTATTAATCTTTTTATCTTTCAAATTAAAATTTAACTTATTTTAGATATCAATTATTTTTTCTAATAGAGGTTATTATTTAATAAAATAATAATTTAATAATATTAAATAAATTATTTATTTTTTGAATATTCGATATAATCGAATTCAACTAGTTAAATCTAGATCTTAATATTTTTTAAGAAACGGAACCCGAACTTGAGTTTTGTAGGATCCACTTAGTCCAGACCCAACAAATATGTGACAAAACAAGTCTTGAGCACTACAAAATCCAACGTGACTTGCATACACCCTGGGAACCAGTGTAACAGCCACAGGGGAATCTATATGCACCAACCATTCTCCAACCCCCCCCCCCCTCTTTTTCCCTCCTCCTTCCTCTTACCCTCAACTGGAATGTTATTGAACAAACCACAAACAACGGTAAGGACAACGGCGATAGTCTTGTCCAGCTCATAGCCTAACAACTGATAGTAAAGAATTTTCACTCGTACTAGCTTTAGTCGTGTCATGTGATCACCCATACAGATGAACAATTCAGTCTCAACTGACATTAGCATTTTCCTTAACTCAAATACGTAAATTATCAGCAACCGAACTCTATGTATGTACATAAATATATATCCCTATGTATGTACATATAAGGTACATAGAGAGAGAGGAGGAGAAGGTGGTTGTGGGAATGTAGAAGCATGTGATGACCAAAGACCATGGAGCAGCACAATACATAATACAACCGAACCCTATGAAGTGCCCTAGTACACAAATAGACTGCAACCATTGCTTCAATTATTTTTTCGTGCCCACCTTCATACAACAGCTGGACGATAATTGTATGATCTCCCCCACAACAGTATATCCTAGAATGTGATTCTCTCTTAAGCTCCCTAGTTTTAGAGACTTGGCAGCTGATTAATGATAACTAATACCAGAATTTCTACAGGTCAAAATCATTTGATCTCCAGATGCAAATTACAATGGCCTACCAAGAAATTACTTATTTAATCATTATCCTTCTTCTGCATGTCCATGGTCAAAACTCCATGAATGAGAGAGAGAAAGGGCATACCTCTTATTGGCAAGAGTCGATATACCCAATAACCTTCTGCTGACCTTAAAAAAAAAAAGGAGAGAGAGAGAGAGAGGTTAGCTAAATCAGAATTTAAGCTTGAAGGAACGTGGAGATCACTTTAATGACCACTACCTTGAAAATCTGACATGCATACAGATTCTCTTATTTTATTGTGTCATAGCCAGAGTTTTAAGAGATGCCACTATGAACTGCACCCACCCATGCACATAACTGGAAGTAGAAACAAGCAAACCAACGAAGTCTCATCTATATAAGCAAAAGGCCACTCGCTAGGATTTTTGACAACACTGAGAGATATTACTGTATAATTGTTGAGAAACAAAAATTTCCTGACCTGTACAAGTTGTCATTAACGAAAGAAGATAAAAAAAAAAAGCCGGTTTCATCCATGTAACCCGTGAACAAAAAAGGGCCTTTCCCTTCCACCCCAAAACTACAACTTAATTTACAATGAATCCTTGGTCACTGATGTCATCTTCAAACTGAATTAACGCCCATGCTGCAGATGCAGAGAACTATACAATTTCCATCGAACACATTTGCAATATCAAAGACTTTTAGTTAAACCTCAAATGTCCCGTTGTGTCTCCAGCACAAATTATAATGAAAATTGCAAGAACCAACCAAAAGTTGGGAGAGCCTGACCAAGCATATCAAATTCTTGTGCTCGGTTGATTTCCAACCAACTCTTTGATTACTGTAACTAGGGAAACAGAGTTCCCATTTGTTAATTTTTCATATCCCCACGAAGGTAGTTTCGGATTCATGTTTAAATCTTCCTCATCACTTATCCGCCCAGTCTGATGGAAGAAATCAGAATCAGCAGCAGCTGCTTGAGATTGCCTCCTATCAATGGCATTATAGTCCTTTATCCCAACGCCATCACCAGCATCAACCCACGCTTTTGTTAATATGCTGCTGTTTACAGCTGAATGATCTCTGACATTCAACTGGCACGCAATCTCATTCAAGTGGATTCGCTGTGAGAGGTTATCAACCAACATTTTTGAACTTTCAAGGTTCATGCAGGCAGCAGAAAAATCGAGAGACCAATCCCTAACTCTGCAATTCCTAGAATCAATTTTGGATGTACAATCCTCTCTCCCTAAAGCACCGCCAGACCACTTCCTATGGATATCAGACTCATCCATTTGTGCGTAAGCAGCAAAGATGCGTTGCACTTGGCTTTAGAAGATGCATATGCCTGCAGCGTCAGGTTACCATTTAACCACTAAAAAAGATGCATCTAGAATACAAAATAAAGGGGAGACAGAAGGATCATGCATAATGCTTCAGGCAGAGCACCAGGAGGAGAAAAGGAAAGGGAATGCAGAAAGGAACACGCTCCAGGAGTGAAAATGCAGTGCTAGGGCATCTAGGCCTTCTTCCAGGAACATATGCATTCATGTTAGATGATCTATTAGTACTTTAGTCGGTACAGTGTAGGATATGGTAGTGTTGATATGATGTCCATAGCAAGGAAAAGCCACATTTCGCATTTTGGTTTTTATTTATATCCAACCTGAGGTGCAGAAAGAAATTCCCAAAAATTGCAAACCAATGAAACTATAAACTATATATTAGAAAATGTCACATTAATCATGATGCCTAAATGCAAAATGCTTTTCGGCCAACATAATTTTAAAACCACAAATCACATAAATGTAAGTTAGAATCCATAAAATGGTTTTGGGGTGACATACAACTATTGAGTGCAGTAACAAGAGAAACAAACCTCAGCAGCTGCAAGGGATGCAGCTTGGGCCGCTTCTGCAGCAGCAAAGGCAGCCTGCTCTTCTTTAGACATTACGAAGTTGCAGTCCTCACCCTTTGCATCCTCTCGACCAACATAACCTTGGGAATTGGACAAAACCTCCAATTTTGGGTCAGTCCTGGTTTCCAACTTGGCAGGCTTGACATTCACTCTCTTAAGGTTTACACTAGTGGCAAATGTGGCTTTCCTAAAGCTAGAGATTTGCTATTTGAAGAATCTGATACAGCTGGTTGCCTTAATAACTTTAAGCCACCATTAGATGCTTTTTCCTTGCAAAAAACTTCAATCCACACATTAACCAGTTGACTTGCTATGGCATGTATATCACGGCTAGTATGTACACAAACCTTCTCTTTTACAGTTTTTGCTATACGTACAACAAAAGAGATGACAAAACAGCATATTAGCCGAGAAGATCTTATTCAACCACACTCCGTTGTGTTAAATATTAAATAGATTCCCATTAGACATGGACCATCGGATTATAGAAGTCAATAAAAGGTATGGATGCTGTTAGGCATTACCGCTGGTGAGGACGACGTATAATCCAAATTACTGGATGAAACTTAAAAGTGAAACTTAGAAAAATTGTTCAAAACAAATAATTCAAATTAATGGATGACACTTAGAAAATTGTCAAGAAACCAATAAAACTTTGTTTAAACTTGAAAAAATAGGGAACAAATTCAGAGCAGCAACAACTATTGATGAAAGAAAAAGGCAAAACTGAACTGAGATATCAAAAAGAATTCGAAGATTAAGGGCATAATTTGTTGAAATACAATTTACTCTATCTTTCTTATCCTCTCTTCTAAAAAGAATATTAAAAAACTGGATCAAGCCCATCATCTTAGTAGAGTCTGGAAGAGTATTAAGTTATTTGGTATAAGATGTTCTTGTAAATACTCCTGAGACCTCACCATCGAAAAAGAGAAGCCAAAATCAACTAGACCTGTGCATATATCTGAGTTTTCAAATGCCCTCCCGTTGTGCAACAACAAACAGAACCAGAAATGAGAGTCTGATGCCTGACAGACACACTGCAAGTAGATCAGTTGAAACAAGCACGAAGACGAACACAATGACACAAAAGTTGGGTCCCATCCTTCCCCATCAAATCCTGTTTAAAATAATTCAATTTATGAGCTTTGAAAATGCCAAAAAAACACTTAACAAATTTACTTGGAATGTCAATATTTTTTCTTCATAGGTTAGGATAAAATAATAAATAATGGGATGCATACCAGTAACCATGAGTTAAGCATGCTGAACCCTTCCTTAGTCCCAGCAAAGGATTTCAGAGCTTCTATAGGAAGATTCAACAACTCTTTGGCCAGATGCAATCCAATAGCAGTAGTTTTAGCATTAGAAAACATATCTTGCAGTAAAACTTCCCTAGTAAAAATTTGCGTCCTATCCAAAGAGTCATTGTACAGGACATTAGATAGCTCAACAGCCTCAAGTCTCTTCACAATATCCCAAACTTTGTTCCTTCCATTGTCTGAACTGAATGTCTTTGTGCAGCCTCCATTGCTTCTACTTCTGCAGTGCAGTCATTTCCCGTAATTAATATATCCATCATACGCACAGACTCTCAAAGACCACTCATCATTGCACCACCAACGGTGTCAGGATGTTCCTTGCAGGTAGCTTCGCCCGCAAAAAGCAAACAGTTCTCAACTGGTGTACCCAATATATCATTGTCTTCTCCAGATGCACCCGCAGCAACATATGAGTAAGCACCATAACTAAAAGGATCCTTTCCCCAGTCTGTCAATACTGACGCAACTGGATCTGGGACAGCAGCCTCCCCGAAAAATTTATTTACGCAGAATTGTTAAGGTGTGGGTTACATGATCAGACAAGCTCATATTTTGGCCATCTACAGCTGCCTTACCAACAACCAAGGCAATAAGAACAGGTGCCCCTACAATTTTTTAGACATTCCAGAACATGAAGCAGCGGCCCCTCTGGTTTGTTTCTTTTGCAGTTACACCAAAGTAATCAACAAAATCATCCCAAAAAACTTCAGGAAATTGTACGACCACTTTATCAAGTACACCAAAACCAAGCCGCTGGATGGATAAATGTTTCCATGAGGGTAATGGTGGTGAAAACTTGATAGCTTCTGCTTTTAGGCACCCAAGTGGCACCGTAATCAGGACTGCCTCTCCTGAAAACACTCCAACATTCGATGTGGAAACTTTAACTTTGTTACCCTGGTCATCATTTTCACTGCAATCTTTTGAGCAGTACGAAATATTTGTGACCACATGGTTCAAGTGGATGCAAAGTCCTTCCCCCAGAGATTCCACAACAGTACTGTAACCACATTTAGTCATAGAATGAGCTCCTCCAAAACCTTTCCATAAACATCATCCTGGTTCCAGTGAGGGAGAGAAACTTCTTTAAGGGAAGCAGCACAACCATACTCCAAACGAGCAAAATGCCAATCCATGATCCTCCTCTCAGGAGGACTTAAAATCTCTTCTGTAGAAAATTTATTCACTGAAGGTTTTCCATCTGCAGTAGTTTTTTCAGAATCAACCAAAACATCCACAGAATTATGAAATTCACTTTCCATATAATTTTTTCCCAATTAAGCCATGCGAGGCCTTTTAAGGGCATATTCTAAACCATCTTCGAGAGACATTTTCATTGCTTGTTCACCCTTCTGTGCAACAAGCAGTGCCATGTCGTCAAGGAGGCTGTTGTATTCTGCTTCCAAAGCTTCATCCAATTCTGCAGGGACTTTCTGCCCTGTAACAATATTATAAAGAGGGAAGTCACTGTTCAATACATTCAACTCAAGGCCCAACTGAGTACAAATCAATGAAGAAGGATCCGGTCTCCTTTCTGTAGCAACATCTGCCTTAACCCGGTAATAATACTAGCCCCAAGATCCACAGGAACTGAAAGAGAGGAGCGATCTGTATAAACACGACCACCTATTCCACTGCTGGCCTCAAGCACTGTAACAAAATAGCCCTGGCGCTGCAAGTGGCATGCAGCAGTTAAGCCAGCAGGACCAGCTCCAACGACAATTATTCTCTTTCCAATCTCTGAATCACACAGCAAACTATGATTCCCTCGCATTCCATCACTTGAGGCACACTGAAAACCATGCAAGTGCTTTGTCCGAGCTGAAGTTATTACAGAGACTGCTTTGCTTTCTAGTATTTTGCAGGATGGATTAGAAGTCATAAGATCCACATTGACTTCTGTTGGGAGACTTTGAAACAATGAAACCATTTTTGTGCCAAGCACATGCTCTAGATTCATCTTTTGTTGCGACTGCAGTCTGCTTTGATCATCTAATATATCACGATTCTTTGCCCCCATGGAGTTCTTGTGACTCCTAAACTGCCCAAGCATAAAGGACATACCATCATCTGTATCAGTATCAGAGATCCCAGCCTTTTCGCCAGTGTTTTTTGTCTTCCAAAATTTTGAAATCTTGTGTGGCACTAGGTTCCACTTTCTCCTTTTCACAAGCAATCCCAACATTTATATAACCCTGTCAAAAATTTACGGGCAGCAGGATTAACAAATACTACGAAATAACATATGCATATTATTATTAATTTTAATAAGCAAAAAAATGGGGAAGGAAATCCAAAATAACAGTAATTGAATCAAATGCTTACATTTCGATCTAGAAATGCATATATCTCCCTAACAAGAGAAGCACGTGGTGGTTCATCCACTGAAGAAGTAGCAGTGACTCCACAATCTAGGAGAGGCAATATACGGCTAACATATTTACTCCAAAGGCCTAACATCTCATTCCTGCACAGCACACAACAATTTAATCAAGCATATAACCAAACGGCACCTTTCTTTGAATGGATGACAAACAAAAGCTCCAGCTATTGTTCTTTGAATTTGCCAAAAAATTGTAGCATTTCTGATACGTTCTTGTGGAAAACATGCCATCCCAAAAATACTCAATGTTGGAGCCCAAAACCTTATATACCAAAAAAAAAAAAAAAACACCTTATATACCAAGCACCAATTTGAATCTTATGATTACATCGAATTCCAGACACTTCACGATAAATTGCTAGGTTGAACATAAAGCCTTTCGATTTTGGGTAATGTAAAAATTGCTCTCTCACCACACTGACTTCGTAGCATTTCTGATACATTATTGGGAAAAACATGTCACCCCAAAAATACCAATGGTGGAGCCCAAAATCTTATATACCAAGCACCAATATGAATCTTATGATTATATTGAATTCCAGACACTTCATGATAAATTGCTAGGTTGAACCACATGTTGTGAATAATCTGAATCAAAATTTTCTTCAATTGGCAGAATCTATGTATATGGTAAGGCCTTTCAAACTTGCAGAATCATCTCTTCAGACTGCTTGCAATTCTTAAAGACATTGAAAAGGGCTTCAAAAAGCTAAGATGAAATAAAATTGGAAACAACAGATGGATAGAAGTTAAAATCCTTGGTGCAAAAATGGAAACCATCATATGTATATGAAAGTAAATAAATTGTAGAAAAGTTCAAATAGAAAATAACAAAAGTTACAAAAAAAAAAAAAAAAGTGAGAACAAGCCATTCAAAATTTTAAGATGTGTCCTTGCTCTTAATTTGATTAGAAGCAATCTTTTTGCTATGATAAAGGAATTGCATAATGAACTGGAAAGAATTTTAACTCCTGTTATCATATTAATACGGTCACTTTCTCTACAAAAGAAATTACAATTTCAGCGCAACTCTGCAACAACTACAGAAAAAGAATTGAAGAGAACATACACCTTCAAGTAAGAATGAAACTACCTTGGTGACCACATCAAACGTCTAACCAAAATATGCTACAAGCATTTTCACTAAACTAGCACATTTTTAGCACTACAAATTTGTCGTTTTTACATTTTCTACATTTTTTAACTGTACTTGAAAAACAAAAAATCTAAGTTCAGAAAACTGGATCTTAATTCATAACTGGCATCTCAATTTGACAACTGTGCTTTTCTGTTCATTATATGACAACCATACCGAATCATACAAGCACAACACCACAAAAAAACAATACGCGGCTACAACTAGAAAACTAACCTGCATAGCAAATACTCTTGAAGCCCACCTTTGCGCTTCAGTAACTCCTTAGACTTAATCTTCTTAACTGGACCAGCCGCATGAGCTTTTCAATCCAACTGATACAGCTGCCGCACCTCCAATTTCAGCCTCCATAAATGATTTAGAATTGACCTTTTCTCTTGCTTTCAAGGATTGATCAACTTCCCAAACGAGATGACTTTCAAGAAAATCTTGCTCACGAATCAGAATTTCCCAATCAGCGTCCCCCTCATAAGCCATGTCCCCATGCCTGCGCTTTTTAGTCTTCCGCACAGCACATTGTATTGATGATGGCTTCTTATCTTTAAATTTACGACCAGACGAATGCCCTTTATCCTCTGCATAACTTTCGTTTCGATCTAATGTGATGGAAGGAGAAGATGCTCCACGAGCCTCTCTGCTGCCTGAAAGATAATCATGATTTGAAACACAAATCCCTTTGGGCACATTGTTGGAAGGTTGACTCTGATGGGCATGGGAGCAGTACCCATGAATTGAGGTGACAGACTCGGTGAGACATAGTTCTGGAGAAAGACAGCGAGAGGCATCAGCATTTTCTCGGGATTTCTCCTGGTGCTTCGTTTGGATTGCAAACTCAGATTCATGGACCCTGTGAAACATCGGTGGAGTATAAATAGGTTTACTTTTTAAAGAATGCATAAATATATCTGAAAATCCAACGGTTTCAATCTGCTATTCGGCTTGAATCTACCAGATCTGAGCCGACACACCCAAATTTTTTTTTTTACTTTTTATTTGTATTTAATTGTTCAAATACTAAAAAATACCATCTTTGAAAAATAAATAAATTCAAATTAAAACAGTTTTTTTAGTTAACAAATAATATGAAAAAAATAAAAAAAAAAAACAAACAAACAAACAAAAATAAAGTGGGATTCACTCAGCAAAAAGTAACGGTGTTGAGCGAAGACGTAGGCACTGTTTGAAGTTAAACAATATATATATGTATATATAATTTTATAAACTTCTATAAACATAAATTACAAGATTAAAAAATTTAAATTTTTTATTCAATGCACAAAATATAAAATACTAACTTTTATAAATTTATAAAAATTTATACAACTCCAAACACAACTATAAAACAATTTATAATAAATTTGGAATGAATTTTCCTTGAAAAATGAAAATAAAAATAAAAAATGTCTCCCTAAATTCTACCTTATAGTATTATACGTTATATTTGAAATACCTCAACTCTTCAAATATATGTGATGTTGTACATTATATTATTATTAAACTCAATTAAATTTGTAATCAACATTGATTAGTTTAACATAGTTATGAATTTAATTCTTAAGGAATAAATTTTTAAAAAAATATGACTAGAGAATATCCCACCTTTTTTTCTTTAGCTCCAGTTGGAATTAAACAAAATAAAATAAAATCTTACAAATCTCCACAACATAAATTACGAGATAATAAAATTTAAATTTTTACTCACTGCACGAATTACGAGGCATTTACTTTTATAAATTTATTTTATTTTACATTTTTATACAACTCCAAACACCCTTTATGTGGCCATTGTGTGGCATTCCCGGGAGGGAGATATTTTTAAATATTGGACTCACGTAGCTTGTTTTTTAGCCATCATATATGCTATCACAAGTATGTAATATAATTAAATAATACATTTAATTAAGGATGAGTTTGATTTGTAAACAAACTTAAAAAATTTCTATAAATCTCTGTTAACTTTATATCACATCAATTTTTTTCTTTTATTGCACGCATTATGAACTCTCAATTTATCTCAATTTATCTCACTTTATCTTACTCCAAACTCACACTAAACCTCCCCATTCAAATAAAATTTTAACAATTTCCTTTAATATAATTTTTCTCAAAACAACAATTTAAGAGTGTTATTCACTTTCGGAGGCAGCATGTGAAATCACATTTTTAGCGGTGTATACAAACTCTCGTACTGTCTAATTTAACGGAACATATTTGCACAATCACAAAATATATATATATATATATCTATTTGTTTCTTTATATCAACAAGAATTTGATTGACTTGACCCTTAAAGTTTTGGAG
This sequence comes from Vitellaria paradoxa, assembly GCA_019916065.1. NCBI lineage: Eukaryota > Viridiplantae > Streptophyta > Magnoliopsida > Ericales > Sapotaceae > Vitellaria > Vitellaria paradoxa. Next base: position 6,757,740 of record CM034233.1, on the reverse strand, counting down.
TGTTTAGTTGACAAAAAGTATAATAAAAATATAAAAATTTAATGTAAAATTGATATATAATAAAATTTATTTAAAAAAAATGTAATAAATTAGTAAAAATTAATAAATTTTGATTAATTAAACACCTCGAAGAGAGCAAAATTACTAGAGCAAAATGATCATTGCATATTCACGTTGAGAGATTTATTTTTCTCGCGCGTTGTCAAATTAGTTATGTAAAATTCTAAATGTAATGAGCCTGCTTTGGAGGTAAAAAAAAAAGTAAAAAAGTAGAAATTTTGATAGTTTTTTGTGTTTTTGCATAGTTATAATTTTTTAATATATAGGTGGAATAAAATGTAATTTTTAGTAATTTTTTATAATTTTTAAGTGTTTGGTAAATTTTTGCTGTATTAGAGCAGAAAAGTGGTAACTTTTGTGTATTTGGTAACCTTTTTACAGTAGCAGAGTAGAAAAATGACAATTTTGGTGTGTTTGGTAAAACTTTTTGTGAAACAAATTACTGTAACAAAGCAGAAAAGTGAAAAAAATTGTGGTTCCACCAAATGTACCAAAAGTTACAAATAGTACTTTTTTGCCTTTTTTTGAGCCTCCAAAGGGGCTCAATATCTTGTATATCCATACTAATGTTGTAAAACTTTTTTGGTAAATTTTTTACTGTAGTAGAGCATAAAATTGGTATCTTTTTGTGTGTTTGGTAACTTTTTTACTGTAGCAGAGCAGAAAAATTACAATTTTTATGTGTTTGATAAAACTTTTTGTGGAATAAATTACTGTAACAGAACAGAAAAGTGAGAAAATTTATGGTTCCACCAAATGTACCAAAAGTTACAAATAATACTTTTTGCCTCTTTTTGATCCTCCAAACGGGCTAAATATCTTGTATATCCATACTAAAGTTGTAAAATATTATATTGATGGTAAAATTAATAATAAACTAAGAGCCCGTTTGGCAACTCAAAAATTAACAAAAAAATACCAAAAGTTATTTTTGGTGTGTTTGGCAAAATCATAAATTTTTCTACTTTTTGATTTGCTACAGTAAAAAGTACACTCCATAATTACAACTTTTTTTATTTGCTACAGTAAAAAAAATACCAAACGCCCAAAAGTTACCACTTTTTTACTTTGCTACAGTAAAAAAATTTACCAAACACCCAAAAGTTACTAAAAATTCCACTTGGTTCAACCAAACACACAAAAAGTGCTAAAAAATACCCAAAAAAATTAAAAAAATAAAAAATACCAAACTTGAATTTTTTTGAACTTCCAAACACCCCCTAATTAATCTTGTTTATAAACAAAAAGTAATTAAAGCTTTATCCTCAACATTAAAGTGGCATTTGGTTTACTTTTGTGTTTTCTATTTTCTATTTTATTTTATGTGTTAAAATTTTCAAAATGAAGAAATAGAAAATGCTTTATTTTCGTTATTTGATATTTTTCTTATTTTTTGTTAAAAATTCTCAAAACGACTTTTTTTATTTTTTATTTCATGTGTAAATTTATTTTTAATTTTCAAAAATAAAATTTGAAAACACAAGTAACCAAATAAATTTTGAGTTGTTTTCCTTATTTTTAAAAGTACAAAATGAAAAATGAGATCAAAACAAAAAATAAAAAATAAAAAAAAAAAAATAAACCAAATGACCCCTAAATTGTATGAACAGGGAATATTTTATGTAAATTACACTTTACCTGTTAAAGCTTCACAACTAATTTTATTGTATAACTTACATTTTGAATTACTATAATTAAATTCGTACCCTTATAATTATTATAATTACAATTTGATTTTTTTTTAATTTTTATTTGAGAACTTTATATAATACTCGTTTTTTTTTATACTAAGTACTTATATTTTTTAATAGTTTTTTGTTTAATAAAATGCATATTCACAATCATACAGATAATTAAGTAGACGCAATGAGCAAAAAGTAAATCGATTGGTTAAAAATAAAAGAGGAAATAAGTGATTTTTATGTTTTTATCCATTAAAAATAACACAACGAAAAATTTTGAAACGGGTTCATTTAGCAAAACCATAAAAGACTTCGAACAAAATCTTTATTTGGTTTAGGAAAAAAAATATTATGCCAACTTTTAAAAATATTATGGACTATTTTTGTATTTTTTATATAGTCATTTATAAGTTTAAATTTGTAATAGAAATAATAATTTAAATGAATTATAAACAGCGACTCAAATAGGCAATATATTTTTAGTACAATATATATATACATCACTATATATATATATGTTCATATACACTTACTTGAAAACCCATATTATCAAAAAAAAAATAAATAAGAAATTTTTGCTTTACCTACAAGTAACACAGGAGTCCATCAAAATTTGCCATTGCGAGTTATTATAAGTAGTAATACAAATGAGAGGGGTAGAAAAAATTGAACAAATAATTATTTGAGTTCGACCCAATAAAAGTTACGTTTGAACTTGATTTGTGACTAAAATAAGATGAAATTAAATTTCAATTTGTGACTCGTTTTAGATCTGATGCTCGAAAAGTTCAACTTAATAAAATATATATATAATAATTTTTTTATTATATTTTAAAATAAAATAACGTCGTTTTGTCTTAGTTGACTTATTTGCTAGTTGAACTTGAACTTGTATAAAAGTTCAAACGACCTCGATATAAATAGGCTGAACTAAATTCAAAATAAGTTAGATTTTTGACTCGATTCGTCTTTTTTCACTTCATGTTCGGATAGAGCCTGCACAAAATAACCAACGATATAGGAGTCAAGCTATGCCGCTCAGGCTTGTCTGACTGGACTTACTCGTTCTTTCTCAGTTAAGTCTGTCCGACTGAAGTGGTACTCGAATTCTTAATCAGAATCACCTAACTAACTCCAATTGGCTTACCGACCGGAGGTATCCAAAGGACCAATGAACTCGACTAGACCAAGGGATCCTTCCTAATCGGGGGGGCTTGCCAAAGTGAGGTCATATATTAGGCGTATAAACGGCATTCTGACATATCCCTAATACTCACACTATTAGAGCGCGATCAACCCTAATGGAACGAAAACCCAATAAGAGATATTAGAATCTACTGACACACATGGCTTAACCTTATTGGAGGAAAATATGAATCGGTACAACGCAGGGTGTATCATGCTGGTGCCTAATACGCCCCAAACATATAAAAGCCACACTTCTCTTCAAGTAGGAGGATGATATACTATTTTTTTTTTACTTACTATCACTCTGCTGAAATATCACTGAAAAACTCATTTATTAATTTTATCATCGGAGACTCTTTGACAAGCACCATTTAATGTCAAGATAGGATTCTAAATCGGGTTGGAGTGTCTTCAGCGCTCCTGATTCACGTACCATAACCAATAAAATCCATAAATGGTTAACATCCCGCTCTTTAATCGAACGGCCCAGGCCAAAAGAACCATGAAGACCCATGTGCAAAACAGTTCTCTGTATGCTGCCCCTACAGCAGCTTCGTGGTTAAATTTTTGGAAGTGTACAAACACAGTAGAGGTAAGAAGTAGAAGAAAAATACAAGAAAAAAAAATTGGAGATGGTGATAAATTGATAATAATAAAATATAAAATTAAAAATAAAAAAAGGTTGTGTTCTTTGCTCCTCCTCCAACTATTCCTCTTTAGATTTTTCTTCGGTCGATTTAGGGTTTTGACTCTCCCTCCATATCTCTCTCTCTCTCTCTTTATATCTCTTCCCGACCATTTCTCTCATGCTCTTGCACTTCACTGGTAAGTCTTCGATTTCTCTGCAACTTTTTAATTGGCGGTGTCTGTTTGCTATTCTGAATCTTCTTTTGCTCTTCCTTCGACCACCTCCTTCTTATATCTCTCTAGCTAAATTTGCTTACAATTCAGAGCGACAAGCTAAGTTCCGAATGTTTGTTTCAGCGTTTCTGAGTGTTGTTTGTATTGTTTTATATTCTTTAATTCTGTTATTATTGATTATTTTTTTAGCTTGCTTCATCAGCTAATTTGGGGGTTCTGGTGTTTTGGGTTTTCTCTCTGTTGAGTTTCTGTTTTGCTTCGTCCAAGTACTTGAATCTGCGAGCTGGTATGAGAAGTGGATTGCATTAACTCGGGTTATACCTTTTTTCTGGTATATAATTGATTGCTAAATTAGTGAAATATTGGTATTTAAGTTTTCCAACAGTTCAGTTCGGAGTTTTGTTTTTGGAAATTTGCACTAAAACGATAGTGTGCATAGCGTTGTAGCTTGTCACAAATAGTAAACTATTTTATTTCAGTGGTCAGAGTAGTTTGGTTGGGAAATCTCGTGAATCCTGATTGAAGTTATGGAAATATGACTCTTACTGGTTTCTTTTATTTTTAATTATCTTCTTTGTTTACTGAGCATGATCAAAACATGCACTGGTGATTTCAGTTTTTCTTGGGTGTAGATGGGTACTTATTTTACATTTCACTTTTGAGAGCCATTGGCTTTCTATCCCCTTCTCTAGTTGCTGCACCCTGATAAGTGGGATTTTCAGGCTTAGAATGTCACAGTTTTAAAATTGAAAATTGAATATACGTAGCTTGGTCTGTTTGTGTTGGAAATATTGCTATGTGGCTTCTGCTTCTCTTTTGTTGATCATCTCCAGGCCTAGATTTTGCAATACTTCCTGTTAGCCCCCATTGACAACTGGGTGGACTCCGTCACTCATTAGGTGTGTGACGACCTAGCATGCATTACTGATTCTGTGCTTATGACAAGATGATGGTGTGCTATGTTTCTGGGCAAAAGTAAATCGTGCTTGGATTCATAGTCCTTTATGAATAGATGTCTCCGAGGTCTTTTTGTTTAAGGCAATTGTTGATGAGAATTGTATTGCAATCATCAATTTTCTGTAGAATGGTAACCTATATGTGTAGAGACCTAGACCTAGGGTTACAAGTGTGAACTGGACTAATGTAGCAACCTACAAATATGACATCTACATATACACCAATAATGTTGATTGCTTTAATTATGCTAACACCCCTCTCAAACTCAAAGTAGAAGAGAAGAGACCAACTTGAGTTTGGAAACAAGCTTATGAAATAGTCCAAGTGAATAGTGCCATAAGCCACATGTGGATGCACAAAGTGAGAGTAATTCTTTATATGCTTAGTTTGTAACTAAACACATTAAAATCAAGCAATTATATTTTCATTAAAATTTCCTTTGCTGGTATTGCTTAACCCTATAGTTTGCATGATTGTATCTGCTTGGTCTGCCAGTGTCTTTGCAGTCTGGTGGCTATTTGTGGAGAAGTTTATTTTATGTTTACACAGTTATGTTGCTACAGTTTTTCTGTTTTCTTGGATGCTATCTCGACTGAATCATGTGACTTCTAACAGCGTGAAGATTTTTAGTGGGTTCTTTTTCTCCAATACTTGATTTAGGCTGGAGCTTATTTATTTGTTGATTTAAAAATAGGAGATTCTGCAAGGCCGTGGGTTTTTAATTTTGATGCCTACTTGTCAATGGTAATGCAGTCGCTCTTTTTCTTCCATTCATAAATTTATGCTCCCTTTTATTTGTTAATTAAAAGTATGCTTCAGGTTAAAGTTTTGACAATTATTTTCCCTTTCATGTTTTTTATATCAAGTTACAGGGTTCCTAGTATGGGTGGTTTGTTTGATGCACATTTGACTACATGTCGCACTTTGGGTAGAGATTTAAAAGTTGAAGCTACTCTCTACGGCTATTGCCGTCTGTGGAGGTCAGATGGATGATGCCGGGCATTGTGAAAATGGAAGACACAAACAACCTCAAGGCCAGGTAGGAATGGCAAGTAATTTCTTTTATTTGAAGAGTTGATTATGGGGCTTTATAAATCATGTCGTGTAATGACTCTTCTTGCCAAATTTCCAGTTCTGATCAATAGTTTTCCAAATGCTACTATTTCAGTGGTTGATGCAGCATCAGCCATCGATGAAGCAGATAATGGCCATTATGGCTGAAAGAGATGCTGCTATTCAAGAAAGAAATCTGGCTATTTCTGAAAAAAAGGCCAGCCTTGGCAGAGCGAGACATGGTTATCCTGCAGCGTGATTCAGCAATCGCAGAACGGAATAATGCCATTATGGAACGAGGACAATGCCATTGCAGCTCTTCAATATCGGGAAAATGCAATGAATAGCGGTAATATGTCCCAATGCCCTCCAGGATGCCAAATATCCCGTGCGGTGAAGCATATGCACCACCCACAGCAGCACGTACACCATCAGCCCCACATGGGTGAAGCTCAATACAATTCAAGGGAAATACACGTTAGTGATGGTGTACCAATGTCACCAGTTGCTTCAGAGCCTGCTAAGTCTAGGCAGACTAAACGAGCAAAGGAAGCCAAGGCAATGACATCTAACAAAAAGCCTTCCAAATCATCAAAAAAGGTTAAGAAGGAAGGGGAGGACCTGAATAAGATGATGTTTGGAAAATCCCACGAATGGAAGAGCGGACAGGATATGGGTACTGGAGGTGATGATCATAACAAGCAGGTTGTCGTGTCGAAGCCTGACTGGAAGGATCAAGGTCTGGGGTTGAACCAGGTTGCATTTGATGAGTCTACCATGCCAGTGCCAGTTTGCTCATGCACTGGAGTCCTACGACCATGCTACAAATGGGGAAACGGGGGTTGGCAGTCTTCATGCTGCACCACCACCATGTCAATGTATCCCCTGCCGGCAGTACCTAACAAGCGCCATGCGCGGGTTGGTGGCCGAAAGATGAGTGGAGGTGCATTCAACAAGCTGCTTAGCCGGCTTGCAGCTGAAGGGCATGATCTATCTAACCCGGTGGATCTTAAGAACCATTGGGCAAAGCACGGGGACTAATCGCTACATCACCATCAAGTAGTATGGAAGGAATCTTTCATTGGATGGAGGAAACATAAAATTCAGATGGCAGCTTTCTGAGGGCAGGTATGAATCTTTAATTCCTAGCTTGTTATGGGGGAAAGAAATGGATGTATGTACAGAAGCTATGGCACAAGAGACAGCCAGCCACGAACTTTACCTATCCTGCAAACATTGTACCCTCCCTCCCTCCCTCCCCCAGTGGAGTTCCTTTTCCTTCCATCTCATTAAGCATCAGTTGCATTTTCTTCCTGGTCTGGTTTCTTTCCCAATCCATATGGCTGTACTTCCATTTTCGGGATTTAGAAATAGCTGAACGTAGCAAACATGAAGCATCCATTTGTGTAATCAAGGACAATTGTAAAGCAGGGTTGTAATTCAAAGTCGTCTTGTGCCTTTTTTAACAGCCGGATAGTTTGTACCAAAATTATTGCCATTTTCTGAAATATCCTTAGTTGTATTTCTCAAATCTCTGGTAGGATGATGGACGGGTCATTTCGGAGACTTGAACTGCTGTTACCTTTTCAAGTTTTGCCAATGAATTTCTCCCTTATTTTCTGTTCTCTGTTCATAGCGTTGATCATAATTATTGCCCCTTCCGATCCTGTTCCTGTGGTCTTGTTCTTATTTTATGGTTGTATCAGAGATGCCTTCCAGTTGACTTAATATCGATAGATACCAAAGTTCATTTGCAAGGGCCACACGATAGAACCAACCAGAAAATTGCAAAAATTCTTGCTAATTTGTATCATTCAGAAGTTTCCTAGGACAAAAAATGACTGCCATAGGGGTAAACTTTTTGATCTGAAGATTGTTCTTCTTCAGTGCCAGTCAACTACATCTAATCGCACGCCAAAAGCACTTCAAATAATTATGAGATTTTTCATATGCAACTGGCTTAGATTTCTTGTATTGCTAAATCGAGTAAGTATAGGTGTTTGTGTAACAAGCTTCAAGGAGCAACTAAACAAATACCAATACAACCAAAAATGCTCTTCAAAGCAACAACAAACAATGTGCCTTCATTATTCGATGCATCCATCTATGGGCCTTTACGGCCCGACCCAGTAAGAGGCATAGGGGAATTACGTGCTTTTCTTAATTTTTAAATAAAAATATTAAAATATTGCTAACAAGGGGTGTGTTTAAAATTGTATAAATTAGTATCAATTTGTAAATATTGTAGTTACATTTTTTGAAAGAAGAAAGATAAGTCAGTTTCAAAAAAAAAAAAAAAAAAAAAAGAGGAAAGAAGAAAGATAAGTCTTTCCGTCATTATTTCATCTTTCCTAGTCTCACTTTTCAAATTAATCGTAATAGTTTTATTATTAAAATTAATACTCGAGTCTATTTCATTTTTCTAAACTATCATTTTCATGTGTTAAATATTATTTCTATAAATATGTTATTAGAGCATTATCCAAAAATATCACATTCTAATAAATTTGTGTTCTGTGGATAATTTAAAAAAAAAATATTAATAATTTAGTATAATTTTAACTGTATCTTTCAATATCATTTTTAATTTGTTGACCCAATTATTTATTTTTTAAAATCTTAGTTGCCTTATTGTATATAATTTTTTTTTTTTAAGTTCACCAAATTATACTGCCACTGAATTACCCCTGAAAAATATCGTGAACTGCCCCTGCTTGACGGTATAAGATTCGAAGCTTTGAAAGTGTTACCATAGGATTGTTTGGAGTAAGAAAAAGTGAGATAAATTAAGATAAAATGAGATAAATTATGATTTGAAGAGAATTCATAATACGTACAGTGAGAAAAAAAATTAATGTGATATAAAATTAACAAAAATTTATAAAATTTTTTGAAAATTTTTTAACAAATCAAACAACTCCCATACCATCTTACTTAACCCAAAGTGTTACATATGTCATCGTGCGAACATAGGGCAATTTTCTGCATTTGTCAAGGGCATGCTCAGAGGAAGATAGAGGGAAAGGGGAGAGAAACTAAAAACACTCTCGAGGTAAACACAAATTTTTGTCAAAGAAAGCAGGTTATTGGAGTACAAAAGCAGTGTTTTTGGTGTCAGATCCACAAAATATCAGCACAAATGTATCAGACAGGGATAACTGTGACATTTGTTTATATTTTCATCATCCACAAACACTGCAAGGGTAGAGGCCAAGTATTTCGCAGCTTCTCTACGAGAAAAACAAGTTCAAAAGTCAATTACATATATTAACCATGTTAAGGGGTTTGAAGTCTTAAAAAAGTTTTAAAAAAAATTAAAAAATTGATATTGAAATGTTGTAGAAATAACTCGTGTGACAAAACTTGATTGAAAGAAAATTAAATTTTTTTTGAAATATTTTGGAGAATTTTGGGAACCTCAACGCTCCTTCATACATACAACTTAAAAAACATATTAATACCACAAGAAGACGCTTTGGTTCAATCTCAAAATATAACTTTTCATGAATAATGCAAACTGCCAAGCCTCAGACCGTCCTAGTTCAAGAGTTTCAACAAAATTGCAAATATCAACTCGCATTTCAGTGAAATTACAACTGTCATCATTGGCTAGCAACAGGAGGCATATAGCTGGGAATAAATAATGGTTATACATCGAGTGATAAAAAATAAAATAAAATAAAATAAAATGAAATAAAATAAAATAAATTATAAATTTATAATTCAATAAAATAAAAAATAAATTTTAATAGTATATAAAATTTTTAAAAATTTTAAACAAAAATCAAATGCGCTAAATGCAACCAATATGATTCCCTCAAACCAAAAAAAAACACAATTCTTAAAAAATAAAGAAAATTCAATCCCTTTCGTTAAAATTAGCTCAATAAATTAAATATTTTTGGCCCCAAAAAGTTAACTTCACTTTCATACTGAGTTTTGAAAAAAAAATAAATAATCTGAAAAATTGAAGAAAACTAATTGCGGCAATGCTACAGCGTCAGACTTGAGAGGTTTCTTTCTTCAGCACAGCACCGAATAAATCAGACAGGGATAACTGTATGTTGAAGTTTCTTCCTCATCCACTTACGCATGCCACAATAAACAATTAAAAAAAAAAAAACAAAACAAACTTGCACCAAGAAATAGAGATTGAAAAAATAGATCGAGAGAAGAGAAAAAAGCATACAACTTTAGCCGAGGAAAATTGAAAGAAAAAGATATGAAGGTAGGCATCAGATCTTCCTATTCGAGTGAGAATCATAATACCCACCCTAAAAATATGAGTATTCAACTCAATGGAATTCATCATTTGGCCTCTTCAACGCCTGAAATCACGTATCTACACGCACGCACGCACGCACGCATAGGGACATCGCCGAAGACTTTCTACTTCGTTGAGGGAAGAAGCAGATGGCGGAACCTAACCCTAGGGTTTTTGGTTTAAGCCGAGCGGCCGAAATCATTTTATAGAGTTCATCAAGCGATCGTTCTGTGCAAAGACGAGAAAAACGAATTGATCCAACGGCCCATATTTTGTGCTGGAAGGTCACCGGATGGCGTAGGAAGCGCTCGATTTTTTTTTTGGGGGGGGGGGGGGGTAAAATAAAATAATCCTGTGTTTTCTTAAACTATACTCACGACTCATGGAACAAATTTTAGTGTGTGGCTAAGAAAAATTTACAAATAAATTCAAAATGTTTTAAATAAAAACTCTTGATCATTTTATTATAAAAAAATAAAATAAAATATATTATTGTTAAAGTTGTAAATGATTCTGCCAACATCAGACAAATATTAAAAATACAAGACATTTTAAAGATAATTCATATAAATTTAATTATTTTAAAAATTTTAAACAAACCCTCATTAAAAATTTAATGTACAAACTTGGGCAGTTCGCCGGGGCTCAGTTTTATTAAAGAATGGTGGGTTTTCTAGGCCTGATTTAGTGACAAAATGAACCAAACAATTTGAACTCAAGTCATCCAATACTTAATTACCAAAAAAAAAAATCATCCAATACTTGGCTCATTTGTGTTGTGCGCATTACCATTTGATACTTCTCTTGTAATTTCAAGGCTATTTGCCATTTGACTCTTCTCTCACATGAAAACTATGAGAAGGCCCATCGTATTGTGGGCCTTCTAGCATATGAAAACTATGAAAAGGCCCATCGTGCTGTGGGTTTTGTTTGACCCGTTTAAACATTTGGTGTCCAGTGACCTTATATTTAAAATAGATGGCTCAGATTTTTACTTTTTGCCCAAACGTACATTGATTTCTTCTGGATTAATGATGATTGATATCTCTGAGGGAAGGCCGGCTTTGTGCTAGGCTCAACGTGGGCTGGACCTCTAGACGATATTATTGGACTTAAATTTATTCGCGGCCACCGGACAGTGATGATGAAAGTGAAAAGCATGTGAATAGGCAGGCAGAACAGAAGAGGCAGCAAGGTGTAAAATACTGGTAGAGATCGAAGGAAGGGTGCTAGCAAATCAGCAATGGAGAAAAAAGCAATGGGCCCAGGCGGGAGGTCTGGACAAGAAAAGCAGAGTGTAAAGCACTAGAGGAAAAGGAAAAGCTGCCAAGAGAGGAAGACCCCCTTGGAAATCATGAACTGCAGTTAATTTTTCCTATTCGCATGAGAACTGCTTTTGTTTCCAATGTGTATTCCCCGTGATTGGATTTCCTTATTTATTTTAAATTATCTCCACATTCATGTCATTACATTTTTGCCCTCATTTTACAAAGTGGACTGGAAGGAAATAGCAAATTAACCCCCGCCCCCTTTTTTTTAAGTCTAGTCCTCAAGACTAGTTGGGTCGCCAAAAGTTCCTCTTAAACCCATTACATTACTCTGGTATTTTCACACTCACTTGAGTGATTTAACACATGTTTGGACTCAACACATGCACTAGATGCCCCTAGTAGTTCCATATAAAGCAGGAGGAGCAAAGCATCCAAAAATGAATCCCTGCCATTGGTGCACTTCGCCGAACGAAAATGGAGGGTCCTGATTTGTCTCATGCCATCACACAGTAAGAGACTTAAAGAGTATGGTATGACCAGTACTTTTGTTGTGACGCATAAGGTTAGAAGGTAAGGTATCTATGAAGGAAGTTGATCCCTAGTGATCAATGTTGCTTCTTATGAAGTCAAGCATGAAAAAGGTGCAAGGGCAGGGCAATGCATCAGTTGTTGCTCTCATAGTCCCCAACCTGCATGGTACTAGTGACCTCACAGCCCCAACCGAACTTATTGGAGTACAGGTAATACTGAAGGTCCCACTACCCCAACAAAAACTGGTACCTTGCTTATCGCATTCTGTCCTAATGAGAACAGAACAGGCATCCATTGAATTGTAAACTCACAGCTCAAAGACTTCCTACCCCCAACCCTTTTAAAGTTTAGGGTAACCCTGTACAACAAGAGAAAATGTTAGGTTTTAAGGTTGGAATCTCTCCTCTTGTTAGGTTTCTTAACGTAGTATCATAACGTAAAAGAGGCTGTTAGAAATTGTACCACATTAATCTATGAGAAAAGTTATTTCTCTTCTATAAGAGATGGATTTTTCTCACCTTTAACATCTAAGTTTTAAAAATTGAGGTCTCATCTTTTATATATTGTTGTAATTTTTGACAAAAAAACTTTTCATGAGTACTGATTAAAATGGTGGCTCTTTTCCCTTAATTTGTATGATAAAACGGCTTGTTGCCTCGGCCAGTCATGCCAGTGAAAGCCCATGGCCTCGATGATCTTGGCAGGTGGTCTCTCCTTCCTTGCAGTGGTAATTTCAAATTTCTTACTGCAAAACTCTGAAAAACAAACATTCTATTCCAGGGGACAGTCCACTTTTGAATGATTGAGGCTCTTGCCCCCATGTGACAGGGGATCCACCAGACTTACCTTTAAGGAGGGGGGGTTGAGCAGTGTCTGTGTGTGAGTGAGACCATTGAAGTGCCACTGTACCTAAATTGCCAATCAATTGCTGGACAAAATTTACCCACCTAGCCAGAACTAGAAGCAAAGGGCATATTATTAATACCCCCTCATTGCTGACATGACTCTGACATTTGGCCTTGAATTAACTATAAATAATAGCAGAAAACTTGGGATTTAAGGCGGGGAAGTAGTTGTGTTATTAAAAATATAAATGGGTAATCAAAGAGGTAGGTGCAACAGAAGTCTCATAATAGTGAAGGAAGAAGGAACTTCAAGGAAGTAAGAAGATGAGGGAGAAGACTGGGCAACTGAAATCGAACTCGGGTAGGGTATTAATGAAATACTAAGAAGTTGCAGACACAGATCCAGTGGACTGATTTGTTGGTCATCAGTCACGGGGTGGTCCGCATATATGGACACATTGCTTGCACATGTATGTATCATGTACGGGTATTATGGCTGCTGCCGCCGCTGGTTGTCACATGTACTTGATCCCAAGGACCTAAAACTAAGGCACCAACGGATCTTATAAATGCCATATTATTGGGGAGACAACCTTCCCCTTACAATGCTTGAGGTTGAATTATCGTAAACAAAAGAAAATTTTTTATTTTACCTGAAATCTTATTTTAGTATTGGAGTTTATTTATTTATTTTTTTAATGATTAAGGAATGTGAAATTTTCGAAATAAAATTGGCCATAATTTAATAAATTTTATGTTGGTTTTAGTTGAGTTTCATACATCTCAAATTAATTTTCGCGCAGCAATGTTGTACAATTGAAAATTATTTATCAACAAAAATTAATAATACACTGGAATCATATGATGTAGCTCTACTCTGAATTAATTACTTTAAAATTTTAATAAAAAAATAATTTTATGAGAAAAAGTATGGTTGCCACATTATTATTGCACAACTTAAAAAGGAAAATGATTGATACCAAAACGTTTATTTTTTCAATATAATTTAATAGTAGGTCAATGCCGACTTCAATAATATTAAATGTGAAATAAACCCCCTTGCGTGTGGGGGAATGTTACTCACATTGTTCTCATGATATAATTAAAATTCATATATTTTGAATTTTAAAATTTAGATTTTATTAAAATGAAATTTGGTTACTACTTTTGGTATCATTTTTTATTATTTGGGAACATTTTTTTCTCAAACAATTTTTATTATAAAACTATATTTTAATTAAAAAATAAACAACGAATTAGAAAGTCCCCCCTCAAAAAAAAATAAATAAATAAAAGGGGTAATAAATAATTAAGGGTAGGACGCAACAAACGGGTTACATGGAGTTGAAGTACGAAATGCACTTCAACAACTGAAGCGTTGCTATTAATGGTATTAATTTTTTTTCGAAAAATTTAATAATTTTTATTAAACTTAATTTTCTCCGAATGATTTAACAGTCCAAATGGGCTCGTTTGGATGTTCAATTTCCAGCCAATTTTGGTCAAATTTTTGGGCAAAAAATTAATAGATAAAATTTTTTGATTTGTTAGGTAAAACAAATAGAAATTTCTAATAGTTTTTGACAATTTTTAGATGTTTAGTGAAATAAATATAAATTTTTAATAACTTTTAGCAATATTTTGTGTATTTGGTAAAAATTTTGGTAACTTTTAGTTATGTTGAAATAAAATAAATATTATACTCTTCGTTAATTCAGCAAAAATTAGTATGTTAGCAACTTTTGGTATTTTATCAAATACTTAAAAAACCAAAAGATGGTTTTTTTTTTTTTTTTTTGCTTTTTTTTATCCTTTAAATGACGCCTAATTTAATAGTCTTGATATTCAAAAAACATGACAAGACATTAATGTGTTAGTAACTTGTTATTTAGGATTATTAGTAACTTTTGGTGCTTTTGACAAGACAAAAGTTAATTTTTTTTAGTTTTTTTGCTCCTCACAAAAAAAACCTAATTTAATAGTCCAAATATCTAAATAAGGGATAATTATTTTTTACCTCCTCTACTTAAAGTAAAAATTACTTACAACTTCAAAACTTTAAAAACCTACATTTGCATCTCTTATACTTTGAACTAAAGTGAAATTGTAAAATTTTCAAGTAAAAAGGCAAAAATACCCATTAAAAACTAAATAGAATCAAGCGTATAAGTATAGATAATATGAATTATAGGGGGTATAAATATAAATTTTAAACTTATTTAGAGTTAAAATCGTTATGTTTAACAAATTTTTTAACGTTTTCATTTTAATTTAAAGTACAAGTGATACAAAAGTAAGTTTTTAAAATTTAAGGTGTATAATAATTTTTACTTTAAGTATAAAAAATAAAAAGATAATTATCCCTTTAAATAACATGACAAGACTATTGATTTGCAATACTTGTTAGATTCAGATAAACAATATTTCAGGATTTACTTTAAGTCGTCTTTCCTAAAGGCAAAATTTGTCCTTATATAGTGCAACAAAGGTGATATGTGAATTCCCTTTTAGGACAAAATGAAACCTTTGATTACACTTTTTATTTGCGAAATCAAGACAAAAATAATATTCGTATTGTAGCAGAATTGTAAGTGAAAGAGATTTTGTTTTTATTTGAAGCAAAACAAAATCTAGTGTTGATTTATGTGTTTTTTCAATCGAAGAGTTGCATTTATCAATAGCAAGCTGTTGTATCTCTTGGAAGATACAGTTGTATCTCTTGGAAGAGTTGTATTTGTTGGAATAGATGCATCTGTTCGATAAGTTCCAAATAGTATCAGAAAGATAATTAGTCGTGATGGGAAGTTGTGTCTTTTGGACAAATATGGAGCATGATTATTGAAATAATCATTATAAATAATTAAATAAATAATAATTATTATTATTACCTGATATCTATCATTGTCCAGTTACACTCCTTGTGAGTTATTCAGATATAATAGAGTCCTATCTGAATACTGTGAGTTACTCAGATATACACAGAATATATATCCACATGATATTTATCATTTGTAAACTCTCATTCAGATACATATCTCTTTATATCTCAATACAACAATTTATATCAGATGTAGCAATCAATATCCTACAAATTATTTGAAAATATCTAATAATCCCCCGTTATGTTTAAACAATTTGGAATGTTATAATAGATCACAATAATTCTAAAAATTAGAATTAATGGTGGGCAAGTTTTGAACCAAATATTTTAGTAATAAATTGTTTAATATTTCACACATATGACTTTAAATATAAACAACTATTTTAATAAAATTTGACATTTTAAAGGTCTCGTGTCCATATCATTTTCATAGTTATTTCAAGCCAAGCTCTTAGCTCTTTGTAACGGCCAAATTCCATATATACATAGGTAGAATCGAATACCCCCGTTATAAGGTATTCTTATCATATCTATTAAGTAAATTTGAAAATCACAATCTCCTCCTTTTAAACTGCGAGTGCCAATAACTATGTTACTTTAGGATGGAAATAAACAAATAAATATAGTGATTTTAATCATTTTTATGATGTACTTTAACTCATTGAACTAAAGATAAGATGTCGTATCATGTCTTGAGTTGAGGTTTCATCATTGATGATTTAATTTAGTGGGCTTGAGACCCATCCCTCTTGATGTTTTGTTCGCCAAGTCTTTTATCAATTCTTTTGTTAAAGGATCAGTTATATTTTGACTTGATCTTACACAATTAACAGTGATCACTCTATTTATAATCAAGTCTCTCACATAACCGTGCCTTAATCCAATATGTCTAGATTTTCCATTATACACTTGATTATAAGCTTTTGCTAATGTTGCCACACCATCACAGTGTATAAAAATAAGTGTTATGGGTTTTGGCCATAAAGCTATTTCATATAGCAAATCTCTTAGCCATTCAGTTTCTTTATTTGCTGAAGCTAAAGTAACAAATTCTACAGCTATGATGGAATCTGTTATGCAAGTTTGTTTCTTGGAACCTCAAGAGATTGCACCTCCACCAAGTATAAATATCCATTGAGTAGTTGATACATGATCATCCTTATAAGTAATCCAACTTACATCAATATATCCTTCTAAAACTGAAGAATAACCAACATAACTTATACCATAATCCTTGGTTTTATTTAGATACTTTAAAATTCTTCGTACACCATGCCAATGCATGTCACCTGAATTACTTGTGTATCTACTCATTCTACCAAATGCATAAACTATGTGTAGCCTAATACAAGTCATTATGTACATTAGGCATCATATTACTTTTGTATACTCAATTTGTGATATAAGATTTCTAACATTCTTAACCAAATTCATGTTTGAATCAAAAGGTGTTAAGGCAAGACTACAATTAGAATGATTAAATTTATTGAGAACTTTCTCAATATAATGTGATGGAGAAAGTGTAATACTTTCTTAATCCCTCAAAATCCTAATGCTAACAATGACATCTGCCTCACCCATATCTTTCATATCAAAACTATTTGATAGTAAATATTTATTAACATCAACTTTTTCCAAATCAGTTTTAAATATCAACATATACAAAGATGATAACACATTTTCCTTCTTTGAACTTGCTATAGACACATTTGTCAGGTTCATTGATCTTAAAGCCATTAGCAAGTATAACCTCATCAAATTTCTGATGCCACTGCTTAAGTGCTTGTTTTAATTTATACGAGGATTTAACAAGTTTACACACCTTATATTCTTGACCAGGTACAACAAAACCTTTAGGTTGTTCCATATACACTTCTCCATCCAATTCATCATTTAAGAAAACTATTTTAATATCATTTGATGAATGACCACTTTATGAATTGAAGCAAGTGCAACAAGTACCCTTGTTGTGGCAATTCTTGCCATTGGTGAATATGTATAAAAGTAATTGATACCATATTTTTGAGTAAAACCTTTGGCCACCAAACTAGCTTTAAACTTTTCAATGGTTCCATCCACTTTCATTTTCTTTTTGAAAATCCATTTACAACCAATTGGTTTGGAACCAAGTGAGAGGTCAACCAATTTTCAGGTTTTGTTTCCCATGATTAAATCTATTTCATCATTTATAACTTCCTTCCAAAATGAAGCATCTTATGATTTTCTTGATTTTTGAAATGTTTTGGGATCCGCTTCTATATTGAAGCAATAAAGAAACTGATAACTTATTAATTCTATACAATTAGAATGATTAAATTTATTGAGAACTTTCTCAATATAATGTGATGGAGAAAGTGTAATACTTTCTTAATCCCTCAAAATCCTAATGTTAACAATGACATCTGCCTCACCCATATCTTTCATATCAAAACTATTTGATAGTAAATCTTTATTAACATCAACTTTTTCCAAGTTAGTTTTAAATATCAACATATCATCAACATATACAGAGATGATAACACATTTTCCTTCTTTGAACTTGCTATAGACACATTTGTCAGATTCATTGATCTTAAAGCCATTAGCAAGTATAACCTCATCAAATTTTGATGCCATTGCTTAGGTGCTTGTTTTAATTCATACGAGGATTTAACAAGTTTACACACCTTATATTCTTGACCAAGTACAACAAAACCTTTAGGTTGTTCCATATACACTTCTCCATCCCATTCATCATTTAAGAAAACTATTTTAACATCATTTGATGAATGACCACTTTATGAATTGAAGCAAGTGCAACAAGTACCCTTGTTGTGACAATTCTTGCCACTGGTGAATATGTATCAAAGTAATTAATACCATATTTTTGAGTAAAACCTTTGGCCACCAACCTGGCTTTAAAACTTTCAATGGTTCCATCCACTTTCATTTTCTTTTTGAAAATCCATTTGCAACCAATTGGTTTGGAACCAAGTGAGAGGTTAACCAATTTTCAGGTTTTGTTTCCCATGATTAAATCTATTTCATCATTTATAACTTCCTTCCAAAATGAAGCATCTTATGATTTTCTTGCTTTTTGAAATGTTTTGGGATCCGCTTCTATATTGAAACAATAAAGAAACTGATAACTTATTAATTCTCTTGTTTCTTTAACTAAGAACATGAAGAAATCAGAACCATAAGTCTTTGATTTCCTTCCCCTTTTGCTCTTTTGAAGTTCAATGAATTCATTCTCATTATTATTTTCAATAACATCTTTTCTTTTATTAGGAACTTGTTCTAAAATTTTGTCATTTATTTTAGGAATAGATGTAAATCTATTTTCCTCAAGAATAGCATCTCTTGATTTAATTATAGTATTGATTGAAATTAAGTTATCAGGTTCTATAACCATGATCTTATAGGCTTTGCTATCATGTGCATATCCTAAGAAAATGCACTCAACACCCCTTTCACCCAATTTCTTTCATTTTGGTTCAGGAACTTTGACAATGGCCCTACACCCCAAAACTCTCAAATAGTTTAGGTTGGGCTTTCTTTTATTCCAGAATTCATAAGAGGTAGTTTTGCTTCTTTTGTTAGAAACTCTATTTAAAATATGACATTTTGTAAGTAATGCCTCGCCCTAAAATTCTTGGCTTAAACTAGAATTTGATAACATGGCATTAATCATTTCAGTTAATGACAGCGTCTAGAAAGTGCATCTAAACTAACTCTCAAGTGTAAGGATGTGCAGTGTAGTTTTAACTCGGTGAGTCCGAGGTCAAATCCACAGGAAACCTAGGTTGCAACAGAAATTTTAAATTTAAATTCAAAGAAAAAAGTTTAAGGTTTGATGAACACTAAATTCTAGGATTTTCAAAAAATTTTAAATTAAAATTAAAGAACAAATTAACAATTAATTAAAGGAATTCAGAAAATAAAGTTTTGTTTTCGTTTTCAACAAAAATAAAATTTCCACTGAGAAAATTTACCAAAAACATAAATTGCATAAAATAAACGAATCCAAATTTTCAAATCAATCAATTAACTAACTTAAGAACTAATTCAACTAACAATCACAATACTAAAACGATTCTTGATTCAACTTTCAATTCCGAGTGGTTAATTACTTCACAATGGAATGTGTTAAATACTACAATCTAAATTTCACATAAAAGGAACAATAGATTGAAAAGATGTCTTCGTTAGGGTTTTTTAATTTCCTAATACTCAGTTTTATATTCTCATTTAGGATTATAAAACCGAACAATATTATGTGAAAACATTTGGGTTCAAATCCAATTTTTAGTTTGTTCAAAAATATTAAACAAATTTTAATCAAAAACATTTACCAGTGATTACAGAGAATATATAGTCAAAAATTTTCGTTTTCGAAAGTTTGTGAAACAAACGAAATCAGATTTGAAAGTTGTAGATCCTTACACATGAGTTTTTGCAAACTATGCAAAGGGTCTACACACATCTCGTTGTTCGTAATCACCCACCCTTTTTTGACTCGTCGAATCAAGAAACTAGAGTTTACGTTAACATGCTTTTAAAATAAACAAAAACAACCAAAGTGCACATAAATCTCTAAACTAAATAATGAAAGAAAAGGTAATATTATTAAATAGAAAAACGAAATACAACGTACTCTGAAATCGAATCCAAAACGTAACGATGAATAATAACAGTTGTAACGAATCTTACGCAAACTGCACAAAGTTTTAAAAGCATTTTTCAACCAGTGGAGATATCTCTAAAAACTCTCTAAAACTCTCAAGAAATCTGAAAACTAAAGTAGGGCAGATGTGTGTTTCACTCATATATACACACTGTGGTCCAGACACAAAACCTCTTCTTCCCAAGTTTTACTTCCTCCTTCATGTTGAGCCTTTGACTTGGTCCGAACCATAGCATCTTCTTTATCCTCTAGGCCATTTTTATCGCTACTAATTTCGATTATTTAACCCTTTTTCCCTGCAGTTAAGAAAATAAATACCATAAGTAATAAAATAATAATAAAACTCTAAAATTAATCACTTAAATGCATGAATAAATGTCAAAACGTGGAGTTTGTAATTACACTTTTCAAGTGTAATCAGTCAACACATGATTCTTTCATTCAGCCACACCATTTTATGATGGTGTGTAAGGAGCCTCATTTCATGAATGATTCCAGTAAATTTAAAATATGTAGAATCATAATATTTTCCTCCCCTGTATGATCTTAGACATTTAATAAAAGATTGGCAATGTAATTCTACAGTTTTATAAATTTTAAAATTATCCATAACTTCATCTTTATAATGCAACAAATAGACATACCAAAATCTTGTGCAATCATCTATAAAAGTGACAGTATTTTTTTTTCCATCTGATGTTGGAGTAGAATGCATATCACATACATCATTATGGATAAGATCAAGCATATTAGATGTTCTATCAATTTTAGGCAAAGGAATTCTAGTTATTTTTGTTAACATACATGTTATACATTTTCTTTGTGATTTTTTAAAATATGGTATTATTATGCCAAAGAAAAGAAGGCTCAATCATGTAAACAAAAATAGTAATATTATTATTAACATTCAGTTTGAAACCATCACAAGATAACCCTTACCTACAAATATAGTACCCTCTGATAATACAAACTTATCAGCCTCAAAGACAAGTTTGAATCCAAACTTGTTTAACAAACTATTCAAAACTAAATTCTTCTTAATTTCTAGTACATAAAACAATTTGTAGGAGTTAAAATAGGGCTAAAAGTAAACTTCAGTTTCACATATCCAACTCCAAGAACAAGAGCAGTGGTTGAATTCCCCATGAATAAAATAGTACCATCATCAACAAGTTTCATGATTTTGAAGAAATTCTTGTTTTTACAAATATATCGGGTAACACCATAATCAACCCACCAAGCATAGTCATCCTCAAGCAATTTGATTTCAGAAATCATTATAATAAGATTTTTATTTATTCCTTACTTATCTCCTTTATATACTTCACTTGAGGATCCTTGTTTATCTTTCCTCCTTTTAAGAATGAAGCATTCAGATCTGTAGTGACCTTCCTTATGATAGAAAAAGCATTTGCATTTCTTTTTTTAAACTTTTTATTTAGTGATTTGTCATGAGATTGATTCTTCCTCTTATTTGAGGCTTTGTTGGACTGTTCTTTTTACATGTACCTTTGAAACATAAGATTCTTTATTCTCATCCTGCATGTGAAATTCCTTTTCAATGCGTAGATGGTTAGCAAGACTATAAATAGCAATATATTCCTTTTTATGTTTAAGGCTTCTCTTGAAATCTTTCCAAGAATGGGGTAATTTATTAATAATAGACTGATAATAATTATTTCATCCAGCATTTGTGTTGTGAAAAATTATTCAATATTCTTTCAATCTCAGCAAATTATTACATAGCAGACCTACCATTAACTGTTTTAAAATTATTAAATTTTGAGAGAAGAAATTTCTTAATGGTTGCATTCTCTTACATATATTTGGTCTCCAATTTGTCCCATCGTTATTTTGCAATAGAAATACTATAATAGATATTAAATAAAGAATCACTCATTGCATTCAAGATATGCCCCCTGCATATTTCATCATCAATCTCCCATTTTTGTCTTTTCCTTAAATCAGATAACGTTTCATTTTCAGTTTTCAACAAGCTTTGGAGAGTTTAGGACATAAATCACTTGTAGTGTCACTAATAAAAAGTACACTCATTTCTACCAGCGTATGAAATTTCCTCCATCAAAACGTTCAAGTTTCACGAAATTAGAAACAAAATCCTTAAGAGTTCCTGCTATAACTATTTTCTTTTAATTTTGCCCTAAGATTGTTAGATTCAGATAAATGGTATTTTAGGATTTTGCTTCAAGTTGTGTATCAATTACACTTTCCTTAAGGCAAAATTCATAGTGCAACAAAGGTTATATACGAATTCCTTTTTAGGATACAATGAAACCCTTAATTACACTTTACACCTGTGAAATCAAGACAAAAGTTGCATTCATATTATAACAAAATTATAAGTGAAAGGGATTTTATATAGTGCAACAAAGGTTATATGCGAATTCCCTTTTAGGATAAAATGAAGCCCTTATTAGATTTACACTTGTGAAATCAAGACAAAAATAACATTTGTATTATAATAAAATTATAAGTAAAAGGGATTTATTGTAACAGAATTATAAGTGAAACAGATTTTGCTTTTATTTGCAGCAAAACAAAATCCAATATTGATCTATGTGTTTTGTATCTCTTGGAAAATACAATTGTATCTCTTGGATATTGTATCTCTTGGAAGATACAATTGTATCTTTTGAAAGAGTTGTATCAGTTAGATAACAGTTATATTTGTTAGAACAGATACACCTGGTAGATAAGTTTAAAATGTATCAGATATGTAATTAATTGTAATGAAAAATCATGTCTTTTGAATAAATATAGAGCATGATTATTGAAATGATTATAATAAATAATTAAACAAATAAAAATAATTATTATCGCATGATAAGTTTAGTTATTATTATTATTTTTTATTTATATGTACTTTACCTCTCTGTAAACCTACGGCAAAGGCTCGTGGCGACGGACGCGGGGGGCTGCAGTCGACCCCTCGATTGTAGCGGCTGCAATCAATTGGAACGGCGTCGTTTCGCTTGGAACGGCGTCATTTGCTTCGCCTCGCTTTGCGGCTGCAATCAATTTCTTTTTTTTTTTTTTTTGGGTTATTTCCCCGAAGCCTTTTAAGAGAGAGAGAGAGGAGTGCAAATTGGACGAGAAGAAATTAGCGTGAGTGGATTTTGTGTCAGAATAGAAAAATTTATAAATAAAATAATTAATTTTTGAATTAATTAAGTTACAAAATAAAATAAAATAAAAATATTTTAAATATAACTAAATAACTTTAGACAACTTTCAAGTATGCAGTGAAACAAATACAAATAAATAAAATAAAAAATTAATTTTTTAAATAATTAATTTTTAACATGTTTGTTAAAAATATAAATATTAATAAATTTTGCTATAATTTTTAACATATTCTTTTGCACCAAATTAAGTTTAAGTATTTTTGTCAAGATTTGTGAAAATTTATTTATAAAGGTGATTATTTCTATTTAAATTATATATAAGAATAGAAATTTGTAGTTTCGTTAGCTCGTGTTTGGAGGATAAAGAAATTAAAAAAACATAAAAAGTTATCAAAAATTTTATGTGACATATTGAACACATTAAGGTAAGAAATAAAATATTTTACAAGTTGCTAAAAATTATTTAATCATATTTAAAATATTTTTATTTTATTTTATTTTCTAATTACTTAATCATATTTAAAATATTTTTGTTTTATTTTATTTTCTAACTCAATTACATAAAAAATTAATTATTTTTAATATGGTTAAAAAATAAATTATTTTGCTTTAAATAATAAAATAAATAATAATTTTTAGTAAATTTTGATAATTTTTTGTGTATTCAATAAAAATTCTGGTAACTTTTAAATTATCTTAAAGTAAAATAAACATTATAACTCTCGCCCACTTAGCAAAAAATTAATGTGTTTAACATGTCACATAAAATTATTGATAACTTTTTGTGTTTTATCAAATACCTAAAATACTAAAGTTTGTGTTTTTTTAATTTCTGATTCTCCAAACACAAGCTAACGAAATTACAAATTTGGTGTAAGAGAATATGTTAAAAATTATAACAAAATTTATTAATATTTATATTTTTAACAAACATGTTAAAAATTAATTTTTTATTTTATTTATTTATATTTGTTTTACTGCATACTTGAAAGTTGTCTAAATTTATTTTCTTATATTTAAAATATTTTTATTTTATTTTATTTTGTAACTTATTTAATTAAAAAATTAATTATTTTTATTTATAAATTTATATATTCTGACACAAAATTCACTCACGTTGCTTTCTTCTCGTCCAATTTGCACTCCTCTCTCTCTCTCTCTCTCTCAAAAGGCTTCGGGGAAATAACCCAAAAAAAAGAAAAAAAAAATTGATTGCAGTCGCAAAACGAGGCGAAACGAACGACGCCGTTCCAATTGATTGCGGCCACTGCAGTCGAGGGGTCGAGTGCACCCCCCGGTCCCGCGGCGGCACCCGCACCAGACTGGCAATGAAAGCAGGTAAGGAACGGGCAGGCGCACGGAGCGGAGTGGGAACTCACGTGGTGGACGTGTCATCCAGAGAGGTACCCCACGTGGCCAAAAAGACAAAACAGCTGTCAATGCGATATTAAAGATCCCATAACAAGGTGCAACTAATTTTTATTATCTGTAAAAATTAAAATATTTCGCTGCTTGTCTGTTTTGCGCCTTGGTCGTTCAACTTCCCCGATTTTGTCTTCGCATCACACTCAACCTCTGTTCGTGGACCCCACTGCCGTCTCTTATCTTTCAATTTCTCGTCTGTGTAATTACTGGTGCTTGGAGGAGGTAAATAAGGTTTTGTGTACACCAAGTGGAGTGAGCTTATTTGCGCTTCTTTTTAGTTTCTTACATCCTAAATAAGTTTTATTCATTGTTAGAGGAGATAGAGTGCAAGAAATTAAAAGTACAGTGCAAATAATAATTCCCCATCAAGGGTTATAAAATTATATATATACATATAATTTAGGTTTGTTTGGTGTTGTAATTTTTTCCAACTTGTAGTAATTTTATTTTTTATTTTTACCGTTAAGTAAATTTTTAATTAATTTTTTCAAATATTATTATTTTATTAAATGTAGAAAAAGTTAATTTGTTGCCAAATTAATAATTTTTTATGTAAAAAGTTATTTACTAAGCACATAAAAATTAGAAAAAAAATACTAATATTATACAAAATGCATAAAAAGTTACATTTTATAACTTTTGGAGTAAAATTAAGAAAAAAGTGAAAGTTTTTGTTTGCCAGGAGGGCACTTAATAACTTGAAATGAGTTTATACTATGCACAATAAAATTATGAAATTAAATAATTTTTTTTTATAATTTTGTTATTTTAAGCTTTATTTGAAGGCTACTAAAAAAACTATCACACATTTGGCGGACAAATAGGAAGCCATCTTTTTAACTTTGTCTAATGAAATTATCATCCTACTCTCCAGGTACACAACTAATGATGCGTTTGGTTTGTTAAAATTGATTAAAAATTTTTGAAAGTTTCTGAAAATTTCTAAAAGTTATTTACTTTTTACCTTACTACACAAATTATTTTACTTTACTTACTTTACCTCACTTTTTATCACTCCAAACGCACCGTAAAAAAACATAATTTTATTTGCTTCAATGTGAAATATTTTTTGAAAATTAATTTTATTTATGTTTTAAAAAATATTTTTTAAAAATATGAATAAACACATTTCTCAAAAAATATCTTATAGTAATAAAATTTAGTTGCCATTCTAGCTAGTAGCAACAAGCTGACCTAAAAGAAAAAGACATTTTACATTGCATCTCTAAATCGGAGAGTAGTGTCTTATAATATATTGTAGGAAAATCCTAAAAGACAAAATAATTAGAGGAGAAAAATTAGTCTATAAGGGTTTTAGCATATGCCTTTTTTAATATTTGGAAGATTTTAAGATATAAAGAAAGGGAAAGAAAAATAAAAAGAAAAAAATTGTAATTTTTATCTTGGCAATAGATGAACATTCAATTTTTACCACCATCAAAATCTTACCCTCCAGTAGTGATAAAAATAAGTAGTAATAGAAAGATTCTTCAAAATAAATTCTTAGAGTGCAACAAGCTAATCAATATTGATTTTTTTTAAGTAACTCCTTGTATGTATTGGTTTTGAATATTAATTGGATAAGTTATATTTTCAACTTTTGTATTTTATATTAAATATATTGAGTATTTTTTAAGGAATAAAAATAAAAATACAATTTTTCTTCCATATTTTTTGCCAAAAAAAAAATTCAAAGTTGTTTACTACATATACTTTATCTATTTATAGGTTATTAGACGACAATTATATATATATATATATATATATATATATATATATATATATATCATAACATGAACATATCAATTATCAAAGATTGAAGATGTCAAATATAAAAATAGATCTCTTGGTTGGAAGAAAATGCTTACTTTTTTTTTTCCCCTCGAAAAAAATGTCCATGTGACTAGTTAATTGCATATTTTCAAATCAAAGTTTAGAAAAAGATTTAGATTGCATTAGATTATAAGTGTAGGACTATGTTGAATAATGTAGGAAAAAAAAAAGTGTTGGTCCTATGGCTATGTTGAATAATCTAGGAAAAAAATTATTTTCAAGAAAAAAAATTTGTAGTTGGTTATTTATTTGAAAACTTTAATTATTTTGATATATATATATATATATATATATATATATATATATATATATATTTCGAAAGGCGGGAAAACAAATTCTCAAATTTTATCCAAAAATTATATAAAAAATGAATATTTAGTATTTATTCAAATAATCCTGAAATATATTTTAAATTTTGACTTTAAACATAATTTCATGTCTATATTTAGTAATTCTTTAGGTAGGTTTACTTTCAATATTTAACTAGTAAGATTCTATAATTTTCAATTTTGTTACCAAACAACTAAAACATTTTGAGTGTATGTTTTTTTCTCTTTTTTTTTTTTTATGCGCAAATATTTCCTTAGACCAAAATGTTACTTAATTTTTTTTAGTGTGAATTAAAAAATAATATAAGTGAGATTCTTATTAAGTAAAGGGGTGTAAAATAATTATCTTATTATTTTAATTTTTTAGTACAAACGAGCTTTTTTTTTTATTCTAAAATTTTATGTTGGGTGTAAAAAGCTAGGCTCAAATGTGAGGAGGGAGAGTAACTCAAAACTTTAGAACTTACAATTTAGGGTCCGTTTGAAGTTATAAAAATAAAAATAAAATGTGGTTTGAATTACTTTTTAACTGGAGTGTAAACCACAAATCACAAAAAATAGAAATAAATAGTTCAGCTCGAATAGATTTGGACAGACACTTTTTAACTTTTCTATCAGAACTTTTTAAAATTTGTTAAAATTTGTAGATATATATAAATTTATAGATATTCACATAATTCGACATGAAAAAATCTTTGTAGAAAATTATAAAAATTTTTAGAATTTTTTAACATTTTTTAAAACTCCAAATCGGCCCTTAAATGGAGAAATTACCTCTTCTCCAAATTTTGAATTGTAGCCTTTGTTTGGTTTTTGTAGGTTTTTTTTCTTTTTATATGATTTTTTTGTCAAAATTTGATTTTTCATTTTTAGAATATGTACCTTTTAGTTTTATTAATCGTATTTGTGAAAAAAAAAATTGAAAGTTTATGTTCGTTTGAGTAAAAATTAGAAAAATAAAAAATACACTTTTTGTTTTTTATTCAAATAGAAAGAAAATATTTATTCTTTTAAATGTGATTAACATGCTTAAAAATTATAATTTTTTTAAAAAAATTAAATTTTGATTAAAAAAATTATATAAGACAAAAAAAAAAAGTTAAACAACTATTTTGTTAACCAAACAAAGCCTATCATTGTATCATCATAAGCCAAAAAGATAAAGGTAACCAAATTAAATTTCATAAGTACAATGCTCCCAAGGAAATAATTTTTAAATTTTAACGGGCTAATTCAAAATTAAAAGGATTCAATTCTTATTTGTTGAAGCTTTTTTCTTTCTCCGAAAAGTAGAAAATAAAATAAAAAATAAAAACCATTTGTTAAACAAAAGAAGGAATCAATTTTACTTATTTATTTATTTATTTATTTTTGTTTTGTCGTCTGAAGGAATCAAATCAAACTTTACCTTGCTTTAATCAAGCACAAAAATATTGGTTTATCCATTCCTTTAGCACACAATAGTGGCCCCGTTGAGAACTCTTCACAATAAAATAAAATTTTATAAATTTCTACAAATATGAATTACGAGATAATAAAATTTAAATTCTTCACTCATTATACGAATTATGAGATATTTGTTTTTATAATTTTATTTTATTTTATACAATTTTATATAATTCCAAACACATTCAATAAAGCCAAAAGAATAGTTATTTATCGGGGGAGTCTCGCGATATGATATTTTCATCTTGCGTTTATGCTAATAAAACGTTGATAATTAAACAAACTAGTATCCGACAGCTAACTTTTATAAATTTCTCTCCGTTTCAACGGATTTGTCAGCGAGAGAGAGAGAGATAGAGAGAGGGAGAGAAACGGATATAGGCGGAACTCAAACCCCCCAACTTAGTTAGATTTTAGGAGTGTTTTGAGGTCCGGCTACTATCGAAAACTCAAAAAGCTCCTCGCTCTTTTATCCTTCTCTGGCTCAAATTCCAACGGCAGAGAACAGCAATATATCACACACAAGGAGACAGAGAGAGAGAGAGCTAGAGAGAAATAGAGAGAAAGACAGGTACGAGTGAGGTCATTCAAGTCCACAGAGACTGAAAATGGGAAGATCCACTACGTCGTGCTTCAAGATCATTACTTGCGGAAGCGATTCTGTCGATAACGACGATGTCCAAGCTTCTGAGGTATTCTCTGATCTGACGGTTTCACCTTTTACTGTGTTTGGTTGCCGAGAAAATGTCGGAAAAAGAAATGGATTAATATCTCGAATCCTGGATCTATTAATCGTCTTAAGTTTATTCTTTTATTTATTTATTTATTGAACTGAGGAGAATTGGTTTTTCGTTACGAAATCTGAACATTATATGGTCTTGGTTGGCCTGAATAATTTGATCCTTCGATCTAGCGAAAGCTCGTGCCTCTGGCTATTGAACAGTCTGGGATCGCTGTTTATGTTCCATACTGTTTGTTAAAATTGATGCGACGCAGAGCAGGAGACGTTCTTTCATGTCCAAGTTCATTACTTCGTGTACATTAGCTGATAAAACCAAATCGGTCGTTAATACTAAATTACCAATAGTAATTCACAAGAATAATGACAGTAAGATATTTGGTTACCTATGGCACCTGGACCTAGATTTTAGGAGTGTTGCAGCTGATCGAAATCCCAGTTATGGTGTTTGAGGTTTGATTGGTGATGACGTCAATATGTTTTTTTTTTTTTTTCCTAAAGCATGGAAAAAATGGTTTTTACATATAAAAATGGTTTTTACATATGAAAATTGTTAAGTATAACTTCTTATGTAACAGTGGCAGCACTACTGCACTAGCCAACAAATTTTTGGACTTAAAAAAAAAAAAAAGAAGAAAAAATGGAATTCAGTGGTAGAATGGCAGCA
The DNA here is from genome assembly GCA_019916065.1 of Vitellaria paradoxa. Classification (NCBI taxonomy): domain Eukaryota; kingdom Viridiplantae; phylum Streptophyta; class Magnoliopsida; order Ericales; family Sapotaceae; genus Vitellaria; species Vitellaria paradoxa. Next base: position 6,727,896 of record CM034233.1, on the reverse strand, counting down.
AATGAAATAGAATTGGGCTGCACAGCCAACTTGAAGTGTATTAATAACGTGTAATTTGATATTAGGTTTGATTTGTTAATGTAAGAATGCAAAAAACCTCAAGTTTGATTGCAGTCGATGCATTGTGCTATGCATTGTGCTATTGAAGAAATAATTTGCACTTTGAATGTTAATTATAGATCATCCACGGATGTGGAGAAAGAATACTGATATGGTATAGAAACTAGGTACCCCTAAAATTTCTCTAAGTAATTCCTCATTGAAGGAATGCCAGAAGAAGTTGATAATTCATTTTTTCTCCTAGGGATTGTAGCAGAATTATTTCTATATTGCATCTTCTTCTCTCTCTCACACACACACAAAAACACACTCACACACACACACACAAACCCCATGAATGTGCTTGCATTCTGCTCTCTGATTTTGCCTTTATTTATTTATTTTTTGGCCCAACACTGCTTCTTAATTAATGCAATGAATTGAATATCTATTTTATTTCATTATAAATTCCTTGCTTTTAATTCATCTAAAGATCTTTTTGTTTTGTTGGGAGGGGGGCGTATGGGGAATGGGTTTTAGTTGGTGGTTTTTCTTTTTCTTTCTTTCTTGCCTCTCTCTTTCTCTTTCTCTTTCTCTTTCTCAACCTGTTCTAAATGGTGTTGTTTAAAAAATGGCCATAGAGCAAGGGTTCAATTGATAAACGTGGGTGGAGTTTTCGGAAGAGATCTGCCACGCATCGAGTGCTCAGCAACACTGTGATTTCAGAAATACCACCCTCTTTGAATAAGGAGAGCTCAGAAACTGCTACTGCCAACTTACAAACTCAAACCAACACGTCTTTTCCAGAGAAAACTGTTGCAACGCGATGGACAGATGAGAAATCCCAATTATCAACTTCAGTGGATTCGAAATTGTCTGAAACTAGAGTTGCTACAAGTGAGGACACAATGCATGATGTAAACTCAGATGAATCTATTATAGTAGTCATCCAGGCTGCTGTTAGGGGATTTTTGGTATTGACTTGTTTCCCATTGATTGGTATTAGAATTTCAATCAAATAGCATTTAATTACTCATGTTAATATATTTACCAGGCTCAAAGAGAGATGTTGAAGCTTAAGAATCTAGTCAAGTTGCAAGCTGCTGTACGTGGGCATTTGGTTCGGAGGCATGCAGTGGGAACTTTACGTTGCATTCAAGCCATTGTCAAAATGCAAGCTCTTGTTCGTGACCGTCGTGCTCGCCTTTCTTCTGAAGGGTCATACACTGGAGGGAAGCTAGATGGGAATCATGCAATGGATAATCACAGTTCAAAGCTTTTGGTAATGCTCTGTTTGGGTCGGAAGCTCGATCTTTGTTTGCCTATTGTCATGTTCAAATGTTTAAATGGTGGTTCTAAACCACCTGCCGTCTTGAGACAGGAGTCTTTGTCACATTTGGTAAACTTTGATTTTGATGATAATGAATCCTCAAGAATATCTGGTATTCAGTTCTTGCTGAAGGATACAGTCCACTGACTATAAATATATGCATGAGTACGTAATTATTGTGAGCAGTTGCAATATGTTAAATTAATAAATTAAGAGAGCAAGCTAAATTGCTGTTTACCTGTACATTCAAATTGATGGGAAACTGCCCTTTGTTACACTTCTTGTATCGTATCCTACTTTCCTATACTTGCCAATTTCTGAAGGGTTCTAGACTGAGCTTAAGTCCTTTCATTGGTGAAGATAATTGAATAGAATTTAGCAGCTCGATATATAATAACTGTGAGTTAATTGAATGTTTGCCTGCATGTTGAGATCAAGGTTCTTAGTCGAGTCTTAATAAAGCAAAGTCTGGCCTGTCACTTTTCTCCTTAGATCTTCTATGTGTCCTTTGGATCGGGGTTTCCATGTTGATTTTCATATCATGAAAGGGAGATCAATATGTTTTTGTTCTTATGTGCATAATCTCTTGACCTACTTCTATCCATCAGTTGTTATCTCTGATTGCCCCCTTGATTCAGGAAAAGGGAAATTCAGTGACCAAACCGCTTGTAGTGTACACTTATATGGAGAAGCTGCTTAGCAACAAGTTTGCTCATGAGGTAAGGAATCACTCTCTTTCTTCCCGTTTTCTTGTAACTATATAATACAGTTATTGATCTTTCAATGTAATTTTTGAACCGACTATTCTTGATATTCTTTATAAGCTACTGGAGTCAACACCAAGGACTAAACACATCCATATCAAGTGTGATCCTTCTAAATCTGATTCAGCTTGGAAATGGTTGGAGAGGTGGATGTCTGTTTCATCAATGGGAGTTGAACAGCCACAGAAACCAGAATCAACGGTGGAGCAACAAGAGCAGGACAAAGATGAGACTTCTACCTGTCAAGCAAAAACTCATATTCCACCTGAAGGTTGTGAATCAACAGATTTGAAGGCCAATATCATGGAAACCATAGTGCCTTCTAAAGGCGAAGAAAAATTGATTACTTATGATGCAGAAACCGTTGACTGTCAACCAGGCCAAGCAAGTTCAACTTCCAAAATTGATAATCCGGAGCCTCAGTTTCCTCATCTTGAGAATTCAGGCATGTCGAATTCGAAAGGGAGATCATTGGAATTGCTGCTTAATCAAACTAAGCAATCTGATTCAATTTCCGAGATGGAGATAGAGTCAATTCCTATTAAGCCTGAAATGGAGAGTGAACAGCCAACATGCTCTAGCAAGTCTGAAATGGAGAGTGAACAATCTATACACTCTTTTAAGCCTGAAATGGAGAGTGAACAGACCACAAGCTTGGGTAATCCTGAAATGGAGAGTGAACAGCCCATACACTCAATTAAGTCTGGAATTGAGAGTGAACAGTCCACACACTCTGTGAAAAGGTTTGGTTCTGAACGAGTGGAGACTGAGGGCAAGAAGCTTGTGTTTGGAACAAGGAAGACAACTAATCCTGCATTTATAGCTGTTCAGTCAAAATTTGAAGAGCTGAGTTCAACTTCTAATTCAGCAAGATTGAACAGTTCATACAATCGAGATGTTGGAGTTGAATCAAACTCTGATGCAATTTCATCCGGAATGGACGATGCAATCAGGACAAAGGAGACTGGACTGGTAGAGAACGTAGTTTCAACTGCCAATTCAGTAAGATCAACGAATTCGTACAATCGAGATGTTGGAGTAGAATCAAACTCGGATGCAATTTCTTTTGCCATGGATAGTGCAATGAATACAAGGGAAATTGGCCTAGCTGAGAATGCAACTTTGCCTACCTCAAGGGTTAAAGTTGGTGGCTCTGAGTGTGGAACTGAACTTTCTATTTCATCCACTCTTGATTCCCCAGATAGGTCCGAGATTGGAGTGATGGATGCTGAGCGGCAAACCGAGCTTCCGGATGAAGGGAATAGCAGTCTGAATATCACTAAGAACCTAGATACTGAAGCTAATGGTGGGGCTGCCATCCCAGAATCTGACCTATTCTATTCCATCTCGGTTGAGCCAGAGAAACTGGATGGACCTGTCAATTCAGTTACAGCAGTAGATTCCTTACAGGAAAAGCAGAAGTTAGAGACAAATGCCTCTAATACGCAGATTGAGCTGGACTCAGAAAAGGGGCGTCAACCTTACAAGTCATCACCAGAAGCATCTCCAAGAAGCCATATGACAGTCCCTGAATCCCAGGGGACACCTTCTAGTCAGGTATCAGTGAAAGCTGACAGGACTAAAAGTGATGGTGGTGCATCTAACAAGAAACGAATGTCTTCGTCTGCTGGTAAAAGATCCCTTCCTAATCCTCGGCTTGATTCTGGCATGAAGGGTAGTACAGAACAATTGCCTAAAGATCATAAAACTGGGAAGCGACGCAATTCTTTTGGTTCAGGGAGACCTGATTACGTTGATCAAGAGCCAAGGGATAGTAATTGTTCTCTCCCAAATTACATGCAAGCAACAGAATCTGCAAGAGCAAAAGCTCTTGCAAATAGCTCACCGAGATCTAGTCCAGATATGCACGACAAGGACATTTATAGCAAGAAGAGGCATTCCCTCCCTGGTGCAAATGGAAGACAGGGATCTCCTCAAGCCCAGAGGTCAACATCTCGGTCACAGCAGGGTGCAAAGGGAAATGGTCATCCTCCTGGTAATTTTACGCATAACCTCCTTTCCTTTTCAGATAATAATGCTGATGCTTTCAGATAATTCCTATTTGCATGACAAGATGTGCTTATTTTCAGAATAACCTTTCAGCTGCTGGGGGTGCTGACATTGATGTCAGCTCGGGATAGCAAGATTGGGGCTGGGCCGTTGGATCAAAATCCAATGGTCCAAACCCATTCACATATTTTTAATTCAAAACAAATGTGAATGTGTTTGGACCGATTTTGGTCCAATGGCTGCAGACCACGCTGTTACGGAGCTGACATTGCTTGGCATTAGTCTGTCTAGGATCTAGTACAAATTTGCATTTGCAAGGCATTTAATGCCATTTTGGTGGGAGTATTTTCACTTGTCTAAGCACAATTTCTAGGGCTGTTTTGAAATTGTCGAATCTTTTTTAGTGATCATTTTATCACTCTTAAGTTTGCATCGCATTGCGTGGTATAACGCAGAATTTTTTGGTGTATGTTCTACTTATTGGCTGAGTCTTGTTTGTTTGTTTCAGAGAGGAAGTGGCAAAGGTGAAGATAAGACAATAATAATAATAATGTTGGAGTTAATTGTGGCCAAACTGTCTCATCACGAGTAGCATCCATCTAATTTTGAGTGTGGGCATAGGCGGGCACTGGTTTGGTTTTTTTTTTTTTTTTGGGGGGGGGGGGGGGGGGAGTTTGCTGGTGGAGAATGTAGAGAGAATGAAAGTGAGATTTTATGTAAATTACTGTCGGAACTACTATCTTATTGTTATTATTTTTCCATCTGATTATGTTTGCTTGTATGATTGTTCACTTGTATGTTTGACATTGTTTTACGTTTGTTATATGATATGATTTGAAAGTTTGAAATGTTAATTATGGTTTGGATATGTAACGTATATTATTATTATTATTATTATTGTTTTTTTGTTGGAAAATAAGTAGATGTTTTAGCCTAACAATAAAAATGTGGCTTTGCTTTGCTTTGCTTTTGATGAGGAGGAGCAAAGAAACTTAGGGATACAAATGAAATGACCTGCAGATGCTGAATATAATGTCAACTTATAAACAAGTTTAAAGTAAAAGAGGGTTAAAACATAGTTTTCTCTCTCAAACTTTGCTTTAGCTTCAAAATTTAACACTTACTGACTTTTTTTTTTTTCGAGGCTCTGGAACTTTCATTGTGAGCGAATATAGTTCAATTTGTTAATAGAACTTGGATAGTTGAAACAAGCATTGTGTTGCTTGTAATAATGGGTATGTTTAATTGATGTAGAATGAAGCATTTAGACAATCTGAATTGAGGTTAACTTTGGCTGAGATTGCCTTGATTTATTTAGAAATTTTAAATTTACCCTATGTTTAATTCGGAGATAAGAGTGAGTAAGTAATATCATGAATAATAATATCGATATGCACTGATGGAGGATCAAAGCTATAGCCACCTGTGGAGGGGTTCGATTGAAGGATCGCCACCGGTGGAGGTGTGTGACGGTAAAGCCGCCGGTGGAGGAGTTGGAAGGATCGGCCGCCGATCGAAGGCTTCGAGGTCCTAACGTAGATGACTAACGGTGTGTACACTGAATTCGGTTTCAGTTTAACGGAAACTTGATAAACCGCTAACCATGATCGAAATCGAATGTTGGTTATCATTATTATGCTAACCGAAATCGAAACCGATTTATTAAACCTCTAAGCGAAACTGAATTGACAACTTTGATTTTATACCGCTTCTATTACATTCTAAGATAACCTGTTTAATATATATGACGTGTAACTTGACCAATAATTTATATGTGTTAACCTCAAAAATATTTGGGCAATTGAAAAACTACATGAGTTTTGAAACACGTTTAACACATCAATAGGAAGAATGTACAACTAATTTTAAAAAATATACAAATTCAGTTATTTATGTGTTGTATTAAACGGTATGATATATTTTGACACAAATCTAACCTATTTATAATCGTATAAAAATGAGTTGAATCGGTCAACTATCAATTCAGTTCTTCCGTTAGTTGACTGTTAAAAATAACCGTTAGATTGAAAGTGATACTGAGGGTAAATTATAAATGAAATTACCATTTTATCTTCAGTCTAACGGTTAATTCTAACGGTCAACTAACGGTTATTTCTAACGGTAAACTAACAGAAGGACTAAATTGATACTTGACTAAAAGTGTGGGGATTTAACTGTTACAATTGAAACGTGTGGGACCAAAGTGATACTGAGGGTAAACTGTAAGGATATTTTTTGTACTTTACTTTCTTTTTTAAATCAGATTATTTTTAATAGAGAATTTCAATTAATATTATAGTATATGTATTTGTTCCTCAACACGTATAGTAAACCATTACAAATGTGTTTAGCCATGGAAATTCCAAAGATTTGACTCTTTTAGAGCATTAGTATTAGTTTCTTTATAATATAAAATAATTTTTTCTTTAAAAACATCTATATTGTATTCTCTAATATGTTGTTTATAATATTTCAATATTTATTCCTTTGGTCTCTTTTATATATATATATCTATATCTATATAATAAAACACATTCTTTGATTTGACATTTATCCTAGTCATCACTAAGAAGGTGTTTGGAAGTTAAAAAAAAACTTAAGTTTTGGTAGTTTTTTGGTTGTTTTTTTTTTTGGCACTTTTTTGTGTGTTTGGTTGAATCAAGTGGAATTTTTAGTATTTTTTTAGTAACTTTTGGGTGTTTGGTAAATTTTTTACTGTAGCAAAGCAAAAAAGTTGTAACTTTTGGGTGTTTGGTATGTTTTTTTACTGTAGCAAATCAAAAAAGTTGTAATTATAGAGTGGTACTTTTTACTGTAACAAATCAAAAAAGTGACAAAATTTGTGATTTTGCCAAACACACAAAAATTAACTTTTGGTAGTTTTTTGCTAATTTTTGAGTTGCTAAACACCCCCTAAATCTTTGACATGTTATCACTTATTATATATCTACATAATAATACACATCATTTGAATTTAAAATTTAGAATTCAAATAAATATATAAATTATATTTTGTAAAATTATACGTACATATATTATATATCTATATAATAAAACACATCAATTGATATTTGTCTCAGTCATCACTAAAACTTTGCAACATCATCACTTATTATATATCTATATAATAAAACACACCCTTTGAATTTAAAATTTGAAATTCAAATAAATATATATATTATATTTTGTAAAATTATATAAATTATGTTTTATTTATATTATCTATTATTATTAAATAATGTATAGATGTCTATTAGATAAAGTCAGCTAAATTTTTAAAAAAATTTATTGATATTTTAAATTATTAAAAATTAAACATTTAAATTAAAATTTCAATTTTAATGTTCTTAAAACTTAAATTTTAAATATATACACTTTTACATTATGTGTCATTTATATAATAAGAAAGTTTAAAATGTTGAATTTGAAATATTTTCAACTGTTGAATTTGTTAAATGATCAGAATTATTTTTCTTTTTCTCTCACTCTTTTCATATTTTTTAATATTTTTTATATAAAAATTTTAAATTAATATTTTAAAAAATATAACATACACTCCTATGCTTTGTGTAATTTATATAATAAAGAAGTTTAAGATTTTGAATTTGAAATATTTTCAATTGTTGAATTTGCTAAATGGTCAAGATCATTTTTCTTTTTCTCTCACTCTTCCCATATTTTTTTGAATACTTTTTATATAAAATATTTTAAATTAATATATAAAAAAATGTAATAATATTTGTAATAAATAATAAAATTTTATACCTTAATCTTTTTTGATTAATGATTTTTATTTTTATATTTTTTTTATATAAGTTTGTTTCATAAATTTAAATTTGAGTTATTGACATGTCAAATTATACTTCTGTATCTTCAGGCACAAGTAATTACTAGTATATATATTTTTATTCATTGTTCAACGGTCATATTATGCTAATCATAATTTACAATGTGAATATTGATCACATTTCTTAATAATATTAATATATTATTATAAAAAATATATATTAATTATAATACTAGTAATATAATATATTACATTGTCATAAATTTCAACCACTATATTTCTAACAGGAGAAGAGGTGAATTCAAGCGAAAAGGCGATGATAAAACTTAAGACGAATAAATTTTTAATGAATTCTGAGAGAAATGTTAACAAAAATATGAATAATTATAACATCATTCCCCCAAACTATCACCCAATGTTATTTTACCATTCAACTAAAAAATGTCGTACTAATGTGTCTCTTCTTTACACTGATATGTGCATTTTTAACAGAATTTAGTCAATTAGTATAGGTATGAGGTAAAAAGAAATTCGTTACATGCTAAAATAATAGATATTTCATAATTTAAAATAAAATAACACTCATATAAAAAATTATAAAATAACCTCTTAGGATGTTTTTACCCATTAAAATTTTATACTATGATTTGTTTTTTTATGAAAGTTTATATATGTTCATTTTAATATTTTTATCTTTTGTTTTATGCACTTATTATTTTTTTCTTTCGTTCTATTAAAATTACAACTAGTAATGTGAAAAATGAGTACATTATTATAAATTGATAGACCTATAGGTCGGAGGTGGTTTTGTGATTAATCCTAAAAGGATTTTAAAAAAATTATTTATTAATAAAATAATTATACAAAAAACAATAATACAATTTCAAAATTTGAGCAATAATATAGCAAAATCTAATTTGTACCCAATTTTAACGACTTCAATAATTTTATTTATTTATTTATTTTTATCTCAAATGATAAAACGCAAATGCATTATCAAATATGTTTTTATTAGTAATTTTAAAATATATATGTATATATATATAAATATAAATAGAAAAACAATAAGCCCCCAATTCCATTACACGCTATTTATAGTGGATTTGATAAGATTTGATTTCATTTAATGAAAATTTTTATTAATTCTTATGTTTGGAATTAAAATAAAATTTTATAAGTTGAATTTAATTTCTTTTTATAACTTAAATTTTAGAATTTTTATATTATTTGAAATCTTATCTAAAACAATATAATTTGATGAGATCTCATTTATTTTCTTAAGTCATTTAAGTAAGTGGATAAATTTATCCTCATATATTATATTTACTATATTTTTTATTTTTTATTAACATAGTTAAATTTGCTATTTCTCTTTAATCAAATCAAATAAAATTTTAAATTCAAAATGTATTTCAAATACAAAATTTTATTTACCAAATCAAATCAAATTAAATTAAATCAATTCAATTCTTTATTTTAAAATTAAATCAATTCTAATAAAAAAATATTTTCAAACAAAGTATTACAATAATATAGATTCCTCCCGGTGTCTTGGGAAGACGAGGTACTCTATTTTTGACTATTTTTTTAATTATATATTTGTTTTCCGTGGTTTGGAGCTTAACAAAATGTATAATATTATAGACATGGGTATTCGTTTTTGTGTTGTATTCGTCATTGCACCCCACTCAGCAACATCAAACCAAATCAGGAGAAGGGGTGCTAGGTTGTAATTTCCTCGTGGTTGGTAAGTGGCTGTGAGAGGCTTTATCACATCGGCCATTTGTTTAAGATGTGGGGACGGCTTTCAAGAAGAAAGCGAATCAGTGATGCACGTATTAATCATTTGAACGAGACCCTTGCGGTTAGAGATCCAAGCGATTTATGCTCTGGGTTTGGCTTCACTATGGCCACCAACTTCACTCTAGGTTCAACACACCGTCGTTTGTGTAAGCGCCTTAAGACAGTGGATTTTTGCCGTTCCACTGGACATCCTGCTGAACTTGAGCTTGCCACACACTTAGTAATAGAGAATGCTCCGCTGCTTGAGAGCGTAACCATCGATCCTTACAGTCCACGGACTCCCTGATATTTTTTGGATTCAACTTTAGTAGAGGCAGGTAGGGAGCATGCAAAGCAGCTGAAAACGAAACTACCTCAGGTGCCAAACTAGTTATACTTTCACTACAATAAAATATGAATTTAATGGCAATCGTAATTGTTACTACAAACTTCTTTTAATGCTATTTTTTAACTAATAACACTTTCAAGAAATGCAAATGATATTCGTACTATAATAAGTGTTAGTAATACTCTTGGTGGCACTTAAAAGTATCATTCTAGCAAAATGGTTTAATTTCTTTTGTGGGATTAGGAGACTTGAAGTTACCTTTCAAATTCAAGAGCTGAAGTTGAATTTTTACTGTGTAATTAATCTAAAATTAAATCTGACCCTTTGTTTAGAAATATAGCTTTTCATTTTTTAAAGGAGTAAATTAGTAAGTAGTTAAGAAAGAGAAAATATTAAATAAGTAATTTTAAATAAAGAAAGAGAAAAGTTAAAACAAAGAGAGAAAAAAATTAAAATCGATTAAGGAAAGAAAAAACTTAAGATTTATTGGTAAAGGGGCAAACAAATAGATTTACTATTCCACTCTAATCGATTCAAGAACGAGAGAAAAAACTAATGTCCCTTTCAGGTATTTCGATTAAAATACTCATAAATGGTATTTTCCATAGAAATAATATTCTTACATATTTCGATGATCCTCAATACAAAAGAAAGAGTTCGAGGATTTCTTAATATATGTGGGACTATTGAAGTGCATTCAATCGTCAAAAAAGATGATTTGATTTAATATAGAAGAATCAAGGAACTTAGACTAAAATACCAAATGAAAGTAGATCAATTTCTTTTCATTCCCGAGAAAGTACGTCACTAGGATATTCTTTTATAATGGTATGGAACAATAGTATCATTAGGGTAGACACACAAATCACTTTAACATTATTGAACGGTTAAAATTTGACTTCAGGCTCTTGAATTTGAAAGATAACTTCTGGCCCCCGAGTCCTCTTTTATGACATTTTAAATGCCAAAATATATATTATTTTGGACACTTTCAAATGTCATTAAATATATTTGCTAACGGCACTTTGAAATGCCATTATAAAAGCTTTATTACTTTAAAAGTGTTTTCATATGATCCTTAAATGGCACTTTAAATGCCATAATTATGTATTTTTGTGGCACCAACAAATGTTACTAGAATCTAATTATTATAAAAGAAATAACCTAATTACTATTTAATTGTTTTCATTTTTATTTCTCTTTTTAATTTAATTTAATTTTTTATTTGTATTTTTTATTTAATACCTAATGTATTTGAAATAAGTAAATTTTATAATTATATTAAATTGATAAGTAAGTAGATTTTTTTAAAGAACCTATGAGTTCATTCATATCATTTAAAATTATATGTAACAACTTAGTAGCTTTATATACCAAAAAAAAAAAAAGAGTGAAGTTATAGGGTTTTCTGATGTAGGACACAAAAAAGATAAACTTTATAAATGAAAAAAAAAATGAGAGAATAGGATAGAATAGAAAAGAATAGAGTGCCACAATTGTTAAAAATAGTAACATCCTCTAATTAAGTGCCATTAAAAAATAAATTTTATTTAGAATTTAATGACATTTTTTTAAAAGTGCATTAATTATTGTTCAATTAAGAGTGGCATTTTTTACTAAAGTGTCACTAACCCATTATAATCTATTTGTTATTTAATGATATTTTCGTAAAAATGCCACAACTAGTAGGTAAATGATGCATTTTCTTATGAAGTGTCATGAAATCATTGCAATTTACTTGACATCTCTTAAAAAATGCCACAACTATTGAATAAGTAATGGCTTTTTTTTAATAAAGTATCATTAAATCATTACAATTTATTTGTTATTTAATGGCATTACTTAAAAAATGGCACAATTGATAGATGAAGAGTGACATTATTGTATAAAATATCATTACATCACTCCAATTTATTTATGTTTTAATAACACTTTTTAAAAAATATCATTAATATAGAATACTATGCCATTTGCTCACAAAATGTCATTAAATTGGTGCCACCAGATCTAATTTTTGTTGTATTGTTTAGGCCTCCTTATTGAGATTGAATTGCTGTGGATGCTACGCCTTCCCAATATTTTGTTATGAACATGAGTTTAGCTATGGATGCCGTGCCTTTCAATATTTTTGTTTTGAACATGAATTAGCAAATTAATACACATCGGGTTGTGCTTGTTTATGGAGCGGCATTGCATGAAAGACGGAATTTTTTTTTTTGGTATATTTTATTTATTTATCCCGGTAAATCACAATCACTTCACTTTGGTTGATGGCCACAGTTCTTTTTTTTTTTTTTTTTCTTTGAACATACATCAGTCATGTTTAAATTTTTGTATCTCATATGATTTGATCTTTTGTGGCATTTGGATTGTATTTTTTTTTTATTTTTGTTTTCTATTTTTTATTTTTTTGTTTTGAAATTCATGTTTTAATAATACGAAAACGCATTTGGATTGATATTTTCTATTTTCTGTGTCTTAAATATTTTTTAGTTAAAAATATTTAAAACAATTTTTAGTTGTTTTACATTTTATGTTTAAATTAATTTTTTATTTTTTAAAATAAATTTTGAAAATACAAGTAACCAAATATATTTTGATTTATTTTCCTTATTTTCAAAGACGTAAAATAAAAAATAAGTTTAAAACAGATATATTATTTATAAAAATGAGATTGAGATTGTTTGCCAAGCTCGCATATAATAATAATAATAAAATCTAACAGGTGTCGTTTGGTTTCACCGCTTTTCACTTATTTAACTTAAAGAGTGTTTTTTTTTTAATATGCTTTTATTTATTAATATAATAAAAAACAATAAAATATTATTTTTAGATAAAATAAAAAATGTTTTCCAAATTAAGCAATACCTAAGCTTAATGCTAATAAATAAATAACGTACTATAAAGAATGGCATTCGCGACCTTTCAAAAAGAAAAAAAAGGAATGACATTCACAACTTTGGATGTCTAAGTATCAAAATCATGACAAAAAATGTAACTTTAAGATTGAATTTTTCTTATTTTACTTCAACTGACATAGTATATATTTGACATTTTGAATTGGTTTAGAAAGAGTTAAGAAGTTTTAGAGAGGTAAAAATAAAAAGGTTATGGTATTCTCTAGACCATTTTTGATAATTTTATAGTATTCTACAAAGTTCGATGGAATATTCTTAAGCATTCTATATTAATCTAATACGTTCTCCATTTTTTTAAATTAATTTAAATTGTTATTGGGAAGTTTAGAGGAATTTTGAATAATCTATAAGTATTTATATAATAAAATAGGACGGTTTTTAAAAATATCCTTATTACAAATAAAGATTTAATAGTTAAAAATTATTTTTTCTTTCATTCAGCCATTGATATTATTTTTATATTTTTAATTTTTCGCTTAATTTTTATTTTAACGGACTTCACTAACTATCTATGTTACAAAACGGTTTGGATATTTTGAATTTCACCATATTTCAAGAGTAGAGGTTATATGCAAATTAAAACTGTCAACTTAAATTCCATCTAATTACGATTTTTAGGAAGTTGAAACTTCCAAATTAAAGTACCATAATTTATTTTTCTTTTATGGTGTTTATAAAAAATTAATTAGAAAAAGAGATCAAAACACATCTAATAACTACTGGATCTAAAGTTTTGGAAAAAAAAAATTAAAACTCATGAATTATCATTTTTTTTAAGATTTTAACTTTTTATCCAAAGTTTTAATTATATAAAAAAAGTTAATACTAATTTTGTTCAGAGTGTCACAAGTACTATTATTGCTAGTTTTATATATATATATATATATATATATATATATATATATATATATTCTAGAATATATTATAGAGATATATAAAATATTCTAGTGACGTAAGATAATATGGTAAAAAATTATAGAAGTGATTTTTCCACCACATGATTAAATAAATCTCTACCGTTCGTTGAAGAGGTAGAAGAATATAAATAGAGTTGCTGTGCTTACTTACAAGCATCAGAGAAAAGATTTAAGAATAAGTAATATAATAGAATAATATAAGAAATTAAATATGGTGTGAAATTAATGTTGCTCCTAAGGACATAAAAAGAGATAAAAGTTGTATTTTAGTAGGAGACAAAATTTATATATCAAATTCATAAATATGACATGTATTTTTATTTTATTTTTGGCATGTTTGTTTGATTGTTTCCTTTTACTCATACATAAGCAAAAAAAATAGAGGATGCAAACGATTATGAGACTCATATCTAGGGATCGAATCAGTCAAAGTCTTACACATCTATACATATATCATTCGATCGTTTTGGAATGAAACAAATTAGCTTAATGCGAGTTGTGTAGGAATTGGCATAGAATGTCAGTAATCTCATTTTCGAATTTCAAATTTGTTTTTACTGACTGTTGCTTGATTGATCAGTATATAAGACATTATTGACAATCAAATCTATATTTGTAAACATGTATTAAATCTATATTTGTAAATGCAAGGGCTGCAGAAATCAAAAAGGATTTCTTGGGTTTTGAGTGTAATTCTTTTGTCAGGTAAATTTTAAAAAACTTTATCTGTACACTTATCCTTTACACGAGACAATTTTAAGTTTGATTGTTAAAAAAATAACCCATTATTTTAATTTATTTAATTGACTCAAAATTAAAAAAAAAAAACCTTTTTCTGTACATTTATCCTCTTAATTTATATAAGTTTTTTACATTATGATTCAAACTATTCAAATTGCATTTTCATTTATACAATATAGTAGTAATATTTTACTTAAACGTATTTGAAATTGAAGCTTAGGTTAAAAAAAAAAATTCAAGAGAAAGAAACCATTAGAAATTATAACACATTTAAGTAAAATTCTACATATGTTTTCATAAATAATCTAAAGTTGAAGTGAAAATCTTAACATACTGCGTTTGGAACTTTGAAAATCGATTAAAAATATTGAAAATATCTAAAAATTATTTACTTTTTATCTCACTATACGAATTATAAACCCACAACTTTTATTAAATTTTACTTACTTTCTTTCACTCCAAACACACTCTTAGCGGCAAATCAAGTAAATGAAATAGTAAAGCCTTTATTTCACTCACACCCTTTGAGATTTTATCTTTGTATACCTAGACTCCGAGGGTTTTATTAGTGTGTGCTTAAACCCCTACAATTTATATAATATTCACTTACATCCCTTTCAGTTAAATTTCAATTCAAGTTTAACAGTTCACAAATTATACACTATAAAGTGACTATTATATCTTCATTACACATGGGGATCTATAACTCTTACTATTTACTTCTTTAGGCAAAACACCACCACATTTCTACTCCACTTTATTTTATTATTATTTATATTATGTTTATAATTTGTTTACTCTTATTTTATTTGACAACACAAAAAAAATAATTTTTTTTAATTTAGATAGTTTCAAGTGTATTATTCACATGTATTGATTGCAAAAAATAATAACAATAATAATAAAATAAAAAAATTTAAATAGTAGAACTTACGCACAAATAAAAAAAAGTTAATTTTTTTCTTTGTACAATATATTTCTTATTTTAACGTAGTTTTTTTATCATTTTTTTACAAATATAAATAACATATCTAAAGTTTATTAATTTATAACTTGCATGTTGTAGGTTCTGCAATTAACCTTTGCATAAATCATTATTTATTTATCATTATTATTTAAACAAGAGAACAAATTAAGTCTTACAATTTTTAATCTTTTTTTTGGCTGTTAATTAATTAAAAATCCATTGCTATTCCTCTTCTTCTTCTAAGGGTTCTTTTTTACATTTTTTTTAAATGTTGGAAGATGAACATATTAATAAATTATAAATCACATGGCAGAAAGTATTATAAATGAATTAAGAAGAGACTTTCATACTCTAGAGACATTAAATTGATAATAATAAATTAGAGTGTATTAATGGTGTATAAAAATGTCAACATTAAATTGAAGGGGACAAAGGAAATTACCCAAATGCCCTTTAATTTCACGGAGATTAACAGAGTTAGATGATAAGAGTTTATGTGTACATTATTAAAATTTATAGGATTTAAGTGTACAAAAACAAAATCATAAGGAGTGAAGATGAAATAAAGCCAATGATAAATGATGAATGTCTGCCAAAGAACAAAACAAGTTGAAAGATTTAGTTATCACCTAGAAAGAATGAAGGAAGGGCAAACATTGAAGGTGACCCTTTGTTATATTAATGCTGGATCATATGCTTGAAGAAAAAAATTCGATTAAAATTGAATGTTTATGAATGAATTCTAGCTAGCTAGGTTGAAATGATCCATGGTAAGTTGGTAATCGTATATAAAAGTGGAATGTTGCCTGAACCTATTTGGCTAGATCTTATTTTCATGGGGAAAAAATTAATGGAAAAATATACAAGCGGACCAGAGTTAACACTAAACGCACGAGAGCAACATGGTAACAATCATTTAGCCACGCTAAAGCCAATGCTCCTGCACACATGATATTTGCTCCATGTAAAGTAATAAATATTTCATTAATTTTATTGAGATAAAATAACACTTGCATAAAAAATTATAAAATAACCTCTTAGGGTATTTTTTTTCAATTAAAATTTATATTACAAAAGTTTATATACGTTCATTTTAATAATTTTCTCTTATATTTTACGTGCATATTATTTGAGTAATCTTTGCTTAAAATCACAATTAATAGTATAAGAAATTAGTACATTGTTATAAGAGTTTTTTATGAAACTATTCTTTTTTTTTTTTTATTTCGTTTCCGAATAATCAAATATACCTATTACATTCTTAAACTATTCAATTACGTTCTATTTAGTCTAAACATAACTCCATCTATTGAAGTTAATAGAAAAATTATCATGTGCGGGTCGCGCAATCTTTTTCACTATATCCTAGAGCATAACGGTCAATTCATGTCTATTTATTTTTATGAAATGATAATTTATAAATTATTTTAATTATATTATTTATTAAAAATAATTTAATTCAGCAAAAGTAAAACATATTGAATATAATTTAATTATATTATCCATTAAATATAATCTAACAAAATATATTTTATATTAAACTAATTAACTAAATCATGTTATTAAATTATTTAATTATACTATTTATTAAAAATAATTTAATAAAATGTATTCCATGGTAAATTAATTAATTAAATCCATAATTGATTAATTTAATTATATTATTTATTAAAAATAAATTTAATAAGATATATTTCAAGTTAAATTAATTAATTAAATCAATTATTGATTAATTTAATTATATTATTTACTAAAAGTAACTTAATAAAATATATTCCATCTTAAATTAATCAAATAAATCAACAATTGATTAATTTACTTAATTTAATTGTATTACTTATTAAAAATAATTTAATAGAATATATTCTATATTAATTTATTAATTAATTAAATTAGTTAAATTATGTTATTTATTACAAAATTAGTTTTAGTTTAATAAAATATTTTAATAAAATAATTTATTTTTAATATAATGTAACAAAAATGAACAAAATCTTAAAATTAATAAATATTTGCAACAGAAGAAAAATAAGGGTAAAAACATATTTTTTTTAACGTTTTTTCTTTAAGTTTTCATTTTTGTTATAAAGCTAGTTTTCAAAATCTTAAATATAAACAGAAAAAAAAAAAGTAAATATACTTTACCAACTGGGCTTACGATTTTGAAAAAGTTTACAAATTGAATCTAGTTATATTAAATTTTCAATCTTATCAATCATGATTTATCAAAAAAAAATTTTGCTGCTTGTGTACATGCATGTGAAATAGATGTTGAATAAAATATTTTTTTTTTTTGAAATAATGATTTAAAGAAATTATTTTGCAAAACAATTGGATCCGCTGGGTATATAAATTTGCACTGAATCTTACAAATCGAATTCAATTACTTTTAGATTTAGATCGAATTCATTATAATTGAATATGGATTAGATCTGTATCTGACGGATTTAATCCAGATCCGCCCCATAAATAAATATGGATCGTTCATTATGTCCTAGGATAGTGTAAAAAATGTCACATGATTCGCACATGACAATTTTTTGATTAACTTCAATGGATATAATTAATGTTCAGACCAAATAGAAATGAATTGAATAATTTAAGGATATAATAAATGTGTTTAATAATGTGAAGATAAAATAAAAAAGGGATAATTTGATTGATATTTTCATAAAAAAACTCTTGTTATAAATTAATAGTTTAGCAGATCAATGTGTAATATTTTTTAATTGAGAGTGATTTTTAATTAATGTATTAACTTCCTATCATCAATAGGGGGTGCTAATCTCCCATTAATTCATTTATTTCATTAATTTTTTCAATGGGTGAGTGTCACGGGGGGAGAAATTCATTATGCATCTATTGCCTAAGCTACCGTGGGTTCTCTCTCCCTTTATGGGTTGACCTTATCCTTTGAATTCCTTACTCTTCTCTTTTCTCGGTTGGCTAAATTTGTTTTCGGAGCAATATTAACTACATTAGAGCCACTTCTTCTTGTCCAGCTGCAATCTCAAGAGGTGAGGCTTAAAGGGAAGTAAGGGGATGGAGAATAGATGGTTCGAAGTGGTTAGTACTGCCTCGGATATGAACGTTGCTACTGGGTTTGGTTTTTCAGCAAGCGAGAAGACCTTGGTTCAGCTCCACTGTGAACCACTTGGTTCCCCCTTAATCGAGCTTGGGTGGAATGAGGGCTGTGCTTGAGGCTTTTGCCTTGCTGCTGAGTTGATTTGGCGCTGATGATTGGTCTTCGAGCAAGAGAAGGGCGAGGATTATTCCCAGATCTGGCACCCAAATTTCTGGTTC
Source organism: Vitellaria paradoxa (assembly GCA_019916065.1). Lineage (NCBI taxonomy): Eukaryota > Viridiplantae > Streptophyta > Magnoliopsida > Ericales > Sapotaceae > Vitellaria > Vitellaria paradoxa. The sequence continues at coordinate 6,708,989 of CM034233.1, read as the reverse complement.
GTTTAGATGTCCAGATCATTATAGGTGGTGTTAAAATAAAAAATAAAATGTAAGAAATAAAATTAGAATTAGAGAGAGAAAATATAATGTTTATATTTTGTCATATATTTTATAAAAATTAAGAAAAGAATTTTATATAGATTTACAATGAGAGGTATATATGATAACAATCTAAATATCAAAATAAAATTAACTACTTACTAAATACTAAAATATAAAATATTTTAATATAGGTAACATATATAAATAATATATCATAACCTAATATAGCACGATGATGAACAGAAGGATGAGATTTGATAAAGATATCTGTAAGCTGGTCAGTAGAAAAAATATGAGACAACTGAAGAGTGCCTTGCTTGACATAGTTGCGAATGAAATGACAGTCAATCTCCATATGTTTCGTACGCTCATGAAAAATATCATTATGCGTAATCTAGATGGCACTAATATTATCATAATATAGAGGAGTGCTACTAGTAAAAGAGAGACTCATATCTGCAAGAAACCAGTGAAGCCAGAGGAGCTCAAAAATAGTGTCAGCAACTACACGATATTCAACCTTGGTGCTGGAGCGAATAGACTGTTTCTTATTTTGCCAAGAAATGAGTGAAATGCTAAGAAAAAAGCAATACCCAGTAGCAAAGCGACGATTAGTAGGGTCACCAGCCCAATCAACATCCGAAAAAGTATGCAACTGTAACGGAGAGGATGAGAAAAAGAGAAGTCCATGAAATAAAGTACTTTTAATATATCTCAGAATCCGAAGAACAACTACATAGTGAATAGATCGAGGTACATGCATAAATTGGTTAACCAATATAACAGCATAAGAAGTGTTCGGGCGAGTTATAGTGAGATAAATGAGACTCCCAATGAACCGTTGATAAAGTATAGGATCAAACAAGAATTCACCCTCAATTGCAAAGTAACTTTATATTAGACTCCAAATGACTATCAATAATTTTATTATCAGTGAGATTAGCTCAAGATAGAAGGTTAGAAACATATTTAGTTTAGGAGAAATAATATTCCTAAAAACTAGAAGTGACCTCAAGACCCAAGAAATAGTTAATTGTGTCCAAATCATTCATTTTATAGTATTAACTAAGAAACTGCTGAAGTGCCTTAATCCCAAATAAATAATTGTCAATTATAACCATATCATTAACATAAAGTAATAGAAGAATAATATTAATAGAAAAGCGATGAATAAACAATATAGAGTCATATGCACTAAGTGCAAAACTTTGTTAGACTAAAACAGAGCTAAACTTAGAGAAATAAGTCCAAGGAGACTATTTAAGTTTATAGAGCACCTTACAAAGTTAGTAAACTTTCCGAGGATAATGAAAATATCTAGGAGGAGGTGTTGTGATTTTCGATCCTAGATAAATTAGACTACACAAGTTCGAGAAGACTATTTAAGTTTATAAAGCACCTTACGAAGTTAGTAAACTTTCTGAGGATAATAAAAATATCTAAGAGGAGGTGTTGTGGTTTTCAATCTCAGATAGATTAGACTACACAAGTTCGATATGATTCAATTTGTCTTTTATTTTTTATTTTTGTTAAATCTTATCAACTCTATCTTCCCAGTGAATCTATTCAGTTTCTACCACTATTGCCACCATCTTATTCTGTTTCATTATTTTTCATCACCATAATATATTCAAATAATTCTTGTCTCCTCTATTTCAACTTTTGGAGCTTTATGCGCTGACAAAGGAGATGAATCTGTTTGGGTTCTCGGTCTGGCGATCACCATGAAGCTTCAATTGTGGGAAGGTCGATCTGAAGCCCGCCATGGCAGGAGTGGAGCTTGCAACCATGGCTGTCCAAGTGAAGTCGACGACAAAGAGATGCGTCTACTTCTATGGCGTGCTGTTGTTCTTGGCTGTGCTCCTGCACCACACTCTCCAGCGGCCTGCTGTGTTGTAGACACCAGCGATGATGGCGGCGGGCAGTGATGGATTCAAGATTTTGTTACAGTAGGGTCAAGCCGATAAATAAATGCGGTGTACTTGATTTATAAACAATCTAAGATATTTTATGGGGGCAAAGGATAAGAAAAAAAACCTCAAAAATTATATTATTTTCTAAAAAAATTTTACTTCTAATGGAGGCAAAAACTTGTAAATTACTTGAGGTATAGGGGTAATTTATTTTTAAAGATATATTTTATAAGGGTAAAAATATAAAAATATCTCAAAAATTATACTATTTTTTAAAGAAAATTTTCTTTCAGTGGAGGTAAAATTTATAAATTATTTAAAATATAGAGATAATTTATTTTAAAAGATATATTTTATAGGAGCAAAAGTACAAAAATATCTCAAAAATTATATTATTCCTACAAAAATTTTACTTTCAGCGGAGTCGATTAACCCCATTGCTCCTGTGTGGCAGCGGAAAGATGGGCAGACGTCATGCATGATATCATTAATTGTTGAGCGGGAGTTTCGCCGCCTGGGCTAAATATTGAGCAGGCATCTTGGCTCTGTTTGTTACTATCTAAAATAAAATAAAATCATACAAATTTTTATAAACACGAATTATGAGACAGTAAAATTTAAATTCTTTACTCACTGTATGAATTACGAGATATTTATTTTTATAATTTTATTTTATTTTATACAATTTTATATAACTCCAAACACTCCATTCTCAGCTGGGAGGCTATTCTTTGTTGAGTGGGTTAGCCCATGAAAGAGATGGGCTAGTATGTTTAGTGGGCCAAACAGGGGTGTTTAATGGGCTTTCATGATTTCAAAGTATACTTAATGTTGGCGGTCCATTAAATGTGTATTATTTTTGGGTCAAATGTGATGTCGTAATCCTTTTGGGATTTAGATTACATTTACTTTCAAAGTCTGATTAGGAAAGCTTTATTAGGGAGTTAAGAGAATTATTTCCCATATGGTATAGGATTAGTTTTATTTTCTTTATAAATATGATCTTTTGTAATCAGTTTTATTTATTCTATTTTAGTGATGCAATTTATATTTTTAGAATTTAGTGTTTTCTCTCTCTTTTTTGTGAATTCATGAACGTTTCCTTGTCATATCCCGTTAAATCCACCACCCTTGCATAGGTATCGTCAATCCCAAACTGAAATGTTATCTGTTGACGATTTGCCACCTGGTTTTGAAAGAGCTCATCCTGCCAATCTGCTCAAGAATAAGGTGTTCCAAATCCCTCGTGTCAAGTGGAGATGTCCTCCAAGAGTAAGTTTGCTGTGTAACTTGTGTTGTAATTAAAGGGTTTCAGCGCAATATATATCATTTTGATTAAATACTAAGTAAGAATTGTTCACTTGACGCACGAATTTAGAAAATAATTTACCAAAGGTTGGTTGGATGTTAAGGAAGATGGCCAGAAAAATGATGAATGTGTCCAGATGATGAATATTTTGTCGTATATTAAGCAAACGGGTGTCATGTAAATATTTAATATGTATTGGACACATATATTCTTTGAATATAATGAAACATGTGTTGGATATATCATGTGTATCTAATTATTTTACTGTTTTCTTTTCAAATAAATGATTATAAAAATCTTACATTTGAAGAAAATCTTAAAATTATAAATTTTTTATGTCATAGTTTTGGCACTCAAAGGCTGAGCTTGAGTCTTGTATTATACATTCCTGCTTTCCTGAGTTTCCCATGATCTTCGCAGTTTGCTTTGAACTCCACGTGGCAAGTGGTTGCCGGGGAAGAAAGCACAGAAGTGGAGATACAGAAACAGCGGGAGATGAGAGTGCTCGAGGGTGTTTATCCTCGCCAATCTTCAATTCCACCCAAGTGTGTGATGCATTTCTTACTTACCAAACTCTCCCTTCGGCTATTCTCTTCCTTAGACCCAACATTTTCCGTTTTCTTTTTGCAGCCCCTCCGTGTCGTCAATTGCCATTGAAGACTCTCAGCACGACAACGATCTGAGCACTCCTCTGATCCCCATCACTCCCATCGAAGATGTTGATGATGATGATGCAGCAGGAGGTACATCAGCTGAACTGGATGTGGCAGCAGCTGCATATGCTGCTGCCTTGACTGCAGTAGTTGCAAGCAATGATCAAAGGAACTTGATTGACCTGGAATTGCTTATCAAAATTTTCAGCGATCCAAATTTAATGGAAAGATTAATCACGGACTACAGAGCAACAAAGAGCCCGCATATCGTGCCCAAGCCAAGGCCTCCTCTGCTTCAGATAAGCAGGACAGATGGTGCATCCTCATTGCCGGCTCCTCTGAGTGGACACTTCTACATTCCGCCGCCAAATACAGTAAGATCAATTTGCAATCCACAGCGGCCTCCTCCACATGATGTTCCTTCATCAGTTCCCTCTCCGCCTGAGGTGAAGGACATAAACTATTACAAGAGCTTGATTCGGCAACATGGGGGAGAAAGACAAGACAACCTTAAACCAAGGGATTCAAAATCCAAGGTAATGAAGCCCTGCATCTATTTTAACAGCTCAAGGGGATGCAGGCATGGGGCCAACTGTTCATATCAGCACCATGAGTCCTCCCAGAAGCGAGCTGAAAGCTTCCCAGAGGAGCGTAGTGCAAAGAGAATGAAGTTGGATCGGGAGATTACAGGTTCATAGTCATGCAGTTTTAGCATCACTCTGTATTACATTTTTTTTTTTTTCTGAGTGGAATTGCTAATTGTTGCCCGGCCTTTGTATTTGTCTGTTGGCTTGGTTTTCTCTGAAAGATGAATCATTTTTTTTTTTACCTGGAGTGGAATGTTACTTTGATGCTCAAATTATTGGTCACACGTTTTCGATACTTTTACCAGCAATCTCCTGGTTCCAGTTGAGATTGGTCCCAATTTTCCTGTCCCTTCTGGGATCGGAGAGAAGCCCGCATCCACTACTTAGGGGTGCACACTGGGTGAAACCCGTCCCGTGACCCTAGCCGGCAAAGAACCACGAGAAGGTAAACCAGTCTAGACAAGCCCTGGCTGACTGGCTCAGTCGAGAAGGCTGTTAGATAGCCCTCCACAATTAGAAGAAGGACTGCCCCCAAGAGGAGTCGAACTCGGGACCTATTGGTCCCAGACCCTTCAGCCCCCCATCTGAACCAACTTGACTACCCCTTTCGGGGCCCAATTTTCTTGTCTCTTGTATTTGCTTTGGTTAGCTTATGTTTACTTTAGTTTACATCTACTGACAAAATTATTTTTCCGGTGCATTTGGAATTAAGAATTTAAGGGTCCGTTTGGAGTAATAAAAAATAAGATAAAATGGAATAAAGTAAAATAAGTTGTAAGTTCGTAATAATTATACAATAAAATAAAAAGTAAATAACTTTTAAAAATTTTTATTATTTTTTAGAGTTTTTTCGTTGTTCCAAATGAAACCAAAATTTAATATTTGAACGGATAGAAAAAATATATGAAGATATACCAACTCCCAAGTAACACTCCATTCTCTCTGACCTTGAAAACGTTTGTTTGCCCCTGATGTGGGAAGAGGCGAGACGGAGCGTTGGTTCGCTTTTACACGGAAATATTAGGGGCATGTTTGTTTTTCTGAGGGCAATGGAAGTTAAATTTTATTGATATAATTTTTACTCTTTATTATATTAATTTAGAAAAAGTGATAACAATTACACTGGAAGTAAAAATTACTTTCATATGAGGATAAATTATTACTAGGAGTTGGTGAGTATTAGAGAGTAATGAAAAAATGGTATTCTATATGGGGGTAAATTATTACTAAGAGTTGGTAAGTATTAGAGAGTAATGAAAAAATTATACTATTTTTCATTATTTAGATGAATAATTGTAATAAATATTATAAAATAATAATTTATTTAATGAAAGTAATATTAATTAATTATTAAATTTTTTATGAAAATAATTTTTATTAAATAATAATTTATTATTAAAATAATTTATTTTTATTAAATTAATACTATTAAAATATTAATTTATGATTAAAATTATTTTTTTTCTTAAATTAAAATTATTTTTAATAAATAATAATTATTTATTAAAATTATTTATTTTATTAAATAAAAATTATTTCTCAAAAATATTAATTTACTAGATGTATTGTAGTAATATAATTTATTAAGATTAATGATTCATTTTAATAAACCATAATTAGTTGTTTTATTAAATTATTGTGTCAAAATAAAAAATTGAGAGGGGGGCGCTAATGATTAACTTTTCACCACACATCGAAATAAAAGCAAACTTTTCAAGTTTAAAGACGATGACAGCGTCGGAGCCCAACCGCCCAGATGAAAGGCGTGAGTAGGCTGAGATCCGAAACTTCAATTTGGGCCGAACTCTGGAGAGTCCCCAAGCTTTAACCCGCAGAAATGCGGGCTCGGAAACGAGTGAGCTTCCGTGGGTTTCGCCCGGAAGTGGCTTTAGCTGATTGCGCGGTTGTTCACGCGGTCACGAGACTAACCGAAAGGGGCTTATGAACACGTGATCTTTTTTTTTTTTGATAAATTAGACTAATTTAAAAAAAACAATTCATGAAAACTGTAGTTATAATTTTACTCAATTCTTTTTCTAAATTCCTGAAAAATAATAATTTTATATTTTTGAGTTCAAAACTATAAAAATTTTCACAATTATTTCTTTTTGCTTAAACGCAAAATTTTTAGTAAATGACTCACCTTTAGTTTTCGCTTTTCTTCTTTATATCACATTAGAAATTACCCACGTAAAAATGCACGAGAAAATAATTTAACTTACGAAAAATTTAAAATAATAAATAAAATAATTTTTTAAAAGAAAAGTAAAAAAAAATCTATATAGAAGTCAAATAATGAGGTATCACTATTTTTTAGATACAGGTAGTTGTTTGAAATTTGAAACTAAAAAATCGGGAAAGAATTTGAAATTTGAAACTAAAAAATCGGGAAAGAATTTGAAATTTGAACCAAACTCTTATATAGTAAATCTCTGTCTCTTAATAAATCTCAGCTATTAATAGTTATAAAATAAAATCTTAACTTTTAATTTGAGAATATATACTAAATAATTAAGTTGTACCATTACATAGATGTTTTTTTTTTACCAATACCATTACATATAATTTGCCAAAGAAAATATAATTAGGTGGCCGGACCCGCCAATCTTCATTGTGATGCTATAATTTTTAATGTGGCGTGGTTTTTTTTTTTTTTGTAATTTGTCTTTGATTACAATTTTTATATTTTGCAATACAGTTTTTGACGTTTATTAATAAAATTATGTGTCTCATATCATCAGCATATTGCAACAAATAATTTCGATAGGCTTAGATCAACCAATTGCAATACTAATAAAATCAATGTTTAGGCCCCTTCCGGGGTGGTCGAGCGGGAGTTCGGGGGCGCCTAAGGGCCTGGACCGTGTGCGGTCCCAGGTTCAACTCTCATTCGGGAGAGTAGTTTATCGCTTTGGCGAGTTTCTAACAGCTCCCCTCGATCGAGCCGGTCAGCCAGAACTTGCCTAGACTGGTTTATCACCTCGTGGTCCATTGTCGGTTTGGTCCACGGGACGGGCTTCACCCAGTGCGCACCTTTAGATAGCGGCTGCGGGTTTCTTTCCGACCCACAGATTAAAATCAATGTTTAGAAACCTTCAATGGCAGCTAAACGGGTGGAAGACGCACTTATCAATTGAAAATTCAGTGGGGTAGCGTTTGGTGGATACATTTTTAGCGTAAAATAATTAATTTTTTGCTTCTTAAATAGTTGGTAAAATATTAACTTTTGATATTTTTCTACTCATTTATGGTAATTTAATTAACTTAAATGTTACCAAATTTTTTACTAAACACACAAAAAATTATTAAAAGTTATCAAAATTTTACCTAACATTCAAAAATTACCAAAAATTACTAAAAGTTACTAGAATTGCTATTTATTTTGTTAAACATATCAAAAATTTCAACTACTAACTTTTGACAAAAAATTTTTTTATCATTTATTATTATTTCTTTAATCACTTTCTTAATTCACAAGCAAAGAAAAAAATTATTATTTTTTCTTTTCTAAACAGGTGCTCGGAGGTCCAAATTTCAACAGAAATATATATATATATATATAATTCTAAAAAAAATCCAACTATTAACCTTCACCAATTTAAAAAAAACATATACTTACCATTAAAAAAAATGTAACAAAACTAACAATTGTATTATCTCAAAAAAATATCAAATAATAATAAACTTTTCAAAATCAAAATAACATACATTGTGATTTGATAAATTCCATTCGAACGGACCATCTATCATCCGTTCGAAGGAATTTTGAATTTTCTTGGTATTGTGCTATGATACAATTGTTTGGAGCTCCAAAAGTTCCCACAAACTTCTAAAAAATTCTTTAAATTTTTTAATTTTTTTAATCAAATTTTCGTCACGTATCACTTTTATTCTAATTTTTAATAATTTTTTTAGCAAACTAAATACTAATACCTAAAATAAACTCCAAAAGTCGGTTCACAGCTCACACACCAAAAATTTAGGCTTGGTTGGGAAAGTAAAAAAGTTAACTTTTTTCTTGTTAACGGCTACTGGCTACTAACTAATTATTAAAAAGTTAATTTTTTTTTTTTTTTTTTTTTTTTGCATTTGTGAAAGAAAGAAGGTTAACTTTTTAATAACTAAAATTTTAAATTTTTGTTAATTTGATTTTTTATCGTTTAATATTTAAAAAAAATCTAAAAATGTAAGTGGATAACTTTAATTATTAAAAAAAAAAAGGTAAAAAGCTAATAACTGGTAGAAACCAGTTAAACGAAACCTTATACTTTTTGAAGAAATGTGGCAAAATTTGAAACTCCAAACATGTCCTAAACTGACAACAAACGGAGCCTAAACAGGCAACAAACACTAGTGTAAGTGAAGGATCTCAGCTAAAAAGAATACGGTGCTTCACTCAATATTTTAAAAATCAGACCGTTTCATGGAAAGTAACTGAATCACGGGTCAGTAGTTTAATCGTCGATTTAATTGAAATTGAACTAAAATTGAACCGTAACATCATAAATATATTTGAATATATAAATAAAATATAAAAATATGTTAAAATTATATAATAATTTTAAAAATTTATATTTTTTATTCTATTTTGTTTTATTAATAAAAAGTATCAACAAAATGTGTTATAAAATAAAATTATTTAAAACTAATATATTATATAAATAAACCAAGCTAAAATAAGAAACAATAAGTATTAGTGGCTTAGTGAGATAGTAGTACTTTACCACAAAATTGATTTAGGTTCGATTCTATGCTAGTATATATTAATTTAATTATTTTACCATTCAAAAAGAATAAAAAAAAAATTTCAGTTCAATAGGCAAAACCGGCACCGGTTGAACTGGTAGGTCACCGGTTTTAGGCCAATTTAATGTCCAACTAGATGAATTTGGTTAACCGAATCGTTTCTTGATCCGATTTTCGGTTCAATCGATTGAAGCGGTCGGTCTGGTCTAGATTTTAAAACAATGGCTTCACTAATAAAAAAATCGAACGATCTAAGCGGTCGGTTTTCACTAAGATTGAGGTAGTGGACTTCGACATGACCGCCAAAGACAATTCAGTTTGTACGTCAATTTGACAAGCGTTTACACGTGTACGGTCGATGTTTGGGATATTTAATCACTTCCACCCGACAACAACCATCCGATAACAAAGTTAGAAGTTCTCTCTCTTTTAACACCCAAAATTTTCAACAATTTCACAAATCGAACACAGTTCACGGGATCACAGGCTTCCTCTCTCTCTCTCTCTCTCTCTCTCTCTTTCTCTTCCTTGCGGGGCGAAAATGGGTTCGGTTTCACTGAAGATAGGGGATGGAACAGCCAGATTTAAAAGGGCAACTCTGTGTTCTTCAGCGGTGAATGTTCTGATGCTCTTCTCCATTGTCACCACCAATCTCTTTGCTTTGTATGCGTTCACATCCTCCCCAAAGGACCCCCAAAACCATTCACTTCACCACCACCATCACCAGAACATCTCTTTCATCTCCGAGCAAGTGTCTCTGATCCTCAGAGAGATCAGCTCTTCTCAGAAGAAACTCGTCCAGATGGAGAAGGAGCTTCTGGGATACGAAAGCATCGACCTTTCGAGACCAAACATCGCGGACGAGCTCAAGCTCTTCCTCCAGCCCCACCATCTTCCTCTGGGGAAAGATTCGAGAACTGGGATCACGGAAATGGTCTCTTCGGTGGGCCATTCCTGCGAGAAATCCGTGGATTTGCTGTCTCAGTACATGAATTACAGAGCCAATGGCCCGTGTGCGGACGATTGGAGCCTTGCCCAGAAGCTGATTCTTCGAGGATGCGAGCCTTTGCCCAGAAGGAGGTGCTTTGCCAAGTCCATACCCAAGGTGGGTCTCTACTCTTTCCCAATTTCTCTCTGGAAGAATGTTAGTAGTAAGATTTTAGACTGGAGTGGCCTTGGTTGCAAGAATTTAAACTGCTTGATTGGCAAGAAACTGAGCAGAGATTGTGTCGGTTGCTTTGATTTGTTTAAGGGGTATGAGAATCAGAGATATATCAAGCCTAGGGGCAAAAACGATTTCCTAATTGATGACGTTTTGGCTCTGGGAAGTGGTGGGATCCGAATCGGGTTCGATGTTGGTGGTGGGTCGGGTTCCTTTGCTGCTAGAATGGCAGAGAGGAACGTGACTATACTCACTGCCACTCTAAATGTCGATGCACCATTTAGTGAGTTCATAGCTGCAAGAGGGCTTTTCCCTCTGTATTTCAGTTCGGACCATAGATTTCCAATTTACGACAATGTGTTTGATTTGGTTCGGGCTGCGAATGGGTTGGATGTCGGGGGTCGCCCGGAGAAATTGGAGTTCTTGATGTTTGATACTGATCGGGTTTTGAGGGCGGGTGGATTGTTTTGGTTGGACAACTTCTATTGTGCTAGTGATGAAAAGAAAACAGCTTTGACCCGGTTAATCGAACGGTTTGGGTACAAAAAGCTTAAATGGGTTGTGGGGGAGAAGACTAATGGGTCGGGTAAATCCGAGGTTTATTTGTCTGCTGTTCTACAGAAACCGGTAAGAACGTGATTATTCTGAGCCTTGGACGGAAAATGTCACTCTCGGAATTTTCAGCTAAAATTTTGTACCAGAATGACGTGGTAATGGTATAGCCAGAATACAACTCTACTTCACCTCAAGAAGCTACACCATTCTGGTAAAAATATTTTGTTAAAAATTTCTGATGGCTTAGAATTACTCGCTTCAAAATGTTACTTAGGTCTAGTTTTTTTTTGGTCACGCGGAATTCGTGTGAGTTCATTAATTTTAACAATACTCAGTGGAATTTCTTTGCAATATTGCTAAATAATTGAAGTTCATTAGGTGCTTCTTTTCCTTGCTGCAAACCAACAGTATACACAGGATGATTTGTTCTGCGAACTATAAATTGTTATGTCTTCTGTTCTGTAGTTGTTGTGTATCTCAGTTCTTGTGTAAAAATCAAATTTTGTAAGGTCATTTTTTTTTTTTTTAGCAGTGAAATGAGCCTTTGTCTTGAGATGTTTGGATTTTATTCTCCTTTCATAAATTCTTAAATCAAACACACCCCCAACTGTTCAAACAAATTATATTTAACATTCTTCTCACATGAAAAGAAGAATAAAAAGAAAAGGCAGCTTGTAAAAGACAATTAAAGTCCGAAGCTGAGTTTGGTAAACAAGACGTCATGCATTTTAGAAATCTCGTTGAAGTTGGAAATAAGCATTTAGATTTCAAGTCGTTTATTCCAAATTGGGTTTAGGCCTAAACTTGGTTTTTCTGAAACACTTTTTTTTATTTTTTTTTTGGACAGTTTTTGTATTTATCGGGATAGTAATTCTATAATTGTCGGACATTTTGATGGCAATAGTAGCAAACTGTAATTTTGTAAGGCCGCTGATGTTTCTGGCAACATCATGCGGTTGATTCTTTGTCAAAGTCTGATCCTCTATAGCTAGTAGCGCATCTAAGGTTGTTACATAATCTCCAAACTCTACAAAGGCAGATATAGAAGGGCACCAACGGTTCAGTACCCATCTCACCATTTGCTTGAGTTTCTCTTTTTGACAATTCAGATCACAAGTTCTTCAGAATCAATCAACCAAGGATTGAATGATCTATACATGAACTAATAACATCCACTACTGAATCACACATCAGGGCCCACATTTTCTATTACTGATCCATTAGTCACCTGCATTTTTGCACTGTTGAGGAGCTGCATTCCCTCTTCACTCATCTTCTCAACTTCAGAAGGTGACAGAATTCTGATACATCGGACGCAGCTAACGAATTCCCTGACAAGAGACACGTGGAACAATCAAAATCATCAGAAACCAGTCAGGCAGTGATGTTCTGAATGCAGCTAGTAAATTCATCAGACAATTCAAAGCACAAGTTATATGGGTTCAAAAATGGTTTTTCACAATAAGGAAAATGAAGAACAGAGAAGACTTACTCCCATGGATCGTCACCCACGAGTAGAACATCATTTTCGAAATCGACATATACTAGTTTCCAACCAGAACCTCTGTCATTGAGCAGCCCCTCAAGCCCAAACATGCATTCAATGGCAGAGCGCAGTTCGTCGTAATTCTTAAAACTTGAGACATCGATTGACCTGCCAACGGATCCAGCCTTTTGAATCTGCCACCAGCATGCAACCATCATCAGGGATATGGAAGAATTAGGACAAGATCAGATCCATCATCAGGGATATGGAAGAATTAGGACAAGATCAGATCCATTGAACCGGATTTGGAAATGAATGATGAAACTTAGACAAACGTGGAATCCAGCCCAGAAATAATACACAACAGTCATAGGCTGAAGAAAAGTACATTGATCAATGAAAAAATTACCAATCTACACATACATACCCAAAATCACCCAAAAAAAAAAGGTGGGTGAAAGGAACATGATTCGGTCGGTCCAATTTGGCCAAGGTATTGCTCTAGGCTTACTGAAATGAGCTGATCTTTCATTTATAGCTCACATATAGACTATGCACAAGTCAACAAAGGAGATCTAAAACTACTTTCTAAACTATTGTGCAATCCTGCTTGGCACATGACTAGAAACAACCAAGTTAAGGTGTCAACTAACCAGCCAGCGGCTCCAGTTGATTCATAAACTGGTTCAGATGCTTTAAGTTACAACGATACGCAGCTCACTATGATGCACTGACATCTAATTTTCCTTCAAATTAACCAATTTCAAATGCAAACAGATGGTGGTTTGGGTGTGTAGCCTATATTGCCCCTCTACATGTGGTTTGTTTGGGTGTGTTAATTTTCATTTCTCCACAGAAAAAAAAAATAAAAATGATGCTATAAGCAATGTTATATGTTCGTACCTTTGTATATGTACGTACTGGTGGAGCTGCTTGTTGCCACGCACTGTTCTGCAATAAACTGGTATCATCAAAATCCACGTTGCTTGAAGACGCACCACCTGAATTATCCGGGAATTCTTGCAGTGAGAAAGCCCGGGAATCTGCTATGGTGGCCGACGTAATCTGGGACTGGACATCCTGGCTTGAACTGAAGTTACTCACAAAATAATCTGAAGGATTTTGGAAAGCAGCATCCTTTGATGTGCAAAATTCATCCAAGATGGTGCTTGAAACGGAAGGATCAACCACTGCGCTCCCACCATTACTACCATCAAAGTTCAGACAATTATACATCTCTCTTTGATTATGGCTGTCATCTGACAAATCTCTCAACACATTTGAGTTAGATCTACCCTGAAAACTATAAAGATTTTGTTGAGGTAAGGGAGGAAGTTGGTTCGTCTGGGACAAACACATCAAATTGTTCAACTGGTAATCCCACATTTCATGGCTAACCGAAGATACAGCGGGCTTAACCATTTCTGAGAACACCAAAGAAGAGTCTTGCTTTCCAAAGACAGAATGTCCAGGCGACCTAAGAATTCCAGGAAGGGATTGGCACGTATCTGGGTTCAAATTCCAATCATTAGCATCAGGGTATAGGAGTAAACCATTAGGATTACTAGTGAACTTTGATTGAAGAACATCAAGCTGCGGTGGGTGGCCTACAGATGCTTCCAACTGTGACTGAACAAGCCACGGGCTAGTCTGCAGCTGCGACAAACAATTGTTCTGATTGAGTAATGTCAGCTGATTTACAAGATTCTGTGGATTGAAAGGACTTCCAGCCAGGTTTACTTCATTGCACTGCCCCACGGAAGTTATCTGGCTTAACTGCTCAACTGCAGCCACGGGTTCTGCTTTTGAGACAGTGCTCGCCCCATAAGGCAATTTGTTTCCATGTTTGTTCAGAGCTTGTGGAATTCTCAGAAGATCAGTTTGCAGTGAGAAGTTCGGGTTTGTGGTGGGTTGGTCAAGGTGGATTTGAGAATGATTTTCACCTTCCGACAAAATCTTCTGAGGTTTCTGGGTGATCGATGCATGTGCCAGAGTCTTACCCTCATGTGGGGAAGTTCCCTTACCAGCCGAGTCTAGGACAGCAGGTGGAACAGTCCCGGAATTGTTAATGCTTTGGGGCTTTATTAGCATATTGATAAGTTGTTCAGACCACAGGCCTGACATTGAGGGATATGAAAGATTCCCATTTAGGTTTTGAGGAACCTGGATGAAAGGCCTCTTTATCAAATTCTCCAATTCAATTTGCTCTCCTGTTGCAGTCATAATTTCCATTCAATGAATATCTACAAACTTACAAATTGGAAGACGAGAATAAGAACTAGCTTACCTAAAAATCCAGTTTGGAAAGGTCTCTTGAAACTTGAAGTTAGAGAAGGAAAAATGAAAAGACTTTCAGGAGTCTCAATTTCCCATGGACTAACTCTTTTCTGTTTTTCACTGCACCCAGTCTCATCCCATTCTACCTATTCACAAAACACAAGTTGAAAGTTTTTAGCTGCAGACAAGCAAGTTTTTAAAATTTACTTTACCAGATCTTGAGACACAATCAGGTCAAAGAACGGGACCCAGTCAAGTGTAGTTCAGAAGTAGATTAGTGCACCTGAAGATTACGCCACTTGGAACCAGGCCACCTCAGTGGGTCTAAGTCACTTATGCCAACAATTGTACCCATATATCTGCAGAAAATATGAGAGAGATGAACCAATGAAAACATATTAAAAAAAAAAAAAAAAACTCATTTTAACTTTAAAATGGATGCGACATAGAGCGTATCTTCAGCATAAACAATTTGAAACTCGTTATTAATCTTTCTATCCTTGATAAGAATTATATATATATATATATATATACATATATTATAAATATGATATGCATATCTGTTTTCGCCTTGTATTGTAGCATTGTTCCATTAACTGCTAATTAGGGCATCAAATATAAGTTGGCCCCTAAAGATGAAAAAAAATAATAGCAGCATCCCTCACAATACAAAAGACAAGTCCATGGTGTGTTGGAGTAAAAACAATTGTCCATGAGAGGTACCTGCGCTTGCCTGACTCCTCTGTCTCAAACATCATTCCAAACCTCATACCAACCGAGATTTGGGTGCCATAAACAGATTTTCGATATTTGGCCAAAGGAACTACAAATTCTGAAGGGCATGCCCTGAAGATAAGTAGAGATCACCACAAGCATCAGGAAAATCCTATAACATGCCCAAACATAATAAAATCCCAAAAACAGGCAACTAAATAATAATAATAATAATAAATATTACCTTGGATTGTAGAATATATTAAATGGACTTCTATTAGCAGCAGCATGGGCAGCAGCAGCAAGGACTCCAATATGCATGCTATCGGCAGATAGCACCGATGATGGCAAAGCTGTTTGTTGACGATTTGCACGCCTCACCCCCAGCAATAGTTGTGATCTCTCATCCCTATTTAGGTAATGAAAAAATAATAATTTTGCTGTACAAATAATACTAAGACAATAAAAGCAAGCTGCTGAAGCATAGTTATATTTCCATCTCCATTCATAAAGTCTTGAGAAATTATCTGAAAAAAAGTGCACACCCCCACACATGCAGAAATAATCTCAAAGATTTGTGTCGTTTGCAATGTCAAAGTAGGAAGATAAATAAAGTACATGGGACAAATATGCGACTGCAAATACCTTATAAACAGAACAGCATCACCTGCTCTAAGCCTCTTTGCACCAACAAACATACTCCAACCAGTTGTGAGCAGGTGTCGCTTTGGTTGCCCTACATAAAAAAGCAAAAAGAAAATAATTGTAAGATAATAAATCCAATTCCATTGAGAAGGAGAGAGGGAAAAAAAAAAGAAAAAGAAAAAAACAAACAGAGATCGTCGAACATTGTTCATAAAAATTACAAACAAGATCAGCTATTTAAGTTGCACTTATCTGGCAGTCAAGCATTTCAAACAACAATTATTTTATTATTTTTTTTAAAGTAGAAAAAGAAAATATAATAAGCCTCCTCACCACGGTAAATATGTCGAAATGTCCAGGTATTATCATGCAAGTCACGGACAACAAGCTCTTGAGTTGGAGGTTGCATTGAATAATCCTAAATAAATAAGGAATAACAACGAAGTTACTAAGATTGGAGGATGGCATTCCTCAATCCCAGCACAGCAACTAAGATCATCTCATGCTAGAAGATAAAAACCTCACCAAAAGTGGGAAGAGCTTTTCTGCTGCCCTACGAGGCACTGAGAAGCCACCATGCGTGCTCGTATCACTTGCAGTCAAAGTTTTGCAGAAGAATTCACTTGGATGCTTACTACACTTTAATCCAAAGTCTGGGATAGGGAAGACGTCTTTTTCCTGATTTTAGAGGGGGAAAAAAGATACAAGATTTAGTATCACCAGGGCATGCTGCCATTTCCAGCTATCAAATAGACTTACAAGCATAACAGTAATCAAAGCTAAGATATATTTTGCAGTAACAAGGCTTACAGAGTTGATAGGTTGAAGACTTATTTGGGCATAGATCTCATCTGTATCTTTGTCTGCCTATTGAATATGAGAACGGGTAAGACTACAGTGAATTTAATAAGAAATATAAAAAAAGTGACATTGAAAAAGGAGGTTGTCCAATATCAGCATACATGCAGAGTAACATTGTGAACTTGGCACAACAGCTGAGATGTGAGATTTGGATAGTTTGGTATCTGAGAGGTGGCTGCTCTATTTGTGGAAACTGCTACCTATTATCAGAAATTTGAGTGACCATTAGCATATCACATAACAAATACGCAGGACTAATCATTGGATGGCGAATCATGATCGAATAAAAGGAAACAAATTGTTCAAAATTGCCAGTGATTCCACATATTTCATTGCTGGTGATTCCACAAAGAAATATGTATAAAGAAAATGCCGCTTAGCAGGTGCCTGAATGGGCAGATTCTTTCCTGGCTCTTGTTGACAGTAATTAAGTTATAGCTTGCTAAGTTAACAACCATAACATGACATATACCTCATCTAAAAGTTCAAAATCTCGATCAAAACAAAGAAATTTAAAATTAAAGGACAGCACTAAAAATACAGTGCATGAGCATATCAATATTCCCGGGCATGAAATCAATTCCTCTACCATTTACAATGAGTGTTGTTGGATGCCTTGTCTGGAAAAAGGAAATTAATTTTACCAAGCAAGAAATCACCTAGCATGGACATTGCATTTCACTCTTTAAAGCGAACACACCCAAATTTTGAATGATTATCCAAATAAAGCAAATGTACAAAGTAGCAAAAAAATTCTCTTTCGAGCAATTTAGACAGGAAAATGGAAATTGATATGAAACAATGCAACATAATATTCATTTAATCAGTAAGAAATTTGAAGAGAGTCAAACCTAGCGAATAGACTTCCAAAAAAAAAAAAAAATCAACAGCTAATCCCAGCCATGACCGGGTTTTAGATCAAGCTGAGAATGGCCGTCTGAATTTTGATCAAAATGGCCTGTCACATTGACTAACTCATTAGTTCCTAGTTTGGATTTAAGCTCTCTGTTCTTGCAATCCTTAACAAGTTTAAAGCAATATAAAAGCTTAGAAACAGATGAATCATTCATCTGCAGTAAAGAAAATGGAAAACAAGGTTTGGAAAATCCTAGATTTAGCTTGGTTTTTCATCAGGTGTCTATTCAAGGCTAGCTCCAAAAAACCCCTTTTGGGGTGACAAATCACCAGACTTTAAGGGGCAATGTTTTTCCTAACTTGATCCCTCGCACTTGAAAGATTTTCTCAAAAGTAATATATTAAACAGCTCTAACACCTCCAATTCCATACACCAACTTTGCTGCCCTGAGCTCTATGTAAACTTCATGCAATGGCAATTACGCTGCTAATCTGCCTCAGCAACTCAGAACTTTGAAGAGGAAAGAAGTTCATAACGATAGAAACCAAAGTAAACAAAATTAAACAAAAGCAAAACAAACCTGTTCGCTGTGACCTTGTGGGAAGTAATACACAAGGCCTCCAACATTAGGCAAGGTCACCAATGGGCCAGCACATGCATGCCATAGCTCGGAATTTATTGGCTTGCGAACCCCTAAATCAAACCACGATTAACTACGTCTACAATTAGATACAGAATGGGAAAGATCAAGAAACTAGTTTTAAACAAGCAGATAGAATCTTTTTTTTTTTAATTATTTTTTAAGGGTAAACAAGCAGATAGAATCAACAAACTGAAAGACGGGTAGGAATTAAAATAAGTCAGAACAATTCAAAGAGCCTAACCAGAATGATCATTCATTTGTTTCAGCAATTTCATCTCCTCTGCTAGTGTTTGTGCCCCATTAATCAACCCCTTTGTTTTGACCGTCTCTTCAATAGAACCCATAGGGTCTCTCTCTCTCTCTCTCTCTCTCTCTCTCTCTCTCTCTACTTCAACAGCAAGAACACCAAACCAGAACCCATCAAATAACCACCTAAACCTCGAAAAGTTGGTGTCTTTCTTTCAGAAAACCACAAATTTCCTCAAACCAACCTCAAGAAAACACCCCCTGATTCAGATGATTTGAACATAAAGATTGGACCCACCAAACATATTGCTTGAAAGAAATGGGAAGTGAACGATCTCCGATGAAACTAGAAATAAACCATCAACCCACCTCAAGAAATCACAAACTTCCTCAGAGAACTAAGAAATAAGCAAACCCCAACAGGTCGCAGAATCCGGTATTCTGCTAAGAAACATCCCAATTGGAAGCAGGGCATGCCCCAAAAAAATCCACAACCAAAGAACAAAACCTGCAAGAAGGTTCTGAAATCTAAGTGGGACTCTGTCTCTCTCTATATTAAAGACTTCAACTGAGAGTAAATAAATGGGGTCATCTCCCATCAAAGCACGCGGACCGAAGCATGAGTGGTCGGATTATCAAGTGCTTTTGTTTTGTTTTTGGTTTTTATATCTCGTAACGCTCGGCCGGTGACAGAAGAAACCGACTTTTCAAGGAAAGTGGTCATAATACCGATTCCCCACCTTTGTTTTGGCCCTCTCAATGAACATACAACCAAAAGTTTTCATCTTCTTCCCCATTCTCCTCCCTGTCTACTATTCAGAACCACTCCCTCCCCCTCTCTCTCTCTCTCTCTGTCCCTGGCTGCTTGAGTGCAAGCTCTTATCCTGCGCCCACACTTTCTGAATATAGTGATTCCGTCGCAGCTTTAAACTCTCAAAAGAAATTAGAGTTAAAGAAATAAACAGGAAAAAGCAGAGAAAGACCACGCGAACACGAAAACGTACGCAGAGTTCAGAGAAAAGAGAAGAGAGAGAAAGAGTCAAGAGAATTACAGAAAATATATATAAATCAATGCAAAGCTGATACATCTGATTAAAAATAAATAAACAAATAAATTGCACTTTCCCCATCTACGTGCATTTCCCTTTTTATTTTTTTTCCTGCAGTTAGAATTTAAAAAATATTAAAGAAAAACTAAAAAAAATATGTAAATTAATGAAAAATTCACACTTATCATAAAAATGCATTTTTATGCTGATAATGCATTTCGTAATATTTTTCAAAAATTAGGGATAATAATTATGAAAAAATATTTTTAAATTGAATTTTTAGGCTAAATAAAAATATATTTTAAAAATACATTTTCATTAATAGTAAATTTCTAAATTATTTTGTTCAGACAATATTCCATTTTTATTCTCACAATAGAACCAAAAAAATTTCCAAAAGTGGTATTTGTTACATTTTGCGTTGGTGGAGTAATTTTTTCTAATTTTTCATTTTTGTAATTTTATTTACGCTTGAGGAAAATTTAAATTTTTTACTTAAATTTTGAAAAATTAATATATTGTCAAAGACATACAAAGTTACCCCGGATAATAAATTTGTTAAAATTTAAAATTTTTTTCAAAATTTGCAAACAATTTACAAGTTTTTAATAAACATATAAAAAGTTGTTTTTTTGTAACTTTTCGTGCAAAATTGCAAAAAAAAAAAAAGAAAAATGTCTATCAAAATTAAGACAAAATTAAGAATGAAATGACTTTTTTTTATATCAACTTTGCTCGATCAAGTAAAAAAATTATTAGATCAATTTGATGATAAGGAAATTAATTTATTTTCAAATTAATTAATTTTAAATATTGTACTTCGTACTAAATTTAAATTTTATACAAGTATTTTATAAGTTAAAATTTTAATTTTAATAGAGTAAATATGCATTTAAAAGATATGATTAAATTTAAATTTTGTTAACTGCTTGGAAATTTCATTTCCAACTCAAACATATAAATCATTTAATTAAAAATTAGTTAATTTATAATTTTGAAACAATGTAGCAAGTCTTTATTATTTAGAAATAATTAGAGTATTAGTCATTATTTGCTGCACTAATTGTCGGTTTTTTTGGGCCAATGAATAATATTTTTTATTAAAACTAAAATGGTTATTATAGTTGAAATTTTTAGGTATGCTAAATAATTTAAATAATTAATCATGCAAATATTAAAGTAATAATATGAAAGTAGAAAAATAAAAAGAGACAATATTTGACGAGGAAAAACTCAAATTAAAAAAAAAAATCTCGAACCCTTTACTAAATCACAAATGAGTTAAAATATCAACGGCGCAACACACTCAAATTCGAATTCACGTTGGCACTCTTTATTCAAATCCATGATGCCCTAAAATTCTAGTGAAAGGTACAATTTTCAAAATATATTTTATATCTTAGAAAATTTATTTGTGTACTTGAGCCCTACTTGAAATAAGAATTTGTAAATCTATATATATGCTTCAAATTTTAATGTATAATATAAAATTGAAGGGGTATATTATAGAGTCTCGTGAGAGATAAAATTTTTTCCTTGTGAGTTTATAGGTCTTTCTCTTATTATTTTCTTTACTCGTTGCTAAGTCTGTTTACTTTCTAAGGAATTGAAAAATCGTTTTCACTTAATTTAGGTGTGTCGAGGATTTAGATAGATATTTGTTGAAAATTAAAAAATTAACATAAAATATAAAATATATTTTAAAATTGCAGATATTTGCTACTATTAAAATAATAAATATATATAATTTAAAAAATAACAGATTGACAGGTAATTCGTTAACCCCATCAATTAACCGTTTAATCCGATAACATATTAACTTTGATGCGTTAATGGATAAAAAAAAAAAAAAAATGAGCCGAGCCCGAGCCTAATCGGACTCGCTAACCTCAAAATCTGACAAGTTGCACACCCTAATAATATCTATTTGGGGAGAGCAAAATCACTTCGTCAACTATGGGTATGTTGGGCTTTGGAGGTGGCAGAAAGTAAATTTTATTTAAGTAATTTTTATTTTTTATGACATTAGTTTAAAAAAGAGGATAATAATTATTGTGTTAGTATAATTTAATAATTTAAAGTTTGATCGAATAATTTAATAATTTAAATTATTTTGTCAAAATAATATTTAACAAAAATAATAACTATTTATTAAAATAATTTATTTTATTAAATAAAAACTATTTCTCCTAAAAAAACAATTCACTAGATTATATATTGTATTAGTATAATTTACCAAAATTAATAATTTATTTAAATAAACTAAAATTAGTTGTTTAATTAAATCATTGTATCAAAATAAAAATATTTTTTAACAAATAATCATTCATTATTAAAATTAATTACTATTAAAATATTAATATATGATAAATTTATTTTTATTATTAATATTTTTATTTAAAATTATATTTTTAATGATATATATTTTATTAAAATAACAATTGTTATAATATTTTACTAAAATTAAATATTAACTTTTGTCTTCTCATCAATTTACTCTCATTCTAAACACAATTAATTTTGATTCTTTCAAGATTTTTAACATTTTAAATATAATATGATTATTATCATATAATATTTACTCTTTCAATCAAAACATAAAAAATTATGAATTTGTTACCCAATTAACTATTAATCAATAACAATTACCTATAATTTTTTATCCTTAAAATTTTCACTACGTACCGAACCTCCCCATGTGTAGAAGCCAAGAGCATTTTGTTTGAACAAATGATGCATATCATTTTCGCGAGTCAAATGTGGGTTTAAGGGTAACTAATCCTAAAAATAAAATTATAGAAGTATAATGTAACAAGCTCAAAGTATAGGAGTGAAAGTGTAATTTAATTTAAAAATTAAAATAAATAAATAAATAAAATAGTGAGAGAATTAAAAGTTAAAAGATGGTCATTTATGTTCCGTTTGGCGTAAGAAAAAAACGTGATAAATTGAGATAAAATATGGTTTGGAGTTAATTTTGGCGTCCTTATTTTTTGAAAAATACAAATCGTGTGAACGGATTTGGAAAATCGTTCCCATAGATTTAAAAAAATTCACAAAAAATAGCCACAATGTTACTCATTTGAAAGTTTTTGACATGAAGATTATGATTGTATAAAAAATTTACATATTTGATTAACCTACTTTCAGATTTTTTTATTTTTTTAGTGAAATATTGAAATTTTTTGAAATTAATGATGGTAAAAAAATTTAAAATAGAGAAGTTGTTAGAGATTTATAGAATTTTATGGAAAAAGTTAGTATAGCAAACGGGCCTTACCATACACAGAGAGATGAAAAAGAAAATGACAATATGCGGCGCATTTTAGCACGTGAAACACGAGGAATTGGAAAAAGCTATTTCTATGTTTTTCTCGAGGAAGATAGATGTTGGGATTTAATTTTCCTTGCTTTGGCTTTCAGTTTGATTCGATCGATCCTCTTTTACCTGCTCCTTTTCTTTTAGCACTAGATTTAGACCTCTTTTCCCCGTCCTTTCTCGCCTGATTCCTTAGACTGCTCGTCACGCGTGCGGTTCACGACAAACTATGAGGAGGCGCAACTTAAAAGATATTGTGACACGTGTCACCTTTTTATCGCGTCAAAATTTGCAGCCGTTTATGAATCATCGGTTTAATAATTTGGGCAAGGAAAAGTTTAATTTTCAAATTTTTATAATTTTTTTATTTTATATAATTTTCACTAAATTTAGATTTTATTTAACAAAAATTAGTTTTAATACGTGCTAATTACATTTGTAAAATAAAAAAAATAATTAAAAATTTACGCCCGTTTTGATAAAAGTTAAATGTTTTAAAAAATAACAAAATTTTTTATTTTTTTGATTTTACTCTAATAGAGGTGAAGTATTTTATTATTTTTTTATGAATACAATCAGTATAGTTAAAAATATAATTTTTAAAAATAAAATTAAAATTTTAATAAAAAAGTCATATAAAATAAAAAATATATATTTTTTAGTAGTTAAACGCACCGTAAACCTCAAGCTTCGCACAAAATCAACTTCAGATTTTTTTTTTTTTTTATAAAAATAGAATACACGTAGGTTTGATTTGGAAATAGTTAGCTCTACTTTTTTTATTTTCATTTTTATTTTGTATTATTTTTTAGTTATTTGATAACTTTCAGATACTATTCACCTTCGTAAAAAAAGATACCCAATAACATTAAAAATTAAAAAAAAAATCACGTACAAATTAAAATTTTTAGCTTTAAAAAAACTTTTTGTACATGAATTTTTTTATTTATAAATTTTCATGAATTTGAATAACATGTCTATGTGCTATTAAATAAAAAAAAGTAAAATTAAATTTTGATAAAATAAATCATATGAGAAAAAAAAATAAAACAAAAAAAATAGAGGTAACTTTTCCCAAACCATCCCATAATTTTTTTTTTTTTAATATCTATTTTAACTTCTTTGATAAAGCCGGAAATCACCCTAAAATTTGCAGTAATAACAAAAACTCGGTTGGTGGCCTTCATCTCCGGGACATGATTTCGTAGTGCCTATTTCTCTCATTTTATTTTAGTAAGTCACGATGGTCAGATTTCTGGGTGACAAAATTGTAAATAATTAAATAAATCAAGTCCATTTAAATATTGAAATATTCAATTTATGAAATGGATGTATAAATTTCTTAACCACCCTAGTAAATTTTCAATTTTAGTATACTGAGTTCATTACATAATTTGACCACTTTAATAATCTATATTAATTGTAATACAAATAAGAAAATAGATTTAGGTAGAATGGCAGCAAAATGTATAATTTATTATTTTATTTGGTTACAATTTTAAATAAGAAAATAATACACTCATTCTACTTTATATTTTTTCTCGTAAAATTATGGGAATTACTTTATATTTTCCCGTAGAATAAGACAAGGTTAGATATTATTTTTCGACCTAACTATAAAAAACATACTAAAATCCGATTAGTAATTTAAATCATTTAGTACTCTTGAAATTTATAGAAAATTGGATACTTGTCTATTTAAAATATGGTGTTGGTAAACAAATAATAAGCTCAGACACAGATTAATACCCAATAATTTATTATTCAGGATAAGTACACTATATTTAATATCCTAAACTTGATGAATATTTATTTTTGTACCTAAACCTATTCTATTATCCGTTAATTTTAATAGAGGCAAAATAAAATTATTATTTCTAAGAATGATTTATTCTCCTATGGGAAGAATGAGTTTTAGTGGGGCATTTTTTAAATTATTCTCATTTTTTTTTACTTAATAGAATGCTTACTTTTATATACATATATATATATATATATGTGTGTGTATATATAATATTAATATTCACATTTACATATGTTTTCATTATATTATTACTGTATTTATATTTTCTCTCCTAAATTAATATTTGCATTTTAATTAACTATTATATCATGTTTAATATTATCATTATTGCTCAATCGTCCTACATTGGGTCCATTTGGTGTTTCAATATATTCCAACTATTCTTATTTGATCGCTAAAATTTGATAATTGAAAAATGTCGTGTTTGGTAAAAGGTTGTCGAGGTTGAAGAAAATTTTAAATGAACTAAAAAAATTAAAAAAAAATAGTGATTTTATGTGTGTGATAATTTGTTTATATATTTGATAAAATACTTTTGGGAAGGGAGTTAATAAAAATTAAAAGTTAGAAAATATTAACAATCTGTCAAACGGAGCAATTATAGGCACCGTTTGGCAACTCAAAAAAATATCAAAAGTTAACTTTTGGTGTGTTTGACAAAATCATAAATTTTTTTACTTTTTTGATTTGTTACAATAAAAAGTACACTTCATAATTATAACTTTTTTGATTTGCTACAGTAAAAAACATACCAAACATCCAAAAGTTATCACTTTTTTACTTTGTTACAGTAAAAAATTTACCAAACACTCAAAAGTTACTAAAAAATACTAAAAATTTCACTTGATTCAACTAAACACATAAAAAAGTGAAAAAAAAAATACCCAAAAAACTATCAAAATTTGAATTTTTTTAAACTTCCAAACACCCCATAATCTAACGATGTAAAAAACCAAAAACCGTCCACCGTCCACGGTTGGAAGTCGTTGATGCTTCATCTTCCCTCTGCAATACGGTTAAAAAGAACGGAGGCCTAATTGAACCTCTAGATCAGCAACCGAAATGAGGTGTCCGTCTGGCGTCCTGCGTGGATGATGCAATTGGTTGAGGTAAAGGCCTGTGGTACGGAACTCACCTCTTGAAAAGGTCAACTCTGAAATGTGGGTTGGACCACATTGTAGCATTTATTATTTATCAATGGACAAACAACAATATGCTTCCCTCGTTTATTTTACAATCAATAATAACTTGTACTTACTTTGAATAAAATTAATATTAAAATTTTAATATGGTTAAAATTTTAGACAAAATGTTTAAATTAAAAAAATAATAATCCACCAATTTTAAATTTTTTTCCAAAATTTTAGGTTATAACAGGAACTATATGTGTTTTTGTCTCTCTCTCCCTAATTAATTTTTGATAAATACTGTAAAAAAAACACAAATGGTTGTTTTAAATTTAAATGTTTAATTTCTTAGAAATCATAATTAGACGGAATTTAAATTACTAGTTTTGATTTATATATCATCTCCGATTTTAAAATATGATGAAATTTAAACACCAAAGTTGTTTTGTGATATTATCGTTATTCTTAAAATATAGTGAAATTTAAAACACTAAAATCGTTTTGTGAGATATATAATAGTATGATTCATTAAAATAAGAATTGAACGAAAAGTTAAAAATATAAAAATAATCTCAATCGTTAAATGAAAAAAAAAATTTAACCATTAAATTTTAATTTGTAAGAAAAATGTTTTTAAAAACTATCCTATTTTATTGTAAAGATAATAATAATTAGTATTAGGTGGTTGTATTGCACCTCATCCGTGTATCAATATTTAAGATAAATAACTCGAATGCAATACGAAGTTATGTATTTTGCTTTTTTATTTTTTTATTTTTTTGGCACTGGGAATGCTACTTGTTTGGTTCACTGTAGTAGAATAAGCTTATTGTTTTTATATATTATTCTTTTATTTTTAATAGAATAATACGTATGTATGAACAACTAGAATTTCATTTAAATTTTCCTGTTCCTTAAATGGTTAGTTGGCCCAACCACTGTATTGGAGGTCTCTAGTTTAATTCGCTTCCCATACATAGACTATTAAATAAGTCATATTATACATGTTTATACTACTATATATATAAAACACTATAAATATTTGATAAAATCTCAAATTTAATGAAACCTTAAATTAAGTAAAACTTTTTAGCTTTTTTTATAATTACTAATAAGTCATATTATACATGTTTTTACTATTATATATATAAAACACTATAAATATTTGGTAAAATCTCAAATTTAATGAAACCTTAAATTAGGTAAAATTTTTTGACTTTTTTCATAATTACTCATCAACTTCTCACAATTACTAATATTTTTAATAGAAATAAAAAGAAATTTTTTAGTAATTATGTTACGCTCCTAATTTTCATAACCCAAATACTCAGAGGGTGACTTGGGATTGTTTGTTGAGTGTAAAAAAAATAGAATGATAATAATTCGTTGTCACGCCTCGAATTTTCTTCCAAAGTGGGGGTTGACTCGCAATAATAAATTAAGTGTATTCAAAATCTCTAATTTATCTCAATAATTTTTAAGCTACTAGACTAAATCATTTAGTGGAATTCAATTGTAAGGATAGAAAATAGTATTATAGAACTACCTAAGCATCCCAACTACGCAAATTTAACATTACATACCAAATAAAAGCAAATCAAGTCTAAACTTAATTATTATAATTATCCAACAATTATTATTAAAAACCACAATTATAAATGGAGTCTTTAAATGTTGCGCAAGAAAAAAAAAATAGATAACTCTTTTTGTGGAATATTCAATGAAAATTTTCTTTCTTAAGTTCATCTTCAGTATCCCTGTGCTCAAAGTTCTGAAAATTTTTCTCACAACAAGGTGAGCTATTAAAACTTAGTAATCAGAATCTCTCAGATACCTATATATAATGGTGATAATACTATACTGTATTGTTTAACCTAATACAATGAACGTGATTAGGTAGCATACTGTTTATGCAATAAATAATTTAATAGATCCCAACTGAATAATATAAATTGTACTTACAATAATCTGACAAGTCCATCATTGTAACATTATTTCACTTACACGTCAAAACATTTTAATGTTGTTGTTTTATACCACATTGAAATTGGTGTCGAAGTAGTAGCGAGCTTAGATTCGAATCTATAAGGTCTTGAGATCAAATCTCATAGCGATACAGGTTTTATATATATTTTTCTACATTTTCATATAGAATATTCATCAAATGAATTAAATGTAATTAAATAATTCCAACACATTATTCAGACATAAACAAGAGAAGTTACTAATCATAGTAAATTTTGATAAAGAAGTTTAATTTAAATCCTTATAGAATAATCATATTTCTATGCTCTTTTACCCCTAGCCTTGGGAAACTAGTGATTTTACGGGCTTAGCATCTAATACATTTTGACAGTGTCACCCACCAAAAACCTAGTCGTCGTGACCAGCTACTTGACTAACCAAATCATAAGAGAGAATCCCCCAAACAAAACATATAGGTTCTCATATCTACCTGAAAAGGTTATTTCTACTCACCCATCACCCCATTGTCAAATATAACTTTAGCAATGAGTGCTCTAAATTCATTTTTATCCTTTAACATTTCTAAGGGTACCTTGTATGGAAATAAAACATTTTTAATAGAAATCGGTAATGTTCCAGAATGATGAATCATAAGTGAGGTTATTCAGTCGCATGCATTAAAATTCTAAGTATTTCATCTTAATGCATAATTCAATCATAATTCTGAAGGAATTAAAGATATAACATAGTCACAAATATTAACATTACAAAGACAGGTACTACATGTAAATTAATAAGTAGTAATTAGCTAGAATAATTTAGGATTATAATTAGATTTAAGCTAATTCTTTTAACAAGTTTGTCGGACCAATTTTTGTAAGAATAAAAATATTTCTAATAGAACATTGATCAAGTCGAGACCGTTGGCTCAGTGGGAGAGCGACCCTAATTAATTGCGATTTAAAGTTGCAAGTTTGAACATAAGTAGCTTTGATCTCAGTTTTTTTGCCTCTTTTTTCTTTTTATTTTACTATTTTATGGACTATAGAGATAATAAATAATTCTTTTGGGCTTAGAATTAATCTTAAAAAAATTTCTAAATTTTATTTTATTCCAACATGGGTAGTAAAGTATATAAGTTAAACAATTGAATCAACATGAGATTACAAAGTAAATACATTCTAAGCTTGTAATTCGGTAGGATAATAATATTATCCAAAATAATAATTTGAATTAATTCCAATTATCATCTCATTTATAACCCAATCTTTATCATATTGGAATAGGTTTTCAGCTATAAAAAGTCCAAAAATGTCTATAGAGTTATTTCCAACACTAAGAAAACGTTTGAATAATTTATGAATTAAATTTCATTAAATTGACCGAGCTATGAAAATCCAATTTTAAAATAAAAAGAGTTATATAACTTATCAGATTGACAAAACAATGCCTAAAAAATCAATTAAGATAAATCAAGTTCATTTAAAGAAAATCAGGTGAGGGAAAAACAAATCTTATGTTTCATTTGAGCATTTTATTAAACAATAAGTCTTTCAACCATGGATAAGAAACTAATTATCTAAGTTAGTTATCATAAATATTAGAGTATCAAAATAATATCTAATAGTCAATCAAATTAATTTTGTAGCAATTGGAAGCTGACTAAGTAGGATTTTTTTTTTTTTTTTGAAATGACTAAGTAAGATTTACTTAATAATTCACTTAGGCATTTCATCAAATGGTAGGTGTATTTTACTAGATTAAACCTTGTAAACATAATTAAATATATGAACAAAACTCATTAACATATCTACAACTAACAGAAGAATAATTGGGATTTAAATAAATTTTTAGATATAGAAAAAGAATTCAGACAGTATCTATTTAAAGGCTGAATAGCGATAATAGTTTAAAAGAAAATTCACATAAAATACAGCATAAGTTCAATTTTTGTAAACCTTATATTTCTAGAAACTAGACTTCAAGGCCTACAACTTTCATATTTTACACTTTCTAAAATTCTAAAGTCTAAAGGTTCGAAATAACCTTAAATTCAGCTTGTTTGGAAAATCCAGTTTAACGTGTGTTTAGTATTTTAGGCATGACTTTTGACTCAAATCGGATTGATGCAAATTTATTTTTTGGTTGGAAAGAAGAATTAAAGGGTTATAACTTTCGTGTTTTAGCCGAAACATAATTCCACCATTTTGGGGGTCAAAATCGCGTTGGAGGTTAAAAACAATGAGCTGTCAGCTCACCGAGCTAACCAGAATAGCACCCCTGTGTGGACAGTTGTCCAGAGAATAGTACCATTTTTCTAAGTTTTAATGTCCAGCTCTCTTCTGGTTTCAACTTTTATGCTCTATTTTATATTTTAAGCAATTCCATGCACTATGTGATGTTTTTGAGTCCACATATCATCTTTATGAATGTATGTAAACACTTACAAACCACAAATGCATACTTAAACATATAAATATAAATTCAATCTCACAAGTTATGAAGATAATTAACTAAAAATTTCAACACCTTGAAGTTTTATGCTTCAAACCTGGAAAATACTTTAACTTCAAATTAATCCTACCAACATACATTATGGTTCATATTGAAGATATGGAATACATTCTAGGAGGTTTGTCATCTTAGCCCAATGAAGATTTTGGTGACCAAGTCGAAGAAAGAAAAAAAGTTGAGCTCTGAACACTAACCGAATTGGGAAACTCCAAGCTTTTCTTTCTTTTCTTTTTCCGTGAACACCACCGATTCTCCAACTAACATTTAAAGTTTTTAAAGAACACTCAAGCCTCACAACTCTCTGGATGCCTTAGGAATTTTTTTTTAATCACTTAAAAGAGTATTATATAGGCAGCTCTTGAAACTTTACTCACTAATGATGGTGGGTCTCAGTGGGGAAAACAATCCATGCTTTGGTGGCTTCAAAGCCAAAAATATTATATCAAGAGGTTGAAGGAGGAGTCGTGATCCAAAAATGTAGCTGGCTTGAACTATTCAAGCAAATAATTCTAACGAATTATAGAGGAAATGATAGAGGAATATAAGTTTTGCAGAGAGTTTGATGAGTTTTTACTATTCATGAGTTAACTCGGTGAGTTAAGGTGAGTTAAGATAAGTTGCGGGTGAGTTGAATAACGGGTTGATCCATAGATTAATGGGTTTGGGTTGAATCACATAGGTAATTGGGTTAGAGACTGTTAGGATAAAAGTTTAAAAATATCACATTAAACTCCCACATAAATTGGAATTAAATCCGAAAATATTTTCAACTAATTTTATCATTTCAAAAATTTGAACCTCAATTTTTTAGATTTTTATTATAACAAATATCACCAACACACGTACGTAAATTAATTAAGGGAAAATAAAATTCAAGTTATCATGAATTATCACTAAATAAGTAAATTTAATTTTGTATTTTTTGGTATTTCTTAAATATTCTTTTTAACCACCCACCACTTTTACGTTTTTTTCTTTTTTAAATGCCATTTAATTACAAATTATTTACTTAAATTTTATTTAAAATTAATCATCATTAATTTATTATGTGTTATTTTTTTATACTTTCATATAACATATTTTTCTTTAACAAAAAATTATTGAGATCATTTGAAGGTAAATTTTATATTTAATAATATTTCTTTTGATAAAGCCACCATTTATTATTGTGTGAATAATTTTTAGAAAATAATTTTTAAAAAATATGAAAAAATATTTTTCAAAATAAATGGAGCCAAAATTATGACTTATTTTTAGCAAATAAAAATTATTTATGCTAAAAATTTTAAAATAAAAATTATTTATGTTAATTGATTTAGAAAGAAGATAAATTAAAAAAAAAATCTTCCACTTTCATGTTTGATTTTTGAATCTGAAGCGAATAAAAATAGAAAAAATAAATCAAGGAATTCTAACCCTTTTTTTTACTTTCCTTTTAATTTCTCATATTATATATACATATATTTTTTTTTTCATGAAGAAACACTCGAAGCGTACATTTAATTTGGTCATTTCCCACATATTTTATGTGTTTTTGTAAAAAAAAATAAATAATATTTTTAATTTAGAGAATATTTAATAAAAATATACTTAATAGAAAATAAGAAATAATAAAATTAATTTTTAAAAAATTAAGATTTTAGTATGATTTGAAATTTTTTAAAAATCACTAGAATACTCTATGCCTCTTTATGATATTTTAGAAATCAAGGAAATTTTTAAGAAATGTCTCAAATATTCTAAAATATTGTAAATATTATAAATTAGAATATTCTAAAACTTAGAGTGATTTATAAAAAAATGTGTCGAATATTGTAGATAATTGTAGAAATCTCTATGCATATTATAAATATTTTAAATATTTTGGTAGTTGATTCTAAAAGTATAATCTCCACTG
This sequence comes from Vitellaria paradoxa, assembly GCA_019916065.1. NCBI lineage: Eukaryota > Viridiplantae > Streptophyta > Magnoliopsida > Ericales > Sapotaceae > Vitellaria > Vitellaria paradoxa. The sequence goes on along the minus strand of CM034233.1, from coordinate 6,676,619 downwards.
TTGAATTAAATAAATATCTACCCTCCATTACGAAAGTAAAAGAATATAAATGGGGTTGAGTTTATTTATTTGTATAAAGTATAAGCATCCTAGTTCCAAGCATTCAAGTGAATTAATGAATAAACAATTCACAAAAAAAAAAAAGAAGTTGTGTGTTCAACTCTTACACAAGTTAAAAATGTTTTTTAGTAATTACCACTTAGTTAAGTAAATTTAGTTTTGTAATTTTTAGCATTCCTTATATGCTCTGTTAAACACCCGTTATCTTTACATATTTTTTATCTTTTTAATTTTCACTTAATTAAAAATTATTTACTTAAATATTATTTAAAATCTATATAATAAAATATATCTTTTGATGTGATGTTTGTCCTATATGACATGAGAGAAAGAGAGACTTGGGAGATGGGGTTGGTTGAGTTGTATTGTTGAGTTGGTTGAATTCAATATTTGTCCTACGTGACTGACCTGCAGGGTGTGGTTGTGCGCTCTGACATGCTTTATGATTTGGTACAATGGCATGTCCGTCTTCTAGGAAGAGTCAAAGAACACAATTTTTGAAATTTGTAATTCAAATAAATATATATATGTATACTATGTTTTGTAAAATTATATAAATTTTATTTTACTTATATTATCTACAAATGTTATAGAGAGTTATACAACAACAATAATAAAATTGTACACATTTATTAGACAATATATAGATACCTATTAGACAAAGTAAATTAAAATTTTAATTTAAAAATATATTTAAACTTTAATTTTTTAAAATTTTATTAAAAAATAAACATTAAAATTAAAATTTAATTTCAATTTTAATGTACCTAAAACTTAAATTTTAAATGCATACACTTTTACATTCTGTGTCAATTATATATTCAGGAAATTTAAAATTTTGAATTTGAGATATTTTTAACTGTTAAATTTGTTAAATAGCCAAGATTATTTTTTTCTCTTTCTTTCCATATTTTTTGAATACTTTTTATGTAAAAGATTTTAAATTAATATTTTAAAAATGTGATAATATAGTAATAAATAATAATAAAATTTTATACCTTAGTCTTTTTTTATTTTTATAGGTTATTTTTACACTTTTTTATGTAGGTTTGCTTTACAAATTTAAAATTAAGCTATTTATATGTTAAATTATATTTTTATACTTTCAGGTACGGGCAATTGCTAGTTAGCTAATATTTTAGAAGTGTTTTAATATTTTTTTATTTTAAATTCATTTAGTAATTTATTTAAAATTAAAAATGTATATTTACTTAAAAAATATCCACACATGTAAAGGTAGATTTTAAATAGGTCTACATTTTAGATAAATTTAAAAGTGTGAATTTAAAAAAAAATTAAACTAACAATATATTGACAAATATTAAAAAAGTATCATTTAATTTTTAAGCTTAAAAAAAAAAAGGGAGGGGTCCCCGCTCCCACCAACCCCGCGTCGCCTCGCATGCTTTTACCCCCTGAAATGCATGGGGACCACCAGCTCACCGCATGCATTCATGTGGACGCTGAACACGATCCACCGGTCCGGATTCGATGATGAAATCGAGCGGCACGCCGAAGAGGGAATGGGATGGTCTCTGTTCCACCATAGCACACTGTCCAATGCGCTTTGGGACTTAAACTCGCCGTAATATCAGGCTCTCGGCACATAATTCTGGGCTCCACTCGATTTTTTCAATATTCCAACACCGCTGATCTAGTGACACGTGGCAAACATGCAGTAATTATTCCTCAAACCCACAAAGTTACATGCATATGCGCATATTTATTAGTAAGAAAGGTCAATCTCGTTACTTCCCGAGTTATTGGCGTTTCGATTTATCTAGCCTTTTTTTTTTTTTGTTTTTTTTCAAAGCCTCGGATCTGTTTGTTTTATCGGGAATAAGGAAAAAAAAAATATTACAATCCTCTTTTTTTTTAATCTCTTATCAATTATAAATTATAAGTTTCAAATAAAGGATAGATCTTTGAGTCCAAAATTAAATAATTATAATATAAAATTGAATCACGTTTTTAATAATATTGGTGTTTTTACGTATAGAATCAAATCAAATTAAGTTGATTCAAATCTTAAAAATAATTTATTAATTTGAGAATTGAAAAATGAATCCACTAATTCAATTTAAAATAATAAAATTAGTTTCAATTTTCAAAAATTTCTTTATAATATTTTTCCATGCGGAAGTCTAATAATCAAAAAGATGGAGCCGATTCAAAACCCGAGTCAAAGAAAAGACGGTGGTGGGGACTAAACAGTAATGTGGGGTCCGCCAAGCATGTAGGAAAATTGTGAGGTTGTGGGCCACCACTTCATAATTAATTCAGTGGTCATACATTTCCCACTCAATAATTTGAAATCTACAATTAACGATGGAGCAAGCTTTCATGCGATCTAAGTTATTTGACTAACGTGACTTGGAGAGAATCTGCGAGATTTGTCTTAACTTAAACAATCAGTTGTGATGTGAAAACTTTATCAAATTGATGTTATTTTGACTTTAAAGTCTGCGCTGTTTCAATTTATTTTAAAAATTTTCACTACAATTTTATTATTAAAAAATATAAATACAAACACAAAACAGATACTACGGGTTTGTTTAGAATAAGAAAAAATAAGATAAATTGTGGTTTGGAGGGAGTTCGTAATCCGTGCAGTGAGAGAAAAAGTTGACGTGATATAAAGTTAACAGAGATTTATAAAGATTTTTGGAGATTTTCAGCAAATTTGTGCAAGCCAAACGGACCCTAGATATTATAATTAACAAATGCACAATAGAAATACAATAAATATGATATAAAATAATTAACGTGCCATTTGATATACTTGTTTTTAATTTATTTTCTATTTTGTAACTTTGAAAATAAATAAAACAACTCAAAACGTATTTGATTACTTGTGTTTTAAAAATATGTTTTAAAAAAAAGGAAAATGGCGAAATGATAAAAAAATCATTTTAAATGTTTTTAAGACAACATAAGAAAAATATCAAAATGTGAAAAATAGAAAATATTAAATTAAATATATTTTCTATTTTTTAATTTTAAAATTTTCAAAATATAAAATAAAAATAAAAATAAAAATAAAAAATACAAACCAAATGATATCTAATTAACTGCCGGTGTGTTGGGATTACATATATAAAAGCAAGGCGTTCGCCACTACTCATGGCATGGATTTGAATGCAGAAGGAAGCTGGAGCACACGTTGTGGGGCCATGCCTTGTGCGTTGCCTGCATAACTGTTCAATTTTATCAAATTATGAGGACAGTGACAAAACATATGAATAAAATAAAAATATGAAAAAAAAAATGCAAAACAAAGAAAAATCAGAAGAAAGGAGATAGAGATGGGAGACGGAGAGAGTAGTGTGACAGCCTGGCGGAAAGAATGCTTAGCCCCATGAAGTGTGTGAACTTTACTGAACAGTCAAATGATTGAGATTATAATGGGAATAATAACACACTAAATATTAGAGTAAAAACAAAGGCATTAATGAGAAATTAATAGAGAGTGGGGGGCTAAGTATTGATGAGTTGGGGTCCAAGTCCAACCATAATAATTGAAACTGAAAGTGAATGAAAAAGCCAGAAGGCCGAAATTGGGCGTGGTTTGAGAGGAACTTATTAAAAATATATGGCTGAGTTTATAGTAATAAAAAGTGAGACAAAATAACATAATTTATGAGTTTGTAATTCGTGTAATGGGATAAAAAATAAATAGCGAAGGTTTGTAGAGATTTTTAGAGTTTTTCATCAATTTTTTACAAATCAAACGCACCCTATATATATATAGGCATTGGAGGAGTGAAAGGGCATAGTTTCTTTTGTATCATCATCATTTCTAAGTGAAAATTGCTCTCTTGATATTTAGGAGGTGTTTGATTGGTCAAAATTTACCCATTTTTTTAACTTTTTGTACTTTCTTCTAATTAAAATTTATTACATATTACTTTTACTACTTTTATTATATCTTTTTGCCAAACTTTTACCAATTAAACACCTCTTAGATTATAAAGGGTCCAATATAACGGTTAAGTAAATTGATAAGATCTTAAGTTTGTTCCCCACTTTTTTTTTTTTTTTTTTGGTTCCCCACTTAATATTAATTTTTTACTCTAACATCAGTTAAGGTACAGGTAAAGTAGTCCGAACACTCTGAGTTAAAATAAAAAAATGAGAGGATGCATTTATTCCGAGTTACAAAAAAAAAAGAATAAAATAAAATAAAATAAAAATGTATGTGTTTGACAATTGACTTTTGCTAGCTTTTTATTAATTACTAATTTTTATTAATTTTTTTAAAGAGAGGTTTTTATAAACTTCAAATATATTAAAGGAGATTTTTATAATTAGGCTAATATATAGAAAATTAGTGTGATTTTACCTATGTGGATATAGTTCCTAAAGTTTGGGTTGGATATGTAGGAACACAAAATATGCTACTAAATACCAAACTGAATTAATAAAACATAGCACCAAACTAATGCAACCCACAAAGTGTTGGGAGTTGATTCTATTATGGGATCTTTTAATTAATTTTTTGTGTTGCAACCATCAATTTACGATTTTGTTATAAATTCATTTCACCCTTATCATGAATATCTCTCTTTAACTATTAGCCGACAGCTTTATTTATGGAGGATGAAATATTTTTTTTTTTGTTCACTGCATTGCGTTGCCCTTTTAAAATAAAGAATGGCACTGAGAAAGAAAATGAAAGGACACTCTCACTATCCAGAGTACATATGTATTTACACACATTATTAGGTACAAGAAAAAAAATTAATTAGTAGAGACAAAAAAAGTAAAATTATAATAAATTTTTTTCATGTTTGTTTGAGAGTTTAGGAGTCAGAAAAAATAATAACTTTCTTTGAACCGATTTGTGCATCAAAAAGAGATTTAAAGGAAAAAAAATGTATATTATTTTTTTGTCATTAGATTCTTTCGGAATTTGTAGGGTCATTAATTTACTCTTATAACACTTGACAACCTTTTCATTTTTAATTTTATACCTAACACACCTTTTATGATTCTTTTCTAATAGCTTTTTCACGAGTTTTTTTTTTTTTTTTTTGGGAGGGAGGTTGGGGGAGTGGTGTGGGGTTTAAGTCATGAAGAGGATTCAGGAGCTAACTTAGTCCCATAATATTGGTCTTGTGAGTTATTGGACCAAAATTAGAAGGCATAAGTTTAAAATTTTTAAGTAAGGATTTTTAAGTTTATTTTTATTATAACCTGTTCAATTTTGAATTAATAACTCATAAGTCTGATGTCACGCAACTAATGATGTTAGCTTCCTCCTTTTCCACGAGTATGTGAAAAATTGTTAATGGATTGGTAAGAATTTAGAACTATACTGTCAAGATTGATGTGGCCCAAAGAGCCCGATAGTTGTTAGTTGGAGTTAGTCAACGCAAATGGATGGATTTCTAAAGCCCAACCCAGCCCAAAAAGGAAGTTACCTTTGGGCCTACGCGCCCAGGTAGGTTCAGTTTGTGCTGACGTGTTATTGTCGAGCTCTGATTAGGGTTTTGGTGGTTGGGTTTCGCCATTGTTAAACAGAAACCCCAGCTTCAAAAATCGATAGTAGGTGGGTAGTGGTTCCTTCGTTTTTGGAATCAAAAACAATGGAGGGATTGAAGGTATCTGATGCAAATCTGGTCGTATATGTGCACCCTTCCAAGTCCAACAAGGTCTCTCAAGCCATTCTCCGCGAACTCAATTCTTTGCTTTTCAAGTAAATTACTTGCCTCACTCTCTACTTCTTCATTTAATCTTTCAAATCACTCATCTTATATGTTAGTCAATATTTATCAATCTGAGTTTTGATATATATATATATATATATTTAAATACATACATACATACATACATTAAAGAATGTCAAGAACTTCTGATTTATATTTCATACAACAGGGGAAGGGACCCAAAAGAAAAAAAACCAAACAATTGTAAATTTTTGAGGTATTTATTTATTATTATTTTTATTAATTTTAACTGTGGGTTCTTTGAGAGGTTTAATGAAGCTTTTGAAGGTATTGTATTGGCTTATGATGTCAATGCCCCTTCTAAGCTGGCGAGGATTATTCCTGGAATTCATCCTTACTTTGGAGTCAAGCTAAAAGCAAAACTGTTACTTTTTCATCCAAAGCCAAACATGCTTTTAGGTAGTTCTTTTGTGTTTTCCTTGTAATATGTTTTATGATACTAATAGAAGTCAATTTTTGCATGCATATACGGAGATGTGTCAAAGCCATCTTATTCTCTGATCAAGCTCTAATACAATTGCTAAATAGAAACCCTTTTAGAGAGGTCCAGATATATGGTATTTACGATTAATTTAGATTTATGTTACAATGATATTTGCTTTTTGCCTATTTATTTCTTCTTGGTATTATTTATTTACTTGGTTGGTCCTTGTGGGTTGTTGTACACACAAATTTCATGTATAGAAAATAAAAAAAGTCTATAAATAATTTAATTTATTGATTTTAATATAATGGAATACAATTAATCTCTGGGATTATCTAATAAAAGAAAATCAATCCCCTAATTCTCCTCTTCAACACCTCAATTCTAGGGCTTGAAGTTTGATCTCATATCAAACAGTTGAAACTTAACATTTCTTACTTAAGAGCACCTACTCAGGGCTTGAGCTTGATCTCAAAATTGATCTTCTTGCTTGAGAGAGAAGAGAGGCCTCTAGAAATTTGTAGGCAAAAAGAAATCTCTTTTCCTTGAACAGTGACCCTTATTTATGGTAGAAGTGGTGGCTTGCATATTTTCTTATTGCTAATTATTCCAATTTGGAAATAAAATTAATAAAAATATTTGTATGCAAGTGGGTAGATTTGATTGGTCATTCCTTATCATCTTCAAGGCTACAATATTTTTACATGTGGCAGCACGTGATTCCTTCACTTGTATAATTTTAATGCTGGTACACATGACACGTGGGAATATTTGATTTGTCAATTTTATTATTTGTTTAGGATTTACGTGACATGTAGCAATTTTTTGATTTGCCAAACTTTGTGCCTACAGTAATGTTGTTGTTTTGTTTCTTCTGTAATTTTCAGAACGAAAGGTAGTGAAGGTTGGCCAACAATCAATCCATGTCGTTGTTCTTGGTTTTTCAGCTGCTATCATAACAGAGGAAGACATTCGAGAAGAATTCAAATATAAAGTTGTACGTGCCTTTGGACTATTTTGTTTATATGTGCATATATATTCACTCATCTTATGGGCTGATGGTTAATAATAATCGATGTGTCGCCTGAATTCTTATCTTACTACAGAAACACGGTGAGGAAGTATTTGTTAGCACATCCCACGAGCGGCATAAGATAAAAGTTGGAATATTTTACGTTTCTTAGTCAAGAGGTGACATTTTATTATGCTTTTGTGTAACTGGTAAATAATGTTTAATTTGATTTGCCGTGTATCAATCATGGTTCCTCTCTCTCTCTCTCTCACACACGCGCGCGCACACAAACACACACACACACACAAATATGCAGGCTCCAAATGTTCATGGAGAATAAACTGTAAATGCCGTTTTTGGGGTGTAATATCTCAATACAACTAGGCTAGTCATGGATTTGTTTGATTCCATTCGAAAGCTAGGAAGTGATACGGAGTTGTCTCTTATATCTCCATTTTGTCCATTAAAACTCCATGTTGGAAAGTGAATACTAGAAGTGATGAGGGAGGCCAATATTAGTGAAACATTTTCCCTGTATTAAAAAAATAAATTATATAGCAGTACTATTTTCTATCGAGCATTTTGTTTTGGTTGGAATATTTTTTTCCTTTTTTAAATGTAATTGGCGGCATTCATAAAATGGGTGGTTCTTGTTTTCTTCAATATCCAGAGACTCCAATTTTGGTATTTTTGCATGCAGCAATCTAACTGCGCATAAACAGTTGTCCTTGTGATAGTCAAGGGTGAAGTTGAATATTTAACCTCTCCCTTTCTTATCCACCATCCCTTTTTATGTGGAGTTTCAAGTTAGTTATAGGCACTGACTGTTATAACAATGTGTGTGTATGTGTTTTTATTTTATTATTGTCGCTTTTTCTCTTTCTTTTACTTTCTAGTGCATTTGATTCAAAAATTTCCGCTTGAGCATATTGTGCTTCGTTGTTACATTTTGATATTTATTATAATTCCCTGGTATGCCCAAAATAAAAGAAATATTATTTTGAATCTAAGGATTATGTGACTTGTAGTTTTAATGAGGCGATACTTCATATTTCTGGATCCTTGCTCCCAGTTCACACGGGAAGTCTCCGCTGGTTGGGTAGAAATATGGAAGACTTGTCACTTGATGTCAGGTTTTTTTCTGAACTTGGAGCTTTAGAAACTAGGTGGAAATTAATTACTTAATTTATAAATGCATCTCTTCTACTGGGTGTTGTTCCTAACTATTCTTGTGCATGAAACAAATATGTAGGAGTACAAAAAAGAGGAAAGAAGGGGAGGGAAGAGGGGAAATGCATGAACATGATGAGAAAATTGCTGGTGTTTCACCATTATCCATGAACACTGATAATAGAAATAAGAAGTCGAAGAGATGGAGAGGAAGTGGAGATTCTTGAAGATTGACGCACTGTGAATATTCTTAAGTCACAGCTCCTTCTAGGTCATTTATTTGTTTATTTTTTCTGAACCAATCAAAGGATCTTAAATTCTTAATGACAGATATTTATTTGTCCTTTCCCACACAATATCCCAGCTCTTGAAGTTTAGCTTCAATACTTTAAACTCCCTTCTCGGGCAGAAGATTTGTTCCAATAGCAATATAAAAATTTTATAACAAGTGGAAATCTGATTTCATACTAGGGAACATTTTTTTTTGGTACTTCCATTTTTCACATAAATTACTGGAAGCTTTATTTTAATTTTGATCTTATTATTATTATGTGGGTTGGGAGGGAGGGGGGAGACAAAAGGAGGATAAAACGCCAAAAAGGAAGAAAAGAAAAGCGAAAAAACGTGATTACTACTGCTGTGCTACAATGGGAACAATATGCTATCCAAACTGGATAATCCTGATTACGACACATCATTCATCCATGTTTTTAGGGATTACATTGTTTTGAATGGATTGGAGCATCATGTTCTTTTCCAGTATGCCTTTTATTTGTTTTGAAAGTATCTTTCATTTGGTTTACTTCTGAGTTTGTTAATTACTTTTTTTCAATCAATTTCCTAGTAGCAGTTAAGATTACGCGGCACCTTTCATTAGGATTACATTCCAATGCCGTGCTTTTGTCGCGCCTTCAAAGTCGGTTCAAATTTGCCACTGCTGACAAAGTTCTTTTAGCGGGCAAGTTGGTAAGCAAGAAATGGGAGTTTTGATTAGTCACGCGTTTATTTGTGGTCCATGCTGGATGCTGCAGATGCGTGAGAGGACACCTTTTATTAGGATTGCTTTCTAATGTTGTACTTTTGCTCCTTCAAAATCAGTTCATATTTGCTACTGCTGACAAAGTTCCCCAAGTGGGCAAGTTGGCAAGCAAGAAATGGGTTTTGTTGATTTGTCGTGCATTTGTGGGCTGCGAGCAACAATGTTGAGACATTATTCTTATAATTCTTTGCTCTTTTGTGGTGTCTCAATGGTTGCAGCTTTGAGGAAAGGTGTTATGCAGATAATGGTGGTTCTATATATTTTGGGGTGCGTATGGTAAGGATTTGGTCAATCTTCAGAAGGCAATACTTTCGGATGCAATGCCATATATTTTCTTTGGAACCAAAGTCATCATTGGGTTAAAATAGTTTTTTAAGTTTCCCATTTCTTGATATTTTTGGGGGTGGGACTGCACCAAGTCATATACCTTTTGCCTCTTGCTTATCCACTGGACCTTCATCCCTGGAAGTGACGGAGATATTTGGATGCCGATTTTGTTATGGTTGTCTTGTAGGGTTTGGCAAGCTTGATTCTCGCAATGCAAACAACGAAACCTAGGAGCGACATTATTATTTTTGGAGCGTAATCAGATGGGCTTAAAAATGGAGAACTCTGAGAACACAAGCTGCTGTCATTTGGATTATTTTGGTGATCTTGTTGTGGATTAGGATGAAGAGCTGGAGTTGAGAAGCACGGAACTTAAATTGTTGGTCCGTACACTATACGGAACTTACAATCTTCCTGTGAGATTGAATCTTTCACTGCAATGAAAATGAATATTCTTAATTCTCCTCTTTTTTTTTATGCTAAATTAGTTTGTTGTATGAACAAGAAACTCAAGAGTTAATTACCCACAAATAAAAAAAAACGAAAAACAAAAAACTCAAGAGTTGGAATTGAGAGATGAAGTCTTTTATTAAGGCTCCGTTTGGTGACGTTTTTATTTTTTACTTTTCTGTTTATGTTTTCAAAATTTTATAAATTAGCAAAAGAAATATGTTTACTAAATTTGTTTACATTTTTTTGTTTTCAAAAAAATGAAAACTTAAACGGAAAAATATAAACATAAAAAAAGTGTTTTCACTTTATTTTACGTTTTCAAAATTTTATAAACTGGTAACAGAAACATGTTTGCTAAATCTGTTTACGTTTTTTCATTTCTAAAAAAATGAAAATTTAAGTAGAAAAATGTAAACATAAAAAAGGTGTTTCACTTTATTTTTTTCTATTGCAAACATTTTGTTAATTCTAATACTTTGTTCATTTTTATTACATCATATTAAAATAAATTATTTTATTCAAATATTTTATCAAACTAAAATTATTTTTAATAGATAATATAATTAAATTAAATTAATATGTAAAATATATTATTAATTTATTTCTAATAAATAATTAAATTAAATTAGTTAATTTAATTAATAGGAAATATATATAATTAAATTATTATTAATAAATAATAAAATAAAATATATTAGTTTAATTTAATTTAATAAATAACTTAATCAATATAAATATATTTTATTAATTATTTTTTATAATATTATAATTAAATTATTTAATTTAATTTAATAATTAATTTAAAATAATTAATTTACTTAATATTAATTATATTTTATTAATTTTTTAATAAATATCATGATTAAATTACATCTATTAATTAATTTATTTAATATGAATTATATTTTATTAAATTATTTTAATAAATACCATAATTAAATTATTTAAAAATTATTATGAAATATATTTTATTTAATTATTTTTAGTAAATAATATAATTAAATTATAATTAATATATTTCATATTTACTGGATTAAATGATATAATACTTATATTTTATTCAATTGTTTTTAATGAATAATATAATTAAATTAAATTAATATAAAATATATTTATTAAATTCAATTAATTTTTGAAAACTAATAAAATTAGATATTTTATGTAAATACAAAATTAATAATTGTAAATAAAATTGTATTTTCAAACGTAGTTTCATTTAAAAAAAAACAATAAAAAATAAAAAAATAAACATATTAACGTAAATAAAAAAATTATAGCGTTACCAAACGGTCCCTAATTACATGATTGCCGTAGCTCAAATAGTAGGTGGGCCACACCCCATGGGCTCTTTTGTGAGCTTGAGGAAGGAAAAAGCCCACGGGAAGAGTGTTGGAGTTTTGTATGATGAGAATCACATGCTATGCATGATACTCTTAGAATCATCATATACCATTTGAAGAGAACAAAACTCCATGTGAGTATTCTTTTTGGAGATGCATACAACTATATTCTTCACGATTGACACCTCATTGGAAAGAGGGGAGGCTGACACACTAACATTAGTTTGAACTGTTAGATTAAAATTTAATAATTCTAATACACTCATATATATTTTAATTAAAAAATATGTAAATGTGTAAAATTTGTTAAATTTTAATTAAACAGTTTAAAAAAATGATGTCACGGAATTGATATCAATCCTAATATTATATCCCCCAAAAAAATCCATTCCATTGGCAATAGCGTTGGGCCTGTAAGTGTAAGTGTGGCATTCGTGTATTCATAATTTCTGTTGTTTTATATTTGTAATCTAAAAACTTGAAATATAATAAACATGTTAATTTACTTCAAAATCAAATTAACTTTTGCTTCAAAATCAAATCAACTTGTGTTTAATTCAAGTTAACTTATTCAATTTTGTGCTTTCTCTTTCCAACTACATTTTTATTTCTATATTATTCGTATTATATTCTCGCTAATATTGCCACACTTATTATGGGTAGCCGCCGTAGCTTTGTTGGTGGATTTGGATGGCCTCGATCAATCTTGAGAGCCCCTGGATTGCATTTTGGGGGTGGGACCATAATGATTAGCTGATTGTCCCATTTGCTCTAGCTGATTGGGACAGATGTCAACAATCTAGAGGCGAAAACATCCGGAATCAATCTGATTTTGAATCTTTGGGGTTTGGTTTATCCTAATTGAATCATTTGGTGAGGATTGGGGTTGCAAGTACATTATATTTCTGCAATGTACTTATAATTGGTTTAAACGACAGATCTACCTATATTTGTATATGTTTGTGTGTGGTTGAATATTGTATCATGTGATCAATCATCATCTAGGTATGGGGTTTCTTTCAGAGACAACCCACATTCTTTCATAGACCAGCAGCCTGATGAATCCATCTGAAAAAATTATTTAAAAAATAAAAATAAAGAAAAAAAAACATATATGAGTTAAAGAAGATGTTTGCTGAGAGAGGAGAGGGGGTGGGAGAAGTTTTGGAGGTTGGTAAGTGATTCTCTCAGTTGTATCCTCTCCTCCCATGTGCCTGTTGGCTTATTATAATCAAAAGAACACAGCTAAGGACAAATCTTCCCCTCCAATTCGGCCTTGGAACATGCTCTCTCTCTCTCTCTCTCTCTCTCTCTCTCTCTCTCTATATATATATATATATATATATGTATAAAACTCATATTGTTTGGGCTTGATATCCCTTATTTGAGTATTGGAGTTGAAAAAAGGACATTAGTTTGCCTCTTGTCTTTGTTTGGTTCATCTATTCTCTCAGATGAGAATGGATCTCAAAGATCTTTGTACATGTGATGAATGTATGCTTAACATTTTAGTACTTCGACCGGCAAGTGAAACTAAAAACATTGTTCCTTTTTTTTTTTTCCCCCTCCCGGTAAGTATTAAAAACAAAAAAAATGAAAAAACATTGTTCTATGCCTTATTTTCTAGGAAATAAATATTACTATCCTACATTCAGAGGACTATAAAATCACATTTTAATTTTGCTTTGCAACTTATTTAAATAATAAGTTTTGTCCGACTCATTGATAGATCCATTTGTAACATTTTAACACAAATTATTCATTAAAATATTTTTTATATTACAATTACATTATTGTCACATCATTATAATACATATTTTTGGTTAATTTTTTTATTTAAACTCCATCTATTTTAATATAAAATGTTTCTTAAAATCGATAGGTCCTTTCTTTTTTGTCCAAGGGAGTTGTGATGCATATGGTCAACAATAACACACTTGCCCCCTTTTTTTTTTTTTTTTCAAATGTTTGTGAAACAACCAAAACTTGAAAGAAAAATAAGGTTTTTTCTTTTGAAAAAATATTTTACACCCAAACAAATGAAGCCTTAATCCATTGCATCATTAATTAATTTGTTACTTTTCAGAATTAATTATAATTATGTGATTTTCAAGCATTAATTCATTATTTATTCTTTCCAGGGTGAAAATAACTTGGAAGCAAAGTTGATTGCACTGTCAATGCTTTTACCTACTACTATCATAGCTTTTACATATCAAAAGTTAATAGGCAATGGTATTATAAATATCTATATATGCAATGGTATTATAAATATATATATATATATATTATATTGCTCCTTTTAAATTTTAATAAATTTAACCCATCAAATATTCAAGTAGTTTCACTCTCGCCCCCTCTTAACAAAATTGAAAATTCGATTAAACTAAAGAAATTAATCATGAATATATTATAATTAAAACAGTTTGTGTCTAAATTAAAGATTTATCGAGTGAAAAGAAAAGAGGTATAAATTCAAAATCTCTACTCATATTTAGTTTGTGATGAAAAAAAATTACGAGATTTAAGAAATTAAAAATAATTAAATTAATTTATTAATTAATAGTTTTTATTTTTTTGAATTAATCTATTCAAATATAAAATCATACTTTTTTTTTTGACCATTAATTTCTTCTATCCTTACCATTTCCCATCTCCAATCCAAAACACACCCTTCTTTTCTTCTTTATGTTGCTATCTTTTTTTTTTTTTACTGCTATCTATTGTATGAATTTATGATGAAGCATCAGACAATATATAGATTGCATGTGGTGAATCAGGCATGCAACTTCAAGGTCCACTTGGTTATGATTTATAATTATGCTGGTCGTTTACTCTAATTTAATAAACATCTAAATGTAAACTTAAGATTTGGAATACATAGCTCATAATAAGGTATATCAATCATTTTCAATCATTTGCTTGTAAATAAAAAAAAAAAAAAAAAATTGTTTGTGAGTAATAAGCATTATCACTAATTAATCAAGCAACATTAGCGTGCCTTTAATCATGATTTAAACCAACTTCGTCCATCTATCAATTTTCAGATTTTGAAGGTTATTTTTTAATTTAACTGTACTCTTTATATATACATATATACATATATATATATATATATGTATGTATGTATATATATATATATAGTATTTCTCAATAGAGTTTAGCAGATCGAGTCAAATGAGAAGATTTATCTAGCATCTATGTATTTATGATTGATGTGTATTTTTTTTTTTATGGAGGGGAGTATGAATTAAAAAAAAAAAATTGAAAGTATTTTCAAGTTATTTAGCAAGAACTTGTAGTGCGCCTACCTTCATTCTTCAATTCTCAGTCCTTTCAATCTAGACTTTCAATATTAGTGCTTTCATTCATTGGGATTCGGGTGCCCTATTATTTTTATTTTTGTTATTTTTTTATTTTTATAAATTATAACTGCCTATTTTTATTTAAAGATTGATGATAAAATTTATTGTGAGTCTCATTATATTGACTTTGCATTTATTACAAATTGAGTTTGAATTATCAATTGATCTTAGATGAAAATGAAGGACGGTAATATTTTACAAAAATAGAAAAATAGCAAAAGCAAAAGAAGTAGGGGGAATCGAATCCCATTCATTGAAAGGTTTAACGTTTAGAGTAATATATGATTAGTCTTTGGAAAAAAAAAAGAAAAAAAAAAAACTTAATTAACAGAGGAGAGAGAAATTTGATGCCAATCTTCCAGATATCCCCCAAGATTGGCAGAGGTGCAACTATATTGAATCACTAGTCACCACAAGGAACAACACTTTTGTTGAACATTTTTTTTAATTAAGAGTTGAAATGAAAAATATTAAAAAATTTTAAAAATATCTAAAAATCTTTAAAAATTATTCACTTTTTATCGAACGAATTACGAATTCACAAATTATCTTAAATTACTTCACTTTTTTTTTTCACTTCAAGCACCCCCTAAATATAAATTTATATCTGATTATCAATTGTTAAATTTCCCTATCAAATCAAGATTAGTCACTAATGGCTATCTTTTTCTCCATTAATTGGTTGTCAAATAAAATTTCATTAGCAAAATTTTATTATTTGAAATAAAAATAATAAACCATTTCATTACTTTTACTTACCAAATAAAAATTGATCGGCAAATGGTCCATTTTTTTCGACCAAATAAAGTTATGTCGGCAAAATATTCACTTTTTTTAATTAATTGGTTGCTAAAGGAAATAAAAATTTTATTTGTTTTGGTATCAACCTTCTCGCTGATCAAAAAATTTTCAATTTTTTTTTTACTAAATTTTCGTTGGTTAAAAGCGTGTATATTAAAATTTATTCACATATATACACAATTAATAACTTAACCCAATGATTCACCATGCCAAAATTGAAGACCGGGAGAGACCTGAATTTAATTCTCGATGGTAAATTTTACTTTGTCGCGAGATATTATGCCAATCAATTAGTTGTTAAAATTTACTTATTATTTACTAAAATTTGGTTATTAAGAGATATACTTTTAGTGGATCATTAAAGATATATCAAATATGGTTTTAGTCACTAATATTTTTTTACAAACAATCTTTATTAATCCACCGGCAATCAAATGATGTTTGTTCAACGATACATTTAACAATCAAAACATAATTTTGAGTGATGTGAATCGGACTCAAAATAGTTGAATCGTAGAGATAAAGTTCTTCTTTAAGATGGGATGAATGATAACAACGAACCTTGTCCATCTATCATTTTAAGTATTTTAGGTTATTTTCTTATTTAATAAGAAATATATTTTTATTTAATTAATTATAATAATTGTTGTTATCTTTTGTATTTAATATTTATCAATAGGAGTTTAGGAAATTAAGCCAAAGAAAACAACTTATTTGGCTTATGTAGGTATGTATACATGTATGTATAGATGATTGATATAGTATTACTGTTTTTTAGGCAAATACGAAGAAAACAATTGAGAGTACTCATTAGTTATTCAGCTAAAACCTATAATAGACAATTTAGGCTTCCAACAAAGCATTCTCAAAAGATAATCAGACTAATTCCAAAATTTCATCATTATCTCTACATTATCAAGGAAAGACATTTTTTTTTTTTTTTTGGAAATGTTTATCAAGGAGAGACAGGCCACACGTAAAGCAGTCATACAGCTAAAAAGTATCAATATAATGATAATACACGAAGTCCTTTTCTTCGTACCATGGAACCAAGCCATGCTTCCGAAAGTATGGCTCCACACTTGGAATATCTATGTACACGCACACACACACACATATTATATTTATGGGACGTATTAATTGATTTAACAAAAAACAAAACTCCAAAATTGTTGATATATATGTAATTTAGGTAAGCAACTTTTGATGTAAGCTGGCAACAGCCAAGGCTGGCGTTGTGAGGTTTGAAAGAGGGATTTAACCTGTAATTGATCCGGCTGCTACCTCACACTTCGGCCTTACTTTGGTAATATAAAAAACGGTGTTCTTTTTTCTTTATACATATATATATATATATATATATATATATATATATATATATATATATATATATATATATATATATATAACTTTTCTTAACGTTTAATAGCTTTTAAGCAGTTAATCCATATTAAATAAAAAGCTTACAAATAAGGGAAAGCAAGGCAAGAAAGTTGGGTTTTTTCAACCGTAGATTGGTTTCCTTACTTTGAAATATTTTTTATGAATATCATGAATAATATAATTAAAAGTTACCACAAATAAAAAATTAAATAAATAAATTTTTGATTAAAAAAGTCAGTAAAATGAACCCCCCCAAAAAAAGCTAAATTCTGATTTGTTGCCAAACTAAGCTTGCTAATAGGAGGGCTTAAAATTTGAAAAAAGCGGCTAATATTGAATATAAAATAAATAATCAAATTCGAAACATGCATGGAACGGATTAGAATTTGGGTCGTCACCCCCAGTCTGATTCCGGCCAAATTACGCATTAAAATGCCTTGAAATATGCTCATTTATCTTAACTCAATAAATTAAATGAGAAGGAAAAAAAAAAATCAATCAAACAAGAGCATATATAGGAGTATGGCGAGATCCATCTATCCATCCCCGCGTTTGCAGAAGGATAAACAAACAAAAAGATTCCATTCACCGTCCAATCTCTGCGTCAGAAAGTAGTGGATTAATGTCAAGTGAGAGCTTCTGGTTTGAGCGTGCGGCTGACAAACTTCCGGGAAAAAAAAAATAAATAAGGAAAAAGCAAGCGTACGTGCAGTTGACAGAACATACATACATACATATATATATGTATTATATACCAATGTTATAACAACAAAGACGAAAAGCAAGCAATTGAAATAGATAAGGATTAATGAATATATATAGATAGAAATAAAACCTCTCTTCTGTTGTTTGTGATGAAATTTGTTTGTGGTTTATGTACTATTTGAACGTGCGTGTTGGTGCATTTCTATCTGTACTGTCTTCCGACTTTCAGTTGCTAGCTAAAAAGGTGCAGAGAAAAATACAATTATATATTGAGGTGCTCATACACTATTATATATCTGTCTGATGTATAAATTAGTAATTCTTTCCCCGCACTCCCCCCCCCCCAAAAAAAAAACTCCAGGGCCCATCGATAATTCTTCCTTTGGTTTGATTATTATGTCGAAAATGTATTTAAATTATGTTTAATTGAAATAAGGCTGAGCACAGTTGCACCCCTCCATTAATTTTTCTTACTTCGCATTTTTCTTTTTTTTATTTAGTAAATTAAAATTATTTTAAATTAGAGAAACCTAATAATGGAGTGTAAATGTCTCTAACCTTAAAATAAATGACAATTGGTCGATTTTATTTTGTGTGCTACCAAACATATTTTTTTGGTTCAATTTTTAAGTCTTAAATATATATATATATATATATTATCAAATATGCGCTTACTTACTCACCAATTCACAACTTTAGAATTAAAAAATTAATTAAAACCCATTTGACAAAATTATCAATTTTCATTTGTTTTGTTCAAATTTTTTTATTTCTAGTTTTCGTTTTCATAGTTAAAAACAAAAACAAAAACAAAAATAAAAATTCAAAAATACATTTTGTAATAATTATTGTTGGTCGATAGTTATAGTGATGGAAAACGGTCGTTAGCAATGGTTAGAGATTGGCCTTAGATAAATAAAATTGTAAGGGTTGCAATTCAGATTGGACAATATTGTATTACATGAATTATTGTTCGTTACAGATAATATCAAAACTTGGCCCAACCAAGAGTGTGCCGCCATGCAAGACGCTTGCCTTATTAAGGGGAGGATATTAAGGGACCTGTACGTATGAGGGACCCTACCTATGAAAGAATGAAGAACATGGTGAAACAAGGAATTCTTTTTGTCCCCACATAGCGTGAGTTTGGAATGATAATGTGATATATGAGAATTCAATAATTTATACAATACATAACCTTTTTTGGGCACTTATATGAGTTTTAGATCGAGTTGCAAAACTTAAAGTAAACAATATTACATTACGTGAATCGATTTTATGAGTTTTAGTTTTTAGGATGCTGGTTTAGTGTTAGGGGCGAAGATGGTGGCTAGGCCACAGTTAGTGGTGGTTGTGAAGTAAAATAAAAATTTAAGGAAATATATTTTTTATATTTCCCTTATTTTTAAAATTTTAAAATTAATTTTTATTTTTTTAAAAATTAAAAATTAAAAATAAATTTATCAAACAAATTTTTCGTATTAAATTTTCAAAAAACTAAAGACAGAAGCAGAATACTTTATGAAATTAGACCTAAATCAAGACTTGTTCTTTACCTAATGAAGACAAGAGCAAAGCTAGCTGTTGGCTCTGCTAGCAGCAACCCCTTTTCTTTGTAGCAACTCTAAGAATATTTTACGCTTCCTATTAGAGAATCAAACAAAGTAATTAATTTGGCTTTTTTTGTTGATTCAAATTAAGTTTTACTTATTTTGTTCTGATCTAAACAGGCAAGACGTACGGACTCATTTGCTTTGTTTTTTTTTTTTTTTTCCCAACAGGCAACATTTGGACATTTATGAGAAAATTTTAATGCAATAATTGTAAATTGACAATTAATTAATCACTAAAATTATCTATGCCTTCCTAATTTCAGTTATCCCGTCTCTTCTTTGAGAGTCAGTTCAGACCAACCTTGCGTCAACTGGCCAGCTATTACCCACCAAAAATATACTTGACCCACGGAAAAAAATAAAATGAGAAGCGCCAAAACTTTTAACCGGTTTGAGATTATAGTATATAATAAGCATAATAAAATTAGTAGAGTAAATATTTTTAACTTATTAAATCATAATATTCGAGTGAGTTCAAATGCTACTATTGCTTGGGTTCGTAACTTTTTATCATATACGTTAAGAAATGGAGACATAATCAAGGAACATTTTATACTAGTGAGCTAATTTTTACATAAAAAGGATTTAGGGAGAGAATTCTACTTCTATGCCACAATCAATACATGCTGTAAGAGAAAAAAAAATTAATTAACCTTGAGTTCATATTAATTGATAATTGTGATCTGATTCTAAGAATTAATGACTAGAACCCAACAATGGAATTTTACCCTTTGGCAATAAAAATTAAGAAGATAATAAATACAATTTACTTTTAATTTTTACATTTTATCTCTTCTCACAATTAATATTGATTTTTAGAGTGTGAAAAATTAAAAAAATATATAGTTATCATTTTCAATTTTTTCTAAAAATTATATAAACATATAATTATATATATATATATATATATGCTACTCAATCTTTCAAGCTCTGTTTGACGACAAAAAGGCAGTAGATGAGCTACTAATTACTAATTTTTTGTCTTTTTTTAAAATGGCTAAATTTATTTTTTTGTATTTTAAATTTTTTTAAACTTTAAAGATAAAATGTCAAATTAACAAAAAGTTAAAAAGTTAACTACTAAAAAATTAATTTTTTTTCCCTTTCTAAGCATAAAAAAATTATTTTTTTATTAGTTAGTTAGTAGTCAACTAACTTTTTTTTTTCCCTTCCCAAACTCAATCTCATATAATATCCCACAATTTGTCTATTGCAATAACTTGTTCCAAGACCCCGCTTTCATTTGTTTTCACTGTCGTTTTCTTTGGGTGCAAAAAGGCGATACCCTCGCCCTCAGGGCCCCTATCTCCGGACCCAAGGGAATGGTAGAGGAGGTAAATCGCGGTACACAGCGACCTCCTAGACAGGAAGATCAGTGCCTGATACTCACAATGAGTCACCCCCACAAGAGGGTGAAACTCTCACACTGCGGCTGACAGGACTCAAACCTGTATCATTGGGTGCAATTTGCTGCCCGAGTACCAACCGTGCTATGCCCACGGGGGCTTTTCACCGTCGTTTTCTTGATCATTCAAAGGAAGAGGAATATTTACAAACAAATCAAACATCAATATAGGATTCGAAAGAGCAAGGTGGCACCTTCTCTGATCGATGCCTTCGTGGATGTAATATTAAAAATTTTTAAATAAATAATTTAAAAAAATCAAGAAAAAAAATGTCTCTAACTCGTCTTTAAGCCTAACATTGCTAGTGCCAGCTGTGAGTAATTGTTACATATATATATATATTAAAATGCTGTAGTAGCGTAATTGCCGGCCTTAATCCAAATTAATTAATACAAAGGTTTTAGTTAATTTATGTTGCGTTTGAATTAATAAAAAATGAGATAAAATAAAATAAAATGAGATAATTTGTGAATTCGTAATTCATGTAATGAGATAAAAAATAAATAATTTTTAAAATTTTTTAACATTTTTTGACAAACCAAATAGACCCCTGAAAAGGTAGAGTGATACGAAAGTTAATAATGCGTACAAACCACCAACCTAAATTATTTCTTTTAGCTAAACAAAACATAAACACACGTCATCTTAGCATTTCCTAAAGTGCCAACAAGCTTTTTGTACGTGCTTGTCTTGCTACTTTTTAACCTCTTCTCTGTCATTTAGGAAAATCGATTTTTTGCCACGTACGCAGTCCATAGAATGGGCCCATCACTTTTTTTTTTTTTTTTTATCGGTACTACGGCTGCAAAAGGCGTAATTCTCGCCCTCGTAGCCCTACCCCCGACCCCAAAGAAATAGTAGAAGAAGTAAATCACGATACACAACGGTCTCTTAGATAGGAGGACCAGTGCCTGATATCCACAAAGAGTCACCCCCACAGGGGTAAAATTCCCACACTCCGGCTGTCAAGACTCGATCCTGCATCCACGGCTGCAATCTATTGCCCGAGTACCAACCGTGCTAAGCCTGCGGAACTTTTTAATGGATACTATAATTATACCTAAAGTGGGTTCTTAAATTAGTTTTGAATTTAAGAATTAATTTGATAAATTTATTTTTTACTTTTCAAAAATAACCTTCAAATCAAATTAAATTATTAGACTAGGCTATTTTTTTTTCCTCGCATAAGGATTTTTGTCAGTTAAATAACTGTTTATTCCACTTAACCACAAATGTAATATAGTCAGGGTAAATTAAGGATTTATTATTAGTGAATATAAAATTATATTTTTAAGATAAATAAGGAAAAAATTAAAAATACAGTGAGTATAAAAATTTAATAATAATGAGACAAAAATAAAATGATAAAAAAATAAGAGTAAAATCAATATAATCTTGATGTTATTTTTCCAATAAGTTAGAGTAATTACCCACAAATGGACGTTTAGTCGGTTTGCACATAAGTGTAGTATAAAATAAAGTTTAACCTCATTTTTTTCAATTTTTAATAAATTTTAATCTAATTAGCTACAAATTTAGTTGAAATATCTTATTCTCTTTATATTGTTTGTTTATACTATGTATTTAATATTATTGAGATAATTTTAAATAATTTCAAAATAATTACATTGAAACTAGTGGTGGAGATAGAAAATGTAGTCAGTAGGGATAAACTTAAAAGAAAAATTATTCGAGTAATAATTTATTATGCTATACAATAGGAAAAAAAGGTAATAATAAATAAAATATAGGAGAAGGAGGAAAATTTTGTGAAAAAGAATTTAATTTTCATTTGTAATTTTTTATCTATAACTTACGGGCAAATAACGACAAATTGAATAGTGAATCAAAAAATAATTTTAGTAAAGTCTGAAAAATATGTATAAAAAATTTTAAAAAAAAATTTAATGAATGCAATTATCATCTCCACCCATGGTTCAAAATTTACGCATATATAAAATACAGTAACAGTAACAACAGTGCAACAATTGTGATAGTTTCATTTATTAGTGGAGGAGTGCAGTGCAGATTAGCCTTTTCTACTAATTATTTAATACAAACAAACCCAAGTGAGGAGTCAATCCAAAATGGTTTGACTAAATAAATAAATTTATTTTCTTCGGGTGACGATTTACCGTAGAGACGCGACATCCATTAATTCGGGACAAATATATATATATATATATATATATATATATATATATGAAACTTGGGGTCTGTTTTGTGTGTAATAATTTGTTAAAAATCTTCAAAAATTTCTATAAATTTCTGTTAATTTTATATCACATCAATTTTTTTCTCTCACTGCACGCATTACAAACTCTCCCTAAACCACAATTTATCTCAATTTTTTTTACTCCAAACAAATCCTGATTGTGAAATTACAATTTGTTTTATTTTAAAAAATTTATACTGGGCCGTACAAGAAGGAGAAGACGGGCCGTGAAGCCCGTGACATGTTCAGTACAACTAAGCGGTTTCCGAACCTAGACGTTCTCCTGAAAAAGTACCCATTGTTTTGCAACTGTCACTCGAGTGGGTTATTAATTAAAAATTAGTTAAATTTTCTGTTATTGGTCCATTTGGAGTGTCTAACAATGGCGCCCTACAACTTGAACCCCACGATCGTGCCTGCAATGGCGGCCCGACGATGACGTAACAAACGGCACTGGTTACGAAACGCGCCGAAATGAAACCGGTCAAACAGAACGGTCGCACGTCATCACCCTTGTGGGACACAACTCCTTGCGGTTGGGGGATTTTTACCCAATCCCAACCTATTTCCGAGGATGAAGTGAATTTACATCCAAGACCCTCGAATTTAACGATAACTACGATTGTACCCTTTTCACGTTCCCCGCGTTTCTCTCTCTCTCTCTCTCTCTCATATTTGTCTTTCGATGGTAACCAGCATTGTGAAACTTGTATCAACCGGGGACTGAGATAAAATTTCATCTCAATTCGGTAATTTGATTTGAATTATTAAATTTTAATTTAATAATTTAAACATATTCATATATTTTCTCAATTAAAAATTTACGAGAGTGTTTGAATTTTAGATTTTAGAGTCTTGTTTGAAAGTATAACTTTTAGTAATTTTAGATTTTTTGATCAAAAATTGGTAAGTGAAATGTTTTGTGTAGGTAACAATTTTTAACAGATTTTACCACATTTTAATAACTTTTATGTATTTAATAAATTTTTTTTATAGTTTTTTGAAACATTTTGTATATTTGATAAAAATTTTGGTAATTTTTGAGTCGAGCAAATTATTGTTATTGAGTACAAAAGTGACAAAATTTAGTGTTTGCTAAACACTAAGTTGGTCCATTTATGCTAATTTTTTATCCACCAAACGATACCTTAATCCAATTATTCAGATTAAATTGATACGGATTTAATGTCAGCCACCTCCTAAAAATAAAAAAGTATCCTATCTTATATGTTTCTTATAATAATTTATATCAATTAATATTGACAATATTAATTGATACTGCAAAATAGTAAACGGTATTGAAAAGTTTTAAATAATTAGTATTTTATCTTAATCTTTGAAGAAAGATAAATAATTTTTTTTCTTTTTTTTTTTTCCATTTCTTATCCAACTAAGCCTATTTAGGTGTAATTACCTAAGGCCCAACAAAAGTGAAGCCCTTACTCTTTTTTTTTTTTTCGATATATTAATATAAAATTTTGCTTAATATCTTATAGATAACATAGGATAGGTCTTAAAAAAAAATCTCGTACAGTATCGCTAAAAAAATCAGTTCTATTAACACTTTAAAATATATCCTAATTCACATATTATCCTCATTTTATCCATTTTTTTAACTTATGAGATAAAATAAAAATTAAAAAAGTTTCACAAAGAAAAAAATTGTATCAAATATATAAAATTTCAGTTATATTTATCATATAATTTTATATTTCTTTTTAGAACAAGGGTTTAGCTCTATTCTATTACATAAATCTTAACAAGATTTTTCGAATTACATTCAATTCAAATATTGTAATTATCTTATTTCATTTTACTTTTTGAAGTAATAAATTTTATAAGTAAAAATAAAATAAATAAATAATGTAATAAATTAATTTTTAAATTTTATTATTTTACACATCTAATTTTACTTTAACGTATTATTTATTATGAATTATTTTTAATATATATATATATATATATGTTTTATCCAATGTAATGTAATGTATGTATGTATTTAAATAAATGGAGTTATTCACTAATCGAATTTTTACATAAATTGGAATCTTCTTAATTACTTTCGGATAAATTAATTAATTATTTTTAAAATTATATTATTTTATATTAATTATAATTATCTAATTAAATAAAGATAAAAATAATAAACATATAATTAAGTAACAATAATAACTTATTTATCGCGTTAATTAATTAATTGCTTTATTTTATTTAATAGGGCCAAACACGTACCTTTTTTCTGTAATATAATTTGATAAAAAAAATACCTTCCTTAATTGATTATTAATATAATATCCAATTAAAAGATTACTAAATATATAATACACAAATCCATTAGTTAACATAAAAGATTTTACAAATGACTTATAATTTCTCTAAGAGTCATATCTAAGTTGGAAATATCACTACTTACTTAATCTTATCTTAAAAATAATTAGAATTTTATAAATGCTTTTTTTTTCTTTTTTTTAATAAATTTTGAGGAGTTAGAGCTCTTACCAATGATAAATAAAAATAAAAGGGGGTCAACAATCGTGTATCCCAACACTACTAATTCAAATCGGCATTTGACCAACAAAAGCACAAAAAAATCTTCTTGAATACGATAATTTTACACGTGCATCTTAAGAGATCAGGAAAATTATCTTTAAATTAACTTAAGGTTCATTTGGAGTAAGAAAAAATTAGATAAATTAAGATAAAATATAGTTTGAGATTAATTTTGGTGTTTTTTTTTTTTTAAAGTAGCAAACCGTGGCAATGGTTTTCTAAATCTGTTCCCACGGATTCAAAAAAATTCACAAAAATAGCGACAATAGTACTCGTTTGAAAGCTTTCGACACAAACAATGTAATTGTATAAAAAATTTACACATTCGGTTAACCTACTTCCAGATTTTTTATTTTTTTAAGAAAATATTAGAATTTTTTTAAATTAGTGATGACAGAAAAATTTTAGGTAGAGGTGTTATTAGAAATTTATAGAGATTTTTAGCGTTTTTTCTTGATGCCAAACAGAGCCTTAATGTAATATGCAAATGAGAGTTTCGTTTCATTCTGGTTTCATTCTGATTATATAGAATTTGTGCTATAATTTTATTAGTTTTTCCTCTATTCATTTTTACTTGTGTGTATTTATCACAAGCGGCTTAATTACAATAAGGGTCTAAAAAATTACACTTTAAATAAAACACTATTATTATCACATTATTTTGGCTACACTTTCAAGTTACTTTTTTTGGTAGAATATAATTTTTTATTACTAAATTTACATTATAGATTTATGTTAGCTAGGAAGATTTTCATCAATAATGCATTTTTTTTTTTTGTTTGGAAGTGTAAAATTTATTTTAAAAAAGCATAGAACAGAGAGAAAAATGTGGTGATCCTTAAATTCTAGCAAGTGGGGTACCTAAAAGTGTGATACGTAGTAAATTAGTAATGTTTTTGGGGGGATGCACCCTACCCTCTCCAACACATGCAAATGGGTCCCTGGGATCCTATTAGCCCGCCTTGACCATTCAATGTGGTTGGTTCTGATTGTAAACTTTATTATTAGACCATCAAAATCTTTCTGAGTACGACACCGCAAAATAATCAGAAAAACTATCGATCTCTCAGCATTCTCCCAAAAGCAAGCCACGCGTCCCCGTTTTACAACCCTAATCTTTAGAAAAAAATTTATCTTAAATTTGATTAGGTAGGAGAGTAGGGGCCTAATGCAGCGATTAAGGGAGAGACATTTGTTGTATATTAAAGGCAAAGGAGGAGGAGGAAGGTGGGGGCATCCGTGCACATGGGCAATGGTCAGAAACGGAGAATTAATTAATATACAATTGGTTCATTTTAAAATAAAATAAGTCACATTTTTTTTTTTTTTAATGGTTGGAGAGCAAAAGCATATTCTACTAGACTTCTACCACTACAAAGGCAGTTAAATCAATAAAATAATTTGAATTGGGTTCTTATTCAAGATCTGTCTTGAATTTAAAATTTAAATTTAGACATATCTGATAGTTCATTTACTTTTGAATTTGGCGTGATAAGTTTAAATGTATGTAAAATGATCATGTTATTTTTTTTTTTTTAAAGTTTAACAAGTCAAGTGTCAGTTTAGTTTTAACTTTGATAAATTTAAATTTGAAACAATTATTATGTGTGTCAAATTTAATCAAAAAAATCTCTAATTTTTTTTATCTTTTTAATTTCTTATACTAATTTTTTTTTTTAATTTTTCTAACATTCTTTAATTTCCTCTAATTTTTTCAAAAAATATACTAAATATCTAACAATTTAAAATTTACTTTTATATATACACTAAAATTTACTACTTCAAACATGTACAATTTAATTCAATTAGACACTGTTTGGTTTGTTAAAAACCAACAATCTCTAAAAATATATGAAAATTTTTAAAATTCTTTAACACATTTTGGTCACTAACACATTTTGGTCGCCTCGTACTCTGTGAATCCCTGTAAATTTCTATATATATTTATATTTCTCAATAAAATTTTTACAAACCCAGTAACTTTCCATAAAATTCAATGAATCTGACATAAATTTGTACGGACAGACCAAAAAACTGTTCTCATGATTTCTTTCTTTAACTTTTTCTAGTCAAAAAGTTCAACAACTTTTAACTTAATTCCGACATAAATACGTGGGAATTGATCGAAAAAACCCTTTCCACGATTTCTCTCTCGAGCTTTTTACCGTAAAAGTTCAAAAATTACACTATTCCTCTCCTAAAAACTTAATTTAAGTTAAAAACATCAAATGTTAAAAATTATCTCAAATTATATTTTTTTCTTATTTTTTACCGCTTTAAATGCTACATAAATTTGAACTCGTTTGTATTTTAAATTACCTCTTTAGAGTGAGAAAGGCTGCTAAAAAATTATACATATAGATATAGATATATAAAGGGACTTTCACATGGGTGGATTTGGAGTTTTCAGCTTTAGACTTCGTGCACAAAAGCTAAAAAGCAGTCCCGCACGGCCACCAGGCCCACCACTCCACTACCACCAAGACCGTTGGTCGTCATCTGCTTCGACCTGCCCTTGCCTTCATTCTTTATTTACGTTTCCTCACCAAAAGTCATTTACCCGCTCTGTTTTTCTGTCTTTTTCTGTCCTATTAAAATTATCAGGTTGAAATTATTGTACGGTGAAAAAACATAGTAATACGATGGATACTTTTATCAAAACTTTATCAACAAACATTTCTTATTAACAATTATGTTAAAAAAAATTGTTGATTTTAATTGCAAGTACCCATCATAGGATGGAAATGTCCTTCCACGATTAATTCTAATAGTATTTTTTGTCAAGCAAATTGTTAAGGTGCGCGAGGTTTGACGGCTTTCTATTTTTTTTTTTTTTAATAAAATAAAAATAAGTGAAAAAGATGTTTAATCTGGAGAATATTACTTTGAAAAATATATTGGAAGAGAAGTGAAAAACTAAAGATCCGTTTGGTAAAACTGTCAGTTTTTCATTTTTACATTTAGTTTTTATGTTCAATTTTTAATTTTTTGTATTTAATTTTTGATTTTTAATTTTCATTTTCATAGCTAAAGAAAAAACCAAAAACTTAAAAACACGTTTATTAATGAAAAGTTGCTAGTTGGTAATTATAGTTGTTAATTAATTAAATTTGATAATTTAATCATTTTAATTATATTAATTATTAAAAATAATTTAATCCAATAAAAATAAAATATATAAACCATAATTTATTATATTTATTTTTTTAAAAAATTTAATAAAATATATTTTATGTTAATTAAATTAATTAACTTAAATTAATTTGAATTAATTAACTAATTATACTAATTAAATTTAACTATTTTAATTGTATTATTTTTCAAAATAATTTAATTAAATAAAATTTTAATATATTCAATAAAATTTAATTATATTATTTACTAAAAAATTTATATTAAATTATTTTTATATTAACTTGACTAATTCATTTCAATTAAATAATTAATTTAAATTAAATTAAATTAAAACTAATTTATTAATTATTGAAAATTATTTAATTCAATAAAAATAAAATATATTAAATGTGTTTTATTTATTTATTTATTAAAAATAATTTAACTAATTAAATTCAATTATAATTAATATAATTTGGTTAATTAATATATTTAATACATAATTTAATATATTAGATTAATTATTGATAAAATTAATTATTGCTCAAATTATATTTAATATATTTTTATATAAGTAAAAATAATATATTATTAATTTAATACAATAATATATTTTATATATTAATTAAATATTTTTATATTACTTATTTTAATAATATCTTTATTAAAAATAAATTAATTCAATAAAAATTAAATATATTAAATATAATTTATTATATTATTTATTAAAAATAATTTAATAAAATATTTTTTTATTAATTTAACTAATTAAATTCTATTATAATTAGCATAATTTAGTTTATTAATATACTAAATATATAATTTAGTATATTAAATTAATTATTGGCAAATTTTATTATTAAATAAATTATATTTAATATATTTTTATATAAATAAAATAATATATTATTAATTTAACATATGATTATATTTTATATATTAAGTAATTATTATTATTTAATTTTATATATTAATTAAATATTTGTATATTAATATATAATATATTTGGTAGTGACCGGAGATAAGTTGGAGGTAGTGGCGGCGGTGGTCAGATGTTGGTGGTGATCAACAGACGATGGTAATTTATAGTTGTAACTGGTAGTAATTGTATAAAAAAATAAATTTTAAAATGAAAACTTAATAAAACACTTTTTTTATATTTTCATAATTTTTGTAAATTTTGAAAACAGTTTTAATTCTTTTGAAAACAGAAAACTAAAAATAAATTTATTAAACGAATTTTTTATGTTCAATTTAAAAAAATAAAAACAAAAATTAAAAATTAAAAAGTTGTCAAACATGCCCTAAAAGTAATAAAATATAATTTTACATATATATTAGAATATATATATATATATTTGGGTGTGTTTGATTGATAAAAAGTTAACTAAAAAGTATAATAAAAATATAAATATATGACAAAAATAATATATGAGAAATTTTAATTAAAGAAATATAAAAAATTAGTTAAAATTTATAAATTCCAGTGAATTTTGTCACAGGCCGCCCCCTATTTGCAGGATTGGGGTGGGTCCAGTGCACTACAGACCGTTGGATCAAATTCAGTACTGTGTTGCGTTTGATCCAACGATTCGTGATGCACCAGATACAGAGTACTGAATTTGATCTAACAATTCGTGATACACCAGATACAGAATACTAAATTTAATCCAACAATTCGTGGTGCATTGGTGTATTGGACTTACCCTTAACCCTTATTTGCGACCAACAAAAGCACCGAGGCGGCTAGGTACGGTAGGCACAATCTTGTAATTATATTAAAAACAAAGGGCAAAAATTATTTCCACTCTTATAAATCGCTCCTGCTTGCGCAGCTTCCAACTCCCTCCCGTCTTTAGTGTCCCTCTGCCTCTTTTTCCCTTCTCCCAAACAGAAGCTATCAACATAGAGAGGTTTCTCTCATTTTCCATCATTTTCGCACGAAAATGTCAGGGTGCAGCAAAATCCGCCACATTGTCCAACTCCGGCAGATGTTACGGCGGTGGCGCAAGAAGGCAGCGCAAAGCGCCGGCCGTATGCCCTCCGACGTACCCGCCGGACACGTGGCCGTCCGCGTGGGCATCAACTGCAGAAGATTCGTGGTACGCGCGACGTACCTGAACCACCCTGTCTTCAAGAAGCTCTTGCTCGAAGCCGAAGAAGAGTACGGCTTCAGCAACACAGGACCGTTGGTGATTCCCTGCGACGAGTCCCTCTTCGAAGAAATCCTCCGATACTTGTCCTGGTCCGAGACCAACAAATCGGCCCGGTTCACGAATCTCGAGGACTTTCAGAGATACTGCCATCTGGGAATCAAGAGCAATCTGGACTTCTGGCCCGAATCTCGCCCGCTCCTTAATGGGCTCGCCGACCAGTCCATCTGGTAATCGAAAGCTCGTCCGTACATAAAGAAAATTAAAAAAAAAAAAGACAATGACTTTATTGACCCGGGTCGACTCGCTGCGCTGTACAGGTGTACTAATTCAGGAGGGATTTTTTTTTTCTCTACTTATATTTACCGATTTGGTAAGGGGGAGTGTGGTGGGTTTTGATTTTTTCACAAATTATTTTGTAATTTGTTGGGGGTATTTGGTGGGTTGAGATTATTCTGGTATCGCTCAGGAGATGGCAAACGGGTGGGCCGAGTTGGACACCGAGTCGTCCCGGGTTCGGATCGGAGTGGAGTAACAATTGAGGGCTACGAAGAGAGACAAATCATTACGATTCGCCGGAGTTGCCGAGGAAGAAGGGAGGAGACTAAAGTGGTTGATTGGGTGACTCTTTTTATTATGATTATTATTTTGTTAATTATGTGATTTATTGGGATTGATTAATGGAAATTGTAGAGAAATTCAAGAACGATTGTTTATTATTTGTCATAGTTTATAATTATGAAGGCAATGGTGGACATCATGGTGGCCCTTGTGGTAGTTATAATGGTGGAATGTCAGTGAGTCACCAACCCACGTTAAAGGAGGTCTCATCGTAATCCCATGGGCCGCGTTTCACCTGATTATCTTTTTTTATTTTATTAAAAAATTACACAGTGATTTCAGTCCAATTTTTGCTTTCATAAACTTTATTTCTCTCAAAGGTGAATGAAAAGTGAAATAAAATTAACAGAGGTAACTTATTTATTTTTTTCTCATCTCTATTCTACTGACTAATTTTTTCACTTTCGATTTGAGAAAAATTAATGTAAAAAATATTGCAATTTTGTTTTCTCTATTTGGTCTTGAATATTTTTTATTATTTTTATAAATATTTATCATAAATAAATATACTTTAAAAAGTATAGTAGTATTCTTAATTATATTTTTGTTCTATTTTGCATTTTTTTTTTTCATCCTTGTCAAATAAAATAATAATAATAATTAACCTCTACTATTATTGTCTCCATTTCCTCTTATTTATTTTAATTCCCTTCAATTCTATTCTCCTCTCACTCTTTCAAACAAAGAATAAAATATTATTATAAAAAAATTAAAAGGGAAATGCATTTTGTACTTTTTATTAAAAAAAATTGATAAAAACAATATAAAATGATACAACCAATTTATACGAATTATGTAAATTTTCAATGATTAGTGTCAAAATTCAAAGTAAAAGTGGAAATAGCTTTATTTTGTCACACCCTCACCTGAACCGAAGATGCTACCAAGTCTGTAAAATTTGCTGTTTGGCTTGAAATTCTTACAATCAGATAAAAAAATCCTAACCTAGAAGTAATTTAGGTACTAGATTTTTTTATTTAATATCAAAAGATAATGATTATAACAGAATTATTGAGTAGCAAAGTAAACTAAATTACTACAACTCAACCAGTTTTTGATTTGTTAAGCATAAATAATTTCAAATTCAATAAACTTCCAAAAATTCATATTGAATTTGCACCAATTAATAAATTTAGATGTATAGCGGGATAATAACACCCAAAAAAAAAAAAAAATTGAACTCTTTAAAAACTATCAGTTCGATTAAAATCTCGATTGAGATTAGTTCGTAAAATAAATAAAATGATTTCCAATTTATCTTCGAAATTCAAACAAATTTCAAATCAAACTTGTGTTTACTTATTAACACTTTCATCATCTACGATAGATATTCCTTTAATAATGATGATCTCCCGCCTTCGAAAATTGGTTATGATAAGCATTAAGTCTTTTATCCCCTCATGCAAGGGCAAATCATGGGCTACAAAATCATTAGTCTCTGGACCAATTAAAGCCCAGAAGGGTGCACTGCCTTGTCGGTTCTAAGGTGCTGTGTATAATAATTGCTTCTTTCATTGCATTGCGGGCATGTGAGAATGTTTTAAAGTTTGTTAACGTTTCGAGTTCGAATCTCTCTTCAGTGGGACAGTCTTTCATTTATTACGGTGGACTTCTAACAGCTCTCTCGATCGAGCCGATCAGCCAGGGCTTGCCTAGGCTAATTTATCCTTCGTGACTCTTTACTGGCTAGGGTCACGGAGCGTGCCTCGCCCTGAGCGCACCCCTTACGGGGAAACGGCTGCGGACTCCCACGTACCAAGAGAATATTTTAAAGCTATTCTTTCCCACACTGATGGGCCAAAAACTCTTACGATTGCCCTATCCTATATATTTATAGATGAAATATTTGCCTCCCGCAGCCCTGTTGCACTACCACATTGGTTGGTGGGAGTATTTTTCACACAGATATTTGTCCGTCAAGGCCCTAACTCATTAGTTGATGAATTTATTCCCCGCACAATTGGTCGCTAGTTCAAATTTCCCCTGTGTGTAGTATAAAGAATACTTACGGTAGCCTAGGAATTGAGGTATATATGGTATAAAATATGGTTCGAATCTCCTCTGGGTATGGTATAAAATCGTGAAATTAAAGTACTCTGTAGCATTAGATTTATTTATTACTAAGCCTGTATTTTCAATTAGTGATGCCACTAATTCTTAAAATGGTGAAACCATTATTATAAATAAATTTGTATTGTTTTATTTATTTTTTTTTTTTGGTGATTATTTCAAGTTCATCATTTAAAACTATTTAAATTCGTAATCAAATCTCTATTTAAACTAACAAAATTAATGCACTCCAATTTTATCTTCTCATGCACCAAAAAAGCCCTATGCATATGAGAGATGATATAAAGTAAGAAAATAAAAATGGAGTGCATATAGCATTCCTCTTCTTCTTACCATAGTTAATCCAATATTGTATGTATGGCCCTATTTGAAACAGCAAAAAATAGTTAAAAAAAATTAACTTTTGGTATTTTAGTTGTTTTGTAAAATGTCAAAAATTGTCAATTTTTTGAGTTGGTAGGTTGCCAAAACATCAATTTTGGTTAAGTTGGTGAGTGATGTAGTGATTATTTCACTTTAACCTAATTCAAAAATTACCAAAATTTTTACTAAATACTTAAAAATTACCCTAATTACTAAAAATTTCTATTTATTTTACAAAACACCCAAAAGTTACCAAAGAATACTAAAAATTTCTATTTGTTATACTAAACATACAAAAAGTTTCACCTATTAACTTTTACAAAAAAAATTACTAAAAATTATCAAAAACTAGACTTTCAAGCAGGACCTGTTTGTGTTCCTTATCAATATTTGTATTGATATTTTGACTTCAAATTTTATTAATATTATTATTGTTATTGTTGTTGCTGTTACGGCTGTTGTAATATTTGCATTCTAACCCTTGTAAAATCAAGAATGAAAAATAGAATTATTTTCTTTCCTTATCTAACTTTATACAAAGAATTTTCTATCCTATATTTTGTAATTATTTTTTATAAAATATAAAAAATGATAAATTAGTTATGTTAATAATATTAATATGTTAATTGTAACTTGAATTTTATAATTTTTTTAAATGATATGCTAATCATATTGAGTAGAAATCCATAATCTTTATAAAGATATTTTAATAGCGATACATGTAAAGTGATATACTAAAACTTTACAACTATGCTTTTTTCAAATTTACCATCAAACTCTTTGATTTTAATTCCATAAATGCAAATACAACTTTACATTTTGATTAAGGATAAATAGATGAATACAACTAATATAATGAAAGAATATATGAGATTAAATATAATTATTACTAATATATAAAAAGAGAACACTTTTGAGTATTTCTCATTTTGTGAAATCGTGTCAATAAACTGATTTCCATGAATACTGACTATAACTTCACTTCTCAACTTTTCAAGAAGTAGAAGGGAAAAAAACTGAGGGAGAAGAAATATTTTTCTTTTTTTATGTTTGGCAGTGAGATGTAAAAATAGAATAAGACGACAAGAAGCATGATTCAACGTAAAATTTGACCCAAAAAAACATACTTTTGAATGTTTGAAGTCATTGTATATCTCCTGCCTGAATGGATCGGTGGAAAAAAAAAAAAAAAGAAATTAGTGGAGCTTAACAGGCAGCAGAACTTAATTATCGAGAATGATGTTTGGTGAAAATTTCACATTCAATGCACAGTTTCGATCCACAGCATGGACAATATATATTTAGGTTTAGTTTAGGAAGTAAGAAAAGTTTTTTTTTTTTTTTTCTTTATTTCGTGAAAGGAAAAAAAGTAAACTTTTTAATAACTAACTTTTTTTTTTATTTTTTTGTTAATTTAACATTTTTATCCTTCAATATTTAAAAAAAAAATATTAACTATGAGAAGATAACTTTAATTATTTAAAAAATAAATAAAAAACTAATAACTAATAGTTCCTAACTACCAGCAACCATTGCTAAACAAAACCTTGACCTTTTTGTCGAAAATGGCAAAGCTTTGGGTACCACTCACCATGGAAAACGCAGAGTAGACGTGAAGTTTTTGACTTTGTTGCCCCCCATCCATCAATTAAATTGGGTGTCTTGACCATCCCAATCTATTATTGATCTTTCTATCCCCTTTTATAGTGCTATTACCGAGGGTACATTTGGAGCCCCATAAATTTTTAAAATTTTTTTTAATTTCTAATTTTTACTAACTTTGTCAATACTAACTATTTAAGTTTTATCTAACTTTTATCAAATTTTACAAAAAAAAAATTTAATTTTTACCAATTATTTTACACTTTTCGAGAAACCTATCAAATGCTTAATAATTTAAAATTAACCTATTTTTTATTTTTTACTAAAATTTGCCACTCCAAACACCAACTGAACATAAAAAGAAAGACTAGTTACTACTTGTAGACTAATGTCAATATTTTGTTAAATAAATAAATAAAAATTGAAAGAAGAAGAGAGGTGAATTGTGATTGATGGGATACAACGGTGGGTACTTTTTGCAATCAAGTTTGACTGGATCAGATTCGGTCAAACCACATCAGGTTATGTCCATGTTGTTGGGCCGCCTGGGCTCCATTAATAATGATATGCAACTGCTGATCTGAAAGGGCCATCCATTTTAAGGTTACCCCTCTTTTAGCGTTTAGTTAATAAAAGTTTGGTTAAAATTATAGTAAAAATATAAAAATTTAATATAAAAGTTATATATGATAAAATTTAATTAAAAAATATAAAAAATTAATAAATTTAAATTAATTTTAAACAATTAAACACCCCTTCTATTTATCCCCAAAAACAAGTCCAATGGTGGGGCTTGGCTTCCCGGTAGTATGCGTGCAAGAACTCTCTGATTATGAATGATATTTGCTTTTTGAGTTTTTTCCCAACACGACATCTCTTGAAGTCATATCACAATCTTATTTTACGAAATTGTCCACTAGGAATGTGTTCTGATTATTAAATTTGACCAAAATAAAAACTTCCATTTTACCAAAAATTTTCACATTAAAATTTTTTAATTTTTTTATTTTTACTAACCTCCTCTAACTTTTATCAATTTTTTTAAATTTTCATTAACTTGTTTCACAATTTTTGAAAAACACACTAAATACCCAATGGTTTAAAATTTACTTTTTTTAATCAAAAATTAGCATTCCAAATGACTATAAACTCTTACTCGCCTTCTACTATTTTTCTCATAACTTTCAATCATTTTTTCTTCAATCAAATTCGATCCACAAAAGTTTTTATTTGAATAATAAATAATATACCAAGAGGAGGGAGAGAGAAAAAAATAATAAATCTTATATAATTAGTATTAGAAATAAAATTGTTGCATAATTTAAAACAATTAATGTTATTTATTGTCTTACTTTTACTTAACATAAATAGATAATATTAATTAATATATAAATAGGTACGTTTATAAATAGAAGTAAAAATGAAAGACTACTATTGTTGTCCTGGGTCTATGTTTGGACCCAAAATATCGTTCCGGCAATTTTTAAAGCATTAACATTAACCGAGCAAATAACATAGGCATTTGTTAAAGGTTTCCGGAGCACTTATCAAGGAATAGTGAAAACATATCATGTATTAAAGGGAGCGTTTGGTTGTAAAATTTTTAGCAAAAAAATATTAACTTTTGATGTTTTAGTATTTGGGAACTCGAAGTTAGCACTAACTAATTTGTAGCTAGCTACTAATAAATACAAAAATTACCCGATTACCTTTACTAATTTACCTAAGTTATTAGCAAATTTTTAGCACATGAAGGTATAAATGTCAATATCTTAGAAATTTTGTATTCCCAAAAAATTAGCACATGCTAGTTAGCTAGTGCTAATTTTCCCAAACTAAGCTTAACTTTTGTCACTTTTTTATTCTACTACAGTCAACTCAAAAGTTATCAAAAATTATTAAAAATTACTAAAAGTTGTCACAAATTATTAAAAAATATTAAAAGTTACTAAAAATTTTACCAAATACTCAAAAGTTACA
Source organism: Vitellaria paradoxa (assembly GCA_019916065.1). Lineage (NCBI taxonomy): Eukaryota > Viridiplantae > Streptophyta > Magnoliopsida > Ericales > Sapotaceae > Vitellaria > Vitellaria paradoxa. The sequence goes on along the minus strand of CM034233.1, from coordinate 6,639,124 downwards.
AAAAATAATTAAAAATTACTACTTATTTTACCACATAAATCAAAAATTATAACAAATAATTTTTGATAAAAAATATTAAAAATTACTGAAAATTACACCTTCAAACACAACCAACATTTCGTATTTTTTCATGCACGACCCGTGCGAGTTGACGCTTAAATGAGGGGTTCAGGCACGATTAACGATATCCAATAACATTATTATTAATGCTTTTATACATTAAATTTTGGAAAGTTAAACGGATATCGGGTTTTGGGGACAGTCGAAGGCCTTAGATCCAACCTTGATAATACCATTCCTTACGGACTTCACTAATTGGGCTGGACCTGCGCCCCCCACAATTTTTCATTTTTTTAATTTTTAAATCTTAACCGTCCATTTTCATATAATGATTAAATATACAAATTCAATTTATAATAAATGTAGAGATAATTACAATGTAAAAATTGAAGAGAAAAAGTCAATACAATGAGACCTACAAAAATTGTTTCATCAGTCCTTGGATGAAAATAAAAGCCTAAAATTAAAAAAAAAAAAAAAAAAAAGAGCAAAAGGAAAAATAGTAGGGGAGCCAAGTGGAATTGGGCTAGGGCCATTTGGGAGCGTCTACCAAAATTTACCAACGTTTGCATTCGAACAAGAATTTGCCATCCAAAAAATATTTAAAAAATAAAGCTACTAATATATGCTTATTATTATTTAGTTCATTAAATAAAATTGAAATTTTTTAATAAATATATATTCAATTTATAGCTAATTAAATAACAATAATAAATTTAATATTTTTTAATTTTATTTTGCTTTACTATTTCCTCTCTCGTGCAATTTTTCTTTTTCTGTAGTGAAATCATTGTTTTTAACACACAAAGAAAATAGCAGTCTACCGTAAAAAAAGCTTATAGAAAGTCAACCAGAATCATATGGTAGTAGTATTTTTGTAATTAAAAAATACTTAATTAACGATTTTTTTTAATTTAAAAAATGATTAAATGATAACATGTCACATAATTGAGGTTTTGTTTTCTTGAATAATCTTATAGTTGGGTAACATTGTTAACTGAAACATATGGGCTAATATGTCCCTTCTCCAAAAGTAAATTGGGCTCAAATTGTAAGCCTGCATTCGGGAACGAGAAGGCTAGGCTTGAATCTGGGGGAGAAACTTATTTTGTACTATGTAGTAGGCTGTCAAGGCATTTGGTTTTTTTAGTTTTTATTTTTTAAGTTAACATAGGTGAAAAATATAATTAAATTAAATAGGAATTTTGAGATGCATATATAAGAGAAAATTAAAAAAAAAAAGATAATAAACTATTAATATTGAGAAAAAAAATAGTATTTTTTCAAATCAACCACACGCACGGTTTAATATCGTTATAAGAATACTCACTAGGAACCCCATCCCAGTAAGTATTACGTTTCAAATTTTTAAGAGGCAGTTTTTTTAGTCCAGTTTTGATCGAATTTCTAGTTCCTATATATCTAAAATGTATTGTACATCAAATTTAAGTTCAAATTAAAATTTTATAAGGTTAGGATTGAAAAAAAAAAAAAAAAGTTAAGGGCAAGATGTGAGATTTCTCTAAGGGTTCTTCAAATTTTTTCAGATAATTATCGTAATTCTTCTTATTTCTAAATGTAAGTAAGTTATCAAATCACGTTAATCTTATATTCTTTTATTATGTCTTTTTTTTCCTTTCATCTATTTGTATTTGTCGTTATTTACTAATATGTTGCATAAAGATGATAAGATATGTCACACAACAAAATACTTGGAAGTCCCTTTAATATATTCCAAGTTAAAAGCAATGTGTTGCTCTGGTGGCGGAAGGTTGTTAAGACGTGTGAATAGAATGTTCATGTATAGCTTCTCTACTAATGTATGCATATAACATATTTTACTCCACATCTTTTTTATTTTTTATTTTTTACAAGTTGACTGTCCAGAAATAAAAGAAAATGCTATTTTAATAAAAAAAATTGTTGAAAAACCAACCAAAATAAAGTAACTATAATGCTTTTGTAATTAAAGAGTATCTGAATATGTTTTTATTTTTAAATTAGATGATTAGGCACAAGCTGCACAACTCATTGCATAACCATGGTTATGGCCCCGTTTTGCATGAACTTTTTAAGTTAGGTGGTATTTGGTTTATTTTTCTATTCTCTGTTTTTTTTTATGTGTTAAAACTCTCAAAACGATGAAATAAAAAATGCTCTATTTTCTTTATTTTGAGATTTTCTTTATTTTTTGTTACAAACTCTCAAAACGAATTTTTGTCATTTTTTATTTAATGTGTAAAATCATTTTAATTTTCGAAAACAAAATTTAAAAACACAAGTAAACAAATGAGTTTTAACCTATTTTCTTTATTTTTAAAAGCACAAAATGAAAAATGAATTCAAAACAGAAAATAAAAAACAAAAATAGAAAATAAAAAATAGAAAAACAAACCAAATGGGCCCTTAGATTTTTATAATTTTTCACTTAAAAAAAATTATGTGTGTTTGGTTACTTAGTTTTTTGGACTAAATAAACTAAATTTTTGCGAAAAAAAAAAGGCTTGAGATCACAAAAGCAAAATAAAATTAAAAGAAAATAAGAATTTTTTTTCTTAATTTTTTCAAGATTTACAATTTTTATTGACTTTCTAAAAACCCTCTTACCCAATCTCCACAATCCCTGTAATACCTTACGTATAAAATTCTAAAGCCAAATTTTACCCATTATATATAAGAAAATTACAAAATTATAAAAAAATAAATTTTTTTAATAAATTATAAAGTTGTTGAAAAATTAATTGCTTCCCAATTTCTGAAGTTACCGTTAAAATTTAAATCTAGACTTACTAGTTACCAAATACAATTTAATACTACTCAATTAATTATAAAGGCACCATAATCATTTTTTGTATAAAACATTCAACTTTTATTTCAGTCTAATTACCAAAAAAAAAAAAAAACTTTTATTTCAGTCGGTATTAAATAATCTATTCACAAAAGTATGAATAAAAGTTAGTTTTTTTTTTTTTTTTCCAAACTAGTTTAAACATTTAATTTATTTTTTATTGATCTTTTAGCGTAAAATTTGTTAGCAAATGAAATCTATGTATGATTGTACCGCTTTTTAGTAAAACTTATGCTGGACAATATGTGCGCTGTCCAAAAGTAAATTGGGCTCAAATCAAAAGCCTGTTATTTTGAAATGAACAGGCTAGAATCCTATTCAAAGGGTTTCATTATTAATTCGGGGGGCGTCCTATCCATTTGGTTTACACAACATATATATAGATATATATATATATATATATATGCACTAAATTTTTTCAAAAAATTTTAAAAATTTTTAATTTTCTTCAATCAAATTTCATTACGTATTATTTTTACATCACTTCAATGTTAGTTTTTTTTTTTTTTTTAACTTTTTTCAAATCTTCAAATGCCCAACACTTTTTTAAAAGTCTCCACCGATCTTAGCTGTCACATTATGTTTTGTGTTGGGTAAAAATAAGACTCTGACACGTGGAGTGTCGAACAATAGAACGGAACGACACGTGGCCCAATGCCGAACATTTATTACTATGGACACGTGGTCATTGACCGAACACTTTATCTTGTGACACGTGGTTCTATACCGAACAATTTTTGGTTGACACGTAGCATCCCCCAGAAGCACTATAATTTCGACGCGTGGCTTACAATAGAAATGGCCTTGGACCCTTTGACCTCTAGGTAAATAAAATTTCTTATTCAAAAATGAACCACTAACTAGCCACTATGAGTCTACTGCATGTACTTATGTATATAATATATGTACATAGATATATTTTATCCACATAGTGACTCATTTAAGAATTGAATCAAATAGGCCCTTTTAACTCAGTGGTAGAGTAACGCCATGATAAAGCGTAAGTCATCGGTTCAAATCTGATAAGGGGCTTTGTCCTATTTTTCATAAAACTCTAGTCATAGTATTTATTTTTGAAGGGAGAATGGAGATATTGTTAATATTTGTAATAAAAAAAGTAATCAACTATATAAATAGAATAAGTTATCATTCTAATGAGTTAGAGTCTATTATAATGAATTATATTATAATTATAGTATAGTAGTTATAAAGTTGAACGTTTGCTCAATAAATTAGAATTTGTATGAATAATGATAAGTCGCCTCTTGAATCGCCAAATATCCCTACTTTCCATTATATCAATCAAATCCATTATAAAAATTAAAAATCAACAAACAAAAGAAAAAGTAAAAGTAAGTGGACCTGACCCTTTGAATCATGACTATATCCGCTATTCTGATATAAAAATTCGATAGAGATAAAATTGGACCCGTTGACCCCCTTTTTTTATTTCATTTCTTTGGATTTCTTTGGACTCCACAAGAATTTGTCGATATTTCCGATTAAATCTTCTTGTTCCTAGATGTTCCATAAGAATAAATTGTTATTCCGTTCTCCCGCGGAAAAAGGTTTAGTTTATTCTAAGTCACAACATAAAAACCTTTTTTAATAGCTTTCTTTGATTCCAGACTAAAATTAATTTGAATCTATATAATTTTATATAATTTAAATAAATTAATAACTTAATTTTAAATTAAATTCATTTAAATTTCTATCTATATAATATTTATATTATATATTTATTTCTATTTATCATTTATCTATAAGTATTGATGGATGATATGCTGACACGTGGTGATCGTCGAGGATCTCAGAAGTTAATTTGTTCGCCCCTTGGTATAGCGGCTAATAAATGTTAGGCATGAATCCCATAGTATTAATATAAGCTTGTAACCATAAATACGCCCTAGTTATGACTGGACTATACATTTATCACCGTGAAGGAAATTAAATTAGTTCATCTCGTTACAAGTGGTTGATAGATTTAACAGGTATACAGTTTGATAACTGAATTTCGGCTATATAGCCATATTTAGCTACCAAATGCATTTAATGAAAGGTATGAGGTATTAAATGAAAAGTGAAATGCATTTAAAGTAATGGAGGAAAGGAAATACCTGGAGGCACGAATGCAGCCAAATGTATTATTATATTTATTATTTACATCGCTATAAATATATTTATTATTTACATCGCTATAAATACAACATTCCACAAGACAATCAGGTAAGCTTATGGATGTCAACGGGGCGGGTATGACCTTCCCCGTCCCCGTCCCCGTCCCCGTCTCCGTTTCGGGGAAAAAAAATTTTCCAATACCCGTCTCCACAAAATAATGAATTCCCCATCCCCATCCCCGTTTACCTGTCAAATATATTAACTATTACAAATTATATATTATATGTATAAAATAAATATTTAAAATTATTATATATATTAAATAAAAAATTATATTACATATATATATTAAATAAAAATTAAAAATATACATATAATATTTGACTTTGACTGGTGCACTTAACCAAAGATGAAGTGGTCTTTATTTATAACCTCGCAAGACCTTCACTTTTTTGTGAGAAACCGATGTGGGACTTCTAAAGGAGTCACCACGCCAACAAAATTAACAAATAAATATTTAAACGGGTACGAGGCGGGGTGGGGGCTATCGTATCCGTCCCCGTACCCATGTGGGTAACATTTCAAATCTCTATACCCGTCCCTGTCCCCGCTATTAACATCTCCATACCCTCCCCAAACAGGGCGGGTGAAGCGAGTACTTCTCGGGTACGAGTATAAGAATGCTGCTGTTGCAATGTTTAAAACATCTTGAAAGATTTTACGGAATTATATATATATATATATATATAGACACACACATATAAAATAACAAAAAATAAAAATAAAATAAAATCCAAAGAGCATAAAAGTTCTCCACCGAAAGTCCAAATTTACCAGAAACATCATAATAATTTTAAATTCACTTAAGTAAATGGGCACACATAAGTTTCAACTATATATTTTAACAATGAGTGCAATTAAAGGGAGCTAGGTTTCTAGCTACGAGTATTCAGGAACTTTAAACATTCACTTTTGTTCTAATTATGGATCTGCATCAATCACCAACTCTTGCATCAGAGACCGGTTTGAGTCACATCTCAACCCCCTGTTGGATTATGCTTTTTCGGGTACGTTGCTTTCCACAGCTAGGATTGTAAGCCATGAGTGATAGTCTTTGTTAAGATTGGTAAGGTCTAGACGTTTAATCACATTCAGCCCATGGCTCTGTTAGAATATTCTCCGAATCTCACATCGTCTTGTATATAATTATAGAATATCTTGTTTTCTTGATTAACATTAGCGTATTCTATTATTTTGTATAGTTGATTCTTAAAAACATTTTATTTATTTTAGTATACGAAATACATAGTTCTTCTTTAGAATTTTTCTTGTTTTTCTTACTCTAACAGACTTAATCTCTTAAAAAAAATATGAACATTATAAAAAATAGGCTTTTCTTCTATCTGATGAGTGTTAAAATTAAAAGTGTTATGCGATATTGGTGATATATATATTCCTAAACTACAAAAATTGATACTTGAGTAGTTTATTTGATTAGATGTAAAAACTGTATCCAATATTATTCTTTTATCCTATTATCAAGAACTTTTTACGAAGGATTCAAAAAGTAACACACTATTTGATATTAAAGAGTATCATATAACAATAAAAATTTTCTCAATATTTAAGGCTTAAACATACGGAAGGTAACTAATCTATGTGTATATGCATAGTTTATTTATAAAATTTTATATAATTCATGACATTTTTATAATTTTGGGAGATCACCATCCCAAGTGTTAAAAAGGATGTATAATTAATTATGTCAGTTCTTGATCAAATTACAATTTAAGATGAGAAAGGAAATTATAAAACCCACTATGATGGTGATGATCATGACCATGATCAATGTGGGGGAAGAAGTGATGATAGAAAAGCGCAAAATGAATTGGACCAAAGCCAAATCGTATCCGAGGGAAAAACTCCTTACTTTGGCACAAAAGAAAAGGGCCATTCAGGTGGACTAAAGCTGTCTTGTGCTGCTGAGGGTCCCATAATATGCTTTCGTGCCAACGAAGCAAAGGTTTCGTCATAGATATATATATATATATATATATATATAGTTAATTAGATATAAGCTAGTGTTTAATTTATTTTTATTTTTGGGTGGAGTTATAATGAAGCTAGGGCTCCTTGTTTCTGCAATCATTTTCGTCCACCAATACCCTGTTTGTGGAGAAGATGTTAACGTTAATGTCAACGACCTCCGGTCTTTGTAATAATTAAACAGACAAAGACATTGTTGTTTTCAACTTTAATTGGCCTTGCATCATTGTTGATGAGTTCTTCTAGCTTAAACATTTGCCATCATTGCTTAAATTATACATTGAAATATACTGATCACCGCTTTGATTGATTTAGATTGTTCATCATGTCAGTTCTATAATTAATTTCCCCCCTGCCGACACATAGAAACAGCCAACTCAGGCATAAACGTTTGTAATATATTGTTGTCAAATGTTAGTCTTAGACTTTTAAACTCTAAACCGCTGTTTAATTGATGCAATTAACTTATAAGTTCGATCGCATGGGAACTTCTCAAAAAAATATGCAGGCTTATATGTATTTTATATATATATGTATATGCCCATACATATACATATACCTAAAGGTAGTTTTATATTATATTTGCACAAATTGGCTAGCTAGCTCGATCGATCTCTGATGTCTAAGAGTATCACCTTCCATCAAAAAACTTCAGTTCTTTTTCTGGTGATGCCATTGCTTTAGCTGGCAACGGAACTTTCCTTTGTTGACATTTGAGGAAATTATTACTTTAATTTGATTCTTCCTGTTTAAATATCACCTTTTTTTTTTCTCTCTCTCTCTCTCTCTCTACAATTGATCTGATACCAAACAAGCATCTGCATCAAGAATCTGTCTAAGCTTACCTTCAATTAATAGTGCTAAACACCAAGATTGGGTACTGTTATTGTTGCATGGTTCATGCACAGTTCCATTCAACTATGGAAGGAATTAATTAAAATAATGCTCTATTTGAACTTCTAAATTTTTTTAACAAAACTTTAAAAATAACTCTAAAAATTTTTAATTTTCTTCGATTAAAGTTTACCATATGTCACTTTTATATCACTTTACATTAACTTTTAATTTTTTTAACTCCAAATGCTACTTAATTAAACTTTTTTATCTTGTTTAATTTTTTTGATTTAGGGTATGTTTGGAGTGATAAAAAGTAAGATAAAGCGAGATAAGTTATGAATTTGTAATTCGTGCAATAATATAAAATGTGAATAATTTTTAAAAATTTTTAAAAATTTTCAGAGGTTTACGACATACCAAATGAAACTTTAATATTTGTAAAAGTTAAGAATAATATCGTAAAAAAGTTACAAAAGATAGAATCAAAGTGATTTGTTATAATTAAAGTAAATTTAAATAAGTTTATTATTTTAAATTATGTTCACAATCGTTACATTCTATTATTCTGGGTATATTTTTTAATAAATTTTCCTGATTATATAACGTTTAAAATTAACTTGCCAAACGGACGAATTACTACTGGCAAAACAGTAGGTATGTCGGTCGACAAATGTACGGTGATGGAAATTGGGTTTTTTCCCATTGAATGGGCTGTTTAAATTAATAACATATATCAAAAGTTAAAAAAAAATTAACAATTTTTTTCTAATCAAATTTAGGTATACATCATTTTTACATTAAATTTTTATATTTTTTTATCATCTAAACAACCCTCAAAAAACACTTTGGTTAATAATTGAAAGTTTAATCTTGTGTACCCATTAATTATCATGCATCATGCAAGAGGACATGAATAATATTAACTCATTATCAATTATTCGATGGAATTGTCAATAAATATTATTATCGTTAATAGAGACAAAATTAAAAATATCACATAAAAAGGCTAAAATACTTAAATTTACTAAAAGCTGGTAATTATATTAAATTTTTGACAGAAATAAATTTTAAAAAAAAATTAATTACAAAATATAAAACATGTATAATAATTCTAATAACCAAGTGACTTGTGCCTCCATTGTATTGCCATTGTCCATCCCTAGTTGTTTACCTTTTTTTCAATTACAATAATTTCACGCGTTCATTTATGGACGATATTATTTCAACAAAAAAATTTTGTAGACACATGTGTAGTTATAGAATTAAACCTTTTTATGTGAAATATTTATCAATGACGATTAATATTGAATAAGTTTGAATCTATGCCTTTCAAAATTGGGTTCTAGAGTTGCATTGCAAAAATGAACGGTTAAGATTCACGTCATTAAATCATTGAGAGATCTATACCACTAAATGATTTAAACCATTAAATCATGATTAAATTATCTGGAAAAAAATTAAATTAAATTAGAACTATTAAATCATTTGAAAAAAAAATAAGATTGCATCTCAATCTTTCATGCTTACATCGCAACTCCTGCAATGCATTTATCCACTACAATCCTTACAATTCTTCAAAATAACCATGGTCTGTGTTTCAAAATAACCATGGTCTGTGTTTCAAAATATTCATCAAAGATAATTCCTATTAATATTATTAATAACACTCTTCTTGTAAAATTACATGTAAAATATATACATGTACAGTAAACTTTTAAATACGATAATTAATCCCATCTCTAAAAACAGGGTAAATAGTTTAACGGTTGGTAAGGCAAATTTAGGTATAGAAGTAAAATTCTTGTCAAGTTCAAGGTCGGTGACCATATATATATATTTGTCTACTTATTTTAATTGAGCACTCACTTTTATTATTTGACCACTTATCTTTTCATCTAATTATTCACCGCTACATTTTTATGATTCAAATATTTACTTGTCCGTTTGTGAGGACGGCAACTATTTAGATTAATTATCAAATACACTGAATTATTATTATTATTTATAATCGAGTACGAATTGGGAAGGCGCTGCCAGGCTCCCATTACCGTCCTCACCGACAAGGTCACCCAGGCTGCAGCTAGGAGCTGAAAGGGCGGGGGATTAAGGAGGGGAGTAGGTCCGGTACACCGGTGCATTCGGTGTATCGGTACACTTATCACGGATTGTTGAATCAAACTGAGCACAGTGTAGAACAGAGGCGGTGGTATTTTTCCTACCTGCGTGCTTCTTAACGCCGTCCCGCACCGCGCAATTTAAGGGAAGAGGCGCGTGGGTGCGCGGGGCCCACTTGTTTAGATGGACTGATGAATGATGGACACTGTTGGTCAATTCTACCCCGTGCTAAAAGGTAGCAGTTTTTTAGAAAAAAAAAAATGTGTTGGGACAATTTTTAGTATTTGGTATTTTTAACTCAAATTATATTTCTTTGGAGATAAATAATATAATTTTAAAAATTTTACTATAAAAAATTAAAAGATAAATCCTGAAAATAGTTCTTTTAGGTTTGTTTTCACTTATTTATGTAAAAATTTTTATGAAAATTATTGAATCTTTTAACTTCTACGTAAAAAAGTTAGAAAGAGAAATCATAATAATAGTTTTTTCAGTCTGCTCTTGTGAATTTATGCCAAATATATTAAAAATTGTTAAAAAGTTATTAGAGTTTATAAAAAAATACTAAGATTTGTAAAAAATATATTGAGATTTATAAAAATTTGTTGAGATATATAAATATATATAGAAATTTATAAATATTTCATAAAATATAAAATGGACAAAATACATTTAAAATTTAAAAAATTATTAAATATTTTTGTTAATTTTTAACAAACCAAACCACGCAAAAAATGCGTCGCTTGCGCCCCGGCTCTTGATTTTAATTGCATGGGGCTAGTACCGAGTTTGGAGTATGGACAAAGTGGGGGCTCTGAGTGTCACACCAGCCTGACCCACATTTGTCTCACGTACACTATGTCCATGTTTGGGGAGTAAAAATTAATAAAAAAATATTAACTTTTTGATCTTTTAGGTATTTAATAAAATATTAAAATTTAGTGTTTTATCTACGCGACAAATTGAAATATATTAATTTTTTTCTACGTAAAGATGAGTATAATAGTTATTTCACTTTAATCAAACTCAAAAGTTAATAAAATTTTTATCAAATACACAAAATATTGACAAAAATTTTTATCAAACACTTAAAAATAGGCAAAAATTACTAAAAATTTTTATTTATTTTATCAAACACAACAAAAGTTTTGTTTGTCAAAAGTTACAAAAATTATGACTTTCAAACGGAAACTATTCATAGAGTGTTTGGAGAGAAAAAATAAGTATAAATTAGAAAAAGTTACAGTTTCGTAATCCATATAGTAAGTAAAAAAATTATATTTTTTATAGAATTTTGTAAAAAATTTATTAAATTTTACAAAGCTCCAAACAGAGCTTAATAATGTTGTTCCTTTCCCCACCTGTTCTATTTGATTGAACCTTTGAAGCATTGGTTTCGTAATTGATTAGAGATATACGTATTAAAAAAAATGACTTATAAAAACATTTGATGTTGGTTATTTGGCATGCAATGCGCTTCACTAAGTAAATTTTTAATAAATTCAATTAGGTCCATGCCCTACTATTTATGAATAGAAAGATGGATGTTATGTCACTTTACATTCACCAAAATTAATAAGTTTTGCCTCCATTAATAGCTTAATTAGACTTTTTTTATTATTTTAAAATTAAATTGGGAAAATTAATTAAATTTGTATTTTTGTTATAATCCCACAATAAGCAAAATAAAACATGAGTCTCCACTTGACGTCTTAACCAATTTGCCGCTACGTCGTTATTATTTGTTGGTGCATGCCTAGCTTCATTGAAGTTGTAATAAATTACAGTGCTTCCCATGCACTATTGTTCTTCACTCCCGTGTTTTTCAACAATTATTGTTATGTGGTACTCGTATATATCATTATCTATATATATACATAAAGTAAAATTTGACAATATTACTCTTTCACGTAAGATATAACTTGCACTATAATTGTGACACATAACACTTAATTATAACTATTTTACACCACATAAAATTTAATTTGCACTACACTTGTAACACGTATATGGTTATAACACATGTCACCTAATTATACTTATCTCAATTATCCTATAAATAAATTAGTATTTTACATAATTATTATTTATTCACATTTTTAATTTTATTCAAACTAGAATGTTCATGGAAATCACTTGATATTTTTATTTAATCTATAGTTATATTTATCATATAACTTCTAATTTTTTATTTTTATTTAAAACATATTCTTATTTTTTATTTTTCTATATTTTTATAAACAATTATTTAAAACATAATAAATATTACTATTGTTATTAAACAAGATAATGCAAAAAAATATTTATCCTGTTAAATAACGGTTTTAATAATAAATATTATTATTATTAAATAAATAATGTAAAAAAATAATTAGCCTGTTAATTAAAATTTTGATTTATTAACATAAATTTATAATTATAATTATCTTAATTTATAATTATATAATCTAAATGAAATTTGTATTGTACATAATTACCACTTATTCACAATTTTATTAAAAGTAGAATGTTCGTAGATATCGTTTGATTTTTTTATTGAATCAACATTTATATTTAATTATCATATAACTTCTTATTTTTAATTTTTTATATTTTAGTAAATTATTATTTAAAAAATAATAAATATAATAATAATAATTATTAAAAATAATGTAAAATATCATGAGACAAAATAAGCGATATATCTTAAATCAAATTGTAATATTATTTATTAAAATTATATATATTTTAATATTGTTTATTAAAAAATATCAAACAATATTAGAAATTAAAAAATAAAATTGGCAATAGATAAATCAATTTAATTGAAGTGCCACTCAAACTTTTTTTGGATTTCAACTTTTAATTCGATCAAAATAGTATTATAATCGGAACAAGATAGAACTTCAAAATGGTATTATAATCTAAATAAAATAAGACTCTATTACATGTAAAATCTATAAATAAATACGAAATTTTCTTTTCTTTCAAATTTTTTAGAGACCTTTTATTATGACAACTTTTTTTTTTCGACTTTGCAATTTGTTAAGTACATACTTAAATTTAAATTTTTTGAAATTCTTATATGTGATTGATATATATTTTGTAAGTTTTTATATATAATTGATATATATACAAACTGTAGTAGAAAGAATAGAGACAATAATTATAAAAATTATTTAATTATATGAGTAAGTGTTGTTATTCTTCAACATTTTTTATTTTCTTTTTATTTATTATAAGTTGAATTTTATTGAATTGATACTATTGATGGTATCAATATTTTAATTTATTTTATATTTACTATTAAATTAAAATTACATAAACAAAAGTATATATTGCTTTCAATTATATTTTTATAATTTAACTGTTTTAGCATATAATAGTATGTTTAAGTTAACCATTCAATATGACAAATTAGTGTATTGCAAGGCTTATGTCACTTGTGTGTGTATATATATATATATATTAAAGTTAAAATAACTTTTGTAATAAAAAAAATAGATGTAAGATGACGTAGAAAGAGCGTCATTCGACCATCTTCCAAAGTTAGACATGGACAATTTTACGTTTTTACAAGTATTACTTGGTCTTGGTGCGAAAAGATTAGTCCCCCTTGAGTTCACGGATTTAAAAATAATCCCATAATATTGAGCATTTTTTTAGGTTACTAAAATTTTTACAAAATTTTTTTTAATTTTATTTAATTAAATTTCGTCGTGTATCACTTTTTATACTAATTTTTTTAATTTTATGTCATTCAAACACTATCCTATTTTTAGAAAAGGCAAATAACATAATTAAAAAATTATGAAAATTAATAAAATAAATTTTGATAAAAATATATATTTTTATTAAAATTTGAATAATATATTTGAAATTTACTAAAAGCAAAAATTTATTTCTAATAAAAATAATCCTAGAAGATGAAAATAATGGAAACGCTTCTTCTACGTTGCCAAGCCTAATGACGAGAGACGGAACAACTACTGATCGGAAGCAATTCCCAGTACATGTCGCAGCGTGTGGAGTAGAGCAGACTGAGAAGACAGTTCATTGGGTTTTGCACCCCTGGAGGTAGACTTTACAACCAACCCTAGTTGACCAGAGATCAGCAAAATCCAGAACTTCTGATTTGTGGGCCCATGAACTATTGTACATAGCAGAATGCAAGAAAATTGTCGAGCCATCTGTGGGTGTGTTTGTGTTTGGGGTTGTACAAAAATATATAAAATAAAATAAAATTATAAAAATAAATATTTTGTAATTTATGTAATGTGTAAATAATTTAAATTTTATTATCTCGTAATTTATATTTGTAGAAATTTATAAGATTTTATTTTATTTTGTTTGTCACAAAAAAAACCAATAATAATCCGCACAATTGTATGCTCGGATAAATTTAATATGCGTTTAACATAGTGAAAAATATTAAAAAATTTATAAAATTTATTTATTTTTATGTTACTATATAAATTATAAATTTATAAATTATTTTAATTTATTTTATTTTATTTCATTTTTTATCACTTTGAACACCTCCTTATTATAATTATTGTTGTTATTATTATTCAAATTTTCTTAATTAATAATTATAAAATATTAGTTATCAATAAATATTATAATTATTTAAATTGAATTATACTAATCACTTAATATTTAAAGCTTGTTTGAATTAAATTTTATATATTCAATATTTATCAATTAATGTTTGAATTATATTTATCTAAATTGAATTACACTTATCACTTACTATTATAATTTAAGATAATAATATTTTTAGAGTATTATATAAAATAAAAGTACTATTTAAGTTGGATTCTTTATATGTTATCTAAATTAGTTATTATTAAAAATAATAATATTTTTAAAATAATATCTAAACTAATTATTACTAAAATTTTAAATTTTTAAATATTTATATACAATAAAATATATACAAAATTAATCTTGATAGTAAAATAATAAAATATTATATCTTAATAATATAGTTTATTAATTTTATAGACAAAAAATATATAGTATTATACTTATCATAATTTTCTTACATTATTAATAGTTAATTCTTAATTTAAATCTAATACAATTTTTTAAAAATACAATTCAATTTAACACACCACTATGCAATATGTTATTTATCACTTTCATAAATACTCATATAGAAGATATCACCTTATGTGTTAACATTAAAATCTCACACAACTTACCTAAGTCACTTTTCATACTAAAATTATTATTAGATATTCTTTTCAAATGAAATTATTTTTTATTTTTCTGTGCATTAGATTTTGAGAACATCTTTATTCTTTAAATATTAATTTGTTTATTCATTCAAATATACAAGGTTTGATTTTTTAAATTTTATTCAATTTTTCTAATTTAATTCTCAATTTTCATTTAAATATATTATTTTTTCTTCAATATCTAGTTAAAAAAAAAATCATGGCATTAAAGTTTCTTATTTAAAAGTTATCAACCAATTTGAATAAATTTTATTGTTTGTATTGTATTCTAAAGCTGTCATGTATCTCCTTACTAAATAATAAATATAATTTCATTTATTTATTGTAAAGTTGCTTGAGTGCTGATTTAATTTTGATATTACAAAAATATATTAATATTATCAAAGTTTGCGTGTGAACTAATATTGGATTTGATTATATTAAAAATAAAAAATTTGCTTTACATTAGTTATTTTTATATCTATATTGCTTTACATTAATTATAATTTTAATAATAAATATGTTTCTCATTGTCTTATAATTTTATATTCCTTAAATAATTAGATTAAATTCTATTACATAAATCATAATAACACTTTTAGCATACAGTCTTATTCAAATACTGTTATCATCTTATCTTATTCTACTTTAATAAATGAGACAAAATCATAATAAATTTAATAATTTCTATAAGTAAAAATTAATGTAATAAATTAATTTTTCATTTTATATTATTTTACTTACCTAGTTATCCTCTAACATATTATTTATTAAACAGTATTTTTTTTTCAAATAACATTTTTTATCTAGTGAATTAAATGTAAGTATAACTATTTTTATTTGAGCTGAATTATTCATTAATTTTTTTCATGCGAATTAATTAATTAATTTTACATCAATTATAATTTAGTAATTAACTAAAGAGGAAATAAATATCACTTAATATTTTAACTTCTAATTAAACATTGCTTAATAATCATTGAAGAATATTTTTAAACAAATTATGTTACAGAAAATAAAATTGATAAATTCGTACAATGCACGAATGTAATTAAAAAAAAATCAAAGAAATACAAAATAAAACTAATCCGATCACTTCAATTCAATTTAATTCGATCACTACAATTCGATTTAATTCGGATCTATATTAAAATTGGTTTGATTTTATTTTTTATAATTTTTTAAAATCCAACCAAAATATATGTGTGTATATAATTTTTTTATTTTTTATAATTTTATGAAGCAACTTCTGCTACAGCTTTTAATGACTTTCTATTTTTCTGTCTGAGGAAGGATGATTGACGGTCCAGATTTACTTGTAGGAAAAATTCACACGCGGTGGCAGCACAAAGTACTAACAAAACCCATGGACCCATGAGATGAAGAATGAGCAGCGACCAGCGAGTGACGGTGATCTTAAAAATAATAATAATAATAATAATGAGGACATCACTAAGACGGATGCATAAAGTAGGGGTGCCAACAAAAAAAAATCGAACAAATACAAAACAGAACTAATCCGATCATTTTAATTCAATTTAATTCGAATTTATATTAAAATTGGTTTGATTTTAGGTTAAAAATAACAATTCAATATTTTTGATTCAGTTATCGGGTTAGTAAGAAAAAAAATTGAGCCGATTTGAAACCAAATAAAAAATAACTTAACTTGAATTAACCCAAAAAATATAATAGATAAATATATATAATATTCATATTATTATATATTATGATATATGTATGTATAACAGTTTTTTTTTTTTTTAAATTGATATATACAGCTGCAGTTGATGTATATGTATAATATATATGATTTTATATAATATAATATTTATAGTATTATACTAATATATAATAAACTATTTATTTGAATATTTAGAATTTAAAAATAAATAAATCGGATCAATCTAAAATCGACTTGATCTAATTCGATTTAGACTAATCTAAAAATAGAATCAACCCAACCTGATATTCTTGGTTTAGTTTAGTTCGGTTCTAATTTGAAATCGGTTCTATTTTAAGTCTAATTTTCAACCATCGAAAAAAATCGATTTAGTTCCAAATTAAGTTCGAATCCAAAGGGCCCGTTTGACAACGCTGTCGTTTTTTGTTGTTATTTTTCTGTTGTCATTTTCTGTTTTTTGTTTTCTGTTGTCGTTTATTTTTTCTGAAATGAAAACTGAAACTGTATTTAGAAATGTAAATTTGTTTAGAATTATTAATTTTTTATTTTAGAAAATATTTAATTTTATTAGTTTTAAAAAATTAATAGAACTTAATAAAATATATTTTATATTAATTTAATTTAATTAATATAATTAATTAAATTAATACAGTAAATTATTTATTAAAATTATTTAATCAATAAATATAAAATATATTATTTATTAAAAATAATTTAATAAAATATATTTCATATTAAATAAATGATTAAATTAGATTAATTATTAAATTAAAATATTTATTTTTAAATTGATTAAATTCATTTAATTATTTATTAAAATAATTTAATAAAATATATTTTATATAAATTAAATTAATTAAATCATAAATAATTTAATTTAATTATGATATTTATTTAAAATAATTTAATAATTATTATTAAATTAAATTAAAAATTAATGTAACTTAATTATTTATTATTAATTATTTCATATAAATTAATTTAATTATTAAATTAAATAAATTAATTATGATATTTATTTCAAATAATTTAGCAATAATTAATTATTAAATTAAATTAAATTAAATTAGTTTTATTATTTATCAAAAATAATTTATAGTAATTTATATAATTAATTTAATTTTTGAATTTAATTATATTATTTATTAAAATAACTTATTTTAATAAAATATTTGAATAAAATAATTTATTTTTATGTAATGTAACAAAAATAGGTAAAGTTTTAAAATTAGCAAATTATTGGCAACAGAAAAGAAAACTAGAGTGAAAACACTTTTTTTCTGTTTTTATTTTTCTATTTCCGTTTTCATTTTTTTTTTTGAAACAAAAAAACAAAAATAGATTTAACAAACATGTTTCTGTTGTCAGTTTACAAAATTTTGAAAACGGAAACAGAAAAACAGAAAACAAAAACGTTACCAAACGGGGCCAAAGTAAACCGACTCGTGTAGTGTACACCCTTATCATAAAAGTATCCAATGCTCAAAATTGGTAAGTCACTAAATAAATATCCGTTTAATATAATATTATATATTTATATATTTACAATTTTATTCATAAAAGAGAAGTAGCTGTTTTGAGTTTAGGACTATTTATGTTATTTTTCATAATTTTTGTTTCGCGTGAAATCTATCATATATATTGTTCTCACTCATCAATCATCTTCATTGGTTGTGGATTACTTTTTTTTTTTTTTAATAGATTGTTGTTAATTATTTTGATTGTAAATTATTATAAGGTGGCTCTCATCTTATGAAATGACAATTAAATGATTAATTTTGAAAAATCATTTAAATGTATAAGTATTTATTTAATTATATTTATTCTGTTTTTTTTAGTTTATTGGAATGTTTTTTTTATTTTACTTGAAAGGAAAAAATAGAAAATCTTGATTTAAAAAAAATTAACATACATGCAAATTCACAAATATCTTTGCTACTGTTGAAGAATACATCAACAATTTAAAAAAGAAATTCTAAAAAGGTATTTAACAAATTAAATGCCATGAGATTGGACATGACTAGACCGGATTAGAATTCTATCTAAAAAACAAATCAGCTTGAAATAGTAACAAATATGCCAAAAAAATAAATATATTTAATAATTGTAATAATTAATTCATCTGTTTATATTACTACTAAAAACACAGTTTTTTTTACCTTAATAGATATAAGATAAAAATAAATACCAATTTAAGTTTTGATTGGACTTATCTACTAGGCAGCCATTTTATTTTCAGTTTTTTTATTTTTATTTTTATTTGTTTGAAAATTAAACATGAAAACTTGTTTGGTAAATTTATTTTTGGTTTTCAATTTAAAAAAATGAAAATCATTTTCAAAAATTTTAAAAATTATTAAAATATGAAAATATATGTTTTTTTAATTTTTATTTTCTTCCATAATCACTACCTGTCACAACCATCACCAATAATTAGCTACCATCGTCCATTGATTGCCACTTATATTTGGTTATCACCAACTACCGCCACCATCACCCTCGTCTATCTCCGATCACCGCTAACAACCGTCACATCCCTACCCACTTCCCACTACCACCAACATGAATATATATATATCATTTTCATATATTTTACATTAATAGATTAAATTATACATTAAATATAATAAAAATACACTAAATATAATGTAATTAATAATTAACCAAATTAAACAAAGTAAAATTAATTTTAATTAATTAAATTAATTAAAATTATTTTATTAAATTATTTTTAAAAACTAATATAATTAAATTATATTTAATATATTTTATACTGATTAAACTAATATATTAAATTATATATTAAATATAGTTTTATTAATAATTGATTTTTATAAATCACAAATTTAATAGATGAAATTATATATTAAATACATTAAATTAATAGATTAAATATATAAAAATATATTAAATATCATCTACTTAATAATTAATTTTATAAATATTAAATTTAATAAAATAAAATATATTTAAATTTAATTTAATGAGTAATTAATAAATAGCTACAATAAATTAATTATAATTAATTAAATTAATTGAAAAAATATTTTATTTTATTATTTTAATAAATAATATAATTAAATTATCATTAATAAAAATTTTAATTAATTAATTATATCAAATTAGTTTAAGTTAATTAAATTAATTAATTTAATTAACATAAAATATATTTTATAAAAATATTTCTGACAAATAATATAATAAATTATGTTTAATATATTTTATTTATATTATATTATATTAAATTATTTTTAACAAATAACATATTAAAAAAATTAAATTTAATTAATTAACTACTATAACTATCAACTAATAACTATTATTATTAAATGTATTTTTAAGTTTTTATTTTTTCTATTATGAAAATAAAAACTAATAATAAAAAATTGAACACAAAAATTAAAAACTGAATGCAAAAAAAAAAAAAAATGACAGTTTTACTAAACAGGTCCTAAACTTGATACGATTTCTTATTTTGTGAATAACACTAACAACCTAATAGAAGGCCATTACTGACTTATGACCCTACTGATTTAAATTTAGTTAAAATTAAAATAATTTATTTTATTAAACTAAAATTATTTTTAATAGATAATAATTACATATTAAAATTTTATTTTATTAAAAAATTTGACTTAAGTCGTTACTAATTAATTAATTAATTTATTTATATCACTATATTTTGACGTATTATGTAAAAACATATATTTTAAATATAAAATCGTTAAAATTACTATATTTTTGAATTTTAAAAATATCAATGTATTTTGGATGATGAATTTATGAATTATTAATTTTGAATGATATATTTACAATTTATATTATAAACTTAAGGGAATACTTTTTGACCCGCTTTGGTGACATTTATTTTTTAATTTATACTTAATTGTCTTTATTTTTTCTTAAAAACAAAAATAAAAAACTTGTTTAGTAATGCAATTTTATTTACAATAATTAATTATATTTTAATAAAATAGTTAAGTTTATTAAATTTTTATAAAAATATTTGAATTTAATAAAATATATTTCATATTAATTTAATTAATTAATTTGATAAATTATTTTTAAATCAATTAATTTAATTTTATAAAACTTTTATTTTTTAATAATAATTATTTTTAATAAAGTATATTAATAAATAACACAATTTAATAATAAATTACTATTTTAATTATTAAAATTAATTTAATAAAACATTTTAATAAAATAATTATTATAATTTTAAGTTAATTTTAGTTAGATTTAAATTGATAGGATCAAGCTACAAGGCAATAGCGAAATAGTTAATGTAACTGATGATTCTGCCTATAATTCGTGTAATGAGATAAAAAGTGAATAATTTTAAAAATTTTTTAATAATTTTTATTATTTTAAAATCCTTTGCCACCTTAAACGGGGCTTAAGTTAAAAAATTATTTAATAAAAAAAACACCGGTGCAGCTCAGCGGCGTGTGAGAGCGCGGGGTTGTGTCAAAGCGTCAATATCTGATTAGTTAGGGATAAATTTGCCATTTAAGAACATTAGTATTAAGGGTGTGTTTGGAATTGTATAAAAGTGTATAAAATAAAATAAAATTATAAAAATAAATGTTTTGTAATTTGTAAAGTGAGTAAAAAATTTAAATTTTATTATCTTATAATTTATATTTGTAAAAATTTATAAAATTTTATTTTATTTTATAGAATTCCAAACATAGCCTAAATATTTCTAAATTGAATGACGTTTTTATTTTATTGCTTGGAAATTAAGTCCGAAGGTTGATGTCTTGGAGCCTTCAGCCGATCCAAAAATAAAAGATGTTTTGGAGCTTTCCAACGTCTTCCGACTCGTGACACCTGCCGCCGAATATTGTACCCCCACCCACCACTTCCTCCACCATCGCCACCACTCTGCCGCCGCTGAAGCCTTCCGCTACCACCACCTCCTCCTCCTCCTCCTCTCTTTCTCCAGCCAGACAAGTGCCATTACTCATTTTCTTGCTTTCTCTCCCTATAACCGACGAAGAAAATGGGATCAACACCTACACAGCAAACTTGAACCTATGTTACTGAGTATCTGGAACTCTGTTTCTTTCTTTCTCTAGGAGCTGCACTGGGGAGTGGTAAGTCGATTTTTTCATATCTATTGTCTTCTTGGATTCTTCGTTCTTGAGTCAAATCGATGGCGTCACTGAAACAACTGTTTTTGTTTTCACTTTGCTTCGAGTCTGTTCCCCCCCCCCAAAAAAAAACCAGTCAATTTGTTTTGTTTTTTTTGTTTTTCTTCTTTTTGATCCCTCCTTATCTCGTTCTCCATTATGGAGATTTGTCTACTGCCTTTGTCGGTGTGTTTCTTTGCTGATTTGTTCCATTCATGGATTAGATTTTGCCATCTTCTCTCCACTTTCGGTTAACACTTCGCTGCCAAATGTAAAGTGATTTTCGTTTTCTGTTTTGGATTTTGACAGCTGTTGTTTCCTATCCGTTCTAAAAGTCGTAACATCTAGCAATGTTTTGGTGGTTTGTGATGAAGATCAAAGTTTCTTTTCTCTTTCATGTCTCTCTGCTTCTTAATGTTCCTTTGCTTAATTTGAATTGAATGAATCTCCCAATTTTGGATTAATTAATAGCTCTTCGTCAGTCTATATCTACTTTACTGGTATGAAAGTTCTCCTGGTTCAATAATCTTCGGTTTTCTGATGGCTTTATTAGGACCACCAATTTGATTCAATGTGTATTGGTTGAAGCATTTGTAATAAAGATAGTTTTTATGATTGTCCTGGTTGAAAGCTACATATTTGTGTACATTTCTGCAGTTCATGTCATTTCATCAGCTTTCCCTTTTTTTTTTTTTTTTTTTGGGTTCAAATTATTATTAGATTTTAAGGATTTTACATTTGAGGCATTTCTTGGTCGCTGCTACTCCATATTTGTGCTTTTTCCTACCTTAGTAACCGAGTAATTGTTTGCCTTAAATTTACTTTATTTTTATGGAGCAGTGTATGCATTCCATGTTTGCATATCATGAGTAAGTTTTCTGTCACTGAATGGTAATTTTTAAGTCTTAAGTTTTCTTCTGTTAATTTAAAAAACTGACATCAATTAACCCAGTTTGTTGCTGTAATCTCAGGCAAGTCGTTGTCTTATTCCTCTTTTCCTCCTGTTCTTAATTGTAGAGAAAGTGCTTTGGTTCTTGTACTTCTTTTGTATCCTTAAAAATAAATCACTTGCTAAAAATTTAAATCTTAGGCCATTCATTTTGCACTTTTGAACCTATATTTTTATTATTTTATTTTCTATTTTTATTTATTTATTTATTTATTTATTTTTTTTTGAGAAACATAAAAAATTTGATTGAATCATCTCCCTCTCACTCTGTTTGTTTTTGTTTTTGTTTTTTTTGGTGGGGTGGGGGGTTATTATTTCAGACCGTAGCTACATGTTCACTATATTGTAAGTTTGGGAACATTATGCAATGAAGGGGCATCACGGCATTATAGTTCAAACCTCTTAAGTAATTAGCAAGTGACACTCATGCTTAACTTGCCTGGGAAAGGGAAGAGGAGAGGCATTTTGATTTGTATCAACTTCTTAAAAATATTGTTTATCCAAATTTTCTTACTGACTTCTTTGTGTGCATACTATAGAGTCTGAGATGGATAGGCGGAGTTGGCCCTGGAAGAAGAAATCATCTGACAGGGCTGGAGTTGAGAAAGCAGTTTCTGCCTCAGATTCTGCTGGCGCTTCAGCTGGTTCTCAGGCTGATCTGGTATGTCCATTGACATTTAACCTGTTCTACAATTTCTTTTCTTCTTATTCTATTTACAAACCAATTGTATTCCAAGATTCTTATATGTTAATATCTTTTTCCATGCCCTCTGCTATAACCATTACCCTCCCTCCCTAGTTCTCTCTTATCACAAATAGGGGAGGAGGGGTTTGTGGGATTTTCCCAATTCTCGAACATCAGCAATTCAGCATTTACTGGCTTCAAATTTAAGGACCAGCACTACATCTGCCAGTTATCTAGTCCTTTCTGAATCGTATCAGTTGCCCTTTGTTTATGTTGAAAACCCAGAAATTTTTCATCTTGCAAAATGGTCTTTATGTAGTGTTGAACAATGATTGCTTAATGCATACTACCGCAGATCTTTAACTATCCGTTGAAACTTCTTGTTGGAGCTGGGTTTGTTCATTGAGGATGTTGTAGGCTTTCTACTTTTTACCACCCTTTTGAAAATTTGTTTTAGCATGGGTAATTAGCTGCAACACTGATGTTGGAAGGAATGTGAAGGTAAATATCCTTTGTAAAATACAAGTTGTCAAACTGAAAACGACACATCAACAGCAAAGCCTTTTCTAAGTGATGTCTAATCTGTTTGTGTTGCTATCTGCAGTTGTTAAGATGTTATGAAAGGACTGTTGTTGAAATTAGTGTGGGGTTTTGAATTGGTTCTAATCATACACATTCAAGTCTTGCAGGATCAAGAAAACTGTTTCAGCAAAATACGTCATTGCCTATGTCACTTGGACTCGGGTAAGAGTGTTGGGTGCCAGTATGTATCCAAGGGTCAGGCCTTGCAAAACATTAATGTTAGGATATTAGGATATAAGTCTAAAAATTGGGTAGGATACGTGCATTCGTTGTGAACCTTTATACATAGTATATACTGTGTGATATATTGACATAGAATACAGTTATTATTTAGAAATGTAGCTGGAATTTGAATAAAAAAATGTGATTCGAGTCTTCTATCTGCATGAAAGATCAAAAAATTTTCTTCATCATCAAAAGTATGTCATTATTTTTTTTAAGAGATGTTAAAAATTAGAGGGTCTAAGTGTTTAATTTGTTTATGCGTGTTGGACACATATCCCTTATTGTTGTCATACTCAGGAGACACGGGTACATTGGAGAAAATAGAAGAGTCCAAGTAACATAAATTAATTCTAAATGTTGAGATAAATTTTGAATTAATACAATAAGAGGACAAATCAATAGGAACTTTGATCCAAACTCCTAAGCAAGTTTTTGTGCTTTGTTTTCTTGTTTAAGTTATTTCAACTTTTCTTTTTTTACCTTTTTTTCTTTTTGCTCTAGGGTATTGTAATTTATGTTTATTTTGAAAGTGGATCCTGTGAGATAGCTGCTTTCCTTGGTAGATTCTTTTGCATTTTCATCAAGTTTATTTAATTATTCTTCTTTTAGCCACATTTGGCATTTTTATTTCTCTTTAAAACTTCCTTTCTTCTGGTTACAGGACAACTACAAAAAATCAAACTATGTTCAAATCTCTATGGAGTCATATTCACATCTAACTGGGTTGGAGGATCAAGTGAAGAGTTTAGATGATCAAGTTAAGAGGTTGAATGAAAAGCTTTCCGCAGCCCAAACAGAGATGACTAATAAAGACAACTTAGTGAAACAGCATGCTAAAGTTGCCGAAGAAGCTGTCTCAGGTGTGGTTTTTATATAATTGAGATATGTAGAAGGAAAAAGAAAAAACTCTGTGCCCTTATAGTATTCTTTTTCCTTGAAATGTAAAATTCACCAAATATCTGTTCATTTTCTTGTTAAAAGAAGTTAATGAAGTTTAGTTTAGTGAACCTTGCCTAAGGACCAAGGTTTTGTTTTTAAGTATTATTATTATTTAAATTAACTGGAATGAATTTTAGAACCTAAAACCCCTGTATACTGTAGGTTGGGAAAAAGCTGAGTCAGAAGCTTTGGCACTGAAAAATCATCTGGAATCTGTCACACTTTTAAAGCTTACCACTGAAGATCGAGCTTCACATTTGGATGGTGCTGTAAAGGAGTGCATGAGGCAGATACGGAATTTGAAGGAGGAACATGAACAAAAATTGCATGAAGTTGTACTTACCAAAACAAAGCAGTGGGATAAAATAAAGCTAGAACTCGAAGCGAAGATAAGTAACTTGGATCAAGAACTCCTCAGTTCAGAAGCAGAGAATGCTGCACTTTCTAGGTCATTGCAGGAGCGCTCTAACATGCTGGTTAAGATGAGTGAAGAAAAATCACAAGCGGAGGCAGAGATTGAACTATTGAAGGGCAATATAGAATCGTGTGAAAGAGAAATAAATTCACTTAAATATGAACTCCATATAATTACGAAAGAGCTAGAAATCCGCAATGAGGAAAAGAACATGAGTGTAAGATCTGCAGAAGTAGCCAACAAGCAGCATCTAGAAGGAGTGAAGAAAATTGCTAAGCTGGAAGCAGAGTGCCAAAGATTGCGTGGTCTTGTCCGGAAGAAGTTGCCTGGTCCTGCAGCGCTGGCCCAAATGAAGTTAGAAGTTGAGAACTTAGGCAGAGATTATGGAGAAACTCGAGTAAGGAGGTCTCCTGTAAAGTATCCTAGTCCACACTTATCCCAGTTGCCTGCATTTTCCTTTGATAATTTGCAGAAGTTCCACAAAGAGAATGAGTTTCTTTCAGAACGTCTTTGGGCAATGGAAGAAGAAACAAAGATGTTGAAGGAAGCTTTGGCAAAGCGTAATAATGAACTGCAAGCATCCAGGACTATTTGTGCCGAGACGGTTAGCAAGCTTCAAAGTTTAGAATTACAATTCCAAGATAATAATCAACAAAAGTTTCCCTCAAAAAGTAATTTTCAAATACCCGCTGATGGCTCTTTTAGCCAAAATGCTAGCAGTCCTCCAAGCTTTGCCTCTGTGTCCGAAGATGGTAATGATAATGGAGTAAGTTGTGCTGGTTCTTGGGCTGCAGCATTGACCTCTGAGCTCTCCCATATCAAGAGGGAAAAAACTGTTGAAAAATCAAACAATGCTGAAATTGCATATCACCTGGAGCTTATGGATGACTTCCTGGAGATGGAGAAATTGGCATATTCATCAAATGGAGCTGTCTCTGGTTCAGCTATACCAAATAATACAAGATCTGAAATTGCAAACTCAGATACTTCAGAAGTGATGACTGCTCCACATTTCCATTCTAAAGAGCAGCCTGAGTTGGATTTGTTAGCAAATCAGGTATCTTCTAATTGGGAATTGACAGTATCAGATCAACAGTCTGATGTTAATCCACTGCCCTTGATGAAGCTCCAGTCCAGAATCTCTATGATATTCGAGTCTATGTCTAAGGATGCTGACATGGAAAATATTTTGAATGACATCAGATGTGCTGTGCAGGAAACACACGATAGTCTGCATCAACATTCTGTGGTTTGTGCTTTTGAGGAAAGTCACTGCTCCGGTACCACCTGTAATAGAAATGTCTGTCCTGAGGGGACTGAAGTCACCGGAGAGAGAGAAATCTCTCTGTCCAAAGATAGTAAGCTGAGCATAGAAATACAACACACCATCACTGAAGAATTGGCATCTGCCATATCTCAAATTCATGACTTCGTATTGTTTCTGGGGAATGAAGCTATGGCTGACCACGGCACTTCTTCTAATGGGGATGGATTTAGCCAAAAAATTCACGAGTTCTCTGCCACCTTTGATAAGGTTATTAACAGCAAATTAAGTTTGTTTGAATTTGTTCTCGACCTTTCACATGTTTTGAACAAGGCCAGTGAACTTCACTTTAATACCCTGGGACATAAGAATAATGCAGTAGAAGCCAATAGTTCTGATTGTGTTGACAAAGTTGCTTTACCTGAGAATAAGGTGGTACAGGATGCGTTGGGAGAGAGATTTCTAAATGGTTGTGCTCACTTTTCTGATTCCATTTCTGATCCTGATATTCCTCACGAAGGCAGTGGCATCCCAACCTTTGAATCCAATGCTGCACCTTGTAAATGCTCATTTAAGGAGTTTGAACAGTTGAAACTAGAGAAAGATAACATGGGTTTGGATCTGACTAGGTGTTCTAAAAATCTGGAGAGTACTAAGACTCAGCTGCACGAAACAGAGCAGCTTCTGGCAGAAGTTAAATCACAATTGGTATCTGCTCAAAAGTTGAACAGCTTAGCTGAGACACAGCTGAAATGTATGGCCGAGTCATACAAGTCTCTTGAAAAACGCGCAGAGGAGTTACAAACTGAAGTGAATCTTTTGCGAGCCAAAACAGAAAGTTTAGATAATGAGCTTCAAGAGGAAAGGAAGAAGCACCAGGATGCGTTGGTCAAGTGCAAGGACCTTCAAGAACAATTGCAAAGGTTAGCACCTAAATTTTTTTTTTTTTTTTTGGCTGGCCAACCTACCCAAACTTATAGCTAGTTTGGCACATTGGCCAAATACATAGTTGCACATCAGATCAGTATCAAGCCGGAATTGTTTTTCTTGTATCAGATGTGCCCCATTCTATATGTTATATGCCATAAACTAGGTTCTTCATGGATTATATAGAATATTGAAACTTAACTTGTGAGCCCATTGATCGGGGCATGTAGGATAATCTATGTATCTTAAAAGGATCGTTAGAAGTCTTATCCTCTATCTTTTATCCCCCAACATCGTGTAAGTTTGAAGGCCTCTATTGTTATCCCCGGACTTGCTGAAATGAGTGAGCAATCTTTAACCCTTGCTTTCAATGCTATCATCTCTCTTTTCTCCCTCTGACAAGCTCAATGAAGTTTGGGCAAGCACCCTTTTCTTGTGTCTCTCTCAGTTTCTTTCTTGACCAAGTTCTGACTGCACATCCTATTTCATAATTAAATAAATACTAGGCCATTAAGTTAAGAAAGAACGTGATCAAATGATATTGATTCTTCATTCATTTTTCTGCGCGCGCGGGTATTCACTAGTTGTTTACATGTCTTCATGCCTCAACTAAATTTTATTTTTATCTGATTACTGACTCTTTATTTTTTATGTTTGAAAGGAGTGAGAGCTGTGCAACGGCTGAAGAGGTTAAGACTAACCAGGTAATGGTTATATTCACCTTTCATTTCCTATTTGGTGGTTGCTCATATTTCCATATAAGCTTTCACGTCTAACTTCAGCTATTCTGTGTCAAAAATAGAATTTTTTGAACAGATAGTCCTGTTTCGTTGCACATTTTGAAGCGATATTTATAAATTTTGGATGTGAAAATCAAATGCTTTATTCACATTGATCAATCAAAGGATCCCCATTTTGATCTCATTAATCGCATTAATTTTGATCTCCCATGACTTGCTTTGACGTTCTTTGAGTTCTGAGTTTTACCTCAGTGGTCATGGATAAAAAAGTAACGAACTTATCACCATTGCAGGATAGGGAGCTAGCTGCTGCAGCAGAGAAGCTAGCAGAGTGTCAGGAAACGATATTTCTTCTTGGCAAGCAGTTGAAAACCCTGCGCCCTAAAGAGTTTAATGGGATTCCAGAACAAACTACCCGTGGCATGAACTTGGAAGAGTTTGATCAGACCGAGATGGACGGTGCTACCACCTCTGCCAATTTGCATCATGGGGTGGGTAGTGAGTCTCCAGTGGATATATACAACACCACATTCAACCCCTCTGAAACAAATACTCTCTCGAGATCGCCAATCAGTTCGAAGCATCCAAAGCATAGTCGAACCAAGTCTGGATCTTCTACTTCATCTTCTGCCCCAACTCCGGAGAAACATTCACGTGGGATTAGCCGATTCTTTTCCTCGAAGTGAAAAATGGCCATTGCCTATGGCTAGGCTTGCAGCTCGCTTGGCAGGCTTAGTATAGCATATCTTGCTTGATTTCAAGCCAGATTGAGAACCTTCCTCAAGCTGACTTTTTCCGGTGGATCAACTGAAATCCTGAAGCTCATTTTGCATGGTCTCCCCCCCCCCCCCGGGGGGGGAGAGAGGATGCTTAGTGATCAATATGTGCTAGTGTTTGTATGAGATATGCTGTGTATAATCTTTAGTGTTTTTAATCGTTTGGCTGAACAATGACGGTGCTCTCTTTTTTTAACCTTCTGTAAAATATATAATATTATTTTACTTTTTGCGTATATATATATATAGATATATGTATATATGAAGATCTTTTGCTTATATTTTTGGCAGCCTAGGAGTGCACATAGATGTAAACTAGGAAGAGCCAGAATTTCTGATTCAAGCTTGCCCCGAGAAAATTAGATTTTCACTCTTCTGTTGTTTAGAGATTTGGCTGAAATATGGGTGCTATCTTCCTCCTTTTGTCAGAATATTTGCTTGGACAATATCTTGTGGATTTAAAAATATCTCGAGTGTGAATTAGGCACAAATTATTTCCTTTGTGGGGAGTTAATGTTGAGGTGAGAGGGGTCAGCCCACGTTAGTTCAACATTAGAGCAGGGTGGGGGTCACGTGATCTTCATCCCCCACCGGACCGCCACCTGAAAAGTTGGTTTGGGAACTGTTTGGAGGGAAAGCACCGGTGATATTTGTGGAGCCTCCCCAAATAGATATACAATCTAATATGTATATGTTCTCATTTCTCTCTTTCACTATTGGATCCCTTTCTAAGGTTGCCGGCCCCCTTTAGAAAAGGGCAACCAGTACTCCAACACAAGGACAAACTTTTTAAATGATAAATATGACTAAATGAGTTTTTTTTTTTTTTTTTTAATAAAATAACCGTACAAGCAAATTTTTATGTGATAATTTTCATATAATATGAATCTCATTGATGCACTGTACCATATATTATGGCATTGTTTGTTTGGGGGATGAAATTGGGGATTGGATAAGTAATTTACTATTTTTGATCAAGTTGACTTTACTGCTGTATTTGGGTTGCAATATAACAGCTCCGGATTAGATTTCATATCCTTTAAAATGGGGGATAAAAAATACTATAGGGGATATGGTATTACTTATACCCCATCTCTGAATTTATTTCCCACCAAAATCTAAATGTCTAAAATTATTGCTTGTTATCTTATGTCAAATCACATATTTTATTCCATTTTATATCCCATTAACCAAACACCAAAAAAATAATCTCACATAAAAAATTAATATCATGTTATATCCAATCTCATATATTCTCTCATGACATAATTTATACCCTATCATTCAATCCCTCAAAACAAACATAGCCTATGTATGAATAGACGCAATGAAGCATGTGACTATTACTCGCCTACTTACCCCAAAAAAAAAAAAAGGACTATTTCTCGCCCAATCGTCTTTTTCTAGATTTCCAAATTCGAAAGGCCCATAACCCTGTATTTATTTTCATCCGGAGTGGGCTGGGATTGGACCAAGATGTAACTTTGCAACTGTCACCGGCCGTCTGATATAAAATTTAAAAAAAAAAACAAAAAAGTGAAAATACCAAAAGGAAGGCATTTGTCACTAATTCTTTTTTGTTACCTTTGATGCTCGTCTCACTTTATTACTATTCATCGTAAAATTATAGTTATAAAAAGTTTTGAATTTTCAAGTTAATAGTTTTATGTATTTTTATTAATTCAAGTGTAATTTTATTGTTACTTATTTTCTTTTATTTAACGTCAAAGTCAAAGTCAAATTATCCAACTTTAACCATGCCGTGTCTTACGAGATCAAAAGACGCGGAATTTAGGTTGACAAAATATAAGATTTGATTTAGGGTATGTTTGGTCACATCAAAATTTATCAAAAGTCACTAATTTTAACTAATTTTTATATTTTTTTCTAATAAAAAATTTTCATATATCACATTTATGTCACATCTTTTTATTTTTATTATACTTTTTTCTCTATTTTTTATTTACTAAATAGGTTAATATGTCTATATATATATATATATATGTATGTATGTAAGTATGTTTCATAAAATCTAAATTATTTTCTGGTTTAGTCAAATTTGTGATAGTGCGATGCTTCGACCTTTGTAGTTTCTCACATTATTTATTCCATAGAAAAAGCAGCAAATCGTCCCATGAATAAAATGTTAAATTTAATTCATATATATACACATATATATAAAGCACCGATCGTACACTTGGACTTCGACATCTGATCTGCTAAGCTGACTCAATTAAATAAAAAATAGATAAACATGCAAAAGTACAAATGAGAACGGTTGACAATCATCTTTAATTTCGTCTAACATTGCAAACATTTATGAGAAAAAAAAATAAAAAAAACCTTCAATATGGTCTCTCATATCTCTCTCTTCATTCCACTGTATAGTGGGTGGGTTTGGAGTTGTATAAAAGTGTATAAAATAAAATAAAATTATAAAAGTAAATATCTCGTAATTCGTGTAATGAGTGAAAAATTTAAAATTTATTATCTCATAATTCGTGTTTGTAGAGATTTGTAAAATTTTATTTTATTTTGTTATGCTCCAAACGGAGCCAGTAGACCTTGCATGATCATCAGCAGTAAATAATATGCCTTGCTAAATTCAAAAATATATTTTCTTAAGTATTTCTTATTTTTGTGGATACAAAAGAATAAAATTAATTTTTTAAACTTCGGTTTTTACGCAAAAAAAAAAAAAAAAAAAAAGCGAGTCCCCCCTCCCCAAAAACCATATGCACCCTTAATAAAGATTAATTTCTTGATCCCTAAGCATTTATTCTTCCAAAGTGTTCGGCAATAATTTTTACCCTCTTCTTCGTAGACCCCTTCTCTCCCTTGTTCATTGAAATCCCTTTCCGGCGGCCTGCAAGCAAGAATATAATAAAATAAAGCGGTCGGAGTTGGTCCCCGACCAAGGACACTCTGATACTTAAGTTAGTTTCTCGTATATATGATAAGCTCATGTAAGTAAAGAGAGAGAGAGAGAGAAGAAAATCAGAGAAAAAGGAGCCGAAAAAAGAACCCTTACACTATCTTGGTTTTTGGTATTTATAGATGGAGTGCCTGTCTTGTTTTTTGTTGATTTGACTATCACTTTATCTTGATGTGACTTAAAGTGGAAGTGGGTGGCTAATATTAAATGCCAGATGATGTAAGTTTCGGGAGTCGAGTGAAAGTGTAGTACATAACGTAACTAGCAAACTATCTAATCCCAATTTAATCATAATATACCTCCCTGTTCGGGGGTGCAATTTATGGTCGACAGACCACTCTTATAGTCGGACAAGTTATTTTTATACCTCACACAAAGTATTATATTTCCCATTAAATTTGGATGGAAATACATTCATTACTCCCACCAATAGCTTAATTTCCTGAAAGTGAACCCTTTCATCAGCTGGCTTGATCAGTTGTTAGACGGTACCGGAAGAGGACATTTATTCATATCCAAAAGGACCAAAACCCTTGACTGTAGCCACAAACAATGTATATCATACGAGGTGGTGCATATGAACATATATATATATATATATATAATATCATCAATGCAAAACTAAATACCCACCTCCTTTTCTGCTGAGATTTTTGCTCTCTACAGTGTAAGTCAAAATGAAATTAATTAAGATCGGTACTAGCTAGGGTTTGAAAAATGCCTGGTTTCTAGCTATGCGGAAAAAGATTCACAAGTACTTCAATAATGTCTTGTCATGCATAGAGAAGGTTTTTATTTTTTATTTTTTTTTTCAAAAAACTACAGTAAAATATATATACACAGAGAACTCTCTGTGTGAAGTGAGAAGTTGCTTCAACTTTGTAGGGAGAGAGATTTATTCAACTCCTAAATTGGTTGGATGAGAAATGAAGTTGACCAAACAAATGTTAGTAAAATAAAATCAAATTTCCTTGGTAAAATTATAAGGTGTCCGGTGGGAATATAAATCAAGCAACAGCAAGCCAGATTTGCAGTTGGGTCCTCCTTCCAGTCCACTCTTCCTGTAGATGATATTTCAGCCTTAATTATTAGAAGTTTCAACTATATATATATATATATAGTACTACAAAATCTATTGCTATTAGTACTATTTCTTTGGGTTTGTTAGTGTTTTAATGTTACATTTTGATTTGTTGAATATATATATATATATATATATGCAAATACGAAACTAATTTTTTCGCGTAAAGTTGGTTTTAATTACTTCCATATGAAATTGAATCTTTGTGAGAGTAATTTTGTGTGGTTTGAGGCAATACATATCGAAGTGGAAAATGAAATAATTAAACTAAAGTAGGAACAAAATAAATAAAATGCATGCATTAGAAAATTATTCATCATATATTAACCACAAGACAGTGTTAAGTTTGGGGTGGTGATCCCAAATTATAAAAAAAAAAAAATTAGAATTCTAATGTAATTTTAGTAAAAATTTTAAATACCCTTTAAAATTTGCCCCCAGTCTTCTTAAAAAATAAAATAAAATAAAAAATACCTCTTAATAATTTATTTTGTATACAATTTTTTTTAATTTTGTTCTCCAAATAATTAAAACTTTGATCCATCACAACTAAGCAGAGTCTCGTAATTATAGGTGTGTGATGATAACCATTCACAATCTCATAATTACAACTGCAAGCCAAAGCCACTGACACTGATCTCAATCTAATCTAATCTGATCTAATCTAATCTCTCTCCTATTCTACATGTGAACTTTTTTTTTTTTTTCGTCTCTTATTAAATTAACACCACATAATATAATGATTGGACACCACTGAGTTTAGACAATCACAAAATATGTAGCTCTCAGAAAAAGGAATTGAAGCATGGAAACTCATTAATCAATACTTTTTTCTTCTGCAGGTAGAGAATAATAATAAAGTGCCGAACAGAATTCAAGTTGTCAGATGTCCACAGCATTATCACTTCATGTGACTATATATATATATATATATATATCCTGTTTGGTTGAAAAAAAAATTGAATAAAATGTAAAATAAAGTACAAATATTTAATACTGAGATGATACGCAGTAAAATTTAATTAAAAAAATACAAAAAAATTAATTAAAATTGATGAGTTTTAATTGATTTTGAGGGGTCAAATAGGAGGATATATAAAAGATTGAAATGATATATATATATATATATATATATATAATTGAATTGCTTTTGAGAAGTCAAATGGACAGTGATGGGATTATTGTGTAATAGTGGGCCATGCCCAAACAACTATCCTCTTTCCCCCACACAAAATTATAAAAATGCTAATAATTAGAAAAATTTTTTTAATGGAATTTGATGGAAAGAAAGATTGCCCCTCCCGAATGTCATTCCCCTCCTGTATATTCTTTCATGCATACTTTTTAAAAGTTTTTGGCCATTATTGATCGTAAAAAATTCCTGACTTTGTCCTAAATATATACAGTGAGAAGAAAAAAAAAGTCATACTATATATATACACATATATATAGAGAGAGAGAGAGAATGATTGTGTTTCACTGTGGGCACCATCCTTAATTTAAAATGGTGGTGTTGGATTTGTTTAAAAAATAAAATCAAAAATTAATGTAAAAGTATTAAAATATGACAAATTTTAGTTAGAAAAAATAAAAAAAATTAAGTAAAAAATTAAATTTTGTTGTTATTTTTTTTTTTGGAATCCAAAGTTCCAAACACCCTCAATTATTATTAGACACAAGCTTAATTTTATCACAGAAGACTAAAGTAGTCAGATGCTTACAGTACCAGCTCATGTGATGACCTTACATGTTATCTACTTGCCTAGCTAGTTTTGCTAGCTTTCTCTTTTCTAAAAAACTATATATATATATATATATTCATGTTTGAATTCACTCTCAATGCATGCCTAATTGAACCTTTTTGTAAATAATGTATATTTTTGGGGATGGCTTTTATCAGATATATTTTTTTGAATGAAGAGGAGATATTCTTCTAAAATTTTTTAAGGGAGACAAACAGAAGGGTCCAATTTTAATTAAATTGTCTCTTCTGCGTGTATGAATGTCACCCCATATTTATTTTTTATTTTTATTTTGATTTTTTTAGGTCAAAAAACGCCTGCAGTTCAACCAGATTGGCCGAAGAAGCTAGGACCCGAAAATTAAAGCCAGTGGTTGGGGTTGTCTAATCTAGGCTGCTTTTGCTTTTTTGCTGGTCCGACCGTGCAAAATATATATATATATATGTATGCATTAATATGTATACATAGGTGTCTTTGTGTAATTTATAGGAATGAGGATGCGTGAATATTTAGCAATTGCCTTAATTTTGCCATCCCATTGTCCCCCCCCCCACCCAAAAAAAAACCATCTTTGGTACTCTTTTGAACAAAAAAGATTTCACTTTGGATTTTATCGTTATACATGTTGAGAGGCTGGTATGTGTGACACAAATGAAAAGAGATTCACTTTTTAGAGATTTGGCCTGGAAAGCTAATCTCTCGAGGTTAAATCTTTTTTCTTTAAAATATAATAAATATATTTAACACCACTGTACTTTGTATATTTTTTTAAATTATTTTTTTGATAAAAAAATGTCACTGTGATGGCTACTTTTCTCTAAAATAGAGAATGTTTTGCTAATGTGAATATATTTTCACTTTAAACAATGTTTTTTCCCCCTCTATTTTAGAGGAGAAAAGAGAGAGAGAGAGAGAGAGAGATTTAAGGTGCGTTTGGTATAAAAAAATAAAAATTTTCAACTTTTGTTTGGTATTATCACGTGTTGCTTGTAGAAAAAAAAATTGTATATTTGCTAAAAATTTGCAAAAATTAAAAATAATTCGAGAAAGTTGATAAAAATTAGAGAAAATTAAAAAAAAGCTAGTAAAAAATGGAGAAAATTGTAAAAGTTGAAAATGTGCTTGGTAAATTTTAGTAAAAAAAAGAAAATTGATAAAAATTGGTGATTGATGAAAAGTTGATAAAATTTTGTAGTAGCCAAACAAGTTCTTAAAAGAAATTGATTTGAATGCCCTTGGCAAGCTTAATTAAGAGGAACTATCACGCTCATTATCATCTGTTAATAATGCACTCCAATTAGCATTGCGTTAATCAAGTCTGCTTTAGAATGATGGACCTAATTGGCCTTGATTGAACACCCGTACCGAACCGTGAAAGATGTACACATGCAATTTCACTACTTGATTTAGATTAAAAATAAAAGTAATGTAGTCATTGATTCGATCATCAGGGACCCACATCTCGTGGGAACTCATGAAATAAAAAAAAAAAAAGGAGGTTGATGTTAAAAAAATATAAATATATTTAAATTATTAGATTTTAATTTAAATATTAAAAATATATAAATATATTTAGATCGTTAAATTTTAATTTAATGATTCCCACCCGCCTGTTATATCTATTTGAGGTGACATGACTGGCCCAAATCCAATGAAATTTTCTCTAGCTAACAAGCAAGAGCTGATCAATTGTGAACAAAACAACTTAGCAAGAAGGAAACGTTGAGTTCCATAGAATTAATCAGAACTTTCAGAAGCTAGAGGAATTACTAACTAGGCGAGTGCTAGAACTAATTAAGGTCCTTTAGGTTCTGTATGGCATCGGTAGCCGTTTGGCATCGGTAATCGTTAGCTTAAATAGTGCTTGGTCAAATTAATTTTCTTACATTTTAACATTCTTTTAAACTTTTAAGGATAAAAATGTTAAATTAACAAAAATAAATTAACCACTTAAAAAAATAACTTTTTTTTCCTTCCCAAACATAAATTTAACTAGTTTTTTTTAATTAGCTACTAGCCATAGATAGACACATGTATATATATATACATTAAGGCTTGGTTTGGGAACAATAAAAAAGTTAATTAAATTTGTTCCCAAACCAAGCCTTAATGTATATATATATGCATGTGTCTATCTATGGTTCTTCTTTGATGCAGTTGAGAGTACTTAAACTAGTATCCAAACGTGAATAATCTTACGTATAATACAAGTAAATTAACTAGCAGAACCAACAGATTCTTTGGAGTAGATCAACTGATCAAATATGAACTCATCAGAATTCCGTACGTATTGAACTGAACGTGATCGAATGGTTGTTTCTTCTCATTTTTCTTTCTAAATATTCCATTTACCGTGTGTTTTGATTTCTTTTTCTGACTTTTTATTAGCATGGTCTTCTTTGTCCAC
This sequence comes from Vitellaria paradoxa, assembly GCA_019916065.1. Taxonomy (NCBI): domain Eukaryota; kingdom Viridiplantae; phylum Streptophyta; class Magnoliopsida; order Ericales; family Sapotaceae; genus Vitellaria; species Vitellaria paradoxa. Next base: position 6,601,410 of record CM034233.1, on the reverse strand, counting down.
GAAAGGTATACCAATATAAAAATCAGGAAAGTGAACTTTTAGATTGAAAATTTCATTTTAATGAACTAGAAATTTAAAATTATATTGTATATAGAATTTAAATTTTTTAATTCATTAAAACGAAATTTTCAGTCCAACATGATACGTTAATTTATAATTTAACAAAAGATGATGAAATAATAGTTATGAACACGTGATAAATTTTAAAAATCGCTTGTATAAATAATATATTTATACTAAGATTGTATCAAATTAAACTCGTACGCAAATATGCAGTGGGAAAGAGATTTAGAGAGAGAATAAAACAGGGCAGCAACCCCAAAATATCATTAATATCAGTGCTCTCCCAGGGCACAACCAAACACCACTGTGAGGAAAATTTTAGACTTCATCGAGATCTACATATATCTAAACCCAGAATCGGTTGCTCGGTTAGACTACCAGTAGTTGTAACTTTAACAGAAGATTTCAAAAGAAAGAGAGATAATGGAAAATCTCAGCAGCAGCTTCATGATGATATATCTTTCCAACCCTCTCCAAACAGAATTAACACGATACTAATATTTTCTATCTAAGAAGTGAAGTTAGAGACTGGAAAACTTGTTCGTCGCACGGAATGGTGAGACCCATGTCGTGATCGAAACCGAACTCCTCTTCAGCGCGCCGGAGAAGGCTCTGGAACTCAGGGTGAGTCAGGAAAGAGATGGGCACGATGTATCTGCTTCTGTTTTCCCCTACATAGACAACAAAGTGGCCTTTTGGGACGTCCACTGGATGACCCTCTTCATCATGATAACCTTGTTTCTTTCCCAAGCTTGAACACCTCTTGAGAATTTGCTTCAGAACTGCTGTTTGTGACAGCTTGTGTGCCTTCTTCATAGCCACTTCTCAGGTGGGTTAATGTCTGTGGGAGAGTGTGTGTATGAGAGAGAGAGAGAGGGAGGATGAGTAGGAGGAGGAGGAGGAGGAGGAGAGGAGCTAGGTGTGGTGAGAATGCAGGCTAGTAGTGAGGATATTTAAAGTGGGACTTTGGGGAGGAGAGAGAAACAAGGCCATGTGGATTGTGGGGGCAGGGGAGGGACCAGGGGTGCTTTGGGGACTGGTAGTGGTGCTCCTCAAAGGACGTGCTTGGAGCCAATCCCATTGGCCTTACCAACCCCGGTTGCCCTTCCTTAGGACACCTTGGACCCTCTCTACGTTCCTCCAAAAAATTCAAACTCTGCATATTTTTTCTTTTTCCTCATTAGTTGTGAACTTGGCATATTTATTCTTTTTCCTCATTAGTCGTCCACTCCAATCAGAGAAACTTCCTTCCAATTTACAATCCTTCCAATTCACCGGTTCACTTTCCTTGTAAGGGGTCCTCTCTTTCTGAGGACAAATTAATAGAAATAAAAGCCATTCTCAAAGCCGTAGCTTGCTAGTCTTCCTATGTGAACTTGTGGAAAATAGGTTCAAGTATTTCTAGTACAATTGCTCGGCAACTTCTTCCCTCCTTGTTTGGAGAAATTATTTCAAATAATTTGTCACGAGATCTTACAGTCTAGATATGACGCGACACCACTTTTCATGTGTTTGAATTACAATGAAAGTCATTTAGCAAATTACCTTCTTGTAAAATATTACTCTTATGTGATTTGATTCTCCCAAGTGCTATTTTTGTTGCGACATTGATATTAACATTCAAAGTCAAGAATGCTGCTTTGTGCTTCTTATTTGGGTGGCTTGCACATTTTCCCATTTTCTAATTTTTCCTTTCGAGTTACCATAGTAGTCCCCATATTATAGGCCACCACTGGTTTTGCTAGCTTTACTTTTCGATTTCACATAATATGTTTTAAACAACAAATAAAGGGAGCATTTCAATTTGTCATTTCTACTAATGGTTTGGTTTCAAGAGTACTGCAGCTTCAAAACAATTAATCAGTCATCCATTTCCTGTACCCAGTACCCTCCTTCAATTAATTAATTTAGTGGTAATTTTTTATTTCTATTTTTATTTTGTTTTAAAAATGATCACAAGGTAGTACTAGAGCAACTACATTGTTCATTTCTTGGAGGTACATATTTTGCTCAATATCCTATTAACATTTTTCACCTAGCTTGTTTCATGCATACAAAACAGCGTGGAAGTAAAAACAGACTGCAATGATATATATATATATATATATATATTGTGTGTATGTATGTATGTATACTTGATGGTACGTACCTTTCTTATATTCTAAGTGACTATGAATCATAATTTATGGATCAATAATTACTGGACTAGACTGAAGCATGAATGTACCACCCTCGGTACTGAGTTATGGGGTTTGGTGAGTTTGGGCGTGTGAATGTGATTTGTGGGGATCAAAGGACGCACAGATAATGAAGGATGGCAAACCCATGTGAATCTCTGCAGGGTATAATTGGTGCTCCTCCGCTGGTACCCCCCTCCCTTCCCTAGTCCCACAATAATGACTCTTCTTTTCAACTTTCTCAGTTTCTCTCCATCCTTTTCTAATAAAACCACGCTTGTATAGTTTTAATTATCATCTTTAGTGTATTCCAGCAGCTTCAAATGTTAATCTAACTAACTTCTTAACATCAATTTGGAAAAGAAGCATACAACCTCAGATGTGTGTAAACAAAACATATTCGTAAATTTCTCATGCGCATTTACTTAATTGGACTTACTTTCGGTCATAATTTCTGTACCACAAAAACTGAGTTGTCTTGACATATTATGATTTCAGATAGTTTAGATGAATTTCTCTGTTCCTTTAATCGATAACCATAAGAGGACTATCCATTTAGGTTAGAAATAAGAAAGCATTACATGTAGCCCCGAAAGGGGTAGTCGAGTTGGTTCGGATGGCGGGTTGAAGGGCCTGGGGCCAATAGGTCCCGGGTTCGACTTCTCTTGGGGACAGTCCTTACTCTAATTGTGGAGGGCCATCTAACAGTTTTCTTGGCCGAGCCGGTCAGCCAGGGCTTGCCTAAACTGGTTTACCTCCTCGTGGTTCTTTGCCGGCTAGGGCCATGGGGCGGGTTTCGCCCAGTGCGCACCCATGGGTAGCGGTTGCGGGTTTTTTCCCGACCCAGAAGAAAGCATTACATGTACATGGCAAGAAATATGAACTTTTTAAGTATATACTTCTGTAGAGATCTTCCTGTATGCATAGCCTATATTGCTCCAATTCAGTTGACTTCTCTCATCAATTGTAAATCCTCCTACTCAACATACCACCACCCACCATGAATTATAGAAGGGAAGTCGTACTCAACTTGGCTTTGTTGTAAAAGAGCCCTTACCCCATATTCCATGGCCGAGAAATAAAGCAGCCTTCCACCAAAAGTTCCTAGGAGTTAAAATATTTTCTGCCACTCTTTCTGCTCAAGAGTCAATGACGTCAATGTTTTTAAATATCAGTTATGTGACAGATTTTGAAGGTTTTGATTCTGTAACAGTTCAGTATATTATTTTATATCCTGAGAAGGAACTAGAAAGAGATATTTTGGGTTGGGGTGGGGTGGGTGGGGGAGGGGGAGTTTGTGGTTAAAAGAGGCTTCGTTAGGAGCCAAATAAAATAAAATAAAATAATATGAAATTCTACAAATCTCTATAAATATAAATTACGAGACAATAAAATTTTAATTCTCTACTCACTATATGAATTACGAAACACTAATTTTTACAAATTTATATAATTTTATTTTATTTTATATAACTTCAAACACATCTAAAATTTAAATATGAGTATTCGCCCCTATTAAAAATTTAAGGTGGCTACTGCTTTTTTTTAGGTAAGTCTGTAGTTATTGTTAATTTCATAGATATTTTATCCCTATGTCTCTGGCACCGTTTGGTGTCAAATAAAAAAATATAAAATTTTATAAATTATTGCAAACACGAATTACGAGATTATAAAATTTAAATTTTTTACTCACTACAAAAAGAGGAGACACTAACTTTATAAATTTATACAACTCTAAACACACCCTCCATTTATATATGTTATACTTATCCGTAATTAACAGACTAACCGTTACCGCTATTCAAAGCTATGGAGTTGAATTAATCCAAAACGTTCCTGGACTCGTGAACCAAAGATTTAAGTTGACACCGGAATAAGACTGGGCCAGGGGTTATCCCTAAGAAGACGGCGGTGCCATGTTCTGTGAATGGGATTGGTTTGGTGAATTTGAAGGAGGATGAAAACAAAAGGGCAATAAGGAAGTGGGTCCTCCATTTTTCCACCGAAAGGCAGTGATCACTAGCAATAACTATTAATTCAACACGAGCAAAATTTTCTAAGGTAGAAAAACTGATCAACTCAGCTGGTAAGCACATGAAGGCCATTTTACCCTTGTTCTGAATTTCCTATAAAGACAACATAGCCAGAACCTGTGGTGTGGTGTCAACCCACCTGCTCATAGCTAATTTAGCCCTTGGATTTTTCAATACTATCTGGAACTACCCACCAGGGTTCTTTTCCACCCTTGAAGATATATATATATATATATATACATACATGCATACAAGATAAGCCCAGAGAAATAGATAGCAATGAACATGTTTTGGGCACTGAAAAAGGCTCTGAACTAACTAGGCAACCTGCATTGTTATGAAATTGAACCCTTAACCACCAAAGGCCTTTAGGTAGCACATCAAGAAATTCCTAAAGAGTGAACGCTAGGGCCCTGTGTCTGTTGTGAGCAAGAGACGACTTCTTTAAAACTCATCACGTAAGTCTATGCTAAAGAGTAATGCCTTTCAGACGTAACTTTAAAAGGGTGGAAAGGACAGGAAACACGAAGAAGTAACTCTCAGAGATGAAAGGTCCCCAGTACAGCTCACGACCCTTGGAATCCAAAACAACAAGGACTTACGGATGTACGTGAACCATAGCTATGATCACATATGATGTACAACAGTTATTGACTTCATTGATATCTTTTTAACTTATTTAGTCTGATCTGGTACAACTGGATGGTCTAAAATTGCACCACACATTGGGGAGCAACATTCCATTAAGTGGGTCCTAGACACAGTGTCTTGATATGTTGTGTGGGACACAAAAGCACTTCTACTAGCAATTGGAGATGCAAAAAATCAGAAGGCACGAGAAATAAACTGCAGTGAATTAAAGGATCTCAGATCCTCTAGAGCCCAAATGTCAACAATTTTCTGCTAAAAATTTAATAAATTTGACCAAATGAAAAACAAACAATTTCTACCTACCGTTTTAACATACATGAATCTCAACTGTTTTTTGATAACTTACCGGTCAAAAAATAAATAAATAAAGGGGGAAAAAAAACAGCTTCTGCAAAGGCTTATTTACTGCTATCATCCCAGGGAAAGCAAAATTAATTGAACTTGGCAATTTATGAATATTCCAGTATCAAGGCCAGAGAACTTAAATTTTCAGTGGCAAGTTGAAAGCATTCATAATGAACAGTGAAGTTTTATATGTAAAAGGAAACAACTATTTCATAGTGTATCATGCTCAAATAGAATCTAGACAGCATCAGACCACCAGATTGCTTAACCTTTTGAGCTGCTTTCAGGAATAGACCAAACAGGGGGGGGGGGGAAGAGAGAGAAAAAGAGAGAGGCCCAAACAATACCTAACAATTCTACCCAGAAGGTAGAACAAGCAAATAAACAAGGATTCAATGACAATTCGGGCGAAAGTAATTGACAGAACAACTAAAAAAGAAGACCCAATTATTAAAATGGATAAAATTGTCCAGATTAAAAGACCGAAATTGTTCTGCCCTGCAGCGAGGAGTGGCCTCATATAGGCTAAGCCCGCAAGGCCACATTCGTAGCGGGGCTAAGTCCATGGGGCCAACTAACCAAAGTTGAGCACAGATCCATTTCAAGGAGCAGAATTTTATATGACACGCCGACTGCAGTATTCATCTAAATTAATTGGGCTTTTGACACAAAACACACTCTTCAGCTTCTCACTCTCTGATTGGCAGCAGAAATTAACTGTTTCCAAAGGTATTATCAATGGCATTCGATACCACCCATCCACTCATAAACTCCAGAACCAGCACCAAAAGTGTATTGTAAACTCTCACAAAAATGGGGTATCAATAGTCCTATGCCAATCTAAAAGCCTACTGGAAAAGTTAGCAGTAGTAAAGAAAACAAATATATTGCAGCAATACAAAATCAAACGACACAGAAGAGAGCTCGGTTGAAATGTATTTGAGGTGAATTTCAATGGATGGAATTCAAGTTTTTGGTTCAACTTCATGCAGGGGAAGGAGATTAAAAGGATGAAAACAAGCTCGTCTTGCCCTAAACAAGATCAGAAAGAGACTTTAACAATAAGAACTTTAGGCTAATAAAATCTTGTGAACAAAGTATACGATATCAATACCACTATACGTGCCATACCTGCTGCATAAAGTTGAGGCGAAGAGTCCCATCCCATTTTGCCTCCCTGGCTTTACGCAAAACATGAAATCTCTATATCATAACATGCAAAGGATTAAAATCCTTGCCAAACTTATCTAAGAAATTAGAATTTTGACAATTTATCACTCCACATTTTCTCTTGCGTTGACTAAGGTGTTAAAGTTACTCAAAGTTAACGTGTAGCAGCGGTAAGTTTGCTCCATTGTTATCTTGGTCGCGGCTCATAACTCTAGAATCAATCTCCTACTCGTGGAGGGAAGATTACCAACATCTAACTCTTCTCAAATCCTACAATACAAGAGTTTTGTGCATTGAGTTGTGCACTATCTTTATTCATTAAGATTTATCGTGAGCATGATTTTATTTTGAAATTTAAAATGCAGTGCCATGTGAGATAATCTGATAGGGACGAGTATGTACTAGCCAGCCACTTTTCCCACAAATGTTGAAGTAACAGAATTGGATCTTACTTACCAAAAAAAAAAACAGAATTGGATCTTGATAGCCCACATTTTCAAAAGTTTCCAGCAAGTATCATTCGTGAACAAAGCAGGGCCCTGTATGCAGAGTGTTCCTAATCAGACAAGCTAAAAAAAAAAAAGCATTGCCGACAATTCTGAAGTCGTTGAGGAGATAGCTGGTAGGGATTTTTTAACACCTCCAGATGCTCATCAATGAACCAATTTCCAGCTGGAGTAATTACTTCCTCTGTATATGATAACTGTAACAGTTGTTCCCCAGCCCCAAGTTCTGACAATGCTGTCTTTTTTTGTTGCACATTCCCATGCTACATAGCAACAGTAGAATCAGGGCATAGTAAAACAAAGACTAAGTAATTGAGTGACCATAGAAAAAAAACAAAAAAAAAAGAGTTTATACTTAGTTCGCAAAGTAACATAGAATATTTTTGAAATGGAACCATCTTTCGTCCTTAGACAATTGAAATGCAGATATAGGGGTGTTTGGGGTGATAAAAAAATGAAATAAAGTACGATAAATTATAAATTTATAATTTGTACAATGAATATAGAAAGTAAATAACCTTTTGAAAGTTTTCAAAAATTTTTAACAAAACAAACGGAGTGTAAATACCCATCCTCTCTGATAAACCCCCACAGTGGACCCACCTAACCTTCATTGAGCTCACGGACCCATTCTTTTCTTTTTTTTTTTTTTTTTTTGGGCTTATGATTCCATTCAGGATCAATCTTAGTCGGCTTAACTCAGCCTCTGAAATCTTCAAAACCTATGTTCAATCTCCAGCCCACTAAATCAACCAACGACCACCATCAGAATCTATCGGAATCGCCAGAAAGCCCTTAACTGTCGTAAAAAACCTCCAATAATTGGAGCAGTGAGTTGGATTAGGTGTTTATATCTTGGGTTCTTGTTCTTTATGATGGAATTATATTTTCGTCCCTATTTTTATGTAATTTATAAGGATTTAACTTTAAAACAATTTTAAAGATTAGTTCAATTGATAAAATTTTAATTTTATTTTTTAATAGTTACTAATTTAAATCTCCTTATGACTACTCGAGACTTTCTTCAGGGTCTAGGAAAAAATTTGTTAAAGTGTGTGCAACTGCTTTTTGCGCCAATTAAAAAATATTATTATATATTAATCTTCTAAATTATCAATTTATAATAGTATTAACCTATTGACAAATTTATACTATATAAATTTACCGTGATAAAATAACACTGGTATAAAATCTAAAATCATTTTAATTTTACAATTACAATCAACTTTTTAGAATATTTTTGTGAATTAAAAATTTATATTAAAATTTTTTATTTACATAAGTTTGTATATTAGCATTTTAGTCCCTAATATTTTTCTCTCCTATCTTATATGTACATTGTTATAACAAATTTTGTTAAAACTATATAGTTTTAGTATGAGAAAGTGGTAAATTATTACAAATCAATAACTTATGAGGTGACTAAGTAATGTTTTCATGTTAAGGAGATAAAATAATGCGAAATCATCGTTTACGAGGAATCTTGTAATTAGTCTAAAATTTAATTTGAAAATTAATTTTTTTAATATTATTTTTCCGTTGGCTATCGTTAATTGTTTTTTTTTTCATAATTCAATAATATTTTAATATAATAACTTTATTATAAAGACAATATCTTAAATTATAAGTTAATTTCATTTCGCTGTTCAATTAAAAATATTATATATTAATCTTTTAAACTATCAATTTGTAATAATGTATCTATCTTTTACACATTGACAGTTTTTATTTGAAAAAAAAATTTAAAATATTATACATGCGGCACAGAATTAAAAAAAAAAAAAGAGAATAGAAATGAAGTTAGATTTTTGTATCAACTTTTAATTGACAAAAGTGTTCAAAGATATTCACCAAATACTAAAATATTTTTAAATTTTTACACAACTAACGTTGTTTAACTGAGTTCTCTTACAAATACAAATATCGATGTAAGAAATAATTTTAATGTTTTAAATTGTTAGTTTAAGGGTGCATTTGGAGCGACAAAAAATTAGTAAAAATTAGAATTCGTGTAGTGAATAAAAGTTAGAGATTTTTTTAAATAATTTTTTGATTTTTTTTTTTTGGATAAAATTTAGAATTTCAAATCAAATCTAAATGGTCAATATGTATATTTTTAGTTAAAAAAGATAAAGTGATATTGAACAATAATTTAATGAGTGATGTTGTAAGTAATCATACTCTTTGTTACTGGTATGATTTTATTTAGTTTTGATTAGTTTACTGTGTTTTTAGATTATGTTAATTAGATATCATCATCAAATTGATTAATAATTTTGAGAGTTAATTACATTAAAACTTAACGAGAATTTTTTTTTTCTAAAGACATCTAATTCCTCGTATATCAAAAATTACATTGATATCACTTTTTTTTTCTTGACAAATCTATCTTGTTTATAAAATTAAAAGATTATTTGCCAACTAAGACGATTAAAATAAATTAATTATAATAAAAAATTACAATAAATCAACTCCAATATGTATTAAAAATTACAGCCATATTTTGTGTTTCTACAATAAATTAATGGTTGATCAACTAACACTAATAGTTCAACTTTAAAATTAATTAATAAATACATAATTTAGTATTGTCGCATATTTCTTCATATTGTTAAAAAACAAAAAATGACATTTGTTATAAAAGTCATACAAATGTCATTAAAATTTTTGTTGACACTTTTTTATTTTTTTCCCGACGTTTAAAAAGTGTCATAATATTTTAATTTTCTAATAGTGAGTAACTTTTAAGTTCGTTTACAATTTAGATGAAATTTTGTCATCTGATTACACAAGAATTGATTTATCATTTCAAAGTTATTTTTAACATCTAACTTGACCAAAAAAAAAAAACTTTAGTATCAAATTCTGCATTCTGATTTGGTATGGTTATTGTGTTAATGTGTCTATTATTTAAGTTGAGTTATTTTAATTTTTACTGAATTTATTAAAAAGTAAGATTGATTCGTATTATTGTTATTAGTTTAGATAAAGTGGAAATGACAGGTAAAAAAAATTAAATAAAATAAACTTAAGAAATTAACAAGTTGAACTAATCTATTTTACTGATAAATTTGTTAAAAAAATTGCTCAATTAAATAATGAAATTATTAGCATTATAATTGTATCGTATTGCAACAAGATATTATTATCGAAAAATAATCAAATTAGAGAATATAATTATCTTGAGATATTAATAAGATTCAATCCATTGAAGTAATTTGATTGAATTAATTTGAATATTTAGGATTTGATGCACTATATAATTGATAATTAGTTTATAACGAAATCATTATAAATTGATTTCATAAATTAACTGAAATTATTATTAAATAAATTATCAAATGATCCCAAATATTGATGAAGTTGAACTTGTAGTATTGTGCTTAATTGTAACCAAAAGTAAAATATTAATAAAAAGAAAAAAATTTAATATTTTAGAGTAAATGCGATTTTTTTAATTTTTAAATAATGGAGGTTTTTGTAAATTTGAAATAGTTAAAACACGTCATTATAATATTAAAATATAATTGTAAACAGGCCCTATCATTATTATAAAATTATTTAAGCAATAAAATCACATCATCATGTATATTTTTTGGATAAGTAATTAATAAAATTTATGCAGTATAAGTAAATTTAATATAATTTCTTTAAATAAATAATTAAATTTAAAGAGTGTTCGAATGGCTAATTCTTATAAAAAATTAATACAAACATGACTTAGGATGAAATTTTATTAAAAAGGTTAAAAAATAAATAAAAATTAAAAATTTTTAATACTTTTTGATTTGTCAAACATCGCTAAGGCCCCGTTTGGCATATTATAATCCTCTATAAATCTCCAGCAACTCATCTATCTCTAATTTTTATGCCATCACTGATTTAAAAAAATTTCAATATTTCGCTAAAAAAATAAAAAAGTCTGAAAGTAGGTTAACCGAATGTGTAAATTTTTTATACAATTATATTCTTTGTGTCGAAAGTTTTCAAACGTGTATCATTGTTGCTATTTTTTATGAATTTTTTTGAATCCGTGGAAATGGATTTGTAAAATCGTTCCCACGGTTTGCTACTTTTCAGAAAAAAATGCGCCAAAATCAAACTCAAATCACATTTTATCTCAATTTATCTTATTTTTTCTTACTCCAAACGAGGCCTAAATAATAATGAAAAAACTTATCCAAACAATCAATTTTAGATGTTTGGCTGCAACTTCCCACCCGATGCGTTGAACGGACTCGAGGGGGTTGTAGTTGATGGTTGACTGCAGCCGCTGCAATCGACCAAAATAATGTTGTTTAGGTATTTTTTTTTTCAAAACGACGTCGTTTTACTTAAGTCTCCATATTCGAATAAGTCAATTCATATTTGAATATGACATATTTGAATACATTAGTTCATATTCAAACACATTAATTCATATTTGAATATGACGTATTCAAATACATTAGTTCACATTTGAATATCAAATAAAAATTTAAGTGGAATAATATCGTTTTGAAAAAAAAAAAGTTAAAATAACGCCGTTTTGGGTCGACTGCACTGCAACCCCCGCGTTGAACTAGTTGTCAGAAAATATCTTATATCTTAACGATGCTATTTCCAGAAACAAAACCCGAACCGCCTACATTTTTCCGCAAAAAGACAAAACGCCTCCAGCAGAGTCCCAGCTTTCGATCTCTCTCTTCAAACTACAGACTACAGAGGGGCATATCTGTCCCATTATATATTTTAGTTTCATGCCCTAGTCCGCCGTCTCAAGGGTCCGATTACGGATACTCTCAGAGCTGAGAGAGACACGAAACCTAAGCGCGAATTTCCTTCGTTCCCTCTCAATCTTAAGAGTTCCTGCGAAGGTTAGCGTTTCTTCCCCAAATCACCGTCCCATCCTTAATTCTGCATGCATGTGCTCGTGTATTGTTTGTTTGAATTCGTGAGAGATCTCAGCGGAGAAGAGTTGCAAAGCACTTGGGGAACGAGGGAGTGATCTGCGATGGGAGTTCCGGCGTTTTACCGGTGGTTGGCGGAGAAGTATCCGATGGTGGTGGTCGATGTAATCGAGGAAGAACCTGTTGAAATTGATGGCGTCAAGATTCCGGTCGACACGAGTAAACCTAATCCTAACAATCTCGAGTTCGACAACCTCTATCTCGATATGAATGGGATTATTCACCCTTGTTTTCATCCCGAGGACCGGGTACGAATCCATGTCTTCAGTTGTTTTGCTTGGAATTTTTTTTTTTTTTTTTTTTTTGCTTTGCTGCATCATCTGACATTAACGTTAATTAGTTGTTTATTATTATTTTTTCTTTGTTATTTTTGCTTCATTTGTAAAATGTATTTGGTGGTATTTCAAATGAACGTGTGTGAAGGAATTTGAACTTGGGAATTGGAAAAATCATATTCGTCCCCTTCCCTCTTCTGCTCCGGTCCTAAAAGAGTGAGAAATTCTTGGCTACCCCTCATTATTGTTTGCTGACAAACAATTTTCTACCACAGAGGTGTTTCAAGGCCTAGTATCTGTTTGCTGAAGCCCTTCTTAGTTTGTTAATTCATCTATTGATACCCTGCTAAACAATGCAAATGGGAAGATATCTATGCGTCCACTGACAATGGGCATTAATGAAGGGTAGAAAAAATTACATCTGAGTACTGTAAAACAAGAAATATATTTTTTTTTAACTATGACTAGGTGAATGTGACTCAAAGCCTATAGATTTCTATTTTCATATTTGATGTCTTCAAGGGGAACATGCTATTAGATGTGAGTTCAATTTTGGGAAATTATTCAATCGTCCTGTATTTGTGATTTTCGAAAAGGTAGTTAAGTTCAATATGCTACAGTTTGACAACTTGGCATATTGATACAAAATATGCAATGGGTTAACTTTGAACTTATGGTGCTATATGGGTTGACTTTGTTTTATGTTGTACCCTGTGGTGGTACCAAGTTGGAACATTTTTCACATTGCTATTGTTTAGTTGATAGATTCATCTGTTTTACACTGGGTCATTGAGGATACGAGCCATATTTTGTTATTACTTGGTAGGCTCTCATGTTGACTGATTTTAAAATACCTAACTGAGGGATTGAACCGATTATTGCTTCTGGTATGGTTGTGCTTGGACCGTTAATCTCAGTTTCTGAGTTTTGGGTGAATTTGGACAAGGTTGTGGGCTTTTTCGATGAGTTATTGGTATCAAGAAATTGGATATTCGAGTATGAGTCCAGAAAGTGGGTTTAAAGCCTTAGGTATCTCGTACCTATTGCTGGGACATTATTGCCCAGTGTGATCAACTGGGGAATAGTTCTTTTGCAAACCGGTTAAGTTTGTGGAGATTTAGGACATTATTGCGCAGTGTGCTTAACTGGGGAATAGTTTCTTGCAAACCTGTAAGATTGTGGAGCTTTAGGTGCAATTTAAAGGTGGACATTGATGTTGCTATAGATGACTGGGTAGTTGCTTCTATGTATGCATCATGCAACTACTCTCTCTTTCTTTCATCTTACTTTTCTTCTCCTCTCTCTCTCGCTCTCTCTCTCTCTGGGGTACTGTACTTGATTCATAGCAAATCATGGCAAAGATTTTGGATGTCTACCAAGGTATGGTGCTTTCAATGAGCTAGCATTTTGACTCGTAATTTTTAGAAATTGAGAATATTCTATTTAATAGAAGTGGTTTTTGTGAATATTAAATGTTGTGTGAGAGCTTGTTGGCTTTGGAAAGTGGTCTTGTGCAACTTTATGTTTAAAGTTTTTTGCATCTGACTTTAATTGATAATCTATAAAATTTAAGTTTCTACTTTTGATGAATTTGTAATGTGGACTTGGGTACTGGGATGGGGCTTATGTGCAGGTACATGTTGTGGTAGACTAATTTAGTTGTCATGTCAAATGACACTAGAACATGGCTAGGTTATAGTTTTCATATTTCTTAAACAATTTTTTTTTATTTTATTATAAAATAATGTTTACAATAGAAAATGGAAGAATCTTTGCATAAAATATAAGTCCCATGCATTTTTATATTGTGATCTCGATCGTATATACATCCTTGTTGATTGTATGTCCAACTAAATATATCCAAGATAGATCCCATTCATCATCCATGCGCCGAGTGGGAACTTCACAAATTTAGAAGTGTCTTGACTCTGGTGCAACTAGATATAGGTGTGTTTGGTGCACCAAATTTTGGTGAAAATTTCTGAAAACCTCTGAAAATCTTTATATATTTTTACACATTCCCGTCTTCTCAAAATTCAAAAAAAGTTCAATACGTTTCAAAAAAAAGTCGATAACTAGAATTCAGTTAATCAAATAGCAAAATTTTTTTTGCCATTCTCACCATAGACTCTCAATCTACTGAATAACACTCACTTTGACTATTTTTTGTGGGGTCGTAAAAATTGTTCCAACAGATTGTAGAAACTGTTTCAACAGATTTGTGCGGGCAACTTGCGTTCAAACGGTTTCTACAATCCGTTTAGACGGATTGTGGTGCAAAGAAGTCATGACTGTCCAAAATTTTGAATCCGTCCAAATAGAAATCCAATATGTCAGAACGGGAATCTTACTATTCATTTCTAAAAAACTCGATTTGAGATGTGTGCACCAAACGTAAAAAGTTTGGCCAAACTACATTTTATCTCATTTTTTCTCACTTTTTATCACTCCAAACTAACCCATAAACATGTGTTTTTTGTTTGTTTCTCTCTTTGTACCTTGGTGATACTCTTTGGCTCCTTTTTTAATACATGCACTTGCCACCAAAAAAAAAAAAAATAAGCAAAGTGGAGGCATGAAATTTAGTTTTCGTCTATTTATAGACATATGGACGCTAATTTCAGGGAGTTGTTATTTATAAAAAAAGAAAAAAATATGAAGTGGTTGAAGATTGGGAGTCTAATGTTTAATTTTATAATTGGGTGTTTCTCTTTTTCCTTTATTTTGACTTTGGCTTCTATTATCATGTTGACTTGAGCAACCAATGTACCAGTTGGCTTCAAAGGTATCTCATTTTCTCTCCTTCCTACCCCTAAGAAAATAGTGTGTGAAAAAAAGAAAGGAAGAAGCTATGAAGCACAAATACTTTAAGATGGGTGCCATATCTGTATTAGACGCATATTAAACACACTTTTTCGACCCATCAAAAGATGTGTTGTGGCGCATCCAATTAGTTTATCAAATTTGCTTCACATGTATGATTAAGACCAGCCTAGATATATATTTTTGGTTGTATCTTGCCGTATCTGCATTTACATTTAGTCAAAATCACCATCAATATCCTTGCTGCATAGGGAAGAAGAAAATAGAATCAAGGTTCTTTTTGAAGTTATAATGTGGTGTTGTTGGAGCTTGCTGTATGAATTAATTATGTTCAGAGCGTCGATTTTATTGGTACTTGGAATATTTTTTTTCAATTATTGTCTGACTCATATAAATGTGCTTTGCTCTCTCCTCATGCCATGCAGCCATCGCCTACCACTTTTGATGAGGTTTTCCAGTGCATGTTTGACTATATTGATAGACTTTTTGTGATGGTGCGACCCCGAAAGCTACTATTCATGGCTATTGGTGGGTAACAAGGTTGAAATATCTTCTCCACTATAAATTGGAACTCAATTAAAATTCATACCCATTTTCTGATAATGATTTTCTGGGAATTCCTGGTAGATGGTGTTGCTCCAAGGGCAAAAATGAATCAGCAGAGATCGAGGCGGTTTAGGGCGGCCAAAGATGCATCAGATGCAGTATGTGCCCATTTGCATGCAAGTCTCATTCTAACTATCTGAAACCTCAAATTTGTTGATTTGAACTTAGAACACTTCTTTTACAGGCTGCTGAAGAAGAGAAGTTGCGTGAGGAGTTTGAGAGGGAAGGCAGAAAGCTCCCTCCAAAGCTGGAATCACAAACCTGTGATTCTAATGTTATCACTCCAGGAACTGACTTTATGGCTGTTCTTTCAGTAGCTTTGCAGTACTACATCCATCAGAGACTTAACAATGACCCCGGATGGAAATCTATTAAGGTATTGTTCATGTCTAAGTTCCGTGCACCTTTAACCAATCTTGTTTGGTTTCTCTTTCCATTGAAATTTATGTCCTTGTCCTCTCAGTGCTTGTCACATGTAGAACAAATGCTCGTTTGCTTATCATTCTATTCTTTTGAAGGTTATCCTGTCTGATGCCAATGTTCCTGGTGAAGGGGAACACAAAATTATGTCGTTTATTCGTCTTCAAAGAAATCTTCCTGGCTATGATCCAAACACACGTCATTGCTTGTATGGTTTGGTTAGTCTTCTCCTTTGGCATATCTGTGAATATATTAGATGTATTCTTCCTGTTCCCGTGCTTTAATTGTAGTGTTTCTATTGGAATTTTAACATGCGCCACATGGCAGGATGCGGATCTAATCATGTTGGCTTTAGCAACCCATGAAGTCCATTTTTCAATTCTCAGGGAGGTTAGTGTATTGCCATCCATAATAATTTGATATTGTCTAATATTATCATCCTTAATTCAGCTTTGCTTATTTGTTTGCATTTAGTTGGGAAAAGTTTTAAGTTCTGTGTTCGAAGTTTGTGGGCAGGAAAATAACTGTAACCATGCTTTTCTTACCATGCTTTTTTTTCCTTCTTCCCCCAACCATATTCTGTTTTTGAGACTGATAAGTTATATAAATTCAGTTCAGTCAAAATGAAAGGGCACTGTGGGGCTTATCGTATATGTACCACCTATTTACTTATCAGGTTGTATTCACCCCTGGACAACAAGACAAATGTTTCCTATGTGGTCAAATGGGTCATTTGGCGGCGAACTGTGAAGGAAAGCCAAAGAGAAAGGCTGGGGAATTTGATGAGAAAGGTGCTGCTTCTGATGTAGCCAAAAAGCCCTACCAGGTTTGTGTTTTTACCCATTGGATGAAATCCTACCTCTTTGCATTGGGCTGATCCTTTCATTCACTTTTTGCAGTTTCTCAACATTTGGACTCTTAGAGAGTATTTGGAATATGAAGTGAGGATTCCTAATCTTCCTTTCGAGGTTGATTTTGAGCGCATTGTTGACGACTTCATCTTCATGTGTTTCTTTGTTGGCAATGACTTTTTACCCCACATGCCCACACTGGAGATTCGGGAGGTGTGTTTAGAAATTTTATTCTCTTCGAATTACTTATATGTTGGAATGCATTGCATATATCTATGGAATGCAGCAAATGTTAGATTGATGATTTTATGAGGCAAGGAATTGGCGACAGGCATTGAATTGTTGGTTAATCTGTTAAAAGGAACTTTTTCAACCAGTTGTTTTAGGATGCATAAATATTCACATTGAATTTTTGTTGTAGAATATTAGAATGTAGATTAACACTTTTGTTCCCCTAACAAAAACCAACCAAAATAAATAAATAAATAAATAAAATATGTAAGAAAGAAAAGTGGACGTATGAAAATGGCTGTTCTTGCTTATATTCATTGTGTAACCTGGAAAAGGTTAATATGGGTAAACATGTAGATGGTTATCTGCAAAAATTGAAGAGGACGACAATCAAATATTGACTTGGCATGGAATCAAGCATACAGAGTGGATAGGAGGAGAAAATTTGTGAATGAAATATATTTATGCATTAGTACTGTGAATCAACGTAGGATTTGGAGCAATAGTAGCAGTTTAATTGGTGAAATTGATTAATTTGTCTTTTTACATCAGGAATTTGATTAATAGTGGATGGCATGCTTATGCCTTCCTTTTTTTCCCACCCCTCCCCCCAGCAAGGCCTTACTGTGGTGGGGCATATGTTATATTGGTTATAAATCTATATATCGATTGACACACTGAACTGGCATTTTAGAAGATTCTTGAAATCAATATTTATTACCGCAAGTCACCTACCTTAAAGAATGTTTGTTAGCCCCATATGACACTTGATATAGATGTGCTGGCAAATCTATAGGCATTAAAAGACTTGCAAAATGATCCTGTAACTGTACTGTTATGCTCGTCAACTGAACACCCCTCCCCCCCAAAAAAGAAAATGTGACACCTTTGGGAAAATATAAATTCTTTGTTTTTGTTCTCCCTTACTTTATTCTGTGTTGTTTTTCAGGGTGCAATTAATTTACTGATGGCCGTATATAAGAAGGAATTTAGGGCATTGGGTGGGTATTTGACTGATGGAAGCAAGGTATTCAATTGACTGTTTGTTGTTAAGTTGTCTAATATTTGCTTCACTTGGATTGAATTTGGAGGATTGTTGTTAATGCTTGTCATTTTTCTCATAGCCAAATCTGAGCAGCGTGGAGCACTTCATTCAGGCTGTGGGATCTTATGAAGATAAAATATTCCAGAAAAGAGCTCGGCTGCATCAGGTCGGTGTTGTTCATCCATTGATCCCATTGTCTTCACTAATAGACGTTGATTGTATTTTTCATGGGCTCTATAAAGATGTAATTAATAATATGTGTGTGTGTGTATAGAGAGAGAAAGAAGGGTTGTTTAGGTTTCACAAAATGCATGCTTTAGAAGTATGCAGCATGCTCTACGGTATTAAACTATCAAGACCTGACCATTTTTCTGCTGGGAGGGATGCAGCATTATGTTGCACGCACTATGACTTCATTTTTTGTACTGGAAGGTTAATATCAGAGTTTTTCTGGCTGCTTCTGCATTTTTTTCGTACACAGTGCCTAAGCAACTGCTGCTAGTGTGCTTGTAGAAGTGTCAAAATCACCATGGCTTTGTTGCTAGTATCATTATATTTTCACTGCTGCAATATTCTCTTCTAGCACTGCATTTGATTGTGGAGCCATACATAGAAGTACTTATTTCCTTTCATTGGACATTGGGTATATCTCACGAGAATACAGGAGACATCACATTTTTATTTGAAATGTTTTTAAATAAAAATTCCCCGGTATTTTCTTCCCCACTCAAAATTATTTCGTTTAAGTTTTGACTCTTTTTCTGTAAACTACTGGACTATTATGACTCAAGTCTTCCATTTTCCACAAGTTCTAAGTGATGTAGATTTGGGAGTTATTGGTCTTGTTCTCTCTGTTTGGTGCTTATAACTGCATAATGATGCTGGGATGATGCATGATGCATAGGCTTGCGTAAAATACAGGACAATATTTAAAAGAATATTTTCTTCTAGAATGTGGTCGTGTTGGTACTTGGGCTTTCCTGGAACACGGATTATGAAGGAAGCCCATTGCTAGCATCATTTTGTGATAGTTGCGACTGTCCATAGCACCCCTCGTAAGGGAAAATGATTTTCATTTTCTTTTTTTCCTTACTTCTTCAATCAAACACTGCTTGTTTTATTTTCCCTCTTCCTGCTGCCAACATGGTCCTTGTTTGCTGCTTTTATTTTCAGAGGCAAGCTGAAAGAATTAAGCGTGACAAAGCACAAGCAAAAAGAGGAGATGATGCAGAACCTCAAGATAAACCCGAGTCTCTCGTACCTGTTGCTCGTTATCATGGTTCTCGTCTTGCTTCAGCTCCTTCACCCTCTCCATATCAGAAGACGAGGTTAGATTACAGTTCAGTGAGCTCAATATCTAGAACTGAAAGTCAATTTGGGCAAGCTACTAGAGGTGTATCAATCCTTGATATCCAGAAATCTGGGTCATCTGATATTTATCAAACTTATTACAGGGCTCATAAAGTTGCCCGTTTGTCTTCTGGGGCCACTGTTGGTGCTGCTATTGTTGAAGCAGAGAATAGCCTTGAGACAGAAGTATGTTTTTCTGTTTCAGTAGAGGCATCTTAATGTTATTCTTGTTTCATCAGCGATTCTTTAGGATTAATTTTCTACGGGCTAACTTTTGGTTGGGTATGAATTTTGCTAGCTAGATTGGAGACCCTATTTGTCATCTAATAATCATCACCACGACAATGGTCTTCTTGGGGAAAAATAATAGAAACCCATCCCCCTTTTGCATCATCATCAATAATTATTGCATTAGTTATCGAATTTCAAGTTGATATGCTGCTTAATATTTTCTCTATTGATTCTCAGATATATGAAAACAGGGAAGAATTGAAGACAAAGCTAAAGGAGTTACTTCGTGAAAGGTCCGATGTTTTCAATTCTGAAAATCCCGAGGAAGACAAGGTTTGAGCATACAGATACACATAGTTGTCTCTGCATGGTTTGCATGTACTTGATTTGGGCTTCAGGATTAGTATGTCTGCTTTTGTTTGAGATCTGTTTTGGATTGGAAACTAGTGGCATCATTACAATCAAAGGTTGGCCGAAAGTGTGAACTATTAAAGTTGGTTATAATTCCATGTGGGAATGACAAGATTTGAGCATACAGATGCACATATTTGTCTCTGTTTGGTTTGCGTGTACTTGCTTTGTGTTTCATGAGTAGTGTGTGTACTTTTGTTTGAGATCTGTTTTGAATTGGAAACTAGTGGCATCATTACAATCAAAGGTTAGCTGAAAGTGTGAACTATTAAAGTTGGTTGAAATGCCATGTGAGGATTACAAGATTTGAGCATACAGATGCAGATATTTGTCTTTGTTTGATTTGCATGTACTTGATTTGGGTTTCATGATTAGTATGTGTGTTTTTTTTGAGATTTATCTTGGGTTGGAAACTAGTGGCATCATTACAATCAAATGTTAGCTGAAAATGTGAACTATTAAAATTTTTGAAATGCTATGTTGATTGTTTCTTAAGATGCATTTGTAGCTTTGATTTTTTATTTTATTTTTATTATTATTATTATTTTTGGGTAGATCGGGGGCCAAAGCCTTGGGGGGGAGCGTGAGTGAAAAACTTAGAACCCAATTGGGGAGTCCACTGCCTCCTTTCCTCTGAATTTATATTTTATACTTTATTATCGTTGTCTTGGTGGACTTAACCTTTATACACTGAAAGTTGGTGACAATTCTTGTTAATAGTTCATCATACCTTATAGAAAATGTTCTTCTGTTAAATTGAACATGTGATTTCATACTATCAAACTCGGGGAGGTATGGATTGAAACTTCTTTAAGCTAGTCCTCGAATTGCAGTTGCATGTGTGTATAACCATTGCGAGCATTATGTTATCGTGCTATGACATTGATTAAATAAATTATCTTTCATAATTTTATTACTATCTTTTTGATTTCTAACAGTAAATGAAGTATATTTAATTTTTTTTCGTGCTGCTTATCAACATCTTAAGTATTCATTACTGTGCTTTTCCATAATTAGGTCAAATTGGGAGAGCCAGGGTGGAAAGAGAGATATTATGAAGAAAAATTTTCTGCAAAAACTCTCGAGGAACTGGAAAGAATACGAAATGATGTTGTAAGTTATTTGAACTTAAAACTGCCATTGATTTCATTGTTTAAAGAACTTGATACCTGATGGAATCCCTGCTGTTGATCCCAAAAATTGCCTTTGGGTTTACTGTTTTTGAACTCTGTATGAGAAAGATCAGGGAATGTGGTGGTCCTTCGGCAGCTGATAATTTTTTGTTAATTTTTTTATTTCTATTTTTCTTGGATTGATTGAATGAACTAGTGAGTTGGTGACCACTGATTTTTTTCCCCTCCTGTAACAGTTAGACCTAACGTTTTGCTTGACTTGATTGGGAGATTTCATTGCTTTTGAGTTGGTTAAATTTAAGTTGAATATTTTAAATGAAAGGAAGCATTGCTATTAAACTTGACCTGGTCCTTCTAACAAGCTTCATTGGTATATTTTGTGCATGGCTGCTTGAATCCTAATAGATGCAATTCTTTTTTACTACCTCAACCTCTGGTGGAAAATGTTTGTCTTGTTACACTTTTTAACTGCAAGTGAAAAAAGCTGGAAAAAAAATGTAATGATATTTGAAGTGGTTGATTGAGCCACATGTATCTTTTATTTGTTGAAGTCTCATTACTCTAAGCACAGAAATATTCTCACTGTGTTTTCCAATGGCAGAAAATCTTGGCATTTTTGTTTATTTGTTTCTAGCTGAATAGTTGTTCTTGCCAAGGACACCAGGAGTGACACTATCCATGGGGAGCTATTTCTTAAATACCTTTCCATGTGTTAGGATGTACTTGCATATACATAGACGAAATTATTTCATCTTTGATGCATGAATTTGGGGTATTAAAATTTTGTTGAGTAGCACGTCTTTGTTCCCTATATGATTTGTTGATTGTCATTCTTATTAAATATTTCTGCCCCTTAAAAAAGGCACATTTATTTAGTGCCCTTCATGGTTATTTCCTTTTAACCAAAGGGATATCTGCTGTCATTTATATTCCTGGATAAAGTCTGGAGGTTCCAACTTAATTTATTTCAAGGTGAAGCATGAATTAATATTTCTTGTATCCACACCAAACTCAGTCTATGCTATTGAATAGTAGATTGCCTTTGTGTTCATTTTCTTCTTTACATAAGTTGGTGTGATTCTCAATTTTGTGTGTGGAAAAAAAAAAACTGATAAACACTAGAATGGACTTTGATGGCCAATGCTAATAAATTATTTGTAATGGTTAGAGGGATTTTGATATCTGATGCAGATTTTCCATTGTTGGGGTGCTTGCCCTCTCGTTCTTCTATTTGAAGTCTGTCAAAGATACATTTGAAGTTATAGAGGGCTAAGATAAGTTCCAATTTATCTACTTGTAGGTTTTGAGGTACACAGAAGGCCTGTGTTGGGTTATGCACTATTACTATGAAGGGGTTTGCTCTTGGCAGTGGTAAATTCTCTCTCTATTTGGGCAATATTTGTGTTCTAGCTTGTCATTTTCATTATTGCTGCTAGCTCCATCGCCCCTGCCCCTTTCTGGTCTTTTTCATGTTATTTTGGAGCTCTCTTCATGTATTTTTATCTATCAATGTTTGTGTCTGTATGAATTCATGAAGAAACTGCTAGTATATTTCGCTGGATTGAGCATCTATATCCAAGGCCCAGTTGGCATTTGTCTAATTGATGTGTTACGCATGGACATGTATAATTGGGAAAAGTGCTGGTACTTGTCTTGCATTGGGCTCCAGTTATTGTACATGGCTCTCAAAAAGTGTTTTTTCAGTGAATTTTGCATGTAAATCACACACACGCATGTATTTTGTTGCGTACTTATGTGCTTAATATATGCATGTGTGGTGGAATTAGTGTTGTTAAAACCTAAAAACGCTAGGAGCCTCTAAGGCACCAAGGCCCCTCGATGCTCAAGGCAGAAGGTGCGACATTAGAGGAAATAAAAAGAAACAAATAAAGGCTCCAAACATTCTAAAAATCATCGAATATACACTATTACATGCGGTAGTGTTTTTTTTTTTTAAATATTTGTTATTTTAGAACCTCCATATATTTTCCCAGCTAGGTAAACATTAGCAATAACAAAAGGTAATGTCATTCATCATGCAGTGGTAACTATTCTCTGTAAAGATGTCAGTTCACAACAGAAACATAATCTTTATCTACTTAAAACTAATAAAAAAGGTTTCTAAGATGCTTTAATCTTCATCCACACCTGCCACATCATCATTGTGTATGCTATCGTCGATTACCTTTCTCGATTTCCTCTGAATCAACGGAAATCTCCTCATAAACACTTGTTGCTTTAGAGCCTGAGCTTGAGCTTGAGCTTGAGCTTGAAGGTCTTGCACTTTCTTTTGATCTCGCTTGCTTCCTAGGGGCATATGACATGTGGTCAGATTTTCCTAGTGCTTTTTTTTTTTGGGGGGGGGGGGGGAGGAGTTCGCAGAGGCCAAAAATCTCTTTTGGACATAAAAAAATTTTCCACGAATATATTATTAATTATCTTTGTCCAAAATAATGAATGGGCCTTACATTTAGGCAAAAACAAGATCTCAAAATATTGCATGACATGTAAAATATAAAGCCTCAAGTGCCTCTGGCATGGGCGTTGCCTCACTAACAACGCCTCGCCTGAGTCTTGGTGCTCTTTTAACAACACTGGGTAGAATGCAACAACTATGTTCTCTCTCTCTCTCTCTCTCTTGCTGTTTTATTTTTTTTACTTATTTTATTTTATTTTTAGGTGAGTAAAGCAACTATGTTCTTGATGTTGTTTTCCAGCATTCACATTGGAAGTATATAGCACTATTTTATTGTCCCTAATCATTTGGATGTTTGCTTCTCCCCACCCACCTTTCTATACCTTTTTGTTCCTCACCCCCACCAAAAAGAGGAGGGGGGGGGGAGTAGTGAGCATATCTTTGGAAGAATGTGTGCGTGTGTTATTTTTTATTTTGTTTGTCTCATGCTGCCTTTCTCTCGTGATGAATTATTCTTACAAATTATTTTAACGTTAGGGTACTTCATGTTGTTTTTGGCTTTCTATTTGGGTTCTCTCTTGCAGGTTTTATCCTTATCATTATGCACCCTTCGCTTCTGATCTCAAGGATCTTGGGAAGTTGAATATAAGTTTTGAACTAGGCACTCCATTCAAGCCATTCAATCAACTGTTGGGGGTCTTCCCAGCTGCAAGGTCTCTCTCTCTCTCGCTCTCTCGTGTAGGGTTTGAACTTGTCTGTTTGTTGTTCGCATGCACTTCCTGAGCACTGTAGGAGATTGATGACTGATCCAAACTCTCTAACTGGTCTTTGTAGTTCTCATGCGCTTCCTGAGCACTATAGGAGATTGATGACTGATCCAAACTCACCCCTCATTGATTTTTATCCAACTGGTATGCATTAATGTTTGCTAGACGGAAACTGTTTGTTGTTAAGTTGAAACATTATATATATTTCAGTTACTTATATTTTGTTATCAGATTTTGAAGTGGACATGAATGGCAAGCGATATGCTTGGCAGGTAGATGTTCTTGTAGCATCTTGGTTTTGTATTATGACTTGTGGGAAATTGGCTGTTGGATCATCTTTTTGACATTTTTACTGATTTCTCATTATTTTACAGGGTATTGCTAAATTGCCTTTCATTGACGAGGCCCGTCTTCTTGCAGAGGTGGCAAAAATTGAACATACTTTGACGGTATGGTAGAGCGAAGTTAGCTTTTGATATTTAATTAGCTGCTAGGTTCTTTTGCAAGATGGTTTTGCTTATTAATGATCATATCTCTCTGCAGGAGGATGAAGTGAGAAGAAATACTGTTATGTTAGATATGCTTTTTGTGGCACTTTCTCATCCTCTATCCCCATACATATTTTCTCTTGAAGATCGTTGCAAACAGTTGACAGACAACGAACGTGTTCAAATCAAGGAGCAAATTGACCCAAGGGTCAGGTTTGTGATGTGGTCATTTCCTGCTATAAATCAGTATCCAATATGAGATTTCTCTCTTGTTTGAGGGGAACAATACCAAAGTCTTAACCATTCCCAGATTTCTAAGAAGTTACTGGATGTCAATTTAGGCTGTTTATTCCTGCAATTCAGGTGTCATTCGCAATATCAAGAAAATTTGGATTTCTGAGTATATCATGGAAAAATAATGCTCTAACTATATAAAAGTCATTTTTCTTGTGTTGCTAAATTAGGTATTGTGCTATAATTGTCTTGGTAATTCTGCTTGTCCTATGTATCTCATTATATGGGGATTCCAGTAAGAATGCCAGTGGTCTTGCACATTTATTAAGAAATCTACGTTGGTTTCAAATGTGTATTTGCATCCCATTCCTTCATGTCTAATGTCAAGATTCTCAGACATTTTGATGCGTTAGTGAAACCTCCAAACCCAGCTATTACGTTAGATTCAAACACACTATTTTATGGAACAAGCTTGATTTCTCATCTGATAACATCATAGCTAAATCATGGTATTTACCAAAATATTTTCTCTTTCCTAGCCAGCTGAATCATTTTCAAATGGAATCTTTTCCACGCTAACAATAAATTTGAGATCTGTTTGAACTATTTTCTGATTTTATTTAGGGTTAATTGCAGTGGTGGCATGAATGGTTATATATCCCTATGTGCTGGAGATCCTTGCCCTCCAATTTTCAAGTCACCAGTTCTTGGAATGGATGATATTATGGACAATCAAGTCATGTAAGTTGACATTAAGTTTAAGATGATATTGTTTTGGATTATTGAATTCACTGCTTATCTCAAGTTGTTAACTCTCTCCCCCAACCAAAATATATATATATATATATATATATATATATACTGTTCAGATGCGCTATATACAGGCTTCCAGATGCTCACAAACACATCACTCGGCCACCAGCGGGTGTTATATTCCCGAAGAAGGTTTTGTTTTCACCTTTCTCCATTTTTCATTGACATTCCTTTTATTTTTTGTTTTATTTCAGTATTCTATTCCAATAAAAGAATCTGCATATGGCTTGTGTCTTTGCTTTTGTCATAAACCTTATGCCTGTTTGCTATGTGCTTTACTCATGTCCTGTTTCTTCTCTCTTTTTAGATCGTTACGATGGGGGATCTAAAACCTGAGCCAACTTTGTGGCATGAGGATTCTGGAAGGAAGCCATGGGGAAATGGAAGGCATGAGGATTCTGGAAGGAATGGAAGGTATGCTAGCTTTATCTTTCATCCAAGTGGTAACTTCAGTAGGCTGATTTCAATCAATGAGCACTTCAAAATATTATCCTTTTATGCTTTCACATTGATAGTATGTTGAAAAAACTATTGTTATTGTGCTGTCCTCTCAGGCAAGACCCCCCTGGAACCATTTCTGGTCGGCACCTCGGTGAGGCTGCACATCGACTTGTAGTAAATAGCTTGCAGTTAAGAGCAGATCGGAATGGTTACAGCGATCAGATGCATGTCTCATCCTCATCATCCATTGCCACGTATGGCCAACCTTTTCCCTCCTACCAAAATAATAGATACCGTGATCAGGAGCGCAACAGGATGGGGCCACCTGGGACAGGTTATCCTGCTGAAACAGTCCAAGACCACTACGCTTCCTCAGCAGTGCAAAATCAATTTGATCACAGTTATGGTCAACAATCAGCTGCTCATGATCCCTATAATAGGTCCCATCATCAGCATGAAAGGTATCCCTACAATAGGTCCTATCCTCAGCATCAAAGGAACAACCGACCTACTGCCCAAGATAGAGGTCCTTCTGTGCATGGATACTACCCGCCAGGATTCCAACAATATGGTGCACCCAGGTATCCTGCAAATGGCTCTCGTCATGGGGTGCAAACACCTATTCAGCCGGGTGCTCATTTCTATCAGCAGGGTGGATACAACAGCTATGGGAGCCACCATTCTTATGGAGCTACTAGCAACCATCATTGGAGGCGTTCTCCATGGGCAGACCAGAGTGGTGCCAGAGGTGCTAGAGTTTATGGTAATCAGCAGCAGTTTGTCAACCAATTTTCTTCTTTGGATAGGGGAGGAAGCAGAAAACCACCTCCGTCCTGGTCTCAGTAGCTAGCTAGAGGCTTTTAATTCCTGCTTGCTTGCCTCTGGTGATTGTAACATTAATTTGTCTCTACTGTGCAATTATTTTACTGCAATGTTCTTTTTTACCTTCCTTTGGTCAATAGGTTGGATCTAGGTTGTCATTTCATTTGGTTATTAGATTCATACCCTTACTGGGGTAGGCAGAGAAGAAAATGTTGTGTTATCTTATGCATTGTACACTGCATGGGCAGAAACTTAGGCAATAAGATCTCTCAGCGTTTCGAGCTATTGCACGAGGGGGTTCTATTGTATTGGATTCCTGCCTAGTTTCTTCGCTCCTCTTTCTTTTGGGGCCCTTTACGAGGTTAATATTGAAGACTCGAGCTCTTTGGGAATAATTGTGCTTTATCTATTGGATATGTATGTATGTATAGGTTGCTCGCTCTTGCAGCCATTCAAGCATAGGTGCAGGTATGTGGTATGATGGTTGACCCCTTGTGAGTCGGTTATCAATGTATTGCTTATCTTTAATTTCTGAATTGGCTTCATCCCTGTACATGACTATGATAAGGGACAGAATACAGGTACTGTAATGAGACTGCTCATTTGGATTCGCGTTGCGAGGGATGTTAACTTATCATCATCATTTTTTCCCCCCGCTGACCATTTAACCAAATATTTTTGTTCTACTTCATAATGCAAGTTGATTATTTATTTAGACAAAAACTTCAGCAAGTTCATCTGCTTTGTTGATAAGTGAGGAATAAAATCCAATTTTCTACCAAAACTTACAAAAACAATTTAAGACTTAATTTTTCAAAATTGTCAAAAGTTAATTCTTAATAGGGTTATTATATAAGTAGTATTCAAACTAATCAGTTATGCACGACGTAAACAAAAAAATAAAAAAATAAAAGAAAAATTCGACAGCTGCTAATTTTATTTTATTTTTTTGGAAGGGTACAACTGCTAAATTTGATCTCAACATGAACAAAGTATTTTCAAATATCTTCGTTACCTTTCGAAAAAAAAAAAAAAAAAAATGGAACGTCTACCTTGGATCATTTTTTTTTGGTAAGTGTCTACCTTGGATCATGGAGCCAGACCAACCCATTACGTTGGACTATTTTGGTACGCTCCATAAAAATTTAAAGGGTTAAATTTTAAGTGGTATTTAGTATATCTATTTTGAGTTAATTTTTTATTTTATAATTTTGAAAATAAAAAAAATGGTTCAAAACGTATTAAGTCACTTGTACTTTTAAATTTTGTTTTAGAAAACAAAAAATAGGTTTATACATAAAATGTAAAATGACAAAAAATCGTTTTAAGCTTTTTTAACTTAAAACAAAAAAAATCTCAAAACACAAAAAAATAAAATATGTTAAACCAAATGCTTTTTTTGTTTTTCTTATTTTGAGATTTTCAAAATACAAAACACATAAAACAGAATTAGAAAAAAAAAAAAAAAACAAAAAATAGAAATATAAACCAAATGGTACCCTAACTTTTTCAGAGGTAAAGGAATCGTTCCATTATTTTTTTTTGTGTTTTATTATTTTTTTTTTCTAAAATAAAAATTGAATTCCTAAAATAAAAAGTGAAACTGTATTTAAAAATATAATTTTGTTTACATAGCTAGTTTTTGTAAATAAAAAATTAATTTATTAGTTTTTAAAAAATTAATTGAATTTAATAAAATATTTTTAATTACAAAAAATTAATTTATTAGTTTTTAAAAAATTAATTGAATTTAATAAAATATTTTTAATGTTAGTGTTAATTAATTATTAATTTAACTAATTTAATTATATTATTCTATTTATTAAATATAATTTAATTCAATAAATATAAAATATAATTTAATTATAATTATTTATAAAAAATAATTGAATAAAATATATTTCATAATAATTTAATTATTTAATTTATTAAAAATAATTTAATAAACTATATCTCATATTAATTAAATTAAGTTAATAATGAATTTCATCATATTATTTCTTAAAAATAATTTGATAAAATATATTTCATGTAAATGAAATTAAATAATTTAATTATAGTATCTATTAAAAGTAATTTAATAAATATGAGATATTATTTTATATTTTATTAAATTAATTATTTAGTTTAATAATTAATTTAATTTAATTGTATTATTTATCAAAAATAATTTTAATTTAATAAAATATTTGAATAAAATAATTATTTAATATGATGCAACAAAAAATATTTTCACTATTTTTTTATTTATCTTTTTATTTAAATTTTCATTTTTTGAGACAAAAAATAAAATGAGTTTTTAAAAATCTATAAATATAAAAAAAATAATAAATATAAACCTTATCAAATGAGACATAAGTGTTTACATCTGAAGATTTGGGGTAAAAGTAGAGAAAAAATTGCTAGAGTTAAAAAAGCTAGAAGACATTTCATCCCATGTTTGGAAGTTGAATTTGTGGAAGAAAAGGAAAAATGAAGAAAAAATAAAATTAATAATTTGTGTGATTTTTGTACATTTAATCAAGTAAAAATTAAATTTCGTTAACAAATATCTATTTATTTTAATCTTATTTTTCTATCTCAATAAAAACATAAAATAAATTTGACATTTTCACTTCATTTTACATCGTTAACATTTTCTCTCACTTTTCTTCTCTCTCCACAAATCCATGTTCCAAACACAATCTTAGTTTTCTTAACTCTCACTAGAAAAGTGAATGTTTTATGATTGAGTTCCTTTTCGGCAAAAATTTATAATTTCGACTTCTCATAAAGCTGAAAAATATTTCAAAATAAATTTTTTTAATAGTTAAGCAAAATTTGGAGTAATTTAAACTCAACTAGATAAATTATAATTATACCATTGGGTTTTGGTTAAGAAACATTCACCAACATGTTTTTTCTTTTTTTTTAACCAAACAAATTTCGACGTGATCATAACTTGAAAACAAAAAAAAATGACTATTTTACCTATTAGTTCATTCTCAACTCATATTTGCATTTTAGGCATCTCCAAAGAATAAAAAATATTTCTCGAAAAATTTTTTATCAATTGAGGAAATTTTGGCTATACTTTTATTGCTAACTTCATTTTCAGCTCAGATTCATAATCCATGTCTTCAAAAAGATTTAAAATTATTTCTTGACATGTTTCATATTATATAAGTAAATTTTTATCCAATTTAAACTCGGGCAAAAATTGACCACATAATTCTTAGACCTCTTTTTTGCCCAAATTTAGATTTTACTCTTTCTAAAAAATTGAAAATCTATTATTCGATGTAATTTTTATTAGCTAAATAAAATTTTATTTGATAAAAATTTAGGCCAAAAAAATCACTGTTTAACTCTTGAACTTGTTTTTACCCAATTTACATTATAGGATAAGCAAAAAGTTGAAAGATAATTCTTGTCATATTACTTATTAATTAAATAAATTCTTATCTGATTCGAAGTCAAGCAAAAAATAATTATTTTATTTCTAAATATATATATATATATTTTTCATATTAATTCACACTTGGGGTTCCACAAAAAGTTAAAAAAATATTTGTTTACAGGTTTTTTATAAGTCAAACAAAATTTATAAACAAAATTTGGTTTGACTATAGTCCAAAAAAATTATCGTTTCACTGTTGAGTTTATTTTGGGTCTAAATTCACATTTCGGACTTCTATAAAAAGTTGATAAATATTTCTCTTCTTATACAAAACATGCTTAATTATTAGGAGGTTAAAAATTAACATTCATTAGTAAGTAATTAAATATAGTTAAAAATTAAAATTTTACCCTCTTAATATTTACTGTTTCAACCAGATACCAAATACATTTTTGGAGTACACTACTCATTTGTCGCAGGTGCAGGGAGAAAATGATAATAATAATTAATTAGGTGGCCCGTCCACATTTCGCCAGCTGTCAAGAGTCTAGCTTTATTGCCATTATCCTAGAGGCACCTATGACGGGACGTTGGCGGCATAACTTTTACTGAAAAAATTATTACTTTTTAACTTTGAGTGTTTGACAAACTTAAAAATATCAAAAATTTTTAAAAATTATTAAAAATTATCTAAAATTATTAACGAGTGTCAAAAATTTTATCAAATATTTAAAAATTGTAAAAAATTACTGTTTATTTTATTAAACACACTAAAAATTTTAACTAATAACTTTTGATAAAAATACTAAAAATTATTAAAAATTATGCCTCCAAATATCCGAGAGCTCTAAGCATCCCATGACTCTTAAATTCTCCAACATATACTTTAATCCCATGACAATGGGGTATTTGATTGGTCAAAATCAATTAAAATTTATTAATTTTTACTAATTTTTTTATATTTTTTGTAATTAAATTTTACTATATATCATTTTTACATTAAATTTTTATACTTTCACCAACCATACACCTTCATACACATATATTAAAGTGTGAGCGGCGAGGAGAATGCGCCACGTGTCTTTGCTCTTTTATGCATGATTTTGTTTTGTTTTGTTTTGAGAATGACACTTGGATTTTTTAATATATTTTTTTATAGCTATTGTTAGGAGTATTTGTCAGTTTTTTTCCTTGTTTTTTTAATATCTGAAATCAAATGTTATTTTAAAAATTTTAAAATTATTAGCTATCCGATATATGTTTTATTTATTTATTTTTTTTGTTTAAAGGTTTAACAAGTACTGTTGTATTTTTTTTCATTTTCTTATTAGTCTATAAATGATATTTTTTTTTTAACTTTTGAGGAATTAAAAATTTTTTTTCTGTGGTGTTTGAACAATAAATATTATTTTTACATTAAAAATGTAAAAATTTAATAGCGATTTGACACATGTTTTATTTTTTATTTTTATTTGAAAGATTGACATATTTGTTGTACATTTATTTTTTGTTTTAAAAGTTTGTAGTGGGTCATTTTATTGTTAGTTGGGTATTTAATTTTTTTTTCTTTCTTAGTGTTTAAATATTACATACTTTTTCATTAAATGTCATATCATGGATGCGTTTGGAGTGATAAAAAGTGAGATAAGTTGTGAGTTTGTAATTCGTGCAGTGAGATAAATTAAAGTGAATAACTTTTAAAATTTTTTAGTATTTTTTACCATTTTTCAGAATTTTTTGTCACTCCAAATGCCGCATACATTTTTTATACTCATTTTTAATTGATCATAAAATTAAATATATTGCAAAAATTTGTAGCAAAATGCGGGCATTATACTAGTTAAAATCTAAATTAGAGGAAGTGAAAAGTAAAAAAAAAAATAAATAAATAAAATTTATTTTTTATTTTTTTGCTCTCACTAAATTTATTATTTAAAAATAGTTCATTTCCATCGGTACTTACTATATTTTTTATTTGTTATTTTCATTCTTTTAAAGTTAATCAGATAGTTTAAAGAAATGAATGGTTATTTTGGTAATTAAAAAAAACTGTTGCTTTTGTTCTAGTTTTTTCTCCGTCTTATATGATATTCTTCATTAAAATTTAAACTTTCTTTTGCATTTGTTAATTTTTATAAAACTATAAAAATTGTTTTTATTAAAACTCATATACGAGCAAAGAAGTTATTTTTTATTCATAATGATTTTTTTATAATTTAAAATAATATAAATAATATGTGTAAAAGTTATCAAGGCTAAAAAAAAAAAATTGTGGTAGAAAAATAAAAAAAATATTTTTTTTTCTGATTTTTGTAGAACTAATTTCAAACTATACATTAAAAAAAGGCAATATAACATAGGAAGACAATTAGACAAAAAGAAGTGGACGAAACTCTGTTTAGAGCGCTTAAAATTACTGAAAATTATTAAAAAAATACTGAAAATTTTTAAAAATTATTCACTTTTTATTTTACTATACGAATTATAAATTTATATTTTTTTATCAAATTTTATAACTTTTTGTCACTTGAAAGCGTCCTAAAAAGGGAAGGGACCATCTTACTCCAACATACCAGCCAAAAAAGAAAGAGCAAATGGGTGGCCATAATACCTGAGTTGAAGCCTGGTGGCTCTAATAAACCTAACGTTTTGACAAGTTGCTCTGAATAAGTTCTTCAAAAACACTTGTTTATATTCGTCCAATAAAGAAAATTAAATAATTTAAATAAATAAATTTGAATATATTTTTTAAACTTAATAAATAATCAAGTTAATTTTAAGGTTTATAAACAATTTATTTATTGTTCACAAATATATTTGTTAATAAGTATCTGTTCAAGTGATCGTGAAAATGATTATAATTAGATTAGTTAATGTTCCTTATAAGATTTTTGCGACTTAATTTTGCTAATTAATAATTTAGACTAATTATTGTTTAGTTTATCTGTTTATTTGTTAATGGAAATTAGTATTATAATCTCATGTGTATGTTTAACTTGAATTTTATAAATCTCTGTTAACTTTATATCATATCAACTTTTTTCTTTTACTGCACGCATTAAGAACTTTCAATTTATCTTACTCCAAACTGACCCTTAATATGTGGACTAGAAACACCTTACATTTGGTCATGATCGATGAAGTCACCTATGACGCATGAAACTATTTAATTAAACTATTGCAAACCGTACTATGAGCTTCAAAAGCAGCCCCCCCCCCCCCCGACATGCTGTAACCAGAAAAAAAAAATTAAGGATTACTTACTAGATAGAAACGTTTATTATTAATTAATTTCGTGTCTAAAAAGTATGTAATGTCATGCGCTGAAGACGTGGAGTGAAACCATATGTTTTCCCTTTAATGTTGATTTGGTCATGAAAGAATAGAATAAATAAACACTTCCCATTTAGACTAACTGCACGTATATATACTAAAATAATATTAAACAAATCGGGATAGTGACAGAGAGACTGGTATACTAATAAATAAGTATGATTAGAACAAATTTCCCACTAAACATGTTTGGTAACAAGCACCAGTTTCAGCTCATTTCATCTTGTCGTCACCTTTTGTCATACCTCTGGCAAAATAATACCCGAACTTGCAATGGTAAACCTCTCCTGAATAATGTTTACGGCGAAATGACAAAAGGGTGATTAACATTATAATCAGGGATGTAGGTGAAATGATAAAAGGGTAATTAACATTATAATTAGGGATGTAAACGAATAATTGAGCTAAATTTTGTTATATATATTTAATTAGTATATTCATTTGCTTTATATATAGTAGAGTTTGGTTCGTTTTATCTTTGAAAGTTTGATTGGATTCGTTTAAATATTAAATATTATATCGTTCAAAAACTTTATTTCTTTTTTTTTTTAAATTTTCACAAAAGTTTATGAATTTAGAAATTTTTTAACATTTCAGAAATTTTGCTGATGGGAATTGCATAGTTTTAGTAAGAGTTTATTTTTATGTAATTTTTATTTTTAAATATATAACTCATTACAATATAATTAAAAAATATATTATTTAAAGATGGTGATATTGCGAGAGCAATAATTAATTGAGATAGTGCAAATTTAATACTACATTTATGTGTGAACTAATTTATTATTTTAAAATGAAATATAAAAAATAATAAATCTATTTGAATTGATTAACCAAACAAGATTATCAATAATATATAATATAATATTACATTGAATGTATTATAGCCCAATCAATTATAACTATCCCTATATATTATCGCCATATATATATGAATTCTAAACTTATTTCGAAACGCCCCCGTCACTGGTTGGCCTTTTTAATTGGTCCTACGATCCAGTTCTTAAGACTAGTATACACACAATGCAATATATATATATATATATGTATACACACATGTATCATTTCACAATGATCTGACCAACCTACCAAAATAAAGTCACGAAAGACATAAATTTAGACTCCACGCGGGGCAACGGTGACTCTACGTCGTTAATATTATAATAAATTAGTAAAATAAAGATACTTGTTTATATTAAAAACGTAACTATTAAATAATTGATTTTATTCTAGATGAAAATTTAATTTTTAATATTATAATGATTAAAACATAAAATGCATATACACCTTATCATCTTATACTGATATACTGAATATATATATATATTTTAAATCTCATAGTTTCGGGTTGGGAAAAAAAAAAAAAAAAGGAAAAGACTTTAATGGTCATTGACATCCCTTACCCTCCACCAAGAGCCACCTTTCACCCAATAGAATCCAAATGCGTAATCCCATTTCATTTCCGGTGTCTAGGTTCTTCTTCTTCTTCTTTTCCTTTTTCAATCAAGCCCCTCTAGACATGTGCTGATATATATATCATTATCAAAATAATGACTATAACTTTTTATAACCTTTATTTTTACAATAAAAAAACATTAGTCAAAAGATTGAAAACCCTCCTTTTTATGAAAATTAAAGACATAAAATATTAAGACCAGCTCATTCATTTTTATTTTATTAATTTTAGGTATTATTGAAAACTAATATGTATAATTAATTAACATAGATACAGTGAGAGGTAGATGGATGATGTGTGGGATGAGGGTGACGTCGTGTGCATGACTTTAAGCTAAGGCAGGCAAATCACAGTTTGAGAAGTAAAACAGGGAAAATTAAGAATTGTTTAAAAGGGATTGGTTTGAGAAACATATATATATATATATATATAGAGGCAATGCATGAGTCACGACCTCTTTTGGAATTTAATAACACCTTAGAGAGACCTGGAAGGAAAAGACCCACCCCCTTGGATAAGTTTTTGGTAAAGCTTTTGAGTGGATAAGAGCAGTACTTTTGAATGAAAGTTGAACAAGAATTAATTCAAATATGTGTTGTGTATACGTATATATATATATATATATACGTATAAACATTAGATTTAATTATTGTATACTGCCCGAAAAGTAGAAGAAAGCAACTCTCTTGGTAATGGATAGATAAACGCTTAAAGCTGTCTGGTAAGGACTTCATCTTCAAGATCCTGTGCATGGATAATACACATAAAAAGACAAAAACAAAATCAACAATAATAACTACAGACTCGATGACATTATTGTTTGCAAAAACAGTCAAAACACAACTAATCTTAGTTTTTTTTTTTTTCTTTTTTTCTTTTCTTTTCTTTTAGTCACCTCTCTCTCTCTCTCTCAAACGATTGCAGGTAAATTGTCCAGAGTTTGAGTTAAATATTTTTTTATTTCAAGAAATTATTTGAGTTAAATATTTTAGCCTAAAGGTACGTTTGGAATGAGAATTTAGAACGGATAAGGAAAAAAAAAAAAGGCCCAAATAGGAAAAAAGAAAGAGAAGGAAAGAGAAAATAAGAAGAAAAAATAAAATCTAAATGCATGCACTTGTGGCATATCTGAATTGGGAGACTGGGCCGGATTGGGTTTGGGCTGAGCTTAAAATTAATATATTACTTGCCAGACTTAAATTTTAATTTCCAATTCGCCTATTTAAATTTAAACCCATTTAATTCTAAAATTAATATTTTTATATATAAATTCAATTTTTAAAATAAAATATAAATAAATAATACATATAAGAGTATAAAAAATAAATACTTTTAATTTTCCGAGTTCGGCTGGACCATCATTGAGCTTTATACTTAATCTCAAGCCCTAAGAAATTTGCTGAGCCTAAAGTCTTAAAAAAAAAATTAAAACTCACAAATTATTATAATTTTGTTGATTTAAATATTTATATAAAAAGTAAATTTTGTAAAAAATAATTTTAAATTTAATCGAGGCAGATCGAAAAATTTTACCTTGCTTTATTCCGCCCCTGCCTCGTACTTCTGTCAAGTTATGCTTTTATTTTTTTGCTTTACTCCATTCCGTTTGTGTACGTAAGATCTAATCGTATTTCCGGTCCAGTTGCCAACCCTACAGAGGGCAACTGGCTTTATCTTCGAATTTCAATTTCAAGAAGGATCTGAACCCGAGAATTATAGATTAAAAATATCGCGCGAGAAATTAGACGTGGGAGTCGTCTGACGGTAGCGTTGAAATCAAAAAGGAAACCAATCACATCGTCCTCCCTCTTTCAAGCAGAAAGAATTAGTAGTACTCCGCTGACTGCTCAACCCACGAGCAATGTAAACATCTCTCTCTCTCTCTCTCTCTATATCAAATTTAAGCAAAGTAGAAGCCTCGTGTAATATTGTTATGGAAAACCACCATCAACAGATGAAATCAAGATTCAAACGCGTCTGTGTCTTCTGCGGTAGCAGCCCTGGCAAGAACCCAACCTACCAGCACGCCGCTGTGCAGCTTGGCAAGGAACTGGTACCTACCCATTACTCATCTCTCTCTCTCCCCCCCCCTCTCTCCCTCTACATGCATATTTTACAGATATATGTATGCACTAGAAGGAAATAAAGTGAATTATTC
Organism: Vitellaria paradoxa; assembly: GCA_019916065.1. NCBI lineage: Eukaryota > Viridiplantae > Streptophyta > Magnoliopsida > Ericales > Sapotaceae > Vitellaria > Vitellaria paradoxa. The sequence continues at coordinate 6,563,833 of CM034233.1, read as the reverse complement.
AGAAACAGAGTTCCGTTTCAAATCTCCCTTTAAAAAAAAAAAAAAAAGATTAAAATATTCTTTTCCTCCTTCCTTTAGTTCTGAATTAATGAGTAGGGCCATTCTAATTTGAATTCGAAAATGAAGAATCCCAGAAACTTTATAGCTGAAGTTGAAGAAACTATCTGAATTCTGTAAACCAGAGATCAAAAGAGCTCTGTATTTAGTATCGTTTGTCTGTTTTTTCTTTTATTTTCTTGCTTCATTGTTTTTTTATTTTATTTTATTTTTATTTTTAAGGACTAGGGGGGTGTTTGAGTTTGATTAACTGGTGTCCAAGTGAATAAAATATGAGCTTGATGGAGACTAAAACAGTAGGAGTAACGTGTGAAGTTATTTAAAACTGTCAAACCGAGAAAGGTTCTTGGCTTGTGTCTACCAAATTACGTGTCAGAATGTTTATGTTATGTGTATATTAAAATAAATGGAAAAAAAAAATGGCAGGTTGCGAGGAACGTCGACTTGGTCTACGGAGGAGGAAGCGTTGGCTTGATGGGTCTGGTCTCCCAAGCTGTCTACGATGGCGGCCGTCACGTGTTGGGGTACCCACTTGCCCAACTCTCTCTCTCTCTCTCATGATTCTATTTGGTTTACTATAATTTTATAAAAATTTTTAAAAATTATTTACTTTTTTTTATCTCACCATTCAAATTACGAATTTATAACTTATCTCATTTTATTTCATTTTATCTTATATTTTATCACTCCACGTACATCTATGATTTAACTCTATTTTTTTTTTCTTTATTTGTATGCAGAGTGATCCCAAAAACTCTTATGTCCAGAGAGGTAGTAATTGATTGCATTAGCAATTATAGTGTGAAATAAAATGCTATTATATTATCAAATTTTATAAAAAAAAAATAGTGATAAAATAATATATCAATAGTAATTTTATAATTAAACTATAATTAACTAATTTTTTTTTAACTCTTAAGATGATGTGCTTAAAGTTACTTCATGTCGTTTTAGTATTATTTTTCGATAAATATATCCCAACAAAAAATTGAAAAGTAATAGCAGAGAGTGATTGAGTTCAGTGGTTCTTCACATAAAGCTAAAAAAATTGTGATACAAAATCACGGCATACTTTTAATTTAATAATGAAAGAAAAATATTGGTACAACAAAATTTTAATTTTTTCCAAAAAAGTTATAACAAAATAATATGATAATGAAATTTTTGTGACAAAAAGTTATTTTAGTAGTTTTTTTTTAAATAATTAGTCCACAATGCATTTATCTCATTATAATGATAAGTTTGATTAAAAATTATAATTATATATATAACATAAATCTAATTAAAAAAATTTATTGTGAGAAAAAATTTGAAGAACTGCAACTATTACGAAACCCACAATTGTTGATCACTGTGCTGAACTTGGCCAACTGTCGTGGTCGTAATAGTGCTCTTCCTGTTGCCCGTATACATTAGGCTATTGTTGAACACATATAAATTTTAAATCAATTAATTTGAATTTAAACTATATTAAAATATAAGATAAAAAATTAATTTATGTAAAAATATATTAAAAATTTATAATAATTATCAATGGAGCCACTACTTATTAAAATTATCAATCAAAGTTTTTATAATATTAAATTATTTCGCTTCATAATAAAATTTATATTTATATTAACAAAGTTATAATTAACTAATTCTCCTTCTTAGAAGGAAGTTGAATGGTATGATGTTTATTTCAGATCACCGGTGAGACTGCCGGAGAAGTGAGACCGGTGTGCGACATGCACCAAAGAAAGGCCGAAATGGCCCGGCAAGCCGACGCTTTCATAGCCTTGCCTGGTATACGGTTTTCCAATATTCCTCAATTTTTCATCAATATTTTTGGTTCTAATAATGTTCTGTATTAGTCTCTCTCATGTGTGTATATATATATATGTATATGTTTGTCGTGATCGTTCCATGCAAATATATACAAAAAGTACAATAATGTGATAGTCATAAAAAGACAACTCTACCTTAACCCCAGGAAAGTGACTCCCTTCCTTTGACAACTGCACTTGAAGACTACTCATCGAGCAACCAAAGCCCTTTATTTTGTAACCTTCTCAATGTCTTAAACCGAGCAGCGATCGAATCAAAAAAAAAAAAAAAGGAAAAATTAATGATTCTTCTAATCATATTCCTGTGTTAATTTGGAAGGTTTAAAATTAAGGGAAATATAAAAGAAGTTGACGTGTAAGAGTGGGAAATTATGAGAAATTTGCTGCTCATTTTTTTTTTCTTTTTTGTTAAAATATAAATAATAAAAATGACAAAAATGTTCAAACATTTGATAGTCTTTTTATGATTTTAGAAAATAGGAAATAAATGAAGATAAAATAGAGTAGCCAGTATGATGAAAGACATAAAAATTGAAAGAATTTTTTTTTTATTTTTCTCTCTAAATTAATTATTCGGCAATAAAAAATACCGTCGGATTTGTTCACCACGTCAACCGAAATAGTGGAATTCAAGCCTGTAGAGTACAAAAAATTGGAGAAAATGGCCAGAGAGAGAGAGTCTCTGACCAAAAACCCTTCGATGGTAAAGTTAAAGACAATTTGAGAGAATTGTAAAGAAAATAGTAGTACAAATAGTTGACAGTAATGAACGTATCTGAATTTTGGGATTAAGTCCTATATTTATAGTAAGATAGTATTAATAAACAAATATGTAAATTATTAAATTGTAATGATTTTATATTTTATATGTATATACTAAAATACATTTACTTTTTCTTAAATGTATTTCATTCCATATTTAATACTTCCCACTTATTATTAAATACTCGTGGGAGGAATGAGTAACAGAATAGATAGAATACAACCTTGAAAAGTGTCTAAATGTCATATCTGTCTATTACTTGTTAAGAAGTGAACTAACCAAATTAATTACGAGATAATAAACTCAGTTTATTTATTATCATTTTACATTTATGGTTAGAATTATATTAACATAATCTTACCAAGTAGTAGGACTACTAAATCAACGCAAAGCATAGTTCTATTGTGCTCAGGGATACCATGTGTCCCATTCTGTCGTGGTTGGAAAGATGTTACGTGTCCTTAATTATTTTTGTACCACCAGTAATAATTGTAAAAAGAAATAAAGAAAGAAAAATATTCATCTCATCGTATTGTGCAGGTGGATATGGAACATTGGAGGAACTCTTGGAAGTCATATCTTGGGCTCAACTCGGAATCCATGATAAACCGGTAATATTAATATTATAATTATTTTATTAGAAAACAAAACAAAAAACTTGAAATTGTCTTATTTCTGGTATATATATCATATATATATATATATAAGAACCAGTATATCTTAGATTTTGTTTGGGTTTGACTTTTGGGGTTAAATTTACTTCATCTGAGGTAATTTGAGTTTCGGAGTAGAAGGCAATTGGAATAACTTCATTTGTTATGATAATTGATGGTGTAGCGTAGGTGGGTTTGTTGAACGTTGATGGGTTCTACAACTTGCTTTTGTCTTTCATTGACAAAGCCGTGGACGAAGGCTTCATCACCCCCTCCGCTCGTCACATCCTCATTTCTGCCCAAACTGCCCCTGAACTCATGTCCAAGCTCGAGGTACAACCCCCTCCTTCCACAATCTGCTGCACGAACGGAACACCGCTCTAGAGAGTTGTACACGAATCTGAACAGTCCATTTTTTGTCATGCACGTAGGATTACGATCCCAAGCACTCTGTCGTGGCACCTACGCTAAGTTGGGAGATGGAGCAACAATTGGGTTACACCACAAAGTCAGATATTGCCCGTTGACCCGAATTCCATTGCCCGTCGCTCCGGAGCATTTGTGACCGTAGATTTCTGGGTTCTGGCATTCTAATCAACGGTACGCTCAATGATGTAAAGATCCATCCACCGAAGTGATCCCCGAACGGTTAATTATTTTTACAGCTGACGACCATGGTGATAAAATTCTTTTCATCATTCAATATATATATATATATTTTACGTGGGTGATTAATGTTGATGTATATTCAATTCTTCCTTGTGAAATAATCGGGTGGGAAGAAGTGCTTTGTCCCAATAAACTAAGATCGATCCATGTAATTTATACATGTAAATTAATTTTCTCCATCTCAAGCTGTTCAATTAAAATTCATGCTTTTGATTTCTGCAAGTGTAAGCTGATCGATACATATGGTTTTTGTATTATAAAATTACCATCTTTTTTGACAATTGAAAAAAAATTTGAAAATCCCACTACTAAGACTCATTTCGATTAATCTATGAGTTTATTATTTTGGAAAAAATAAAAAGTTAAGAATATCCTTATATTACATCATTGTCTCTTATATTATGGATAGTTTATAATTTTGTAAGAAAATGTTGATTTTATCTTGAATAGAAACATTACCCTTTTCGAACTAAAAATGTGGTCAGGAATCAACTGGACCTACTGCAGTGTGCGATAAAAAAAGCATCCTTTTCAGCTTTTTGAAGTGTCGTGGTCCAAGACTTTGATGGACTGTAACAACCACCTAATTCTGTTTGATCCAAAACATTTTCACTCAGACAAACGCATGTATCCGCGAAACTGAAATACAGATGGAGCAATATTATAGGTTCGGAAAGCAACTGCTCAATTCCAGAATTTATCAAGCATGGGTGGCATAGATAAAGTTCAAGGTGGGTCTGCCATTCGTAACCAAAGTTATTAATAATTGATGAGAGACACCTATGATTGACAAAGTCCAAAGACAAGTCCAAATGGCAAATTCTAGGGGTGTGAGAAAAAGGGAAAATTGTTTGGTGAACTGTTACTAGGATTGTGCCACTACAAGTGTACTCGAATAGCTTAATCTTAAGAGCCTAGCTAGAGTATGACAAATGTACTCGAATAGCTTAATTTTAAGAGCCTAGCTAGAGTATGATTCAAAGTACCAAATAACTTTTTTCTTTCTTTCTTTTTTTAAATGGGTGGTAGCTTTTGCTTGTTTGTCGGTGATGCGTCTCCCGTTTTCAATGTGGTTTCTAGTTCTGGATTAACATGATCTTGACATTGCCTTTGCGGGACTCATGTTCACTCACTCCATTTGTGTTAATTGTACTTTGCAACACGTGTGCTATCACAAATAATTCTGACCATATATAATTGACTGAATACATGCAACTATATATGTATACATGCACGCACAGTACGTAACACAAATGGATCACATGCTGATGATCAGGCAGCTGCCTTGTTAGGTGAAAGATGTAGCCACTGAAGAGGTGGTGACCAGACCGGCAAGAAGTCCAACCACAAGGGCACTGTTGTACGTGCTTGGTTCTCCTTGCATCGAATTGTTTCGAGAATCAATGTACGTCTCATTCTTGAAAGGCCCTCCCACGAGTGCTCCCACTGCAATATTTGGATTGGGTTTCTTTGATTTGAGCCACTTCCAACCATCCTTGCAGCCTGTTTTAGCATCAGCTGGAATTGAGGCTCCCCTGTGGTGCACAAATTCTGGGTATTTATCTCCATACCCCACAAGATAACTCATCTCCATGGAATTATCACCCAAGATATAATCAGCCTACAAAAAGATTAATATACCTAGTTTATGATCAGGAATATTTTTGTGCTGCGTTAACAATCATTATTGTATATACATATATATATATATATATTTAGATCTAACTCACCAAAGCATATATATATATATATATATATACACACACACACACACACCTGTGAAATGGCAAATTTCCGAAGGTCTGATGGTCCAAAAGATTCGCCTTCGCAGGATAGCTTTTCAGTCCGGGATGTTAGCATATAATCACTGTAAATTACAGCTAGGAACGCAGAAGACACAGCATGCTGCAAAGCATTCCATTCACTAATCCATATGAGACCACCTGCATTATCAGGTTATGACAACAGCAGCAAGTCATGATGCTATATCCAAGAATAAAATTGAGTAATTCAGTTTAGTTCACTATGGATAGACCTCATAGCTCGCGTTAACATCTCATGCAATGAGGCACAATTCCAGACTTTATTTTGAAACGAAATTTGATGGAATCTCAAGCCCCATACTCTTCTTAATGTTATTATGTCATAAGAATTTACCAGAAAAAGATATTAGAATGATGTGTTAATGGCAATTTGTAATTAAAATACGACTTGATATGTATTTTCATTTAAAGTAACAAGTACACAAATCTCCATATTATTTGGGTAATTGATCCTCGTAAAATTTCTTCAGCAGATTAGCGTTACTATTGAGAATTTGCACTCTTTAACGAGTTAGATATTATGACTTAAATGGTTTCCTATGTCATAAGAGGATATCATACAGGTAACACATTAAATACTCAAATTGAATTTCCAATCAATTACGTAACTATGCATGGAGTTTGAAATTCAGAATTCATACTCGTTATTATTAGCATTTTATTTAACTTGTTTCATTCAAGTACAAGATTCTATCCCTGTATGATGCATCCCAGTTGGTTAAAGACGTCCAAGCAATGAATTAGAATGTATAATTAGAAACGATGAGATCGATAAGGAAGCATTGATTTTGGAAAGCTCTCAAGTAGGAATATCAAACAAATATCTCCAACAAGCTAGAAGTAAGATATATTCCCCAACACTGCTACAAGAAACAATTCACGATCAATTCTTACTAATGGTATGTATCTAGCCAGGTTCGTTTGTGTGCTGTTCACTTGCACATGGACAAGTTTGTGCAGGCGGAGAACAATGACGAGTCAAATATGCAGCACCAATATTAAACTCAAAACTAGAAACTGACCATCTGGAAAATATTGGGTTCGAAGGGAAAGATCACGCTAGCTAGGCGGGAAAAAGAAAATCAAGAATTGAGTAATGAAGTTGAGTATAGAATTGAGACAAATGCTTACCATCTGTCCTGCTCGATGTGGCTGTCGGAGAATTTGGAAGGAGCCCGCACATGATAGCCTCAGCAGTTTCCCTGTAATTATTGACCATTTTTGAGTCGTCATCGTCTCCGTCACCAAAAATACTTACCCTGGACAACAGGACCTGCGTCAAAATTGCACCACTTGTTTACTCAGTCCAAAAGTAAGAATATGTTAATTCAATCACAAAAGTGGATAGCCTTTGAAATTGAAATCCATCATCGATCTCATGTATAGGAAATTGAAATATACATGCGTTCCTGGAAGCTTGTCGTCCCAACTAAACCAGGTTGGACTTCCCCACTTAGCAAATGATTTTCCGTTTTTCCCAGCCACGAATTCAATATATGACTCATCCCCGGTAGCATGATAGAGCCAGCTAGCGGCCCACAAGAGCTCATCCCCATAACCTGTCGAATTGTAATACGTCTGGACTGCGGGTATGCTTTCACTGTAAGAACCTCTATGTTTGTTGGCAAATTCAAACAACTGTTTTGCGTGCTTAAGAAGCAAGCTTGAATAAGTGGAGTCGTTTGACTTAAAAACCAAGGATGCCGCTGCCATAGCTGCTGCGGTTTCAGCAGCCACCTCTGTTCCCGGGGAAGAAGTGTTCACTTGTATCAGAGGCCTTTTCCTGGTCATGTTCTCAGGCCTATCCCAACACTTATGGTCTGCTTCAGGATCACCCACCTACTCCAAAATTTAATAATAATAATAATAATAATAATAATTAAAAAAAGTGATTAAAAAGTAATTATCAAATGGTTTTTAAAATGTAGCCAAATTACACTTTAATTTGGATACATTTGATAATTCAAAAATCGTGCAAATGCTTTAGTATGTAATAATGTGACAAGAGTCTCCGAGAATTGCAGTAAATTTTTCTTTGCAGGAGCTGTAGTAAAAAAAAGCTGTGATTTTCCTCAGTTTAAATTAATAAATATTATCAATTAAATTAATAAATATTATTTAATTGATGAAATCATAACATTTGATTTTTAGACTAAAGCTCCTATAGTGAAAAATCCATTACAACCTCCTGAAACTCATGTGATAAATGGAAGAATAACAAATTAGAAGATGACCATTAAACACGAATAGCTAGATAAGACTAAAGAGCAGTTTTATTTATGAGAAATAAAGATTACAGAGAGACCTGAACGTAGAGCACGTTCCCTGAAGGATGAGCATTAATAAGGAAGTCAGTGATCCACTTGAGTGAGTCTTGAGCAGGTTTCAACTGATTAACGGTCTGCATCTGATCTCCATATTCGAGAATGGCCCAGGACAACACCGTGGCAGTGAAAGCCATTGGAAATCCAAACTTTATATGGTCTCCCGCGTCGTACATTCCTTTCGATAAATCCAACTTTGCTTCGCTCCCATCTTTAAGAGCAGAATCCCCTCTCCACGGTATTTTATTGTCTACCAACTTCCCAGCTGCAATATATAAAATTAAAATTTGCACCCACAATCAAAATTTTATTACATATATTCATTAGTACTAGATTATAACAATTTGTCTATATATACATATATATTACAATAAGACTCAAGGAAAAAAAAAAAAAAACCATCAAATAACAGATCATATCGTAGAAGCTAGAATGTATTGAAGAGAAGAAATGGTTGAAGAGAGAGAATTACATTTTTGTACGTCAAAGAACTGCATTGCAAGCTTGAGGGCGTCACCGTATTTCTTCTCAACGGCGCCGGGGTTGCCGGGAGCAGGGCTCAAACCGGGGTCGGAGTTCAGATTCTTCTTTCTGACATTAATCGCAATAGCAAAGGCAACCACAGCGGCGACTACCAAAACAATGCACCAACCACAGCATCCTTTGGCCATTTCGGCGGAGATCACACTCGGTAATAATCGAACTAAGCAGAAACTCTCAAACCCGGAGGAAAAAAATTAAAACGGCGCTGTATAATCACTCGCATTGAGAAATGCGAGGTTGAAGATTGAATTTTTTTTTTTTTCCAGGAAATTATGGGATTAATTGGATGGATAAAATATGAAGGCAATTATTAATCTTTTCGGCTGTTTGGAAGATAATGGAGATGACAAATCGAACAAAGGGGAGATTTGGTATCGGACTAATGCGACGAGAATTGATTGATCGAAGCAGAGGGTGCGGGGGTTCTGAAATTGTGCGTGTACCCTCACCGACGAGCGGAGAGCGCCATTGAAACAGTTTTCCGTTTTTGTTGAATGACCAAAGTGCCCTTCTGGTGACGTTAATAACGGCCAATGGGAGGCGGTTGACTGCGTGATTCGTGCGGGAAGACCCCCTCGAATGTCGGTGGTTGACCGGGTGCAAAATGTTCTGCCCCTTGGTGACTACCTAGGATTACCCCCCCTATTTTTATAATGTTAGATACGTGTTAATGATATGATTTATCTATTAATTTTTTAATAATATACATAAATAAATGATTTAACATAATTCTGAGTCAGCAATTTTATAAGAAATAAAAATAATAATATATATTTTATACCATAAAAACGTCCATATCTTGATTCTATTTTTGTCATAATCGTTGATATGATTCACCTATTAAAATTGCTTTCATAATAAACATAATTAAAAAAATGTGTAAAATTTCTAAATATAATAATTAAAAGACTCATATGCCCGTTAACTATAAAAATGACCCCGGGTTGGAGTTTGTTTTCGGTGGCTAGAAATTCTAATCAGATTGGTTAATATGATTTAACTATTAAAATTTGTTAATAGTATACATGAATAAAAAAATGTATAAATTTTTTAAATAATGTGATTGACTAGCTAGTGACTCAACAGATTTATATATAGTGAAAAATACATGCGTTTTTTAACTCTAAAAAAAAAATGCTCGTACGTTGGATTCCCTTTTTGGTCCGCTAATAGTTCTAAACATGGTCGTTTATATGATTTACATGTAAATTATTTGAATGTAAATTATATTTATCTCTTCCTAATATTTGATTAATTATAGATAACTAACTTAAATATTTGAAACTTATAGCTATATCTCTTATTTTGAAATATTTCCCATAATAAAGTCTCTTCATCGAGTTGGTTGACAATGTTAAATGAAAATAGAATGGTCATATGAAAAAATTAACATAATGTCTGTTTTACCTATTTTTAATTATAAAATATCGAAAATACTCTCGATATTTTAAAAAATTATCCAAAAATGCAAAGATAATAATTCATAACATTTTTATTTTAATTCATTATTTTCTATTTTAGATATTGATTTCAATTTTAGATATTTAACTGGATTATAATATGAGAAAACATACTTTTTTTTTTTTAAGAGTTCAAAATTTTAAATGGCATTTTAGACATTTTATATAGTTTAAATAGTAAAAGAGATATGTAATATAATTTGTTACATTGATTATTTTCTAGGTAAGGGTTATAAGTATAAATTTTAAATATTGAGGTAGTTACTTGTTATTAGCCAAATATTTAAAGAGGTAACTGTAATTTACTTAATTTTTAAATAAAATGATGTAGCTCAAGGGTTTGGAATTTTATAATATGTCATGTGTTTTTTTTTCTGTAAAATGGGACGTGGATTCTCTGTGTTTCATGCCCGGAGTAGAAAGGTCAATTTGTCAGGGGATCCCAAAAAATAAAAAATAAAAAATAATTGGGATGTGTGTTTAGTTGTATTTTTTTAAGTATATATATATATATATAATAAACACATTTTAATAGATGCTCAACCCATGTAAATTCTCTTAATTATTTTAAGTATTTTTTTTTTTATCAATGCAAATAATATACTAAGAATTTTTAAAAATAAAAATATAAATATAGTGTCTGATCTCTTGTTATTACGACAGTTGTATTTTATTCTAAAGTTAGCATATACAATTGGTTTGTTTAATTTTAAATGATAGAGAATTACATATTTTTAGACTAAAACAAATACAATAAATTGTTAAAAGATTTATATTATATAGCATGATTGCTAATTTAGATTTAAATAAAAAAAATTGATTGAATCACCTCAGTCAAAACCATTTTTACTTTACTATGAAGACTATAAGAAAAAAGCACATTTGGCTACTAATTCTTTCAACAAAACACAAATTTGATTGCTAAATTATGATTCTTATTGATCAAATTGAGGTTGGAAGCTAATAGTGAACTTTTTCAAACTTAAATTTAGTTGCTAAAGGATGAATTCCTCCAATTAATTGGTCGCCAAACTCTTTAACTTAATTTGGTTGCTAAAATGTTAATTTTTCTTACTAAATTATTATTTTTGTTGACCAAATAAAAATTGGTCGGTAAATTAACTTTTCCCAACTAAATTTATTTAGTCAGAAAAAGTAGTCATTTTGCTAATCAATTGTCCACTACTTGTAATAAATATTTTTTTTATTCTGAATGATAAAAAATTTTATTTATTTTTTCAATCAAACTTTGGTTGGTAAAAAATTTAATATATACATATGTTAAAATATATAAATCTAAACAAATATTAACTTGAGTTTGAGTTTTAAGGGACGCAAATTCTATTTTTTTTGAAAATTTTTTTGGTCGATAATATCTTTGGTCAACGAAGGTCAAACCTTTACTCACCAAATATAATTTTGATTGTCAATATTTTTCTCAACCAATAGTCGATAAAATTATATTTAATCAATAGCACTTTTAGTGACAAAAATAATAACATTTAATGACTAAATATATAATCTTTCATTACAAACTACACACTTTTATTGATCAAACAAATTGTAAAATGTATTTATCCAAAAATCGTCAAAACATGATTTTTTTTAATTATTTTAATTTATCGGGATGCCTGTAGGGCTGCGGAGTAGGGTCAAGGTTAACCCGATTTATGCATGGAGAAGTCTATCAGTTGCTGGGGATGTTTTTAGCTCGGGTGCGAAGATGGCGAGGGGTAAATGCAGAACCGGCCTTGACTTTTAGGAGCTTAAAGTCATTCAAAAAAATGAGGTCCCCATATATAAGAGTATCCGATACTTGAGACCCTTTGTATAAGAAATTTTTTGAGGGCCTAAAGCTACCGCGTCTTAGACTTTAGCCCAAGGCCGACTCTGGGTTAGTGGGACGATCCGTGATCAAGACAAACAAGACTAGTTAAATGTATCCAATACTCTTTTATTAATTAATACATATGTATATATATATTCCTTAAAAATATGATAGGGAAGGTGAATTAATTTTTTTTCTCCCCTTGTAGTTTTTTTTTTTTTTTAAAGTAAATTGTACCAATCTCTGCTTAACATTTAGGTAATTACATTTATCACTCCTTAATATCTAAACATTACATTGGCATCATTTATTTTAAAATATTGTTAATCTTGACCCATTTTGTTAAATAAATCATTAAAATTTAACAGAAAGTATCAAATATTGCTAGCAAAAACTATTTGTTTTTGTAAAGAAAACTAACAAATATATGAGAAATGATGGGTAAAATAGAAAAATACCTAAAAATTTTTGAATAATTTGACATTTTCTATTAAATTTTAATGGTTGATTTAGTGAAAATTGATCAATATTAACAATATTTGAAAATAAGAAAGGTAAATCTATTTTTTAATGGTTAAGAGGTAACTATAATTATCAAATGTAAAGAAAGAGATAGATGTAATTTATCCTTTTTTTTAGAGGTTCATTTAAATTGTTAAGATAGTATTTGGTTTGTTTTTTATTTTTTATTTTCTATTTTCTGTTTTAAACTTATTTTTTTATTTTGTACTTTTGAAAATAAGGAAAACAGTTTAAAGTACATTTGGTCACTTGTATTTTTTAAATTTATTTTAGAAAATAGAAAATAAATTTACATATGAAATGAAAAATGGTAAAAAGTCGTTTTGAGCGTTTTTAATTCAAAATAAGGAAAATCTCAAAATAAGAAAAACAGAGCCTCTTTGTTTTCATTCATTTCTGTTTTTCTTATTTTGAGATTTTAAAAAAATATATAAAACAAAGAATAAAAAATAAAAAAACAAACCAAATGGTAACTAAAGATTTTAAAATTTTGGCAATTTAGAAATTATCTGGCCTTGGATTTAGAAATTTCTGAATAAATGAGAATATGAATAGTTTTGTTTGAAGCTTTCTTAATTCCTTCAGGTACTTTTTCTTGGCCCATAGAGACTATTAAGCGATGTTGAGGTGCCCACTCCGACTTGTCATTGTTGGGCTTTTCAATATTTGATTTGTTTTGATATGGACAGGCACAAGAGGTCTAAATTTCGATGATGTTAACCCATTAGATGCAAATCAAATACTAATGGGCGACCTTTTTGGTACCCTGCGGCTTAAACCACCAACATTGGTCTCTCTTTCTCTCTCCTCTTCTTTAATTTCTTCTTTGTTTTTTTTTTTTTTTTTTTCTTTCCAGTGAAATATGTCAATTAAGAAAGAAAATAGATCAGGTAAATAATTATATAGATAGGATTTTCAAAAAAAATAAAAATTAATTTTTTAAATTAACACAATTTGTGAAGGCTTAAGTTTGCTTCTCGATAAATTCAAATTTTCTCATGATCAACCAAAGTTTTTTCAATGATTAATTGAAGTACGAACAAACACTAGTTGAGAATCCGAACATCCTAGATTGTCTGAAAAAAAAATGATTTATAAAAGTTACGCTGCTTAAAAAATTGTTGACTATGATACCGTTTGGTTTGTAAATAAACAATAAAAAAATTTTAAATTTATATTATATTAACTTTTTTCTTTCACTGCACATATTATGAATTCTCAATTTATTTTAATTTATCTCACTTTTTTTTTTCACTCTAAACACACACTATATTGCTGGGATAAAAAATCAAATATTTGTTTCTCATATGTCTTGATCGTGGACTTTCCTGCTGGGCAAACCCTTTATCTTCTTGACACATTGCTGCCATCAATTAATTAACCACATTTGGCAACGGAGTACTTTGAATCCGACCCATGGGACTGCAGAGCTCACGCAGCCAGTGGATCTGGACAAATTCTTTTAAGGAAAATGTCACTCTATAAAAAAAAAAATAATAATAATATATTATTAGAATAGTATAGTTGTGGTAATTTTGTAAGCAATAATTATTTTAATATATTTTTTTAATATAAAGTGATAGGTCTTACTTTTGCCACATCATTTTAGTAAATTTTTTTTTAATAATACTCCCTAGTGTTATAGCATTACTCATGAAGCACACCTTTATTATTATGACTTACTACTTTTGTTGTGATTGATTGTAATGAAAAATATATTATTGTTGGTTTTAATTTAACAACACTAGTTAAAAATTAATTTTTGATTGTTTTAATTTTTGATTTTTTTAAATGATCAAAATTACTCTCTTATATTTTATTTATTTTTAAATCATGAAGGAGAAAAATATCAATTATTGTGGTAAAAAAAAAAAAAACAGAGCCAAAAGTCTTCGTGTAAAAAAAAAAAAAAACCCTAAAAGCTTAAAAAAACCCTAGCTTTTTAACCCCTATAAGTAACAAAGCTAGTAAAAATTAATCTGATAATATGATCAAGTCAACATAAATTGGGAATTCAACCAGTCACATAAAACTAACACTTCTCATGCCTCGAAGAATATAATTATTACTTGTTACACAAGCATTAGACATAGGAGTAACCCCTAAGGAATTCTCAAGAACATCATCATGATTTCTCCAAAAGTCAGAATTTGAACTCTGAGCTCCCTCTTCTGCCTGCTTTTACCTTTTTCTTTTATGCTTCAAAAAAAAAAAAAAAAAAAAAGGACTAAATACTGTGAGATCGATCTCGAGACTAGGTGTGTTTGGAGTTATATAAAAGTGTATAAAATAAAATAAAATTGTAAAAGTAAATGTCTCGTAATTCATGCAGTGAGTGAAGAATTTAAAATTTGTTCTCTCATAATTTGTGTTTGTAGAGATTTGTAAGATTTTATTTTATTTTATAGAGTTCCAAACGGAGCCTATACGAACAATTTCACGAGTACGCCTCGACCCAATTCCCATGCATCTGACTTTTTTCTTCCTTCCTCTTTCATTTTTTTTTTTTTTTGATATGTAAAACTCATATTATAGAAAAAAAAAATCATCACATAACATATTTTAATTTTTTTTGAAAAGGTAAAGTTTTTTTTTTTTTTTATAAGGGGAATGGGGAATATTCGAACTCGAGTCATGAGTGAATAGAAGAAACTCTTAACCACTGATTTACCAGCCATGCTCCATAACATATTTTAATTGATGTAATGCACCAAGTAGTGTTTCATTGCTTCCATCTAATATTTTTTGTTGCAAAATGCTCTTTAAAAATGTTTTGTTAGTTAAATACAAACTATTAAACATAAGATTATATGATCTTTCAATAATCTGATACAATTAAAGAAGTAGATAAAATAATATAATCTTAAGTATTAAATCGAAAGTAATCCGTATCATAAATTATAAAATCATCATCATTAAATTATGACCAAATGCCATTTGGTCTTCCTCAACTAAATAAAGTTCTGCATTAACTGCTAAATTATTAATTTATAATAATTTGTCATTTTCTTACATTAATGATTGTAATTTTAATAAAATTTATTCAATTAATGTGCCAGGTAGATGGCAAAAATACTGAGGACCAAAATGATCATGATATATAAACTTTTATATTACTGTTTTTTAATAAAATTATGAAATATATATCATAATATAGAATATTTTTTTTAACCTCACCTCCATATTAGTTGAATGAATTTTTAAAATTAAAAATAGTAATTTTAGGAAGAATAATATTAATACAAAGTTTAATTATTTAAGAGGTCAATGAATAACATTTTTTAATTAAACAATAAACAACATTTTTAATTAATGACTTCACTAAGAAAAGTTTAGGGTGTATTCGGAGTGACAAAAAATTAGTAAAAATTAATAAAAATTATAGTTTTATAGTTCGTGTAGTGAAATAAAAAATTAGATTTTTTTTAGAGATTTTTAGTGTTTTTTTTGGTAAAATTTAGAATTCTAAACTGTTAATGTCATTTTGGAATTTTTTAAATAGAAAATTATGTAAATACACGACTTTTCTTAGGTATGATATGGGTTAAGAAGGGATTTGTCTGTTATTTGTAACATTTATGTAAGTTTAGTGTTCGATTGATTAGACATATCATTTGGACCGAATAATTAATTTTTTAAATAAAAATATAAAATTTCATGGGAAAGTAATGATATATCATTACTTTAATTTATTTATGCTTAAACATAAAAACTTAAAATTATTACATCTTTTATTTTATTTTATTTTCCATTAATAAACTATAAAAAAATAATTGCATATAAAAAAAACTAAACTTACGTCAATCATATCTAATTTTATATATTATTTCTTATAATATTATTTACCGACCATCGTTTTGATCTCGTCAACCAAATAAATCCTTTGCTCGTTATCCGATTGGATACTTTGCTCAGATTCGCCAACTCATGTTTGGGAGCAACCTTATTACTACAAAGGCAAATTGTTGTGTGTTGTGCATCACCTAGCGGTGAGTGACTTACGTCACCATTCAGTAATTTGACCATAATAGTCCTACTTGAGGGGATAGTTTCACCCTTGTACTACACCACCAAGGGTCAACCCGTAAAACCGCAAGGTGGTGAATAATTGTTACGTACTCATCATGTGATCTTAACGGTCCCCTGAAACGAAATTGTTCTTAAATTAAAAAATGGGAAACGTTAACCAGGGGCGCGCTTGAGTAGTACAATAACCCTTTACGCCTGTCCTGAGCTATAAAGCATGCGAGCCGTCAATTGGGTTTTTAACCGTGATGACGAGCGAGGAGGCGCAGTATCCTCGTGCTTCCTCTCACAACCTCTTCGTCGTTACGGAACTCAAAATCAGATTAACAATTATTTTTAAAACCCAGTAAACAAATCCGAAACAAGAGGATAGAAAACGACACAACTCGGACGTCCCTCTTTTTATCCATCTCAGTCGCTCGCTCACTCACTCACTCCGCCGACATCCTAACGGTTAGCCGTCGTGCGTTGGCGGCGGCGTCGTTTGTATATACTACGGCGATCGTTTTGAAGTTTCTCGTCTTCGGCAATACCGATTGATTTCTAATTTTCCGGTATGCTGTGTTTATGGCTCGATTGTTTCAAGTTTAAACATCCTTTCTCTACATTATATGGTTTTTAAGATTTTTGTTTTCCTTATTATCTGATTGTAATCTCTATTATATCCTTCTTAGCTTGAAATTGATGTTAACATGCCTTTTTTTTTTTTTTTTTTTAATCTTGGTTCTCTGCGAGTTATTGGTTCTCGAGTGTGATTTGGTTGAGTTTCAGGGATTAATTTACCTTATTTTCTCGCGAGGTGGCATTGTGTGAATCAAATTGGAACTCCGAAACTGATTTTATTTTTGTCTGGAGCTTCTGGTAATGCTTGCCTGTTGGCTGATTAAGCGTATGCCATATCCTAAAAATTGGTTTTATTGCTGAGCAAATGGATAAATAAAAGACAACTTTCTAAGTTATTTTGTTTTGCTGGTTCCAGAATATTAGGGTTGAAAACAAGAATCACTCATATTTTTGGAATTAAGTAGCATACAATGCTGGAATTTTGATTGTAATTCATAATTACTTAGTCTATGCAAATTTTAGTCGGTTTACTTTGCTTTGAATTGATAGCGATACAGTTTGTTGGCTGTTTCTGGTATGATATCGCAATATGTGTATCTGGGCAACACACCTTGGCTGATTTGATTTTTTGTCTGTATCTTTTTGTAATGTTCAGTTTTGGCTGATCTTTACTCTTGTCCATATCCTAGTAATTCCTTTGGTTCCTGAGACAATGGAGGAAAAAGGGACAAGATATTCGAAAATTATTCTCTCATTAATTCCAGAAATTGGAAGGATAAAAACAAATATACCCGTTTTGTAACAAGTGAGTAGCATAAATTGCTGGATTTGTAGTCTCTTTACATTTTTGTTCCCTCAGTTTTCTTCCAAATTGAGTCTAAAATGTAGTTCAAATTGGGACTGATGGTTCCAGAGAGCATGGATGTAATAATTTGAATCATTTTCAATTTTCTTGGTTTTCAGTTAAGAGAAGTTTAGGAAATTCAAAATTTGGCTCAACTAATAGTTTTCTTTTAATATGACAGGCATAAAAAATGATTGGATCCTTTCTTACCAGAGGACTTGTGTATGTTGTTCCCTTTTCTCTCTTTTCTCTGAACTTAAATTTGTTCAGATTTTGTTCTTACATAAATTTAAAATTTCTAATTATGCAGGATGATTTTTGGTTATGCTTATCCAGCATATGAGTGCTTCAAAACTGTGGAAAAGAATAAGCCTGACATTGAGGAACTTCGCTTTTGGTGCCAGTATTGGTATTTTACTTGCTGCAGCTTTTGTCCTCGAAATCCATATGTGCAAACTTTACTCACGGACTGCTTAAAATTTGAAATTTCCAGGATTTTAGTTGCAGTGTTGACAGTTTGTGAGAGAATTGGTGATACTTTTGTTTCATGGTAAGGAACCCTAACTTGAGTATGGGAACATGTCTTTTGCTTTGAGCATGGGATCCTGCTTACATTTTGCTTGTTCTCTTATTTTCCCTGTGAAGGTTGCCAATGTACAGTGAAGCTAAATTGGCATTTGTTATATACTTGTGGTATCCTAAAACAAAGGTGTGCAATCTTCCTGTGATTGGGAATCAAAATTTGTAGTTGTCTATTTCTTCATTGTATTTCAATTTTCTCAGGGTCTTTAATTCTTTCAGGGAACAACATATGTCTATGATTCCTTCGTTAGACCATACGTTGCAAAGCATGAGACAGACATTGATCGTAACTTGTTGGAACTGAAGACAAGGGCTGGAGATATTGCAGTTTCGTATTGGCAAAAAGCTGCAAGCTACAGCCAAACAAGAATTTTTGAGATTCTGCAATATATTGCTGCACAATCTACGCCAACTCCTCACTCTGCACGGGTATGTATGAGGAAGTATAGTTAGGGTTTGATCATAATATTTTTGAAACATGTTGCACTTTTTATCATTCTGCTTTGTCTTTTATATGTGCATATCACTGTTTGCCCTCATTCGCTATTCTTCTTGTTTTTGTCCGCTACGAATACCCTTCTGGTGTCTAAAATGCCTCTTTTTTTTGGTAGTCTCTTGTCCGTTGTGAAATTGTGTTGGAAGTACGATTATTCTCTCCCCCACCCCAACTCTCTCTTTCTCTCTCTCTCTCTTTCACAAACACACACACACACACACACACACACACACACACACACACACACATTGTGAAAACAGGATTTAAAAAAAAAAAAAAAAAGGCTCCTGAAAGTTTCAATGTTGTAACTGGCTCTGACCCTTGCCAAATATCCTGGTTATTTCTATACTTCAAGTTGTGAAGGGTGTGTTCCAATAATTCTTAATGGAACTGTGCTTGCAAAGGCATCCAAATTGTGACGAGTAGACTTTTTAAAGGCAATGTTGGGTTGATTGTGGCAGTAATGAGATACCGCTGACAATCACATTTACATTCTTGAAGTTGTTGCAATGACAGTTACATTAACTTACTGGAAGCTGTGGCAATGACAGTCTATACATAATTGCGTCTCTCAAATTTCTTTTCAATGGGGTGTAATGTTGATTTTAATTCATTAAATTATGTTATGGCCGTATGGTACTAAATTTTAATAGAAATATCTTTCTAGCCAATGTTGTTGTCTCTTATCCATTGCACAAATGTGTCGAATGTGCTTTGATTTGAAAAGAACAAGAAAATTGGGATCCTTCCCACTGCCCCCCCCCCCCAACTCTCTTCTTTCCTAAATATACCTTTTGTTGATTTGTTCCTCAGTTGAAACTCTTGTTTCTTTCTTTCCTCCAATTTGATTAGGCTCCTATGTTTTTTGCCAACTTGAATATTTGCTGGTGTGTTTATAACTGTTGGGGAGGATGATTTGTTGAAAAAACTTCATATGGAACTGTACATAATTGCGTCTCTCAAATTTCTTTTCAATGGGGTGTAATGTTGATTTTAATTCATTAAATTATGTTATGGTCATATGGTACTAAATTTTAATAGAAATATCTTTCTAGCCAATGTTGTTGTCTCTTATCCATTGCACAAATGTGTCGAATGTGCTTTGATTTGAAAAGAACAAGAAAATTGGGATCCTTCCCACTGCCCCCCCCCCCAACTCTCTTCTTTCCTAAATATACCTTTTTGTTGATTTGTTCCTCAGTTGAAACTCTTGTTTCTTTCTTTCCTCCAATTTGATTAGGTACCTATGTTTTTTGCCAACTTGAATATTTGCTGGTGTGTTTATAACTGTTGGGGAGGATGATTTGTTCGAAAAATTTCATATGGAACTGTATTTACTTGATTTTTGCTCGCTATTTTAATTGTGGGCTTTCTGTAAAGAAAGCATCCAAGTTATAATGAATAAGCCTATTGAAGGAAAAATAGGAATTTAGGCTCTGTTGGGGGAAAAATAGTGAAAAACACTGAAAAGCTCTGAAAGTTATTCACTTCTTATCTCACTGCACGAATTACGAACCCGCAACTTATCTCATTTTTTGTCACTCCAAACACACCCTTAGTCAGTTGCAGGAGCAATACTGCTTGTAAGTTCACATTCACATGTTGGAAATTGTAGTCAGAACTACAACCATGCGCCAACATATAATTGCTGCTTTTTAATGATAATGACATTGATCTGTTATTTATGGAATTGTGCGACTAATTTTGCCTTAATTTTTCATCTCTTCATACAATTTTCTATTGTTTTGCTAATACAGCCTCAGCAACAAGGTGCTAGACCTCGCCAACCTGCTACTGGACCACATCGCAAACCAGCTCCTAAAAAACAGCCTTCAAGTGAACAGCTACCTTCTCCTTCTTCTAGTACATCTTCAAGTGAGCATGAACAGGGGGAAGACCAAGGGTCAGATCCTTCCCAGGTAGCTTCAGCTACTCCCCCTGTGGCAGGCACGAATGCAGAAAAAGAAACTGCAGCTCAATCCCTTGCTGAACCCTCCAACAATTCAAATTCAAATGAGACAGAGGCAATGCAGATGGAATCAGTGTCAGCTTCCACAAATGAAAATTTAAACCCTCCTGTGCAAGAGACGGTCACGGACGAAGCTGTTCGAGCCACACGTGGAAGATTGAGGAAGACCCGTTCTGCAGCAAGTCCTAAAACTGCGGAGTCAGTTCCCTCTCAAACTTAGCTTGTGATATGCTAGTGTTCAGGTAGTAGTTGCACAGACCAAATATTGGATTATTCATGATGTGTACATTTCTAATATTGGATTATTCATGATATGTGCATTTCTTGATATCTATTCTATCCGTTGCTTTGTGTCCATGATTTTTTGAAGATGGACTGAAATAGTTGACAGAATTCATCTTAGTAGGACCAAGGGAATTGACCTTTAATAATGATGAAAATGGAAATAAATATTTGCTAGGCGCTTTATGTCACCAGTTGTACCATCAACCATCAAAGTGCAGCGGCTGGTGTAGTCCAAATAGAAAATTTTATTGTGTGTGTGTAAGGTGGAATTAGCAATATGTGAAAAGCCTGATCTAACTTCTACCTTATATTCTAAATGAAATTGTAATATAATTTAGATATTTAAGATATTTTGCAGGATAATAATATGATTGGGTTTGGCTTTTTAGCTCTGTGCTAAAGAGGAATCCCAAGAACTGGGGTAGTTTGTCAGATACATATATATGCGCTAATAGCTAGACATTACCAAGGCAATGGTCTACAAATTACCTTTGCCTGAGAGGATGATTTGCCGTGGTATCTCTCTGTCTTCAATTAGCTGTTATTGTGAAGTTACTAATTTGCTAGATCAAAGGCTACATATGGATAAAATGCCCATTCCAAGATTGTTCCCATGTGATAAACTATACTTCCTAATACATCGTAGCCAGTGATCACAAAGGCCTTGAATTTTGCTCAGAGAAACTAGTTATAAGTGTGAGCCGCCCTGGACTCTGTTCAGCATTGAATAATTTCATTATCACAAGCATTAATTGCCTACATGATAATGTACAGTGATAGGGTGTACTGTGAGGAATTATTTTATCTTTTCAGAACATGTATGCTTTTTTCAATACACAATTATTACAGAACCTGTATCAATACATAATTATTTTACGGGACATTGTGATCCATATTTAATAATTGTACTTAATTTTTATTGATGGGGCATAAATATAGTGGAGAAGACATATTGTCGGTGTACTCACTGGCATGTTGTAGGCGTACTATTTTTTTTTTTAAAGAAGTTTGGCTTATGCACGAATAATGTAGCTAGCAAATAACAATTTTATTTGTACTCTCACAAACATGGTCATCTTTTCTTATTTCTTCTAAATTGAATATTTTAATTCTTGTTTCAGCGAGCCTCGATCAGAAATAGAATAGTTTGGTCCCCAAATGCATAGAAGTCCAGGGGAGCACCAATTTTTCTGTTAGTTAGCCAAACTTGTTGGTTATGTTTGTAATCCACCCAAATGTAGAGGACGTTGTGAATGCCAAGAACAAATGAGGGCTGTGTCAGACCATTCTGGGTGCATGAAGACTCGATATTGTGACTGAGACCTAACTCGCTCAAGATCTGTTTTTTTTTTTTTGGATCATATATTTGTATTCACCTTGTGCCTATAAATAGAGGGGTGCAAGGAAAGTTGTGTATTACTGGAAAGAGAGATGTGAGGCGTGTGATGAGAGATGGCTGAGCTCGCGTGGACCTTGGCTTAATTAGCGCTGTAATGGGGCTAGGTGTGAGTTGAGATAGATTTAATTTGTTAAATGTGGCAGAGGTGCTTGACTTGACGAGATATATAATTCTTTTGCGACAATAAAGAGAAGCATGGCAGGATTGTTGATGTATAAAGCAGGAAAAATCCAATCAATAAAGGCAGCAGTGTTTAGCTAGCTACGAGTGGACTTACAAATTGAAGAGTGTTAACAGTTGGAATGCCTGTTACATATGGTCCATTAGCATGGTTGGACGGAGTAAACGTAAAACACACACGAAAATAAGCGTGGAAGTATTGAAATGGCATCAATACAAGGGGGGGGGGTATAGAAATGCTGAAATGGAGTTGAAGAGTACACGGGAGATCAGGCTTGATAGAATGAAGTGCAACCATTGCTAGAAAGTATTAGCAATAAAAGTCTAGGGAAAAGGGGCGGAATTAATACTGCAGCATCGGTGGATGAAGCCGAACAGCCTCTTTCAGTCTCGAAGGAACGAACCCATGATAAATATATATATATATATATATGTCTAAAATGTCACAATAGGAGGTGCATGCATTCTAGTGGAAGATGTTCCGGATATTAGTCTCAGGAAAAAAATTGTTGCGGGGGACCAATCAGGCTAAGAGCGGATGATTGCCGCGGATGCAGTGAACCATTCCACATTAAGTGAAGGGGGTGATTGTTGGTCACGTTTGTAATCTACCCAAATGTAGAAGAGGACGTAAATGCCAAGAAGATATGGGTGGTGAATCAGCCACCACTCTTGGTGCATGAGAACTTGAATGATTAGACCAAGACTTAAAACACTCGAGCCTTTTTCGTTTTTTACCGTACATTTGTATTCTATTTGTGCCTATAAATAGAAAGGTGCAAGGGAGTGGAGTTTGTCCCCAAGAAGAGATTTTTTTTTTGGGGGTGGGGGGGTGTTGTGCCCAGAGACAGCTAAAGCTTGGGAGCTCGGCCCCGGGACTATAATGGGATTGGTGTGAGTTGAGATAGATAGAGCAGAGAGGTGGATTTACAATGTAGCGATTTTCCCTCGTCATGAATTCACATTTGTTTGGATATAGTGAAATTGCTCTTGATTTCTCCGTGACCGTGTGGAGGATCACGTAATTGTTTGTGTTGTGTTATTTTTTTTTTTTAATGTTGTTGAGCTAAACAAAACCTTTATCCAACTATTAACTATCTTGATTCAGATACTCTTTTTCTAAAATAAATAATATTGCGAAAGTACTTTTTATTTATGCTAATATAAAACACTTGTATAATGTGTATTAGTAATTGTACATTATTATTAT
Organism: Vitellaria paradoxa; assembly: GCA_019916065.1. Classification (NCBI taxonomy): domain Eukaryota; kingdom Viridiplantae; phylum Streptophyta; class Magnoliopsida; order Ericales; family Sapotaceae; genus Vitellaria; species Vitellaria paradoxa. The sequence goes on along the minus strand of CM034233.1, from coordinate 6,539,810 downwards.
TTTTTTTTTGAAAGACAAATTAGTGACATCATTTGTCTTTCTTAGTTTGAAAGTTGATACGTATCTATATACATAAATATTGAGTAGTATCTGCCAAGTGCTAGAACACACCACATCTCGTTTTTTCTTTTTTTTTTTTTTTTGGGGGGGGGGGGGGTGGGTTGGCACAATTTTGAGTTTGGCATCAACTGAAATGGATAGCGGAGGAAACAAACGGGCATGGTAGGAGTCAAGTCAATTCTGTCTTGCTGTGGTAGATGAGGGTTTCCTCTTGGAAATCTGCTGCAGCTGTACAGTGATTTACTGAGAAGAGGAGAGACCCAAATTTGCCCTGGAAATGAAGGAAAAAAACAATAAATATGATTTACTGAGAAGGTATATGATTGGATGAAAGCTAACAGAATTGGGGCTTCAACTAATGGAGGGTTAATCAATACCCCACACTTTACGAGGTAATAGAATAGTCCGATTACTAGATAAATCAAATGTTAATTTAGCGTTTACCCTTTCAAATGAGTAGAAATATTTTCATCTATTGCTTATTTTAGGCACCAACAAGATAAATATATATTATTAAAAAAAAGGCAGAGGCACACATGGAATAATTAATAAAGTAAAATCTGAGTAGAGACCCACCAAAACTTTACCCACATTATGGGTGTATTTAATTTATTAAAAATTTTAAAAAATTATTTATTTTTTATTTTATTATATAAATTACAAATTTATAAATTATTTTATTTTATCTTACTTTTATTACTCTAAACGACCCAATATATCCAACGGATTAAAGCGAGTCACTTGATGTCAAAGTTTCAAAGTCCCATCTCTCTCTCTCTCTCTCTCTCTCTCTGTCTCTCATCCATGATGGACGCCGATAGAGCTCTCTCTGCATAAAATATTCTCTTCTATTATTATGCTCTTTCTGCTTTCTCATGGCACTCCTCATGAGTACTTTCGTAGCAGAACCCTCGAATACGAAGAAACAACCTTCCAAGTCAAAGCGCAGTGGAAAGAAGAAGCAACCATCGTCGTGGGACCACATCAAGAACCTACTGACCTGCAAGCAGATCGAAGGATGGTCGAGAGTTCACGACCCATCCAAGCCCTCGTACATTGCCGGGTATTCCAAGGTGGGTTCTTGCAGCTCCGTCTGCAGTTTCAGGGACGTCCTTGTTCATGGCAACACCAGGGTGATTCGCCGACTCCACAAATCGCCGGAAAATGCCACTCTGGGTCACGGAACCAGGTCGCTGACCCAGAAAACCGCCGTTACTCGATCGTCGTCCTCGAGATCAAACAGCGGCGGCGCAACGTCGTCCAGAGGCATGCAATTGAGAAAGCTATATGGGTGTTACGAATGTCATACGATCGTTGATCCTGGCAGGTATCTAATTTATACGTATTGCCTTCTCTCTTTTACTCTTTGGTTTCGGAGAAGAGGAGAAGTGAAGAAGATAAAATAAAACTTTTTTTCCCACTTTTATTTGGGGATTTCGTCTTGCTCTTGTGGACTTAGGCCTCGTATCAATTTTTGAGTTGGATTTTTGGTTTTTTATTTAAAGGAAAAAAAAGAGTAAAGCGTATTTCGTTGTCTAATTTTTTGAGTTAAATAAATTAATTTTTTAAGTTAAAAAACTAACAATATAAAAAAAGTTATCTCCCTGAAAATATTAATCATATGTATTTTTTTAATTTCACATATTATTCGATGATATTATTTATTTTTTAAATACTATTCCCACAATCAAACATAGGACTCCAAACAAAGAGTTCAGAGAAGATAAATAAAAAATAAGTGACGGACTCGCGAAGGAAAGGAGAAATAAAGAGAAAATGTATTGAGTATTTTTTTTTTTTTATGAACTTTCTCTTAATTTCCTCTTCAAATCCAATATCAAGTAAGGAGGAAAAGAAACTTTTATTTTCTCTTTTCTTCTACTTTATTTTCTTCCTAAATTAGACATAGCGTTAGATTAATTAATATATTGGAGTTAGACACATTTAATAAAATTGTCCTGAAAAAATAAATAAATAAATAAAAATCAGGTACCCATCTTCAAAGACTACAATTTGTGCTTGTCCTGAGTGTGGCGAGGTCTTCCCCAATATTGAAAGCTTGGAGCTTCATCAAGCAATTAAGCATGCTGGTATCTCTCTCTCTTTCTCTCTCTCTCATCACTTGTAAGTATTAAGATTTCTAATTTTATTGTCCTTTTTTTTTCAATTCCAGTTATTTCTAATTTCTAATCCAAATTTTCATGATTGAAACACTTTTTAACTTGACATTTTATCAACTAAATAGATGAATACTATTATAAACAATTATTTTAAAAATAATATTTTACCCAAAAAAAAGGTTCATAAAATTTGATACTAGAATAATATAATATTTTTATAATAACTTTATTTTTTAAAATTGATAAATTTTATTATAAAATATTTCTACTATATGTTCTGATTTAAATGAAGAAAGATGAACATTGCAGTTAAATTTACGCTTTTCCCATAAATGTAGCAAGCTTCAGTCAAAGGAAGGTAAACTTGACCAATGATTATTTTCGCTAAAAACAAATCAATAGTGCCACTTGATTTTCTGTGGATCTTGAGGTACTGGATTATGGCTGTTCCCTTGACACAGAGGGGGGGGGGGGGGGAAGTACAGGTGTCACAATCCTATGGGTCAAATCATATAATCGAACGGTAATGTTTGATCATCAGTGACCGACAGACCGAAGGAACAAACGTCCAAAGAAAGTTTTAACGTACCCAACTGTGGTTTTTTATTAGCCTTTTACAGGGAAAATGAGACTTGGATTATTCTGGATTACGTTTGGAGCGATAAGATAAAATAAAATAAATTATGAATTAATAATTTATATAATAAAATAAAAAAATATTTTTTAAAATATTTTTTTAGTATCTTCTACCAATTTTTAAAATTTTTTTAACGGTGACTGGATAATCAATAATGTGTTGATTGTAAAGTGTCAGCTATGGGTCCGGAAGATTCGGGTCGGAATATAGTGGAAATAATTTTCAAATCAAGCTGGCTCAAGAGTGACAACTCGACCTGCAAGATCGAACGGATACTAAAGGTCCACAACACCCAGAGGACCATCCAACTGTTCGAAGACTGCCGCGACGCAGTGAAAACCCGTGCGAACGCCAACAACAAGAAGAACCCCAGGTGCGCCGCCGACGGCAACGAGCTGTTACGGTTCCACTGCACGACGCTAACGTGCTCGCTCGGTTCGCGGGGCTCGTCCGGCCTGTGCGGCTCCGTACCCGGCTGCGGAGTGTGCACCATCATCAGGCACGGGTTCCAAGGCAAGGCGTTGGACGGCGAGGGAGTGCGAACCACCGCAGGCAGCGGTAGGGCCCACGACTGCCTCGGTAGTACGGACGGCCGCAGGGCGATGCTGGTTTGCCGGGTGATCGCGGGGAGGGTGAGGAGTATGGTGGATGATGCGCCGGCAGAGGAGAATAGCAAGTCACCCCGTTCCTTCGATTCGGTATCCGGCTACGCCGGGATGTACTCGAATATGGAGGATCTGTACGTTTCTAATCCGAGGGCTATTCTTCCTTGCTTTGTAGTGATATACAAAGCTCTCGAATCTTAGTGGTTTAAATAAAAGTTTTTTTTTTTTTTTTTTGGGCTTGAATTATTATTCAATTTCAGTCAAAAATATATGGGTGTGTTTGGAGTTGTATAAAAGTGTATAAAATAAAATAAAATAAAATTATAAAAGTAAATGTTTTGTAATTCGTGTAGTGAGTGAAAAATTTTAATTTTATTATCTCGTAACTTATGTTTGTAAAAATTTATAAAATTTTATTTTATTTTATTTTATTTCAAACGGAACCTATATATATGTACACAATTCTGTATTAGCTAAACTCAGCTGCGTGTGGGTTTCAATTAAGCGCGATAAAGCGATAAAAATTGATTACTAAGTGACAATTGACCTTGGCATTGCCAAGTCGGTATCGATTTTCGTATCTTTTTTCTTACAATTTAAGGTGCGTTTAAAATAATAAAAAATAGATAAAATAAGATAAATTATGAGTTTGTAATTTATGCGGTAAGATAAAAAGTAAATAATTTTTAAAATTTTTAATATATTTTTTATTATTTTTCAAAATTTTTAACACTCCAAACAAGGCCTTAAAATAAAATAAAAATCCATAATCCATTAATTGGAGTTTCGGCTTGCAAAATCCTTTCCTTGGAATCAATATTTGGTTCATCCAAGACAGCATGCATAGATGGGCCTTTATCTTTTATTGGCATTTCAAATCAACTTCTCGTCATTGGGCCTTCTTTTGAGCCTGGAACAATCTAATTGGGCCGAACAAGCTATGCTGGGCCCGACTCAAATTTTTTTTTTTTTTTTTTTAACTTTCTTTTTCCCACTCGCGGGAAGCATAGTTACTAGTACAACCTGATCACTTGGAGTTGGTGACAATTATAACATGAACACAAAGTCGTTCAATTCAATTCAAATTAAATGAATTTAAATTTAACTAAAATCATTAGCAGACATAATTGAGTGAGTAAGCCAATACCTGCTTAATTAAAAATACAACTCGTTAGACTTCTCATTATTTGTTTCGTCAATTAAAATTAAATGTCTAAACACTCGAATTTTAAAACTAATCTAACTTGGGCGTGTGTTATAGTTAGCGCTCAACTCATTACCACATCAGCTTTCATTAGTTATGATAGCGATATATGAGAGATCGAGTAGTTAGAGTTCATTACAAGAGTGTTGAATAGATTAGCTAGATTATTGGATATAGTCTCGTGTATGTATAAATTGCTCAATGCAGTATATACGCGAACAATGTAAATAATTTAGATCCATTCAATCAATTTTCAATTTCGTCTCTCGACTCTCTGTTTCTCTTTGTGAAACAGAGGACTTTATCCAACTTTTCTTGTTCTTTTATTATATTTTCTTCGATGATCTCTGTAGAATCTGATAGCAACCAATGCTATGTTTGATACGTGCGAGTAGAATAAAATGGAATGAAATAAGAGGTTAGAATGAAATACAGGTGCAAACAGAATGTTCATTCTATTATTTTGTTTGGTTATGAAAATAATAGAAATGAAATAAACATTCAACTTTTTATTATTTAATTACATATTTTAAATATAATAAAATACAATAAAAATTATAAAAATTAATTTTATTTTCAAAATACGAATTTGAGTAAAAAAAAAGGGCTCAAGAGTGAAATAGTCATTTTACAATTCAAGTTTGAATTGGATCAATTTTTTTAACTATTAAAAAAAGTGTTAATAAATATTTTTTACTTTTTTAGAATACTTAAAATATAAACCTAGCTCAAAAAGAGGCTCAGGGACAAACTAGTTATTAAATAGTCTGAATTTAGATTGAAATTTGATTAACTATTAACAAATATGTGAAGGATATTTTTTAGCTTCGATAGCTTAAAATGTGAATTTGGACAAAAATAGGCCAAGGGTAAAATCATTATTTTTTAATCTGAGTTTGGATTGAGATGAAATTTTATTAGTTATTAAGAAACATATCAATAAATATTTTTTAGCTTTTTGGAAAACTCAAAATTACAAATCTAGGCAAAAAACAAATCTAATGGTAAAATAGTTATTTTACAATCTAAATTTGGATTAGATCAAAATTTGTTTAGTTATTAAGTAATATGAATAATATTTTTATTAGCCTTTCGAAACCGTGAAATACGAATTTAAAAACAAATAAAAAAGAACAGATTTAGAGGTAAAATAGTCATTTTCTAATCTGATTCGGATCTAGTTCGATAGTAAGATCAAGGGTAAAGTGGTTATTTTACAACCAAAGAGAGCAATTAAAAGAAAATTTTTATTGCAAAACAGTTATTTGTTTTTTATTTTTATTTTTCTCAAATTTTGGTTCACATTTTGATTGTAATAAAATGACTATTTTATCACTTAAATTGTGGAATGTCTTTTTCCAGTTCAGGTAGGAATGGCTATTCTCTTGGAATAGCATTCCGATTTAGTTTTTTGATATTAAATATGAAAATAAGCTTAAGTGGGAATGATTTTGTTCCATTCTATTCCATTCCCACGTATCAAGCAGAACTTAAGTTACTTAACAAGGAAAAAGAAAAAATTTTGATGAAAAAAAAAATGCATCCATTTATTAGTTGCAGGTCCTAAAATCTTTTTAATTGGAATTTATTTATTTAATAATTTTTAAGTAAGTTATTTACTTTTTAAAAAATGCAAAATAAACTCTTGCTAATAAAAAATTCAAGTATGGATGAATAAAACAATATTTTTCAATCGTGCAGTAATTTTATTATTTTTAAGTATTTTAAAATTTTTTAAAAATATAAAATATGCTTAAAAATTTAACAAGCAAAAAATAAATAAATTTTGAGTTCGAGGTTGATTAGGTCTGGCATAACCTGTAATCCATCTAATAACGACTCGTTATATCAAATGGGTATGAAACTTTTTTTTAGGCCGCCAATTTAAATTTGAATTTTTAGTAATTCAAATCAGATATAAAACTTTTATTTATTATTATTATTATTATTTTAAGGGAAATGAAAGTTGTCAGTCAGTGTAATGACTTGGCAATGAATAAATTAAAAATTAATACTACACTTACACCCTCTCTCTTACACTTTTCTTACACCTCATTAGTTATGACGGGTGCATTCTGTTCAAAATCATTACGGCCGTTAGATGTCACCTTCTACATGCGACTGTAATGATTTCTAATTATACTATATTAATTATAATCCGTCATAATAATTAATAGGGTAAAAAAAAATGTAAGAGAGAGAGTATAGATATAACATTACTATTAAAAATTAAATTTCAGGGGACATTAGTTAAAGCATCGCAACAGCAATTCTTTGATAATTATAATTAAAATGTTTCAGACGAAAATCATTACCTCAAGCCAACCCCTCTCATCTCATTAATTACCCATTCAGAAGTTCTAATAATAAATTACCAACATTTGAAGTCAGTCCCATTCAGATTCAACTTTCCATGTTCCCCCAGCTTTTGTCTACCATCATCATGATGTTTCAGCTTAGTTAAAATAAAGAAAAAATCAGAAACTTTTATCAAAATAAATTCATTCTTAACATGATATGTCGGTGATATTTGGATACTAACAGCACATATTAGTTAGTTGGTCAAAGGACGTTTAGTGCGTATTATATTTTTCGACTATTGAATAATTTAAATAGTAATCTATAAAAGCCCATTAGTAAGTTATTATTTTAAAAATAAAAATGAATTTTTTTTTGGATAATTTCTAGTAAAATAGCATTAGTATTAAATAAATGCTATGATTTCTCTTTACCTAAAATGCATGGATTAATTTGTTACCCTTCTAATAAATTTTTACGACAAAAAAATGTAATTGAAATATCATTACGGTGCAATTTTCTTTTTTTAAAAAATAAATGATATAGGCCAGTACGTTTTATACAAAATGCTTAATAAATACAAGAAATGTTTGGTTGGTCAAAATCAATCAAAATTTAATAATTTTTACTAATTTTTTTTAAATTTTTTTTCAATCAAATTTTATCACATATTATTTTTATATCAAATCTTTATACTTTTTACTATACTTTTAGGTCAAATTTTTACCAACCAAACACTTCTGTAATGAGTCAATAAAGCATTGATTATTTTGAATAAAAAGAACCAACTACAAAATTAAATGCAACTCTACCACACTTGTAGCCAGTACAAATTTATATAAAATGAAAACGGTAGGCTAACATCTTTCTACACAAAATACTTAGGGCTGATTTGATTTGTTTTTTTATTTTTTATTTTTATTTTTTATTTTTTATTTTAAATTCATTTTTTATTTTACACTTTTGAAAATAAGGAAAATAGTTTAAAATACATTTGATCACTTGTGTTTTTAAAATTTATCTTAAAAGAGAGAAAATGAGTTTACACATAAAATAGTTTTGAGCGTTTTTAATTCAAAATAAGAAAAATCTCAAAATAATGAAAATAGAATATTTTCTATTTCCTTATTTTGAGATTTTTAAAACGTAAAATAAAAAATAGAAAATAGAAAATAAAAAAGTAAACCAGATGCCACCTTATATTTCTATTGAGAATTCGAAAAGGGAAATTAAAAGGTTAAGGGCAGTAAAAGAAAAGGAAAATATAAAATACAAAATGCATAATTTTATATTTAAATAGATTATAAAAAAAACTAAAAAAATATTTATCGAAATAATTTTTTTAATTTAATTATTTTAAAAATTACTCAAATCATATACACTTTTTCCTTTTATTTTTCATTAGAAAACAAACCATAAAAAATAATTTTAAACCTCCTGTTCTTTTCCTTTTCATCTATCAAATTCTAAATTCAAAAGCAGCCTAGATGAATTCGATTAAATTTTATAAATGTATAAATCAGCAACATGCATGAATAAAATAACTCATGCAGGGTGCGAATTGGCTTGTGATCCCCTAAGGGTACATCAGGGGAGGGTACATCCCCGGGGGGGGGGGGGGCAAAGAAGGCCAGTCATCATCCACTCTCGTACTTGTAGCTATATATATATATATATGTATGTATGCATAACTTATACATTAATCGAGCTGGGGTGTTTGGGTTTAATTAATTGTAGAAATTGATTAATAATAAGCCCTTTGTTTGATAGGTCCGTTGATTGAATGATCACAAAAATGCTCTCAGGTGCTTTTGCAACGCTTTTTATGAACTTGGAGAATGAATTAGCTAGTCAGAAGGACAAAGCTAATTTGTCGTTACCTGCTTAAATGAAAAAAATAAAGAAGAAAAGCACCAGATTGGTGTTGGAGGGCCACATAACCTAGATGCTGAATGGCAAATGAAATTTTAATGGGGTCATTATGTTTGTTTTTAGGCATGTAATTAACCCCCTTCTCCTCATTCTCAAAAAGCTAAGTCCTCTCGCCCTTAAAGCCTTAAGCTACTGATGAATGAATAAGTAATCCAGGTTTTTGTGCTGATATTGCGGAATGGAGTTTTTTTTTTTTTTTTTTTGCTATTTTACCCTCAGTGAAATTAACCTTAACGGATCGAACGGATTTTCCTTTGACCCATTTTGAAAACACTCAAAAGTTATGTATTTTTATTTTCATACTAATAGGCTGTACGTTGATATTCTGGAATCAAACATGAACGAAAGTAGTAGGCTGTCGAGAATGACTCGTGGTTGAGTGATAAAAGCCTATCCTGTCCCCTCATCGACTCGGATTCGTCACTCAGGATGCCCTCCCCCACTTACTAATTTAAAAAAAAAAAAGTAATAGACTGTCTCGGATCGTAGTTTAAGTAATTTGGTCTAATTTTTTTTGTTTAAAAAATATATTTTTTTAAAATTAATCTAACTTAAATTTTTATAACCTTGTTCATTTATCTTTAAACTCTTTATTTAGGTTAAATATTTGTAGTCCAATTCACTTTATGACAAGTGAAGTTCAAATTCTGACTCGGGATAGTCTGATCCCGAAAAATAGAGTAACTGAAATCCCCAAAGGTCAGTTGAACAGGCTGACAATCTGTAAAAGATGCTAAGCAGACCGCTACTGGCCTAAAAGGTAATGCTATCTGTAGCGTTAACTGCAAAAGAATGAAGTTTGATTCGGATCAAATATGTCATCACTCCACACTTGACCCGTTAAAAATAAATTGGCCCGGATCATCGAATTACTTCGAGTTATAAATTGATTTGAACACCCTTACACTATAACTAGTCAAATTAAAGCAAGAATATATAGAACCACACATCGAAAGTTCAATTAATTACTCTCACCTTCTCATATTGTCTTAGATTCAATTCTTATGGATGGTTTGGAACGATTAATTTTGGACTTTTTATGTTTTAATTTTTTTATATGATTTTTTTTATCAAAATTTAATTTTTTAATAATTTTTACGCATATTATTAACATCTATCAAAAAAATTATAACAAAAATACTTTTAAATAAAAAAAATAACGCTTAAATGAGAAGAAAAAAAGAAAAACTGACTTTAAAAGATATCATTAGTTACATTCAGAACATATTAGGCATATAAATATGATTCATTTTACATATATATGTATATATATATATATATATGAAATTTAATGGGTAGAGAGCCCTAAATTAGATTCTCCCTATATCTCAATTTAGGAGGCATTTGGAGCTATATAAATTACCAAAAATCTCTATAAATTTTTACAAAATTTTTTCATCTTAAATTATGTAAATATCTATAAATTCTCTTGATGAATGATTTATTTTTCTTTATCTTTTCATAGTTTATCGGTTACACTCTCAATAGTACCAAAAAATAAGTCAATCACATTTTATCTTAACTTTTAAATATTCTCCGTATAGTCATAAAAGTAGAAAAAACAAGATCTACTTAATTATTTTCAATCATAATTGAAATCATTTTCATAATACTTTTAGCACATAAAATAAATTTTGGTCAAATACAATAAAATAACTCAATCTACCCCTAAAATTTTCTCTAAATATTGGCTCACAAAATCACGGATATACGGAGGGAGAGGCAATTACCTCCAAAATTTCTCACAAATTTAATGTAATTTTAACAAAAATTTTAAATAATTTAAACTCCTTAATTTCCTTTTTTTTTTTTTTTCAAAGCGCCTAATGATTTGGTAATTAATTTTTCAACCTCATCGCTAGCCATCAAATAATCAGGTATTTGGAACAGTATTAAAACAGTCTTAGAGTTGAAGATATATTACGAAAAGAGCCCTAACATATATATAAACACTATTGTGCTTAATCGATAAGGGCAAGAGAAGGCCATGAAAATGATTTGGCCACATGGTTGAGACAGCATCTTTTATCTTCTGAATGTGCTCCTTGAGCCTGGCGACCATAGAATAAACTGAATCAGACTTGAAAAACCTAATCCCCCCCTCTCCTCTCTCTCTCTCTCTCTCTCTCTCTCTATATATATATATATATAAACTCCTCACGACACAAATGATAGGCACTGCACTTCTCAATTAAGCACACAGAGAGAAATGCACAGGCTTGAAAAAGAGAGCTTTAATAAAATAGAAGTAAGATCATCCTGTGAAGACCTCCAAATCCCTCAGAGTAGGGTTTCTAATTCACACAAGTTCAACTTCTCTCTGCCAACTGCGATGAAGATCTTTGATCGCTTCCGTAAGATTGTAATGCGGTTTTTCTTCTCATCTCTCCCGTCCGGACGTTTTCAGGCCGCTGCGGCAGCAGGGACGTCAGTTCCTAGACGAAGGTCGTGTGATCGGCCTGAGCCACCAAAGACTTCATGCAGCTCGTATTATTACTCGTCCAGCTCACACTACAATGAAGCCATTGCTGACTGCATCGAGTTCTTTAACAGGTCATCCCAAGAAGGGATCTACTATGGCAGCAGCAGGAAATCCGACGTGTCGATCGTTTGATACTTAATTTGATATTTTGTCTGTCCGCTTTTGGAGATCACGATCAGTTTGTTGGTGAATTTCACAGCTTCTCTCTTCTTTTGTCGCAGATGCGTGTTTAAATATATAAATATATATATATACACGGTTGTTTCATGCTGATTGAGAACATCGAGTTACCTTGAACATTTTTGCCTTTTTCTTCTTCTTCTTCTCCTCTTTTCTCTCTCTCTCTCTTTTTTTTTTTTTTTTAATTTATTGTTTGGAAACTTTAAATATATGGATTATGTTGTCATTTACAGTTTTTCAAAACCATAGCATTTATTGTTTCTTGCAGCTAGCCATGCCATTGACAATAATTAGGCAGCATTTAAAAACTAACAAAAAAAAAATCTTCAAACATTTCTAAAACTTTCTAAACCTCGTAATTAGTAAAATTTCTATAAATTTCTATACATATTTATATATCTCAACAAATTTTGTCAAACCTTAATAATTTTTTCACAAATTCTAATAAATTTTCAACAAATTTCAACAAATTTAATATAAATCCACAGAAACGAATCTAAAAATTTATTCTAACAATTTTTCCCTCCAACATTTTGACGCAGAAGTTAAAAAATTTAACAACTTTCAAAAAAATTCTAATGTAAATCTATTAGAACGGATCCTGAAAATCGTTTTAACTTCTCTTTCTAACTTTTTAACGTAAAAGTTAAAAAATTATATTATTCATTTCAAAAAAATGTAATTTAGTGATTAAACATCAAATGCTAAATGTTTACCCCAATCATATTTGTCATTATTTTTTGTCAGTCCAGCTAGCTTAATTGCTGATGTGGCAAGCTCAGATTTTTCTTTAGGTTAACAGGTACATATGCATGCATTCGGGCTAAAATTGAAGGTGGGCAATATTGCTCAAGCTAGGGCTTATTATTAAATTCACTGAAAATTGGATTTATATTCTTCGAACTTAATGATGAAACTTCAGAGCTTCCACTCTACTTTGAAAAAATCCCTCCAATTAAAGGGATCACAAATGGATTCTTTTTCCCCTTCTTGAGAGAAGGTTTCCCCTCCAACAGTACCGCATCGCCGTGTGGTACCCTGAGAACTTGAGCTAATGTCGATGGAGGACTTGAGAAAGTCACATATATGTCTCTTCTTTGGAACTCAATTCCTAATTCATTGTTGGTTGTTCTTGTTGGTGTTGGTGTTGGTATTGGTGTTGTTTTCGAGAACTACAATAATTTCTGTTAAATCCTTAATAAACTCAGGGCCGATCACTTGTTTGTCGGACTCACGTTGCATGAGGCGTTGAAGCTAGCTCAAGTTTCGTCCTTTCAAGCTCTTCTTGTAAGGCAGAGAAGCAAATAGCAATTAGCATGCTTTCTTCTCTTGCTTTTTGGAGGCTTTCCTTAGTCTCTTCTAGCTCTGCCCTAGCAGTTTCATTTTTTTTTTTTTTTTTTCTGAGTAACTCAGAATTCTCACCGATTTATTACAACTCTCAACGAACTGTATAATCGATGGATAAACCGAAAAACTATACGCTGTCCCTCACGTACATCTCACTTGAGTAAGGAATTAAACCTGTGTAATTTGTGTGAAGAATATACCTACGATTCACTTGACCTAACTTAGGAGTTACTTTAAAAATGTTGAAGAGCCTAGTGATCAAAATTAATTAATTACGATGTATATACTATCATTACCAAGTCCAGTGATCAAAGTTGCACGTTTCATGTAGCTAGATTTGTTCAGATATTAATGTAAAATATTTTTACTTATGTTTTCTAAATATAATTTTTTGAAATATATTTTTTTCAAAAATATTTTGTATTGTAACAATTGGATTCACAAGAAAAATATTGTGGAACTATAAAAACATACGAGAAAATAGAATAATAATGATTTGTCAATAATAGGACAGTGCTTTATGAATTTATTATTTTAAGTGATAGGATAAAGTTTGAACGTGTGGCTGGGAGATGTGAATTGCTATTTCCTGAACGGAACCGAAAGTGACTGATTCTACTTTAAAGCTCACAATTATACCTCTATTCCTCAACTGATTAAGGAGGAGGGAAGAGTTGCCCCGAAAGGGGTAGTCGAGTTGGTTCAGATGACGGGTTGAAGGTTCTGGGACCAATAAGTCCCGGGTTCGACTCCTTTTAGGGGCAGTCCTTCCTCTAATTGTGGAGGGCCATCTAACAGCCTTCTCGGCTGAGCCGGTCAGCCAAGGCTTGCCTAGGCTGGTTTACCTCCTCGTAGTTCTTTGCCGGCTAGGGCCACGGGGTGAGCTTCACCGAGTGCACACCCATGGGTAACGGTTGCAGGTTTCTCCTCAACCTCAGAAGGAGGGAAGAGTTTTACAACTAGGCAGTTGCTAAGTAACTAAATGATGTTTGGACCTGTTTACGCATACCCCAAATGATCTCTAAAGTTCTGAATTAACAAACGAGTAAATTTCTAAAGTATCCTCTAATAATTTTGAAAAGAATCGAATTAATGACTTCTAGACAGTAAATGTAAGATTTTACTAATTAAATTAATTAATCCTCATGTTCAATAAAACTTTTTTTCACATTAACTTTTTCCTTCGGTGTTCTCAACTATACAAAGAGATAGGCTGCATTTATTTAGCTAGCGGATGTGTTTGGATGATTTGAGATAGAGTCCATCATTTTTAGTCAATTTAACTTTAACTATATATTTGATTTGCATTATTATATATTTAGAATAAACTTTATATCTCATAAAATAGAAAATATCCCAGGGTGCCGTAACACCCAACTTCACACTTGCTTCGTGTCAAAATTTAAATATTTACAATTATTTTTTGTCAATATAAAATCACATCTTTTATCCAACTATATATTTTACTAACGAATTACCAAAAAAATAATTTCACGAAAAAAAATTAATTCTATTTTATGTCCAATCTTTTATATTATTCCATGTTATTATTTATGCTCTATCATCCAATCTTCCAATCAAAAATAATTATAGGGAATTTCACATATTTCGTAATTTATTGAACCCCAAATCTCAATTCTCTACAAACCTGGTGCTTTCTTTTTTTCTGGAAAAAATAAATGAAAACATATATAGCGCAAAAATTTCCAAATTCCTTGTCATGAGAATCAGTTTCAACATATTAATTAAGGCCATAATATGTATTATACACACTTCATAAAAACTTAAGGCCGCCATAGTTGGGGTTCCAGGGGCTGCAGTGGGAGAATCCACTGCAGGGGTTGTAATGGGTCAATCAATGGTCTAAATGTAATTGCATTTTAATATGATGTGTTTTTTCATATTCTTCATTAATGATCTTCCAATCAGATTTTGTTTAACTTTTATTTTTATTTTGAATTTAATTTTATTACATTGAATTAAGATCATTAGATTTGATGCAATTATATCTAGACCGTTGATTGACTTACTGTAACCTCTGCAGTTGATTCTCCCACTGCAGCCCCTGGAACCCTATGTGCATGCAAAATCAGTCTTTGCAATTAATATTTGAACTGCACCACTTTTATATGATGCTTAATTGATCAATCCCTTAGTTAACTACAAGAACTGACTTGGAATTCAAATTAATAATTAATAATCAAAGTACTAGCTAGTAGTACAATTAATTAACAACAACAAAATGTTACCTCTTTTTAATGATTTTTTTTTTTTATTAAAAGGAAAAACTTCTTACATGGACTTGGATTCATATGGATTCAATTTATTGTCATTCATCATCTTCAAATCAAAAGAAATAATTGATCTAAAAATAAAGTTTATATTTCATTTACACTTTCTTTACCTTTATGAGAAAGTAATTTATACTAAATATTATAAGATAATAATTGATTTACTTAAATTATTATTAAAATTTTACTTTATTAGAATAACATTAAATGTTAATAAATAACAATTTATTATTAAAATTACTAATTTTATTTTATTAAAATTAACTACTATTAAATTAAATAATAATTTATAAGTAAAATTATTTACTTTATTAAATTAATTTTTCAAACAATAGTAATTATTTATTAAATTTTTTATTTAAAAATTTTATTTAATTAAAATTAATTTTTAATAAATAATGATCGATTTATCTTATAAAAAGTAAAGTTAATTACTACCAAGCTTTGGATTGTCGCAAGTCAAGGCAAACCCAATGAGACATATTTTCAATATCATCTGCAAGGCACACAAATGGGGTGTTTAGTTAGTAAAAACTAATCAAAACTTATTAATTTTTATCAATTTTTTATATTTTTTTCGATTAAATTTTATCACATATCACATTTTACATCAAATTTTTAAATTTTTACTATATTTTTTAATCAAATTTTTACTAATTAAACATTTTGAAAGTAACGCACGCTTTCTACAAGCATCTGCATTGTAGAGTCAATAATGGAGAAAGTTGAAAGTCACAAGTATAATACCACTCCACCTTGAAAGAAATGCTACATTTACAATAATTTTTTTAAACATTTTTATAATATTTTAAAACAACGTCGTTTTAAATAAAAGAAAAGAAATAAAAACTCCAAATATAATGCATTTTCTGAAAGTTAAAAAAAAATATTAAAAAAATTATTATAAATGTAGCATTTTGCCACCCTACTGCTATTTGAGTCGCATATATTAATTTGAGTCGCATGATTTGTCAATTAACGCATTAATGTATAATCAATTCCGTTTTAAGCATATGCATTTGACATAATTACAATTTTGGCATAATCTACGCACGCCGATAAATTTCTACCGCAGAAGCTCGCTCATTATTTGCAGCCTATATGGGCACTAATAGTCTGCCGCATGTCACCTGATTGGGAGATTCGCGCTGTGCTAGCCAACTGCATGCATTATGGAATTATACAGTGACATCTTTCACTCATTATTTGTGCTTTATGAATATTTTCATTAATGACGAGTAAACAGCATATATGTTCGGAGAGTCATAGCGGACCTTAGTGGCAGAGCAAGAAATTAATTTGCGGACAATCGCTAATTATAAAACATATAAATTAGAAAATAACAAAAAGGGAAAGAACCAAAGTAAGATTAGATATATTTTTTTTTTTTGGATTGTATTGAATGAGTTGGATACAATTTTATTAGTACGTAATATGTAGCGGGTTAAAATTTATTTCTTACATTAAGTGAGCACAGTTAATATTAAACTAATTTTTTTTTTCTTTTTCTGAGTAGGCACAATTGAGTACTACAACAATATAAAAAAGCCATAATAAAAATTAAAAATAAATTTTTATTTTTTTAGGATAGGCATGTGTCCCCTGAACACTACCAAACCCTACCCTTGGTAGACCTTAAAAGTTTTATACATCCCTAAATTTTAGTCAAAATTAATCAGTTACTGTGAATTCGCAAACATAAACACTAAATTATGTAATATGAAAACAAAATACTAACACCCTCTAATAAAAGACTTTCACATATTTATAAAAATGCCACTACTAAAAAATATACCAAGTCTTTTAGGTCTACTAACAAAAACAACGCTCTTGCTTTTGTGCAACAGCCCCTGATAACAG
The DNA here is from genome assembly GCA_019916065.1 of Vitellaria paradoxa. Classification (NCBI taxonomy): domain Eukaryota; kingdom Viridiplantae; phylum Streptophyta; class Magnoliopsida; order Ericales; family Sapotaceae; genus Vitellaria; species Vitellaria paradoxa. The sequence continues at coordinate 6,522,794 of CM034233.1, read as the reverse complement.
TAAGAATTCATATTATAAAGTTTTTTTTTTTTTTTTTTTTTTTTGAGTAAGTAAGCTTTTCATTTGAATTATAAGAGAAAATTACAATATGTACATATCCTCGAATAACATTTTACTGTCGTAGGTATATTCCATTTTATATATTATAATTTTATATGTCTCTATTTATAAGCAAAGACATAACTTGCGACATATAAACGTACACTATAATATAAATAGAATAAATAGATACTCAATTCTCTTTTGTGTTGATTAGTTAGAGAACTTTATTTATGCATTTATTACTACATTTTATCTACTAAAGTTTATAAATGATAGAATTTTTTATGAAAATATCTCTCAAACTATTTCTTTTTTCTTTTTTCATTTTTAAACTATCAAACGTGCCATTACATTCTCAAACTATTCAATTCCATTTTATTTTGTTTGAACACTAACTCCATCTATTAACTTTAACAGATTCGGACTAAATAGAAAGGAATTGTTTAGTTCGAGAATGTAATAGGTGCATTTGATAGTTTGAGAATGAAATAGAAAAAAAAGGAATATTTTGAAGGATATTTTCATAAAAAATTCTTGTTAAATTTAAGACTCATTTATAACATTTATGATTTTTTTCGTTTTATTTTCAACAGTTTTTGTTTTTAATTTTTTATTTCAGATACTATTTTTTTCTTTGAGATAAAAATGGAAATATGTTTGGTAATATAATTTTATTTATAGTAATTAACTTTATTATTTTTTTTTATAAATTTAACTCAATTTAATAAAATATTTAAACTAGTTAATTTAACATTATTGTTGGTACAAAAATGACCAAGGATACGTGACAACTTCCCAAACACAGCAGAAATATGCTCTGCACTGATTTAGTAATCAGTAAATCGCTACAGTAGAGTCCCACTATCTAGCAAAATTATGTTAGTGTGATTCTAACCATAAATATAAAATGGTAATAAATGAACTGAATTTATCACTTCATAGTTAGTCCAGTTAGTTCATTTTTTTACAAGTGACAAACATATGTGACATTTGAACACTCTTTAAAGTTGTATCTATTCTCATACTCTTTCTCTCATACGTATTTAATGCTAAGTGGGAGACATTAAGTATAGAATGAAAATCATTAGTAAACTGTCATGGACTTTAATACGTACTTATATATAAGGTACAAAATCATTACAATTCAATTATTTACATATTAATTTATTCACACCAACTTACTATAAATACAAGACTTAGTCTCAAAATTCAAGTATACTCACTATTGTCAATTATTTGCATTACTATTTTCTTTACGATTCTCTCAAGCCATCTCTGATTTTACCATCAGAGAATTTTTAGTCAGGAACCCTCTCTCATGACATTTTCTCTAACTTTGTGTACTTTACAGGCTTAAATTTCATTCTTTCAGTTGACGTGATGAGCAAGTCTGGTGGTATGTTTTATTGCCAAACAATTATACATTATTTTTTCTTAATAGTTAATTTTTAATAAAAATAATAATAAATAACATAATTTAATAATAATTAATATCTTATTTATTAAAATTAATTCAATGTAATAAAAGTATTTTAGTAAAATAAATAATTTTAAGAGGTAATTATTAATTATTAAAAAATTAATAAAATAAATTATTTCAATAATAAACTATTATTTTAATAGTAATATTAATTTAATGAATGAATTATTTTAATATGTAATTATCATTGATTTTAATTTTACTAAAACAAGTTATTTTAATATGTAATTATTATTTATTAAATCATAATTGTAATCTAATAAAATACATTATTTTAATAATAAATTATTGTTTTATTATAATTAATTTAATTTCAACAATAATAAATATTTTAATATGTAATTATTATTATTTAAAAAATAATTCTAGTTTAATAAAATAAATCATTTTAATCATAAATTGTTATTTTAATTCTAATAAAAAATCACTGTAATAATATGTTATTTATTAAAAGTAACTTTAGTTTAACAAAATATTCAAATAAAGTAATTCATTTTAATTTGATGCAAAAAAAGGAATAAGGTGTTAAAATTGAAAAAATATTTATAAAAGAAAAAATTTTTTATGAAGATTTTTCTCAAATTTTCTCATTTTTTTAATTTCGTCCTCAAACTATCAAACGTACCTATATATCTTCGAAATATCTAATTCCATTTTATTTGGTTTAAATCCATTAAAGTTAACAGATGGAGTTAGTGTTCGAACTAAATAAAACGAAATTGAATAATTCGAGAATGTAAGAAGTTTGTTTGATGTTTGAAAATAAAATAGAAAAAAAAAAAAGATACCTTGAGGAATATTTTCATAAAAGACTCTAAATGATAATGGGGTATTTGGATTTTTTTTTCTATTTAAAATATGATTTAAGTAACTTTTTTTGTTTGGAGTACAACTAATAAAAAATAAAAATATAGAGATGAATAGTAAAATTTCGTTAGAACAGTGCATTTTGGATTGTTTGAATGGATTTGACTTTTTATGTTAAAACTTTTAAAATTTGTAGAGATTTTATTGTGATTTGTAGAGATTTATTGGGATATTTAGAAATAAAGATATTCGTAGAGATTTAAATATATTTAAAAAGATTAGTAAAGATTTTATAGATATTTATATAGTTTGACATAGAAAAATTTTATAGAAATTTGTAGAAATTTGTAATTTTTTTTAACTACAAGCACAGCCATCAATTGGTTGTGTCCAAAAATTTTACAGTATATTTTAATCTCGAAATTATTTTTTTAAGTAGAATTTTTTTTTTAAAGTAAGTGGCAGTCTGGGGTTATAAAAATTAAGACAAAATTTAGTTTGGTTTATTTTTTAGCGTTTGGAGTGCGGTCAATAAATTACAAAAATATAGAGATGAATAGTGAAAATTCGTTAGAACGAACTATTGGCGAAAAAAGTCCATTCGAATAGTTATGCATAAAACGTCAAAAATTTTCTACCAAAATCTGTTCAAATGGATTTTACAAATAAAAATTATTTTTGTTAAAAAAAGTTAAAAAAATACTTATGCCAGTATAATTTGGAGATAAAATAAATTAAAGGAAGTAAAATTTTCTCCCACTTTCATGTTTAACTTTTGGATTTGGAGTGAATAAAAAGAAAAAAATATATAAATCACGGAATCTTATTTTTTTTCTTTTACTTTGCCTTTAACTTCTCCTATTTTTTTCTTCTTAAAGAAACAATCAAAGTGTGCTTTTAATTTGACCATTTCTTTTACATATTTTATGTTTTTTTTAAATAAAATAAAATAAATAAAAACATATTTAATTTAGAAAAATTTTTCCTAAAAATATACTTCATAGAAATTAAAAATAATAAAATGTAATTTTTAAAAATAATAAAATATATTTTCCAAACCAAACAAACTTTTTCTTTTTACATGAATTTCTATATTTCACGCTAATCTACTCTCACTTTCTGCTTTCTCGTATTAAATATGTTTATAAATAATTACTTGCCTTTTAAACTTTTTTTCTCATATAAAATAACAAGTTTTAATATTATCTCTTATCATTCACCTATGGCGTTCTAGTTCAAACTTTGTTATGATCTTCTAGAGTGTCTTAAAATAGTCTTGAGTATACTTGAATGTTTCAAATTTTTTTAATGTGGTCTAAATTTTTAAATGTCACTCGAATATTTTATATTTCTCTATAATATTTTAGAAAGTAAGGAAATTTCTAAGAAATGTCTCAAGGATTTAAACGTCACTCGATTATTTTATATTTCTCTATAATATTTTAGAAAGTAGGGAAATTTCTAAGAAATATCTCAAGTATTCTAAAGTATTGTAAATATTATAGATTATAATATTTTAGAATCTATGATAGTTTACGAAAAGTGTGTCAATTATTGTAAAGCATTGCAAAACTTTATGTGAGTATTATAAATATCTTATATATTTTGATAAATGATTTTAGAGGTATAATCTCCAACAATAGATCAAATCAATTTCTACCACCTATTAAGAAAGTGAAAAAATATAAATAAGAGTAGAATTTATTTATTTATATAAAATGTAATCATCCATCTTTCAAATATTCAAGTGAGTTAATAAATAAATAATACACAAAAACAAAAAACAAAGAAAGTTGTACATCTAAATCTTACACAGGTCAAATATTTTTTTTTAGTAACTATTACTTAGTTAACTAAATTTAATTTTATATTTTTTAGTATTCTTTAAAAGCTTTTTTAATCACCCATTATCTTTAATTTTTTGTATTTTTTTAAATTTCACTTAATTACAAATTATTTACTTGGATGCCATTTAAAATTATTTAATATTTTATAAGTTTTTCAATATTTTTATTTAAAATTTTTTTGATAATTTATTTAAAATTAATATATAAATATATTTACTTAAAAAAACCACGTACATTATACGTTTACCCGCATCTAATGTAACATACCCCGAATGTTATTAATTTTGGAAAGTTATGCCTTGTTCACCGAGCAAAAGAAGTCAATGAAACCAGTGAAAGTTATATGGGCGTATAGAATGGAATTGAAATTTTAATTTATTATTAATTTAATATTTATTAAATTTTGGGACTCAATTTATATATTAACTGAGTTCCAATTATTGTTTTCACGGAATAAAAAATTGAATAAGTTATTTATATATATAAATACATAATAAAATTGTAAAAAATAAAACTTGAAATTTGAAACATTGTTAAAATTAGAAATGGACTATTTATTAATGTAAATATATATGACAAATTTGATAATTTCATTTAATTCAATTTGACTATCTATTTTCTATTTAGATAATTTATTTTTATTAAAAACTTAAAATTATTTGAATAATTCAAACACAATAATTACCCTAGCGATCGAAGATGTAACCCAAAAACCCGACCCGTTTGAGTAGTTTCAATTAGACCTGGCGGGCCGGTTAAAATAGTTCCCAAAATTGAACAGCTACTGTCCAGGCGACTTTTCTTGACTACTGATTGAAATATAACGACATCGTTTCAGTGAGTGCAAACTTTGGATAGAACCAGGTAACTCGTTGGATTCAACTGTAACCGTTGATTAAGTCGATACAAAAAACATCAACGGCTATCAGATCACGCAACACACAGTTTCCGCACCACCTGCAAGTTTCTGACCGACCCGGTCTCGCAAATACCAACCTGCGACTTCTTGATCGTTTGTTCATCTCCTCTGACCTTCGCTCGCTGCACATAAGTTCTTGATTGTTGTTCGCTTTCTTTCGCCTCTTTCTGTTGCAAAAATGGTACTCTCAATAACATTTCCTCTGATTTTGCAACAAATTTTCCCGGGAATAATGAATCAAGGGAAAAAAATTGGCTAAATTCTTAAGTATCTGAGAAATCTTCTTTTCTTGGTTTGTGAATCGCAGATCCGGTTCATTCTGCTCCAGAACAGGCAAGGGAAGACTCGTCTTGCCAAGTATTACATTCCTCTTGAGGAATCTGAGAAGCACAAGGTCGAATACGAGGTATATTCATCTTTTGGTTTCGCCTTCTTTGGTATTATTGTTTCATGGTGGACGAATTTAGGGTTCTGAATTTCGCTACTTTTGTTTGTAGGTTCATCGGTTGGTCGTGAACAGAGATCCCAAGTTCACCAATTTTGTTGAGGTTATTTTTAATTAATGTCGTTGCCTAGACATTTCTTTAGATTTAATTTGAAAGAGCAACAATGATTATCGTATTAGAATCTTGAGATAATATCTGTAATTCTGCTTTTATTTTACTGGATTGTGTGAGAATTTTATTAGGTACTGAATTAAGCATAAAATTATTATTATTATTTTAATTTTTTTCAACCCACTTCCTCTTTTTGAGTTTTTCTTATGCAATTTTTGATGATCCTAAGAAATGGTTTATGAAGGTTATTTGATTTCATTATGGCCGCATCAAGGTATGCTTCCATCTTAATAGTTTCAATTTCTTGCTGCACAGAAATTTGCACGAACTAATATGAACAAGTAGGCTTAAAGTGTAATCTAGATGGATTTTTTATTTTTTGTAGTTCTAGGAATCTTAGCTCCTCGAGGAATCTAAATCCTTTTCTATTCCAAAGTGAACTTTTGTCATTCTAAATCATGCCTACTAGGCTACTGTTGAGATAAAAGCTTTGGTTCCTGCTATTTTTCTTCACGTGGCATTAAATTTATATCCAAGTTTTTCAGCTTGAAATCTAGAAAGTATTTTTCCATGACCGCTTTCAGGCACTCCCTTTAAAATTAGTAATGTGTTCTTATTTTTCTTGCAGTTCCGTACACACAAGGTTATCTACAGGCGATATGCTGGATTGTTTTTCTCACTCTGTGTGGATATAACGGATAATGAGTTGGCATATTTAGAGTGCATCCACTTGTTTGTGGAGATATTGGATCACTTCTTCAGCAATGTTTGTGAACTAGATTTGGTATTTAATTTTCACAAGGTTTGTTCTTCTCTATGATTTTTTTTTTTTTTATTTCTCCTTTAGCCATGTTTTATTTTCATTGTGTTTATATGCTTTTTGTGGAGATGCAATGCTGCAAAATGAAAATGATTTTCGTGTTTCTTTTGCTCTCCCATCCCACCTATTATTGGAATATTGCTTCTCATAAGGTTGGTAGAGCTTTTGTTCTGCTTTTTATGCTACTAATCTCCCAGAATTTCCCAAACAAGCATACTGAAGAATACCATAGTGAAGCTAAGTTTATGTTCCTTTATGTGTATTGTGCCTTGTCGTGGTTGTATTTCTCTCAGTTTTCATGCTAGAAAACCTTGTATAATGATGTTTTTATGAAATTTGTGTTTTGTCTTTAAGCATTTGGATAGTGTGTGTATGGGTGAGGGCCTTATGGGTGGATCCTAAACTAGCACTTCATTTGGAAAGTAATAGTCACTTTTTATGCACTCAGCGAGCCTTCAAATGGGTGAGAGGAAGAACTAGACAACTATGAGAGAGTGAGTGTATTTTCGAGAGAGGAGCTCTAAAGGTTGGTGTGGCTTGCATGTTTTGGAGTTAATGAAGAGTAGGAGGGTATTTTTAAGGCTTGTCTTAGGTCTTTGAGCAAGGTTAACGGTGGTCAGCTGAAGGGCTGATGAGGCTCATATAGAGGGTGATGAAAGATGATAATGTCTTAAGGAATCTTAGTTGTGGCAGAGCAGTCATTGCGAACTACTCTACCAGTGCAAGATTCACGCGAGCATAGGTTGCTGCCTAACAGGGGATGGATGCATGCCCCTGTGGTAGTTGATAGTTGAGGGATATTAATTATTTGATCTAGCACATTAAGTGCACAGATAATGGTCTCTCTCTTAGATGGTTGAGTTATAGTCCCTTGAGAGAGGGAGCTAGCAGGTTGGCTATCCTTTGCTCCTTGCTCCACCCCACTACCCCACTGATCTCATGACTGATTCCAAGTAAAGGTGGTCTTTGCTAGGAGAGTATGCTTTCCATGATCGATTCTCGTAGTGAAGCCATTGCCATGGCACCCACCTTCATTCAAGTCAAACCACCCTCCCCCGAGGGGGGGGGGGGAGGGGATCTGTGGTTTGGGGGCATTCCAAACCTCTGCCACAAGAAGACCCCTTGAAGACCACCGGAGTCGAATATTTAGATATCAACTTCATTCCAAGGGGACAAGAATGAGAAGCCCAGGGATCGTCCTCTAGAGGAATCTCACTTACAAGGACCCTCTAGGGCCCCACAAGCATGCATAATTCACCTGCGATACCATTAGGGGACGAGCAGTTTGGTCGCTAGAGCCGGGGATTTGTCAAAGTTATCTTTTTTTGGTGACTTAGAACTTCACTGGTTTATTGCAACCCTCAACAAACTGCATAACCAATGGATAAATCGGGGGACATGCGGCTAGCCCTTCCACCACGCCTCCAATTTAAGTCGTGGGATTCAAACTCATGTTGCCTATGTGGAAAGCAAACCCCTAGCCAACACGGCTAGACCCGGGGGCTGTGTCGAAGTAATCTTGATTAGCCTAAGGAAAGAGGGTCATTACCTGACAAAACTGACCAAAACAAAACCCTTCAAAGTATTACTTGGGATGTAGTGTGGAAATTCAATACCTTTCGCTAGTACTGTGATAAAAATTTGAAGAGATTCATGCTGGGATGCTGAGCATTCAGTTGAAGAAAGAAAAACAAATTACATGCTTAGGCTGCGACAAATCTGAAGTTGAAGGGTATTTGTAATGAGTTGTTCACTCTGTTGTGGGTTGACTTTTGCTAATTATTGGGGATATTAACATGACATTGTGAGAACAATGATTGGTGGTATTTTCTTTAATTTGTTCATAGATTTTACACATTTGAAGCCTATGCTGCACCACTGCCCTTGTGGAACTGCTGAGGAAAAAATGTGTTACTTGTTAGAGGATGCATGAGACTAAGTTCTATTTGATAATTATGGGGCAACAACCAGTTGCTTATTGGCTTCAGTTGCATTTGAACAGAGGAAAATGATTCATGTAACCAATTCCAACTAGTTTGGGAGTAAAGTTTTTGTTTGTTTTGTTTTTTTATTTGGTTTTTTTTTTTTTTTTTTTTGCGTGTGTGTTGATTTGTGTTATAAAATTTTAAATTTGTTTTTCTTTCTGTCTAGTTTATGGTTTTGGTGTCTATTTTAGTTCCTCAGACATTGTAACTGATCGTTGATTTTTACTTTTACGTTTGTTTTTCTTGTCTGTTTACCTGTCCTTTCACAATAGGTATATCTGATACTGGATGAGTTCATCCTAGCTGGGGAGCTCCAAGAAACAAGCAAGAGGGTATGCTGTGTTCTATGACAATCTCTGTTTCATTCCTAGTGCAAATAAATAAATAATAGCTCCAAAGTTTCTGCTTCTCATCTTCAAATATATTGATGGCTTGTACATTGTTTGATTGTCACCATCTTATCAAAAAAAAAAAAAAAAAAGGGACAAATTTTAGGTTGATTGTCACCATAATAAATGTTGGCCACATGAACCTTTGGATGTAGGCATAAATACAATTTAGTTTCAATTGACCGTTACATTGCAACTTGGAGATAGATATCTGTCCAAGATTTCCCATGAAAAGCTTGTCTGCAACTTGTGAAATTCCTGAATGTTTTTTTATTTTTATTTATTTATTATTATTTTTTTAAATTAACTGTAGAATCTGCAACTAAGACTCTGTTTTTATTTAAACTTTGAAGGCAATTATAGAGAGAATGGGGGAATTGGAAAAGCTGGATTAAAGAAATTGTGTTGCAGCATGAACAAGCCCAGGAGCTGGACTCTTCCAATTTTAATCGCTTGCGATTGTTTTTTCAAGCCAATTTCACAATGGGTACTATTATAATATCAGAAAGTCGGAAACTTGGAACTGATGTCTTTGAACAACTCCAGAATGCCTTCACCTTCTGTATTTGTTATTTGTTTGTTATTTAAATCAATTCATCAATCTCGTATTATACAAGAACAAAATTGTTTGTGCATAAGCTTTCTGAAGAAATGTGATTGCATTTTTGTATTAACATCATCTTCATCATCCACAATAATCTGTTGCAAGCAGAACGCGCCTTGGGTAGGGGGTAATTAATGGAGCCCGAGACTGTTGGGAAGAAAAAAGAGGGGGATAAGAAATGAGGGGTAGAAGAAATCAATGTTGTCCTGTCTTCCTGAATTGATAAGAAGAAGAAATAATCTTCCTGAATTGATAGTGTCCTTATTGTCTTTTTTATTGATTTAGTTTTAGCACGTCCCGGGTCTTTCTGGGTTTGGTGAAAACAGAGAACATTGATCTGAGCCATAGGGACCATGGTGCCCTCGCAAAAATAATATGTTGCAATACAACCTGATGAGACTTGTAAGTTCAACAAATTTAGGTGATGGAATAAAATTTCCATTAATTAACATCCTTTTAGTACATGGACAGTTGGAATTGTAAGCTAGACAGAAAAGACTACCCAGGAACACTAGCAGCAATACACTTACAACTTTATGCATCTACTACTCCTTATATGCCTCCGTAAACACTAGAAATTTTCACTTACCTAAGAATAGTCCCAGATGCAGTTTTGCATTTGCCCCCACACACACTCACTCTCTCTCTCTCTCTCTCTCTCTCTCTCTCCATACACGATTGGACATCATAATGTGTAAGTCACACTCTGCCCTAATGGCAGAGGAAATTGCAATGGAAATGAAGTAGAAGTATTATCAGGAGAGGGACCAACTCCATTTCCATGGAAGCCCGAAGGGAGAAAATAGTTGTGTTGCCTTTTAAGCCTGGCAGTGGGCAAAGATGAAGTTGTCACAGCAATATATTGCTGCTGTTGAGGGAATGTAGTATGCCTAGGGCCAAGTACTTCCAGTGAAGAATGTGAAAGTTGGAGGATGGATTGAGCATGGTTAATCACAGAAGGGTCTTGTCTCCCATCTTTCCAGTTTAGAATGTGGGATTCAGCAGCAACTCCCATGGGCTTGTATTGAGTTCCCAACTGAGCTGTCCAAATCTGGTGCTGTTGTTTCTGGGAGGATGAGGTGTCCAGATGAGGGCCCAAAAGTTGGCTGCCTATATATGGAGATGGTTGCATCTGAACCTGTGATTCAGAGAAAACAAGAAAAATTTGCAATTGTTGATGCTTCAAAATGGTAACTAATGACACAAAATAAACAAGTTTGAATTAAAAGAAATTGCACTGAAACTGATTGGTACTTAAATGCTGATGTAATGATTACAAGCCCACTCCCTAATTCAGAAGTCAACAATTTGAACCACAATCACCGGGTGAAGTTATTGGGTACACTTATACTACTAAATCGTGTTTTAAAACAATCGTTGTTAAGGACTCACAATATTAGACATGATACAAGAACATGAACAGAATTAACTAGAACAAATCCAACATAAAACAAATGCATTAACTAGAAATTGATACGAATTGATCCGATATTGAAATATATTAATTATTTAACAAGTCGTTAAATATTAAAGTAATTGACCATAGACATGAATCAACAAAATTTATGAATCTGAACATGACGTGACTGTCATCCACTAAACCACAGTTTAAAACAATTTGTACGGTAACATTTCAAGGAAAACTAATAGAACTGAGTTGGAAAGCTAGCCAAAATCACCTGGTTTGCTGCTGCAGCCGGAAGATTGTCAGCAAAAGGAGAGGAGGAAAAACGATTTTGGGGCAGACAGAAAGATTGCAGGACACTCTGATTTTGTGCAAGTGGTTGCAGATAAGGAATATGAAATGATGTCAATGGCTCGATCCCGTTCCCTACTTTATTGTTACTAATTGCAGTATAAGTAGCTTCCGACCTACCGCAAACAGCTGACAAGGGCAAGAAATCAAAACTCTGCAAAAACCCAAAAAAAAAAAATTTATCGTTTAGAACCATATGCAAACACAAGAAATTACGACAATACAAAACTGAGCATACCTGCTTTTGTTTGGTGTAAAGCGCAGATGACGTAGAAGCCTGTAGCTGATCTTGGACGAGCCTCTTGTGCAAAAGGATAGCATTTTGAACTTCGGTTGAATTCTTGTCGGCAGCAGAAAAAGCTCCATTCAAACCATTTTGCGTGCTGTTCATGTTGTTGGCTACTAGATGAACTCCTTGATTTTTTCTTCCATTTGGTGTTAACCAAGTAGGCTGCACAGGCAAAATGTCCTTCCTCTCCGCATTTTGCATGTCCTTGATGAGATAGCTTACATAAACATGAGCTGAACATCTTTTCCATGAGTTCTTCCTAGTAACAGAAACTCTAGAATCCTGTGTAACCAATAAGAAGCCATAAACTTTATCAAATGTTTGTAGATGTTAAAGGTGTGGTGAAACAAATTAACCGGATCAAGAGTCTTGGTAACAGCCACGCTCTGCTGCTAGTGAAAGGAGATTATTTTACCTTTTTGGTTAAAACACCCGTGTCCAATAAACCAGCTCGAGTGGCGGGTTTGTTAGAACTGCATGACCTAAAACAACAAAATACATGAGACATGAAAAAGAAAAAGAATTCAAACAACCCAGAAGGTTTCACACAAATTGAGAAATAGAATTACTGCAAGGAAGGTCCCCGAGTCCCAGCACCGGGGGATCCTGCTGAAGACAAGCCTGGCCACAGTGCTGACCCTTCACAGATCAAAGAACCAAGGTTTATGGCAACGTTAAAGTTTTGGGATGCAAAATAGGTTCACAGCAATGTCAGAATTTTGGTATGCAAAATCATAGTTGAAAACATCTGCGATTACTAAAGCAAGCATCCAAGAATGCAAAATAACAAATTATATGCAGGCAAGAAGTTTACCACCTTTTTTGCCCTCCTTCAGGTTGTCTTGTAGTTCATGTTGACAACCGACAGCTGCAGCCTGAGAAAGTAATCCAATGCCATATTTTTTTGTTAGAACTTACTCACAAGAGATTCTACATAACATGACACTAAAAAAAAAAAAAAACAATTTGAACATACAGGTGCTCCTGCATAAGCTGCAGCTATATCGTGTTTTGGCTGTCTACAGCTGCCAGAGGATCAACAAGGTTTCAGTAATACTATGCTTCCAGAAAACTTTGACAGAAGAAGTGACCAAAATGACGTGGCTATTTTTAAGACTTGTCACTTTGGAAAAAATAGCCCATTAAAGAGTTTTTTATTGCACAAGTGTCATTGCCATATCATTTTGGTAGCACTTTCGGATAAAAAATTCTGTTAGAGAAGTATTTTGCATTAATCAATAATACCAAATAAAAAAGGCAGGAAATATAGAAATTAATGCACAAAAGGTGAAAGCAACCCACCCAGTGCCCAAGCTTAGTTCAGATTGAACATTGCAATCCACGCTATTACAGAATAGCTTGTCATCAATAGGTTTATTCTCGGATGACACAGGCAATGATTGGACGTTGCTTTGAGAAATGATGCAATCCAATTTGGTATAAGACTCAGCACTGTTGGGCAAGCCAAGCTTCGATGGTTCAATCGAATATTTGGCCTTTGTAGTTTCTAGAGCTGATCCTTCCAACAATGAAGGATCAACAGCCACAGGAATAGTTGAGGGGCAAAGTGGCATTGAGTTCTCTTCCTTTTCAGGAGCTGTAGAATCTGATAAACTAAGTAACTTAACATACCGCAACAAAGAAAGGAAAGAACCAAACAGTATGTAACAACAAAAAATGCAAACCTTCAAGTACTGGCTTTGAACTCTCTCCCTGTAGCAAAGTTGAAGATTTTGCATTTGCCAATTCACAATCCAGATTGTTCTTGTTATTATTCGAGAATGGGGACATCACGGCCAATGCATACAGAGTCTCTACCACTTCTTCCTCATCTTTTGTGATTGGCCCCACAATTTTCAGGCTTGAAGACCCCTCCAAGTCTTGTTGATGCTGAAAACGCAATTGTCAGCACTGGATACCTCATCAAGGAAAATAGTTAAATAAAAAAAGAAATTTGGAGCAAGAGATGAACAACTATGTTTGGTTTTGTTCTATTTATGGCATCCTTTGTCGGCAACTCAACTCCATTCACCCCAAAGTTTGGCTTCTTCTTATCCGGCAATGGTGGAGAACCACATTCATGATTTCGCTTCTTCATGGCTGTAAATGTAGAAGAATATATCATCAGCATTTAAGAATAAAAAAAAAAGGGAAAAAATCTGCCAAGCATCGACCATTAATATCTAAAATTTCTATCAATCAGACAGTTTTCTAATCTATTTTTCTTTTTCCAACAAAAACCTATCTGATTCTTTAAAAATCAAATATCATTCAGAAAAGGGGAGTTCATAAGATTGGTGAAAGGCAACATTGTACGTCATGAACATACATATTTACTTATCCCAAAAAAAAAAAAAAAAAAAAAAAGAGCAACACACGTAAAGTATAAACTATGCGGCACGCATAAAGTACATATATTTTTAAATAAAAACTATAGAATCTTTTTTCGCCCATGAAAAGAAAGAAAAAGCAAAAGCCTCCGTTCTATTCCGCAATAACAAAGCCCAAAAGAAGGAAAGCTCCTAGTAGACCCACCAAATTGAGCCGAGTCAATATCTGTGGGCTCCCATCGACTGATCAGAAAAACCACATAAACAAGCTTATTGAAAGGAAAATCAAACTCAAAAATTCCTGCTCTCGTTCCTCAATTACCCACCTGACCGTAGCTTCCGAGGGACAGAGGCATGATCAACTGGGTTACAGTCATCAAATAACTGTAAAATAATAATAACAATAATAATAATTTGAAAAAGGGTTAGCTCCCAGCTGATATCAAAAAATTACCTTACCCACCAAAATAAATAAATAAATAACAACAACAACAAAATTACCTTTCTGGGAACCTTAAGTCTCTTCCCAGTACTTGTGGTGTGATGTATCTCATCTTCACCATCAGACCCAACAAAACCCATTTCGCTGCCTTCTTTCCTCGAACTCGCTCTACCAACGATGCTCAATCTTCTCAGTTTCTGTTTCTTTGACTTGTCCATAAACACATACTCCCCACCATTATCAACCATGCCTTCAGTCAGATCATCCACACGAAATATTTACGAGACCAGATAAAGGAACGTGAAGAAGGATCCAAAAATGGGAAGATAATAAGAAGACACGCAATCTCTGCGAACTATTATCACAGAACAGAAAAACAATAAGAATATATACAGATGGAGACAACCATTGAAAATTGGTTTTTGTTGTTTAGTAAGCCCCCAAAAAAAAAAAAAATCTCAAAAATTCAAATTAGAAATGGAGGAGTGTCGTGTCAGTTTATGATCAACGGATTGCCAGACTGCTTAATTATCTGTCGCTTCGCAGGCGAGAACCGACTGGCTCCTTCACGCCTTTCGTCTCCAGTATTGTCCATTTCTGAAACGACAAACTAACACTAGCATCGAGAATCGAAAACGGCTTCGACGGCCAAAAATGAATCAAACCCACCCAGTCCGAAACTGGACCGTTCCGATCTTTTGTTCTCTTTCTACAATCGGATACAAAGAGAAATCAGAGATCTCAAAATACCCGCAATGAAGTCAAGAAAACAGAGAAAAATGTGAAGAACTGAAACCGAGTTGGGAGGCGAGAGGATCGATTGCTTGGAATCAGCATTTGGGTTTTGTTTTAGCCGAAATTTCGCCGGAAAAGAAGAGCGAGAAAGTTGGGAGGGGTTTTGAGTTTTCTCCTATACTAAAGAAGGACAACAGAAAAATACATCAATTTAGACAGATATAATCGGCGTTTCTCTCTCTCTCTTTACATCTGTATTTATCTTCTCTATATATTCGTTTCATTTTAGTATCTCTACTCGCTATCTCTATACACGTGTGTATATATATATATATGTATGTATGGGTAAAGCTCTCGGCGGAGAGAGAGAGAGATAAGAAGTGGAGAGATTGTTAAAACAGAAGAAAGAAATGCGAATTAGTCCTTTTAATTGTGGTCAGATAATCAGGTTCTTCATAAAACAAATAACTCACAAGATAGAAAATAAAGCAGAGAGGAGGAGAATAAAAGGAAACATCAAAAAATTCTCGAGGAATAATCGATCTAAATGCATATGCGCACAAAGAATATTAGACTACTTGTTAAAAATACCCAGTAGTCTACGAATCTCACAGACCAAAACCCATATCACTGAATCCAATAAACATCAGTCTTTTCATAGATTATATATATACCCACCCAAAAGTCACAAGGAACTGCACAAGCTCTGATTCTTCCATTGAAGAACATTAAAACAGGACAGTCTCGCGGAAAATACATTAAAAAATAAGGAAGGAAGGTAAAAAATAATTCTTCAGAAAAGCAAAAATTCCGAATCAAACCCATTTCTATTTAAGAATAAGCATCGGAAGAAGTGCAGAGAATATGAAGAGTGAAAAGAAGGAAGCCAATCGAACAAGTAAACAACCTTCAATTCCGGAGAAGAATGGTGTAAATATTTAAACTGAAAGATCAGAGAAAGCTCTCAGTTGTCTCTCCTTACAATCAAAACTCTCCAGAGAGCTCAGAATCGCCCCGCAACATACGGAAAAACCCGAGCTTTCTCTCTGCAAAATCGTTTCAGATTAACGGATGTCCCTCTCTCTCTCTCTCTCTCTCTCTCTCTCTTCATTTATAAACTGAAGTCTCAGCTTATGTCGTTCGAGTATCGACGGCTTTGAAGCGATGGTTATTCAGAGTCGTTGGATCACTGCGCAAAGCTTTCCGCCGCAGAGTCCCACGTGTCAGCCACATCGGCTCAGAGAGGCCTTTTATTCCCACAACCTGCCAGCGTGTCCTGTATCCCACGTTGCACGCCATGCTATTGTACTCGGGCGCTCAGGATTCGCCCTCGCAAATCTAGGACTCATTCTGACCGTCCGTTACGATTTTTTTCCTCTTTTTGAGCACCTTTACATTTTCGGTGAACGAACTGTTAGAACACACTAACTTTCATGGCATTAACTACGAGATGATTGTAGCGGTAAATTTTCGCATGAATTTTTAAAAGTTACAATATGATGATTTATGCAATGAGGCAACAAATTTTAATTTTATAAAAATTTATACAATTTTTTTAAACTTTACAGAGCTTCCAAATGAGCCCAATATATCATTCCTAAAATAAGATGTAATATCACTCCCCCTCCCCCCAATTAAAAAATATTACTTGTTAACCCAAAAAAATAAATTTCTAATAATGTACTACCCATCAGTCTTATAATTATGATTTTAATAAAAAAATATATTTGAATAATGTGCACATGAGGCAAAACAATAAAAATATTAATGATTAAAATGTTATTACGTACATAAATTTATGTAAACAAATGGGGTGTTTGATTGATAAAAAATGGAGTAAAAAGTACAATAAAATTAGAAAGATATGATATAAAAGTGAAATATAAAAATTTTTGATTGGAAGAAAGTACAAAAAGTAATTAAAGTTGATGAATTTTGATAGTTTTTAACGGTGCCAAACAGGACTAAAGTACCATAGCATAAAATTTTTGATTAAAAAAAATAATTTTAAGAAGCTTACTAATATTAAAAATAATATGAAAATTGTATTAAATAATCTTTCTTGAAAGTTCAAAACTTTTAAATTCATTAATTGGACTTAGGTACGATAACACATCGAAAAGAGTCAAATATTGCCTTACTCATACCTGATTAATTGTTAAAAAAAAATTACTTAATAAGTAATTTAAATCAAACTCTATTCTCCATCCCGATACATAGGGCGTTTGGAGTTGCCAAAAAAACCTAAAAACAATCAAAAGATGAGGTTGATATGATATAAAAATGATAAGTGACAATTTAATTAGGGGGATTTAAAAATTTTTGAAATTTTTTAAAAATTTTTGGTTTTTGTTTTTTTTGGTTCCAAACGAATATTAGCGTATACTACAAGTAGTCAATTTATCAATTTTCTTCACTTAATACAAAATATTAACTTTATTTTTGAAAAATTATTTATTAAATTAAAATATAATATATGATACGTACACGTGAACTCTTTTTTTCCTCAAAACATTTTGCCCTTCAACAATAAATAATAATAATAAAATCAACATTTGTCTCGGGTAATTGAGACAAATGCACATTGCTTGTCAATTTCTATCTCAAACCAAACTAATAATTATTATTTTTTTTTTTATCTACAACTATGTCCTATTGTCTGCTAATTTAAAAAATACCCATCCCTATCAAGTGGAATTAGGTTGGATAGCGGGCGGGACAAAAAAAAAAAAAAAAAAAGGAATTGTCGTCCTTCGTTGCATCAAATTGTTATGTATTATTTTATTTTTATAGATTTATTTGAAAAAAAAAATTGAAGTGTGAGGCTAGTTCAGTCATTTTAACAGCCCCCAACATAAAAATTTTACTTCCAAAGTTCCCTGACTTGGGAAACGGCCATTTTTGAGGCGGAACCGCGGCGACGGCGATTATTTTAAATTAACAAAGAAGTGTGACGATTTTATTTTGAGTATGTTTGAAATAATAAAAAAGAAGATAAATAAAATAAAATGAGATAAATTATGAGTTTATAATTTACGTAATGAGATAAAAAATTAATAATTTTTAAAATTTTTTAATATTTTTTTTACCAATTTTCAAACTCTTTTTTTTTCCCCGTAACTCTAAACAGCTAGGGGCAAGAGAATCATGCATGTTGCGTGTCTCGCGTTGCCTTTCCGTGAGCTCTCTCTCTCTCTCATTCAAGTACGTAGCGGTACAAAAAGTGAAAAATTTTTTCCAAGGTAGGGTAATTTTTGAAGTTGCCAGTTTCAACTTATATTGCATAGGCTGCGTTTGGTGTGCCATATTTGGCTGAAAATCTCTAAAAATCTCTATAAATCTCTGTTAGCTTTATATCACATCAACTTTTTTCTCTCACTGCACGCATTACGAACTCTCTCCAAACCACAATTTATCTCAATTTATCTCATTTTTTCTTACTCCAAACAAACCCATAATTACCCAAAAAAAAAAAACTTATATTTCGTGTATATTTTAAATAGATTTATATTTTTATGTTTAAATAGGATTTTATCCAAAAATTGTGAAATAAAAATATAAATTTAACCACTTACATTTATATAAAATTTTAAACAAAAACAAATTATATGATGATACATACAACTTCACGTTTAAAGTAATGGGTGATCCGACAATTTTATGTTTACATAGTATTTTAGATGGAATTTCGTTTCCGACATCAATTTTTGATAATTTTGCACTAAAATTTATAATTTTTTATGTATTTGATAAAAATTTATGAATTTTTTTTTTTACTAAAAGTTGGAGAAATTTTATATTTTTTATAATCTTAATGTGTTAAAACATTTTATACATTTGGTAAAGCATCAACTTAAAAAAAAAAGTAAAACTTAAAATTTTTACCAAATGCAATATATATATATATATATATATACAAAATCTAAGAATGACTGATTTTTGATGTACCAAACTGGCCTAAAATTACAATATTACACATGAAATTATGAGTTGAATTTATAACTTTGGAACCCTTCCTAATTTTTATCATTTACTAATTTTTATTAACTTTTTTCAATTTCTTCTAATTTTTTCTATTAAAATTTATTAATCATATTTTCAATTTTTATCTATTTTTATCAACTTTATTTTATCAATTTTTTTTCAATTTTTTCCTCTAACTTTTTTAATTTAAACAATTTTTTACTGAACACATAATTTTTTTTAAAATATTACATTGAAATAAAAAATTACTAAAAATTTCACTTTTAGAAGTCGCTTCTCGATTCTTTTTTGGGGGATTATATTAGTGGCGGATTTAGGATTTTGTTATAGTGGGGTCAAGTCAATAAATAAAGGCAATATACTTGACTTATGGACAATCTGTTTTGAGAGATATATTTTATGAGGGCAAAAGAACAAAAATACCTCAAAAATTATACTATTTTCTAAAGAAATTTTGTTTCCAATAGGGGCAAAACTTATAAATTGCTTGAGGTATATGGATAATTTATTTTCAAAGATATTTTTTATAAAGGTAAAAATATAAAAATATCTAAAAAATTATACTATTTTTTAAAGAAATTTTATTTCCAGTGGAGGCAAAACCTGTAAATTGTTTAAAATATAGGAACAATTTTTTTTAAAAAATATATTTTATAGAAATAAAAATACCTTAAAAATTATATTATTTTTTACAAAAACTTTACTTTTAGTGGGGTCAACTAACCCCCTTCTCATATGTGCATCCGCCCATGGGTTATATTAAAAATAAAATCGTCATCCATAAGACATGCTATGAAAATTGTGGACTGTCGAGGTAATAATGAGGTGATGTGGCTGAGGAGGAAGTGGATAGGCACTGATATACTGCTGCGAGGGTCCACAGTATCAAATAAATACTTCCAGTCCCGGCGTGCTGCCAGGCCATGCTATTGGGGGAAGAGTGGGAATGCCCGTGTAAAATCTTTGAATAAGGCTCTGTTTGGTAACCCAAAACACTTCATCTTTTGATCTACCTCTTCGTTCCATATAATTTTTTCATTGAAATATAATTTTGTTTGTTTAATAATTTTTAGACATATTATTAGTAAAAAAAAAATATGACTCAGGTTCTTTTATTTTAAAAGTGTAAATAGCATACCTGTTACCAAAAAATATATCTATAAGACCCCAAAAAAAAAAAAAATTGCATAGTTATTAATCAGAACTTAGTGCCTTTAAGGGCATGTATCACTTCCTCTTTAGAGATTTTCCAAAATAAAGTAAACATCACGTAATTTGTGTAAAACTCGTGTTGTTGTGAATGAACTAGTGCCCTTTACCATTATTCATTTTCAAATGCAATTGATAATGGCCAACAAGAGGGGACAGTCCAGTCCACTTAACAATTGTCACCCTACTTTACCACAAGAACAAGGGTTCGAGTCACCCTTCCACTTCTCTTAGATTGAGTGTGGAAAGAAAAAACATTAGCCTTTTTGAAATTGGCTATGAGTTATAAGAATGCACAAAAAAACCTGAATAATCTAAAAATTAAATTAATCTGATCACTTTAGTTCAGGTTATATTATTTTCGAATCAATTTTGAGTTAAGGATTTAACAAACTAATTTTTTCGGTTCGTTTCTCAGATTAGTATATTCTCAACTCGAACTGAATCGAAACTGAACTAAACCGAATTAAGACGAACAAATATAATATATAAAGCAAAATAACGGCTCTTACTTTCTTTTTTTGTTAGCAAAAGGTAAGGTGCACCGTTTAGAAGGTACAATCCTTACAATTTATCTATTTATATATGAAAAAAAAAAAAAAAACTAAAGTTTGAGTGTATAACAATACAATCAATTTTCTGTATTCTTTTTTGTAAATAGAGAACAGAACTGCTCAGGCAAGACTTTTTAAATATTTTCAGCTCTTAAGTGTATAGTGATCAAGCTAAAAGATATTACAAAATTCTACTTCTAAAAAATTTAGGCAAAATGTTATCAGTAACAAAACATTTTCAGCTTCGATGTGCGACTAGTAGATATACACTATTCCTAACATGAAGAGGTCTAAATTGTCTTAGGTTATATGTTGCTATAAATGCAAGCTATATTTATTGTACTAACATGAAAGAATAAAAGTAAAAATAAAAATATAATATTAATTAATTTTTATTTTTTAATTAATTTGCCTCGCTAGTTTTTTATAATTTTTTTAGGTGAAAAATGTGTAATGAATGAACCCCACCCAAAAATGGACCAATCTATCCTGAGTTGGTCTAAATTGAAATTGGACCTGATCTAACCTGCTATTTTTGGTTCAACTTGGTTACGTTCTAATTTAAAATTAGTTCGGTTTCAGGTCCAAATTTTAGAAATCGAAAAAAATCAATTTTAGTTTATGGATTAAGTTTCAACTTGAATCGACTCGACTCATACACACCTTTAATTAGCTAATTATTAAAAAGTTAACTTTTTGTGTTTGAGAAGGAAAAAAAAGTTAACTTTTTAGTAACTAACTTCTTGTTAATTTGATAGTTTTGTCCTTCAATATTTAAAAGAAGTTTAAAAATATAAGTGAATAAATTTAATTATTTTAAAAAAAGTCAAAAAACTAATAACAAACGTCAGTAGCGGATTCAGAATTTTGTTAAATTGAGGTCAAGCTGACAAGTAAGGATAGTGTACTTGACATGAAAATAAAAGCAAAACTTGTAAATTGTTTAAGGTATTGATATAATTTATTTTGAGAAATATATTTTATGAGGACAAAATTATAAATATACTCTCAAAATTATACTATTTCTACTTAAATTTTACTTTCATTGGGGTCGATTGACCCTCTCGCCCCTACTTTCATCCACCCTAGCAAATAAAACCTTAATATAATAATATACTTGATTTTTTTAAATAAAATAAGGAGTAAAATACATGTACATCCCTCCAAATTGTGAGAATATTACACCCATCTTCCTTCTTAATCTATTAAACTTTAAAAAGACCATAATTTTTGTTTAAGGCACTTATTTTTAATAGAAATTATGAACTTAAGACTCTATAATTTTATTTCTTTTATTTATATACCTTTAAAATTATTAAAAATTATTTCCAAAGTAAGAATTATAAATGTACAAAATTAGGCCAACCTTAGTATATCTTAAAACCACTGTCAAGTGTTCGTTAGGACTATTTAAGGTCACATATGGCCATGTAAATGAGGTTCTCTTAGAATAAACAATTAGAAATTATAAGTAATGGCAATAAATGATTTTTAGGTGTAGGAAAAAAAATAAAAGAGATGCATTTGATTATCAAATTTATATTTATGAAAAAGAACTAAATAACTTAAATATAAATAAAATTTTAAAATTTTTAGTAGATAGTGTGATTGGCTTAATAACTTAAATATAACTTTACATTCCTATTCTACCTATGGTTTGATGGGCTGGCTCAGGTCCAATAATAAATCAAATAACTGGACTTCAGAAAAAGGAGACTTAGCTTTAGAAAGAAGAAAAAAAAAAGAAAAGAAATGTAAAATATAAGAGAATAAATTTAATTATAAAAGAAAAATTAAAAAGCTGACTCAATTGTATGACAGAAGCAATTTTTTCTTTTCTTCTCTTCCCCCCCCCCCCCCAAAAAAAAATACATGATCTCTCTTTCCTTTCCCCATTCAACTCTATTCTTTTTCATGCTTCAAATCTTTTGCTTCTCTCTTTTCTTTCTCCCTTTGCAGTTCTTCATAATGACACTGATCTGACTATGTTTACCCTATCTCAAAAAGCCTTAAAATCAGTTTTTGCTTCCGCGACTGATGGTTTTATGAAGTTTAGATACTTCAAAATAACATTCTTGTTTCCTAAACATGTATTTAATACACATACTTCTTAAACACTCGAGATACATACTAAACAAAGCAATTAACGCATTTAATTATTTTATTATTTTTTTAAATCCACGACTGAAGCAAACATAAATTTAATTTGCCAAAACTTTTAAAATTATTAAATATTCTATCTTGTTTAATATTTTTTTTATACTTTATATTAAAATCCGCACTAAGGCTTCGCTTTCCTATCACTTTTTGAGGCCGGTAAAGCAAGGTGGCAATAAAAAATGTACCTTCCGTATGGGTTGCTATCGATCAGCAAATTTTGAGGATGCGTGGTGTGGAAGAAAGATCTTTAGCAGTTTCATCATATATATATATATATATATAGTTTAACCTATTCTCGCCATATATACATAGTTCAGTTTAACATATCTAAAATTTTTTATTGAAGAGAAGTAAACCCCCTAACGTTAGTTAACACACTGGAGGAGTAAAATTTAAGCTGTTAAATGGTACATTTACTCCCAAGACAAAGCATCCCCAACTCTACAAAAATAACTAGTTTTCCTCTGTTGTTGGCTACAAGAAAATAAGATTACACGACTTACCTTACACTGCCAACTGAAACAAATACATCCCAGTTCCCTAGCCTAAAATTTTTTGGGAATAAAGTCCAATAGCTCTCAAGAGAACTCACACTACTCCAGAAGGCAGGCGTAGCACAAGTTGGCCCCCAAAAATACTGCAACCACAACAACAATGCTCAGCATGCTTGTCCAGGAAACAAAACCGCAAAAAAATTTACACCACAAAAAAAAAAAAAAAAAAAAAAAAAAACAAAACAAAACAAAGGCTTATCACCTACCTTTTAACATAGTAATAGCAGAAATCAGCCAAGATAAAAGTTTGGATAATTTCAGAAATGAGTACCATGGAAGGCCACAATCCATAACCTAGAGCTGTCAATAAGCGGCCTCGAGTATCCAACACCTTCCATAGAACAAGCAAAACAAAATATGAGTCGCAATATGTTCAACTTAATCTGCTCACGGATGCCATGACAGAATTACATCATCATCATTATCAGAGCTGAAAGCTCTCACTTTCATAGTAATACTTGAACAATAACCACCTTACTGATTTATCATCCATAAATTAACCACCAAGCTTTCTTACATGAGTGTGC
The DNA here is from genome assembly GCA_019916065.1 of Vitellaria paradoxa. Lineage (NCBI taxonomy): Eukaryota > Viridiplantae > Streptophyta > Magnoliopsida > Ericales > Sapotaceae > Vitellaria > Vitellaria paradoxa. The sequence continues at coordinate 6,498,804 of CM034233.1, read as the reverse complement.
TAGCAGGCAGGACATCACATTGATTATCTCACAAGGCTCATAGTTGCCCATCCACCCGCAACTTCCTCAATCTCTCTAAAAAGAGATAGGTCTCTATTTGATAATAATAACCGATGTTACTAGGATTTAGTTACATGTCTACTGCTGGTAGATGTCTAGGTATGTGTAGAATCAGGTAAGGACAGAGGGGGGCTGTAGCCTCCCAAGTTCGGGAGAATGCCATTTGTATATAAAATTTTTTGGGCTAGAATATTTTACGTTATGGTTCGGTGCCCCTTAAAATTTTAAAAATGACATACCTTAGTTCAAAAAAACACTACTGGTACATGTAAGTTTTTGATCAAAATTTTTTCCCTTTTTTTTATGCTATAGACTGCCCCTAAAATTAAAAAAAAAGGGGGGGGAGAAAGAGAGAGAGAGAACTTCAGCTCAAAGAAACACAACTACAGCATATAATTTTTTAGGTTAAAAAAAAAATTTAAGCTATGGAGTAACCTCCATAAAAGTTGACTTTTTTCTTAGTTGATTAGGTTTTAGAATTAATTTATTTTTTATTTACAAAATAAAATTGATAATATTAGCTGTAATTTTTTTGTCAATATTAGCTTTAGAAAAAGCTTAAATCCCCCCTCCCCCCCCCCCCCCCCAAAAAAAAACCACCCAAATCAAGAAATCCTAGCTTTGTCCCTTGAATCAAGCATGTTGTGATGATTTCCCCAATTTAAATTTCCAACACACTAGTCGTTATTATCAATCATAGTGTTCACTATATTACTGCTACCAATGAAGTTGATAACAAGTGTATAATAATGATATGCAGAATGATAAATTTATACACAACAAACAAGATCAATAGAAGTTTACTTTTCACATCCATACCTGGAGAACCCAGTGTGCACAACTCAAAAACCTTGCGACTCCCAATGCAAATACATAATGTGCTGTGAACGGTTCAATGATCTGAAAATATAAAAAGAAGAAAAAATTGGGACAGGCCATGTGGGAGAAATTTAATATCTAACAATGAATCTCGCAAAGTCCAATGCAAAACCAAGACAAACATGATTGGTTCTTCCACTTCAGTCATTAAAAAAAAAAATGAATAGATTACATTGTTTCCAACAAAATGAAAAAAGTGATTTCCATGACAGTGAGCCAAAAATACAGCATAACCATGGAAAAACACAGGATATCAATGTCCCCTTGTAAAACTTGGAAGTTGATAAATGAAGGAAATCACTAATGCTTCAAATAATTTTAGGGATCCATGAAATAGTGTTGCCTCAAATATTACCTTTGTGTTCTGCATGACACGTAGTTGAGGTAACACTGAAACAGCTTCCAAATAAACACAAAAGGCCCAGCTGATCCTGTTGAAAATATGATGCGATGTCGATGGATGAACAAACAAAGATAATAGGGCACATGGTATAACCTAGAGCAAAATCATAAGCAAAATCAGTAAATTAAGAATTAACAAAATCAACTTAAATGGGTCCGAAACACCCCCCCCCCCCCCAAAAAAAATGAAACGTTGTACAAGAAATTAATCAAAAGACTGAAAACCTACTCAGAAAATAATCAGAAACTGTTTGAGAAAAATTCCATAACTCAATACAAGCTCATTTCCTTTTTTCAATATTTATAAATAAAAGTATAAAGTCTACAAATATACAACTAACTTTAAGGGTGTGCTTGGTGTAAGGATTTAAGGAGGGGAAAGAAAATGGAAGGGGAAGGGAAAGGGAAAGAAAAGGGAAGGGGAATAAGAGTCAAAAGTAAAATCCTAAATGCATGTCCTTATTAGAGTGGAGAAGAAAATTAAGAAAACAAAAGGCATTAATCAAAAAACTAGTTTTCCAATTTAATTATTTAAATTTCTCAAATCCCATGCCTTTAAAAAAATGAATTTTCCACCAAAAACCAAACAAAGTAAGGAATTTTGAATCCCCATCTATTTCTTTTTTCCTTGACAAATTGTTGATCCAAACATGGCCTAATGGAATTGTATCTTAGTGATGCTATGATGAGTTAAGCTTCAACTAATCCGGGAAACACAAAATCACATGACGCGAATATCAAAATACATAAGACAGGCCCTTTCAATGAATCATTCAATTAAAGAGGAATCACAAATGGACAAATCAATTTAAAAAAATGCAAACAAAAGAAAACTCACCACATAATATACTGCAAAATTGTCTTTGCCTTCGTTGTAACTGGACTTTAAGTTAAAATTAATCATATAGATAACCCAAAGTGTTGTTCCCAACGTAGCTAGATCAAGTAGGGTGTGTATATCAAATTCCATAACAAAACTGCAGTATAGTCTAACAGCTAAAAACAAAGCTGTTAGAACCTGCGACTTGAGTGAAAGTCCTGCAAAACGTCAAAATAAGCCAAGATGCATTTACCAACGTCAATAGAATCAACCTGATAGTTAACCATCCCAAATTTACAGCAAAACAAGCCATTCTCCGAAACATTGAGAAAAGGAACAAAGTTAAACCACATCTTAAAACCCGCTGTTTAGTTGTTCCTAAATTGGGGGACTCCGTAGTCCCTAAATACTGATTCCTAAGGTTGCTAAGTGATAAGTAAGATGATTAAGCATGAAAAAATAAATATGAAATGCCATCTAGAATGAAAATTAAGAAATATCAACTGCAACAATAATTTCGATAACACACAATTCAAGACCTCGATAATAATATAAAATAAAATTGAAAACGAGGCGACTCAGATAGATTTATCCCAAAACGAGAAATCCAAAAGACAAATTAGAATCGAGAATAAAAATATCGGTAATCAATTGAAAGAATAACAAGGGGATCCCAACATATTCCAAACCGAACTCATGAAAGCACATAAATGTGCATACATGCATACATATACATTGACAGAAATCTTCAAAACAATACGAAGATTGATAAGAAGAATCCCTCGTTACAAACAGAAAAACCCTAAAAATGCAAAATTCTTACCAACGCAAGTCTTCTCTTTGATGAGCTTGTATATAAGGACGGATATTCCAATAGCGTGAACGGCCTCGGCAGCGACGAAGAGATTGTCGTGATCTTCCACAACCAGCCGGAGAAATACCAGAGCGGCCATGGCCGAGATCACCGCCAGAAATACCTTCACCTTCGGCGGTTGCCGGCGCACCCATGTCGCCACCGCACGGATCGGCTTCTTCGTTCCCTTCATTCTCTCTCTCTCTCTCTCTCTCTCTCTCTCTCTCTCTCTCCCCCCCCAATTCAAGCGAAAGAAAAACTCCACGATTGAAGAGAAAACTAGAGAACCACAGGCCACAAGTGTTGCATTCAAGAGAACCACGTGGACGTGGTCGTTGGGTTACATAAAAGCCGGTGCGTGTCGGGTAGGGAGAGCTGATCAGCTACTCCCAGACGTGGTCCCACCCATTCCCTTACACATTGAAACTCTCACCAACGCATTTAATTAAGCCCTGTGTTTAATTTTTTATTAATTCGATTTATATGAATCGAATTCTTCAGGTTTATTTAGTAAAATTTACACTTTTTTATATTCAACAATTTTTATTTTATATTTTATATATTTAGATGCCATTTTCTGCTTTTGAAATAAAAAAAAAACACATTTGCTAATATAATTTTGTTTACAACAATTATCTTTATTTAATAAAACATTTATTCAAATATTTTTACAAAATTAATTGAATTTAATAAATATATTTTGTAATAATTGAATTGGAAGTATTTAATTTGGTTAATTTAATTTTATGAAATATTTATTTTTTGATAATAAAAAATTTAATGAAGTATATTAATAAATAATGTAATTTAACATAATCTTGTTTACAATAATTATCTTTATCTTAATAAAACATTTATTATTAAGAAAATATTTTTAAAAAATTGATTTAATTTAATAATATATATTTTATGTTAAGTGAATTATAAGTATTAAATTTGATTAATTTAATTTTATAAAATATTTATTTTTAATAATAAAAAATTTAGCAATAATTATTTTAAAATAATTAATTGTTTTAATTAAAATTAATTTTAATGAAATAAATTATTTTAATTTAAAATAATTTATTTTAATAAAATAAAATGAGTTTAGATTTAAATTACTATTTTAATCATTATGAATATATTATTATTTTTAAAATTGAAAATTTTAGTTGATCCATCTTTTAGTTCATTCCAAAATAAATTATCCCATTTTATGTCATTCCCTTAAAAAAAATAACACTTAATCCATCAATAGAGGAAAAAACACTTAATCCATCAATAGAGGAAAAAAGAGAAGGAAAAAAAATCATTTAAATTAACATTTATCCCATTTCAAGTCCATACCATACATAGCCTTAAAGTTTATTCGACCTCACGGGTCGGGCGTAGGTGAAAAAAGGGCCAGGTGGCGATTTCAAATATATAAAAGATTGGAATGTGTGTCAACAAATCCACGAAGTGGATTTCTTCATGTGGGGCTTCATTTGTTTGTCTTCCTCTAGTGATATCATCCCCAAGTGAGATGGATCTTCAAGCATCATCTTAGCCACCAAGTAACCAGAAACGGACCAAGTTTGGAACTTCCGAGCCTGCTTCCCAATATACCGGCCGAGCTTCCCGTCATAATATTCGGGCCAGTGGTCCTTCAGCAAACGTCCTTCAGCAACTTCAATGGCCCGTCTAGCAATCTGGGGACGTCCAGTTTTGACGCTCGCAGCCGTCAGCAGCCACAGAAGCACTGCACAAAGCAAACAAATCTTATGTTTTTTGAACATAACACAATGGTATTTTGTACCCTGAGGAATACTATTAGTTGGGTTTTCACAATCGTTGTAAACTGAGTTAGTGGTCAGTATATTAAAAAAAAAAAACAAAAAACCCATGCTATGAGCTTGCTTTTGGGTTTGAAATAGATTTAAGATCACCCAATACTAGTTTCAGAGCCGAGTGTCTGAGGGTGGACATACACTCTAAAGTTTTGAAAAATGTCACTCACGTATATAAGTTTTTGACTAAAAAATTTAAACTATGGTTCAACTGTTGGAATTAATTAATATTTAATTCTCATAATTAGTGTCCTAATTAAAGTGGTCCATTTAAGAATCCAAATTTGATAAGGAATTATTTAGAAAGTTATTATTGGTAAAAGATTGTGAGGTAACCATATCCTACTTTGATGGATGGACGGTAGAGATTAATTGACTAATTAGGAAATTGGGTCCTCTCTCTCCCTATAAATAGTGAATGAATCCCATCAATTCATACACATTAAAATTACAACACATTAGGGTTTATAGGGCAAGAGGGAGAAACACTAGTTTTCAAAAGGGTTTTATTTTATTAAAGGAGGAGATTCAAGAACAATAATTTTGAGGTAGCTTCCGCATTCAGATTTTCAAAGCAATGGTTCAAAGTACGTGTTCTTAATTATATTATGTAAGTAGGCAAAATATGTGAATATCATGAAGATAAAGATCCTGTATATTTAATTAAATATTATGTGTTAATTTAATTATAAACTTACATGTGGTATCAGAGCTCAAGTTTGTAATCTCATGATATTCCATTATGATATTGCCGTTAATTGAATTTTGTTGCATATTTAATTATATATGTGTTTGAGAAAATTAAGAGAAGGTTATTCCCATATCAATATATATATATATATGCATAGATTTTGGTTTTTTATCCTCATTAAAATTCTTGAAAAACTTGCTCAAGATGGGATATTGAATATGTATTCACATTCTTGTATTATTGCGTTCAATAAAATAGTTTGAATGCAAACAGCATGATTAAGGATTTGAATCCCAAGGTTTGTATTAAGTTATGATTCTTTATTTTAAGTTGATTTTTCTGATTAAGATTCTTGGATAATCAACTGAAAATATATGTTAATACTGTGAAGACAGTGACTTAATTGCTAAAAAGAAATTAGGGAATTTAATGAATTTAATTAATTTTTTAAGGATGAGAGACGACTTGTTTTTAACATTACTGAATTATAATATATATATATATATATATATATATATATATATATATATTTTATTGATAAATGGCATGCCTTCTAAATTTAAAAAAAAATGCACTTAAGTTTTGTTATTATTTTTTTTTTATTTTGTTTTCCTTTATTTGTATTTTGGAAAACCTAAGAAAAAATAATAATATTCTTTTAATGTTTAATGATTAATTATTTTAGCCACTATTATTGATTCTAATATTCACATTATAAATAGTTTGGTGTTCACCACAGTACTCCAATCCATTATTGTAAATATTAAATTTAAGATTATATTTAATTCTAATATTCATATTATGATTGGATTAAATATTTCCATAGTATTTTTAATCTATTATTATGAATATTAGATTACTAAAATTTTATTCATACCATTTATGTTTTGGTTGCCTACAGGCCCAAATATGGTAATGAATGTTGGGTAGTTAATATATATATATATATATATATATATATATATATATATATATATATATATATATATATATATATATATATTCACGTTATGAATGGTTTGGTATTTACTGTTGTGCTCCAATCTATTATTGTGAATATTAAATTTATGGTTATACTTAATTCTAATATTCATATTATGATTAGATTAAATATTTACCATAGTGTTTTTTAATCTATTGTTATGAATATTATATTATTAAAATTTTATTCATGCATCTATATTTTGGTTGTCCACAGGCTCAAATATAAACGTGAATATTGAATTGTTGATATTTTAATTACTGTTTATTCAGTTATATAATTTGGTTGCCCACAGGTCCAATTATATTAATTGAATAATTATTATAGGGTGATAAATTATTTTATAAGAAAAATTATGGATATCCACAGATGTCATATTTTTTTTTAAATAATGTAGCACCCAATTAAATGTTCTTAAATATCAACAACTTTTGTTTCCTTACATAATTGTTATTTATGTGTTGTTATAAATGAAATAGATATGTAAGCGTATTTAATAAATATTGTAGTTACAAATCCTGTTTTATTTCATTCCCAAACCTCAACATCCCTAGATTTGATAATACTAAATTTCTTTTTTTGTTAAGTGGCATGAACAAACCAAGTTTAATTTGGGAGTTCTTGACCTTGATTTGTGTCTTTTCGTCAATGAACTTGCTGAAAATCTTATGACTAAACTAACCATTATGCGTTTTCATGATACTCGTACCATGAATGAACACATTATTAAGATGACCAATCTGACTGCAAAATTAAAGACTATGGGCATGATTGTGGATAAGTCTTTTCTCATCCACTTTGTCCTAAACTCTTTACTTCTAGAATAGGGACCTTTTTAGTTCAATTACTACACTATTAAGAATAAATGGAATGTAAATGAACTACATAGTATGTTGGTCCAATAAGAAGGAAAACTTATGTAGTAGAATGGTCATGTGGCACATCTAATAGTGAAAGAATGAGCTACAAAAAAATAAAACTGAAAAAGGCCTCAAGGGTGGCCCATCCAAGCTGAATGGATCTGATCAATTTGCCCCCAAAAAGGAAAATAAAGCGATAAGTGCCACTTTTGGAAAAGAAGTGAACACTTTCAAAAAGATTGCCTAAAATGTAAGGCATGGTTCGAAAATAAAGGTAAACTTATACTTTTAGTATGTTTCGAATCATTGATATTCCTTTTAATATTTAGTAGATTGATTATTATTCAAGTACTCATGTTTTAAACTCGATGCAAAGATATATATATATATATATATATATATATATATATATATATATATTGTTTATTTAAGATATCTTGCCTTATTATATTTAGAATTTTGGTAAATGTATTATACCAAATTACCCTTGAACATTTTTTCTCTAAATCATTTCTTACTTTGCATCATAATGTTAGAACTAAACGTGAGTTATCAGATGAGCATTCATATTACTTGTGATATAAAAGATTAGGTCACATATCTAAGAAAAGAATTGAGAGATTAATAAAGGAAGGAATTCTCTCAAATCTGGATTAGGCTGATTTTGATGTATGTGTGGACTGTATTAAAGGTAAACGAACCAAACATACAAAGAAATGAGCTATAACAAGTATCCAGCTTCTAGAAATAATATATACAGACATATATAGACCTTTTGTTAAACTCCTTGAATGTTTCGGTGTTTGTGCACAATACACAATGCCAAATAGAATAGTGTAGCTGAAAGGCACAATCGTACCCTTATGGATATGGTTAGAAGTATGATGAGTAATATAAGATTACCTATATCCTTGTGGATGTATGCTCTTAAAACTACTGTGTATGTTTTAAATAAGGTTCCTAGTAAGGTAGTTCCAAAGACACCTTTCGGACTGTGGAAATGATGGAAACCCAATTTAAGACATTTGCTTGTTTGGAGTTGTCTAGCATAAGTAAGAATTTATAATCCACATAAAAAGAAACTGGATCTAAGAACAATTACTTGTTTCTTTATTAGGTATCCAGAAAAATTAAAAGGATATAGATTTTACTGTTCTAACCATATTATAAAAATTGTTAAAATTAAAAAATGGCAGATTCATTGAGAATGGTAAAATTAATGGGAGTGGTAAAGTTAAGGATCAAATGAATGATTAGCAACTTAATGATTTTTATAATGAGACTATAACCACTGACCTTATTATAGATGCACCACAGGAAGTAGCATTTAGATAACTGCTATTTCAGATGACTATGTGGTGTATTTACAAGAATCTGAGTATAATATTAGGGATACTGATGATCCGGTTACATATTTAGAAGCCATTAATAGTAATGATTCTACTAAATAGATTGATGCCATAAATGATAAAATAAAATCTATGGACTCCAATAAAGTCTAGAAGTTAGTCGAATTGCCTAAAGGACATAAAAAAAATCAGGTGTAAATGAGTTTTTAAAACCAAACGCGATTCTAATGGCAATATCGAATGACATAAAGTTAGACTTATAGCCAAAGGTTTTAATTAATGTGAAAGCATTGATTATAATGAGACTTTATCTCCTGTATCAAAGAATGACTCTTTAAGAATCATTTTAGCACTGGTAACTTATTTTGATCTAAAGCTGCACCAGATGGATGTAAAAACGGCTTTCTTAAATGGGAGTTTAAGATAAGGAGTCTATGTGACACAACCAGAGTGCTTCATAAAAGAAAGAAAAGAAAATATGGTTTGTTTATTAAAGAAGTCGATATATGGACTTAAACAGGCTTCTTGACAATAGTATCTTAAGTTTTATGATACTATTACTTCATTTGGGTTTAAGAAAAATACTGTTGATCGGTGTATATACCTGAAAACCAGTGGGAGTAAATTTTTGTTTTTAGTACTGTATATTAATGACCTACTTATAGCCAGTAGTGACATTGGTTTACCATAGAAAACTAAAGATTTTTTTTTTTTTTTTGAAAAACTTTGGAATGAAGGATAAATGAGGGGCATTCTTTGTGATAGAATGGATCATGTGAATTTTTAGGATTGTCTCATAAAGCCTATATTAGTAAAGTTTTTGAATGTATAATATGCATAATTTTGACTCCACTATTGTTCTAATTCAAAAGGAGAATAAGTTCAACTTAAGTTAATATCCCAAAATGAATTGGAACATAACAGTATAAAAGATATTTCTTATACTTCTATTCATATGAGTTTAATGTATATATCGATTTGCATTAGGCCAGATATTTTGGGATGTTATATAGATACCAAAGAAAATTAGGATTTGATCATTTGAAAAACTGCAAATAAAGTTTTAAGATATTTGCAAGGCATAAATAATTACATGCTCACATTTAGGAGGGCCAATCACTATAAGGAGATTGGATATTGAGACTCATATTTTGGAGGATGTGTTAATAGCAGGAAGAGCACTTTTTATTATGCGAGAAGGGCTGTTTCATGGAAGAGCGCTACGAGTTATTACATCATCCACTATGGAGGCTGAGTTTATTGCTTATTTTGAGGCTACAAATCATGGTTATGGCTATAAAATTTTATTTCAGGATTAGGAGTTATAGATACTATTTCTAAGCCCTGAAAATTTACTGTGATAATGTTACAGTAATTTTCTTTTCAAAAAAATGATAGGTATACTAAGGTGGTCAAGCACATTAAGTTAAAATACCTATCTGCTAAAGAAGTTTAGAAATAACGAATGTCAATTGAACACATTAGTACAAGTGTTAACATAGCAAATCCACTTACGAAAGGGTTATCTCCAAGAACATTTATGCAGCATGCTAAAAATACGGATCTTAAGAATAGCAAATAAATTAATTAATTTGTGGATTGCTTAGTGCTTGTTTATTTGATATTATGATTTTGATATCTATTAAGGATTTTATGAATTTATAAATTTCTGTCTTACAATATTTGTTTACATGCATGTGATTTGTTTAATGTGACAGAAATAGTCTTTTATAAAGACATTATGGGACCATTAACGATAGCTCACCTTATAGACCTTGTTAAATAAATTGTTGATGACGTAGTACATGGAAGGAACCATGCTCTTAATTTTTATATATAATTTTAAAATTAGAAGGTTAACTGATTGTATCATTTATACATATATATTAATTTATTTTTTATTTACTAAATATAATTTATAATATAAGTTATAATTTTTTTATCCACGGACTTAAAATCCTGCCTTCCTTCTTGATCAAAGTCATTGATCTTAACCCACCAAAAGAAATGGATTGTCACCCCCTCCAACTCAAGGCGCAGTATGTAAAGGGCTGATAGACAATTTATAAGTTTGAGAAAAAAACTCACCCCGCTCAGAACTCGTAAAAGCTCACCTGGCCAAGATCCTCCATTGTGATAGCTCCAGCTCGTATTCTTCGGATCACAGCCAGTTACGATCCTCCACGAATGACTTTCCATCGCGGGATAACAGATCTTCAATGGCATTTCTCCAATCAACTCTTGCCACCGTTCTTCAATCAGGTCCATTATTGCCGAAGCTTGTTCAGGGGTTGCTAAAGAAGACAGAATCGCCACGCAGTTGCCCAGGCAAAACCAGCGAAAGTCCATTCTGGCAGGACTCACGTTCCCTATGAAGTAACCGCCACGAATTGGCATGAAATCGAACACCCAATCCGGAAGAGAGTCCGGTATTACATTAAATTTGTTAACCGCGGTGTGAGAGTACTCCTCTGTCTTGTACCGATATATGTCGTTAAGTTGCTTCAAGTCCAGCCAAAAGTAACTTCGCATGTGGTAGCTTAATGCATGAAGGCGTTTAACTATTCTGTCAGCAAATTCCTTGCCCTCCTCGTCGTGCTTGAGTAGTTGCAGGGCACATCTTAGTGCCATAAAGAAGAGTGCTTGTATTTCAATGGGATATCCATAAATACCCTAGACACGGTTTTAGTTAAAATACGGCTAGAAAGGAAGTTCATATTTCTACAAAATTTCTATACCCGATTGAAGAGACTGCAAAAGACTCACCATTCTGCGATCAATCATGCAACAACCATCGGCACAAAGCAGAGTCGGGAAAGTGTCAAAACCTTCAGACAGGCATAAAGAGAGAATGAGACGCATTCCCCTCTGGCATTCGGGCATTTCAGCCAAAGAAGTGTCCCCGGTGGACTTTGTGTACGCGCGAAGTAGGATAATCCACCAAAACCCAGAATCGATCGGTGCAACTCTACCAATTGCACTTTCACCGAAATCTGCGAGTACGGTCTCAAAGTTTCGAACAGGGTCGTGAAGTATTTTAAAACTTGCTGGCATAACTCCTTCTCCCAACTTGAATTGATCGACCCTCTTCTCTAGTGATTGGAGGCGAAGGGTCTTCGAAATAAAATTCTTGACTATTTCAGGCTCTCCGTTCATGAGAAAAGCCAAGGCACTTGGGACAAAATCTCTTACAAATACCTGCCAAGCTAAGTTAAAAGTTAGAACAATGCAGACATTAAAGTTAGAACAATGCAGACATTAATCTAAAGCCTCTTCCTCGTCCCAATGAAGTTATTTCAACACCCCTTTTCACATGCAATCCCAATTTGCATGTGGACTAGAGACAAGTAAATCAAATTAAATAAGGTGCACCAATATAAGTAAACAAAATACACAACAATAAATGGAGAATAATAAGATTCAAACTCAAAATCTATTGAAACTAGAGTTCTGAAACCATATTAACTCACTAATTGCCCCAAAACTTAAATTATTAGGAAATGAATCTAATAATGTATATAAGTTATTTCAACAAAAAATGAGACAGTTTCCCGCCTGAAATATACTAAGCAAAAACCATAAAAGAAGTCAAATATTGAACAGGACATGAAAATTAAATAAGTGGCTTCACCTGATCATAGTTGAGTTCTTCTACGGTATGGTCCAAAGCAGCAATTGTCCCAACTGGTCGCCCGCGGTAATGAACTATTGAACGTCTCAAGGCCTCCCACGCCTCAGAGATTATGGGATGGGGGTCGAAGCTGCTTGAGGTAGGAGTGTTAAAGCCAGACCTTCGATAGGGAGAATAAACATTTTCAAGGGTACTGTCGAAGACACGGGAAGCGTTATCGGAGCTTCTGTACGGATTGGGTGGTGGAGATAAAGAGATCGACATTTCACTAAAGGACCTCTCATCAAAGGATCTATTCCTCTCTATGTGAATGGGTCTTGGCTTGTCCAACAACTGCAAGAAATCAGTATCTCCAATTTCGAATATTGAGGATCCTCCATTACCATGTTTGGCATGCCCATTTTGAGATGTATCCATGGAAGAAGGAAACGTTGGCATCTTATTAGCTGTTTAGAGTACTTTAGTAACAGTTTATGGCTTCGAATATCTACACTGGATCAAAACCACATATAATTTTCAGAATTAATGGCATGTCAAACCAAATCCTCATAAGCTAAATACACAACCCATTAACATTTTGTAAGAAATTGGTGATAAAAACTGTCGTGACCGGTGAGTAAGCATTATGCACTAAGGAAAATACTACAAAACTTTTTTAAGCAAGCCCATGACGAATAATGTATTAATTAGCAATTGTTAGATGCAGGAAAGTGACAAGTTTCGAAACTACTTCTTCCCTCAGTAGGTTTCTTCTTTGAGTTTTATATTGTTTAATTTAATTTTGTTTTTATCCTTAACCTTTTAAATCTTATTTCTTTTTATTTATTTTGAATAGTTTTGACTGTTTCTTGCAATGGTAATAGGTTTCTTTTAAGTAGGGGTGTCCGTTAATTTATTTGGTTCTATTTTGGAGTGAATTGAACCAAAAACAAAAAAAAATTTTGATTTACAACAAATGGAACCGAACCGATCAAATAAAAGGTTCAATTTCCAAAAAAGTTAGGTTCCAAATTCGATCAATTCAGTTTTAAAATTTTTATGTTATACTAACTATATGTTAACATATTTTATAGTTTTATTTAATTCAAATTTTTGACACCAAAACAAAATTTGAAATCATTTTAACCAAATTTAAATGATTAGGTTCAAAATTTTAATTTTAACCGAATTGTGGTCATCCCCTATTTTTAGTCACATATCATGAGTTCTCTCCAAGTACTTTTAAATAATACAAATTCTATCTTTTATAATATGTCTCTTTGCACTCTTTGTCGCTTTACACTTATTTTGGAGCCAATAAGACTGACTATTCAAAAACAATTTCTTGCGTAACAATCAATAGATTTCGGGACAATAAAAATTCTTGTCAGACTTATGCAATATGACTATAACTAATTGTTAATTTGAAAACGAGAAAGGGTGAGTCTTTCACTTTTTGATACAAAATGTGACTATTTATATAGTTTTTACAAGTATATATGTGTGGTTCAAACATCTTCTTTAAGATTTCCTTAATTATCAAAAGATATAGGATAAAGTAGAGTAAATTAATCTTTAATCAGTACACTGAAATTAAACACCAATAAAAATAGAACTAACTTAATTTACTAATTTTCAAGAAGAAGTAGAATGAATAAAATCTATTAATCTTCAATGAATTAACCGAAATCAAACACAATTGAAGTAGAACAAACAAAGTTTACTAATCTAGGATAACATAAAGCAACTAAGTGGCTGATTGAACTTTGTGATTGTAACCAAACAAAGCTCACAAGAATCCAAAGAGTGAAGAGCAGCAATTTGAAGTGTTGTATCGTTTACATTCGACGTCTCAATTAATGCAATATTCAAAAATATCGAATCAGATTACCATGCACATAGCAAAACAATATTTGACTCCGAATTGATTGTACATATACACATACGTATCCAAATTAGCCGTTAAGATTCAAGAATCAAACCTCATAAGTGCTCTCGGGGCGAGGTGAAGACATCAGTGAGTAGAAATAGAAACGAAATTCAGACATTTTGTTTGCTGTGACTATATATATATATATATATATGCAATTTTAACCGGCCAAGGGAAGTCGAAAGTGACTGGATAAGCCGGTAAATCATCCGTTTGCGAGATGGAGGGTGGCTGACACGTAGGAATCTCGGGAAATCCGTGAACCATCTTGGGGGAGCTTGTTTCGTTGTCTTTCTGATATCGCAGAAATATCCGAAAGTAGGATAGCACTGTCCGAAATTTGTTTGGGAGTAATCGACGCTCGTGTATACAATAGCATGTACTCGCTGCGAATTTAGGATTTCGTCTACTCAAATTACCAAAATGCACATGGTGAATCTGTGAATATTGCCACCTTCGCTATAAACGAGAGCCTAGTTTTGGATATATCCATGTAATTTTCTATCGAAAGAATCGCGCCGGTGGTGAATCGTGGGACGACACGTGGCTAAATTTGTTGTGGTTGAGTCCTATCGGGCCCTCTTAGATGGGCTTTCCGGGCCGAAAATCTGAGGAAGAGTATCCAAGACTTTTGGGGCATGTGGGTAAAGTACAAATGCTTACAGCGTAACAATTCTCTTTATTATTTGTTTTTGTTTATACTTCAAATTTTTTAAAAACTAACCCCCAAGAAAAAAAAAAAGAAAAACACTTTTTGCTTGTTTTTATTTTTTTTATTCCAAGAACAATAATAGTTTGTTCAAAATTTTATGCTATGAACAAAGAAATCATATTTCTAGGCCTATTTTTTTTATTTCATAAATATTTTGTCAATTTTAAGCATTAAATAGATCACTTTGTCAATTTATGTTACATTTATTAAATTAAAATTATCAGTTAATAAATAATATAATATTACAATAATTTATTTTATTAAAATTATAATTAACTACTATTAAAATAATGATATAATTAACATTTTTTATTTTATTAAATTAAATTTTAAAAATATGAATTACATATTAAAATTATTTATTGTATTGAATATAACATTAATTACTATTAAAATAATAATTTATGATTGAATATATCTTATTTTATTTTTAATCAAAATAAGTACACAATAGAATGATTTTTTTATTGAAATGTATTATTAAATTAATTTTTAAAAAATATTAATTCATTACCAAATTATGTTCTTTATTGATATATTTTATTAAATGAATTATTATTAAAAATGGATCTTTTATAAAATTAAATTAATTAAATTTAATATATTATTTAAACCATATCTTAATTAAAATAATTTTACAAAAAAATAAATATTTTATTAGAATAAAGCTAACTACTATAAATAAAATTCTATTGCCAATTGTTTTTCTCTTTTTATTTTGAAAAAAATCAATTAAAAAGATTAATAAATATTAACAAACAAGTCCTTTTTTTTTTTGAAAGGTGCAAACCAGCCCTTAAGATTTGATAGACTAAAAAAACCACAGGAAGCAACCACATCTCATCCTATTAGATATATCTATTTGTTTGCCTTAATCTTTTTATTTTTTTATTTTTATTTTTTAAATTCAACAAGGAGGCATGATCTCCTCTTCCTTAAGTGGCGTTTGAGCCACTGAAAGTAAAATAAAAAAATTATAAAAAATTATAAAAATTATTAATTTTTTTAAAAATTTTTTAATCAAATTTTATCATATGTCATTTTTATATTAATTTTTTTTTACCCTCCCAACATCACCTTAATCCGATGACATCCAAAAAAATTGATTGAAAAACAAATTAAAGTTAAAAAAAATTAAAAGATAGAGGAAGCACTTCCATTTTCGGTAAGTAATTATTAATATTTATTACGCCTTTAGATTAGAAATTCTAATCAAGAAAACACTTAAAGAACGAGATTAAGTCGTCTGCAGCTCATGGCTCCTTATTTATTATTATTATTTTTATTTATTTATCAATTATTGTTACTATTTTTATTTTTTGTCCCCATTTGTCTATTTTAGACGGCGTTTGATTGGCTAAAAATCAACAAAAATCTCTGAAAATTTCTAAAAATCTCTAAAATTTTCTAACACATTTTAATTATCTCGTACTTCGTAAAATCTCTATAAATTTTTATATATATCTACATATCGCAATAAATTTTTACAAATCTCAATACTTTTTTTTACAAGTTACAATAACTTTTTCACAAGCCTAATAACTTTTTAACAAATTTTAACAAATTTGATATAAATTCGTGAGAACGGAGTGAAAAAATCATTTACACAATTTTTCTCTCTAACTTTTTATCGCAAAAGTCTAAAAGTTGCATTATTCATTTTTAAAAAAATATATAATTTTAGTTAAAAATACCAAACATTAAAAATTATCCCTAATTATATATATCTTTTTTTAATTTTTTGCTTTTTTTCTCAACCTCTTCAAACGCCACCTCAAATAACAAGTAGAAAAATTCAGATCTCGTGCCAACGTGCGCGTGGCGTGATGACCCATCTGCCACCGATACCCTTTTGCCTTTACACCGGACCTACTCCGATCCATTAACTAGGAAGAGAAAGATCCGATGCATTACGAATTGTTAAATTTTTAAATTTGATCCAACGATTTATGGTACACCAGACCTACTCCGATCCCTATTAACTTCACCTGTCCGTTAAGCGTTTTTTCGAATTTAACGGTAACCATCTGCCACCGGTACCCTTTTGCCTCTATTAACTTCACCCGTCCGTTAAGCGTCTTTTTGAATTTAACGGTAACTTTTGCTTTCTACTCTCTTCAAAGATCTGAAATCGAAACACTTGTTTCTCCGTCTCCGGTCACACAATGGGCACACTAAATGGCTCTAACGCCTCTTCCGATCGTCCGAAATGGCATAAAATTTTCAACGCCCTCGTCCACATTTTACAAACACAACAGACACAATCCGAGTCTCTCGAAAAAGAGTTCAAGTTTCTCCAAGATCGGTCTCAATTGCAGTACAATCGACGGGTCTCTGACGTTTACGTATACAAAGATCAAATATCTCAGGTAAATCCGAAACTTATTCGGTGTTTTGCTGTTGTTGTGGCTGATGTCAATTTGGGGTTTTTAAGTTCTTGTTGATTTAGGATTTCTGGCAAGTAATTATTAATCTGTTATTCAGTTATATTGTTCAGATGAAGAGTGGTTTTGCAGTTCCAGAGATGACCCGCAATGTTGAGGCGGCGAAGTTTGATCTGCTGTTCGGTCTAAAGCAGAGGGAAGCTTTTATGCACAAACTCAAGTTAGGTTAGTTCAATTGGGCTTGCCATTTTTTATTTCTTTCAATTGGGCTTGATATTTTTTATTTCTAAAAGCCAGTGTATCATTTGACGTAATTGTTTTAGGTATATTTTTTATTTTATATTTTTTTTAAAATAAAGAAAACAGTTGTAAAAGTATTTAGATGCTTGGATTTTTTTTTAAATTTATTTTAGAAAATAAAAAATAAATTTATACATAAAATACAAAGAAAAATTTTAAAATAAGAGAAATAGAAAATGTCAAACCAAATACGTTTTCTATTTTCTATATTTTGAGATTTTTAAAACATAAAACACGTAAAAGAGAAAATAAAAAATAAAAAAAAAAATGCAACCAAATGCTACTAAGTGTATGGTCAGTTGAACCCTCTCTTCCTGTAATTGCAGATAACGCACGCAGTGATTTGGCAGATTTTAAAGTATGGTTCGACTACCTCTCTAGTAAATCATGGGAAACAAATGTACGTCTGATTGCATTTTTTGTTTCTTTTTTCCCTTAATAATTTCGTTTTCTGAAAGAGGTCTCGGTTCTTAAATTTTCATTTGCAGGAAAATGATTCCGGGAGTGGCTTTATTCGGAACCAGAACAAAAACATGGAGAGTGATCTAACTCAGCGGTTGACGAGTAAAAGCACTGAGGTTGAACAGGCGAATGAGAAGATACAGAAACTTCTCGCAAGTTTGGAGCAGTTGCAGTCGTTAAACAGCGAAAAGGATAGAATGATATTAACGTTGAAAACTAGCATGGCTGAGCTTGAAGCTTCCTCAATAACAAAGAGTGAAGAAATTTCAAAACTTTCAAGAGAATTGAAGCTGTTGAGGGAGGATAGAAGCAATTCTGCTGCACCTGTACTACGCAGTCGCTCAGCAGAATCTCGCTTGGAAGACAGGAACAGGAGCACCAGTGCGACGAATATAACTCCTAAGAAAAAACCACGAATTTCTGGGAAGGTGATTGAGAATTTCTCGAGAAAATAACTTCACGGGACAGAAATAATCAATGTTAGTTAATAATAAATATATAGTTGTACATTGCTTATTATTAAAGTCTACATTTTGATGCAGGGATGCGAGAGTTCAAAGAGAAAAGCAGTGGATGGCATTCTCATTTCAGAGCCTCCTAAATTGTTCCCTTCCGCATTCAAGGTTCCTAAATTGAAGAATTCATCTTCTCGTCATGTAATTTGATCTCTCCTCCAATCATTGAAGAGTTCATTCTAGGCAGCTAGATCTGTGCGTATGTATATGTTTATTGAGTTTTTACCCATTGTTGATCTTATTTCTTCTCCATTTAATTTGTGTAACTTCACTTCATTATTATTATTATTATAAGAACACCTAAACATCACATTATGATGGGGAAGGGAGAATCGAACTCGGGACATTCCTATGTAACTGATTTGGGTTTGCCTCGTTGACGTAATTCTTATGTATTTTTTGTTTAATAGAAGAATACATTTGGCTAGTTAAAAATAAATAAATAAATAAAGAATATATTTGGCTTTGCTATCAAATAATAGTGTAAAAATATGGTAAACAAATAAATATATTTTATATACTTATCAAAATAATATATTTCATATAAAACTAGAAATTAAACTTAAAATTTAATGTACTGCTAAGTTTACTTTAATCAATTTCAGGTTAAATGTTTGAGTCAAGGAAGATGTGCCCTAATAAGTTACAAACAAATAATATTTTGCATGAACTGGATTAGGACCGCAAAGGGCAACCCTGTGCCCTCACAATTAGATACAAATTGAAAAAGAAAGCGAATATATTTTTCTTTTAACAAAGTTTCACAATCTGTGTTATGATGGGAAATAAAAATAAACTTAAGTAAACTAAGAGGAGAAGGGTGACCAAGATGAGAGTGTCAAGTCTGAAATGAGCTGTTATGAGTAGGAGAGAGAGATGTGGCCTGCTTTGCAGGTGGTTGAGTCCATTGCGTTCCGCACCACTCTAATCAACTTCCATAAAGTTTTGTCCTGAAAGGCACATGGAGGCAGGGAAGAAAATACGACGTCACGTGGCGGTAGTGCCCATGGTTTTAAAAATCAGACCGGATCGGCGGGTTCAATTGGTTGAACCGGGAATCGGTCCAAGAAACGGTCCGGTCCCTGGTAAAACCTGGTGGAGAGTTGAACCGCCCTAAAATTGGTGACCCACTGGTTCAACCGGCGAATCGGTACCGATTTTGCCAGTTGAACCGAGCTATTTTTTTTATTTTTTTGAATGGTAAAATAAATAAACTAACATGCATTAGGTTAGAATCAAACTTGGGACTATTTTGTGGTAAAGTACTATTTCTTACTGAACCATTGATACTTATTGTTTCTTATTTTTGCTTAGTTTTACTTATATAATATATTAGTTTTAAGTAATTTTATTTTACAACACATTTTGTTGACACTGTTTATTAGTAAAACAAAATAGAATAGAAGAATAAGTAAAAAAATATAAGTTTTTAAAATTATTATATAATTTTAACATATTTTTATATTTTATTTATTTATTCAAATATATTTATGACGTCACGGTTCAATTCCGGTTGAAACGACGGTTGAACCACTAACTCGTGACCCGGTCAGTTTTTCAGTTCGTTGAACGGTCCAATTTTTAAAATATTGCTAGTGACTTTGGAGATAGAAAGAAAATTAAAGTAAAAAACAAGAATGTGTAAAATATTATAAAATGTGACACTAGGAGCATATTTGGAGTTTCAAATTTTTTTCAAAAAAATTTTAAAAAATTCTAAAACGTTTAACTTTCTTCAATTAAAATTTGTCACATATCACTTTTACATCACTTTAACATCTAAGTGTAAGGTTTTGTCCCTTATGCTATTGACAACATATGATTACCCGAGAGCAAACGAATGAGTATAATTAGTATTAGGAGAAAAAGGAATTAAAAAAAAAAAAACACAAATATGGGATTATTTGATTTGATTTTTTTTTCTTTTGGTAGATTTTAGTTGTATTATTCACATGCTTAGAGAAAAATAAAAAAATATATTAAAAAAAAAAAACTATACAAGAGTATGAAAAATTATCTCGAGTAAGTATTATTTTTTGTTTTTTACCAAATCATCTTGCTTGATAAAATCGCTCATTCATTAAATTATTTTGTTTTTGATCCTGTAACTAAAATATTTTGTACGTAGTGTTTATTATCTTACATTTTTTATTATTACTCATTAATTAACTTCAATTCAATCGATTTTGATATATTACTATGGTAATGAATATTATCATCCTATGTTTTTATCAATTCGAAAAAATAGATTTATATTTTTTAGAATTCCTATAATTTTTGGTATTGCGATGATTTTAGACCATATATATGAGTAATAATATTTTGTTGAACTATTAAACATGCTATATGGTAGTGGGAATGCTAAAACCTAAACACGTATAATTAAAAAATCTTTGGTAAAATTGATTCATAATTGTAGTGAAATTTCCACACGCAAGTGGCTAGCACATCCTATTCCAATGTTGACCCAATTTTGCAATGACTAATATTGTGACTGATAACATCTTTTATTAGTAGCACATCTTCATTGGAATACAATGTTATTTGGATCTATTCTTCTACAGTAAAAGATGATGAATAATTTGATTTTTTTGAGCTAATGGAAGGTACAACAACATCGATTTTCAGTACTTACTTCTATAACTCACATGTTATGTGCTAATATTTTCAATATATACAGTAGCATCTGAAGAAGTTTTTTGTGTTATCAGATATATTTTGGTGAAAGATGAAGTGAACTAACACCTAAGATAATAGAGACACTCATGTGCCTACGAGATTGGTTTCTTACAAATGAACGATGACAACATGCGATCCAACCAGAACAATTACAACATGATTTAAAATCAATATAGTTGGGTCAAATAGAAGAAAATAGTAATAATGAATAACTTATGTACATTATGAAAGTGTTTGGTAGCAAAATTTTTAGTAAAAAAATAACTAACTTTTGATATTTGAGTATTTGGCAAACCACCAACTTTTGTCACTTTTCTGCTCTACTACAATAATTTCTTAATCCAAAAATTACCAAAAGTTGCTAAAGATTACTAAAAGTTGCCAAAAATTTTACCAAACACTCAAAAGTTGTTAAAAATTACTACTTGCTTCACCAAACACACTAAAAATTATAACTAGTAATTTTTGATAAAAAAATACCAAAAATTGTTAAAAGTTGTGCCTCCAAATACCTTCTATAAATAGAATAAATATTTGTAAATAATAGTCAGACTTATAAGTGCTAACTTAGTTGGGATGTAAGAGACTTGAAATTATACACTTAGTTATTTACTTTATTATTATACCGTTATAAAATTGTGATTATTAATTTTTATTTTTCAATGTAATTAAAATTTAGTTATTTATCTATTAATAAAATGTATTCATTTAATTGTTCTAATTTTATTGGCAACTATTTTTTTATTTTTAAATGTTATTTTTGTAAATAAAAATTATTTATTACAAAATTAAATGCAATTGAAATTGCATTAATTTCTGTGATTAATAAGAGATTAACTTGAGTGTTCGACCATTTTTTTTTTTTTTTTTGGGTCTCTAGTGTTCGAACATTCTCAATTGGTTAGTTGTGCACATATACTTTGAGAACATAATATTTTATATGTGTTTAATCAATAAAAATTAGATGTAAATTTTATAATATTTTTTATGTTGATCATGTATTGAAAAAGCACATAAATTTAAACAGATGAAATAGTTGGTCGTAGAGTTGGCTATTAGGGCCCAACGTGTGTCAACTAACTCCATTCCGTTCCACTCTTATCAGCCATTCAACGCTCGTGACTGCCCGGGTTGGTAGCTACTCCAATTGATGGCATGCTTACTGGCCATGCAGGTACCAAAAAAGATAAAAAAAAGAAAAAAGGAAAAAAAAAAACTTCTTTAATTATATAACTAAACTATATAAACGAATACTAGACAGAATTTAATTACAGAATTTAATTATATAATTGAACTATATATATACTAATACTAGGCAGAACAACGAGGTAGCTGCGATGAGTGGTAGTTGAACCTCCACGCGCCCCCAGCCCCTCTTAGGGCATGTCATATAAAATCCGATTGAAGCAGTGATTCTTTCATCAATTAACCCATTGGATCTCTCCGTCGACAGTGTAGACAGAGAGAGAGAGAGAGAGAGAGAGAGAGAGAGAGAGATGGCACCAACCACAACGCTCACAGCTCTCGCCGGAGAGAAGACCCTCCAGTCCAAGTTCGTCCGAGACGAAGACGAGCGTCCGAAAATTGCTTACAACCAGTTCAGCAATGTAATCCCGGTGATATCTCTCGCCGGAATCGACGAGGTGGAAGGCCGGCGATCCGAGATTTGCCGGAAGATTGTGGAAGCGTGCGAAGACTGGGGGGTTTTCCAGGTCGTCGATCACGGCGTCGACGCCGGCCTCATTTCCGATATGACTAGACTCGCTCGCGAGTTCTTCGCTCTCCCTCCCGAAGAGAAGCTCCGGTTCGACATGTCCGGCGGCAAGAAAGGTGGATTCATTGTCTCCAGTCATCTTCAGGTACCATTAATTTAATTTAATTTCTTACTGTAACTAATTGGTTGTCATTTCTTGCTAAATATGGATATTTAAAAAAAATGTTATGCTTTTGGTGTGTAAATTAATTAATAAATAATTGTAAATTTTGACTGTCTTTTTGTTTCAAGATTTTGGAGCTTTTCTACAACAAGTGGATTATTTTTGTAGCTATTATGTTTGCAATAAAAACATATTTTTAAGTTTTCTTTTGTAAATTTATTTTTTTTAATCTAAATAATATTTTTTAAGTAAAAAAATATTTTGATATAAAAAATTAAATAAATAATATCGGCTTAATTATGTTTGCAATAAAAACCCAATTTATGTTGTTTGAATACTTTTAAAACACATTTTTGTGATTTTGATCTTAGAAAAATTATTTTTTGGGAAGTATTGCCTTTCGATTTTTTCCTTATCTATTTTTTGTTAAAAAGGTTGTTTTATTTAATACATAATAAACTTTTGATTTTTTTTTCCTTATCTTAAAAAGGTTTTTTTTTAAGATAAAAAACTTTTGATTTTTTTCCTTATTTATTGCGTGTTAAAAAATTGTTTTTATTTTATATATAATAAGATTATAATATAAACAAATAATTTTTTTTATTAAAATTATAAATAACAAAATCTAAAGAAAAATGAAAAATTAAATTAGTTTTTTCTGGCCAAAAATAAAAGTTGCTGTTGCTTTGTGAAACTAATCAATGTAGGGGGAAGCAGTGCAAGACTGGAGAGAAATTGTGACCTACTTCTCATACCCGATAAGGGCCCGTGACTATTCGAGATGGCCCGACAAGCCGGAAGGGTGGAGGGCCGTGACGCAGTCCTACAGCGAGAAGCTAATGGGCCTGGCCTGCAAGTTGCTGGAGGTGTTGTCCGAGGCGATGGACCTTGAGAAGGAAGCCCTAACAAAGGCCTGCGTTGACATGGACCAGAAGGTGGTTGTCAATTTCTACCCGCCATGCCCACAACCCGACCTCACTCTCGGACTCAAGCGACACACGGATCCGGGTACCATCACCCTGCTCCTCCAGGACCAGGTTGGCGGGCTCCAGGCCACTAGAGATGGGGGTAAGACTTGGATCACGGTTCAGCCCGTGGAGGGAGCTTTTGTTGTTAACTTGGGTGATCATGGTCATGTAAGTAATTCACTCTTTTATCACTTAGTTTCTTATTGTATAATTCAAGTATAATGATAATATCAGAACAAGTATTGTTAATGTTAGAACAAATTTGATGACTCTTTATATATTTACCATTGTAATGTATTAATTACGTTACGGCATTATCACCACCTTCAATTTAGAAATTATAAATATGCGTATTGTTGCTCTGCTTTGAGATCAAATTTGAGTGGGAACAGATTTGTTGATGTGAGCAGTATCTGAGCAATGGGAGGTTCAAGAATGCTGATCACCAAGCAGTGGTGAACTCCAACTGCAGCAGGCTGTCAATCGCTACATTCCAGAACCCAGCACCGGAGGCGATTGTGTACCCACTGAGGGTCAGGGAGGGGGAGAAGGCAATCCTTGAGGAGCCAATCACATTCTCAGAGATGTATAGGAGGAAGATGAGCAAGGATCTGGAGCTTGCCAGGCTGAAGAAATTGGCTAAAGACAAGGGACTGCAAGATCAGGAACTGGAGAAGGCCAAGCTGGAGTCGAACACCAAAGGCACTGGAGAGATATTTGCTTGATTGCGTTCTGTTCCCTAAATGTTTGCACTTGTGATTTGTTGTTTCACTATATCATAATTATATAAGGAACATGTAACTTCCGCGTGGCGGTTCTTTTTTGTGGGGAAATAAATTCTGCTATGGTTGATGCCTCTTGCTCTTATTGTTCATATTGGCTCATCTACATGGGTTAGGTTTGGAATTGAGGAAGCCCCCAAGCATAAATGAATCCAGAAGATACTGTTTCATAAGGCATTCAAGAGCAAATTTGCCGATAATTGTCCCCCCCCCCTTTCCACATGATATATTTTTTTTAACCTGGGGGGGGGGTGAATTTGTGGAATGGAAATTCCTTCTAGAGGTCTAGTTGTTATCCCATTCTTCCCCTTGGTTTTGAGAAACCCAATGCTAAGAGAGCTCCATCAAGATTGACCATTAAGGTTTGTTGCGCAGGCCTTTTTGGTCTTTTTATCTTCTTTGTGCTCATTTCAGTTGCAAATAAGTATTTACTGAACAGTAGAGTTTCTATGTTTCTGGTATCTTTGTTTGCTGTGGCTAAGCTGCAGAAAAAGAATAGCACGCTGGTGGAAGAGGAAAGGGATTTCAGAGGCTTAGCAGAAGGCATTAGCCCCCCTTTATATATATATATATTGCACATTTAGATTGCACTGTGTTGCGTTAATTTTGATGTTGGGTTTTGAACAAGAAATTCTCTGCTTTAATATTGTAAGTGGAATAGGAAGGATTACGAGGAGACAGGACATGAATGTCAAAGAATAGGCAACAAAAGCATGCTTTTCCTGCTGTAAAGAAAAACTCCCCTGCTTGTAGCTGCCAAGAGGAAACCACACAAAAAATTATATTAATCCAGTAAGAATTTAAAAAATATTATATAAATAATTAGTATACGTTGATTAAAGACTTGATAATAATACAATAATTAAATTAAAAGATATCGATCCCAATTTATTAGAATTTGTAATGATTCGTTAGTAGATGATTTTTTTTGGATCAATATATGACTAAAGAACTTATAATAATATATGAATTTTTTTTTTTTTTTTTTTTTACTAGGTTCACAACACAATGGAACCTAGAAAAGAACTCCTAAAATGATAAATGAAACTCTATAAAAACAATAAAGGATAAAATTCGTAATATTTGTGAAAGTTACAAACAAACAAATGACTAGGAAAAATCAAAAAATTAAAAATTTAGTATATGTATTTTTATTAAAATTTAAAACAATTAATAGATACGACAAATAAATATTACGATTTGATATTAAAAAGACAGCAATCTAAAAATTTTATAGTATTAAGGAAATCAAATATTTAAATTTTCACGAATAATATGTGATTCAATATAGGGTGTATTTAGAGTTGTATAAATTTATATAAATTTATAAAAGTTAGTGTCTCGTGATTTGTATAGTATGTAAAAAAAAATTTAAACTTTACAGTCTCGTAATTCGTATTTGTAGAGATTTGTAGAATTTTATATTTTTTTGTTTAATTTCAAACTAAGTAAATTAAATACATCAAACTTTAATATCTTTTTATATATTATGGTGTGTGATTTTAAACATTGTGAATTAAAATTTTAATGTAACGAAAGTTGAAGGTCATTTTCATAGTCAAAATCTATTAACTTAAATTTAAATTTTAAAATAGAAATTTAAGGACAATGTGACATGTGGTTGTTACCAAGTAAGTTTAAATATTGTAAATTTAGTATTTAATGTAATTAGAGCTGAATATCATTGCCATATTCAAAATCAATTACCTTCAAATTTTAAAATAAAAGATCCAATGACATTTTGTTGAAGCCTCTAAAATTTAATAATCAAAAATATTTTCAATTAACTTATGAAGCAATCATGTAAAATCTACATGTAATTTTCAAAATCAAGAAAATCAAAAAATTGAGAGATTTCGATTCAATTTTTAAGCTTTAAGGAGTTGGAATCAACTGTTATAATATAAATAATAGATTATTTTGTGAGCTCCACAATGTACTGCACATGAGTCCACCATAAATCCACGACTCTGATTCGACAATATGACAGTTTTTCTCCATTAAATTAAAAAAGTAGTGACTTCATTAAGTTAATAGTAATTATTAGAAATTATTAATATATTTTTAAATAAATAAATTATATTCTTTATATTTTAATAAAATTTAATTAAAAATTATTAATTTAAAATTCATAGTTATCCTAACCGGCGGGCTAACTGAACATTATTTATTTATTTATTTTTGGGGGGATGCATTATTTCTCATGTAGCAGTTTAAGCCTGTTTTTTTTTTTTTTTTTTAATCTCTGGCTAGATTGGGATATTTGGAGAATTTTCCACAATGGCATGTCCTGCATGTTTCCATTTGGAAAAAAATATTACTTTTTGAATGATACACTCAGCTCAACTATATGTCTTTTTTTTTTTTCCCTCTTTGGTGTTAAAGAGTTGAAAATAATTGGAAGAGTATTATTTATTTAAAAGTATTCAAGAATGTATTGTTACTAAAAATGTAAAACAAGAATATAAATTGATCAAATTAAAAAAACTCATACAATAATACATTTTCTACTCGGGTCAAATATAAAAATATTATTAAAATCATTCATATTTTATTAACCCTAAAGTCGTAATTTTATTATGTGTTTTTTGTTTGACCGGAATAGAAAATACATTTTTATATTGTATTTTTTAATTTAGGTTTCGTTTATTTCACTTTTGAAGAAAATACATTTCTTCATATTTAAAAAAATTTAAAATTGTAGGTAAAACTTTTTTCTCTAAAAATACTTTACATTTAAATAAATGGGGGCAAAACTTGTTTTTAGTTAGTGCTTTCATTAAAAGCACATTATTAAATATATATAAATAAACAATATTCTTTTAATTATTTAACTCATTAACGAAAAAAAAAAATTCATTTTGCCAAGTCATTTACATCATTTCCATTTTTAGGACTCCAATTACCAAAAAAAAGGATCGGCGCTTGACCACACGCGCCGTGTATGACCGTGAGATAATCAAGATTTATGTCATCAAAATTGATTCAGCTCTTTAGGAAGCGGGCACAGTATAGACTCCGCTGCACACTCACAAACCCCACATGTATAATCCAAAGGCATAAACCCTAGACCAACCTCCATCTTTCCTTGCTCGACACGTGGCATCCGCCACACACGCCTTCCCTGGATTTCTCTTATTAGCAACCTCTCTCCTCCAAACAAAACTCTCCCTCTCTCTAAATTCTACCCTTTTCCTCTCCCATTCTCTCTCATCTATCTGTATCTCTCTATCTATCTTCTTTCTTCTCTCTTTCAACTCGGTTTCTGTGTATGGGATGGTCTCTAGAGAAACAATGAAACAGAGCACCGGTATCAGTACTGTCCACCACACGCCCAGCTCTCTCTCGGCTTTGTTCGATGAATTTGAGATAGAGGTCTCCGAAGTCCTACTCAATCTTCCGAGTCTAATCTACAAATCCGAGTCTCGCTACCGATTTCGGGTCAGGTGGGGTGCTAAGCGGAGGAGATCTGCAATAGATTCGGCGCCGTCAACTCCGTCGTCGTCGTCGTTGTCCCCATCGCCGGCTCCTCCTCAGGGTGAGAGCGAGACACAGAGAAGGGCCAAACTCGTCAAGGTCGAGGCGTCAAGTCCCGCGACCCCACTTTCTTTCTCCCCGAGCGAATCTGATGAGAAGCCCAAACGCTCTCACAAGAAAGCTCTGAATAAAAAGGTACTTATTGTGCTTTCGTTGCTACGTCTCGTCACATCTCAAATCAGATTTAATTTTTGCCGTTCATTTCTCATCATTTTACTTCTTGTCGTTTTTGATACTTTTTTGCAGACGAGAGAGGAGTGGTTGGAGATTATAGAAAGTTTATCCCAGCAAAAAAAATTATTAAGTGGGGTGAGTTTGTAATTATTATGAATTTTGTGTGTTTTTTTTTTTAATTTTTTAATTATTTCCCTCAAAAGTCTCTGTTAATACAATTATCTTCTATTTTCTTTTCTTTTGTTTGATAAAATCTTCCTTACCTTACAGGAACTAGAGGCTGTGAAGAGCTATCACAAGAAGCTGAAGTCTTTTAATTTAGAGTTGAAAGCCAAGAGACACCAGGTAAATATAATAATTATATTGATAAGTTATTTCTACCCGTTTCTTTTTGTTTATTTATTTAGTTATTTATTGTTTGAGGTGGCGTGGTTAAATTTAATTTTTATTTATTTATTTATTTATTATTTTTTTACAGTTAAATTTTGGCCAAAGCTTTCTAAATCAACCCGTGCTCCAGTCTCTTTATGTTGAAGATCAAGATCATCGTTCTCAAATTCATTACGCGGCCCATCAACAACCGTGCATTGTTGATGATCGGACGGTGTATAGTTCACAGGCAAATGGAGATTTTCAGTGCTCATCGCATGGTCAAATGACTCAGGTTTCCTCTTTATCACCAGGGTTGGGATTGAATAAGATCAATCATACGAGTCCTGTTGGTATTCCTGACCTCAACGTAGCACTAGATGATGAGACTTCTGGGATGGACTCTCCACAACCGTTGGGTCCAATCAAAGCACTTGCAGTTGCAGATAACAGAGTCAAAGCTGCTGCAGAAGCAAGGAGGAGAAGAATGGTCAAGATTAGAGAGATGAAGAGCTCCATGAAACCACCGAGATGCAGATGACCCCTTTTGCCTTTTTCATCTCTTTTTTCCTTAATAATAACATCAGAGATTGGGGGGATGAGATTAATTTAGTGGTATTACCAGTGTTTGGGCTTTTAATTAATATCAATATTAATATTAATTTGGGTACCTAAAATGTAAATGAGAGAGATTTTGCATGATTTTCAGCATCCTTGTTTTCAATAATTATATATATATATATATATGGTTTTGAATTGACCTCTAGTTGAAGGCACAATTTAATTACTTTATCGAGGTTGTTTTGCAAAATTAAATGGGATTGTCCTGTCTCAGAACACATGATTCGGAATTAATACAAAAGGATTCTCAAATTGGAAATTAAGTTAACGTGATAGTATTATATATATATATATATATATACACACGCACACATAAAGATTTTGAACCTTTTTCGGCAGTGTTTGGTGATAATAGCTTGGGATGAAAACCTGTGTCCAATTGTACCCTACAGCACACTGGATAATCTATATTGAAAAAAAAAATGCATAAAGAATCATTGGAGTTGGTGATGGTTGTGATGGGTGATAATGGTGGCTGTGGAATAAAATGAAAATTTAAGAAAGTATATTTTTATGTTTTTGTAATTTTTAAAAATTTTATAAATAAATTTTTTCTAAATTAAAAATTGAAAACAAATTTATTTAATGAATTTTTATATTTAATTCTCAAAAAGACAAAATTAAAAATTAAAAATTTTATCAAACGAGACTTAAAGGTATTGTCAGTCAAATATGATTTGATCATCAGTTGGTCAATGATAATTGGTCGGAGAAGATATTAACGATCAAAAATATATTTGTTTAGTAAATGTTTAACTTTTGCCAACAAAACTTTCATAGTTAAAATATAGGCTTTTGACGGTCAATTAGTCATTAAAAAGTAAGTATTTGACGACTAAAATTTAATAGGTAAAATATTGGTTTTTAGCCACCAATGAATCGACAAAAAGTCTTGCAAAAAAATAAAATTTGTTTCTCTTAAAACTTACTCTTAACCATGAAGTAATTAACTATTAAATTGAGTTATTACTTATGTATATTAGTGCATATAAAACTTTTTGTGGACAAAAATTTTGTTGGATAAAGTAATTTTTAGTTATTAAAAATAACTAAAATATATATTTTTGAGTGCTAAAAATAATAAAATATTTACTACTGTTATTGATTAAATTTATTTAGTTGAGAAAAGTAAATCCTCTAACAATTTTTGTTTAGCTTATAAAAATGAACCTTTAATGATTAATTAGTAGGAAAAAGTCACCTTTTCACTAAATAATTATAATTTGGTCAAGAAAAGTTTATTATTATCTACTAACCTTAATTTGGTTGGAAAGAGTTGGGAAGAGTCACTATTTAGAGCCTATTTGACAACGCTGTCGTTTTTTTGTTGTTGTTTTTCTGTTATCGTTTTTTATTTTTTGTTTTCTGTTACCGTTTATTTTTTCTGAAATAAAAATTGAAACTGCGTTTGGAAATACAAGTTTATTTATAATTATTAATTTTTTATTTTAGAAAATTTTTAATTTTATTAGTTTTAAAAAATTAATAGAACTTAAGAAAATATATTTTTTTATTAATTTAATTTAATTAATAAAATTAATTAAATTAATACAGTAAATTATTTATTAAAATCATTTAATTCAATAAATATAAAATATATAAAATTATATTATTTATTAAAAATAATTTAATAAAATATATTTCATATTAAATAAATAATTAAATTAGATTAATTATTAAATTAAATTATTTATTTTTAAATTAATTAAATTCATTTAATTATTTATTAAAATAATTTAATAAAATATATTTTATATAAATTAAATTAATTAAATCATAAATAATTTAATTTAATTATGATATTTATTTAAAATAATTTAATAATAATTATTAAATTAAATTAAAAATTAATTTAATTTAATTATTTATTATTAATTATTTTATATAAATTAATTTAATTATTAAATCAAATAAATTAATTATGATATTTATTTCAAATAATTTAGAAATAATTAATTATTAAATTAAATTAATTAATTTAGTTTTATTATTTATTAAAAATAATTTATATTAATTTATATAATTTATTAATTTATTAAATTTAATTATATTATTTATTAAAATAACTTATTTTAACAAAATATTTGAATAAAATAATTTATTTTTATGTAATGTAACAAAAATAGACAAAATTTTAAAATTAACAAAATATTGATAATAGAAAAGAAAACCAGAGTTAAAACACATTTTTTTTGTTTATATTTTTCTGTTTATGTTTTCATTTTTTTTGGAAACAAAAAAATATAAACAGGTTTATCAAATATGTTTCTGTTGCGAGTTTACAAAATTTTGAATATATAAACAGAAAAACAGAAAACGGAAACGTTACCAAACGAGACCTAGGAACCCAATTTGTATTTGTTAAAAAAATGGTCATCATAAGTATTTTTTTCTTATAGTTTTACCTGTTAGTGAATAGAATAATAATTGTTTTATGAATATATATATATATATATATATATATATATATATATATATATTTACTTAAAGGTGGATTCAACGTGGAGTTAAAAATTTAAGTAGCAAATATTACAAATTTAAATTTGACACACTGTCTATATAAATAATACTTGCACAAATGGACTTGAAAGTATGATACGTGTCTAAATCTTCATGTTTTGTTAAATTTAAAATGATGACTTATTATGTTATTGTGTACGACTTATTTAAAAAAGTCATTACATTAATAGTGTATTAAAATTATAAGTTATAGGCACAATATTTACAATTACATAATTAAAGCAGATTTCACCCTAGCCCCCCCCCCCCCCGGTTATAAACTTAACTGAGTTTTTTTATTTATTTATTTTGTCCTAATATAAATATTACTCTCTCAAGTCAAACACAAATAAAAAGTTAGAAATTTAACTGTAAATATTACTCTTCCAAACCAAACACGAGTAAAAATACACGATAACAAACATAACTTAAAAAGGGGAGAAATGGCTAGTTCGGCTGAGGAGAGGAAGAGCAAAACTAAATGGGTGGGCTTGGTCCATTCTTAACCAGTAGCCCAGCCCACACCATTGTCAGGGCTTTAAATTTTCCAAAAGAACTGAAACCATGATCTGTTGCCCTTTTTCTCTTTCCCTTTGACGTTTAAGCCCATGACATGTAGGAGAGCAGGGGGCCCCTCATCCTCTATAACCGTTCTCAGATGGTAATTTCACATATCTAAGGCAAGTTAGATTAACCCTAGGGTTTCGGCTTTCGACTATAAAAAAGGTGAAGACGCCCAACTCTTTATCTGCAATTTGGAATCCGAATTGCAATTCCAGTTCCTTACTTTGCTGTTCCTCTCTCCTCTTTGTTTATAATTGGGTTTTTAAGCAATCAAAAACTCACAAGCCGATCAATTATAATTCTGATGTCTCTCTCTCTCTCTTCTTTGTCTTTGTTTACTGTGTTGGGTTTGAAGCAATCAATACTGAATAGGGTTGTGCAAATGACGAGGCTTCTAATTTTGGATTATGAGAAGCTCGAATTTATAGATATGGCGAGCAATGTTCGTTCATCACACTTCCATGACTCTGATGCACAATATGTATATATATATATATATATTTCATTCATAGGATATCCTGATTGATTTCTCTTCTTTGAATGATTTTGTTTTTCTCATTTTTACGTCTAAATCGATTTTTTTTCTTTTTTTTTTAATTGGAAAGCAATGTCTGGCAACATTAAAATAATGTTTGATTTGGAAAATATTATACATATTTATTTTTTTTTGTTTATTTTATGTAAAAAATAACACTGTATTGTTATTATATTTTTTCTTAAATAATGCAAGTATGTCTCTCAAAACAAAAAATTAGAGTCAATTTTCATCCATATTTAAGTATTGTTTTTTACATTTTAATAAGAATTAATATGTTAAAAAATTATTAAATAAAAAAATAAATTTCAGGAAAAAAAATCGTACATAAACATAAAGTTTGTTATACAAAATGGAGCATCGATCAAATCATTCCGACACCAAGATGTTAACTCGGTCGCATGGACCCATTTTAATTAGCATGTTAATGCCTCCATTTGTTTAGTTCACTAATTTTGTCAGTTCCACTTCATTAAAAAAAACCCTTATGCGTTGGAGGTTTCTCGTTGGGGAAATAAATAGAACAGAGAGCTGAAAGTTTTGAAATGAAAGGATTAATAAGAGCAGAACAAATACAAGGCAGTGAATTCCATAAAATTCTGCATTTGTTTCTGCTGTAATTGCCTGCAGAGTCTTCTCAGGACGCCTTAGGTCTCATAATTCTCTTCCAGACCCTCGTCATACAGATCTCCATCAACATCAGCAGTGGCATCCTGGTATTGCTGGTACTCGGCCACCAAATCATTCATGTTACTCTCTGCCTCGGTGAACTCCATCTCATCCATCCCCTCGCCAGTGTACCAGTGCAAGAAGGCCTTCCTCCTAAACATGGCCGTGAACTGCTCGCTCACTCTCCTGAACATCTCTTGGATCGAAGTTGAGTTCCCCATGAATATCGCCATCTTCAGCCCTGTTGGTGGAATATCACAGACGCTTGACTTCACGTTGTTGGGAATCCACTCCACAAAGTATGACGAGTTCTTGTTCTGCACATTGATCATCTGCTCATCTACCTCCTTGGTGCTCATCTTTCCCCTGAACATGGCTGAGGCTGTGAGGTAACGCCCATGGCGAGGGTCAGCAGCGCACATCATGTTCTTTGCATCCCACATTTGCTGTGTCAGTTCCGGCACAGAGAGGGAGGCATACTGCTGGGAGCTACGAGAAGTAAGCGGTGCAAAACCCACCATGAAGAAATGGAGACGTGGGAATGGGATTAGGTTAACCGCCAGCTTTCTCAGGTCAGAGTTCAGCTGGCCGGGAAACCTCAGGCAGCAAGTTACCCCACTCATTGTTGCAGATATCAAGTGGTTCAGATCACCAACTGCAAGAAATAATAATCTCTCTTTAGTTATCCACTGTGAAGGCCTTGTTTGATAATTAACATACAATTAGTATTAACTACGCAATAGAACTCACAGCTTGGGTTGCTGAGCTTTAATGTCCTAAAGCATATGTCATAGAGTGCCTCATTGTCAAGGACCATGCATTCATCTCCATTTTCTACCAACTGGTGCACTTAGATGGTGGCGTTGTAGGGTTCAACAACTGTGTCAGATACTTTTGGTGAAGGGAAAACAGAGAATGTCAGCATCATTCTGTCTGGGTATTCCTCCCTTATCTTTGAGATCAAAAGGGTTCCCATGCCTGAGCCGGTGCCGCCTCCGAGTGAATGACAAACCTGGAAACCTGGCATGCAAACAAGTGAAACACCAATATCAGAAGGTATACCATTTAACAGACAGCCACCATTTATAGTTAGTTACCAGCAAGTGCAACAGCAATGATTCTGATTAGCTGAAAAGCACAAACTGATATGCTTCTTGGGCTTGAATACTACAGATATAGCTAATGAAGTTGCCAAACAGATCCTTTATGTTTGTGTATTCCACATGAGTCGAAAACCTTCCATGTATATTGTCCCTAAAACCTCAAAAGATGATTTTAATTTTTACTTGGTTGAGCATTAAAAATAACTAAAATTAGTCATTTTATTTTTCTGTTACTATTCTTTTCTTTCACAAATTCATGTTCTAAATATAGTGTTCCTTCTTCATTTTATTTTTATTTTCCTTTGTAAGGTTTAATTTTTTAGATGTGACAATTGCAAGTCATTAAGCGTAGACGTTTATAAATTTTCGTATTGAGTCTTGTGTTGATCAAGTTGTTCCTCAATGCAAAAATTGAAATGAAAAGAAGATTTTTGGCATATTTTATTCTAATTTTGTTTCCATATGGGAAACGGGTGGAGCGAATATAAATATCACATCTTCTGCTAGACTTAGTGTCATCATTTTTTGAAAAAAAAGAAAACATATAGCAGTAGAGGCAATCAAAAGTAGAGATATATAAAGAACAACATTCAATCGTTACTTCACGGGTTTGAAGAATAAAAAACGTCTCTAGTTTTAGAAGGTGTCATTCGGGTTCAAGAACAAAGTCAATCGCATGGGAGAAGATTCGTTGCGGGTTCTAGCAAATAAGAGGTACTTAAACTAAGACGGGTGTCGAGTTGAGTCATATACGGTAAACTCTTATAATCTTCAATTTTATAGTGGATTGATTTTCAGGCTTTTGTGTGTTTGTTTATGAGATTTTCTCCATATATTTTTTATTTTTCACCCTCATTGAGTCTATAAAAAGAAAGTAAAGGAAAAAAAAAAGCAAAATATTGGAAAAGCAAAATAAAATAAAAATGTTTAATCTATTTTATTTTTTGGTATGGTTAGAAAATGAAAAAGAAATAAATAGATATTTATTAAAAATGAAAAATAAATAGATATTTTATTACCTTAAAACTAAACCTCATATACCTCTAATTAATTATGCTCATTCAATTTGTTAAACGAAATCTTTTTTCTTAATGCGATCGATATCACAACCAAAATAATCAGATATTGGAAAAATACGTCTTCTGATAATTTTATGTCTCCAACTGGGGGTTGTATTTTTTTTTTTTAATTTATATTCTCATCTCTAAATAGCCGATTGATGATCTTTCTGGGGCCCCAGATGCTACAAACTTGCCAAATCTTAAAATAAAATAAAATATTTTCAAATGATAATACAACTAATTCCTTATTGATATTAGCGGATCACCAACGTCCTATAAATATGATATCATAAATGATATGCTAATACAGAAATTAAGCGGCAAAGTTATTGTTCTGGAAATCTCATTATCTTACGTAAAAGTAAATCACATTTGTTTCGAACATTCCCCTTCCAAACATTACAACATAGCAGACTGTACAATTGGATAATGATAGTCTAAAAACCCGACCCCCAAAAAATAAAATAAAAAAAATAAAAAATAAACCCCGATCTACATAAATAATAAACAAATACGATTTTATTTATGTGCATGCATACCAATAGACACACACACACACATATATATATATATGTATATACAGACATGCATGTATGTGACATGGATAATGATAAGTTACCTTGCATACAATCACAATTCTCAGCCTCCTTACGAAGGACATCGAGAACGGCATCGATCAACTCAGCGCCCCCGGTGTAGTGACCTTTGGCCCAGTTGTTGCCGGCCCCGGACTGTCCAAACACGAAGTTATCAGGGCGAAAGATTTGGCCGTAGGGCCCCGATCTGATACTGTCCATGGTGCCTGGTTCGAGATCCATGAGGACAGACCTGGGGACGTAGCGTCCGCCGGCGGCTTCATTGAAGTAGACATTGATCCTCTCCAGTTGGAAATCGGAGATTTCTCCGTCGGTCTTGTGCCTGCCGTCGAGTTCAATGCCATGCTCGTGGCAGATCACTTCCCAAAACTTGGAGCCAATTTGGTTGCCGCATTGACCCCCTTGAATGTGCAAGATCTCTCTCATTGTGTTTTCCGGATTGTTGGATGAGATTCAATTTCTGATATATGAATCAGAGGGGAGAAAAATGTAGAGAGAGAAAGAGGGAAAATGGGATGTGTATTGAGGAGTGTCATCCATGTTAAGGGGGTGACAACGACGACAGGGACACGTTTTAACCGCTCGGAGAGAACAAACGGGGATCTGGGTGGGTCCTATGACGGCACCACTTTTGTCAGGATCGCATCTGCATTCGTTTGCCGATTTTGGTTTTTCAACTCACCGCGCAGGGTTCACGGTTTTAACGGCCGAGAGTGAATGCCGCCTGCTAACACCTGGCACAGAATGGGTCCCCTGGCCCACTTCTCACCGCGCTTTTTTTCCTTTCCGTTAAAAAATATTTCATTTTTATTTTTCCAGTTTGATAAATATCATTCTACTAAAAATTTAAAAAAAAATGTAATAGAATGGTAAGGTAATGTGAAATTAAAAAGCACTTCATAAATTATTCGCATCATTTTGATTAATTTTTCAATAATGAATTTTTTAATTTTATAATATTCGATTTTCTCTTAGTTCTCACGTATATTACATTTTGTCATTTTTACCACTACAAAAATATGAAACGCTATATAAATGTATATATATATATATATATGTACACATAACGCCAGTCGTAATATGCTATATAGGATGATAGGACATGATAGGACAACAAAGGTACAATAGTGAAACAATTATACAAACTTCAATCAATTTTGATCACTTTCATTTGAAAAAAGGATAAAAACAAACTGGATTCATTTCTTAATGCTGGCTCTGGATATAATAGGAGCTCAAAATTTGAATGAAGCAGCAATTGTTGTCTTGAGAAAAAAGGGTAAAAACAAAGCAAAATAAAAAATAAAATGACCATGCGAAGGAATCGTGAGGAATCGCACCCAAAGGTAACCGTTCATGTGTTATGATTCCTTATCCTGTCTTGAAGACCTAAAAGGCTCTGAAAATAAGTTACCTGTCTTAAAAAATAAAACTTTTAACACCTTTCTTAAAGTTTACAGAACTTTGCCATCTAAGTAGGCTGACCGATCAACTGCACTTTTTCAGCACACACCACTTGCAAGAATATAGATTTTTTTGTATTTTATGTTTGTCCTGTAATCGGATTCAAAACACTTCAAAATCCAAACACGCTTCACTTTGATTACTCTTTGTTTCTAAACTTCTCCCTGTAATAAAGCTTTCAGTTAATATAAGGAGCTTGCAGTCTGGTTAAGGTAACACTCTCTTTTTTGTTGTATTTAATATACATTAGTATTTATCCTGCGCACTTGTAATATGCTATATAGGATGATCACTTTCATATGTAAAAAGGATAAAAACAAACTCGATTCATTTCTTAATGCTGGCTCTGGATGTAGTGTGATATTTAGGATTTACTGTTTTTTTTCATTAATAGAATTATTAATTACCAATATCTTAATGAACTAGTCAATCTTTTTTCTTGTAACTTTCCTCTAATAACGAAAGAACCACCCAGTGTCTCTTTTCTCAAGAGAAGTTCCAGTCGAGATAGATTAAAAAACGACAAAAAAAAAAACAAAAAAACAAAAAAAGAAACAAAACAAAACTCTGAATTATAATACAGATAAAAATAAATGAAGCCATCTGAGTCACCTGCGCAGTCATTGGGCCGGTACAGAGTGTATTTGCAACTCCAACATTTAATTTGCTATTATTTTTCCCTCGCATCAACAAATTTTCTTAGACTAGCAGGACAAAAGGGAAAAAAAAATGATTATTTTACAGGAAATAATAGATAATTCTCATCTTTATGTTACAAAACCTCAATCCAAACCCCACACCTGCAACCAGTAATAAAGAGGGTATTAGTAATTTTCACTAAGATTTAGTATGTGATGCACGGATTGACCATCGATATAGAGTTTTCTTGACATTGTACTTGAATATATACATTTAAAATGAAATAATTTGACACTAATCATTGAAGCAGAATAACTCATATATAGATTTGATATTTTCAATATGGATTTCTAACTGAATTTGATTAGGCTTAATACTACGGCTTATAATGTATTTGAAAAAAATATGAAAAAAAATAGTTATTTAAAACCCACTAAGCTATGCTAAGTAAGGATTTTTAGATGTACAAAGATCTTTTACAAAACAACATTTGCTAATCGAAGTCTCTTATATTTTTTTAAACTTAACTTTAAATCCGTTCATTAAAAATCCATATCTACTCAGAAGCCAAATACTTTCAAAATTGTCACTACTCTGCCACATCGTTTGAAAGAAGAATTATGCACCTAAGTTGACAAGTTGACTTCCTAAAACATTCCTTTTCAGTATCTGTATCTTGTCAAAGTACAGATTACATTCTAACCTGGATTTTGCCCTCTGAGGATCCAGCAAAAAGCATCTCTCCATCTGAATCTGACGTGAAGGATGTGATTTTTGCATGACCACCAACACCCATTTTGATGGAAACAATTCTATTGAGTCTCTCTTTCGACCACACCTCAATAATCCCAGATTTTGTGGCTGTAAATATCAAGTCATTGTTAACAGCTATGTGGCAAATATCATTTCCTGTCAAGAGTGACCCGATCACTTCCTTGGTGGAGAGAGAGAAAACCTGTCATGCAGATTTTTGCAACAAGAATCAAACTTCAAATATATATATATAATTTGGGGGGGAATGATTGCAGCAAGCCTGCAATGACAATTCAATACCTTCCCTGCTGTGCCATCAACTGAAGAACCACCGGCAAAGAGAAGACCATTATAAATATGTAAAGACTGTACTCTTTGTTTCCCTAACAATTTTCTTGCACCGGAGTAAAATGTGGTAGACGTGTATTTGGACAGATCCACCTCCTGCCAATTTTTTTCTAAATTTCAGGACTGGAGAGAATATTCTAAAATGTTTCGTTAGTAGTACCAAAGAATGTATGGTTTTGAAACTCTTGGTAGTTTGGAAAGTTCAGGCAGAGGGGTATCTTGTGGACATCTTTAAATGCAGGGTCAAACAAAGCAAATGAAAGCAGTGTTCAGAGAATGTTAACCTGAATACTGTAACTAGTGCAGCCGCAATACAGCTTACTGCCAGTCATCGCGAGGCATTTGACGTTTTTACCGAAGTTTATATGCTTTGGGACCCCAGTCCAATTATATATCTGCACAAGCAGCACAACAGATTGTTCAACAAATCATTATGTCGTATGAACTGCATATTACTTGCTGAAAAAATTTAAGGATGCTTACCTTGACTCCTGTTCCTTGGGAGGAAAAGCATGCAACATTTGCATTTGCTACCAACTCATGCACTGCCTCTTTCACATCATGAACCTGAAGACAGTGAATTTCTTCTTGTTTGATTGCCCAAACCTGCAAATGGAAAAATAAAAAGGAAAAGAAAAAATAGTGCTTTAATGTTCATTGATGCTGATTTGACATATTAAGTAATTAAAACACTTCCCCTTTGTGTTGGAAATAAATAAATACAGTTCTAAAAATAGACAATTGCATGACCTCAACTTTGGCCGACTTTCTCATTTCCACAGGAATTACAGGAAGGTAATAAATTACTTCCCATAAAATAATTGCATGTTTAGATTAAATGGAAATATAGTAAGGTGATGGTAACAATATTTTGAACACAACTGAATAAAATTTTTTCTTTCACTGCAGCCAACAGTTCACGAAAAGAAACTTAATTCAAGCATAATGTTGTCAAGAAAGGCAGTTTTTGCAGAGTAGAGTACTATGAATTATGGGGGCATATCTTTATCAGTTTTCACTTTTCAGTCACTAACCCCCTTCCTCGAATGTAATCCCCACACCAAGTCAAATGAAGACAGCAAAAGGCTGAAAATATAAGGCTAATGCCTTTTCATTTCTATTATGTTCAAACTAGTGAATTGCTTTCTTGGATTTCTCTTATTCATTTATAACATAAAAATCTGGTTTGCAGACATGACACGATTTACCCGAATTGTTTTGTCTAAGGAACCACTGTACAGTTTGTCATGTGACAATGGAACATAAAGGCATGTGACAGCTTTGGTGTGCTCACGAACTACTTGAATCAACCGCGGCACTCTCTTACTTGCATCCCACACCTAAATGCAAGAAAAATTATTACCAGTTGGAAAAGGTAATAATTAGCAACAGATATAAGAGGAAACAAAAAATTACGCAAGCATGCTTGAAACCAAACAGAAACAGTTATTCATGTGTTTATGTTTAGGTATGCATTTGTATGTGTTTGTGTCTGTGAAAGTGGGAGAGGGAGAGGGAGAGAGAGGCACCAAGCATATTTGTTTTGGTAGGTCCGCACCTTTATGGTTCCATCAGAATGACTGCTGATTAGACGGCCCTTCAGATGAAGCAGAGACAGAACCTCACCATTTGTGCATGAATCTAATTCAGCAGCTTCAACACAACCCCACAGATCCATCTGAAATACAAAAGAATTAAGAGTTCTTAGTTATATGTCTACTTTCATTGTTCAAACTCATTGGATTGCAAGGTCACAAACTCACCACATTGACAGAAGGCAAGTTTATCAATGCTTTCAATATATCATTGACCATCTTGGAATTTTTTTTAAGCTTTCTCAAGGTTTTGTACACATATTTGGCGTATACCCCCACTTCATTCAGTGCACCTTGGGGAAATGAAAGTCTGTGTTATGAATTACATACAAACATATGTTAAAGCATAAATTTCATTTACATTCATTAGCTCTAAGGTGGATAACCTGGATCAGAAACAAAGTTTTTCAAAGCCAGGGTTGCCAATATCTTCTCCTCAAGGTTTTTTGATGATTGGAGCACATTTATAAACTGGTCAAGCAAAGACTTCCGAGCAGGATCTCTTATACCAGCATCAGGCAGACTGTAAAGCATGTGTATAAGCCATGTGGCAAAAATAAGGCTTGATTTTGCCATCTCTATGGAACTACTCTTGAGACAATCTCCCAAAGCTTTAAAAACAGAGCCCTTTTCATGGTTGCAGAGCACAAAAGCTACCCTCTTCTCCCAAGAACTAGCAGCTTTCTCTTCCTCTTCCTATATGCAACACAAACATAGACTTATGAAGGCTATGCAGCTTAAAGAAATGTTATAAACAATTTGAATAATACATATAAAAATACCATTGTCTCTGTCAATTCATTTTCATGTGTTTTAGACCTCTCTGTCTTCATCAAAGCATTGTACTGTTGATCAAACCCTGCAATTTTGAGTAACCATACTTCAATACAGGACTTCCCTGAGGGAGTAAGACGTCCAGAAAGAGATAATAAGGCATCAAGTGCCATGATTTGATAATTGGGAAAGTCCTTATTGCGAAGTGCATCAACTAGTGCATCTATGGCATCTTCCCTGTAAATGCTCATCTTTCGAGGCTCAACCTGGGAAATCAAAATTGTAGAAACTGGTGATTTGGATGGTACAGTGATTTATAATACATCAGTTTACTATCTCTAATTGTTCTGATTGTTTAAGAATCAATAGGGCAAACCAAGAGATCAAGCTGAAGAAGAAGTGAAGCAGTAGCAGGTTGCTGTTCCATTGGAGCCATCTGTAGATATACAAGCAAGGTGTGCATGGTACTAAATGCCCCTTCATCCTTAATTATTTGCAGGACCCGGTTGCAGAATGTTCTCCTGAGCACCAAAAGTAAACTTCAATCTTTTTTATTTTTATTTTTATTTTTTTGGTTGGGGTGAGGGGGAGGGGATGGGTGTAAGTAAACTTCTGTATCCTTGTTATAAGCATGGAACAAAGTTGGGTAAATTTGAAGATGTATAAGCATGTAAATAAAGAATAAGTATGTTCCAACATGTGTGCAAAGACTAGCATATAAAAAACAACTCCACCATGGTAAGACTGATCTTAGAAGTCTAGAAATAAATAAATAAATAAATAAAGTTGCTATTGGAACATGTTGAGAACCCCATTGACAAAAACAAGATTATGATGGTAGTATACTAGTATAGAGTATGAGATGTAGTTTCAAAAGCAACACTTTTGAAATGCCCAACCAACAATGCCTTGGGTTTGCTTCCCCAAAAACCAAATGAAAAAAAAAAATACATATTTTCATACCAAGGATCTAGCTAAAGAAAAAGTGAAAATAGGACATGTAAAGTTAATTGAAAAAATATACCTGTTCAACTGAACTAATTCAGAGAGAAAATCTATACATATGCCTCTGGCGCTATCATCTCCAGCATAAAATAATTCAAGAACAGGAGACAACTCAATTCTGCTTGCAATCAAGTTCTTGCAACCCTTGTCAGCATAAATACAGCACAATAGTATGGATATAATGGACTGCCTTCCTTCTACCTGATTCAGGCACGTAATTAAGGATGGAATCCCGTTTGCAGATATAAAATTGATAGCATTGAGAGACCTGCTGTTCTCATCCCCTCCCATCAACAACTGCTCCAGCATTGCTATAGCAGCATCCTTGGGCTCCATTACTAAATGAAGATCATCTGTCTCATGATTTTTAGTTTGAACAAGTTGGACAAGAGAGGGCATAAGATCATGAGCTGAAAGCTGAGAGAATGCTGGCCTCAGCAGGCATATAAGGACAGCCGCCTCAGCTAAACCATTTTTTAGCAGAGCAGCCAAACAACCAAAATCAGAATCTACACTTTTAAGAATGTCACCAATACTATCATCTGTAAATATCAGTTCAGAGAGGATGCAAACTGACATCCTTAGAACTTCCCTGTCCAGAGAAGCTGAAAGTATCTCCACAAACCCATTTATTATTGTTGGATTAGATAAATAAGAATGAAGCCCCGGATCAGTTTTTGAGTCCTTCCATATCCTCGCAATTGTCAACACCGCTGCTTCACATTCTCGCAAGTCCTCGGAAGTGCAGAGGCATGAAATATAAGGTTTTAACCCATTGAATACTGTTTCAAGAGCAGCTTGAGATATCACACTGGTTGGCGACATTGGCACTGCAGCTTGCATAAATCTTCTGTTCCTATTATTAATATATTCATTCCTGTTTTTATGACTGGACGCACTGAATGTTCTACATGGAGATGACTCTGAAGGAAATTCTTTTGAAGAGGGAGTGCCAATGGAACTTCTTGGTGTTTCAGCAT
Organism: Vitellaria paradoxa; assembly: GCA_019916065.1. Lineage (NCBI taxonomy): Eukaryota > Viridiplantae > Streptophyta > Magnoliopsida > Ericales > Sapotaceae > Vitellaria > Vitellaria paradoxa. The sequence continues at coordinate 6,454,592 of CM034233.1, read as the reverse complement.
ATGAAAATTCCTGAGCAAGATCAGGATGCTGTTCTTTCCAGGAGGTGATTAACCGTTTCAAAACATAGTTTGTTTTTGGCAAAGAGTTTGAACAAAGAGGCTGCCGAGTGATGGGGCATGTTGTATTTCCTCTTTTAATCCATTCTTGAATTGCTTTCCTTTCATATGTCTGACCTGTTTCCAGGGTAACTGGATCACAAAAAATCTGACTGGTGATGGGGCACACAAAATCTTTTGGTGGTCTTGATCGAGGAGTCAACTTGTCAGACAATGGGAGAGAAATGCAACTCTGGCTTCCTTCATCATTTTCATTGAGAGAACTGCAGTGTTGAAAGAAATTTGATTGTAAAATGACAACTATTTTCCTATGAAAATTTTTGATGGATAATCGTTGGTCCATGACACATGCCCAAGAAAGCAAGCACAGATAGGAAAACTTCAACAAATTCATGATTACCTGTTTTCTAATACTTGGCCAGTTACATTTCCATAACTCCCACTCTGTGCATGGCCAACATTCTTCCTGCTGCTTTTCCGTAGCTCCTGAAAGTTTAAGCCACTTGTTAATCATAAATAAACATTTCCTACAAGTAAAGCTGCTTAAATAAATTGTAGGTTTGAAATATACCATCAAGTCAGCATCTGAGTCTAATGAGCTCAAATTGGAATCAGTACACAAACGTGGAAACAATGGCAAAGACGGTGAAATGCTTGAGTCCATTGCACGGCTGGACGAAAGGCGCAATACGTATGGCAGTTCCTTTTTACCATGCATGTCTGGTTTCAGATATGAAATCTTTGGGGAAGGAGTTTTAGAGGAATCTGCAGGAGAGGTAATGCTAGGAGAATACATTCGACTGTTCGCTTTTTTTGGATGCATGTTTAGCCCAATTTCCTCATCCTTGTTCAACCTAAAGCTGCTAAGAGATAATAGTTTACGAGCTCTATTTTCAGAATCCCCATTTGCATCAGGCTCGTAGTCAGGATCATCTTCATCTTCCTCAGGAATTCCCTCCTGACAATTAGAACGAGAATAGAACTCAAACTAAGCATGAAAAGGTAGAAGGCATAACCCATGAAAACATCTAACTTCTAACACCATAGACAACATTAGCAATGACATAGATTTAAACTGTATCTTACCTCTGCATGCCATATAGCAGACACCTCTAGTTTCTCCGAGGAAGTGAATATATTCATTCTGATTGGACCCAAATGTTCAAAAGAATGCACACAAATTGGAGATTGATTAAAATGAAATTAAAGATAAAGGGAAAAAAAAAAAAACTACTGTGCTTACAATTTTCCATGATGAGAAGTAAAGCTTCAAAGAAATTAGAAGATGAGACAGACCTGGAACCTTCTCTTGCATTTTCAGATTTGAGAATTGAAGAAAACCCAGCACTCTTGGGCAAGATGGGACCAAACTTCACATAATCAGGAATAGACTGGCTCACCTCATGCAAGGGAGTCATAGGAGGCTCTGCAATTGGCAACATTGGAATAACCTTTTTGCTGGTGGTAGAATCAAAGTTCATGCAGTCCTTGAAGTATTTTGCATAAAGCCTTGTATTCTCATCCAATGATTGCCCATAAAGCTGCTCCAGTTTCTGCATTTTCTCTGCCTGATCTGGCCTCATAGAAAAGACCAAAGATTCAGTGAAGTATTGATCAAAATCCCCCGTGAAGGAAAAATCAGAGGAATCGGGAATTACATCCATCATAAGCCTGTGTCTCTCCTCTGAATACCACCCAACAATTGAACTCATGTTTGGAAGAAATAGAGTTTTCCATAGCTCGGGAGCAAAGTCAATACGGGAGAAGAAAGGATCAACAGTAAACATCTCAAGGGCATGAAGAACTGCATTGTGGACATTGTTCCGCAATTTCCATAGATACGAAAGGTTGAGATGGGCCCAAGCAGAAAGATAGAAATTGGGGACCCCGGCAGTTTTTTGGCTAGCATTCAACATTGCACACACTTGTAACATCTTCTCTGCATAGTCCAATCGTGCAAGCTTAGTTTCCATATTAGATGTGTTGATTGCTTCTTCAAGGGCGTCAATCCCCCAGTCCAAATTGGCTAATACTGCTTGATCAGAGTACTGAACTTCTGTGTCCTTGTCTGAGCTTCCATCTTCAGCTGCCAGTCTCTCTGCACATTGTTCTTTATGTTGGGTTCTTTGTTCTTTATCAATCAACCTATCCTGGATGAAACTTCCAACGGAAGTCGTCAAGAATCTGACAATATCCATTTGATCCATTCCAAACCTATAATTTCCGGCCATACTTATTCAATACCCAGCTCAAAATTGGAGATTCAATTTAACTTTCTGGTATTAATTTGTCTTCCTAATCTCCAATTGAGAACAAAATATAATTAATTTATCCACTTCAAGTGTAATCTGATAATTCTGTGTAAAGGGAACATAAAAAGAAAAGAGTATTGTTAGGTATTATATTTGTAATTGGCAATTCATGGACAAAATAATGAAATCAATTCTTGTACTCTTTAATGGCTAAGGTGTTCTAGAGTATAGAATTGATGTGTTTTGAGCCAAGACAGAGTGGGATAATACTTCACTGAAGTAACCAAAGGCTGAGGATCGAAGCAGAACTGACCCGCACGAAATTGAGGACTACTTGGATGTTGGCTCAAGCCAGAATTTTTGGATGCTACCAAAATAGGTTGGATAGGCTGCTAGACCTACTGCATGTTGGCCCAAGCCAGAATTTTTGGATGCTGCCAAAATAGGTTGGATAGGCTGTTAGAGCTGCTGTATGTTGGTTCGAGCCAGGCTTATTGGAAACTACAGAATGTGTGTTTTGAAGAGCAGTTCGAAATTTGGCTAAGTGTGAAAATCACTGAAAAAGATCAATATACATGTTTGCAAACTATATTGAAATTTAGCAAAGGCATGAGTCCACTAGATTCTCTCTCCAATGAGCGGCGACAGAATTATTAGGAAACTACTTTTTTTTTTTTTTAAATCCTACTTCACACAAGATATGTCCAATCATGAAAAATCTATTGTAACACATTCAAGGAAAGTTTCCTAAAATTAAAGGAGGTTGGAATCAATTACAGAAAGGTTTCCTAAAGGTCTTAAAAATAGAAAACCTCACAATCCTACGAAGATTGGATGATTTGAATGTTCTATAAAAAAAGACCTTCTCCTAAAGCTCTAGATATATATAGAGAAAACAATATAGATGTACATATTTGAGCTTGAAAGACAAGTTTCTCTCTCCTCTTAGTCAAGATAAAATTATTCTATCAAACATTTTGAGTGCAGTGCCTTTGACTGTGTGTGTAGTCTTCATCATGTTGGCCAAGAAAGTACGTTCTTCATCTTGTCTTGTGATTGGTGCATTTAAAAGAGGAAGAATAGATTGTGCATGCTATCGTAGTCCTACTTGTAACCGAGCTTGCGGATGGTGAAGAACTTGGTTTTCGTGGCCCAAGGATTGTCACCTCTATCTGAGAAGATTTTCCTAACAATTAAGCACAAGCACAAGGCGCCCCGCCCAGGGCATTCAAGATCAAAGTTCACAGCTCTCCATGAAATCCCTAGCTTTGCGAAGCAAAGCGATCTCGTTCCAATAATGAAAAACGTTTCGATCTGGCACATCAATCTTTCTAATTTCCCAGGACTTCATTCCACTTTCTATTGGTAACGATCAATTGAAAAATTTAGGTTTCTGTCAATTCAGGCCCTGTGAAGGTTTTCCTCGTAAAATTGTGTGTTCAATCTCTATACTTTCTAACATAATTTGAGATTGGTTAACGGTTGGCCAATCGTCTGTTGATCCATACTAGCACGGCAAAAATTTCAACTATCGAACAAGGATGACAGAAAAGTGTTCTGATAAGAAATCAGTCAACATGAGAGGAAACAGTTCAAGCATAAAAGATGAATAAACATATCAAACACAAGCAGAGAATCAAAACCATCAGCATTTTGAATTGAGAGAAACAGTCGTAAACACTAAGCAGAAATAAATTAAGCTCCGATTCATTTATATGCAACTCAAGGAACAATTCAAAATCAGAAAGCACATAACCATACATTAATAGAAACTGCAGCGACTGTACGACAAGCTGCAGAATCTCTAAATTAGCACATCATAAGCGAATTCGGAATTTTTTCCGCGGCAACGCATGAGAATGAAATAAAACTAAACAGAGTGAAATCAATAATCAAAGACACAGAAAGAATATCGTGCTTACTGAAGTGACGAAGAGAAGAAGAAGAAGAAGAAGTAAACACTGCAACACAATTAACTAGAATCCCTAAAACTAGCGGACGATTCTTTCAACAGACGCCTCTATGAAATTGATTTAAATACAAATTCTTCATCTGCGAAAATCCGAGAACATATATATGATCAATCAACGATTTTCCGAAACCTCTATGCTTACAACCTACAATCCACATCATCTTTCCTAACAAATCCCAGACAGATATTGGAATATAGAATGAGAGAGTGGTTGAAAAACAAATAAAGAAAGCCGGCTTTTGGATTGTGCCGGCTTTGGCTGTAGCTGAGTAATGATCAAAGACCCGAACAAACTGATTTTGTATTGTTATTTGATTAATACATTATTTATATGCAGCTGAGCATATATATTAATTATATACGTAGACTGACGATTTGAATAATGATCTATTGATAGAAGACGGGAAGGCATTGCATTTTCGAATTTGTCTCTATTCTCAACTCTGAAGAACGTTATCGCCAGATTAAATCTTTAATTAAGGGTTAATTACGTCAAAACTCCTTAAAAAAAACAAAAACAAAAACAAAAAAAAAAAAAAGAAACAAACAAACAAACAAAAAACCTCGCTCAACTGTTAAAAATCTACGGTAACCAAGCAAGCAACCGCCATACACAGAACAATGAAATGACATAAATAACCTTGGCTTTAAATGAAATGTTATTAGCAATTTTTTTTTTTTTGGGGTGGGGGGAGTAAATGATATAAGCGATTGAAAACTTACATTTTACCCTTTTTTTTAAGATATTTAAAAGACGTTTAGAGTAATAAAAAAATAAGATAAAGTAATATAATTTAAAATAATTTATAAATTTATGATTGGTGTAATAAAATAAAAAATAAATAATTTTTAAAAATTTTTAAAATTTTTTAACAATTTTCAGTACATCAAACGTACCTTTAATCTGCGTAACAGAAATTGATTTTTTTGACTAAAAATCTCAAGTTCTTTAATAGTAGCAGGTTATGTAACATTTTCCCTGCCAAAAACGGAATTGTAATATGAGGGGTCATTTTTGTAAATTTCACTATAGTTAATGGGTCATCTTGTACGGTTTTTATTTAAAGGGTGTTAAGTGATATTCATATATACTTCGCGGGGCCATTAAGTAATTAACCCATCAATTAATCAGTGGGGTAGGTTGAAAGACCGTAATAACCTTTGCCGGTTCTGCGCTTGAGATTCGTTTTTCGACCACTTTCCTTTTGGCGGGAAATGGCCCCGGTTGTTGTCTAGCTAGTCCAAGTCCTCTATCAATGTCCAGCAAGGCCGGTTTTAAAATAAAGAATTCACTTAATTTGATTTAATTTGACTTAACAAATAAAATTTTGTATTTGAAACACAGTTTGAATTTAAGAATTCATCTGATTTAATTTAAGATAAATACTAAATTTAAGTTATGGTAAATATAATGTATAAGGATAAATTTATTCACTTAGTTAGATAATTTAAATAAATAATAAATTCTCATCAAATTCTATTATCTTAAATTGAATTTCAAATGGTTTAAAAATATCAAAATTTAAGTCATGAAATGAAATTAAATCTAACTCATAAAATTTTATTTTAATTTCAAATATAAGAATTAGTGAGAATTCTCATTAAATAAATCAAATACTATCAAATTCACTATTCCAAACGGAACATAAAAGTTTTTGAAAAAAATCAAATTATACCCAGCTAAAGTCTAATCTAAGGACCAACTGTCACAATTTTATACAATTGAAATACCATATATAATAACTTATGTCTCTTATACTCATATGATATTAATAATAACAAAAATCATAAGGTTATTCTTCAGATAATTACAAGCTAAGCCTATTCGGCTAAATATTATTAATTTATAGTTTACACAAATTAGAATACTTAGAGGTGGGCCATAAATATATATTACAGTATAATAATATATAATAACTAATATCAAAGTCTTCAATACCAACAACTCAGGTCATAACAATAAGTATAAATGAACCCCTTCAGGGGTAATCGAGTGGTCCGTGTAACATGCCGTAGGGTTTGGGACTTTGTGATTCTGAGTTCGACTCCTTTTTGGGGGCAATCGTCCCTTTATTGTGGGATTGTCTAACAGTCTTCTCAGCTGAGTCGATTAGTCAGGACTTGTATAAATTGGTTTATTCTTTGTGATTTTTGGCCAGATAGAATCACAGAATGAATTTTATTTAGTGCCCACTTTTAAGACAGAGACTGCGAGCTTCTTCGTATAAGAAAGTACGATAAGTATAAATGAAATGTTAGAAATAAAGTATGACCTTTTACCGAATATAAAATGTAGTAATGACAATGATGAGGCACGGATTAGACCGCTCCCTTAAAACAATTCACGCCCCTTTAGGTTAACTTGGTACAAAAGGTTTCAATACATCACCACCAAGATACAACAACCCAGCCTCGGGATGACCATGATTTCCCAAAACTGCACAATTTTTGTGAAACTGAAGCTTCACGCAATACTTTTTTTTATTGCCTAGAATATTATAAACGTTGGAGAGAGAAGGTGGAAAGTGGAGTAAGTGAAAATGTATAGTCATAAGCTACGAAGAGAATGTACAACTTTCATGTTAAGTTTTGAAATAACGGTAAATAGTAACTGATGCTTATGGCGTAACATGCGGTGAATGTCTTATAAAGTGAGATTAATTGTAAAACATATCGGTGATGAGTTTAATTCACCTATAATTTGTAATTATGAATTGATATTCTTTTTAAGTATAAAAAAAAATAAATAAAACTAAATCTTCCAACCGTTGATGTTTTTGGTTGTTTATTTTGCATTAACAGTCCGCTTAAATTATATTTACAATGAATTCCTAAATTATTGGAGTGTTTGGAGGTATAATTTTTAAGTAATTTTTAGTCAAAAGTTACTAATTGTAATTTTTGACGTGTTTGATAAAACAAGTTACAATTTTTAGTAACTTTTTTGTAATTTTTGGTAATATTTAGTAATTTTTAACAATTTTTGAGTAAGTAATTTTTATATATTTGGTAAAATTTTTTATAACTTTTGACCTGTTTGACAGTATAAAAATGTGTAAAAATCTACAAAAAGTTACAAAGTAAGTATTTGATAAAATTTTAACTTTTGCCACTTTTTCTGCTCTGCTATAATAATTTGCTCCACTCAAAAGTTACAAAAAGTTTTACCAAACATACAAAGTTGTTAAAATTGTTAAAAATTTTACCAAACACTTGAAAGTTGCTAAAAATTACTAAATATTGCCAAAAAAATTCACAAAACATCTAAAAATTATAAAAAGTTACTAAAAATTATAACTTGTTTTACCAAACACAACAAAAATTATAATTAGTAACTTTTGACTAAAAATTACTTAAAATTTTGATAAAAACTATGCCTCCAAATACTGCCAATAAACAAAATAAAAAAAATAAAAAAAAAAATTTGAAAACCATTGGTATAAGTAATCAGTCCCACGGCACTACCTGGTTGCGTCCAAATACCCATGTCCCAAAGCAACTTAAGAAACTCATTTAAGCAATTTTACAAGTAGGTAAAGTAACTAAGAGAGAGCTTCCTTAAACAATTGTACGCGCAGGTTATGTTCATAATAACGGAAAAAAAAGCTCAATAAAACAATTCACAAGCAAGTTAGGTGTATTATCAATAACAAAACTCAATCAACATACCTCATCCAAAAAAAAATTAAAATGATTTAAAAATAAATTATTTGCATTATCAAATCATTTTAAATATGTATAAAAACAATTTTAAAAATAGGTAATTTGGAATATAAAAAAATTATTGATTTGAAGTAAATTAATGCACCTTTCTTGTTCAATCTTATACATATATTTATATAATAAAACAGAACGATTTTTTAAAATATATATCTCACAAATTAAGTTCGAAAGGTTATAAATTATTTTTTATTTCATTTAATAATTGAAATTATTTTTATATTTTTAACTTTTTGCTCAATTCTTATTTTAGTTAACTCCACTATCATTTATCTCATAAAACAATTTGAGTATTTTAAATTTCATTATTTTTTAAAAGTAGAAATCATATGTAAATCAAAAGGATTCCAAAGGGCTATGGAGATTAACGATTGTAGTTTCATCAACATTTATTAATTTAAACAAATAATATTTATTAATTCAGTCAAAAAAACGCTGATAAAACCACGACTGTTGATCTTCATACTCCATCCCTTGCAGTGAATTTTCCACTATAGTTGCTGGGAACCCAAATTAAACTACCAACTTAAATTTTGTCTAATTATAGTTTCTATGAAATTTAACCTTTAAAATTAAAATACCATAATTTGTACTTTCTTTTACGGTGACAATGGTATTTATCAAAAATTAATTGAAAAGAGATAAACTAAAACATCTGTGGCATCTGTTAGATATTAAATTTTTAGAAAAAAAAATTTAAAACCCACAGATTATTATAATTTTCTCAATTTAAATTTTGTCTAAAGTTTTAACTATATGAAAAACTTAATACTAATTTTGTTTAAAATATTATAAATACAGAGTATTGCAAGTGTGTGTATATATATACATATCTTTAAGCATTTCGTCAAAAAAGTTGGGCTTACGGTGCCAAATCCATCCATTCACATCACACAAGTTACCTTGTCTGATGAGTTGCTTCATTTGATGAGTTCATAACGTTGATGGTAATCAAACCCAAACTACTTACGAAGAAGAAATAAATATCTAGTAATTTTTACTAGATAAAAAATTATCATATTTCAAAATTTTAGGAATATATATATATTTTTCATTCATATAATAGCATAAACAAACAATTCCGATCTTAAAAAAAGACGCAGTCAATCATGGATTTGGGGGAGTTGTGACATTAGTCCACGTCATAACTGCGGATCGTTCGAAAAATTTTTAAATTTATTTTTAGGGTTAATTTGGTACGATGTGAGATATTAAAAAATTATAAAAATTTTTAAAATATATTTATTTTTCATCTCATTATATAAATTACGTAATTATAAAATACCTTAAATTATTTTATTTTATCTTATTTTTTTATCACTTGAATTATCCCCGATTATAATACTCCGTAATTGAACGTCACAAACCCGTGTCATTCGGTGGTTTTGGGTCAATTATCACGATCAAACTGATTACGATCAGAAATTGGCAATGAATCCCATTACCCCAGCCAACGGCACCAAGGTTATGTTTGTTTCGAGAGATTGAATGGTGGGGTATAAGTAATATCGTAAGATAATATATGAGATTAGATATAATATGGAATTATTTTTTTGTGTGAGATTATTTTGTTGGTGTTTGATTGTAGGGTATAAAGTGGGATAAAAAATATGATTGGACATGATATGTGACAAGAAATAATTTTGAACGTTTAGATATTAGTGGGAAACAAATCCTAATGTGATGTATAAAAAATACCACCGCCTCTCTCATATTAGCAATTGTATATCCAAAGCGGACAATGTATCCCACAGCCAAAAAGTAAATCAAACTCCACTTTTGTGGGACTCATAGATTTGTTCGACAAACAAACACGAAGCAAGGATAGATTGACAGGGGTGTGCATAATTTAGTTACAATTTGATTTTTAAATCGTATAGATTAAATTTATGAAATTTGATTCGGTTATTTATTTAACAATGGTTGGTTTAATTATTTTTTGTAAAAATAATAATTATTAATTTTGCATCTAATTTTGAAATTTTAAAATCAAATAAACTGAATTCAATTTACTCAATATTTAATATATACATATATAATATTACTAACCTAAATATCCACTCTTATCAATGATTTTTTTGAAGGGTCTTATCAATGGTTTTGTCTTTTAAAATTTCAAAGATTTCGTGAAGGTTGTGTTTGGAGTGAGATCAATTGTGAATTTGTAATTAGTGGAGTGAAATAAAAAAATAAATAATTTTTAAAAAATTTCATAAATTTTCAAAAATTTATAATAAATCGAATGGAACTAAAATCAATAAATTATTATAATATTAAATATATATTCTAAGTATTAATTAACATTTATATAAAAATTACTACTTTATTTTTATAATTAAATTATAAAAAAATATTTAGATTATAAATATATATAACCGAACTGATTATAACCGAAATTATATAATTCGATTAAGTTAATATTTGATTAATGGATATTTTTTAGTCGATTTTATAATCATTTTTGACTCTTAAAAATAAATAATTTAATTATAAAAATTACTATTTTTAATCATACCGACAAATGTCCACACCTAACTGTTGGCATTCCAATGTAGTTTTTTTTTCGCAGGAAGTCGTGTTTCTAGCCAATTGAAAGAAACCACGTGGCGAATTTACGATTTCACGGCACCACCGTCCGATAAGCCGTAGACTTTAAGTCCACTTTCCTTAATAATTTTTTCGGTGACCGTTTCCATTCAAAAAGCTGTGCTGGGACTATCTAGTCCACGACCCCAACGACTCTGACCGATGTCCTTACCAGTTTACTGAACTGACTATTATACCCTTCGCATTTACACTTCTAATTGCAATTTATTAATATCTAATTAGTCAAAAAACAAGGGTAGTATAGTAAAATGGGCAAATCTGGAATGTGGTGACGTCAGACATCGACTTGGAACCGGGGGCGAGACTTTTATCTCCTGCCCTCGCTTTCAGATGAGATGGTTTGCGCAAAATTTAGAGAGAGAGAAAGAGATATAGAGAGAGAGAGAGAGAGAGAGAGAGAGAGAGAGAGCGGTGGTAGGGTAGTGTGAAGTAGCGCAGTCCAGTCAAGCGTGGTGGCTGGTGGTATTAAACCCGCGTGTCGTCTCCTCGACACTTGGGGCACTCAAAGCCCTCCTCCTCCTCCTCTGCATCGATTCCCTTTCAATTCAGTTCAATCAATGAAACTCATACAGACGAGATTTGCTATGCTCGCATAACTTGGTGTTATCTATTATGTCTAATGAACTAGATGTCAGTCGGACCTATTCTCATAAATCGCCTCCTTCACTGTATGTGCTATGTTCCTTTTGTTTTTCTGTTTTAATTTGTTGATCAAGTTTTTCATAATCTCTCTCTCTGTTTTTTTTTTTTTTTTTGGCGCTTGGAAATTCTGTTCTCTTCTCGTTGCTAATTGTTATGGCATTATACTTCGCTTGTAATTGGTGAACTCTGTGATCGGCGTAGCTTCCGTTGACTAGGTTTTTTGATTCCTTGTTTGGCTTCTGAGAAATGGAAAAAAAGTAATGTACACTAACACTGGTTTTTAATTTCTGTTCCTGGTTCCTCCAAATGAAAGCTGAGCTATATTAGAAGCAGCACCTTGATGGATTTTATGTTTTTATATTATTTTTTTAATTTTATTTTATCATTAGGTCCTGATGGTTTGTCAATACTTGGGACTTAATTAATTAATTTATTTATTTTTTTGTTTATTATTATAGCTTTTGACTTTTATGTAATGGTTTTTGATAGGTGTAAATTTGGAGCTTGTTTGAAGTAGAATTGTTGGAAGCACAATGGGAGGGGTGTGCTCAGCCGGGACGTTTGCGACAAATTCAGAATTCCGACGGAAGGGCTTTTCGGGAAAGCTCAAGTCCGTAAGGAGTTTTGGTAAGCAAAAGGAGGATTCTTATTCCTATCCGGATGGGGACGTTTTCGACGAGGCTCCTCCACCAAGTAATGACTCCGGCGAGCTCGGGTTGTCCATTTCCCGTGAACTCAAGCCATCAACGCCTGCTAGGACGGGGCAAAAGGCACTTACTTCTCCTTATTCATACAAATTCCCCCTAAGCTGTGACTGTTTTAAGTATTAATTTTGATGTGCAGCGACTGAATTTGTAGATTAATTGAGCACATATATATATTTTCCATGAAAAGGCATGTTTGATCTGCTTAAAATTTGGTTTCCAATGGGTTTCATTTTTTTTTCTTTTGGGGGGGGGGGGGGTTACTGGCTTTTTCAGATCAAAGGAGCTGAATGGGGGGTGGGGGGTTTCTTTTATTGACAGAAACCAAGTTTAAGGGTAAATGAAAGAGGCTTCACGTTCATGGATATTAGGAGGAAGCTACAAGAACTTGTCTAGTGTTTGGACTCTGTTGAACTGTTGTGCATTTTATAATTCTGGGAGAACGTCAACGTCTCGAGTCAATGTTCTATCTGATATCTCAATTATATTTGGATACAATGGGGTCCTTGACAGTACTCTGGATGAACATCGGACTTGTCCTTGTGACTGATTTAGCTGCAAATCAGTTATTTATATCTTCTGCAAGCCTTATCAGGAATGGTCCTTATGTGAATTTTATCATAGTCCAAATTTTGTTCTCATATCCAAATCAGTCTGATCTCTATGACTGTGTGCTAAAAGAGTTCTCTGTTCCATTTGAAACAATGGAATGATTCACTGAATCATAGTTTGCTTTGACTATTGGCTTCGTCATTAAAAGCACGGAAACCTGAATTTTCTGTGATTTCAAATGAAACTTTTGGGCTAAAACTAAATCTATACTAAAAACTGTATCAAGCTCTGTACCTTAGGAGGATACAGTTACATCTGGTCCTCAATGTTTGTCATCTGTTTTTATTGTTTAAATCTTTTCAATAAGAATACAGAATACTGCATTTAGGAACGTTTTCCTTCTCCTGGCATTTGACATTCAGGCTTCTTCAGCTCTTTAATTTTCAACATCTTGCAAATTGGTATAATATTAAATGGAACTTATTTTTCTGTTGTGGTTTAAGTTTTGTCTCTTCTTTTATAGGTGCCCCCGAGGAGCTCATTTTTGGGAAGAGCTGGAATTGTGGGTCTAGAGAGGGTAGTTGACGTTCTAGACACACTTGGCAGCAGCATGTCAAATTTGAACTCCAACGGTGGATTTATCTCTGGCATGGCTTCAAAAGGGAATAAGATATCCATATTGGCTTTTGAAATTGCTAATACAATTGCCAAAGGTGCAAATTTGATGCAATTTTTTTCTCAAGAAAATGTCCAGTTCCTGAAAAAGGAGGTTTTACATTCAGAAGGAGTGCAGCACTTAGTTTCTACAGACATGAACGAGTTGCTAAGTATTGCTGCTGCTGATAAAAGGTTTTCCACTTTTGCGTAAAATTCTTCGCTGTTGCTTCTTTAGTTCTTTTTATTTATTTAATTATTGGGTTCTTTGATTGTCTTGTCTTCTTCAAACGTTAGGATCTGTCACAGCATTTTTCATATTCTTCTAAATTTGATATGTTCACCAAATTTTGTAGGGAGGAATTTGGTGTTTTCTCCCGTGAAGTAATTAGGTTTGGACATCTATGTAAAGACCCACAGTGGCATAACCTGGACCGACTCTTCTCAAAGTAAGCTGGATGCTTTATAATTCATGCTAGTGAGGCTGTTATTGTTTCCTAGAGTTTGAAAAACATTCCTTAGATATTTGTAATTTATCAGATTCGACTCAGACCATGAAATCCATGAGCAACAAAGAGAAGAAGCAGAAATGACACTGCAAGAGTTGACTACCTTGGCTCAGCGTACTTCTGTAAGTTCAATTTTTATTTATTGGAGATCCATTCCTTCTTTATGAGTTCTTTGATTAATGGGATGATGCAACTTTCTGATTTCCTTTTTTTTTTTTTCAAACTTTCACTCTTTATCTTTGGCTGTTGGGGCAGCACACTGCATGATATATTTTTGTAGGTGGTTACTTCCAGTTCCCGATGTATCTGGGTTTCTTCTATTACCTAGCCTTTGTACTAACATGTACTACCAATTTGCATTTGGTTTTCAATGTGCAGTACTAAAGTGTTTATGATGATCTCTGACTTGTGCTGGACAATTAACTTTGGAATGAGTTGTCTTCTTAGATTATGCATCAGCGTTCCCAAACATGTTCTAGTTTTCAGATATACGTAATACAATTGATTCATTTGAGTGCAGCTCTGCAGTCCATGCGCATATTCTATGCGGTTTAAAAATTATTTTCTGAAACATGGTCTAGTTGTTGCATATACCTAATAAAGTTGACTCATTTGAGCGCATCTCTGCAGTCCATGCGCATATTCTATGGGGTTTAAAAATTATTTTCTGAAATTTGTTTGGGATAGTATCATGTGTGGTTCATATTCTCTTATTTTATAATGTTACATCAATTGTTCTCTCATAATTCAATAAGGATTTGCATGCACCAAGTGATTTCCCAGCACCATGTTGCTGTATGATTCCCCCCCCCCCCCCGGGAGGGCGAAAAGTGTTCATGCAACCTGTGAAATTGATTTTAAATTACATAAACTTGAAAGTGGCTAATATATGTTTCTTGCAGTCATCAGCCTGGTTTTGTTATCAACTAAGAGTAGAAGATTCATTTAGTATACCGGAATAAGAGCAAATTTCATTTTATGGCTGTGAAATGGTTCAATGCTTTTAGTCATTTTGATCTACACTACGCGGCTAACTCTTTGTCCTTTGCAGGAATTATATCATGAGTTGAATGCTCTGGACAGATTTGAACAAGATTATCAGCGTAAGCTTGAAGAAATGGATTCATTGCACCTCCCTCGTAAAGGTGAGACTGGTTACTTTTTTGTTTTCATCAAAGTGTTTTAGGGACTAGCAATTTTAGAGGTGAGAGTTTGTCATGGTATTTTTGCTTTATCCATAGGGTATACAGTTGCCTAATAAATGAAAGCCATGGCAATGAATGTGAAGCTATCGAGTTGGTTGTGTATGCGCCAAAATAATATAATGTTCCTCTCTTTGCTTTTCATGAAAATTTTGATCGTCTTTGAATGGACATGCAATGATGACATTTAACTTCACATTGGCTTTACTTTTCTTTTCTTATCAACATTGTTACAGAAGGAGGCCTTGGGCCGTTTTTATCAGAAATGGTTGTCCTTCTCATTTTGCAGCCATATTATGTTGTCACGTGCATTCTTGAAATTATCATAACAATTTGCCCGCTTAATATTATTTTACAAATAAATTTGTATTCATGAGGACGTGTAATATGGGACTTAGTTGTCCTTTAGTCTTGTTTGTCATTTATATTTTGTACTATGATTTTTTTTTCTATAAGTAATATTTTGTGCTATGATTTAGTTATTTTTTTTTCTATTAAGTAATATTTTGCACAATGGTTTGGTTATTTTTTTTTTTATTAAGTAATATTTTGTACCATGATTTAGTTATTTTATCAAGGTATAAGGCTATGTTTCCCAAAAAGCATTGATATACTCTTACCATTCTCCTCATTCTACAAATGAAAATATTTTCCATTTTATATTGACGGTGGCATTGTGCATTATATATATACTTAATTTCAGTGGCCGCTTGGGGAAGGGGGGTTATACAATTTATGACTTAGTTTTCATTTTAGCCATGAACTAGTGCAACAAGGTCAGCTTTCCTTCTCTCTTAGAATTCTTATGTTGGTGTTAGATATATGTAATGGAATATTCATTTTTGGTTTGGTGATTTGGCATGCATAATTGAATAATGAGAATATATTTTTAAATAAGTGAAATGTACAAATCTTTGACAAAATAAGTTGCTATTCATGTGTGACCATCTTCTGTTGACGTTCACAGATCTTTGTTGTTGATTGTTAACAACAGTTTTCTGATATCTGGTACCAGAGGGTAGATTCTTATAATTGATTTGCTTTTCTTTGTAATTGTAGGAGAGGATGTCATGATGTTACAAAGTGAGCTAAAACATCAAAGAAAACTTGTAAGAAGCTTGAAAAAGAAATCCCTTTGGGATAAGAGTTTGGAAGAGGTACATGGTCGTGCACCACTTCTATTTTCCAATTGGTGAAATAGGCCAAAAATATTGATGGCCTTCGTGAAGGACTGCATTATTCAAATCAAATCTCAACTTATTTTATCCTTTATCCGCGAAGCATGTTGTGCTAGAAGTTAGAGCCTTCCCCTCCCTCCCCAAACCCCCCCCCCCCAAAAAAAAAAATCCAAATATTTGATTTAATTTTATTTTCATGTCTGGAACATATGTTCTGTATTTCTGCTGCCTTTCCTGCTGTGGATGGCAGTCAATGTAGGCTTGTTGGATTTTATTTGTTAATCATTCTATGGGACATACTGTTCTCTTTATCCTTTCGAGCCAATACCTTTTAACCTATTGTTTATCTTTTTGTAGGTTGTGGAGAAGCTGGTTGATATTGTTACCTTCATAAATCAAGAGATCTGGGAAGTATTTGGAGATAATGGTATGACAGCATAGCACCAAGAAAACTAAACACCATTTACCGCATAAATTTGATGAATTCAGAATCAGTGTACAACCATTGACATTCTTTACGTTAGTGTTTTTGCTCAAAATGAACCCTCCCACCTGCTCTGTCACATTCATCTCATTTGGCATCTCATAACATGTGAAAATGTAAAAGAAACTTAAATAGACTCATTTTACACCACCAGGCAGGCTGTGGGTAACCAAATGGCATGGTAAAGTGTGTTAGAAGAATCTAAATTCGACTTTACTCTCAAAAGTTTTGTTTGGTTGATAGAATGCAATGCACTAGCCTTTGTGTGTAAATCTGCTATATATTTCCCAATCTCCATTGGCCATTAGTACAAAGCATGCACTACTATCAGTTAGCACTCAAAATTTTAGATTGTGATATTCTGTTTTCCTTCTTGTTGGTCATGAAAGCGTATTAGATATATGTTTTTTGATTTTCATTCAGATGTCATTTCATGGCAGGTTCAACCCCGGTTGACAAAGGTCCCACTAACAAACCTGAAAGACTAGGTGTGGCTGGTCTTGCACTGCATTATGCTAGTGTAATCATCCAGATAGACAACATTGTAAGTTTCAACTCCTCTTAAGTATTGATTTTTCTTTTTTTTTTTTTTATTATTATTATCTATCATGAGGTTGGTGTAGGATATAGCTGAATGCTTGTTAATATTCATATGGGAATTCACCTGATTTAGGCCTCTCGACCCACCTGTGTTCCTCCTACTATGAGAGATCAGTTATATCATGGCTTGCCAAATGGTGTCAAGATTGCTTTACGTTCTCGTTGTCAAACTGTTGGTGCCAAGGAAGAGGTATGCCTTTATGTAGAGACTTCATTCAATGACTAGTTCAATTAGTACTCATTCATGTTCATCGTCTTGCGTCAGGCCTTAGTATGAGCCCAAATGTACGCATGCAAACCGTGTATTTGAATCTGTAGCTTAGACACTTCAGTTTTGGGCTTTATGCAGCTCACAGTACCTCAAATAAAAGCTGAAATGGAGAAAACACTCCAATGGCTTGTGCCGGCGGCTACAAATACTACCAAGTGAGTTGAATTGAGCCCTTATTGGATGTTTATGTCAACAAGTTGACTTGTCTGTGATTGCATGAAAACAAGCAAGCTTTCCTGCCTAGTCCAAGCTTTCCTGCTTAGTCTTCTAATTCTTCTGATATTTTCTCTCAACATTACATTTTTGCCATCTTTACTATTTTTTTCATTTTCTTTTGGCACTTCAAAACAGGGCACATCAAGGTTTCGGGTGGGTTGGAGAGTGGGCGAACACTGGGTGAGTCACTTGCATCTCCACGGTTTTCTATGTTTTCATTTTCATCACACGCTGCTGAGTTCTAACGGGTCATAATTACCCTCGTTCAGCAATGAAGTCGGCAAGGGGGCTGCACAGAACAACGTGATCCGCCTCCAGACGCTTTACCACGCAGATAAGCAGAAGACGGACACGTACATCCTTGAACTGGCGGCGTGGCTCCACCTTCTGATCAGTGTTACGAGACAGAGGGACAATGGATACAGAGCACTGCGACTTCGGTCTCCAAGTCATCACGAGGTTCAGCCTGAGATGCAGTCCCTGAGCGATCCTCGAAAGACCTGCTGTTCCCAGCTGTCCCCAGAAGACTTAGATTTACTGGAAAATGTGATGAGCAGAAAAAGATTGGTTTCTGGACTAAGCAAGAGTCAGGAATTTGATTTGCCCAACATTAATAGTAGAGGTAGCAAATCTTGTGCCCTGAGCAGGAGCACTGGGAACTCTCCAAGCCGTCAATTTGATCGCCCAAAGTTGTGTGCTTTGGATGTAATAGATGGGTTAGATAAAACATTTTGAGAGTTTTCATAGTGTAAATCATTTGTGTAATTAAAATTTTACGCCCTCTTCTTCTCTTTCTATTACGTACATCTTTCTATTATATGTATACACTATATATTGCATCATATATAGAACTATGTAATTTAGTAAAAAGGGGTAATGATACTTTATTCTTTTGTAGTGGTTCAAAAATATTTGATCTCTCTGAGTTTAACATCTAACCGTTTCCTGTTTTGGACTAAAGTGACTGAAATTGTTACTTGTTAAATTTAATTAGTTTTGTGTCTAATAAGTTAAAATTGTTTGAGAGAAGTTTATTTTTTTAACAAAAATAGATACATAAAAATATATTTTTATTCATTGTATGTTAAAATAACAAATATTTTACTTCTAAAAGACATAATTTGTTTTTATTTTTTAAATAAAATTTTCGAATAATAGAAATTTGCTTTATTAAATTGGATAATGTAAATTTATTGACACGTGTAACTTAAATTTAATATTTTTTTGTTAATCTTATAGTTTAGTTCAAATTGAAAGTTACGTGCTAACTATTAAATTAAGTAAAAGTTAAGTGTTTTTTTTTTTTTTTTTTGGGGATCTACTACCATGCCTACGGGAGTGACTGGTTCTGTTTCGAGATTGGGGTGGGACCGTGGGAGGCTCTGTCTCTCATTTAGGAATTCAAACGGCTAGAGTATCCGTTTAATTAGTTAGTTTTATTACTAAATTTATTTATTTTTTACTTACTATTACTATCTCAAATCCATTTATTTGTTTAATTATAATCTCAAACCCGTCTAGTCCAAACCTGTGAAACCCGTCTCAAACCTGTAAAATTCGTTTATGTTCAATTGGTCAAAATTACTTGTTAAATATCTGTTAAATACCTAATTTGAGATAAAAAAATGAAAAAATTTAATAAGTGACGAAAATATTAAATTTATTAAATTAAATAAATTCATTAGTTAAATGACCTCTAAGTTTTTTTTTTTTTTTTTTTTTGAAAGGTAAGAAAAATATACTATAAATAGTAAAAATAAACGTATAAAATATATAAGAGCATTCCGCTGGAACAATGTAATAGTAATCACAGTTTATAAAAGACTTCTAAACCTAATATGGAAGTTAGAACAATCCATGACATGTGAAAATAACACATAACAAATCATAAATTAAACAAATCCACATGAATTATCCCAACAAAGATAAGAGCAACTGCGAACAAAGCACAAATGACCTTGACTTAAGAAGTTCAAAAATTTTATTTTAGGGATAAAATTGTATGTAAATATATAAATATATATTTTATTTTATTAAATGGGTACTTTACGGGGTACCTTACGAGTATCGGGTACCGGGTATCTTATAAGTATAAATAAATATCGGGTATCGGGTATCGAGTACCCTACAGAGAAATTCCAAACCATCCCAAACCCACACGGATATTAAATTTCAATTCCAAACCCGTCCCAATCCCATTAGAGTATTTTTCAACGAGTTTTTATCGGATTCGTTCGAGTCGAGTACTCTCGTGTACCTGTGCCATTGGCATCCCTACTCTCATTATTCTAAATTTCTCTAAAGCTCTGTTTGGCTGTTTAAGACCCCCAAAAAAAAAAAGAAGAAAAAGGGAAAAAAAAAAAAGTTAAGAGACGAGAAAATAAGTGAAATAATAATAATTGAGATTTAAAATCGCTGATCGTGAACGCATCCATTAAAATACATTCAAATTACAAAATGGCTATTAGTATATTATTTTAGTATTTTTCTTATAAATTCTTTTGCCAGTGTCATTTTTAGCCAAAAGAAAAAACGAAGAATAATTGATTAAAATGGTTCGAAACCCACTTGTATTTAGCTAAATGTTCAAGGAAATTTCTAGTAATTTATCCGAAATGAATAACAGGCGGAACTACAAAATTATATTTATTAGTAGGTTTTGAATCTTTATGAAGATGGAGTTTCAAAATTGCAGGTTGTGCTCCTCTGCATCATAATATACATAAAAGTGCAAAAGGAGATTTGTTTCGGACGCTTATTTACTTACTTTTCTAAATTAGGTATTTTTTAATTACGTTTTTATTATTTTATTTTATATTTATCCCGTTCTTTTCTCTCTCTTATTCACCTCTCTCTTGCTCTATCCAAACAACTTTAATATTTTGAAAGAAAAAAAAGAAAGTGGTAAGATTTTAAATTCGTTTTCTTATTCTGTGATAGAAATTAGAAAAAAAAATGCATTAAATTTAGACAATTGAAATTAATTAAATAAAAATTACTATATTAAATTTTATTTTATTATATTATCTGATATATTTAGATAAGAATATATGTTTTAGAATTTTATGTTTTCCATATTTTTTTTATTATGTTTTTTCTTTTTCCTCTCTTTTTTTTCTCATCGAAATCTTTTCTCCAAACATGTTTTTTTTAACAAATTTCTGTTTTTCCTACGTTGGAGGCATTTGGAGTGTCAAGAAACAACCAAAATATATATATATATATATAGTTTGAGTAACTTTTTATCATTTAACTTACAGTCAATAAATTACGTTTTTCAGAGATAAATAGTATCATTTTTTACTTTTGTGTCAACTTTTCGAAAAGAATCCATTTGAGTGATTTTTATGGGTTTGTTTGAATGATTTTATGTCAAATTTACTTTAAAAGTCGTTGAAAAGTTTTTTTTTTTGATTTGTAGAAAATTTATTAGTATTTGTAAAAGTGTTACTGGAGTTCATACAAAATTTATTAAAATTTATAAAAATTTATTAGAATATATAGATATATATAAATTTATAAAAATTTTATAAAATACAAGAAAAATAAAATATTTAAAAAATATTTAAAAATTTTAATAATTCTCCTTAATTTTTAGCACTTTAAATACACCATCCGCTAGTGCATAAAAAAAGCAGGAATAACTTCTCACGCTGTCCATCACCGACTCTGGAAACGGTGGAAAAATAGTGCGGAGAAAAATAAATATAAAAAGCCGCCGACGTTATCTGGAGAGAAGTTTGTTAGTCCCACTTTACGGGATAGCTTTTAATTTTTATATTTTAATTAATTATAATATTAATATTATCGATATTGTTATAAATTGAGCTCTAAAACTCTTGAACTTTTATTTTGGTGAAATTAAAATTATTTCTTTTTTGTAATATACCCTTAAATTTTTTATTATATGTACGACGTAATAATATTAAAAAGTAATTTTTTATAACTACCTAATAATTAATTAATTTTACGTATTTATATTTTTATCTTATATTTTCTTTAACTATCAACTTCTTTTGTAATGTGTTTATTTTTTTTTAAATGCTTCTTAATTAATTATTATGTACTTAAAATACCCTTAACTATTTATTATTTATCATTCGATAAATTACACCCGAATCCCTGAACATTAAACTAATTATACGTAGACCCCTTAGACATTTAAATCTTACACTTAAATCTCTTATTCCTAAATATTTTTTTTTTAAAAGTACTTATTATCAAATGTTTGTAACACTTAAGTCTATCCGTTAATTGTCTCCGTTAACTTATTTGAATTGTGTTGTAAAATGATGAAAATGCTCCTGATTTGTTCCTCTAGTAACACACACTCTCTTTCTCTCTCACAGAGTTTTCAGTAATAAATAATTTATTTTATTAAAATATTTTATTAAATTATATTAATTTTATTAAATCTAATAATAATTTATTATTAAATTATAATAGTATATTTTATTAAAATTAATTATTATTAAAAATAAATATTTATAACATTAAATTAATTAATTTAAATTTATTTAATTAAATTAATTAATCAAATAAAATTTAAATATATTTTATTGAATTCAATTAATTTAAAATAATTAATATTTTTAATTATTATTATTTAAAAATTCAATTAATTTAAAATAATTAATATTTTTAATTATTATTATTTATTATTTTTAAATATATTTTTTTTTGATCAGACTTAATTTTGGTGTAAGACTTTTCAAAAAAATAATAATTTTTAACTTGTACTCATTCATAATCAAAATAATATTTATAAATTACAAAAATTAAAAATATAAAAAATAAAAATCAAATTGATAAATATCAAAATTTGTTATTAATTAATAATTTTTAAATTTTATCTTGATTCTGTTTGGAATTCTACCAAATAAAATAAAATCTTACAAAACTCTACAAACACGAATTACGAGATAATAAAATTAAAATTTTTCACTCACTGCACGAACTATACGAATTACGAAATATTTACTTTTACAATTTTATTTTATTTTATAAATTTTTATACAACTCCTAACACACCCCTTATCATGTTCAAAATAATTTTTATAAATTACAAAAATTAAAACTATAAAAAAAAAAAAAATCAAAACGTCTTCATCGCATAAACATCTTCTCCCTTCGTTAGCATTACAAGAACACAAGAGCCCGGAATTCCAGCAGAGCTCACCGGTAAAGGATCAGAGCCATCGAATTTGGGGGATGGGTTAGAGGGGAGTGGAAGCGAAAGAGGTCGAGTTCTCGAAGCCGAGGTTTGATTGGTACTATTGTAACTGTACAGATCGACGAAAACTGTGGAAAAATGAGTTAAGGTGTTGGCGCTCACGGACGCGTCAGATGCTTTCAAGAGCTCGATTGATATTGTTGTAGTTGTACAGATCGACGAAAGCCGTGGAAAGAGAAGTCAAGGTGTTGGCTTTCATGGACGCACTGGAGATCGGCTGGAATGTCGTCGTTTCTTTCAGAGTGAACTTGGAGGACGAGAGATGAGATAGATCGGGCCTGATGTAGTAGAAAGAGGGACCCAGATCGTCAATGGGGTCGGAAATGACAACTGCCATGTCTTTCATCTGGAAAACGCCATCGCTGCCGATGAAACAAACTGCGATCTTCCCCAACCTGTTACCCGTCGGAATTTCGGCTGAGCTCACGGGCAAAGGACCGGTGTGAGAGAGCGTGTGAGAGAGAGAGAGAGAGAGACGACTACCATGTCTTTCTTTCGACAAACGCCATTGCTGCCAGTGAAACAAACCCTGATCTTCCCCAGCTCGTTACCTATCAGAATTTCGGCTGAACTCACCGGCAAAGGACCAGTGAGAGAGAGAGAGAGAAAGAGAGAGAGAGAGGGGAATAGAGAGAGAGCGCTGTGCGGAGACTCGGAGAGGAGAGAGAGAGTGAAAGAGAAGGGACTGTTTTTGACGGTACAAACCAAACGCCGGGGGGGGGGGGGGAGCAGTAGCCCAAACGCGGGCGTTTTGCCAAAAACGGTCGCGTTTTGACAAATCTGAAAAAACAAAAAAAAAGCCAGCGAAACGAAAAAAAAAAAATAAATAATAAAAAAATTCTAAGACCGTAGCGCCAAAAAAAAAAAAAAATGGAGAGTGTGTTCGGTAATTAAAAATATAAATCTATTTTTGTATTTTATGTTTTGAAAATCTCATAACATAAAAATAGAAAACAAATTTAGTTTAACATTTTTTATTTTTTCTATTTTACATTAAAAATATTCAAAATGATTTTTTGTCTTTTTATTTTATTTTATATGTAAATTCATTTTCTATTTTTTAAAACAGATTTTGAAAACACAAGCAACCAAATACGTTTTGAACTGTTTTCTTTATTTTAAAGAAATACAAAATGAATTGTTTTCTTTATTTTAAAAAAATACAAAATACGTTTTAAGCTGTTTTCTTTTTCTTTTTGTTTTGGTATTCTACCATTCTATAATTTTATTTTTTTTTTTACGCTTTACACACTTTCTGTTTGGTTACTTGTGTTTTTAAAATTTATTTTAGAAAATAAAATGAATTTACACATCAAATGAAAAAAGACAAAAAATTTTTTTGAGCATTTTTAACGCAAAATAAAGAAAATCTCAAAATACAAAAAATAAAAGATATTAAACTAAATACATTTTTTGTTTTTTATATTTTGAGATTTTCAAAACGTAAAACAGAAAATAAAAATTAACTTTTTACTGAATTTGTGACTTTTTATAAAAAATTAATATTTTTAATTATCGAACATACTCTCTATTTTTATTATTTTTTTTTTTTTGCGTTTCACTGACTTTTTTTTGTTTTTTTCAAATTTGTCAAAACACCCGCATTTTTGGCTACTGCTGCCCCCCGCGTCCAAACAAACTAGTGGCATTTTCATTATTTTACAATGTAATTCAAACGAGTTAACGGAGAAAATTAACAGATGGATTTAAGTATTATAAATATTTAGAAATAAGGGATCTAACTGTAAAATTTAAATGTTCAGGAAATTTACGTGTAATTAACGTAATATTTAGGAGTCTAAGTGTAATTTATTCTTTATTATTTAAGCCATTTCGCTAATATTTTTATGATATTATTTGAATTAAAAAAATTGATAAAAATCAAACATATAATATGTGCACACTTATATTTATCATGATAAAGAAACATTAAAGGTAATTGGTGAAAATTAATGAAACCAACCACTTAATGAATGTTTATTTTCTGGCATTAAATCCCCTAACTATCCATAATTTGAAAACAATATTATCTACTTATACACTTCTAATTGTTTATATAATTTTTCAAAATAAAGTGAGACTAACCCTTTAAAAAATTTAATACATTTTCTATCACTTCTCTCTACCTCCTCCTCTTTATTTTCTCTCCCATTTCTTTAATTTTAGGAGGCGTTTGGCAGATCTAAAATGACTGAAAAATTTTTAACTTTAATAATTTTTTTTAAATTTCTTCAATAAAATTTTGTCATGTATTATTTTTGTACTTTTTTTTTTTGATAAAAATTGACCAACCAAGCACTCTCTTATAAGGATATAAAAATAGTGGGGCCCACAAAAATTTTCCATTCTTGTTTTTCGTCCATCTATTTTTCATTAATATCAAATAAAACAAAATTCTCACCCATTTTCCCTCAAAACAAACACTGTTTTTTTTTTTTTTTTGGTAACGGGGTTTAGGGTCTGTTAGTGAAAGTGAAAGCAACAGTTGTACAATGGCGTCATCATAACTGCGAAACTTGCCCACCGCCCATTCCAATAGGTTTACACGCATCGAAGGCTACTCTGACAGGACTTTCATTGACTATCGATACTTGTCCACAGCTCTTTATCGGGAAACAGTGAGACGTGATTTGTTAATAATTATTATAAATTTTTAAAAAAATTTAAAAATTATTTATTATATATTCTACTATATAAATTATAAATTATTTTATTTTTTGGATTTGTTTATAGTAACAAAAAAAAAAGATAAAATGAAATAAGTTATGAGTTTATAATTCGTATAATAAAATAAAAAATAAATATTTTTTAAAATTTTTTAATATTTTTATCATTTTAAAAATTTTTTACCACTCCAAATTATGCATTTGGCTTGTCGCATCGCTTCACATTGTACAATTATATATATTTTTATTTTATTTCTTTATTTTGTTTATTATGTAGAATAATAAAAAAGAAGAGAGTTGTTTTTTTCCACGGAGAAAAGTCAAAATAAAAAAAGAACTCTTAAATTAAAAAGCCTATTTTCATGAATTAATATATTAAAATAATAAATATATAAACTTTTATTCTAAATATAATTGAGTTTTGCATCAAACACAATTAATTTTTATAATAGGAAAAACTAAAATACATTAAATATTTTATGTATCTTAGAGTGTCAAGAACTCGGTTAATTCTGCTGCTGACGTGATCAACCACACTGTTTGACTACTTACTCTTCTATGGTCGAACTATTTGAGTGAACATCGCATTATGCTCCTACGATTAAAAGGGTGTCATTGGACAAGGTTTGATGATTTGGCTTTTGTAAGATACATACAGGGGGAAGGAATTTCTCTAGCAAGTGTTTTTCTATACAATTTCTATTTGCTTCATCTCTTTGTGTTTTAACTATCTAAGTGAACATCACATTAGGCTCCTACAATTAAAGGGGTGTCATTGGACAAGGTTTGATGATTTGGCTTTTGTAAGATGCATACAGGGGGAAGGGATTTATTTAGCAAGTATTTTTCTATATAATTTCTGCTTGTTTCATCTCTCTAAGTTTTAAGTATTTATAACTTTCCTCGCACGTGTTAGCCATGCTCGGTAATTATGAGTGATAGCATGGACAGCACTGCATAGTCGGCATAGATCTAACTAAAACCATAATCGGCAATGGGTTGAGACATGCTTTTTCTGACCCTTCATAAATGTGATGAGAAAAGATAACCGCTTCCCTGCCTATCACGCTGTCTCCCTTTGGATGCCACCATGTGTCTTGGTTAGAAGAGTAACATGTGTCAAAGTATTGCCTTCCATATTTGAAAATTTTCAATGGATAGAAAATAAAAATTCTCTTAAAAATTCATTTTTTTCTTAAATTTTTCTTTTTATATAAATATTTTTCATTTTAAACACATTTTTATCATAGTTCTTACTCCTATACCATACCAACTCAAGCAATTCAGGTCCCAGATTTATATATTTTATACCATGTTCAGGGCTCGTTTGGAGCCACAAAAAAAATAAAAAAAACTTCAAAAATTTTTAAATCCCTCCAATCACATTTTACCATTTGTCATTTTTACATCACATCAATTTCATCCATTAATTTTTTTTGAAACTCCAACCCCCCCCCCCCCCCCTCAAAGCAAATTCAAATTAGCGAGACCACAACTAATTGCAAAGGCAACAAATCCATTAACCAATGCAGAGCGCTTAAAAAGCAATTAAAAGTTATTTTTTATTTCCCAAAAGCATAATGATATGTTTGGTTAAATGAAAATTAAGGAGGGAAGAGAAAAAGAGGATACCCCACTTCAATTGTTTGGTCGAATGAGAAAGTTTGTTTGGTCGAATGAGAAAGTGAATAGGAGGGAAAATGGAGTGAAAAAATTGGTGGAAAAATAGGGGATGAGTCTCACCAATTTTTATTCTATCAAATTGGAGAGAAAAAAAGGAGAGTG
The DNA here is from genome assembly GCA_019916065.1 of Vitellaria paradoxa. Lineage (NCBI taxonomy): Eukaryota > Viridiplantae > Streptophyta > Magnoliopsida > Ericales > Sapotaceae > Vitellaria > Vitellaria paradoxa. The sequence goes on along the minus strand of CM034233.1, from coordinate 6,427,288 downwards.
AAAGAAAAGTGCGATAAAAAATAAATAAGCAAAACTCACATTTAATAAAACAAATTTTAATTTAAAAATAAATTATAAAATATATATAAAGATATATATATTTCGTTTTTCTCCTCTTACTTTTTTATCCAACCAGACACATTTCTTTTCTCTCACGTTTTTTTTTCCTTCCTCTATTCCTCCCTGCAACTTTTCCTTTCTTTTTGTACGAAACGGAGCAGACTTTGCCTTTAGATCCGTTTGGCTGGTCGAAATTTTGATAAAAAAATATAATAAAAATAAAAAAAATATACCGTATAAGTGAAAAGTATTAAAATTTAATTAAAAAAATATAAAAAATAATTAAAAATTAATAAATTTTGATAAAATTTTGTAAGGTAAACAGAACTCAGTTAAAGCCTGTGCCGACTTTTTTTTTGGTACTTAAAAGCCTGTGCCGACTTCAATAGCCTGCTTCCAACAATTGCGTGTCTTGCGCGTGAGGCGTCCAACGTCGACAATATTTCAGGCTTTTTTGTGGCACTAAAATTTATTAGAATTCATTAATTTTAATTAATTTTTTATTTTTTTAATTAAAAATTTTTTATAACGTCTTTTTATTTTTATTATATTTTTTATTAATTTTTTGTCATTCAAACACACTGTTAGTGTGTGTGTTTAGAAATGCTACTGTTTAGCATTTTGGATTTTTATTCCTTAATTAATGGAAATTTTTTTTTTATATTTTAATTTTTTTAAATTATAAATAATAAAAATATCAAATTAACATGAAAAATAAATTACTAAAAAATTAATTTTTTTTTTATCCCAAACTCAGTCTTGGTCAACTTTTCGGGAATCATCGGGCCCACAAATTAGACAAAACCATTTGCTCACATTTTGACAGCTCATTGTCCAGCGAACGGCGAAAATCAAAACCGTTCTTTTTCACTTGATCTTATCCATTGCTTTTCACCATGATCAATCAGGTCACGCCTGCATTTTGCCCTTTCCGAGTGGTACAGAGATTCTAATGTCCAAATACCGACTGTTTGCTGAGTCAGCGAAGAAAAACCAGATTCAAATGGATAAGTCTGCCAACTTTGTCGTCTCAACCCCACTTCACCATTAACTACGTTTAAATTAACCGGTCCTTTTCTCACTCCGCACTTTATGTATATATGCAAGGGCCAACTCACGTCACAGCTAGCTCAACAGCCAGCAGCAAGCAGAAGAGTCTTGTCCAAACAGTACAAACGAAACATGGTTTCCGCCGCGCCCATTGCTCTTTCAACCCCTTCCCTAGGAGCCAAATCCGCCGTTGGAGCCCCTTCTCTGCCGCCGCCGCCGCGCGTCAGATTTCGTCCCCCCACTCGCGTCTCCGCTGCTTACACCACCGCCGAGAAGACGAAAACGTCGGTTGGTAAGTCTTACTCCCACTTTGCCACAGCAGCATCGCTCTACGAAGTCCTCGGGATTCAGATGGGAGCCACGTGTCAGGAGATCAAGACTGCGTACCGTAGATTAGCCAGAGTCACGCACCCCGACGTCGCATCGGATGGTGAAAAAGACGCATCCGCGGATGAGTTCATCAGGATTCAGGCAGCTTACTCCACCTTGTCGGATCCCCGTAAACGGGCCGATTACGACCGGAGTCTCTTCTGGCGGCGGCCGCAGCCGGTGAGTTCACCGTTATCAACGTCGCCGTCAGCATTTTCCGGCGGTACGCGGCGGAATTGGGAGACCGACCAGTGCTGGTAGTGGCAGCTATATAAAGAAGCATAGCAAAGTGACTAAATCCCCCTGCCGTACAGTTCAAAGAGGGAAAATTGTTATCATTTTTTCTAAACTCTAAAATATATCCCAAAGTTGTTAGGTTTCTGTTATTATTTTTTCTACGGATCTTGTCTCCTCGGTTACGGCAGGTGAGAAGGGTTTGACTGACCCAATTTTTTATTTCATAACCAAAATGGGCAGATTTGAAATTTAAATAGTTTAATTCAAATAATTCTTTAATGCGAGAATTAATTTATTAGGGACAAATTCACCTAGAGCTTCAAAGGTTAAAAATAATTAATTTCGTCACACACAGTTTTAAGAGGAAAATAAATAATTTCTTAAACACAGGATTCGCAAAGATTTTGAGTGGGAAAAAAAATTTTAATTTCGTTACATGGGGTATACGTGATAGTCACACAGACCATGGATTGGGCGAAAAAGAATTAATTTCGACGCGTGGCGTACACGTGATGGTCACACAGAGCCTCAAGGCATTTGGATACACAATTTTTAATAAATTTTGAACAAAAATAATTTTTAATAATTTTTGATCAAAAATTAGTTGTTATAAATTTTTAGTCGGTGAAGTAAAAACAAGTAGTTATTTTTAGTAATTTTTAGTAATTTTTTTACAATTTTGAGTGTTTGATAAAATATTTGATAATTTTTATTAAATTTTAATAATTTTTAATAATTTATAATAATTTTTAAATTGAGAAATTATTGTAGTAGAGTAAAAAAATAATAAAAATTTATAATTTGTTAAACGCTTAAAAATAAAAAATTAATAATTTTTTTATTAAAAATTTCGTTACCAAACGTTTCTTTATGCGGTTGTGGAGCTTTGAAAGGGCAAGACAATTATTTGTTATTTAAGGTGTGTTTAGAGTGATAAAAAATAAAATAAAGTTAGATAAATTATAAATTCATAATTTACGTAATAAGATAAAAAGTAAATAATTTTTAAAAATTTTTAGAAAAAATCAATAAACCAAACACAATACAGTTTTAAATAAGTTTAAAGAGGGAAATTAGATGAATAATTTAAAAGGAAAGTTCTAAATAAGTTTAAAGTGAGTAATTAGATTGGGGGGAAAAAAAAAAAAGAAAGAAAGAAAGAAAGAAAGGCTCCACAACAAACGAAAATGAGTGGTGAAACCAATGTAATCGCTACCAATTGTCTATTGAAAAGGCCCGGTAAAAGGAAGAGAGCACCTTTATTTTTTATTTCTGAAATTTTATAAATTGGCGCTAAAAAGAATTTTTTAAATCCATTTATAATTTTTATTTCTAAAGAATAAAAACTTAGATAAAAAGTAAATAAAAAAGTATTTTTACTCATTATTATTATTCTTTTTCTTCTTTTGTTACAAACACTTGTTAATTTTAATACGTGACTCATTTTTATTGTATTATATTAAAATAAATTATTTTATTTAAATATTTTATTAAAATAAAATAATTTTTAATAAATAATATAATTAATTAATTAAAGTAAAGTAAAATAATTATTTAGCTAGTATGAAATATATTTTATTAAATTTTTTAATAAATATTAAAATTAAATTAATAAATAATTTAATTAATATTACATATATTTTCTTAAATTATTTTAATAAATATCATAATTAAATTATTTATATTATTTTAAAATATATTTTATTCAATTATTTTTAATAAATAATATAATTAAATTATAATTAATATATTTTATATTTATTGAATTAAATAATTTAATAATAATTTATTCAGTTATCATTAATAAATAATATAATTAAATTAAAATTTATCTTATTTTATACTTATTAAATTAAATTAAATTAAAATAATTTATATACTTGTTTAATTAAATTAATATAACATATATTTTATTATGTACTTAGGTACCCTTAGCTACTTATTATTTATATTTAAATTATTTTGCTAATGTTTTTATAATGTTATTTGAATTTAAAAAAATTGATAAAAATCAAACACATAATGTGTGCACACTTATATTTATTATAAGAAAGAAACATTAGAGATAATTAGTGAAAAATTAATGAAACAAATTACTTAATAATTTTTTTCTTTCATTAATATCCCTTAACCACCTATAACTTAAAAAAAAAGTATTATCTACTTAAACACTTTTAATTGCTTATATAATTTTTCAAAATAAAGTGAGACTAGCTCTATAAAAAATTTAATACATTTTCTATCACCTCACTCCACGTCTCCCCTCCTCCTTTCTATTTTTCCTTCCATTTCTTTTACTTTTAAGAGGTGTTTGTTGTATCTGAAAATACTTAAAAAAATTTAAACTTTTATAATTTTTTTTTTGAAATTTCTCTTATAAAATTGTCTATCACTTGTGAACTAATCTTTTTTTTTTCTTTTATAAAAATTGATCATCCAAACACTTTTTAAGAAGAATTTAAAAAAAAAAGTGAGGCCCACGAAAAATTATGCATTCTTGCTTTTCGTCCTTCTATTTTTCATTAAAATCAAGCAAAACAAAATTCTCACCCTTTTTCCTTCGAAACTAACACTGTAAGTGAAAGCAACAGCTGTACAATGGCATTATCATCACTGCCAAACTTGTCCACCGCCCATTACAGTAGCTTTACACGCATCCAAGACTACTCTGACATGCCATACGTTGACCATATACTTGTAAATCTTTGGACGCGGGGGGCAGCACTAGCCCAAAGCGGTGGCGTTTTATCCAAAACGGGGGCATTTTGACCAATAAAAAAAAAAAAAAAAAGCAAAAAGAAGCCATTGAAACGTAAAAAAAAAAAAAAAAAAAAAAAAAATTCTAAGACGGTAGAGCACCAAAAAAAAATAGAAAGTGTGTTCAGTAATTAAAAATAGTAATTTTTTTTTATAAAAAGTCACAAATTCAATAAAAAGTTAATTTTTTATTTTGTACTTTTTGTTTTGAAAATCTCAAAACGTAAAAAACAGAAAACACATTTAATTTAATATTTTCTATTTTTCGTATTTTGAGATTTTCTTTATTTTACATTAAAAACGTTCAAAATGACTTTTTATTTTTTTTCATTTTATGTGTAAATTCATTTTTTTATTTTGTAAAACAGATTTTAAAAATACAAGTACCAAAATAAAAATTGTGTAAAGCGCAAAAAAAAAAAAAAAATCTAGGACGGTAAAGTACAAAAAAAAGGAAAAAGAAAACAGCTTAAAACGCATTTTGTATTTTTTAAAATAAGAAAAACAGTTCAAAACGTATTTGATTACTTGTGTTTTCAAATTTTGTTTTAAAAAATAGAAAATGAATTTACACGTAAAATGAAAAAAGACAAAAAGTTATTTTGATCATTTTTAATATAAAATAGAAAAAATCTCAAAATACGAAAAATAAAAAAAATGTTAAACTAAATCTGTTTTTTGTTTTTCATGTTTTGAGATTTTCAAAATATAAAACACAAAAAGAGTTTGTATTTTTTTACTGAACACACTTTCTATTTTTTTTGCGCTCTACAAGTTTTTTTTTTTTTTTTTTTTTGTGTTTCGTTGGCTTTTTTTTTCTGATTTGTCAAAACGCCTCTATTTTGGATAAAATGCCCTCGTTTTAGGTTACTACTGTGGCAGCAGTAACTCGCGTACTGCTGCCCCCGTGTATTAAAATGTTTGTCCACAATTCTTTTTTGGAGCTAGTGATAAGTTTGAATTTGATAAAAATTGTTTAAAAATTTTAAAAATATTTTAAAATTACTACACAAATTACTAACTCACCAATTATCTTATTTGTTGGGTGCATTTAAAGAATAAAAAGTGAGATAAAATAAGATAAGTTATAAATTCGTAATTCGTACAATTAGATAAAAAATAAATAATTTTTAAAATTTTTTAATATTATTTATAATTTTTAAAATTTTTTTCTCACTCCAAACAGAACAATCGTCACTTCAAGTTATGCATTTGGCTTGCCGCATCGTTTCACTTTGTACGGTTATATATATTTTTATTTTATTTCTTTATTTTGTTTATTATGTAGAATAATAAAAAAAAAAGATAGTTCTTTTTTCCATAGACAAAAATCTAAAAGGAATGAACTCTTAAATTAAAAAATCTATTTTCATGAATTAATATATTAAAATAATAAATATGTAATAAACTTTTATTCTAAATATAATTGAGTTTTGCATCAAACACAATTAAATTTTATAATAGTCATAACTAAAATACAATAAATATTTATGTATTTGAAAATTTTCAATTGATGGAAAATAAAAATTTTCTTTTAAAAATTAATTTTTTTCCTAAATTTTCCTTTTATATATATATATATTTCATTTTAAACACATTTTTATTATAGTTCTTACTCCTATACCATATCAACTCGAGTAATTGAGGCCCTAGATTTATATATTTTATATTATACTAAGAGCAGTTTCAAATTGGCGAGGCCGCAATCAATTATGTGGGTAACAAACTTATTAGTCAATGCAAAGTGTTTATTATTAAGAAACACAAAAGTTATTTCTTACTTTCTAGGAGCATAATACATGATACATCCTCCTTTGTAGTATGTTTGGTTTGTTGGAAATTAGAAAGGAGGAAAGAAGAAGAGAGGATAATATCTTATTTCTATTGTTTGGTTGAAGGAAAAAGTGAAAAGAAAGAAAAATAGAATAGAATAATTGGGGATGGGTCTCACCTATTTTTATCTTCCCAAATTTGGGAGGAAACAAGAGAGAGAGAAAAGTGTGATAAAAATGAAAAAAAAAAAGTGAGATCCACATTTACTAAAATAAATTTTAATTTAAAAAATAAATTTTAACATATATATATAAATATATATTTCTTTTCCTTCTTCTCACTTTCCTCTTCAACCGAATACATTTCTTTCCTTTCACTTTTCTTTCGTTCCTTTATTCCTTCCTTGCAAATTTCTTTTGCACCAAAACGGGTATTGATCTCGCATTTAGGGTTATTTAGTTAGTAAAAGTTTAGTAAAAAAAATAATAAAAATATAAAAATTGATATAAAATGATATATAGTAAAATTTAATTGAAAGAAAGTAAAAAAATTGATAAAAATTAATGAATTTTAATCAAATTTTACCAATGAAACACTCCCTCGAATCCCTCCAAAAAACTCAAAAAATTTTAAAAAATTTTAAATTCTTTCAATTAAAATTTGTCACCTATCATTTTTACATCACATCAATCTTAAAAGTTAAATTTTTTTTAATTTCCAAACACCCTGAGCCTTGTGCCGACTTCAATAGCCTGCTTCTAGGAACTGCGTGTCTTGCGCGTGAGGCGTCCAATGTAGACAATGACGGCACTGTTTTGAGTTAAAAAGAAAAAATAAAAGATTTTACAAATTTCTACTTGCAAAAACATAAAATTAAAATTTTTTTTATACTTTATACAAAACACGAAATATTAATTTTTATAAATTTATATAACTCCAAACACACCCGATATTTTAGTTTGTGTGTTCTTTTAGAAAGGCTACTGCTTAACGTGTGGGGGTTTTTTTTTTTTTCCTTAAATGATGGAGTTTTTTATATTTTATATTTATTTTAAATTATAAATAACAAAAATATCAATTGACATTAAGAGAAAAATAAATTACTAACAAATTAACTTTTTTTTTTCAAGTACAATTTTTTTTTTCATTCCAAACTTAGTCTTGCGGTGCAATTCGCACACTAAATTTTGGTGAAAATCTCTAATTGAAAATCTCTATACATTTTCACACATTTCTGCCTTCTCAAAATTAAAAAAAAGTTCAATATCTTAAAAAAAAGTAGATAATTAGAATTCCATTAATCAAATAACAATTTTTTTTTCACAATTCTTATCATGGACTCTTAAACTACCGAATGACAACTATTTTGACTATTTTTTGTGGAATCGTAGAAATCGTTCCAACGAATTGTAGAAACCGTTCTGAAGAATTCGCGCAACCAACTTACTTCTAAACAGTTTTTACAATCCGTTTTGATGGATTGTAGTGCAAAGAAGTCATAATTATCCAAAATTTTGAATCCGTCCAAACGGAAATCTAATCCATCAGAACGGGAATTTTACTATTCATCTCCAAAAAACACAATTTAAAATGTGCGCACCAAATATAAAAAATTTTCTTAAACCACATTTTATCTCATTTTTTATCACTCTAAACTCACCCTTGGTCAACTTTTCGGGAATTATCGGACCCACAAATTAAATAAGTGTTTGGAGTTGTATAAGATTGTATAAGATTATAAAAATTAATGTCTCGTATTTTATGCAGGGAGTGAAGAATTTAAATTTTTTATTTCATAATTAATGTTTGTTGAAATTTATAGAGTTTTGTAATATTTTCTTTTTTAACTCCAAGCGGGCATAAAACCATTTGCTCCAACTTTTGGCAGCTCATTGTCCAGCGAACGGCGAAATCAAAACCGTTCTTTTTCACTTGATCTTGTCCGTTGCTTTTCATCCTGATCAACCGCGTCGCGCCTCTTCTGTCTGCCTTTTTTCTCCGCATTTTGCTTTTTCTGAGTGGTACGGAGATTCTAATGTCCAAATACCGACTGTTTGCTGAGTCAGCGAAAAAAAACCAGATTCAAATGGATAAACCTAACCCCACTTTACCATTAACTACGGTTAAATTAACCGGTCCTTTTCTCCCTCCCTTGTTTCTATATATATGCAGGGGCTAGTTCACATCACTGCACATCACATCTAGCTCAACACTCACCAGCAAACAGAAGAGTCTTATCCAAACAACACAAACGAAACATGGTTTCCGCCGCGCCCATTGCTCTTTCAACCCCTTTCCTGGGAGCCAAATCCGCTGTTGGAGCCCCTTCTCTGCCGCCGCTGTGCGTTAGATTTCGTCCACCCACTCGCGTCTCCGCTGCTTACACCACCGCCGAGAAGACGAAAACTTCGGCTGGTGAGTCTTACTCCCACTTTGCCACAGCAGCATCGCTCTACGAAGTCCTCGGGATTCAGATGGGAGCCACGTGTCAGGAGATCAAGACTGCGTACCGTAGATTAGCCAGAGTCACGCACCCCGACGTCGCATCGGGTGGTGAAAAAGACGCATCCGCGGATGAGTTCATCAGGATCCAGGCAGCTTACTCCACCTTGTCGGATCCCCGTAAACGGGCCGACTACGACCGGAGTCTCTTCCGGCGGCGGCTGCGGCCGCTGAGTTCACCGCTATCAACGTCGCCGTCAGCATTTTCCGGCGGCACGCGGCGGAATTGGGAGACCGACCAGTGCTGGTAGTGGCAGCTATATATATAAGCTTAGAAAAGTGACTAATCCCTCTGCCGTACAGTTCAAAGAGGGAAAATTGTTAGCATTCTGTTATTATTTTTTCTAAACTCTAAAATATATCCCAAAGTTGTTAGGATTCTGTTATTATTTTTTCTACGGACTTTGTCTCCTCGGTTACGGCAGGTAATTTTTATTTCACGACCAATATGGGCAGATTTGAAATTTAAGAAGTTTAAATCAAATAATTGTTTGATGCGAAAATTAAGGCTGTATTGGGTTCGCTTTTTTATTTTGTATATTTTTTATATTGTATATTTTATTTGAATTTTTTTTATTTTGGATTGAAAACATTTAAAGTAATTTTTAGTTATTTTTTATTTTATGTATATATTTATTTTTTATTTTTTAAAATAAAATTTTAAAAACACAAGTAAATGCGTTTTAATTATTTTTTATTTTTAAAAGCGTTAAGTAACAAATGAATTTAAAATAAAAAATAAAAAAAACACTAAATGACACATAATTTAGAGACAAATTCACTTAGAGCTTCAGCGGTTAAAAATAATTAATTTGGTCACATACGTATACGTAGTAGTCACACACACAGTTTTAAGAGGAAAATAATTAATTTCTTATACACAGGAGATTCGCAAAAATTTTAAGTGGACAAAAAAAAAAAAAAAAAAAAATTTCGTTTCATGGCGCATCCGTGATAGTCGCACAGATCATGGGCGAAAGGAATTAATTTCGATGCGTGGCGTACACGTGATAGTCACACAGAGCTTAAGTGGTCGAAGAGCTTTGAAAGGGCGAAACAATTATTTGATACTAAAGGACAGTTTTAACTAAGTTTAAAGAGGGTTAGATGGGATGGTCTTGGACTGGGACTTAGGGGCTTACCACCCCAAGGTCTCAAGTTCAAGTCTCCTCTCTAGTAAAAACTTGGGGTTAGCCTCCCGGGCGCAAAGCGTAGTAAAGGTTAGTAGGACGGGCCTCTTTGGCTGGACGAACCGTATCCAGTTCTTAGGTGTGGGTCCGACTCCCCGCCGCTACGCGAGTTCGCGATTGACCGCTATACATGTTGAGGGGCCGGTATGTGTGGCACAAACCAAAAGAGATTCACTTTCTAGGGGTTTGACCTAGGGAGTGAATCTCTCGAGGTTAAATCCTTTTTTTTTTTTTTTTTTTTAAAGTTTAAAGAGGGAAATTAGAAGAATAATTTAAAAGGATAGTTCTAAATAAGTTTAAAGTGAGAGAGAGAGAGAGAGAGCCATAACAAATGAAAAGTAGTTGTGGAACCAAGGTAATCGCTACCAATTATCTATAGAAAAGGCCCGGTAAAAAGAAGAGAACACTCGGCCCGTTTGATAACTTTTTATTTTTTATTTTTGAAATTTTATAAATTAGCGCTAAAAATGTATATTTTAAATCTATTTATATTTTTTATTTCTAAAAGATAAAAACTTAAATGAAAAAGTATAAATAAAAAAAAGTATTTTCATTCAGTCGTCATCATCATCTTCTTTTTCTCTTACACACATTTTGTTAATTTTAATACGATGTCTATTTTTATTACAGTATATTAAAATGAATAATTTTATTTAAATGTTTAATTAAAATAAAATAATTATTAATAAATAATATAATTAAATTAACTAAATTAAATTAAACTATTTATTTATTTAATACAAAATATATTTTATTAAGTTATTTGTAATAAATAATAAAATTAATTTAATATAATAACTAATTTATTTAATATTCAATATATTTTATTAAATTATTTTAGTAAATATCATAATTAAATTATTTAAATTTTTTATGATATATATTTCATTCAATTGTTTTTTATAAATAATATAATTAAATTATAATTAATATATTTTATATTTATTGGATTAAATAATAATATACTAATTATTTATTCAATTATTATCAATAAATAATATAATTAAATTACAATTTATTTTATTTTATACTTATTAAATTAAATTAATTTATATAACTATTTGATTAAATTAAATTAATATAAAACATATTTTATTAAATTTAATTAATTTTTAAAAACTAATAAAATTCAATAATTATAAATAAAATTACATTTCTAAACATAGTTTCACTTTTCATTTCAGAAAAGTAAATGACTACAGAAGATACAAAATATAAAAAGAAAAATAACAACATTATCAAATAAATTCTCAATAATCCTAGTTTATTTTAATAATAGTTTTAACACTCACCAATAATAGTTTTGACTTAGTTTTGTTATTATTATTTTTTTTCATATTACTTGTAAAAATAGTACTGCTCTAGCGGTGTCAATATGGCGCAATAGCAAGCTTAGTTTGTTTTGCTTCAATTAATATTTAATTTGAATCCACTTATTGAAGATTGATAAACTTTAACTTGTTCAGTTGGCTTTGAAATTAGTAAATTTGGTTCATTTTATTTTAATTTGTATTGGTCTCGGTCTGTTCATTAAAGAGGAGTTCCGATTATTTTGTTTCACTCAATTCTATTCGGCACTTAAGAAAATCCTTAAATATGACATCCAAACTAAGGTTGGCAATGGGATGTTCAGACCAAGTTTGAATAGATTTTTTGCCTTTCAAGTCGGGCTTAAAAAAAAAAACCGGGCCAAGATTTAATTCCAAACCTGTTTATTGGTACAGAACCGGAACCGGAACCGAAATCAAATTACTTGATTTTTTTTTTTGTTCTCTAATAAATTAATTGAAATCGAATTGAGAATCGAGTTACTTAAAATCAAATTAATTGAAATTCTGATTAAAATCAAATTAACAGAAACACTATTTATATATAATTTTTAATTTTTTATAAATTTTCTATTTATTATCTAAAATCATGTTATATACAAGTATATAATTTTTAATCTATTTTTGTACATAATTATTATTATATATTTATATTTAATCTCTAATTTAGTTTTCAATATGTAAGCAGCGGAATTAAATCCAATGAGTCTAAAAAACTGATTAAAATTGAATAACCAAACCTAATTAATTAAAAATTAAAATATTTAGTTCAATTTTCAGTTCTAATTTAATTTTGCACACTCATAGATCCATTCATATAAATCCATTTATTTTTTAAATTAAACTGTATTTTTAAATTAAAAAATAATTTTAAAAATTATAAAAGTAAGTAATTTAGTGCTAAATAAATATTTTTTTATAAAGTCTAATATAAAAATTTAATTTTTACAGGAAAATATAAATAAAATAAAATAATTTATAAATACATAAAATTATTTAAAATGTATATTTCCAAAATTTTGAGACTGGTATAGCCAGCTACGAAAATAAATTTTAGGACCGGTTAATGGAGGTGGATAAAAGCAATTGAGTCGCTTCCATTTTCTTCAACTTTCATTCATTCATTCATTATTTATTTATTTATTTTTTTGGGCATTTCACTCCCCTGAAAAATCCTATAGTTGATGAAAGTTGGTTACATCGAACTGAGAACACCAGGCCCAAAACGGGGAAAATAAATAGTTACAGAGCCGGATAGAGAAGAACAGCGAGGGACAGGACCGAGCAGATGCCTCTCGTAGTCCGACCTCTGATACAGTGGCTGCGATGGCAGCATCAGAGCTGCGGCCCCGCGACACTTCATCATCTCCTCAACACGCCTTCACTACTCCCCATGGAGACCAGCTCTCGATATCTTTCCTTCAACTTTGTCCCTTGCTTTCACAGGAACTTCCATTTCCGTTCGCGCGCTCTCAAGTTGGCCAACGTTCCGGTGCCTTCGGATTTTCAGGATAGAAACAGTGACGGCGACAACTCGGATCCTGACGCAAAGAAGAGCAGGAACCAGAAGAAGCGGGAGGCTCGGCGCGCTGTCCGGTGGGGAATGGATCTCGCCGCCTTCTCCCCTCCTCAAATCAAACGCATTCTCAGGTATCTATTATTCGACAGAAGTTTCTGTATGTGTGAGTTCTTTCTGGATATAAATGGAAGTGTTATCTTCGTGTTTGTATTTGGTTGCAGAGCGGCTTCGTTTGAGCGCGAGGTATTCGATGCTGTTATGCTAGTAAAGGTGAGACTCGTTTAGTTTTGCCGTGTGAATATGCTTGGCTGTTGTAATTAATAATTATTTTAGCTATTGTGTGGTTTTTGAATACGAGGTGTTTGTTTGTTTGCCGCAGAGATTAGGCCGTGATGTCCGAGAAGGAAAGCGAAGGCAGTTCAATTATATAGGTATTACAACACTGAGGTTATACGAATGACATTGCTTAAGGATATTTAATTTTAATGTCTTACTTTCTAATGAAAAGTTTTGAAATCGAAAGACAATGTGGCCTGTGAGCTGAATTAGTCAAATCTGTCATTTTATACTTGCATATGGCTTGATTTCCTGAAAAACTGGAATGGTAAAAACCAATCCTCTAATATGGAGATATCAAACTGTAAATGATATGAAAAGCGACAACACAAGATATAGGGAGAAAACCTAGAAAACAGAAAAGTAAGTGAAAATGTGCCCAAAAACTGATTTGGAAAGCCAGTCAAGCGATCTGGCCAGTGCTCTTAAGGGCAGTTGGGCCCAGTGGTCTGGCTGCTCGAGCGGCTTGTTGGTGGTTTTAATGGCGATAATTGGCAGTAAGTCCAGCACTTGAGCGCCTTTAAGGGTGGCCTTACCGCAGTTTTTCTGCACTTCTTCCTCCTTGTTCCGATTTTGAATAGAGGTCTGAACCGAGGAACTTTGATAAAAATCACTCAATTCTATTTCATTTTTGATAAAAATCACTCAATTCTAATTCATTTACAACGAAATATTTTTGAAGCTCATTTGTCATTAACACCACTAAAACCAAACATTTCCCTCCTTTATAAAATGTATGAAGTAGGATGGTCACTTTATGCAATTCCTTGCCTAATTTCAGATTGAATTTAAGTGCCTCTGTGCCTGTTTTTCCGGTGGTTTCAAGTCAATAAATCAGTTCTGTCCATACAACCTGTTACAGTAGCATTTTCCTCGTTTGAAAAAAAAAAAAAAGAAAAAAAAATCTTTGTGGGCAGTTGAACATGATTACTTGCTTGTGTACCAAACAAAGAGAAAAATGAGTGTAAAAGTGAAGTAAATTTGGATGAGTGGGGGACTGGATTTGTGGGTGCTATGGGTGGTTTACGAGCTCAAGGTTTACTCTCTAACAATGGGTCCATTGTGGTCCTGGCACCCTACATTGGGGAGCCTCCTTTCCACAAAAGAAAAAAAAAAAAAGTTGCATCATTCATCCCACCTAGCTCATCCATGTTCTGTAGGCTAATCCTTACATTTTAATTTGCTCAATATTTCATACAATGTGGTCCGAGCTTTATATTAAGGGTGACTGAACCCCATTGTATCAGTTGTATCCAATGTAAAACAAATTTGCTTAGGTTGAAAACTATTAGTTTGAAACTAATATTCGCGGTGCTTATCTTTTTCGATGATTCTTCTTACTTTTTCCCTTTTTCTTTTCTTTTCTTTTCTTTTCTTTTTTTTTTTTTGGCTTTTCTGATTATTAACCAATAATTATGGAAAAATGGGAGGCTGACATAGGTTTCTATGTTAGCTCGATGACATTGAGGTCAGGGATCGTTGGATTAAAATTCAACGATTTAGATGTATTCATAATTTTTTAATCCCAAAAAAGAAAAAAAATTTATTACATTTGAACCCTTGGATTTCAATCCAACGGTCCTTGATCACGAGTCACCGAGCTGACATAGGTTGCTATGTCAGCTCAACCAATTCCATAATTATGTGACTGAAAATTTTCTGTTGTGCAATAAAGACATATTTCTTCAGAATCTTGGTGATAAAATTCACAGTTGCATGTCTACAATTTCACGTGCATGTGAGGTTGATTTAGTGCTTCAAATTCTTTTTTTAGGAAGACTTCTGAGGGAAGCAGAGCCTGAATTGATGGATGGTCTAATTCAGGCTATGAAAGATGGTGACATGAGTGAGTTTCGGGCTTTATCTGGTTCAGAAAATTTTGGAGATGATGATGAAGAATACAAAGAGACTGAATCTGAATCTGAATATGAAGATGAGGTGTTCTATGATATATCTGTTCATAATTTGTATTAAATTGCGGAAATTTAATTTATGAATTATCATCTTTACTTGGTGATTCATTTTGTCCGTGTAAGTTGTGACACTGTTGACTGTTAGTTCTTTTTTACTATTATTTATGTAAATTGAGGATTGGTTGCAGGTGTCTCATAATTACATTGATATAGCAACCAGATGGTTTGATGGGTTGATAAATAAGGATGCTGACATCACTAAGGAAATCTATTCAATTCAAGATGTTGATTTTGACCGTCAGGTGAGCTGAGGCACTGGTTATTTGGATTATTAACTGCAATATATCCTTTCACACAGACACACAACAAACAAATGCAAGCACGTTGTCAGACAAGGTGGTTATCTAGATAAAAGTACTGCATGGTATAACCTCTCTCTTTCTCTCTCTCTCTTTAATTTTTGATTTCTACATTCTAGTTGTTAAGTATATCTTTTCAATTACTAATAACCACTTTCACACAAGAATATATATATATATATATATTTTAAAAGAATGTCTTCTGAAGGAAGGGGGGGCACCCAAACAACCCAAGATAGGAAGTGATCTTTAAAGTGTAGGAAAGTGATTATGCCTTGGTTACTAATATAGTAATATGTGCTGGTGAATTTATACCATTTTGGATAAAAAATGTGATACTCTCTACTGTTAACACTGTCCAAAATTAGGGCTTTGCTAGGTGTTGGACTTTATACCTTTTGTTGGTGTGAGCTTCTCCCTGAGTTATGTCCAGCCTGAGCGGAATCCTAAACCCATCATTGGTTTGGAAATCTGATCTTGAGTTTAGTTCCATCTGAATGAAGCATGGTTAATGCTGGTAGAATCAACAACAATGATTGAGCAATGCTGGATGGTCTTCCTTTTGTCTAGGTTTAGCCCCAGTTACAGCCTGTGCCACACTGAAGGCTGCAATATGCGGCATTACTTTTGACAACAGTAGACTTTTACTATCCAATTATGTTTTTATTAAGCTGTAATTATATCTATGTCAACATATCTATTGATGGCTATTAGTCTATAACCAATGTTTCTTTTTTTTCTGCGTTTTGTTTAGTCCCCCAGGTCTTTTTAAACGGGCTCAAGTGCAAGTGTCAGCCAGATACTGGCTTGTGTGAAAATCGAGTTCATCCTTGCAATGCCTTAATGATGAATGACAAAGAAGTGTGCTGAATGATTTTTTCAGTTTATTATATTATAAGCTTACAATTTACATGGTTTGATTTATCATCATGTCAATGCTGAGAAGGTTATTTTTCTGCAGTAACTCCTTTTTTTTTTTTTTAAATAATAGATTTGGTACTTTGTTGTTAGAAATCTCGGATGCCATGTTTTAATTTATAGCTGAAAGTATGCCTTTGAGTAACTCGGGGATGGTCTATTGTACCCTCTCCCCCCCCCCCCCCCCAAAAAAAAAAAAAAACAAAAAAAAAGATCATCAACTGGTCTTGTGAGTTTGAGATCTAGCTGGAATCTATTGACTTCATCTCTGAATATCACCTTGCTTGGCACACTAAAGTTTTGGTCCTTTCAAGTTAGAAATGTTTTTTAAAATTGGATTACTGTAATTTCTTTTTATAATGTCTCTCTTGTTTGTGATGTTTGCAACCTGTAACAGGAATTCCGTAGACTTGTAAGGGATGTGCACTCTAAGCAAGAGCGCCAAGTCATTTTAAAGGAGAATGAGGGAGGAGTAGATGCAGCACTAATTGGTGCCAGAAGGTCCCTCAACTGTTTTCTTCGAACCCTTGCAAAGCGGTTACCAACCGAATAGAATTTCAAGATCTTGTCTAACCGCGGTTACCAACCGAATAGAATTTCAAGATCTTGTCTGGTTAGTTTTTTTCCCATATACCTAGATTCTTCACCAATTCCTCTCCAAAATGTTACACTCCACCATGTCAGCTCTTTTAGCTAGATGATTTTATCTTGGTGGAGGTGCTGTTGTAGATGATTATTTTTGCAAAGGAGGCAGGTTAAAGTGGTTTCTGCAAGTTAATATGTAATTTAAAATATCTTTAAAATTAAAGACATAACTATAATCCATAATTCTTTAAATAATGCAAGCCTTTCTGCTCAGGGCTGCATACCTGAATAATAAACAAAGAATTGATGGTAAAGAATTTGTAAACAAGAATAAAAGGGTTAAGAAATTACAAGCTGCCATGTATATGCATGGGGCATACTGTATTTTGACAGCGCGTATATAGCTCTTAAATTGTCCTTAGTGGTGTCGAAAGGAAATGGAGGACGAGGAAGCGTTGATGCAAAGGATTCCTAATTGACCTCTCCAGGTGGACAAGAACTCGTGACGTGGTGTCATATTTTCATAGTTGAGACCTCGGGATATAAATGTAGGTGTAAGAGAAACACGTGTGGCATAATAGTACATGGATGACCTAAGGGTCATATTTTCATAGTTGAGAGTCGAGACCTCAAGATATAAGCGTAGGTGTAAGAGAATCGTGTCTGGCATAATAGTATATGCATGACCTAAGGGTCATATTTTCAAAGTTGAGACCTCAAGATATAAACGTAGGTCTATGAGAATCATGTGTGGCATAAGAGAATCATGATATGCCGTGTATGGATGACCTAAAGCCTTATGAAGATTCTTAGTGGACATTTATAGATGGGGGCAAAGCACTTCACTTTTTATCCGAAAACTAGGTAGGCAATTTGTGGGGTTGTCTGGTACTGAAGAGCAATGCTGTTTGGTGGGGGGTACGCAGATAACTGTCTGCATATCTATTTTATTTATCATGTATCAATAAAATTGGATGACAAACTTTTGTGCCTTCTACTCAACTTGTAAAATTTTTCGCGTATCTATATGTATATTTACAGTATTTGACTTTGTTCTTTTTAAACTATTGGTAAAAAGAAAAAAGAACAATTTTTTTTTTTTTTCAAAGGATTTGAACTCTTGAGCTTAGGCTTGAGAGAGAGAAAGAAGGAAAGAAAGTTGCTATCCCGTACTATTTTTTGTTTGTTTTGAAGTGAAAAAAAAAAAAAAAAATTATTAAACAGCTTTTGGGTTATATATTTGTAGGCGGGGGCTTGAGATTTCAAGTTGGGTCCTAATGCCTGGGCCAATGCTGTATTTGTAATTTGTTTATAGTCCGTTCCTGGGAAATCTGACAGGTATTTCTATGGTTTGATATAATCTTCAACACCATTCAGCCAAGTGCGTATTTGGAACTTAGATTTGTAAAGGGAGAGATAAGAAAGCAAAATGAATAGGACACAGAATTTATTTTATTTTATTGGTTATGTTACAAAAATGATAAGAAAATAAATAAATATATGTTAAAAATTTAATTTCTATTTGATTTATTATAAAATATATATATATATAGGTAATTGTATTTTTCTTTCTATTTTTTGTTTAACCTTTAACAAATCATTAATTAAAACACAGCATGCCCAATATATCGTTTATGTCTTAAATTGCGGCCGTGCACATCAATCTTATTTTAAGAGAAATTATCAATCCTGCTGACAGACACAAGAAGACACAATTGACTGTTAGCGTCCTGTTTCTGTTTCCACAGATGGCTCTAGGATGGCGTCTAACTTCTCTGGCGATAATTAATGCCAAAGAATTTCTGCAGCTGCCATTGATTTTTTACCCTAAAATGTCATAATCATATTCACATTCAAAACTTTCAATCTCTTGAAGGCTTTCGCATTCAAAACTGTGGGACAGTGATGCTGTCCATTTTATTGAACTTCTAATTGCATTTTGAGTTTGCTTCTCCCATATTTATTTGTCTCCTAAAAATAAAAATAAAAATCTACCAAGTGTTTATAATGCCTTTACACGTTGTGATTTTATACGTATGATGACTCTGTTGGTTCGGGAATGAGAAAAGAAAGACTTTTTAATCTTTGGAAACAAAATGTGACTCTTTCTATGGCTTGATTTGATTAGTGCGATTATGTATAGTTTGAATGTCATATTTCAGAATTTTCTTAGATATCGAATAATACAAAATAAATTATAAAAAAAATAAGGTTTGTTAATTGTTGATTAGCGGATTGAGGTCAAACACAAACAAAAGTAGAACTTGTCAAATTTGTTAATTTTCATACTACAGGAGTACAATGAACAAAACCTATTATTCTTCAATGAATGAATCAAGATTAAACACAAGTTAAAATAATTCAAAAAGAATTTATTAATTTTGAAGAACGCAAATCAACTGAATGGCTGATGTTTTCAAGTAAATAATAATAATAATAATAATAACAATAATAATAATAATAATCTAAGTTAAGAATTATTTCTACAAAAAAAATAAAAAGTTCTAGTGTGCTGGTGATGCGTGTGTTTGTTTTTCCTTTAGGTTGTCAAGCATCTTTTATAGGCATATCAGGTGGGTTATCTTCGCTTACGACTTCATTCTTTTTAGCACCAAGGGTGAGGGTGGATTTTCTTTTTTTATTTAATTTGAATATTTTCTTTTTAATGAACTAAAAATCAGTGAATTTTCTTTTTTTATTTAATTTAAATATTTTTAAATGAAGTAAAATAAGTAATTTGAAATAACTTATCTGCCTTTTCTTCCTTGATGTAATCGGAGACTATTATGTATATTTTAGGTGACCAATATATTTTTGAGTCTAATTAGAATCGGTCCGAAATAACATCAAGGTCGAATAAGGGTAGGCATTCTTGAGGTTTTCAATCCAATTCTTGGATCTATTTTTCTCAAGGACTTATATTTGATTCATCTCTCAGTTGAAAATGCTAAACTTTGGGATATCGTTTCTTGTTAATTAAGACGTAAGCAGTTTAATTTTTTGGAAAAATGCTGAGCATATTTACAGATTATGTGATTGGAATAGACGCCATCCATATGTCTGAATATTAAAGTGAGTTTCATATATAATACATATGGTCAATTGAGATTGTACAATTACATATGTACACAGTAGGGCCCTTGAGTTTTTTTTCCCCCTCTTTTTTACATATGGTGATAAAAGGCATGACGTTTTCTAAGACAAAAGTCATATGATATTTTCTGGGTGGAACCAACAGAGGCAAATTGCTCTTTTCCATCTTCAAAGTGTCAAGAGTTTTGGACATATCTTAGAGTTGATCAACTGGTCAAAGGTGGTGTGTATATGTTGCATTAGAAAGGGGGATGTCTTGGTGGAAATAGAAACAGTATTTGGACTCCTCCGTCCATTTGTACTAATTATCATCCGTTATGTTTAGTATTTTAAAAGGCATGACGTTTCGTGAGACAAAAATCATATGATATTTTTTGGGTGGAACCAATAGAGGCAAATTGCTTTTTTCCATCTTCAAAGTGTCAAGGGTTTTGGACATATCTTAGAGTCGATCAACTGGTCAAAGGTGGTGTGTATATGTTACGTTAGAAAGGAGGATGTCTTGGTGGAAATAGAATAGTAATTGGGCTTCTCTCTTTTCCATCTTCAAAGTGTCAAGGGTTTTGGACATATCTTAGAGTCGATCAACTGGTCAAAGGTGGTGTGTATATGTTGCATTAGAAAGGGGGATATCTTGGTGGAAATAGAACAGTATTTGAACTCCTCCGCCCATTTGTACTAATTATCATCCGTTATGTTTAGTATTTTAAAAGGCATGACGTTTTATGAGACAAAAGTCATATGATATTTTATGGGTGGAACCAACAGAGGCAAATTGCTCTTTTCCATCTTCAAAGTGTCAAAGATTTTGGACATATTTTAGAGTCGATCAACTGGTCAAAGGTGGTGTGTATATGTTGCATTAGAAAGGGGGATGTATTGGTGGAAATAGAATAGTATTTGGACTCTTCTCTTTTCCATTTTCAAAGTGTTAAGGGTTTTGGACAAATCTTAGAGTCGATCAACTGATCAAAGGTGATGTGTATATGTTGCATTAGAAAGGGGGATGTCTTGGTGGAAATAGAACAGTATTTGGACTCCTCCGTCCATTTGTACTAATTATCATCCGTTATGTTTAGTATTTTAAAAGTCATGACGTTTTATGAGACAAAAGTCATATGATATTTTCTGGGTGGAATCAACAGAGGCAAATTGCTCTTTTCTATCTTCAAAGTGTCAAGGATTTTGGACAGATCTTAGAGTCGATCGACTGGTCAAAGGTGGTGTGTATATGTTGCATTAGAAAGGGGGATGTCTTTTTTTTTTTTTGGTAAGTGAAAGGGGGATGTCTTGGTGGAAATAGAATAGTATTTGGACTCCTCTGTCCATTTGTACTAATTATCATCCGTTATGTTTAGTATTTACCAACTCCTAGAATAAAATAACCCTAGCGCCATGCCCATTGCTTGATGCTAAATTGCTCTGTTCTCTTATTGCTTTCTTCTCTTGTGAAACAAATCACGAATTTTCCCAGCACATGCCCTCTAAATTCAAGATTTCGTGTAGCACATGCCCTCTAAATTCAAGATTTCGTGTCAAAGTGAAGGAAGGGGATTTAGTCTTTGCTTGGTTGGTGGTATAGTGATAATTATAGAAACATTCTTGAGAAATATATTATGCATCTGTTTGGCACAATAAAAATTTTTAAAAAATGTTGAAAATTTCTAAAAATTTTTAAAATTTTTTAACACATTTTGTACTTATCGTACTTTGTGAAATTTCTATATATTTACATATCCCAATAATTTTTATAAATCGCAATAAATTTTTCACAACTAATAACATTTCACAAATCTCAATAATTTTTTTACAAATTTCAAAAAATTTTTAACCACTTTCAATAAATTCTGACATAAAACTGTTTTGACAAAGTCAAAAAAATCGTTCGGATAGTTTCTCTCTCTAAAAAGCTGATGAAAAAGTCAAAAAATTTCTATTCATATCTGAAAAACATGATTTGGTAGTTACGTACCAAATACCAAAAAGTTTTTCAACTCACATTTTTCGTTGTTTTTTTGGTTATTTTTTGCCGTGTCAAAAGGATCTTTTATATATATATATATATATATATTTTGTCATGGACTAAGAAACTTAAATTAACTATGTTGGGTTACTTTTGCTTCTTTCAAGTTTCACCTTGAAGTCATTTTTGTCAGTATGTCCATTTTGACTACGTATTAGTAGTAAGTGCGAATAAGTGAAAAATGAAGGTTTTAGAAGTGAGATTAGGTATCAACGCCCGTTTGGAAATTAGCACCTAAAAAGATAAGTAGAGGAGAACTGATAAAGAACAAAGCGAAAATTTGGGTGGCCGACTTTTTCTAGGGTATTGAGAATCGAAGTTAGAGCCAAGACACTTTTAGATCACAAAATGATTTGAACTAATTAATCCTAATTACGAATCTTATCACCTAGTTTACTGTATACTTTTTATAGCAGTGACATGTGTAAATTAGCAAACTCTAAGGTCTGGTGTCAAAACTAATAGTTAAGATTTTATCATATCAACTAGAATCCACCTATACTATTGATATGATAAAATTTCATCGACACGTACAAATTTGAGAAATTTGGAAAGCTAACATCAGTTTCAATGATAGTTTAAAAACTAAGATAGGGATTTTTGGATTAAAATATAACAACTTAGATATATTTATATTTTTTTAAGATTCAAAAATAAATAAATATATTTAGACTATTAAATTTTAACGTAACAATCTGATCTCGATGTCACTCACTCCTTTTTTTTTTTTTCTTTTTTTTTTTAAAGCTTTTTCAATCCAAGAAAGTGCCAAAATGTTGGCCGTGTGACACGGCATATAGGCATGCATGCACGGCGGCTTAACTGTCAGTTTTTCCACCATGGTTTGGTCACGGGACCGTGAATCACGCCCAACCAATATGAGGGAAAGAAGTACATGAACGAGATGAGGTTTGGTAGGAAATTTGGAAGGAAAATTTCATATTGCAGGAAGAAATTAATGTTATTCTTTGGTGCTGTCAATTTCGTAATTTAGTCTAGAAGAAGACATATTTAATGCACAAAATTTTCCAAGATTTTGAAGGGAAAATCTTATTCTAGTAGTTTTTATTTTTCATTTATTGGGCAGAGTTTTAAATAGGAATAATATAACAATTGGATTTTGCAATAAAAAGTGTATTTTGATCATGTTAATTATAAAAAAAAAAAAAGAAAAAAATTGTGAGAAATTTTGGTAATACAACATTTTTATCACCTTAAAATATTTTATGGGGGGAGAAAAGTCTAAGTTGCAGGGTGCCTAACAAAAAGCAGTTGAACCAATGATGGAGATTCGTCAGAGTTGAACGTTGAAAGCCTTATCCGGGGGAAACATAAATTTGTAGGATTGGCTGGCCCATTGACATAGGGGAGGGGGCGTTGTTGATTCATTCTTCTTGTCATGTGGTCACTGAGACTTGACAGTCAACAGATAATGAAATTCACATTCTGGATGAAAATTAGGACATCGCTAATGTCGTGCCATAATAAACCAAGAAACGTAGTTTGATTTGTCAACTGAAATGGGAGCCAAAAAGGAGATGCTCTCTCCTCTCGGAGCCGCCAGCGGCTGCTTGATTCAACGATGTTGTGCGCTTCTTTGATGCACTGGCCCGTTTGAAGCATTAAAACTTATCAAAAGTTATTAATTTTAATTAATTTTTTATATTTTTTTATTAAATTTTTTTATATATCACCTTTATGTCATATCTCTTTATTTTTATTATATTTTTTGATTAATTTTTTTTTTGTTAACCAGACACACCCTAATGTCCCAAACCCTAATGTCCCAAAGTCCAAGTGGAGGCTTTAATTTTGTATTTTATGCATTGAGTGAAAGTGTAACTTGTAAAGTTTAAAATGTGCTCTCTGAGATTAGCTTGGTCTCATTTTTGAGCAGATAATGTATCTTAGTATTTTAAAGCTTGACTATTCTCTAATTTTGTCACGTGCTGCATTCAAAAAGAATTTCAAACTTGTAACTTTTTCGTAAGGAGTAAATTCTTTTAACCTTAACGATTTAAAAATTTTGTCACAACGATAAGTTGTGAATGCATAAAAATTTTATCCAGGGGCAAATGCAAGTGAGATATAATCAATATATGGATCATTTTAAAAAGAAGTCGATCGGTCGTAAAAATTTAGGTGATATTTGATTTTCTTTTTTAATTTTTTGTTTTCTATAATTATATATTTTATGTTTTAAAAATTTCAAAATAAAAAAATAAAAAATGCTATGTTCTTCTTATTTTGAGATTTTTTTTTTATTTTGAGTTGAAAACGCTTAAAACAACTTTTTATCATCTTTTATTTTATGTTTAAATTCATTTTCTGTCTTTTAAAATAAATTTTAAAAACACAAATAACCAAATACATATTAAGTATTTTTCTTAATTTTAAAAGCGTAAAATGACAATTGCAATCAAAACAAAAAAATAAAAAAAATATATAAAAACAAACCAAATAACGCTTTAGCTTCACGACTCCAATTCGCAAGGAATAGAAGAGACAAAAAAAGCAGTGCAGAGAGTCTGGTCTAATTGGGTCTTTGGAGGGACTGCAGTCTAGCATGGGTCTTGCACCTGCACTTGCATCGTAAACCGAAGTCGTTTGCTATGATGCTACCAAGGACAAAGTACAAAGGACTGCCAGCAACGGTTAACTTTTAGGGGGGAAAAAAATAGAAATTTGTTAAAATTTGGTGTTTTTTGGGGGGGGGGGGGGGGGGGGGAAGGAAGGGATAAGAAAAAAAAAAAGGAAGCGATATAAAATTTTAAATATATATTTTTATCTAAATGAATAAAAAAATATTTATTGATATATTAATTTTAATTTCTTATATTTCATGTATTTTTTATTTTATTTTTTATCATTTTTCAAATAAGAGAAACGGTTTTAAATTCTTCTTCTTTTGTCTTTTTTTTTGATAATTTTTTTATTCAAACACACTTTAAATGAATATAAGTTACTTTTTAAAATATTAAAATTATTGTCTTGAGAAATAGATGCAAGTGAGAGAGAGAGAGAGAGAGAGAAGGAAATAAATATAGAAAAGGATAATAGAAAAGAGATAAAAAAAAATAAAAAAAATAATTGATTTTCAAAAAATAAAAAATAAAAAATCAACTTGCTAAAAACACAGGGAGACAAGCAGATCTCTCGTGCCTCTTTCAATACAGTATAAGATGTTGCTTGTGAGCTGTGATGGCCTTAATAAACTGAATTTTTGAGATCCTTGCCACAGTACCGCTCACTTTGGATCTTGCCTCTAATTAATGTTGTGGGTCGAGAAATTAAACTTACAAAGGCATTGTCAGTTTTAGAAGTAATTTTTTTATTCATATTATTTAATGGGTGGCTTATTTTTTAATTTTTTTTTTTCATTCTAGGTAAGATTCTACATGTGTGTATTCATATATATATATATATATATATATATCTTTCCCAATATTTGCAAATTACAAGTGAGGGTGTCTGGTAGAATTTATAAATGATATTTAGAGCGATAAAAAGTAAGATAAAGTGAGATAATTTGTGAGTTTGTAATTCATGTAGCGAGATAAAAAGTAAAAATAAATAATTTTTAAAAAATTTTAAATATTTTCAAAGTTTCCAATAATTTTAGCAAATCAAAGGCACTCATAGGCACCGTTTGGACTCTTCCAAATAAAATAAAATTCTATAAAACTTTAAAAATACGAATTACGAGATAATAAAATTTAAATTCTTCACTCACTGTACGAATTACGAGATATTTATTTTTATAATTTTATTTTATTTTATGCATTTTTATACAACTCCAAACACACCTATAGTTGGTGATTCAAACAATCTTGAGCAGCCAGCGAAAAAGTTCGAAAATTAAATAACGTCCTTTTCATCACCTTAATTTCCTCGGACGTTTGGACCCGGTAACCTTTTAATGATGGTTCGAGTTTTGATATTCTTTAGAATGTAACTACAGTTTACTCAATTTTATAGAGTTTGCTTATACGATGTATAGAAAAATGTTATTAAAAAAAAAAAACTGAGTTATAGTTTTAAATTTGTTATACAATTAAATCTAATTAGAGAATGACTTGATAAATAAATATTTAATAAGTATGATATAAAATATTAAAATATTCAAAATCCATTCAATTAAAATCTCATTCGAGTAAAATCTAAGCTTTAGTTTGGAAAAAAATCAACATTTTTTGTAATTAATTATTGTTTAGCAACTAAAAAATTATTATTGTTATTTTTATGTTTGGAAAAAAAATTAATTTTTTAATTATGTAATAAGAAGTTGAGAAACTAAAATATGAATAGATTTAACGCAGCTTGAAGAAAATAAGAAAAAAAAAAAAAAAAACGACGCCTGTTGTTTTTACTATTAAGGGTCCCACTTAGATTTTTGAACGCTTAACCATCGCGCTTGGCTCTATATAAGCACTTGCCAGGCCTCGCAGAATCTCACTTCCCTCTAATCGATTTCTCAGCAGAAGGAAGAAGAACTGGGGCGATTCTCACCATTCCTCCTCCTCCTCCTCCTCCTCTTCTTCTTCTTCTTCTTCTTCTTCTTGACACATATAATTTTATATATACATACAGTTGCAATGGCTCAAACTTCCCTATTAATTTCTGTAATGACAATGGCAATCTCCCATTTCTTTATTTCAGGTAGAACTGGACAAACCCATGACAACATGTAGGGTTAGATTCAGTTAACATTAGCGTTTCAGGCTTGCAATCTGATTCGAATCGTAATTTGATTTGCTTATTACTGTTTAATTTTTGTAGGAGTAGTTGCAGGGGCAACATTTACACTAGTAAACAAGTGCGAATACACAATTTGGCCAGGCATTTTGTCGAACGCTGGAGTTGCAGCACTTTCCACCACCGGTTTCGCCCTGCAGAAGGGCCAGTCTATGACCATTGACGCACCGTCGTCTTGGGGCGGCCGATTTTGGGGTCGAACGCTTTGCAGTGAAGACTCCACGGGCAAGTTCACCTGCGTCACGGGCGATTGCGGCTCCGGAAAGATAGAATGCGCCGGTGGTAACGCTAAGCCGCCTGCCACGCTTGCAGAGTTCACGCTGGACGGCGCTGGTGGAATGGACTTCTTCGACGTGAGCTTGGTCGATGGGTACAACGTTCCGATGCTGGTCGTCCCTCAGGGTGGATCCGGCGACAATTGTACAGCCACAGGATGCGTGGTGGACCTGAACGGTGCTTGCCCGTCGGAGCTCAAGGTGACAAGCACCGGCGGAGAGAGCGTGGCGTGCAAGAGCGCGTGCGAGGCTTTCGGACAAGCCGAGTACTGTTGCAGCGGCGCGTATTCGACACCCGACACCTGCAAGCCGTCTTCGTACTCGCAGTTGTTCAAGAACGCGTGTCCACGCGCTTACAGCTACGCCTACGACGATAAGACCAGCACTTTCACATGTGCCGGCGCCGACTATCTCATCACCTTCTGCCCATCAACCAGCACGAGGTAATTAATCTCATAGCCCAAGGACAAAAGCGTCCATTCAAAAAATTATTAAACCGCAGCCAAGCGGACCTTTAAGAAGATCTCACAATCGCAACCCGTTAGGGTGAAGGGTATTTGAGTAAATTTGGAAGCTTCATAACCACAAGCTAAACCGCCTCCTTTGCTTCCGCCCACGCGCACCCAACTTTAATGCACATTGACAGGTTAACTTTTTTTTTTTTTTTATTTAAATTCAGACTCGCACCGATTTATTGCAGATTTTAAGGGTCTGCGTAACCGATGAATAAATCGAAGGAAAGAGGCTACGAATCAAGGCATCTCCACGCTAGTCACGGTCCGTCCAGCATGACCCATGCTAATTACGGTGCGTCCAGCGTGATTTAAACTTGTGTCAGTCCAGATTTACAATTTGGAGCAGATCTTTCTTGCTCACCGGGTTACGTCGTGAGGTCTTGCTTGATTAAGTTGGTTGTTATAGATATTTTTTTTGATAATTAATTGTTATAAATATTTTATAATTTAAAAATTATAAATGTAAATATAAATATTTTTATATTAAAATTACTATAATTATTATTTTTTAAATAAATAATTACTGTTAATTCAATAAATATTTTGACCCTCGTCTAAAAACTTATGTTCTTCCGGCCCGGCTATCAACTCTGATACATGTTGGTGAGCTGAAAATTTCGGTCATAGGGGCAATGCAATCTTTTCATAAATACTATGGGGTCCTGGCTAAAATATATATATATATATATATATATTTAGGAAAAATTTCAACAATCATGGAATGCACGACCGTTGAGAGAACAACATACGTATGAGTTGTCAAGAAGGCTGTATCCGTAACGGACGCGTAGCTGCATTACCGAAATGCCCCCTTTCTAGGCTTTCTTTTTCAGAACACGTGACACTGCACACTTGCCTGTTGTCAAATCCTTTTTTTTTTTTTTTTTTGCCTGTTGTAACGGTTAGTTTTGGCGCGACCAGACACGTGGCGACCTATAGGGTTGGCCTGCATTAAGCTTTGTTTCGGCCACCTTTTTATAATATATATTAAATTTACTATTTTTATTAATTTTTTATTTTTTTTCATTTAACACTTTTACATTAAATTTTTATATTTTTACAATACTTATTAACTAAATTTTTATTAACGAAACATTCCCTACAAAAGTCAAATGCTAGAGGATACTTGAAACTTAATATAAAAATATCTTTCTAAAAAAAAGATATTTTAATATTTATATATTTAAAAAAAATAATATTATCAAGTGGGAAGTGAATTTATCCAAAGCAGACCTGAGCTTTTTGATTAATAGTATTATTTTTTTAATCTTCTTCACGTTACGTCTAACGGTCAAAAATTTTGTTAATGGTGCAGCCAAAAGGCCTCGCAGTCCCAGACGCAGTATCCGGCGGCATCGGGTCCGCCACTAATCAACAGCACAATGGTGTACGAAGGTGCGTTGTACCCAAGCGGTGCCTCGTCACCGTTCACGTGGACGCACTGTGGTGTCGCGATTGTGGTGGCGATATGGCGGTTGTTTCAGCTCTTCTAACTTCTCACGGCAGCTGCTCTCTTTTTCCAATTATTGAACCATTAAAATTATTATATATCATCAGGCAGGGAGGCCGCATTGAACTTTTGTCGAGATTCGGCAATTCGATCACGTGCAGACCGTGATTAGGCCTAGAACCACGGTTGTGACCCATGTGAGGATGCAATTCCTAGGCAGGAAAAATTTAGGTGTCACTCTTAGAATTTTTATTTTATTCTTAAAGGGGGAGGAGAGGAGATTCATTTGTTGGTTGGGAAAATTATATGTAACCAACTGCATTATTGGGGGGCCAATAATTAATTAATATACATCGACTTTCACATTTTATTATTATTATTATTATTTTTGGTCCACATCTTTGTGTTGTGAATCTCATGGTGCCTTTCAATTATAAAGGAACGAAGCAACTTGTATATTTTCTTTTAATTTAATATTAAAACAATTATTCAATTAATTAAAGGAGATAATATATATATATATATATATAAAATAACTGATTTTGCATTGGAGGCTTGCAGCTAAACTTTCACGCCTGCAATTGCATCATCCAGGGAGCACGACCTTTTACCAACTTGCCTTCCTCGGAGTCAAATCACATGCCATACAGACGCAAGTGTGTATATATATATATATATATATATATATTTTCATTTCGGTAGTATTTTCTACTAGAGAAGCTATTTCTTATTTTTATCGGGTGATCGAGTTTAAAAGCATTATAAAAATATTCAAATTGAATATGAAGACTAGGCTAGTGGGCCACCCACTTCCTAAATAGGGTGTGTTTGAAATTATATAAAATTGTATAAAATTATAAGCTTGTTTGGCCACACTAAAACTCACCAAAAGTCATTAATTTTAACTAATTTTTATATTTTTCTTCAATCAAAATTTTTCACGTATCACCTTTATGTCACATCTTTTTACTTTTATTGTATTTTTTCTTCTATTTTTTGTCTACCAAACAGGCCCTATAAAAGTTAGTGTCTCATGTTTTGTGTAGTGAATAGAAAATTTTAATTGTACAATTTTCATATTTATAAAGATTTATGAAATTTTATATTTTTTTATAACTCCAAACGTGTCATAACAGGTCTTGGAAGTCAATTGCCTCCTAGATCTAAGGTCTAACTCTATAAATTCAGAAAAGAAAAAAAAAATTAAAGAAACTTATTATGGCTCCGTTTGTAGTGAACAAACTTTGAAAAACGATAAAAAACGTTAAAAAATTTAAAAATTTATTTATTTTTATTTTACTGCATAAATTACGAATTCATAACTAATTTTATTTTGTCTAATTTTATCTTACTTTTTATCACTCTAAACACATTATATAAATTAACGTTGTTATTATATAAATATCTAAAAAATAGTCAAATTAGAAGGCTGTATTTCCATTTGGAGACTAAACCGGGAATCGGGTTGGTGCAAAATTTTCTATTTTGGGCCCAATCAAATTGTGCATACGATTTCAAATCTTCTCTCACTTCCATTGAGGTCAAAGATTTAGTTGAGCTGCCAGTTGATGTGATAATAGTCTTCGCACCCATCTTTAATAGACCTTTTTCCCATTAATTAACAAGAGCCGAGTCACTGCCAACTACGCGTATAAAATGACAATCAAATCCTTTTGTCAACCACAAAGTTCATTGGTGCTCGACAAATTGCTTTGAGTGATTAAGGACCTAAACCAGTATGGACATATATACAGCATTGGTGTTCCGAGTTCAGATTCGACAAGTACGTGTGAAATATTCTCGTTCTTTATGAAAGAAAGAGTATTGAAACATTCTGAATTTCTTCAAAAAAAAAAAAAAAAGAAGCTTAGAACATTTGTTGAGGAATTCTTCGTACAATTAATTGAGCACAAGAAGTTTCAATATAGCATGAAGCCATCCTCTTTGACACGCTGAATTCAAAATTCCATGCATTGGCAAAGGATATATATATATATATATATATATATATATATATATATATATAAAACATAGTAATCTAATTATTTACCTGAGAGTTCTTCAAACAAATCAATTCATGATTCACTTATTTCGATTCTGTTTGGGACGATAAAAAACTCTTAATATTAAGAGTAAATTTGAATCTTTCAAATAATTAATTT
Organism: Vitellaria paradoxa; assembly: GCA_019916065.1. NCBI lineage: Eukaryota > Viridiplantae > Streptophyta > Magnoliopsida > Ericales > Sapotaceae > Vitellaria > Vitellaria paradoxa. Next base: position 6,396,119 of record CM034233.1, on the reverse strand, counting down.
ATTAATCAACGTGTTTTTAATTATTTGTGAAGATAAGACTTCAAGACTTTATAAAATTTATTTGTTTATTTTTTTATTAATTGTAGCAAAACACGAAACAATTGCAAAAGAGATTAAAGCACATTGGCAATTGTGAATTGTGATAGACATGTGATGCGGCACCACATCACACACTTGTACAGTGTGGACAAACCCTAGCTAGTTGGATGAGTTACCAAAGCAACTTCTTGGGCCTGAAAGACTACTACGATTTTATTTTATTTTTTAAATCCTTCCTTAAACTTGCCCCTCCACTCATACTTGGAAGAAAGCAAACTTTAGTCGAAATAAATGACTTGTAATTATGATCCAAGTTGCTTAGTCAAACAAAGGATGCTGGCTAATTCAATTCAATTCAAGCAAGCAATATTAATTAATAATATGCTCATTAATGGATAAGGTAATTAATCAATGAGAGTCTAAACCAGCCAACCAACCAACCAACCAACTTAAATGAAAATTGAAAAAGAGCTACAAGTTCATTTGCAACTGAAGCTAGCCAGCCTCCAGAATATTTAAATATCTTTACTCACGGGCGGAGCTACGTTGGGGTAAGGGGGGCAAGCGATCCCCTCAAATTTTTAGATAAAATTACTAAAATGCTCTCCTTATTATTTTAATTTTATTTAAAAATTAAATTAATTAAAAATTAAGATATTTTGATTTTATTAAAAATTTAAAGTTAACTCAAATTTTTTTAACATATAAGAAGTTTAAAAAAATCAAACTTGGTATTTTTTATGAAATAAAGTGTATCTTTTAATACATTATTGCATATTTTTGTTTATACTATCAGCAAATTTAGCATATAACATAATAAATTCTATAGATAATAAAATTTAATAATAATTATATTTTTTGTAGTAAGTGATATCTCTAATAAACTTCAGGTGCTTGAACCATTAACTGTGAGAAATATATTCACTAGTTAATACTCAAGAATAATTTATTTTCTCTCTAAAAATAACATCGTTTTTCTTCTACTTTTAATTAAAAAATAAGTCGATTGTTATTTTTTCTTGGATATTCGGTGCCCCCTGGCAAAAATTCTGGCTACGCCCCTATCTTTACTTATCTAATTGTCATGTATATAGTATATAGATTCTTTAACTTTAGATAACAAAATTATTTACATTGCTTAAGTTATATTCTCCGCAACTTTATGAATAGGAGAAAAAAAGATAAAAGGAAATATAAAATTTAAATTGCATGATTTCATTTAAATATGTTAAATATTTAAAAATAAAAATATTTATCAACAAACTAATTTTTTAATTTAATTATTTTTCATTTATCGAATTCCATACTTTTACCCTTCTATTTTAATCACAAATCAAATTCAAGGAGTGAATTTGAAGCTGCACCAATTTTTTTTTTTTATTATGGTTAATCCAAACACAAACCTTAAACCATAAAATATGAAGTATTAATTGTGATTCTAGACGTAGAAGACCGGCAACAAACTTGCCCCTCATTGGGTGAGGAAATGCAATGGTATTCAATGAGGCAGTTCAACAAGCAACAATTGCCACGTCCAATTCATTTATTTCTTGGAAGAAATGTATTAGTAAACAGGCTTACACGACTTTAGTTAATAAATGAATTAGATGACCAAGTTTTACAATTAGTCACAATTTGGTCATATTTCAATTTGCAGTTCTAGAAATCCACTCGAAGAAGTTACTACTTTAAATAATCCTGATGTTTAGTCACCTGCTCCCCAAAGAAAAAAAAAATGTACCAACTCAAAAATAAATAAATAAATAAATAAATAAATAAATAAATAAATAATAAACTGTTATATATAGCCAGCTGCTAATCAAAGTTGTATTAGATTTGACTTTCTGCGAGGCATCTTATTGCTTATTTGGCATGCAGTGTATCAGAACTCATCAAAAGCAGGTTTATATATATACAATGCCATCTGATTCATATATTGATTAGGACTGAATATGACCCAGCTAGCTAGCAGATTCCCACAATCAGTAATCTTGTCCATTGCTTTGTCGTAGTAATTAAAGTTGCAGCCACCTTAGCTGAATCGAACTTAATTATCCCCATAAGTGGACTAACTATAAACTATTCTTCAACTTTAAACACTTGGTAACTTCGTGTGATCTCTTGTGTCAATCAAAGCATATGAAGAATATTTTAGTAGTTATTCAATTAATTAGACGTCTCTTTGACGTGTTTCCTTTTTTTTTTTTTTTTCTTTTTTCTCCTGTTTAACTAAACTCCACTAGGTTGAAATTCGAGAGCAGTTTGATGAGAAACCTTGCAAATGTAAAATCATGCGGATTGATTTTTTTTTTTTTTTTTTGTTATCAAATTTTTGTCTTTTCATAGACCACCCAGTAGAAAGTAATATATGTGGCGTGTGCGTGTGTGTAAATGTAAATGTACATCAAGAAGTTTCCTTGAGAGGATACTGGAAATGGAAATCTATTTTCTCGACACAAGTTTCAAAGTATCTAATTAATGTAGCTTTTTTGGATGGGTGACTCAACTCTTTCATGAAAGAGATGGAGAAAAGATAACAAGAAGCAAAAGTAGCACTGATGGAGAAATGATAACAAGAAGCAAAAGTAGCACTGATGGGGAAATGATAACAAGAAGCAAAAGTAGAACAGGAAAGTGAAACAGTAATATCCACATATATTTCGATGCATGGCTCTTTCCACGACAGCAAATCCGCGGTATATGCTCTTGGCTTTTAAGGAAAGTTTATCTTCTTAGAAGATGACTCAACAATTAATCAAATGCCGACGTTGAAGAATTCTATCCATCCATGGAATTCTTGATCGAGGCCAGGCCACCCGCAGCCAGGCCATGTGAGAATTAGAAAGTTTTTGGAGCATCACCATGTGAATATTAGAAAGTTTGGAGCATCTCTCATGCATGCACGTCATTAATTGCTGCAGTATGGCCACATCTCTCTATGCTGCTGCGTAGATAATCCACTTCAATATCCAAGCAAAAGCACTGGCATCAGCCATTCTATTTTAACACTTGTAAGCTGCAGCAGAAAGTTTTTTTTTTTTTTTTTGGGTATACTTTACGTTAAAACATTAAATATTTACTTTTTAAGTCTTTTTTAATTAATTTTTAATGATCATTATTAATATTTAACGATCACATTACGTCAATGTACTGCATATATAATATATATATATATATAACACATTAATAAACTTAAGGATTTATTAATATATCAATAAATATAATAATAGCATAATATTATAAAAAAGCTAATGCTATTTTAGCATTCAGTGTTACTATCTATATTATTATAGGTAAACTTACAAGTTTGGTGAAAGTTATTTTTTTTTATGGTTCTTATTTTTTATGAAATTTTTTTTTCCTTCTCATAATATCGTTTAACTTTCAAAACCTACATACACTCAATAGAATTAATTCTTTATAATTTTCACATAATTAAGTAATTTCACTTATTTATTTTTTTATCTTCCTTAAATGCTCCTTAATTCTATGTTATTTACTTAAATAACTTTAACTAGTTATTATTTACTACTTGAATCATTTTTGTTAATTTCTTTATAATTAACAAATTAATTAATAATACATACATAGTTTTAATATAAAAATTTACGTATATTGTGTGTGCACCACCATTTTGAATATATATAAAAATAAAAATTAATAGAAAAATTAATTAAATATTCATAATTTACAAAACTAAAATATTTTTATTGATTATTAAGACAAAAAAAAAATTACATGCATCACATGTGTACCGTCGTCTAGTAGTAAATAAATTAAAATTAAAAAATATTTAGTATCAAAATAATACTTAGTATATGTTAGTTACAGTCAAGGTTGTTAAAATCAAGATTTTACTTAAAATCGGTATAGGGTCCAAAAATCGAGTCGTAAAATCGAATCTTAAAATTGTAAGATTTTAACAAATGCCTATAAAACAAAAATATAGTCTATTATCCTACAATTTTTTATTTAAAGTTTTCATTTTTTTTTTTTGATAAGTTGATAATTTTATTAATAGGAGAAGAGAAAAAATACATGTGTCAAGAAAAATGCCTTACCCAAAAAGTTACTCATATTAACAAAATGAATCCTCAACAAAGTTTACAAAAGATTCTATATCTGGTTCTATAATTCTTTTACCCAACGACACAATTGAGATTATTAAAATGATTGGTGTGATTTATACAGTTGATATTAAGATATTGACTTCATGTTATCCTAATTTTTTGTTTGAGTTGAAATGTATTTGTAATATTTTATTATAAGTCTCTTGGTTTCTGTCCTAGTTACTAAATTTAATTTATGGTAGTTAATTTGGTGTAACAACGCACATGGTTCTCAACTAGTGTAGTATAGTAAATAATAGTATTATAGAATTAAAAAAACCAAAAAAAAAGTAATAATTGAAATAGCTGTGGCATATTATTTGAAAAAAATTATAAAAATTTATTTTATTTAACAAAATTACACAAAAATACTTAATTTTTAAAATCGGTAAAATCGCCTATAAAATCGTGATTTTTTATTTTGTTTCAAAATCAAGATTTTACCTATTTTATCTCTGTTAAGATTTTACATAAAATCGAACAAATTTTCCTACTCTAATATCGTAAAATCGTAAAATTTTAAGATTTAAATTGAGATTTTAACAACATTAGTTACAGTAGCACGTTTATGTTTGGTGGTGTGTTCTTGTTAGTCTTAGCTATTTTACGTTGATTTACCAAAACCGATGGAGAGACTTCTCTGATAACTAAAATGACACTCTTCATCTTCTATATGCTATTTCAACTTTGAAGCGGCATTTGCAGTTACGTTAGTGCTCCCCACACTTTGCAGTGTCAACCACTTACTCTTTAAAGATATATATATATATATATATATATGTAAACTTTTAAGTGCCCCAAACTTTTATTTTGAACTGGAGGCAGCCACACCAGCCCATGTGCTTACTAATCACATAAAATTAAATCTTATCCTGAAACAAACTAATGCTAAGCTTTTAGGTAGCTAAAAGTCAGCTATTAGACCTACAAAGCAATTCCATTTGAGATCACAATTGATGTCTCTGGACATTCAAATGCAGCAGGCAATTTGAACCCATATGTGCACTAAAAAAAAAAAAAAGTCACCAAATTAAGGAAACCAACTTCCCACAAATCTGCTTTCGTGGTGCAAATTCAGCCGAAAACATTACTAATTTACCTTTTCACATCAAATTTTTAGTACATTCCCCCCAACCCACAAAAATAATAATAATAAAATTGAAAATTAACCCATTTTTCTGGAGAGTTAATGTTCAACTGGGGCAAAATAATTAAAAGTAATTGTCAGAAGTGGGATTTGAACCCACGCCCTCTCACGAGGACCAGAACTTGAGTCTGGCGCCTTAGACCACTCGGCCATCCTGACAATACGCTTAAAGTTACTGAAAATATTACATATTAGTAATGATTGTAAATATTTAAATCCAATGTGTGGGACCCATGACCCGGAGTGCATTCCACTATAGCTGGAAGATCAAAGTGACGTGGAAAATATCGCCTCAAGCGCTTTTGACACCTCATAAAGCCAGGTGCGAGTGCCTTTTTTTTTTTTTTTTATGCAAACAAATTAGAATAAGTTGTTTAATAAAAAAGTTAAATAATTTTTTACGAAAACCACGTATCATAACATAATAAATAATTATTTTCTAATTTAATAAAATATGAAAAATAACAAGCGTAATATCTAAAAGATTACAATGCACTAAAATTAAATTCTTAAAAAAAATATTATGCAACTAAAATATTTAATTAAAATGACGTGAATATGCATAAGAAATGCCGTATCCTAAATTTTCTTGTTAAGGAGGTGAACTAAACATCAATTGAAAAATAAAATTTAGATATTCTTGTTGGGAGGTCATATAACTTTAGCTATTCAGATATTATAAAAACATACATATTTAAATAATTAGGTTGGGAAAAATTTTAAAGTGATAATAATAATAATAATAGATTTAAAGAGAAATATTTATGTCAATAAAAAACAAAACAGAAAAAAAAAAAATTAGTGCAAACGTGTGTTACATCATATATTATCTATGTATAACCGACCAATTAAATCGTCATAATGTGATAATGTGGCAGAACAATTAATTTGTCAAAAAAATTATAATGTAGTAGTGATAATTTTATAATTAAAATATATTTAAATGTTTTCCGGTAAGTATATTTAAATATTTTTATTCTAAAGTGATGAATTTGTAATTCTTCTACTCTATTTCTAATAATACTATGAAAAAAAAAAAAAACGACTAGTATAATATATATATAAATATATATATGTAATGTTTTTGAGGGTTACTATAAGAAATAAAGAGAGAATTTGGTTATTAATATGAAATAGGCCACATCTAAGCTCTACTCTTCAAAAAGGGAAGCTCCAAATGGGCACCACTTTGATTGCCATATAAAAAAAAAGAAAAAGAAAAAAGAACGTTACTTCCAATCTAAGGTGGTATTAATTATTTACCCAAAATGGCTATTCTCTATCATAATCAAAATGTATCATTAATTAATTAATTAATTAATTATCACATGCATTTGGTACAATTTCATTAATTAATAGCAATAATTATTAGAAGACAACCACCCGCGAATTGATTTTACCTCATTATAATCTGTCGATTAATTAGAATCTGTAAATAGAAACAATATTCAAAGCATACGAAATCTATGACTTTTTGTTGTATACTTTAATCAATTGATTCGAGCTACAAATCATTTAATTATTTGATTTTACAAAAAATAAATATGAAAATAAAATAAATTGATCGGTTTCTTGAACTAAAAGTTAACATTAATTAATTAGACTACTTTTTTTTTTTTTTTAAACTGCTGGCCTATTTGGTGTTGCATGTTCTCACTCTTCATAATTAACTTTTTTTTTTAAGACTTTATTTTAACTCTTATGCATAACAATTTTTAATTATTATTATTACTACTTCCTTTGCTCGGAGTTGCTTGCTTGCATGTGCATGCCAAGTGTAGAAACTCATTAAAATGGAATAGGACAACTTTAATAAAGATGGGGGCATCGCAATTCTAACGTCTGCCATTTCCGGGGGATGGGGCCGTTTTGTACTTTCGAAAAAGTTTTAAAATAAAAATAAAAAATTAATATAAAAGTATTACATGATTAAATTCAGTTGAGTAAAGTTGAAAACTTTTATCTTGAATTTTTTTAAGGTTTTTTTTTTTTTTTTTGGATTCCGAAAGGAGCCGAAGTTTGGAATTAGAAACTTTTAGATGTCATATATGTAGTTTGTTTTTTTATTTTTTATTTTTAGTTTTATTTTTTGTGAGGGACTGTTAAGAATTTACTCATGAGGGATTCTGCCTGTGGGAGAGTGAAGTCGGAGGTGAAGTAGAAAAGTAATGCCTTCCATCCCACATTGCCTGGATAGTGAAAGGAAGTAGTATATATGTAATATTCGATATTCATATAAGAACAACGCGTTTTAAAGCCGTGAGGGCACTGGATTTAGTGAGAACTCAAGGATTAAGCGTTCTCCAATGGAGGCAATATCAGGATGAGTGACCTCCTGGGAAACAGCTTACCAAGTATAAAGTGGACAATATAGAACGGAGGCAATATCAGGATGGGTGACCTCCTGAGAAGCAGTTTATCAAGCATAAAGTGGACAATATTGTACTATATGGATGCTGGTTGTTACATTTTTTTTATTTTAAATTCATTTTCTATCTTACACTTTTGAAAATAAAAAAAACAACTCAAACATATTTGATCATTTGTATTTTTTAAATTTGTTTTAAGAAAACAGAAATTAGATTTACACATGAAATGAAAAATAATAAAAAGTTGTTCTAAGCGTTTTCAATTTAAAATAAAAAAATAAAGTATTTTCTATTTCTTTACTTTACGATTTTTAAAACATATACCAAAATACAAGAAGTAAAAAATAAAAAAAAATAAATTAAATACCACTTTAACTGCAGTAAAAAAAAAAAAAATAGGGGATTTTGGCATTACTCAACCGTTAGATTTCGCTCCACTTTCTCATGTAATGGTTCTATTCTAATTCTATACCGGACTAGAATCATTTCCACAGTTCCCACTCGGGCAGAGAGAGAGAGATAGGGAGAGGAGGTCCATAGCATGCAACAATTAATATTTATATGGGCAGCCAGCAAATCTCATTCTTCATTTCTCGCTGCCATTTGTCATCTCACAAAACCTTCCTTTGCTCTTCTCATCCTTACTCTCTTCTTCTAATTGAAAAACCAGAAGCACATCTCTCAGCATATATACGAAGTACATTCATATATTATCAGCAACTCTCTCTCTCTCTCTCTCTCTGTCCAAATGGATTCGATGATTTCAGGCTCTTCCCCCGTGTTCCTCAGTCTCATTTTGCTGGTGATTTCCAGAGGTAAAAAATAAAAAAAAAAAATTTCTCACATTCTATCTACCACCAAAGCTGTAATGCGAAGTAGCATTTTTTAAGTGTACTAATGGCAATGGCTTCCCTTTTGATCTATCAGGCATTTCGGGTGCTACATTTTCGTTAATCAACAGGTGTCATCACGCTGTCTGGCCTGGAATTCTAGGTAACACCCAGTTAACCACCACCGGGTTTGAACTCCCACCGGGTGAATCGCGCTCCTTCCAAGCTCCACCCGGTTGGTCGGGGCGGTTTTGGGGCCGAACAGGCTGCAATTTTGATCCCAATTCCGGTCAAGGAACATGCGCCACTGGGGACTGTGGCTCCAACCAGGTGGAGTGCAATGGCGCTGGCGCCACCCCACCCGCAACTCTGGCCGAATTCACTATCGGGTCGGGTGCCCAGGACTTCTATGATGTCAGCTTGGTTGACGGCTACAATTTGCCAATGGTTGTGGAGGCGACCCGTGGGTCGGGAGCTTGTGGGTCAACCGGGTGCGTGGCCGACTTGAACCGGAAGTGCCCAGCGGAGTTACGAGTCGGGGATGGCCAGGCTTGTAAGAGCGCGTGCGAGGCGTTGGGTAGTCCTGAGTACTGCTGCAGCGGCGCGTACAGTACACCGACCACTTGTAAGCCGTCCGTGTATTCGGCCATGTTTAAATCCGCGTGTCCAAGATCTTACAGCTATGCTTATGATGACGCCAGCAGCACTTTTACGTGTACAGGTGCGGATTACACGATAACATTCTGCCCCGCACTGACAAGGTATGAAAATTCCATAATCGCAATTGTTTATTTTCACTTATGGAACAGATTTTTCATTTTTTTAGTTCTTTTTATGTGCTTTGAATTTCGAATTTTGACTTTTTTTTTAATCTCCAAAAATCAATTTTTATTATAAAAAACTTTGAAAAATAAAAAATTTTGAGAAATAAAATTTTTACCACACTATTTAGGTAGCATTTAGAGTGATAAAAATAAGAAAAAATGTGATTTTAAATTTTAAGGGTGTTTAGTGTTTTTTTTCAAATTATGTTTTTTAAAGATGAACAGTACTAAAAAATTCTTAACCGATTCAAAAAATATTTCTTTTTCTCTCTCTGAATAATGCCAAAACTGTTAAAACGACATTCTATATCCGTTCTAACGGATTCTATACCGGTAAATCGTTAAAACAGCTTATAAAAATTCGTTCTAACGAATTTAAAAAAGTAGAGATAAATAAACGATAATAGTATTTGTTTGAAAATTTTCGACATAAAAAAAAATTTCGCACTCAATTAATCTCGTTAAGAATTTTTTATTTTCTTAATGAAATATTGAAATTTTTTGAAATTAGTAAAGGTTAGAAAAAATAAAAGTATGATAAAGAATTTTAGTAATTTTTAAAAATTATTAGAGTTTTATAAAATTTTTTGAAATTTATTAACACCGTAGACGGTGCCTTAATAAAAGGCGGAGTGAATCTTTTTAGTAATTTTGTTGCATTCACTGACACTCTAAGCATCTTCTTTTCTACAATAAAATTTTTAATTCCTCAAACTTTTTTCCTATTAATTCGAAGCGTGTGATATGGTAATAGTGTACTAACTTTTAACTCAGCTTTTCTTTTTCGCAAATAACAAAAATATTATCCTATCTCTTCACGTCAAGCTGAAGCTTTAATATACGACTTTAACATTATTATAATCATAAAACATTATTATAATCATAAATTAGTCACAAAAAAATAAAAAAAATAAACTAACTTATTATTTAACAAACTAATTTAAAGAAAAAAATAATTTAAAAACAAGTAACGTTCTGAATTTTAGATTTTGCTTTCGTTTTGATTTTTCTTAAAATGTATTAAATACCCCCAGTTATAAATATAAAATTTCATTTTGGGTGACAAAAAATTCTAAAAAATAATAAAAAAACTCTAAAAAGTTTAAAAATTATTTATTTTTTATCTGACTACGCGAATTACGAACTCACAACTTTCTTATTTTATCTCATTTATCTCACTTTTTGTTACTCTAAACATACTTAAATTGAACTTATTTACTATACCGGACTAGCTACATACTACTATGGGGGACTAGAATTATTATATTTTGTAGTTAAAAAGTTCAAGATATATTACATTCTTAATTTTACAGTCCGGAAACAGACGATGTGGAGATATATGAACTAAACAGAATTAAATTAAAGATATAATCCAAGATTAATCATATCAATCAATCAAAGTATGAATGAAGGTTTACCTAAAGATTTTATTAGTATTTTTATTGAAGTTATTTTTTTTTTTTTTAATTTGTGCAACCCAAAGTTATAAACATATGTTTATGTTAAGAATTTTGGTATGCATATGATTATAATTATGGTGGTCATGTAGGCCTACGGTGTTAGTTGCTAGTATTTAATTATTGGATTTTATATCACCATTTATTATTTTTATATGAAAATCAAGGACCTAATTAGATACTTTGATTGATTAATTTATGTGATTTAACTTTCGATTAAATTTTTGATTTTGGTATAATTAGTTTTCATATTCTCATTCCGTTTATCCTAAACTATAACATTAAGGATGTGACAAAATAGAGTTAATTGGCCCCATTTTTTATTAAAATTTTGTAGTGATTATATATATATATTTATAGATTTAGGCATTTTAACCATTCTCATTTAGGTGTTATTTGGTTATTACCAACTTTTACAAAATTTTCACCAATAGCTAACTTTTACTAATTTTCTTCACCAAAATTTACTAATACATTTTTAATTTTTATCAACTTTTTCTAACTTTTATAAATTTTTATCAAATACACACGTGATAATGCTAGAACAAAAGTTACTAAAAATTTTATTTTATTTTTTTATACCAAACGCACCCTTGGTGATCTTAGTTCCATCCCTTCCTGTGCCAAATGTTTTGCATATAGTAATCATTATTCTATGATTTTTTTATATTTTTTTCATGCTTTATTATCAATTAATGAAGTATATTTATATATTCAATTTTCATTTTTCCAGCCAAAAATCTTCAACGGATTCTTCATCGCCAACGATTACGGGGATAACAAGCGGATCTGAATCTAGATCAGATGACAGCTCAACCTCGTGGCTACCTAATTTTTTCACTGGAGATTCGTCGAAAACAATTTCTAATGTTAACATCCAGTATTCATTGATTGCTTCCCTAATCATTTTCCTAACACTATATTTTCATTGATTGTAATCTCCCTCTACATGCAAATTCCACGTTAAATTAGGTTAACAATCTTATCATGAGAGAAGTTGATGAAATTCAGATTGTAAACTGCAAATTCTTTTGACCATATGTGTAGATATTTGAAATTTTTAAAGAATATATTTTACGCTTGGTTGTATTCTATTTTTCTTTCTCTGTCTTTCTTTCTTGGTAAATTTTATTTTGCCCTTAAGTTTTACTAGAAATCATATTTCAAGACTTAATTTTTTTTTTTTTAACAATCAAATATTTGGTCCTTAAATTAGTTGCAACGTCTTCCTTTAAATTTTTTTGACATTTACACTTTCACTATTAATTGTTCGGTTGACGTAAATTTTAAAGGTAAAAAAGTTATTGAGGAAGAACATTACAACTAATGAAAAGTTTAAATTTTTAATTCTTAAAAAAAAAAAAGTATCAATTCTTGAAACAAATGTTGAATAAAGTTCAAAAGGGGGAAATTTAACTTATCCTTTTTTATTTTTAACAGAACATTCGTATGATAAGGAGAAACAAAAGATTAGATGGAGAAGATTTTTTAATTTGATGATGGTCTAATTCTAGTTCAATTGATTTTGAAGAAAGCAGTGTCTGCTTTAATGTGAATCTTTGCGTAATGGATGATGGTTGCTACTTTGCTGGAATTGCAAGCTTTGGTTGTTTATGGATATGGAATCATGGTGTCTACTCCAAAGCCCATGAATGTTACAACCATTTTTACCTTTGGTGCAAACTTTCGAAAAAATAAACACAACTTGTGTATGTTGTGAACATGTTTTACCCTTTTTTTTTAATATTTTAATATTATTTATGCTCGAATGTTTGAGGGAGTATATTATATAAACAATTTATATGGGAATTCAAATAAAGTTATGAAGATTGTATTTGGGTTAAGGATTTGTTAAGTGAGAAAAAAAGAGAATAAGAATTCATAATTCATTCTCTTGCTTGGATTGTGATGGAAAATGAAAGAAAAAAGAAGATATAAAATTTAAAAAATTAAAAAATTAATATAATGATTAATGTTTTTTATTTTATTATATTTTTTTAATTCATTTAAATATATATATATATATATATTTAAAATTTTATATTTCTTTCGGTTTATTTTCCTTACCTCTAACCCTTCCCGTTTATTCTTGGGTGATTCAATTTCAACATAACAACCATCACAAGATTTGACTATATCATGATTACAATTATATATAGCTAATTAATTGACAAAATCAACATAAGATCAACCCCCCCCCCCCCCAAAAAAACAAAAACAAAAACAAAACAAAACGCATGCCCAATTCAATTCCAACCCAATCCTCAAAGGCCTAAAATCTATACGACACTTGTGGAGGTGATTGATTCTCATTCACTGAATGAAAAACTTCACATGCCCTCCGTTGTGTAAAGCACAGGCACTCTTTAACTGAGCATACTTTAAATCGCCCGAGTTGCACCTGTTTCTTGTAAAGAAAGTGACTTTGATGGGAATCAATTTAACAGAAAAAAGTGCAGGCAACAAAGACCATGAACATGGCTTGTTAGGTTTTCAAGTTGGTTCAAGTTATTCAGCTCTGACCTATTCTCTTTCGATGCCAACTGTTCCCGTTATGGTTTAATATATGGTTACAGACTGCACCGTCCTTTTCACGAACAAATATTGTAATGGCAAGCTTTTCAGGAGGCTAGATTGTATAGGACAATTCTCGGTTGGTGATAAAGGGTTCAAGACAAGCTCCATGACTTACAATCTAAACCGTTGATTTTAAATTTAATGATCCAAATGTATTCATGTTTATTTTGAATTAAAATAATATAAATGTATCTATAGTATTGGATTAACATTCAATGATCGACAATCAGTGTCATGGGCTGACATAACACTCCCTTTTCATTAATAAAATATAAAATAATAATAATAATAATTCTTTTTAACACAACCAAACATCAAAATTCAAAAACACCTGTGCCTGGCGGTAATGACATTTTTTTAGCCGGAAAGAGTAGTAAAATATGAGATAATCAGACATTAATCTGCTTTGCGTGGAAAACACAGTCATATTACATTCAACTTCTAATAAATAAAATTCAAAGAGCCAAAATTCCTAGCTGCTGTGTTTACTCTTATCTATGATTCGACTCCCTCTTGCTGAATCTTTGTGAGCCTACATCCAATCTGAAGTAATTCTAGTTCTCTCTCGAATGACTAGAAAATAAATAAATAAATAAATAATCGCGGCATGCAACCCATTATTTCAAACAACCTACAACTCATCCCTGACAGCAGAAGCTTCTGTGTCTTCATCAGCTTCAGCCTTGGAACCAGAAAGCGTTTCTTTTGTCTCTGATTCAGTCTCGGGTTCTTCCACATCATCTTCTTCCTCAACTGCTGCATCAGGCCTTATGTTTAGACCTGTCTTCACTGAGTCATATATATGGGAGGCAAAATTCTTGGGGTCATTTAACATGAACCCACTCTCCATCAGTGCTGTTTGGTACATGAGCTTTGCTGTTTGCTTTACACTTGCATCCTGGAAGGTAAATACACCACTAATAATCATATGTGGGAAAAGGTTTTTATGGAAGGACAAAAAAGCAAATTTGTTATTGATAATTAAAATGACTGAAAGGTAGTCCATGCACAATGACCATTACTAATCAGTGCAACACTCTCCATAAAACTATTAGAAAGGAGGAGTGGAGATTAACCCAATAAAATTAATGGAACCCCAAATAGTGATTTTCAATCAGTGGGTTTTACCCATTCAATCATCAGTGGTTTGGCCCAGAGATAAATTGTCCCCTCCCCCAAGGCATATTCCCAAGATGCAGTGATTGCATTTAACTGTTTTGAGGGTAACCACCAAGTCAATCATCAGCAAAACTTCTATGATCTAGAAGTTTGTGAGTTTATGTGGGCAAAGTATTGAAGCTTTGCATCCCCCTACACAAAATATTCATAATGTGCAAGTCTATTGAACTTCTCCGTAGCCTATGGGGGCCAAAAACCTAAATTGTTTGGTGCAATCAAATTTTCCAGAAGATTAGATTTGTTAAGTGTATGAATAAAAACAACTGCAGTAAAGTACCTCAGCGTCCTTTACTACTCTCTCCCGAAGCTCCTTGATGATTGGATGCCTAGGATTGATCTCGAGCACCCTCTTGCCTCGCATATATGCCTGCTTTCTAGCATCTGATAGAGTTTGTGATTGCATGATCCTCTCCATATTTGCACTCCAGCCATACTTTGATGTCACAACTACACAAGGAGTGTCAGCCAGACGGTTGCTTATCTTCACATCATCCACATTTTCACTAGCAAGGGCACTCTTCCACCATTTGGTCAACTCCTTGAATGACTCCTTCAATTCCTTGTCTTTGGAATCCTTGCCAAGTTTTAGGCCCTCCTTGGACACATTCTGGAACTTCTTGTCTTCATAATCCATCAAGTATTGCATCAGGTACTCATCCACAGGATCTGTGAAGAAAATGACCTGCACGACATTGCCCAGCAAAAGAAGGGGCATGCATTACAGACAATAAATACAAACATCAAACAAAAACAAATAAAATAAATAATATACAGGCACAATTCCAGGATCTCCGCTAGCAGAGCTAAAATCGGAATCTCCTGTATCAGATGCTGAAGATGCAAACCAACCTCATAATTTTTCTTGCTAAGCCTCTCAAGAAATGGAGATTTCTCTAACTGCTCCTTGCTGGTTCCTGTAATGTAAAAGATGTCTTTCTGCCCTGGTTTCATCCTTGAGACGTACTGATCTAATGAAGTTAACTTGCCACCAGACTTCGTGCTATACATATGAAGAAAATAAAAATTAGACAACTCTGAAGTTTAAATTTGAAAGGACAGTCCTACACAAAAATAAATGAACAAGCAACATACGGGGATTCACAGAAAAATTTAGATACCTCTCAAGTCTAAGAAGTTTTGCTAAGCGGTTTCTGTTAGTTGCATCCTCGATAATGCCAAGTTTTATTGACTTGCCAAACTCATTCCAGAACTTTGTATATTGACCTTTCTTCTCATCATTGTCACTGGATTCCTCAACATCTGCAGCATGATTGACAATTGAAATCAGACAAAGGAACAATAACAATGACGAGTTGTCAAGAGTCACCAAGATGATAAGCAATAACAATGTTATACTATTTCAGATAATGCTAAAATAGGTTCTGACGGTTAAATAAACCATAACTTTCTTGTCTTTGTCATTAGATTCATCAGGATCCTCATCAGCAATCCTGCGGATCATATCAAGGGCCTTTCGGATAAGTTTCTTCTTGATTGTTTTCAAGCTGCTGTGTTGTTGAAGCATTTCTCGAGATACATTTAGGGGTAAGGTGTCAGAATCAACAAGACCCTGGTCAAAATGTCAACTGTTATGAACCAAGCCAAATGCCCAATATTTTGCCTTGTTAACAAGAATGAAATTTTGCAAAATCTTCAGAAGCCTTAATTACCTTCAAGAAGTTCAGATACTTGGGTAAAAGCTCGTCAAATTCATCTGAAATGAATACCCGTCTGACATATAACTTCAAATTTGATTTGTTTGCAAAATAGTAGCTTTCGTACAAATTGTGGGGAGCCTTGGGAGGAACAAATAGTACAGCCTTAAACTCCACATCACCTTCAGCAGTAAAGTGACTCCATGTTAGGGGCTTCTCATCACTGAAATCCTATTGAGGAAAGAGGGAATGGATTAGATAAAAAGAAAACTCTACCCCATTTCGTATCTCCAACATTCATAAGATTCCGTGATATGGAATATGGAAGATTTACCTTGGCTAAAGAATGATAGAATTTCGTGTACTCTTCTTCTGTCACCTCCTTTGGATTCCTTAACCAAATAGCTTTAACATCATTCAAAATCTCCCACCCATAAGTTGTTTCCTTCACCTTCTTCATCTTAGGTTTTTTCTCCCCCTCCACCTCATCCTCTTTCTCTTCATCTTCCTTATCCTCCTCAGAAGAGCTACTTTCAGCTGTTTTGCAATATTACATACCAAGATGAGAAGACCAGCAATTAGATGTGGTACAAAGTGAAGAAAAAGATTAGATGAATCACAACACAAATACATGCTTCCTCTTCATCGCTTGACTCGTCTTCATCTGCAGGAACCTCCACATCTACCTCTTTGCTTGCCCAAAGGTATATGGGAAAGTTGATAAACTCAGAGTATCTTTTGACCAATTCCTATATGACACAGATGCATGGCTAGATATTAAACAATTTCCAGTGATTTAGAAGGCCGAGAAATGAATAACTGGTAAAAGCATGCGTCACTAAAGACATGTAAAAATTTAACTTCCATTAAGCCATTTACATGCCCTACTCAAAGCATCTTAAGATTGGGAAAGTACATGAAAACAAATGTAATATATAGTTCTGGCATTGCGAAGCTTGGCAATCAAACGAAAACACACTATAATAGTCAGGGCACCAGGGAATGAAACTATGTTCCCTAAACAAGGCCCCATGTGATGTGACTGATAATATAAAACAAAAATAAGCAGCGTTGCATACTTGCATGTGGACTAGCAACATCTCCACGGCACTGTCCAAGCTCATAAAGGCATGCCATGGATGGTAGAGAAACTAGCTGTGGTGGAATTGTAATAGTGGAGATAATGGTTTCCTCGTGTGGTTCCAGCTCAATGAGAAACACAGAGAGTTACATTTACTATGGAGTAAAGATGTCTAGAAAGAGATACATCCATACTATAGGTTGGGGGGTGGGGGTGGGGGAATATGCCGGTTTTAAGAACTTTTCAAGTAATAAAAATGTAGAATAAGGTTCTTGCTTCCATTCAATAGCATTGGTGGACAATAATATAAAGAACCAGGGAACTGACCAACAACCGTAAAAAATAATTGACAGCATTTTTAGTCTATCCCACCTTCAATTTGCTTTCCTCCAAATATTCCCCAGCTTCCTCTCTGAGATGCAATCTGATCTCAGTTCCACGCCCAAGTGGTTCATTCCATGTATCTTCAGATATTGCAAATGCTCCATCAGCCTTAGATTCCCAAACATGCCTGGAAGCCAAGGAATTACATAAATGAATTACATTTGATAAAAGTTACTGCATGAGAACTTCTACCTAAGTTGACTAAAAAGAGTTATGCTTTCAGATCCATACTGTTTATCATCGTTATGTTTGCTGATGACTTCAACATAATCAGCAACAAGATAGACAGAGTAGAACCCTACGCCAAATTGGCCAATGAGATTCAAGTCTCCACTTGTCTGCATTTTCTCCACAAAAGCTGCATAAGATAATAATTCAATTATGACCATTAATTCTCAATCTCAAAAAATAAAGAAGGCACATCCATGCTGTGACAGGAAAATATTCAGCCTTCAGAAACAATACCTGAAGTTCCAGACTTAGCAATTGTTCCCAAGTTCTTGATCAAATCCTTCTTTGTCATACCTATACCTCTATCACGAAAAGATAGAATCTTCTTTTCTTTGTTTAATTTAATCTGCATTGTCAGATTACAAGCTTCAGAAAATTAATCTAAGTTGGATAATGGCGGAAACAAGTCATAACTTACATGAATTCCTTATATAACAAAAGTTCTGCTTTTAAATACCACAGTAAAATTACAAACTACTAACCTGAATGTCAAGCTTGGCATTGTCATCTTCACCCAAAATTTCCTTATCTGTGAGGGAGAGGAATCTAATCTTATCCAGTGCCTGGAATTTGAGCAAATAAATTTTACAATCAATATGGAAACTAATAACAACGACGAGAACTTAATAACCCGTGAAATTTTCGGGTAAAATATACTTACGTCAGAAGCATTGGAGATTAACTCCCTCAAGAATATATCCTTGTTGCTGTAAAGTGAGTTGATAATAATGTCCATAAGCCGAGACACCTCAGCCTGAAATTCAAACTTCTCCGCGTTACTGCGGAGCGACCTCTTAGAGATCGACTCAGCTTCCCTGAACCACGCACTTCCAACACACTTCAGAACTTTTTTTTTTTTTTTGGTAATTAACACACTTTAGAACATACACAGAGAGCAAATGAAAATTTTTATGTAAAAGGAGATCAACAAACAAGTTGCAAACCTCTTGGCGACGTCGGAATCAGTAGACAAACCATTCGGAACAGCACCAACCCTCTCCTCAACCTTCGGTGAATTTACCAGTTCCTCAGAATCATCCTCGGCAGTTGCATGCAGCTTCCGACCTAGAGACGAAAAAGTTCAAAAAGAGAAGCAATTTTTAGTGCATTAATCCAAATCAACACCGAATCACCGATTCACGTATAAATTAACTCTAAAATACGAGCAGGACGAAATAATTACATCGCACGATGCAAGATCCATAAAGCAAAAACTGAAATCCACAGAACATAAACATTTCTCTCTCTATAATTCACTCTCTCTAAGAAAAAGATCAACGGCAAAGGAAGATCCATAAAGGCACTATTTTTTACGCCTTTCAGAGCTTCTCGATGTGCATGAATGGCGAGAGAAGTAAACCTATCGTACCTTGATCTGCAAGAAGAAAAAGAACACTACTAGAAAAAAGCTGATTACTAACTGACTATTATTAATCGAATATAATCGGTTGGTAAATACCAATTGACTATCAACACATTACCAACCGATGTAAAAATTGCTAAAATTTAGATAATTATCAACTCCTTACTGACTGATCCAATTCAGTTGCTAAATTTTCGGTTGGTAATCAGTTGCTATATTGGCGGGAAATTTTTTACTAACCGATTATCAACTGCTTACAACTGGTTGGTATATATTTCAGTTGGTAATCTGGCGAGAAGATTTTTTCCACCAAATTACCAATGGATTACCCACTGAATAGTGTAGTTGTTAGATATTTCGGTTAGTTCTTCGGTTGATAATTTGATGGTTAAATTATTACCAATCGCATTACCAACCGCAATGTATGACTGGTCATATAATTACCTGATGGGCAAATTAATACCAACCGCATTGCCAACTTGTAGGTTAGTTGGTAATTTATTTAGTTAGTATTTAGTTGGTATTCCGTTCGTAATTTGATAGCAATGTATCGAGAATATGTTTAGCAACCCAATTATCAACTGACAGTATCATTTATTAATTTATTTAGTTGGTTATCGGTTGGTAATCCATTGGTAATGAAGTGTAAATATATTTACCAACTGTATTAACCACAGTCTTTAGCGGTTGGTAATGTAGTCGGTTGGTAATCTGGTGGTAATCCATTGGTAATCAAGCAGAAAAAGTGTACTAACCAAAATACCAAATGAATTTTTCGGTTGGGAATCTATTGGTAATCGGTTGGTAATCTATTAGGAATATATATACCAACAGAATAATGTATTCCGTTGGTAATCAGTTAGTAATCTAGCGAGAATATATTTACCAACCAAATTAACGACTGAGCTTATGGGCTAGTAATATAATCGGTTGGTAATCAGTTGGTAATCCAATGAGAAAATATTTTACCAACGTACTTACCGACGGAATGGTTTGGTTGATAATGTCATCGGTTGGTATTTGGTTTAATAAGGTGAGAAAATATTTTTACCAACCAAATTACCAACTAATTATCAACTAATTACCAACCAAAAATTTTACAATTTGCATTGAACATTAAAAAAAAAAGAAATTTCTAATTTCAATATTTTTATAATTAATTTTATATCAAGAAATATTTGTAATTAATTATATATATTTATATATGGCATGGAATTGTTTCATGATTTATTTGGTTCATGTGATACAGCCTTTAGATAAGTAAATTCATGCGTTTTTTGATAACATGGTATGGTTCATACCTATTGGGTTCGGTGTTTATATATATATATATATTATATGTATGGTTCATACATATTGCATATAATTTAATTGACTAGGAGGAAAAGATTTTATACAATTTATATTGGTAATATTAAATTTTCATATTAATGAATTAATGATAAATGCATGTTAGGATTATAATTGTTTAAGACACAGGGTTTAGGGTATATGATTTTCAAAATCGGACAAGTTGAGATAATCAAATCGTTTATGGATTCTAAAATTTACTTCCATTTTTTTAATCTTTTTCCCAGTATATATTTTTTGCTGTAAGAATTCACGTGTAAACGCCTAAGTTAGTAAGGTCTCGTTTGGTAATGTTTCCATTTTCTATTTTTCTGTTTATGTTTTCAAAATTTTATAAACTCGCAACAAAAACATATTTGATAAACCTGTTTACGTTTTTTTGTTTACAAAAAAAAAACGAAAACAAAAACAGAAAAACGTAAATAGAAAAAATGTGTTTTCACTCTGATTTATTTTCTGTTGCCAATATTTTGTCAATTTTAAAACTTTGTCTATTTTTGTAACATTAAATAAAAATAAATTATTTTATTCAAATATTTTTTTAAAGTAAGTTATTCTAATAAATAATATAATTAAATTCAAAAAATTAATTAAATAAATTAATTAATATTATTTTTAATAAATAATAAAACTAAATTAATTAATTTAATTTAATAATTAATTATTGCTAAATTATCTGAAATAAATATCATAATTAATTTATTTAATTTAATAATTAAATTAATTTATATAAAATTATCGAACCTAAGAGCTTAAGGTAGTAAAGCTTAAAAATCGAAAGAAAACCCAGTGTATAAGTGATATGTAACAAAATTTACACAAGAACAAAAGAAAAGTTATTTTTTTAATTAATACTAACTAGTTACTAAAATGTTAACATTTTAATTTTTTGTTAATTTAATATTTTTACCCTATTAAAGCTTAAACAATTTTTAAAACAAAAAAAAATAAATTTAATAATTTAAGAAAAAAAGTTAAAAAGGTAAGTGACTAGTTTTTTTGACTAAACGTTATCTTAATTATAAAAACAAATTATTTGCCAAAAGAAAAAGGTCAAAAAAATTTGTTTGTAAATTTTAGTTGATTTTGCCAACTAAACACCACCTAAATGTGTGGTGCTTGGTTTAAAAAAAATAAAAATAAAAATTAGTGTGAAAATATAATTAAAGTTAGAAAAATTAATAAAATTTAGAATAATTGTTTAGTGTAATTTAATATTAATTATATTAAAGTAACATTATTTAAATTTTAAAAATAAAAATAACAAATATTATTTATTAATTTTAAGTAATTTCATTTCTTCATCTTTTTAGAACTTATTTCCAAATATAGTCACCTAAAATATTTTTTTACTAGAAATAAATTCTTAAAATAGTTTTCAAAAATTTTACTTTTTAAAAATAAATTTCTAAAACTAAAACTAAATGCGACCAAATTATTTTTAAGAATATATATATAAAATGAAGAAAAATATATATATAGTGAGCCATGATATAACTAAATTAAAGATATGTATTAAATATGTGCTACACATACGAATTGGAGGAAAACAAAAAAACATTTAAAATTATTTTTAGTTAAATATAATAGTTATTCATAAATTATTTACTAAATATCTATATAGTTTCATGTATTGTTTATGATTTCAAATTATTGAAACAAAAGTTAAAATAATTAAATAAAAATAATAATTTTTTTATCACTTTTGCTAACTAATTAGTCTATAAAAGGGCACTTCTTGCAACCAATAGTTAGCAAAAATGTTAAAAAATTATAATGAAAAAGTTAAAGTAATTAAATAAAAATTATAAATTTTTTTATCATTTTTGGTGACCAATTGGTCGCTAAAGGAGTACCTTTGCCAACTAACTAGTCGCCAAAAGTGATAAAGGTTTATTTATATATACAAAAAAGTGTAAAATATATATACAAATAATAGCTTGGCCTAGTGGCCAACCACATGAACTTCCAAAGAAATGACACGAGTTCGAATCTCAGCAGCAACAATCAAAATCTCAAAAATATAGATTTAACATGCGGTGCGCAATCGTAGGCCGACACGTGGCGGAATCATAGGTCGACACGTGGCAAAATCATAGGTCGACACGTGGCATAACACAAGTTGCCATGTGGCATGATAACATGTCAGCAAATGATGCCACGTGGCGCCACATTTGAATTTTTATTTTTTTAGCAATTGGTAATTACCAAGTACATTTCGGTTGGTATATTACTAACTGACATTTCGGTGGACAAAATACCAACTAACAATATCGGTTGCTACAAAGTAAATTTCGGTTGGTATATTATGAAATATCAATTTAATATTCAATAACAAATTACCAACCAAAAGTTAAACAATACCAACTAACAAATCGGTTGGCAATTACCAACTGAAGAATCAGTTGGCAATAACAACTTCGGTTGGTAATTACCAACTAAAATTTTAAAACTTAATTTTATACCAATAAGAAATTACCAACAGATTTATTTAATTTACTAACCAAAATTTAGTTGGTAATTACCAACAGACCTTAAAAATTTTGGTTAATAAACATTACCAACTAGGGTTTTTGCCACCGACCAAAATCGGTTGGTAATCAGTTGGTAATCCATGATTACCAACCGAATTTGGCTTATTATCAACTGATTTTGTTAGTTGGTAATCAGCCTTTTTCTAGTAGTGGAAGGCATAGGAGGAGAAAAACGGAAGGGATCGTCCACTTCGTCATCGTTGTTTGGAACACGATGGGTCGCGTAGGCATCTGCTCTCAGTGAATCGCCTTGCCTCTGGTTCGGTTCTCCGCATTTGGATTAAATTTATAGCGAGCTTGAACTCCGATCTCTGCGGTCCACGGTGCCAAATCACCTGATTGCTTGGCATAGCCACTTAGCCAGCGTGGACGATCAAAACGGTGGCCGTGTATGCGTTAAGACGTGGCAATTTCTTATTCGTTACTCTTCTCTCTTTACGCGTGTATATCTATCGCCGTCGTTTTTTCTCCCACATAAATCCTCTTCTCCACAAGTCACCGCTCAATTGATTTGCTTGATTTGCATTGGTAACTTCGTAATGGTCAGTGTATTTCTTTAAAAATCATTATAATTATAAGATGATAACTTCTCTTTAAAAATTAACGGCGGTGGAGGTAGTCGAGCTGTTAGACATTTTAGGCCTTCCGCAAGAAAATTCGATGGATTGTATTTTTTGTTGGTATCTCAGATCTCACACTTATTGTAGTTTTTAACGAACCGTATAATTAATGAGTAAATTGGAAAGACATACGTTACCCTTTACGCACATCCCGCTTAAGTAAAAAATCGAACTGCTGTGATCTATGTGAGGAGTATAGACTCAACGGATTATATTATTTCACTTTCATAATGACCAGTACATTTCGTTTAAAATCATTATAATCATAAGATGATATCTTCCATTTAAAAATCAACGGCTGTGGAGGTAGTCGAGCTGTTAGACTTTACAGGCCTTCTACAGGAAAACTCGACGGATTGCATTCTTTTTTTTTTTTTTTGTAACTCAGAACCCACACCAATTTATTGCAGTTTTAAACAAACCGTATAATCGATGGGTAAAGTGGAAAGACATACGCTACCCCTTATACACATCTTGTTTAAGTCAAGAATCGAACTGATATGATCTCTGTGAGGAGTATAGACTCGACGGATTGCATTATTTCACTTGACGAATTGTAAAAATGCAAACATTGGATAAGACTACGTTAAGAATAGAAAAGTTAGTTTTTTACTGGTCAGTTTTTTAATTTTTATTAATTTAATATTTTTATACTTTATAATTTAAAAAATTAAAATATAAGAAAATAAGTTTGATCATTTAAAAAAAAAAAAAAACCTAAGTTGGTTGGTTAAGAAAGAATTAGCAATTTTTTTTGGTTTTATATTGTTTTTTACTAAAATTTAATTTTAAAGAAATTTTTAGACAAATTATTTACATTCATTAAAATTACAATTTTTTTTGTTTTTGTAATTTTTTTGATGGACGTGAATCACTTTTGAAAAAGTAAAATTTTTTTGCCCATGTATTAGTTTATTTATTTATTTATTTATTTATTGACAATTTGATAGAGCTATAAAAAAAAAAAAAAAAAGATAGAGCTAATTCCCCTTAATTTTTTTAATTACTAAACTACCCAACTATTATGGCTTCGTTTGGAATAAGAAAAAATAAGATAAATTGAGATAAAATGTGATTTTTGGTTAATTTTGGCGCCGTTTTCTGAAAATTTGAAAACTGAAGGAACGATTTTCTAAATCTGTTCCCACGGATTCAAAAAAATTCACAAAAAATAACAACAATGGTACTCATTTAAAAGCTCTCGACACAAAGAATATAATTGTATAAAAAATTTATACATTCGGTTAACCTATTTCCGAATTTTTTTATTTTTTTAATGAAATATTAAAATTTTTTGAAATTAATAATGACGAAAAAATTAGATCTGAATGGTTGTTAGAGATTTATGGAGATTTCATATGTTTATCTTGATACTAAACAGAGCCTATATGTCTTGCATCAAATCATTACTTGTTACCTCCAGCTCTAAGATGGACACTTGTCAACCCATTAGATTAAACACTTGGTGACCCCTCAACGTACAATACCTCACATATTAATATAGTTGTATAAATTACCAAAAAAAAAAAAGAAATTACACATAAATTAAATCTCAACATAACACGAAATTTTTTCATATTTTCTAAATATATATGTCCTTTCAGTATATAATACTTATATAAAGTAGTATGCCATTACATTTATTACATTTAATCTTATTGATAGGAAACATAATTTATGAAAATATTAATAATTACCCGTACCTAGAGACATAAAAATATAATTTGAGTTGTAAATAATTTAAATTTAAATTTATAAAAAAAATCTACATGAGAAATTATAAAAATAATTTATAAAAATAAAAATTTTATTATTTATTACAAATATTATCACATTTTTTAAAATATTAATTTAAAAAACTTTTATATAAAAAGTATTAAAAAAAATATGAAAAGAGAGAGAGTATGTTTTCATATGAAATGACCAAAAAGATAACTAGAGTGGAGAAAAAAAATAATTTTGTCCATTGAGTAAATTTAACAGTTAAAAATATCTCAAGTTCAAAATTTTAAGCTTCCTTATATGAATAACACAAATAGTGTAAAAATATATGTATTTAAAATTTAAATTTTAAGCCCATTAAAATTGAAATTTTAATTTAAATATTTAATTTGAATAAATTTTTAGTGAAAATTGAAGTTTAAATATAATTTTTTAAATAGAAAAATTTAGTTAATTTTGTCTAATAGATATCCATACATTATTTATTAAATGCGTACAATTTTATTATTTATTCAAATATTATCACATTTTTTAAAATTATAAGAAGAATGAAAGATTATATTTTCATGTAAAGTGATAACCAAAGTGGAGAAAAGAAGATATAATTCTAACACTGAATAAATCTAACAACTAAAAATATACAGATGTAAATCAATGAGTTATAATGTTATATAGGAAAGATAATTTGCCCAACATAAATACTAGTGGAGCACTGTCAAGTTTTCCACGAATCGTTTGTTTGCTTTATATTCTTGTTTTATTTTGTCCATGCCGATACAAGCCTCAAATTGAGATTGTTTGTTTCGTTAACAATTTCAGAGTTGGTTCTGCCTGTGACATAACCCATGGTTTTTATGAAAATCTAGCTCAACTATAAATTGGGCTCAATTTCGGATATGTTCGTTCAACAGGCTGAGCCTCAAATTTGAATTTTTGCAAATTGGATTCTAAAATAAATAAATGGTCTTACAATAATCATTACCTTTTGAAGTTTACGATCGACCGTATGGAAAGAAAATTGAAAAGAAGTGAATGTGCTAATAGGGGAAATGAGATAAATTGTAAATATAAATTTATATTTTCTCATATTTTATTTTACGTGAAGATGAGAAAAAAATGAGTAGAATTATTATTATTATTTTTTATTTTTTTTTTTTTTGAGTGTGGAAAGATAAAAGGAAGACAAATGATATGATAACTTCGTAATAAAGCAAACAAACAAATAAATACATAGTAAAATATTTGAGAAAATGAGTGCGTTTGGTTGAATTGGTTTTATCATTTTTCACTCTACTTTTTCTTTTTCTTTTTTAAAAAAAAAAATTAAGACAAATGGAAAACACATATTGATTTAGAGAGTATTTTTGAAAAATATATTTAGGGTGAGTTTGGAGTGATAAAAAGTGAGATAAAATAAGATAAAATGTGGTTTGGAGAAACTTTTTACAGATAAAACTTTGCAGATCAAAATGAGATAAAATTTTTTGGATTTCTGTTTGGACAGATTCAAAATTTTGTATTAATCATGACCTTTTTACAAATCAAACCGGATTCGAAACGATTTTTACAATTCATTTGGAAGAGAGTTGGCTATGCGAATCCATCGGAACGGTTTTTGCAACCCATCAGAACGGTTTCTACAACTCTAGAAAAAATAGTCACAATGGGTTTCATTAGGTAGTTTGGGAGTTCGTGGTGAGAATAGTAAAAAAATTTTTACTATTTGATTAACTGAACTCCAGTTATTGACTTTTTTTAAAAATATATTAAACTTTTTTCAAACTTGGAGAATGTAAGAATGTGTAAAAATACAATAAAGATTTTTAGATATTTTTACGAAAGTTTGGTACACCAAACACATCCTTAGTTTGGAGTTACAGTCTCGTAATTTGTATGGTAAGTAAAAAATTTTAATTTTATATAGATTTGTAGAAATTTATCATTTATGTATTTTTGTAGAATTTCAAATATGCCTTTAAACACAATAAAATATTATTTTTTATATAAAGTAAAAAACATTAGATGTTTTCAAACCAAACCTTTTCTTACCTCATTTTCTTTCCTACTAATTTTATAGGAAAGAAAGGTGATAATTAAAATTTTCTATTTTTTTCTCTCTCCAAAACAAACACGACAGAGTGGATGAAACAAACTGGAGAGGTTGAATATTTCTTCTTTTAAGGGTCAACATTTTTCCTTCCTCAATCTTACTTGGTAGGAGAAAAATAAATGGTGTAAACTCATGAATATAATTATATATATATATATATATATGTATTGCACTTTAAATTTTATAAAAAGAATTATTTTAAAAAGGAATAGGACCACTAGTGATTTACCTTGCTAGGTCATGAAAACGAAGTGGTGCCTAATTCGCGACATTGATTTGCCCAAAATGCCCTAACTGTGCTTTTAATTTACTGCATAAAACAGGGAGGATGCTTAAATTATTCATATGAATAAAATTTGTCGGTGGAACCCAATCAACTTGGGAGTCTTGCGCGCTCTCTCTCTCTCTCTCTCTCTCTCTCAAGTGAAAGCTTATCTGTCTACGCAATCTCCGCATTAACTAATGTCTCAAGCCGGCGGTGCCCGCCCTTAAAATTTAAACAAATGAGATAATTTTTTTATGTGAACTTTTTCTTTTTAGCGGAAGAGTTGGTCAGATATAAATGAAATATTAGATATATATAATTTGACATTAAATATATAAGAGATAATTTTAAGATTTATTAATATAAATTAAAAAATTTAAAAATTTTATTAACATAAATTAATATAAAGATCTATTAATATAAATTAATTTTAAAGATTTATTAATATAATTTTAAAAATTTCATTAATTAAAAATGATTTGTGATAGAGAAGAGAGAATATATTTTATATTTTGAAAATACATCATTCAAATCTAACTTATACTGCATTAATAAGTACAAGATATACGTTTATCCCCCATAGTCTAAATAGACACATGGCATTTTATTGCCAAAATCACCTTACTAGTTATATAAAGAGTAAACTCACCAACCAATGTGTCAAAACTCCCGGGTAGGGACAACACTAATTTATATATTTTAAACTAAAATTTTTAATTTTCTTTCTTCAGTTTATTTATGACTTAATTCTTAAAAGAAAAAGACATATTTAACATTGATCTTCAAATTTTATAAACTTGATTCCAATAGTCATCTTCTATGAAAATTATTTTCGTGCCTAATTTAAATCAATTATACTTTTTAGAAGAATTATGCTAAAGAAAATTGCAACAACTACGATTGCATCTTATAAAATTTTTTTCTTAAAAAGAAAAAATAGAAAAATAGGATGATATATATATATAATACAATCCTGGCAAAGATCATGAACACGAGGATTTTATTTGAATAATGATTAAAAAATAATTATTTTCACGCAATATCAATCATACTTTAGGATTTTTAGCTAGCCTTTATTGTAGGAAGAAATTAAATAGAAATTGATAGGTCATATACAGAGCTTAGAAATTTTAAAAATAATAAGTGTTTTCGCCCAAACGCACTTCTACTTTAAAATTAGTATTTTCGTCTAAACATAACTTTATTTTTATTTGTTTTAGCTTAAAATTAGAGTATAATTAAACAAATTATTCTTCAACTACAAAATAAAAAATAATTAAAATAACGAATACATTTAACTGAAATCGAGGAACCTTTAAAATTCATCCCTACATATACGGTAGGGATAAAGAACAAATGCATTCATTCATTATGAATAATAAATATTCCTATCAGCAGTAATAACCATGCTTTGGCCGATTTTGATCGCACCTATAAATGCCAAGCTCGGACATCGGAATGCAGCCTTGGATCCCACTAACGAAATTCACGTCAACTGTGGGGGTGGCCCATCAGGCACCGTTCATCTAGAAAGCTCCTTTTATTTTCAAATGAATAATCCAAAACGTCAATGATGGGCCAGGCTGATGGGGAACAAATAATTAATTAATTAAAAAAAAGGTTGGGTGCAATATTTTAAAAATCGTACCGTTCATCGAATCGAAAAAGTAATTGAGTCATGGTTCAGTAGTTCAATCGTTGATTCAATCAGAATTGAACCGTAACGTCATAAATATAATTAAATATATAAATAAAATATAAAAATATATTAAAATTATATAGTATTTTTAAAACTTTATATTTTTTTCATATATTCTTTACTCTATTTTGTTTTACTAATAAAAAGTGTCAACAAAATGTGTTATAAAATAAAATCATTTAAAACTAATATATTATATAAGTAAAATCAAACAAAAATAAGAAACAATAAGCATTAGTGACTTAGTGGGATAGTAGTACTTTACCACAAATAGCCCTAGGTTCGATTCTAGATTTGTGTATATTAGTTTACTTATTTTACCATTTAAAAAAATAAAAAAAATTTTCAGTTCAACCAGCGAAAAATCGGCACCGATTCACCGGTTTTAGGCCGGTTCAATGTCCAACCGGGTTTTACTGACTAACCGAACTGTTTTTTGGACCAGTTCCCGCTTCAACCGGTTGAATAGGCCGATCCGATCCGGATTTTAAAACATTGGTTGGATGAAACACCATGTATCATTAAGATTTGTTTGGCATAACAAAAAAAAAAAAAAACTTTAAAAAAAATTAAAAACTTTTGAAAACTTTTAAAATTCTTTAACACATTTTAGGTTTCTTGTACTTCGTGAAATTTCTATAAATTATTATGTATTTACATATCACAATAAATTCTTACAAACTTCAATAATATTTTATAAATCCCAATAATTTTTTTACAAATCTCAAAAACTTATTAACTACTTTTAATAAATTCTGACATAAAACTATTCTAACGAAACTAAAAAATTATTCGGATAGTTTCTCTCTTTAAAAACTTGATACAAAATTCAAAAAGTTTTACTATTCATCCTTAAAAGGTTTGATGACGCACACTAAATGCAAAAAAATTTCTCAAACCACATTTTCATTATTTTTCTTTATTTTTTGCCGTGCCGAGACCCTAAAAAGGCAATATTTTCTTACACTCATTTCCAAACAAATTAAAAGTAATATAAGTTATACATAATTTCTCTCAACATTTGAATAATTACATTTATCACACTTTAATATTTAAAAATTATACTCACTTATCTGATTTTAAAATATTATTAATATTGATCTATTTTATTAAATAAATCATCAAAACTTAATAAAAAATATCAAAGTAACCAAAATTTTAAGTATTTATCTTATTGTATCCCTCTCTCTCTCATATTTTCGTCATTTTTCTTTACAAAAATCTATAAAATATGTAAAAAATAAATAACAACAAATTTATTTTTGAAATTTTTGTAACAAAACTTATAGAAATACGAGAGAGAAGGGGTAAAATAAAAAAATACTTAACATTTTGATTATTTTGTCTTTTTTCTTAAATTTTCAATTGTTAATTAAACTGAAGTTCAATATTAATAATATTTCAAAATAAAAGAAGTAAGTTTAATTTTTTAGTACTAAGAAATAATAAATCTAATTACTTTAGTGTTGAGGGAAGATATGCATAATTTATCCTTTTTTAATGCACTAATGAGTTGAATGGAGAAAGATTATTTTTGATTAGAGGGTCAGTGAATGGAGACACAGAGATCTAACTATTTACATGCAATCAAATTACTTAATTACTTACATGAATTGTAGTATTAGATAAAATTAATTAAAACTGTCAACAAGTTGAAGTTGATATATTTTACAGTAAAAAATATAGCCATTATAAAAAAAATATATATCATTACAATGTCATATAGTTTGGTGTATAAAAAAGCAATGGCCATTGACAAATTAGCATCTCTCTTTCATTAATCACTCACGCTAATTGAGGTTATACCTTTGAGAAGAGGATAATTACATAGCTTCGAAGCATCCTATGGTTATAATTGGGGTTGTTTGGAATTAAAATAAAATAATATAAAATTTTATAAATTTTTATAAATATGAATTACTAGATAATAAAATTTAAATTTTTTACTCACTATACAAAATACGAAACATTAATTTTTATAATTTTATACAACCCTAAACACAACAAATATTTTAATGGAAATTTGGAGAGCAGTGGCTTTTTGATCTTTATTGGTCTCACATCCTTTCATTTTCTCAAAACCAACCACCTCCAAAATAAATAAATAAATATAAAAAATAAAAGAGCTGAAGAAAAAGAAGAGATAAGTTCAAACTCAGAGGAGCAGAGAAAGCAAAGAGAGGACCCAATAGCGTGAGCATCACTCCATGAAATACCCAACAACGACATTCCCAATACGACCCCATTAAAAGCTCCTCCCACCAACCCCTTGTTCGGGAACCGGGGGCTTTTATAGACTTGCACAGTAAGGCAGAAACTTCTAGGGAGAGAGAGAGAGAGAGAGAGAGATGGCGATTTCCGATGCGGTGGCGGGGAACCTGACGACTCTGTACCTGGTGGCGATTGCGGCGATGAAAGCGTACGGACTGGCTACTGGGCGGCGGAGCTTCGGCGGCGTGTTCGTGCTGGTCGTGTCGTCGGCCGTGGTCGGGGTGATCTTGATTGGGAGTCTGATCTGGGACTTGTCTCGCAAGGTCACCAAAGCGGCGCTGCCGCCGCGGGACGGTGGCAGTCAAATTTGTCGAGGTGGAATTTGTTGGCACGGCGTGGCTGTACGGTCACTGGCGTCTGAGGTCCGCTTCAGGCTTCCTCAACAGCATCGTCCCCACCACAACCTCCTGTAAATAAAAATTTTAGCTTCTCTTCTCTTGAGAAAACCCAGGTTACAGACACTGTTGTATTTGCAGTCTTTTATATATATATATATATATATATAATATATACGCACACATAAATACATTTTAATGCTTTGTACAATCGTGTCATGTATAAAACTTGTTCTATGTTTGTTTGTCGGTTAACTGCTACAAAATTTTTTTTTAAGTAAAATTGGAATTAATCATCAATTCTCAACTTGATGTCGATTGGGGATGAAGTTAGACTTGTATATTTATTTTTTCATTTTAAGGTATTTATTGAAAATGATAAAAATTTTTATCCAAAAAAATAGTATAAAAAAAATTACATCACTCCCGTGCGTACTAATTTTTTTAATTAACGATGGTACCAATTTTATTACATTAATAACTTCTGCAAAACAAAGCTTATGCCTATAAAATAAATCATTCGTCACTTTGTAATTATCTAATTACCCTTATTAATAAGTTTTTAAGTAATTAATTAATAACAAATTTAAAATTTTAAGTTTTTAAAATAGCAATTATTTTTGTAGTTGTTGCACTTGTGATTAAAATAATATTATATTGAGAATTAATTTTGAGAAGAGAGTTAGAAAAAAAAAAGTTATTTTTGAAAGAGGTGCGCATCTGACACGATGGTATTTTTTGGGAAAAATAAATAAAAATTATTCTTGAAAAAGAGTTGCAAGGAAAATTAGTTTTTTTTTTTCTTTTTTTTTAAGGGGGAGTTAAGATAGGGAATTATTCCTTTTAAAAAAAGCCATTTTAGCCCAAAATTCTATAAACCGTTAAAATTGTACAACTAATAATACGATTTGGTATTTTTTAAATATAATGTGGCTTATTTTTTGATATTTTTGTCTAATGTATTTAAAAAAAAATAAAATTAGCTTTTTTCTTAGTAACTTTTTAGCATATAATTTATATTATTTTTGAAAATTACTTAAAGGCGGTAAAATTTGTGTGCATATTAAGTTATTTACGTGAACAACAAAATTATTAAATAAAAATCCCTGTTTTCAAAAAATAAAAAATAACATTATTTCTTTTGAGGCACTAAAATCAATCAAAATTTATTAATTTTAATTAATTTTTTATACTTTCTTCTAATCAAATTTTTTACATATCACTTTTATGTCATATTTTTTTATTTTTATTATATTTTTTGACTAACTTTTTGTTAACCAAACACATTTTAATTTTTTGTGAAATAATTTATCAATACGACACCAAATTTTTGTGAAATAGGGATGCGAAACAGGTTCCGTCACATATGAGCTAGCTGCCACAACGGAAGTCAACGGAGAAAATAAAAGCAGACGTAAAGAAGAGTCAGAAGCGAAAGTCAAGAAGAGTTGCCAACGTGTAAAACGCGGTTTGAAATGGATTTGGAGGTAGGGGTGCACAATTAGTCTAAGAAACAAACGAATCCGATTATTTTGATTTGGGTATATATCATTTTTATTTAGTTTTGGATTAAAAATTAACAAATAAACTTTTTTTTAGTTTGATTTTCGGATTAATAGGCACCAAGGGACATTTGGAGGTACAACGTTTAGTAATTTTGAAATTTTTTACCAAAAGTTATTATTGTCATTTTTTGTGCGTTTGGTAAAATAAATAGTAATTTTTAGTAATTTTTTTTGTAACTTTTAGATATTTGGTAAAAATTTTGCTAACTTTTAACAATTTTTAGCAATTGTTGACAACTTTTAACAATTTGTAGCAACTTTTGTGTATTAGGTAAAACTTTTGATAATTTTTGAGTGAAACAAATTACTGTAATAGAGTAGAAAAGCGACAAAAGTTGGTATTTTGTCAAATACTGACTTTGTAACTTTTGGCTAATTTTTACACAAAATTGTGCTTCCAAACAGGGTTTTAACCCAAACTGAATCAAACCCGAATAAAAAATAACTTAATCTAAATTAACTCGAAAAACTATAATATATATAATTGTATATAATATTTATACAATATTATAAATAGTGAGGTTATTTACACTCTACAAAATGGATTATTGTAGTTTACTTTACTTTTTTATTAAATAAAATTACACGATCATTCATATTCTTCTAATAAAATATGTTATATAATTTTATTACCATAAATACCCTTATGTAAGTATGAGTATAGTTGTGTGATTTTATTTAATAAAAAAGTAAAGTGTAATGCAACAATTTATTTGTGAAGTGTAAATAGACTCACCCTATTATAAAAGGTGCATTTGGTGCACAAAAATTAGGTAAAAATATTTGAAAATCTCTAAAAATCCATATTACAATTTTACACATTCTCACCTTCTCAAAATTCAAAAAAGTCCAATACCTTCTAAAAAAAGTCGATAACTAGAATTCAGTTAATCAAATAACAAAAAAATTTTTGCCATTTTTACTATGGACTTACGTAGCCAATTTTTGTCCAAACGGTTTTTACAATTTGTTTAGACGAATTGTAATGCAAAGAAGTTATGACTGTCCAAAATTTTGAATTCGTCCAAACAGAAATTCAATCTGTCAGAACAAAATCTTACTATTCATCCATAAAAAAACACGATTTGAGATGTGTGCATTTAAACGTAAAAAATTTCTCTAAATTATATTTTATCTTACCTTGTATCACTCTATAAACACACTCAAAATAAAAATATTGATTGATGAGGAGTATTTTCCTGGCCTATTGGGTTAACGAAACAGGTTTTGCAATAGCCAAATACTGAGCACCTTATGCTGAGCAATGGCAACCAAGCAAAGCTGGAGAAGTCGAACATTAGCTGAGTTGGGCGGTGAGCAGGACCTGGGATGCGATCACTATAATCTCGTCATTCGCGCCAATAATATAGTAATCGTTATTAATTCGGAGTTATCGCCTAATAAGTTCAAAACCGATACTTTCCTTATTCAAATAAAAAAAACAACGACGAATCAGGAAAGATTTAAACTCAGTTCAAAACATATCTCAACAAGATCATTATTAATAAAAGGGTTAATTAACCCTAACTGGTATGTAACTCTAAACTTACTGTTGTTCTGTAAAATTGAATTCTAAAGTTCACTGTTAACTTAAATATTAGAGGATTTTTGGTAAGTACTATACCGGTGTCTATGAGTTGTAGACTTCAGATCGAGATTTAGATGAAGATTACGAAATTTCACCATTATCATTGATTGGTCACGTGAAAGTTCACACACACACACACATACATATATATGTAACTTTTGTAACTGGGCAACTACTGCGACTTGATTCTTCAAATGTTACCTGAGTTAATGTATGCAGAAATGCTATGATTTTTGTTCAATATGGTACCAAAGGAAAGATGAACTTTTTTTTTTTTTTTTTTTTGATAATTAAGAATTATAAACTTTAAGATGATTGGTTGGCTTTATTGGTCATACTTTGATACTGTATAACTAATGACAGTTATTTGGCGAAGCTCGGGGGGAGCAGTAGCCCAAATACTACTGTCGCAGCAACAGCTAAAAAGGGCAGCATTTTGGCAAAATGACACAGTTCAATGTTAGAAAAAATAAAAGAAGCAAGAGTGTGTAAAATACAAAATAAAAAAAAAGAAAAGAAAAAATCTGGGACGGTAGGGTGCAAAAAAAGAAATGAAAAGTGTGTTTGGTAATTAAAAAATTAATTTTTTTATAAAAAGTCACTAATTTAGTAAAAATTTAATTTTTTTATTTATTTGATAAAATTAAATTTAGACTGAGTTTGAAAAGAAAAAAAAACTAACTTTTTCTTTTCGTAATTAGTTACTGCTTAATTATTAAAAATTATTTTCTTGTATTTAAAAAGGAAAAAAGTTACGATAGTATTTGATTTACTTTTTTATCTTTTGTTTTCTTCTTTTATTTTAAATTTTTTATTTTATCTGTTTTATATTTTAAAAATCTCAAAATATGAAAAACAAAAAACCCATTTAGTTTAACATTATTTGTTTTTCGTATTTTAAGATTTTCTTTATTTTGCGTTAAAAAAGTTTAAAATTATTTTTTGTCATTTTTCATTTTATGTGTAAATTTATTTTTTATTTTCTAAAACAAATTTTGAAAACACAAGTAACCAAATGCGTTTTGAGCTGTGTTTTCTGTTTTTCATTTTGTGTTTTTTTAAAATAAGGAAAGCAGCTCAAAACGTATTTGGTTACTTGTGTTTTCAAAATTTGTTTTAGAAAATAAAAAATAAATTTACACATAAAATGAAAAATGACAAAAAGTCATTTTGAACTTTTTTAACGCAAGAATACAAAAAACAAATAATGTTAAACTAAATGGGTTTTTTATTTTTCATATTTTAATATTTTCAAAACATAAAATAAATAAACTAGAAAATGAAAGGAGAAAACAAAAATTAAAAAAGTAATCAAATACTACTGTAACTTTTTTTCTTTTTAAATAAAAAAAATAATTTTTTAACAGTTAAGTAGTAACTAATTATAGAAAGAAAAAGTTAGACTTTTTTCTTTTCAAATTCAATTTAAATCTAATTTTATCAAATAAATAAAATTAACTTTTTACTAAATTAGTAACTTTTTATAAAAAATAATTAATTTTTTAATCACCAAACACATTCATTTTTTTTTTTGCGCTCTACCGTCCCAAATTTTTTCTTTGTTTTTTCTTTTTTTTTTTCCGCTTTACACGCTTACACACTCTCGCTTCTTTTATTTTTTCTGATATTAAACCCTGTCATTTTGTAAAAAACACTGCCATGTTGCAGTGGTATTTGGGCTACTGCTGTCCCCCGCGTCGGTTATTTGGACCAGTTTGCCATGGATTTTGTTAAGAAATGAAAGTAAAAAAACACTTTGTTCTTATGGTTGTACATTCAATGTTTAGTTTGACCACTTTCTTTGTATTTTGTTTAAAAATAAGTTAACCATTAAATTTGAAGTTTTTACATACTAATTTTACAAATATATAATTTTTTTAAATA
Organism: Vitellaria paradoxa; assembly: GCA_019916065.1. Lineage (NCBI taxonomy): Eukaryota > Viridiplantae > Streptophyta > Magnoliopsida > Ericales > Sapotaceae > Vitellaria > Vitellaria paradoxa. The sequence continues at coordinate 6,358,931 of CM034233.1, read as the reverse complement.
AAAAATATGTAATAAATGGACTTGACTCAATTCAAAATAACCTGAATCAAAAATTGAATTGAATCAACCCAATATTTTTAGTTTGTTTCAGTTCAGTTTTAATTTAAAATTAATTCGATTTTGAATTTAAATTTTAAAAATTAAAAAAATCAGTTAGATTCTGAGTTAAGTTTGAATCATAATCGAATCGACTCATACAAACTCCTATTTGAAGGGTCAGTTCCGAAAAGTCATGCGTAGATTATTGAATTAAAACGGTTTAAATATATTTAATATTTTTTAAATTCAAAATAAATAAATATATCTAGATTATTAAATTTTAATTAAAAGATTCTCAATTTTACTTTTTAGGGCTGGCATTAAAATTAATGGTAGCTTCTCCTTTTCGTTTGAAACAGAACTTTTTTTTATTAACAGTATATTTATAAATATTTAAAAATAGTATTATTTATTTAAATTTTAGAGCTAAAAATAATTTTAGTCCCAAAAAAAAAAAAAAAAATCTCCTTTAGCACCCGATCTTTGCCAGATCTGATCAGGTAAATTGACCAAACTCAAGAACTGGCCGCAGAGGAACCCCGCCCTTGCTTTTTTAGACTTTTAAGGACGCAAAAGCACACTGTTTCGGCAACCGTCAATGCAGTACATTCAATGCAAGCATGACCATTGGATTTATCACATAAGGTCACACACCGACTTTTTATTCCATCAACGGTGCTCATCAAAGGAGACCAGTTAGGTGTGAACCTGCATAAAAAAATCTTACAGATCTCATCTTCCACCTCTCCTTCCCCAACATTCCCGTCTCTCTCTCTCTCTCTCTCTCTCTCTCTTCTTTCAAGTCTTTACCTCTTCGTGCGGGGTCTTCTTTGGCCTTATCGATACTCAAAAACGCCATGGCCGAAACGCCGTCGCAGCAAACTCCGACGCCTACCCAGGCACAGTCGGTGATGGATCCCGATCCGATGGAATACTGGTGCTACCACTGCGACAAGCGGGTCTCCATCGAAACCCTAGCAGACCTTCCTGACGTGATTTGTCAGGAGTGCAAGTATGGATTCGTCGAGTCCATCGTCGCCGCGAACCCTCCCCCTCAGGCTATGCCTTCCCGAACTCCAGATCGGATCGACGAACCATCGTTCAGCAACCAGTTCCTACAAGTTCTCAGGCTGATCGCGCAGGCCGCGCGTGAAGAAGACACACCTCCTCCACCGCCTTCGGAGCATGTAGATCCAGCTGATGACGATTATCTTCGAATCGAACTGGATGGGTGGGACAACGACGATGACGATGAGGGGAACGAGGGTGAAGTTAGAAACGAAGGAGAGGACGAGGAGGAAGAAGAGAACAATCAAGATCGATCTGATGGTGAGAACGAAGACAACGGGAATCGCGATGAGAGAGATGAAGAAGATATGCGGAGGCGACGCCGCGATGTGCTCCGGCTCCGACTCCGGGACCTAGCGACTCGCGCTGCGAACCGGCGGAATAGGATTCTCGATTGGGCGGAGATTTTGATGGGACTTGAAGACCATTCGATTGAGTTGCGATTCCAAGTGCCTGAAGTAGATGACTATGTAGGGAATCCCGAGGACTACGTGGATGCAGCTGGATACGAGGCCTTGTTGCAGAACTTGGCGGATAGTGATAATGGTGGAAGAAGAGGAGCACCACCAGCTGCAAAATCAGCTGTAATGGCGTTACAGACAATGGAGATTACGTCCGGAAACGGGTCTTTGGTGTGCGCCATATGTAAGGACTCCGTAAATGTTGGAGAAATGGCCAAGAAATTGCCTTGCGGACATGGATATCACGAGGATTGCATTGTGCCTTGGTTAGGTTCCAGAAACTCATGTCCTGTGTGTAGGTTTGAGTTGGAGACAGACGACCCCGAGTATGAAGAGGAGAGGAAGAAGAGAGCGACTGCAAATTTGGGCAGCGGTCCTTCAAGTTCTGCTGGCTAACTTTCTGGCTTAATTGGATTCTGGTGGTACGCATGCACTATCTGTTGATGAGTTTCGGTTCTTAGCCCCCCCTCCCCAAAAAAAAAAAAAAGGGAAAACTTATGATTTTTGTGGATTAGATGAATTTTTTCTTTTTTTCCTTTTTTTTTTTGGGGTACTTTGCATGTAAATAATATTTTCCTCAATTTGAACACGTGCTTCGCTTCTAGTGCTTTGGATTCAATTGCCATGTTATAATTATGGTTTTCAACACAATATGGATGTTTATGTTGTGTCTTCCTAATCATATTAATGCTATGCTGTCACTCAACCCTTTATTCTTGCTGATTTTATGGTTTGAAATTTTATGTTACTTCTGCTTGTAACAAGAAAATATACCATTTTTAGGGTCCAATTTTATCATTATGCTGCTTCCAGGTGACTCAGTTTCTAACATGTAGATATGCCAGTGGAAGTACTTCAACCTGCTCATTTGACTAGGAGCTTTTGTCCCTAAAATGGCTTGAGGTGTAACACAAACGCAATGCTCCTATTATACTGCACAAGAACTATGTTGCATTTAGGGATCATATAATATCTGGTTGTTGTTACATTTACCTCTCGTTGCCTGCAAAAAAATATTTGCAACGTTCAACTGGGTGTCATTAGTTGATTCAGTCATCAGTCATAACAATGATGGCGGTAGTTTAGATCTTTGGCATGGTGAATGCTGTAAGAGAAGCTTTATTGGAAAGGGTAAACTATTTTGTGGTGTGTAATTCTAGATTGATCAATTCTTTTGTGCAATGCTTGCAATTTGTTGTTCCATTCTTTTGGCATGTTGAAAGCAGTAAGCGAAGCTTCATGTAAAAAGGGTAAACCTTTTTTCTGGCGTTCAATTCTAGGCTGATTAATTTTTAGTGCAATGCTTGCAAATTGTACCGATTGTAGTTAAATTATGACTCCTCAGGCAGGGGAACTACTACTTTACCAGTTTGGAAACGGACCAGAGTGCTCTCCCGGCAAGGCAATGATAAGAAGAGGATACAACCTGCTACTTTGTTTCTCATTGTCTGTCAGTTGCATATACGGGGAAGTGATTAGCGCTAAGTCTACTCTTGCATATTATTCTCCATACTCCCATTGACTTATTGTATTGTTAAGGCATGCTTATAATCTTTTGGGTTTATGGTGTAATCACATTTGCTATTTGAGCATATTTCCATAAATATTTATTCTGCATCCTTCTGCCCTACTTTACTGGCCATCTATTTTTGAAGCACGAGTGTCTGCTTTCCTTGTTAATTTATGTTCATTTGGATTGCTGACTTCAGCAGAGGACAATGCTTCCGATATCATTAGTTGAGCAGGTTTTGTAATCCATGCATTACACGATGTTTTCAGCTATTATACTCGCTCGAAATACCCTGGGATTTGGGAAAATGTATGAAAGAAAAAGCCACAATTTCTCTTGTTGGCCTAGTTTCTTGGTGGGCAAAAGCATTAAGGGCCTTAAGGCTGTTAAGATGACAGTTGATGTTTGCAATTATACAGATGGGCAAGAAACCAATGTGTTCTTAGCAAATAGCTCAGTCAAAGGACAGAGTAGAGATTCAAAGCTATTCCGGAAATACATGAGTGGGAAAAAGTTGAAAAGAACCTTTGTCAAGTTGGAAAGAAAAGTTTACATTGAAGGGTCAAGACCCATTGTGGTATGCATCCGATTAGGGCTTTATTTTTTATTTTTTTTTAAATTAACGTTTCCATGAAGCCCTACATTCTTTATTTTGAATATAAGATTGTGTTCCACTTGGAGCTCAAGATTTTGAGTGGCGGAGTTGGGGGCTTGAATTCTTGTCCTAGCATTTGTGAAATATCTTCTTTAGTAATTTACAATAACGTTGGTCTAGTTATTGTCAGTAACTCCTATTTGGTAGCTATAGTAGATTAGCAATCGTGAACAGACCATCTTGTCAAGTGTTAACAGCTTGGATTACTTGAAAATTATTTCTAATGGATTGATCCTGGAGAAAAGGTAGGAAAAAGAGATTGATTGTTAAGTCTGCTCTTTGTTATGAAGACTGGAAAATGTATTCTCAAGGGAAAGAATGAATGTCAGTTCTGCATTCGTTCATAGCCTGTTCTCTGACCTTGCAGTGAATGAATCTGATGCTCAAGTTCTCTCTGATTTCGTTGGTGTTATTGATCTTCTGGGTCATCACCTACATTTAACTGTTGCTGATATTGTTGCACAGAGCTGATTTTTACTCATTGAATTGTGCAGTAGGAATTCTTGTTCTACCATTTAATCTTCAGGACAAGCTGAAACAAATTCTTGGCTTGTGATTTCTGGGTGGTGTTTGAATATTTTTGATAATATATAGCTGCCTGAGTTCCTTTTTTTTTTTGGGGGGGGGGGGGGGGGTTGGCTTGTTTAATCCCAGCATCATCATCAAAAGAGCAATCCATGCTAATATTTATAATTTGGAGGAGTTTTTCCTCAGTATCTTCATTTGGAATTGGATCTGCTTCCATGCTGTTAGTATTTATATGTTGGCGAAGTGCTTGTTATCATTTCTCATTTAGGCTTGAACTAGTATCATCAATTCTCATTTAGGCTTGAACTAGCATCGTCAAGCACCGGCAATTGCTCCCCAAAAATTGGGGGGTTCACAAACCATCAAACCTGGCCTGCTGGTGTTCAATTGGAACATGAAAATGTGATTAAGTGGTCCAAGTTATTCTTCGAGATGGACTGGAAGAGAGGAGGATATTATCTAAGGAGGAAAATGATCCAATGATTTTGAAAGAATTGTAAAATCGCATAAATTTTTGGATGTAAATCATTAAAAGTATGTTCCATTTGATATAGATAAGAGTATAACCTGATTTGTTATTTTTTAAAAAATAGAGAAATCAGAACCAAATCAAGTTGATATCTTTCCATTTTCGAAAGAACTGGAGTTGCATCAATACTCCATTTCCATTCAAGTGTTCCCTTATGTTTTCATGCCCTTTTGAGACCCATAAGAATGGACAATTCCCATACGTTTTCATGCCCTTTTGAGGCTCTTAAGAATAGAAAAAATCTTTTTCTTAGGAACAAATGCATGATTTGTCACTACAAAAAAAATACCAGTAAACCCACCGTAATTACTTCATTAATGAATTTCATAGTAATGGAAATACATGTCCTACACTTGTCCTCCCCCCCCCCCCCCCCCCAAAAAAAAATGAAATACATGCTCTACCAAGACATAATTTATAATTTATTATCATTTTGCCTAACAGACAAAGATTTATCTCTACGAAAAAGGTGTTTCATTCAAATTGACACTAGAGTCCAACTACACTGTATCGTCAGAAATATTTGGAAGAGGTTGAGCTCTTTACTTATCTCATGATACGATACTCTTCTTGCGGATTTACCTCCGTGAAAATGATGATTTATTTAAATTGATATGAGAGTTCAACAATATTGTATTACCAGAGTTTATGTTGTATATTTAAAAGAGATTGATCACCATGCAGAAGTTGATCTCTTTGCTTCTGTCATAAAACAATTCTCTTCCCACTGAGCCCTTTTTCTTCTAGTCCACGCAAACAAAATGTTGGACAGATGCCAATAGTTCATTATCGAAGAAAGGACTCACTAAACTAGAATTACTAGCTAATATTAATTTAATAGAAAATAGCAAGCCAACATGCAATTGGGTCAACATTGGGTGACCAGGGTAAGGAATTTAATTAAGGAAGAAAAATAAAAGGAAAAAGCAAAATTAAAAGGAAAAAGGGAGAGGAAGGGACGTGATAGAGAGAATTAAATTTATACTTTTAGCTTGTTGGATAAGAAAATATAAGCAAATAAAAAATAATTCAAATAAATGAATTTGTATTAAAATTAGAAATTTTTAGTAAAATTAGATTTTTTTGTTTGAAGTGAAGTAAAAAATAAATTTTTAATAGAGATAATAATTTAAACAAAATACAAAACAATAAAAAAAGACCATTAAATCCGAAAAGATGCCCATTATTTTCTCTAATTTGATGTAAAATAAATTCATATAATTTATTAAAATATTATTTCTATTACTTTAACGTTGTAACGATAATTTAATATAGGATTATCAATAATTTTTAAATTTATTAAATTAAAGGTGTGATAAATTAAATATAAATTTTTTGCAAATATATTTAGGTTACATTTGTATTTATGAATTTTAAATAATGAATTTGATGTTATTAATTTAAAAAATATTAAAAATATAATTTTATTAGTTAGATAAAAATCTTAACAAGAATTTTAAGTATTTTAACATAATAGGTTAAAATCTATAATTATAAAGCCAAAAAAAAAAAAAAAAAAAACCAACCTAATTAGTAAATAGACATTTTCACTCAGCAAAATGAGGTGAACAGGTAAGGTGGCATTTGGTTTACTTTTCTGTTTTTTGTTTTCTATCTTTGTTTTGTATTAAAAATCTCAAAACAAGAAAACAGAAAATACTCTATTTTCCTTATTTTGAGATATTTTTTTATTAAAAACTCTCAAAATGAATATTTATTATTTTTCATTTTATGTGTAAATTCATTTTTTTGGTGAGTTTGAAGTGAGATAAATTGAGATAAATTGAGAGTTCGTAATGCGTGCAGTGAAAAAAAAAGTTGATGTGATATAAAATTAACAGAAATTTATAGAATTTTTTTGAAATTTATTTGCAAACCAAACGAGGCCTTTATTTTCGAAAATAATTTTTGAAAACACAAATAACCAAATGAATTTTAACTATTTTTCTTATTTTTAAAAACAAAAAATGAAAAATGAGCTCAAAATATAAAATAGAAAACAAAAACAGAAAATAGAAAAATAAACCAAATGACACTTAAAGTAATTCAAAGGATAGCGTTTAGACTATGCATAATATCTCATGATTTGAGCACATTTTTTCAACGAATAAGATTGAAGTTCAAAAACTTGAATTTAAAAAGCAAATTCAAGCCCCTAATCCCAACTTTTTAGATTATTGAAAATTGATAAAATAATTTAAAGCAAAAATCAAATGTATTCATTGTTATACATAAGATCCAGCTGGCTCAAAATCCTGAGCCTGAAAAGAAAGATTTATTTAAAAAAAAAAAAAAAGAAACAAAAACAAGAATAACAACAACAACTAGCATTCAAAAACGAACCACAAAATGCGCAATATCCATTAATTATGCTCTAAATACCTTTACAATGTACACGCGGAACAACAAAAACTGGAATGCATTAATAACACAATCCATGTATACAATCTTACATTAAGGAAGGACATTTACAGTTGAACTAAAATACAACAATGATGACAAGGAATACATAACAAAAATTGGAATACATTACTTATACAAGCTATATCTAAATACAATCAACAAACAGGAAGAACATAAAATGTACCTGTCAACTAAAATATTTTTCCATCCCCACTTATTATGTAAAAATATCCATCAATTACCATGAGCCGCACGAAGGAAGGCGGTAAAAAAGGTAAAAAAAGACCCATTTCTCTATAAAAATTTTCATACATTTAGGAGAGCTACATGTTCTAACAAGCTTTCTATGGAACAGTAGAAAAGCCAAAATTAGAAAATAAACCGTTTTGAAACAATAAACCAAATTTCCTTTCCTTCTTTGGCAATTCAACTCATCAATCATATCACATCCACAACTTCCCAGTTTTATTCAGTTCTTCCAACTCCCACTCCCACAATTTTCAGACTCAGCTTCTCTGGATCATCTATGGCTACGAAAACTTCAGTCAGTTGTGTTTAGTTCCTAAACCGACCCAAAGAGAGGAAGCCCAGATATAAAATACTCTTTATCTCCATGGTGGCTGCTGATGTTTGTAGCCGAAAGGGTAGGATTCCCACCCACCGTCTGGTTCTTTCCTTTTTCCAACACCACTGGAACCTGAAGAGGTTTGCGGGTTGGCCCTCATCAAGGGCTCATCCATTAACCTGCTCGGGCCAGAATTGAAAAGCTGCCTCAAACCCCCCGAATCCCTGTTTCCCCGCTCAATTATCAAGCCAGAATTCAGATCAAAATTAGGCCTTAAAGGCCCAGCCCCCGACGGTGCAACACCATTTGAACCTGGAGCTGCCCCAATCATATTCATAACAAATGGTGGTCGTGAGTGGGCAGCTGGATGAGCAGATGCCGAACCCATGATCTGAGGTACCACAGGGGCTCCTTTCGAATCCACCATGTAAGTGATGGGGCCACCAGATCCATACATGGCTGATGAGAAAGTAGAACCAGTTGTAATCCCATTGTAACCAAAAACAGGAGGATGTGCATACGGCACTGTAGATCCCATCCCCAAAACACCACCGCTTCTTGTAAAATTAACATCAAATGTAGGCTCTAGAATCCTACCATTTGGCAAGGATGGAGTTGAACCAACAAAATCTTTTCTGTGGACCTCCACTCTGGTACCCATAATAGAAATTACAGAATCATCCGATTTGAGCCCTACATAAGCATTGAAATGTTGTGAAGACGACTTACCAAGATGAGGCTGCAGATTCGAAGAATCATTGCAAAAAGATGGCTGGTCATTCAAATCAATGTTCCTCAAGGCAGGCTGCATTGATGATGATGAAGAGGAACGAGATGGGCTATGATGGCCGTTCCTTTGCTTTAAAACCCTTCCTCCAGTCCTCCAATCAGATGGAGCATCACCATCATCACTAATTCGATTAAGGTCCAACTCAAGTCTCTCTGATCTTCTAGGACTGGCTTCAACCGATGATTCCCCAGAAGGAAGGCCAGGCAATACCAGGATTTGTTTCCCTGGAATTAGATCGGCAGTTTTATCATCTGCAGCCTCACACACATTCAGATCAATATCAAGGCAGTCCTGCCGCCGCTTAGAACTGTTATGGCTTTCCGTGATGACAAGGGCCTTGTCACCTTCAAAAGTTCTTCGAGGTGATGCTGGACGGAAAGCACTAGTTGCAGCAGATCCTTTCCAACCATGAGCACCCTCAAACTGCAGAGGGGCCACAGGCAATCCAGGAGCTGCTGCAGCCCTTGAAGCAGAAACCACAGATATCAGGGACGGGATTTGATTCACTGGGCATTCCACATCCTCGGAGCAAACCTCTTGATTCAGATCAAAATCACCACGTCCTTTCTCTGCATTAAATTCTGGTTCTTGTGCCACCTCAGTAACCTGGGAGGACTCCATATCTTGTAAGCAATTCTCTGTTTCAGGATCTACATCGCTGACACTACATGAAAGCTCCTCCCCCTTTGGTAAAGCCTCAGCAGACAGATTTGGTCCAGTTGGCATCTCCTTAGATGCCACCTCAATGGATTGAATTTCCTTACCATGCATAGACTCCGGGCTACCAGGCTGCCTGATTCCACCTTCTGATCTTTTCTCAGATGAGCTACAACTAGGCTCCCTGTGATCCACAACTTCTCTCTCCACTTCTATAGCTACTTGTCGAGCAACCTCTAGAGCATCTACCAAGCTATAGTCCAGCTCTAAATCAGACCTTTTCTTGTCAACCACACCAGGATGTTTTGCAACCACTGCTGGCTTCAAAAAATTAGGATCATTTGCTAGATCCTCAATTTTGTCACTAGCATGCTCCTTAACTCCGCCAATTGCTCCACTATCTTCTATGGAGAAAGAAGTATCTGGATCCTCTGGTTTTCGCAGTTTACCCTTATCGCCAGAATAGTCCAATGAAACATCTGTATTACAATCATAACCTCGGTCTTGAAACATCGCCATATTTCTGCAATGACGCGGAGAACCAGCATCATCCATCTCCCTTTTCCCCTCCAAGAATACCTCCTTCAAGTCACAAATGAATGAACCTTTTAGATGATCTTTGTCTTTGATATCAATATTATGCTGCAAGTCAGGTTTTGTCACAGATTCCCGAGAATTAGCAACATCACCACTCAACAGGGACCTGGGTTCCACAGGACCAGAAACAGATCCAATTGTGCCAGATTTGTTGGGGAAACTGGTTACTTTTGGCATCTGTATTGCTTCTTCAGCACACTCATTTAACTTGGAAACATCCGACTTTCCTTCAATGCCTTGGCTAAGGAACATAGAAGTGCAAGTTTCAATTGATCTGGTTCCTTCAGAATGACTCACAGGGGATTTTTCCCTCATAGAACAGGTTTCTTTAACAGGCTGTGACATGATGGAGGAATCCACACAACCTGATGAACACTCATCTTTCATGACTTCATGATCTAGAGTCTTTTCTTTTTCAGATGTTTGGGTCTGAACATCAACAACCTTCTCTGGTTGACAAACATCTGCACATATAAGTTGCCTCACTTCATCCGTTGCCGGTTTTACATGTTTTCCTTCATCAGTGCCCTCTCCAAAAAGAAAAGTATCCCTGGCAGAACATTCTGAATGTCCACCTTCTCCAGCAAGGTCTGCACTTCCTTTTATCCCATCAGTGTTGGATGCCCCAACCTTCTCAATATCTTGGGGAGCTGCATCAGTGTCACTGTCTTGCTTCCAGCTATCAAACAGAGCTTTAGCCCTATCCTGAACTTGAGAACAACTGTGCCCAAGGAGATTCTTGACGGTCATCCAGATTCCACAAGATATTGACTTCTCATAATCTATATGCAGCTTTTCAAGTGCATGTAGTAACGCAGCAATTGACTCTTCCACAAAGCTGCCGGTTGTGTCATTAATAAACTTTTGAGCATCCTTAATCCACCTATCAATAAACCACAGTCCATCTAACTGAATAAAAAGATCAAGGCATTCTTTGTCCTTGGTGGCTACTATAGTGCTTGCAACAGTAGACCACTGCCTTGTCGCATCACCAACATTCTTAATAATACTATCCTTTTCCTTCTGCATTACATTGACCAGCTCCTTAACTCGAGCAGGAGCTGTGAGCCCATCCTTCATCTCAGTAAGGGTAAAGAAGTCCTCAAGCGTCATAATGCTTCACACACCACTCAGGACTTCCAGTAATTGAAGATGCCTTTATAACATCCTAATACACTACCCTTCATCTTAACAAACCATGGATTACCACATAAAATTACATCTCCTGCAAAACATTACAATATAAAAATGACTATTTAGTTGCAATAATGGTGTCTACTGCAGGCCAAAATGTATGCAGTCAACTATTTTTCATTTCTAAGGAGGAAGAAAAATACACAATTACCATTGTGGAAATTAAATTTATTAGCACATAGTTATGTGATTGATTCGATGGAGACGCACAGTGCATAATAAGTTTTCAATTACATATCTTTCAACATGGAACTATTGTGAGGTCACAATTTTGAAATCAACAAATGCTTTAGTTGATGAGGTCTAATTAATCAACCTGAATCTAATAACTCAATTAACAAGATAAAGAATTATGAATAAGAACAAGCAGACATTAGACTTGGTAGTTGGTAGTCAATTTTTTAGGATAAATAAACAAGTAATTAATAAGCAAGTAATTATATTGAAAGAGCATCAAGCGGATACCGCCCAAGAGCTGGTAGTTGGAAGTCGTGACCCACATATAACTTGCAAGCCCATCAGGAGTCATGATCCACATATGACTTGCAAGTTCATCAGGTTAATTATTAGTGAAATAAAAAGTTATGTAAACATGTTAAAAACGCCATGTTATTATGATTCAGAGAACAGATAAAATTTTGAAACGACATTATGTGGCATTTCTGTATACCTGTACACATACAACTATGTTTCTACAGTCCGTGAACATTGACCGCATAGCAGAAAGAGTATTAAGTTCCATAACAATTAAAAAAAAAAAAATACAGTGTAGAAGTGAGAATCAGCAAAGAGATGCATCCCACTAAACACCTAATCTTACTAACCAGAAGGAAAATCTTCCCACTACCATATACAATACAAGTCATGGGCAGCCGACTAAGGGCCAAGTGGAGGGAACCCCAACTGACTTGGAAATTACACCAACATCCTACTGATTTTTCTCTTTTTCTTATAAATTTTACTTTTGCCCAATTGTTATTAAGTTTTTGCCTCCACTGTATTTTTACTTCCGTCTCTATTTATTTACCTTAAAAATGTAATTTTGCCCCCACAAAGTACAAATGCTGAGTCCACCCTTAGCACAAGTTATACTCAATTCTTACCCTATTCAACATTTTAGGAATACTCCAGTTTTTTCATAGAATTGTATCATCAATAATATTTAGAAATCTTCATCTATTAAAGAGAGAGGGAACAGATGTATACTAGAGGAAATGCAAAACAAAATACCTATTATCTTTACTCATCCAATTTTTACTCAAAAAGATTATACCAAATTCAAAATTTGGTTCAAGGATGGATTGACCTAGCCCCAAAACCAATTATTCAAAAAGGATAAAAATGAATTCTTCAATCACATCAAAAGTCCTACTATACCCATCAAAAGTCCTACTGTACCCAAAACAATCCACATCAAATCCAAAGGCACCAAAAACCAGGTCTTTATTTTACTTATTTTTTTCTTTTTAAATTTATTTCACAACTCTAGCACCCTACCAAGATAGGATAAAATCCAAAACGTTTCTTTAAAAACCTACTATAGGCTAAACATAGAAAGTATCAAAGACCACAACACTCTACCCAACAAACCATGAATTATAAGATAACTGACTGATTCCTGATCCTGCTAACATATAACGCTACCAACTAGAACAAATTTCCCATTTCTAAATCAAATTGTCAAGGATACGAGTCCTAAAATGCAACATCCTCCCCCCCCCCCCCCCCAAAAAAAAAAAAATTCAGAAGATCCTAGGACATTCAAACCCTTTTACAAATAAAGAATGAATCCACATACTTACCAAAAAAAAAAAAAAAAGAATGAATCCACATAAGTTTGTGACCCACAACTCATTTCAATACATCATTATACCCATCGCCTATATGCGAAAAACATATAGAAGACCTCACATATGCATTCACTCCTCGGTCCCTCATTCATTTTAATTCTGTTAGGAAGTAATACCCCCAAAACTTTGACCTCATTTTTCAAAATAATCTCTCGTAGCAACCCCCTTGTCACTATAATAATTGTAAGAGCAGGATTAACTCCTTCAACTTCACACAACTTACACCAAACATCAACCAAAATTGGAGATTCCCAACATTACCAACCACAAACCAAGTCTGCCTTAAAAAACCATCCCATCTCTTTTGGACAACATTCGCATAGGGTATAGAAATTTATAATGAAGCCCTCCAATCCCCCACATGCTACTATATTTAGACCAATGTTACCTCAAATGTGGATCATTTCAGTACATGAAACGAAAACAGAAACACGGTATATTTCCATTCTGAAATGAGGTACGATGGGGGGGAGGGGAAGATAAGCTTCTAATAGAGACGTCATATTATTAAAATGTTTTGGTATAAAAAAAGTGACTTAATTTCAAAAGAATAATTAATCAAGAAAATAAAACAGTGTATATATTTATGAAACTAAGTGCAATTTTTGGTTGATAGGATTTTTTACACATTATCCTTTTGTCAAAACTTAACTTATTGGTTATTGTCACAAAATTTATTATCAATTCACTATTTTCAGAATTTTTTAATCAAAATATATCATATGTATAATCTTTTCCGGATCATTAAATTTAGTGTATTGGTATTTAAGTATACCATGTTCCGGAGCACGGGCACTTAAACCTGGTTCGCAGGGGATAGTAATGATTTCAGGTAACTCCAATTTAGACTTCACCACCCTCCACCAAAACCTACTCTGCATAAACCAAACCAAGCCTTTTCCCACTAGGTGGGGTCGGCAAAACCTACTCTGCATGCAATCATATTTCCAAAGCTTTCCCCCAACAAGTTTATCAGTTGGAAATATTCCAGCAGGTGAGGCTAGGCAATCAGGTTGCTCCAAAAAAATGTACAGGTTGCTCCAGAGAGTTAAAATCATTAAAAATGGTTTTGAAACACTGGGGAATGGTTATAATAGTTCTTATTGGTGAACTGAGAATGCCTATTGAACCACTCCAATTTTGCAAACAAATCAGATACTGAATCTTAACAAAGACAAAATCAATAAAATTAAAAGCCGACAAACACTGAGGCGAACAACAGTACACTGGGATAAATGAAATAATGATGTTAAGGGTCAATTAAATTACCAGTCGTTCAGCACCTTGTTGATCAAAAGACATAAGAAATTGAAATTGGCCAATGACAACTGGACGTCAATCCTTAAAATACAAAAGTCAAACAAGCACATACTAAATAGTTGAACAAAAGACAGAAAAATAAAACCCTAAATATTAATCGCTAGGGCAACTGAACAGTCATGCTAATTCACATTACGTCACTAAGATAGTTTAGGGAAACAAGGACCCAATTTAGAGCCCAATTTAGAGCTATATACAATACTGACAACTTATGCAGCAAACATTAAAATCAAAACCCTAGAGGAAAAAAGAAAGAATAAAAAAACCAAATTGAATAGCTCCAGATCATCTGAAAACAACCAAAACACAAGCAGAGTTCAGAATATTCGGTGTGTGTGTGTATATATATATATATATATATAAAAGACAGGAAAGAAACAATTGGGGTTTCTCTACAACTAGAAAAGGAACAGCCTTTCCAAGTCTGCGGAAACCAAAACAAGTCAGATAAATCCTTACCAGATTAACACAGACAAGTTTCAAACCCTAGAATTCAAAATCAATTCAAAAGATGAGAAGCTCCAAAGAAAACCTAACCTAAGATTTCGTATGCATGAAATCGAAGACTCGAAGGTATGTAGGTAAAAGAAGGGAAATTATGCCAAATATTAAATCAATCTCATGCTAATCAATGCAGCAAATTTAGGAATTCAAGTTGCTCATCCTAAAGCTGGCAAGAAATCAATACTGAAATTGGAACAATTAAGGAAATTAATACTTACAACCATGTAGTCCTGAATAAGAAAACCGTAGACAAGAGATAGCAAGTATTGATTGTAGGAAGGAGTCGAACTCAACACCAGCAGCAGCACCTCACCATGAGCGACCGCCACTCTCTCTCTCTCTCTCTCTCTCTCTCTCTCTCTCTGTATATTTTGTAATCGCTTCCCTGCGGTGAATTTGGTGCTCTTTCTCCACAGAAACCGTCGCTCTGTCTTCTGTCGGACCCTTTCCGAACCGCCGAGCGCGAGAAACGTTTCTTCCTCGGTTTTTTTTTTTTTCAAAACCTTTTTCTTACCCTTCTGCGGAGTTCTAATCCTTCCTCAAGTTTCTCTGCCCTGATTTTCAGTCCGCAATTGTGTGCTCACACGTGCGGAGCACGCGAGGCTGCACGTACACTGCCCCGTAAATCGGGTTGAAGCCACCCGGGTCGAACCCCTAAGTGACCGGATTGACCGGAACTTCTCTGGCTGGCCCAGTAATATAAAATTGAGACAGCAGTTGAATGAACCAAAAGACTCCGAGAGCTGTCAATTTCCGAGGGACTTTCGACGAAAGGAAAGGTGGAGATAGTCTTCACTGAAAATGACATTGGCTCATCGTTGTCGATGTGGGATGTCACGTAATTTTCACGTGCTATGACGATAGAGAAAAAATTAAAAAATGAAAAGAACATAGCGTTTCCTTTCCTTTTGAGGGATGATAATTGAGGTGTTTGTTTTGCGACCATCAAGAATGGATTGAAAATTGAATAGGGTTAATTGGAGAATGCAAATACTTGGTTATCATTCGAAATAAAATTCCGCTGGGTAATGATTAAAGTTAATTTTTATGTATCGTTCCGTTTTGTATAATTTTTCTCTTCCTATTAGATGTTGTGTAACACTTTAGTTATCGTTAGATTAAAACACTTGCATTTTTTATTTTATTTTTATTTAATTATGTTTTTCACGTTTATAAAGATATTAAAAAATATATTTTTAAATAAATAAACTGAAGTGTGAGACAAAAAAAATTATTTTGTTCACTCGTGTATGAGTTGTTGTATTCTAAACAATTTTTTAAATATTTTTTTTATAAATGTAAATAACATTTTTAAAAATTATAAAAAAAATCATATAAGAGGAAAAAAAAAAACCAACTTTCTATAACTGTAATAAAAATAAATAAAACAGTCATCTAAATTAATAGTGTGATAAATTGAGCAATGATGTGAACAGACTAGCAAGAGATTGGGCAAGTTATCACTAAAGTACGATAAATTATTCATGTCCCACATTACATAGGCATGCTAAAGCGAAGTGCCATATGTGTAAAATTTAACATATTTAAATATAATATGTTTTAAAGTTATGCAATCAATAGATTCCGTTAAAATTTTGAGGTTAAGCATACTTGAATGAAATTAGTATCAGGATAAGTAATCACTTGAAAAATCTTTATATATGTCTCACGTCAAATGAACATGTTAAGATGAAGTGTCATATATATATATATATATATATATATATATATATATATAAGATTCAATATCTCTTGCATGCAACTTAACCAAATCTAAAGTTGATAATATTATTACATAGAATGTCTAGCTAGTAGTGTGACGCCACAAGGGAACATTTGCCCAAAAGATGAGAATACATAAGGAAACAGCGGTGATATAGGCCAATATTTAGCTAGTAGTGTTAGGCGACGAGGAAGCGTGTATCCAAAAGAGGGGAATGTATGAGAAAACTATGGAGACATAGGTAGTCCGACAAGAGACTGGGTAAGTTACTCCTAAAATGTAATAAAACTTAATGTCTAACCAATAGTGTGAGATCAAAAGAGAACGCATACCTAAAATAGGGGGAATATATGAGAAAACTACGATGATGTAGACAAGTTGACGAAATACTATGTGAGTTACTCCTAAAACATAGTAAAACAATATACCCTACATTACCTAGGCTAAGAAACATGTTTTAAAGTTGTAGGGATGCAGATTTCATAAGAACTTAAAAGTTAAGTGTGTTTGGTGAGAATATTGCAAAGATGCGTAATTCTCTAAAAAGTTCAGAGATTAAGTGTGTTTGGCAAGAATAGTGCCGAGATGTGTGACTCTCTAAAAACTCCTTGTATTACATTTTTTTTTTAAAGTTTAAGACGGATTATGTGATACACTGTTTAAGTGAAAATCTTCTTAAAAATAAATTGAACTTAGGAACTTAAATTTGTAAAATTAATAAAAATGGGCAATAATGAGCCTCATGTTTGAAACACAGGTAAAATAAATTTTTATTTTATATATCTGGAACAAATGGGTGTAAATTGAGCATTTAGAAATGGCATTAAATTTGAAAGTGACTTCTTTTTTTTTTTTTGGGAGGGGGGGGGGATAGAGAGAAGAAGTTATTGATGTGATTGAAATTTCCTTTTTCTGGCATCAAACACTTGAGCTATATTCAGGACAAAGTTTACGTCGAATTATTCCCCCAACCTCTCTACTATAAGTAAACAAAAATTCTCAATCTCCATTACGTAAAATAGTAGACAAAAATTCACAATCTCCATTACGAAAAATGTAGATCAACAAAATCTTTTGGATGGAGGGGGACAGGGCCCATCCCAATCAAGTGAGGCTCACTAGGCCTATTGGAACCCGGAGTTTCCATTTAGGTGCCAATGCCCCCCCCCCGGGGGCCCCCAAAAAAAATTAATAATAAATAAAAATGATTGGCCCATTCAACTCCCTTCGCCCGCTACATGAAACATGAAATGGCGGACCGTAAAAATCTCCTTTACGGCCTAGGTTTTGGGCTGGGCTTGACATAGAAAGTGACCCAACAACAGCCTGGTAAAAACGATAATTTCACATTATATTATGTCATATTATTTTATCTTTTATCTCATAAATATTACTTATCATTTCATATTAAATTTAAATGGAAGTCTACATAGATTTAAACGTAAAAGTTATTAATTTAACAAAGAATCCTAGTCAAAGACTTATTGGAGTTATAGTTTAAGAATTCTAATTAAAACATATATAAGAGTTTTAAAAAGAGGTAAATCAACGTGCACTGTTTTAGATGAGTTCAAATTTTGTTTAATTGAATTTGCTATAATTTTATTATATTATTTTAATTTAATTATTTACTAAAATAATAATTAAAATTAATTAATTAGATTAAATTAAATTTATAATGTAATATAGAAACATATAGAAAATAGATACAAAAAACAAAGCAACATGTAAATGTATATTTTTTTATGTTTTTTTATCAAATGTTGTATATAAAATTACAATATATATATATAGAATTCCATATTTTTAGTAAGATTCTAATTTAATAATTTTGAAATCATTAAATGCACTCCTATTTGACCACCGATTGGAATACGATTATTATTTTTTAGATAGATAAATAGTAATTATAATTATTAGAAATTAATATGCATTTAATTATTATATTTAAATTGTAGTATTTATTACTTAATTATAATAGTAAACACATTATTTTAAATAATTAAAATATTTAAGATAAAGATAATTTATGTAATAATTATAATTCCAATATGTTATAGGGAAGGATGTTGTACAATTAGACCACGGCTACATAATTTATAAAACTATGGAGTTATACTACAATTCATTTGTTTTGTTTTATTCTTCTTTTTATTCCTTTTGTTTGTCGCTGCATGATTATTTTCTCCATATTTTTTTATCAAGTTCACAAAACAAATTCAAAAACAATCCTACCACAGTAAGAGTGCATTTGGTTTACTAAAAAACGCTAAAAAATTTTTAAAATTTTTTAAAATTATTCACTTTTTATCTCACTGCACGAATTATAAACTCATAAATTATCTCAATTTATCTCACTTTTTGTCACTCTAAATACACTTAAAATACGTCTTAAATTCATTATTTTTTTTACCGTTTATTATTTTTGGATTTTTGTTATTATTGTCATTACTATAATACCCATACATATCAAATCATAATCTTTTGTATGTCTTATTGTTATATTACTTATTAAATTAGTTAACTGCATTTACTTTGCAAGATTTAAATGCTATATGATGATGTCCCATTTTCGTCCGCACACTGTATACCCTCTTAACAGATATTATTATACAACTTACGATTTTAAAACGTGTAATAACAGGGAAAGAGGAACTAGGCGCTTTTTCGGCACTCTCCCATAGGCACTTTCACGCACAACTTACAGCTTTAAAAGGCGTCGTGTCAGGGAGAGAGAAGCTGGACATTTATAAGATACCACACTAATAATGATCCATTTTTGTCCACACAACGTAAACTTGCTTGATAGATATTATCCGCTTTGGGTTCCCTTAACTCGTAGACTTCTCCTTCACGGATTTAAAACATGTTTGACATGAAGGAGGAAGAGGTAGATACACTTATAAACTAACTCAGTCCTTGACTCATATTCGACGTGTGTTAGTTTTGGTGTCATCACTATATATACTTTTAACGTACTAAAAAAAATTTTACACTTTCACCTTGTAATTTCAACAAATGCAACTTTTTTTTTTTTTAACTAGTATGTTACTCATATAAATTATTTGGAAATTAAATATATTTGTTATATATGTTTATTAGTTATTTGCAATTTATGCAAAACCTTGTGAAATTATGTTTTTCAATAACTTAATTTAATTATCAGAGTTTGTTTATTTGAGTGCACCTAGAATATTCTCTTAGATTCTTGAAATCAACTCTATAACAAGTATTATATATGGAAACAATTGAGACCACTAATGAGTGAGAACTCCATGACGGGTATTATGGAAACATTTTTGCTACCATTCAACATAATAATGATGCTAATTGCCATATAAATACATATAAAAAGTTTTAATAGTGCAATTCCATGATTTGGGGTTTTACCAAATTTTCTTTGAAATGGGGGCTTACCAAATTTTGTTTTTTAAAAAATTCCAAGTGCTTAACCACTTAACTAGAGTGTAATTGAATACTAACTACAGTCTACGGCGTGAATCAAGCTTCTAAATTTTTGTAGGACCTAATTAATTCCCATCCATTTGATCTATGCACTGACAGAGATGGTTAAGAGAGACCAAGAATAAAAATTTCTTTGATACCATCACTGCTTACGCCATCCATAAGGGGAACGTTGATGCAAGCGAACAAGTGGCTTTCGTAGACATGGCAATTAAGGGCCAGTTTGGCCGCACCAAAATTCACAAAAAGTCATCAACTCTAATTAGTTCTTGTATTTTTTTTCAATTAAAATTTTTCACATATTATCTTTATGTCACATCTTTTTACTTTTGTTGTACTTTTTCCTCTATTTTTTGTCTACCAAAGAGGCCCTAACTTTTAATTTTGATTATTAAATTAACCCAGTAGTATGATAAAAATTATCATCACACCAAAAAAAAAAAAAAGAGTAATTTTGGATTAAAAGCTAACAAATATTAGCTTGGAATGGAAAAGTTAACAAATATTAGCTTAAAAGATCATATTTAAAGTTTTACGCGTCTATTTTATCATACAAAGATTATACTATTTGATGATAAAAAATTATAATTCAATCCAAGAATTAATAGTTACAAAAAAAAATTATTTTGCTAATAATATTTACATTTTTAAATTGAACTATTAACTTACATTAATAAATTGTAAAACTTAAATTTAACATATCTGTATATATATATAAGAATGTCCTTATTCTGAAAATTATAAAAACAAACGTATTAATTTAATTTTTCAGAGTTAAATTTTTATGTTATTTTTATGTATATATTTAATCAAAATTTATATTTATCCATACTATTATATAATCCAACATTGGACAAATTGGTTAAAAATTCACAATGTCTACTATTTGGTAAATTTTTTTAATTTCTTTAGTTAATGCTCTTTAATTGTAATAGCTATCCCTAGTTTAAAAGAGGATTTACCTCACTAACGCCCCTTGTGGTTTTGTCTTCGTACACTTAGACCTCACAAGTTTTAATAATGTGTACTAGAGAGTCCTTACCATCTAACTCTATTAAACTTGGTGAAATTAAAGGGTATTTAGGTCGGTGTTTACAATTTAATGTTAAAATTTTTTATAAACCATTAATACAATCTAATTTATTATTATCAAATCAATATCCATGGAGTATGAAAGATCCTTTTTAACTCATTTATACTTTCTGCCATATTATTCACAATTGATTAATATGTAACTTTCAGCATTAAAAAAAAATGAAGTATAAAAAAGAACTCTTAAATAAAAAGGGGGAATAATAGTAGATTTTCAATTAATTTACAGCAAAAATAAAAAGATTAAAAATCATAAGACTAAATTTATTCCCTTGTTTAAATAATAATGATAAATAGATAATGATTTATGTAAAGGTAAAATTGTAAAATTTATGCAAGTTACAAATTGATAAGTTTTAAATATGTTATTTATATTTATAAAAAAGTGAAAAAAATTATATTAAATTAAGAAAATCATTGTACAAAGAAAAAAAAAACTTTTTTTATTTATATGTAAGTTCTCCTATTTAATTATTATTATTATTATTATTATTATTATTATGTTTTGCAATTAATAAATGTAAATAATACACATCAAAATTAAAAAAAAATTAACTGCTTCTATGTTGTCAAATAAAATAAGAGTAAACAAATTACAAACATAACATTAAAAATAATAGATTTGAGTGCAATCGCGGTGTATTGGTGCTTAATTTAAAAAAGTAAAAAGCAAAAGTTAATAGAACTCCATTTATAGTGAGGTTATAGTGGCACCGTTTGAAGTTAAACAAAACAAAAAAAAATTTACAAATCTTCATAAACATGAATTACGAGATAACAAAATTTAAATTATTTACTTACTGTACGAATTACAAAATATTTACTTTTACAATTTTTTTTTATTTTATACACTTTTATACAACTCCAAATACACCAAGTGATCACTTTAAAATATATACTTTGTCAACCGTTAAATTTGGATCGAATATTTAACTAGATAAAATGTAAGTAAATATTATACAAACTTTAGGAAGTCTAAATATACATTAATTAAACCTGTAAAGTGTGAGCATACAAAGGCAAAATCTCAAGAGTAATAAAATAAAACCTTTAAAAGAAGTGTATAAATAATTTTTAAACATTATAAGTTAACAATTATTGCTCAAAACACTGAAAACCACTAATGCACCACAGAATTTTCCATTCATAGGGGCAAACTTTTCATTGTTCATAAAAATTTCTTGCATGCAACCCTGAATTTGAAATTGATCGAGAACTCGAGTTTACACTTAAAACTTGAGTGACCTCAGTCTGAACTTGAACAACTAATTACCGAACATCTTCAACTTGCATCAGGCATCAATAGATATGTGTACAATTTACAAGCACAACATTTGTATATATATAGAGTAGCTTAACAAAAGCAAAAACCAAACACAAACCAACAACGCAACCCAAAGCAAAAACTAGAACCCATTTGAGTTTTGCAGTTAAAATTATTACAAACCAGATTGGCACACATTATTCAGCTCGCAAAAGTTACCTATGAAAACCAGAGAGAGGGTTAGAGAGTGAGGAGAGTGGTTGCAGGCAGGGGAGGATTGGTGAGCATGTGAACGACTTCCCTCATCGTAGGCCTCGCAGGACTGTCGTCCTCGACGCACAACATTGCAATCTTGAACAGGTGTACTACTCCCGTCAGTGGATACCCAGTAAGCCTCTGGTCTATGACCGCCAGCACTGATGCAGTGTCCGAGGGCTGAGAGAGCTCCGACATTGTCTTCTTCACCCACCTCACTATGTCCACCCCATCTCCGAACTCTCCCACCGGCTTTCGGCCGGTGATCAGTTCCAGAAGCACCACCCCAAAGCTGTACACGTCGCTTTTCTCGTCCACTTTCAGTGTGTAGGCGTACTCTTTACATCACCAACAATCAAATAATGTGCTCTCGTTAAAAATATTAGACTTTTGACACTTCAAAATGTACTTAAATTTAAGATAGAGGATTAATTTATGTAAGAAAAGATTTCTAATAATCACTACTTAACCTGATATATTTCAAACAAATACTTTTTTTTTTTGTGATGCATTAAAATTCATCATAATTCATTATTTTGAATTGTTTAAATCTATAATAAAATCCTTCTAAGCCAACAAAATTATATTTGAATAATTCTCCCTAAATAATTAATATCAAATTCCTTAATTTCAAATTCTTAAATAATTAACATAAAATCACTTAATTTCAAATTCATAAATGCACGCGCAGGGTAAGAAACCATTCTTCTCCACTGCTGCACAAATTGTGTTTTAAGTTAATTGAATGGAATGGTAAAATACTTTGCTAAGATTGGAATAGTCACTACAATTCACTATCTATTATGGTAATTTATTTAGTATTTTTTTTTTCAAAGTTCCCCAGTTGTCAAATTAACAATCTACAAGTTATTTACCATTTATTAAAATTAAGTATTTTAGTTCATGTTAATTTCTGTTCAAATAATCATTTAACAAAGAGGAAGAAATTTAAAAAAAAAAAATCACACCCAAGTAATATACATTCACCTCTAGTTCCTAATATACATGCATGTGGTGTCAAAAAGACTTTTTATAACTATTATTCCGTTGGGTTGGCTAGTAAAGGAAGATTTTCCAATCGAGACGCATTTGAAGGCGACTTTTTGAATATTAAAGTTGTGTTCAAGAAACTGATCCAAATTAAGAAACAAATTCTAAGCATGAATTCGTGTTTAGAAACTTTCTGTCCTTTTTTTTTTTTTTTTTCCAATAAGTTTTAACATGCTTAACTTAAAATGGGCAAAAAAAATTATTGATTTGAGGGAATTTAAAAAAAAAAGGGGGGGGGTGGGAACCATGCAAATTGGAATTGAAAGAGTGAAGGTTCACAAGAAAATATGACCCGAGTGATGACTTACCAGGAGCAATGTAACCATAAGACCCCGCAACAGCAGACATACACTCTGATGCTCCAGCATCCTGCAAGAACTTGGCAAGCCCAAAATCAGCCACATGAGCTTCGTAGTCGGAATCAAGCAATATATTGTTGGACTTGACATCCCTGTGAATGATCAGGGGCGAACAGTCATGGTGCAGATAACAAAGCCCTTTAGCTGCCTCCACCGCAATCCGGTACCTCGTCTCCCACTGCAAATGAGCTCCCTTTGACCCATGAAGCGTCTCTCCCAAGCTCCCGTTGGGCATGTACTCGTACAACAACAAATTCGTGTCTTTGTTCGACACGTACCCCAATAGCCTCACGATGTTTCGGTGCCGGATTGTTCCCAGTGTTTGTATTTCCGCAGAGAAACCGCGGTCGCTCCGGCCGGTGCCGCGGCCAACCAACCGCTTGATCGCCACGTCGACGCCCTTGGGCGTGCACCCACGGTAGACGATCCCAGCACCTCCTTTTCCTATGATGTTCTCCTCCTTCAAGCATTCCAGGACGTCCTCCGCTTTGAAATCAAGCCGCTGGAACGTTGTCAGCTTCCAGGCCCTTGATTTTTCCAGTCTTTTCCTTCTGATCCGCATGAAGGTAATCGTCAACAGCAGCACGAAAGTAATGAGGGCAATGATTATGATAGTGAGTTTCGTTGAGCCAAAGGACCGTTTGTTTAAAGCCCCAGCCTGACTTTGCAAAAACGGACACGATTGATTGCGCCAAGAACAGAGTTTGGAGTTTCCGGCAAAAGAGGTAGAGTTGAAGGCCTGAAATTGACCGCTGGTGGGGATTCTGCCGGATAGGTCATTGTAGGAAAGGTCTAGGGTTGTTAGGCTAACCATTGACTCGATTTGATCTGGTATTGGACCACTTAGTTGATTTCTCGATAAATTGAGCACCGCCAAGATGGGTAGCGCATTAAGTTTTGCTGGAATTTCACCATGCAAATTGTTCCGGCTGAAATCAACCGAAGTTAGTGACTTACAACCAGCTATCGAAGATGGAATTTCACCGGTAATACTGTTGGCGCTGATATTGATTTTCGAAAGCATTCTCAAGTTAAAGACCTCAAGGGGAATTTCCCCGGAAATTTGGTTCAATTCAAGGGAAAGAGACACCAAACTGACCAGATTGTCGACAGCTGGAGGAATATTCCCAGTGATTCTGTTGGAAGCCACGGAGAGTAGACTGAGTTGTTGGCCTGAAATTTCGGAAGGAAGTTCACCTGTGAACAAGTTGTCATTGAGCTCTAGCACGTCCAGTAACGGCATGTCGAAGAAGCCGGTGGGAATCGTTCCGTTGAAGTAGTTCTTCATGACTCGTATCCGATTCAATGATTTGCACTCACCAAGTTTGTCAGGAATTGGCCCGAAGAAGTAGTTCTCCATCAGTATCAGCGTCTTTAATCTCCCTCCTTTGCACAAATCCTGAGGAATCGTTCCGGTTAAGTGATTCGTTGCCACATCAAGTTGCAGAAGCTTACCATTACGGCCAAGGTTCTCTGGCAACTCAAAAGTAAAGTTGTTCTCCCAAACCTGAAACACCTCAAGGTCCGGAAGGTCACCGATGAACGACGGAATACGGCCGTGAAGTTTGTTTCGAAAAAGGTTTATCAGCGTGAGATTCTTGAGTTCAGCGAGGCTTGCTGGTATCTCCCCCGTGAGTTCATTAAAGGAAAGATCGAGCGATTTCAGACTGACCAAACCAGAGAGTTCCGGAGGGATGGAACCGGTGAGGCGATTGATTTGTAGAAACAGAGTGTCTAAGTTCTTCAAATTGGCCAAACTCGGCGGAATCTCACCGGAGAGGTTACATCCTCCCAGATCGAGTAGTCTGAGGGAGCTCAATGATCCTAACTCAGGAGGAATACCTCCGTCGTACGAATTGTAGTAACCAAGGCACAGTTCTCGAAGATTCGACAACCGAGACAAACTCGCCGGAATCTTTCCGGTAAGTCCATTGCCTTGCAGACCTAAGCTCTCCAAGCTCTGAATCTCGGTGTAAGCCTCAGGAATCTCACCGGAAAAGTAGTTTCCACCGAGATGAAGAGTTTTAAGTCGCTTCAGCCTAGCGAACTCCGTGGGAAGCTCTCCGGTGAAGTTGTTGTTGTAAACATCAAAAACTTCAAGCTCTGTCAATGGCACCACCATATTTCCGGGGAAATCGCCGTGAAAGGCGTTGGCGGAGAGGTTGATGAACTTGATAGCCGTCAGGTTGGACATGCCCATGGGAAGCGGAACGGTGAGATTGTCGCCGACGAGAGTGAGATTAACAAGCTTGTCCAAAAGTCCAATCTCCGCCGGAATGGTGCCAAAAAGAGGGACAAACGAAACGTTGAGAGAGATGACTCGTGAGTCCTCATCACAAGTAACTCCGGAGAAGGAACAATGCAATGGAGGAGATGAGGACTCGTCCCAGTCCTCAAGCCCAGAACCTGTTGGGCCAATCATTGAGGATTTGAGCTTCAACAACACTTCAAGATCTGAGAAAGCACGAGAAGAGACTGCAAAGTAGAGAAAAAGGAAGAGACGAAGAAGACCACAAGAGTTTAGTGAAAGCGTTCTCATCTCTGCGTTTTCACTGTTACTCTGCTCGGAGACGAGACCTACACAAATGTGTTGGGCAGTTCAAATAAGTAGGAGCGCTGCGAAGGACCGAAGGGTTGGAGAGTATCAAAATTGGTAGAATAAAAAGATTTTTTTAGAATTTTAATTATCTATCTAAAAATATAATTTAAATATTTTTAAAATTAAATAAATTTACATGAATGAGTTTAAATTCAACGAACAAAAGTAAAAATTCTCAATACCGTTTAAAAAAAAAAAAGAGAGAGGTTTTTGGAGGCCGGTCACTATTTATGGATTTATAAGGATTTAAGTTATACTCAAAAAATTTATTTGTAAATAAGTCACACTTGTAACAAAAAGATAAAAAAAGACATCACGCGTTTTTCACCACATTTCAAAACTGTCAATTTTATCCGAAAATAGTGCACAATTCAACTATAACTTTCGCAACTTTCAATCTTCTTTACCAAGCAAGTAAAACTGATTTTTTGAAACAAAATTAAAACTGTTGGGAAAAAACCTAAATCGATCATCATTCCTTAGTATCTTTATTTTTTCTGATTTTGAAACAGTACTGGTATTGTTTTGAAAATAACTCAAAATGCTAATCAACCCCATGGATTTCTCTTGCCAAAAACTTGTTATCTGCTTATAATTCATAGTGCTGTTTTGAAAACAGTACTGGTATTGTTTTATCGGTACTGTTTTCATACTGCCTAAAAACATCAATCGATACATAACATAAACCAATCATATGAGCTAACATCATCATATTTTTTGAAACAGTATCGATACTGTTTTGAAGATAGCTCAAAAAGCCCATCGGCCCCATGAATTTCTCTTACCCTTAAAACTCGTCGTTTGCTTATAATTGATAGTGCTGTTTTGAACACAGTGCCGATACTATTTGGATCGGTACTATTTTCATATTACCTAAAAAATATCAATCGATACATAACACAAACCAACCATACGAGCTAACATCATCATATTTTTTGAAACAGTACTGGTACTGTTTTGAAGATAGCTCAAAACGTTAATCGGCCCAATAGATTTCTCTTGCCCTTAAAACTCGTCATCTGCTTATAATTCATGGTGCTATTTTGAAAACAGTACCGGTATTGTTTTGAAAACAGTACCGATAAAATAGTACCGGTACTGTGTTGAAAACAGTATCGATAAAATAGTACCGGTACTGTTTTTTATACTGCCTAAAAAATATCAATCGATGCATAACACAAACCAACTATACGAGCCAACATCATCATATTTTTTGAAACAGTACCGGTACTATTTTGAAGATAGCTCAAAACGCCAATCGGCAAAATCAATCCATGAAGAAAATAGGTCAAATAAGCTCTATCTTCTTAATATCTTCACGACTAAAACTGTAAATAATGAAACTGAAAATAAGAAAAGAAAAAAAAAAAAAAAAACGAAAGAAGCGTGATTCTCGGTAAACCATATCTTCACGTGATTCCCAGAATTCCCGGAAATAACTTGTGTAACTTTGTTATAGAAATAAAGAATATTATCGGTATATTAGAAATTATATTTAAAATAAAATCGTGGGACTCACTCAAAAGTGTGACTTAAATACAAAACTTTCCACATTAATATGACTTAAAAGCAATACTTTTTTTTTGGTGTGACTAATAGTTTTAAAAGATTACAAAATATGACTTGGATACAATTTTTCGTACTTTTAACCCGGCCCGATCCAATCTATTGGCCACCCAGTCTCCACTCTCTTTGGATTATTAGGCTGTTTAGAGTGTCAACAAAAATTAAAAATTATTTTTTTAGAATTTAGAATGTAAAAATTTATTTTAAAATGATAGTTAGATATTTGTGTTTGATTTAATATAAAAGATTCGTTTGATGCGGCAAAAGATAACTAGAAAAGCAAAAGTTTGAGAAACTTTTTTACGTTTGACACGCAGTCATCAAATCACGTTTTTCAAATATGAATAGCAAAACTTTTTAATTTTTGTATCAGTTTTTTGGAGACATAAACCGTTCAAACTATTTTTTAGTTCCGTCGAAACAGTTTTGCATCAGAATTTATTGAATGTGGTTAAAAAAGTTTTGAGATTAGTAGAAAAGTTATTATAGTTTATGAAATATTATTAGGTTTGTAAAAAATTTATTGGCATTTACAAAAATTTGTTGAAATAGATAGATATATATAAATTTATAGAAATTTTATGAAATATGAGGAGTGCAAAATATGTTAGAGAATTTTAGAGATTTCAGTGTTTTTTACCTTTTTTTGTAGTGCCAAATGGACCCAAAGTTGTTAAAAATTATATAGAGTGACACAAGACAAAATTTTAGTGAAAAATCTTAAAAAATTTTGGAGTTTTATGAAATTTTTTGGTATAAATATCAGTACAACTTTTAAAAAAATATGTCAAAATATGTTGAAACGCATTATAATGGCTTATTCCAATAAATTTGGATAAATTTTTTTAAAAAGTTGAAATTATTTGGAGTTTGAAAAAGTTAAAACTTTTAAAATTTTTTTAAATTAGTTAGAACTCCAAACACCCTAACATCGTGCTTTCATTTTCTTTATTATCACTAATCTCACTTTTAATTTTATTTGATTTAGTTCAGAATCACATGTTTGTCTAATTTTGTTTGAAATTCAAGCGTGAATAAATATGTAAGTTTTACATATTTTTTTTATTTCTTTCAATCAAATTTCATTAAATATTATTTTTATATCAAATTTTGTACTCTATTTTTTTTAACACTTTTTTGCCAGTCAAACACCATTTATAACTAAGATATTATGCAATATAAGAATAAATTCTAACTCTTATTTAAATGGTTGAAGAAGATAATTAATTCTTACATAAAATTAAATCTGATTATAAATATTTCATTTTTATTTTGGATATAAGAATTAGTAAAAATTTTTAATAAATAATTTTTTGGTAAAAGTACAAGGAAAAGTATAACGAAAGAAGAGAGATTGATAACAATTTTGTTATTCAATTTCGTAATATCAATTTTATGAGTTGTTGGATCAAAATTTAATAATACAAAAATATTAATGAGAACGGTATTAACATAGAGTTGACGTCAAACTTGATGTCAACTCTCCTCAAAAAAATTTAAGTGTAAATACCATATTAAACGTGAGTTTGACAATCATAACTAATTACTCAACTTTTTAACTTTTTTTTTTTTTAATGATCAAGTTTATGCTTTTATATTTTAAAATTTTTTTTAAATTATAAAAGATAAAAATATTAAATTAATAAAAAATTAAAAAGTTAGTGAATAAAAAATTAATTTTTTCTTTTTAATTATCCAAAAAAAATAAACTTTTTTAAGTAACTAAGTATAAAAAAAAAAAAAATAACTTTGTTACTCTTAAGCTCATCCTAAAACTAACATGCATTAATTTTCTTATAAGTGCGTTTGAAGTAATAAAAATTAAGATAAAATAGATAAATTATAAGTTTATAATTGACATAATAGAATAAAAAATTAAGTAGTTTTTAAAACTTTTAAATTTTTTATTATTTTTTAAAATTTATTTCACTCCAAATGTAACTATGGATGTGTTTAGAGTTGTATGAAAATGTATAAAATAAAATAAAATTATAAAAATAAATATTTCGTAATTCGTATAATAAATATAAAATTTAAAATTTTATTATCTCATAATTTATATTTATAAAAATTTATAAAATTTTATTTTATTTTGTGCGACTCTAATCGGAAGTATATATTTCATTAACGGAGTTAGGTGACGAAGACAGCGAAGGAGCACTGGTCTTGTCCCATGGGCGTGGAGTGATGGTACATGTCAGATAGGGGGTGACGGCTGTGATACGGCGGTTTGAATGACAGGGTTATGATTTTGCTTGTATCGTACTCACGTGTCAGATTGCCAGCTGTGTCGCTTACATGGATCTTTTATTCGCCATATCCAGGGGCATCCAACGACGCCGTAGCTCTTCTTCTTTCCTCCAGCCCTCCAGCCAAAACTCTCCCCGCTGTTTCGCTTTCGGGTAATCCAAACACCAATGTGGATGCTGTCCTTTAGGGAAGAAACTTGTTGAAAAAAGGCTTGAGAGAAGGGGGAAAGGTCGGGCCCACTGCAAAGTCAGTCTTCGTCTTTTCCCAGGCTTACTTACGCCCTTGCTTTCCCTCTGACCCTTGCGACTGAAAAAGTCTCCTCTTTTTGTTTTCTTCTTCTTCCTCTTCCACCCATCGGAGGCAATGGGAGTTTTATCATCACCTGCTCCCTTTTGTTTGCATCTCACAATCAAATCATTTGCGAAGGGGCCGAGCCACACTACGGATAGCGGTGGACTTCAAGTCGGTGCAAATATATATATATATATATATATATTTGTTAAGTAAATTTTAGCCTAAAGAAAAATTAGTTTAATTTATTTTTTGAACAATTTAGGAGTGTTTGGTAGTGCAAATTTTAGTATTTTTTAGTAATTTTTAATTAAAAATTACTCGTTATAATTTTTGACGTGTTTGTGGAATATAATGTAATTTTTAGTAATTTTTTACAACTTTTAAGTATTTGGTAAACTTTTTACTATAACAAAGTAGAAAAATTATAACTTTTTGTGTGTTTAGTAAGTTTTTTATTGTAACATTACAGAAAAGTGACAATTTTTATGTGTTTAGTAAAACTTTTTGTGGAATAACTTACTGTAGTAGAGCAAAAAAGTGAAAAAAATTGTGATTCCACCAAACGCACCAAAAGTTACAAAATATAACTTTTGGTACTTTTTTGTCTTTTTTTTAGCCTCCAAACGGGCTCTTAATCTATCTCTTAAACATGTTAATCTCAGCCAACCATTTATAAGATCTTCAATTTATTGAGTTTTGACTTACAAATCAGTTTATTTTATAATTTCTTTAAAAATTAATGCTAATACTCTAATTATATTCAATTATACTCTAAAATATATTATTCATTGTGAGAAAAAATAAAAGTATAAAAAGTTGAATTTTAAGTGCTAATATTATAATATAAAAAATTAATTATTTAATTTAAAATGCTAATATTATAGTAAAAGATTTTATGAACAATCTGGGTTTGTTTGGAGTAAGAAAAAATGAAATAAATTGAGATAAATTGTGATTTGGGGAGAGTTCGTAATGCGTGCAGTGAGAGAAAAAAGTTGATGTGATAAAAAGTTAACAGAAATTTATAGAGATCTTCAGCAAATTATTGCACACCAAACGAGCCCCTAATAATATCAATTGTTTAATTTAAGCAGCTAGCACACATGGAATTTATTTTAGGTTTGCGTGAATCATTAATTTATTTAGACAATTGCATCACTTATAATTATACTTCTAGTAGCCCTTATTATTATTTAGATGATTGCATCGTTGGGGTGTTTCACATTAGTTATGAAAAATGTTGGTAATCAGTATATAAGTGTGACGAAAAGTCTAACCCTACGAGTTCTTTTTTGGAAATGAGATAAACACAAAACCACTCAACAACTACTATTAAAGCTTCGGGTAAAATATAAGATCAAGAAATTCAATGGTAAAAAGCTGAAAAGTATAAAATAAGAAGATTGAAATATTGTGAATCACAAGACTTTGGGACTGTGCATGTACATCTTTGCTCTTGGTTTATTTTTTATTGTGTTTGCTTGTAGGTTTGAGCTAACGGATCTCCAATAACTAGTACTAGAGTCCAAATTTATCATCAATCTTAACTCATCGAAGAAACAAGTTGTTGATGCCTTTGACCCAAGGCTTGATGTGGGAAGGAGGAAATTGTTGCGATGTCCTACACCAGTTGTGAAAGAGTCTAGTTATCAGTATATAAGTGTGACAAAAACCTCATCTTAGAATTAGTTTTTAGGGATGAGATCAGCTCAAAACCGCCTAACAACTGGTATCAAAATCTAAGTTTATTATAAACTCGATGTGTGAATGAAGAGATTGTTAGAATGTTCCACATTAGTTGTGAAAAAGGTTAGTAGTTAGTATATAAATGAGAGAAAGTCTCACCCTATAAACTAACTTTTAGGGATGAAATAGGTTCAAAACTATCCAACAACATCATTTATTATTGTATTTAAGATAGTTCGGGTAACTTCTATAGTTACTCAGCCTTTTCTCTCTTTTTTTTTTTGTTTTTTTTTTTTTTTTTTGCGCCTCAAGTTTTGAATTTTGATGTATTAAAAATTAAAAATAACAATATGATGGGATGATAACAAAATTTCCTTTACATCACTGGGATTTATAATTTTTTTTTCTACGTATGCCTTAGTTGATCGTAATTGATGTTTTAATAATGTTATTACTTAAATAGTGATATATGACTTTCTCATTTACTTAAATAGTGATAAATTATATGTTCACAATTTGTATAATAAGATAAAAATGAATTATTTTTAAAAATTTTTAATAAAAAACAGCGTGCCAAAAACCTTGCTTAAAAGTCACTCGGTCCTACCAAAGATTTATTCCTTTTGTAAAGGTCCTATTGTGTCACTTGGAGCGAAGGCGTGGACTTTCAGACACTAATATATATATATATATAAATATATATACACGCACACCATGGATTTTCACTCTTTTTAGAAAGTTGCTTCGCAAAGTTTTGTTTCCTAAAATCAATTAAACTATTTCAACGGACACAAACACTCCCCCCAAGTGGACTTCTAGTAAGAATGAGCAAACCACACAAATTGTAACAATAAAGGCAAAAGTAATTAAAGAGAGTACTTAGCTACCTATAGAAAAAAAAATTAAAAAAAAAAAAGCATTTATTCCCTCTTTTCCCAGCATTAATTTGATCCATGGTGAGGAAGAACATATTCACATTCTTTTTTTTTTTCTTTTTTTTTTTAAAGCATTAATGGGACAAGAATTTGGCATTAGAATCTCTACAAGTGAAGAATAAAGACCTAACAACTCCAATTTGGATGAATGACATTTGGGCTCTTCCATTTCTAGTGACAAGTAATGGAGAATCCATGCTTTTAATTGGTAGTGGATGGTATGGAGAGCTCTGCAATAGCATATATAAATACATAGATATGGTTGGCATTGACAAAGGTTTTTCAAAGCCCCTGGATTCTTTCGAGGTGCAACCCCTTTTCTCACGAATCTTCAACAATGCACCATTTTATCTCAACTGAAAAAACTAGATCTTCTGAGTTATGTACTTCATTGTACCCAGTGATCTTTCTAAATTCAATTTATGAGGCTGAAGTTTTCTAGTGTGATTCAATTAAGGTAGTGTTTGGAGTGATGTGAGAAAAAATGAGATAAAGTAAGAAAATTGTGAGTTCGTAATACGTGCGGTGAAATAAAAAAGTTGATGTGATAGATGTTTTTAGAGGTTTTTAGAGTTTTTTTTTTTTTATTTTTTGGAGATGCCGAACGCACCTTAAATAGATCAAGTACGAAAAAGAAAGAACCAGAAAAATTTTTATGATAAAACCCTGATAGAACTTAAAAAAGGAAAAAAAAAAACTTCAATTTTATGCATCAAAAATTATTTCAAACTTTTTTTCCACTACGTACACAATCTAGATTCAATTATATTGCTTGAGCCATTTAATTGCTTCCACGATGCACTACTCAAAGTAGTAGAAAAATGACTGAGCTCATGGCGATCACATGCAATAAGTCCATGATTTGCAACGTTGGCCTCCGAAAGATTTCTCTTTAACTAAATGTTTAAAAGAACTCTATAAATCTAAAGAACGGTTGCTTAAAAAACGAGTTCTCTCTATTTGACTCTCATCTCACATTGAAAATCCTAAGAGAATACCAATTTTATATCGCAAATTAGAATCCAACCCTCGAACAAAATTCGAAAATGGAGATTTTTTAAAAATTAGAGAAGTTTTTAGCTAGATAAAAAATCTTTTCAATAATCAATTAGTTATTCTTTAAAGCTTAGTAATAATAGAATCAGAATCTTCCAAATATAACTTTTCATAATAAATAATGTAAGTTAGAGAAAATTGGAGATTTTATTTTTAAACGAACCCTTTAGTGATTTTGTTGTATTTAGGGAGCATTTCGTTGATAGTCCAACAACAAAAGAGGGCATTTTTGGAGTATAAAAAATTAGTAATTTTTGAATTTTGTAATTTTTTTCATGTTTGATAAAAAATGAACTTTTATCAATTTTTTTCAAAAATTAATGTTTTATCAAATACATAAAAAATTACTACACACTAAAATTACAAAAATTACAAAAAAAAATCTAAATTTTGGCGCATAAAAGGTTACATTTTATAACTTTTGATACAAAATTACAAAAAATTAATGTGCCAAAATCGTACATAATTTTTGGTAATTCACACAATCTATAATTTACACTTTACATTTACACCAACTACAATACTAGCAATTATTACCTGTGCCTGAAGGTAAAGAAATATAATTTAACGTGTAAATAATTCAAATTTAAATTTATAAAATAAATTTGTACAAAAAAAGTGTAAAAATAACATATAAAAATAAAAATCATTAATTAAAAGAGATTAAGGTACAAAATTTTATTATTTATTACAAATATTATCACATTTTTTAAAATATTAATTTAAAATCTTTTATATAAAAAGTATTTAAAAAAATATGGGAAGAGCGAGAGAAACAAAAAAATAATCTTGTCCAGTTAACAAATTTAACAGTTAAAAATATCTCAAATTCAAAATTTTAAACTTATTTATTAAATAAATGATATATTTTATATAAAAAGTATTAAAAAATGGGAAGAGTGAGAGAAAAAAAATAATCCTAGTTATTTAGCAAATTCAACAGTTGAAAATATCTCAAATGTAAAATTTTAAACTTCTTGATCATATAAATGATATATAGTGTAAAAGTATATATATATTTAAAATTTAAGTTTAAGCACATTAAAATTAAAATTTTAATTTTAATGTTTATTTTTTAATAAATTTTTTAAAATTAAAATTTAAATATTTTTTAAATAAAAAAATTTAGTTGACTTTGTTTAATAGGTATCCATACATTATTTAATGATAATAGATAATATAATTAAAATATAATTTGTATGATTTTACAAAATTTAATATATATATATATATATATATATATATTTATTTATTTATTTAAATTTCAAATTTTAAATTCAATAGATGTGTTTTATTATATTAATATATAATAAGTGATGAGATGGCGAAATTTAGTAATTAGTAGGACAAATGTCAAATCAAATAATGCGTTTTATTACATAGATATTTATTTAAATTTCAATTTTTAAATTTAAATGATGTGTTTTATTATATAAATATATAATAAGTAATGACGTGACAAAATTTTAGTGATGACTAGGACAAATATCAAATCAAATGATGTGTTTTATTATACAGATATTTGTTTGAATATCAATTGTTAAATTCAAAAAATGTATTTTATTATATAGATATATAATAAGTGATGACATGGAGAAACTTTTGTAATGACTGGGATAAATGTCAAATCAAATGATGTGTTTTATTATATAATATATTTATTTGAATTTCAATTTTTAAATTCAAATGATGTATTTTATTATATAGATATATAATAAGTAATAATGTGACGAAACTTTAGTGATGACTAAGATAAATGTCAAATCAAAAAATATGTTTAATTATATAGATGTATCTTTACATACGTCCCTACTTCGTAAATAATTTTTGAATAAAGCTAATTTATAATCAGAATCATAAATAATTTTTTAATAAAACAAAATTATTTAACCTTTAATACTGTAAATATGATGTATGAATTATAAATAATATAAATGTAATTTGTAAAGTTATTAAAGTAATTATATTTGATAAATAGATAGCCTTCTAAAGATAAAAAAAAAAAATTATTAATTTTAATATTATCAACTTTTTTGTGCGTTTGGTGGACCACGCCATTGAGCTTGCCCCCAAAAAAATTCTACCACCTTCTTCCATAATTAAGTTAGGGCTGAAATTTTTAATTCTCTTTTATTCTTCTAGAAAGTGAAAGTGGAGTGGAGGAGCAGCCCGTAGCATAAAAGGTTTTGTTTAACTAAAAAAGGAATGTTCTTTGTTGAGGAATTTTCAACTGGGTTAAAAGGGGGCGAATGGGAATTGTTGAAGGTAATCAATGAAAAGAATTTCAACGCAACCTCCCGATGAAATTGAATCAAGGCCGCACTCTACGGAATCGTCTTTGCACGAGGGGGAGGGGGGGTTTTATTTGGTTTTGTTCAATTTATTTATTTCAACTTGCATGCCACGAGCTCGCCGTGGAAAGTTTTGGAATACGCGGGGCCATACGTTTTTGGCATCTAAAAATTAAAAAAAGATGAGTTAGATTTTAATTTTTGACATTTGATTAATACAATTTAAAAATTTTACTCAGATCCATTTGAAGGTGATTTAATTTATTCGTTCAAATGGTTACTAATAAAAAATTATCTAAATTGAAAAAAAATTAATAAAAATTTGTAAATATTGACAAATTTTTGTAAAAATTAGTGAAAATTTGTAAAATTTCAAATTTTAAATTAAACGTGCGAAAAAAAAAAGATAAGAATTGGTAAAAGTTAATTAAAAAAGGGAAACCAAATGCTCCCCATATATTCATGGTTCATTTGTTTTGATGTAAAATAAATTACACTTTAAATTCTATTTGTTTTTAGTAAATTTAAAAATAATTTATTTATTTTTAATTGTTTGACGGGACATATTTACATAAAATATTATTTTAAAATATATATTATCTTCAAATGTTTAAAAATGACTTCTCTTCTTTAACTATGTAAAATTAATTTTGAGAAAAAAAATAACATTATTCCACCTCCTTTTTAGCATTCTTTTGTATTTTCTTTTTATAAAAAAAAAAAATTCTAAAAGTATGCTTCAAACTAAACTATAAAAGACAAAAATAAAAATAAAATTTTCTGTAAAAAGTTTTACACAAAAAATATTTTTAATGTAAAATATTTTAGATCGAAACAAGTAGAGTCTTAATGTGCATAAATGGGGCTAATATCGGGTTTGATATCAACCCCGTGACATTAGGGTTGAGGAGCCAACCAGTACAATTGTGCACCGGATATTTGTCAGTTGACATTTCTTAGCCATTGAATTTCCTTGAAAGGAGTCTAATGGCTCTCATTTAAAGTCAAATTTTCTTTTCTTCTTTCTTCCGTTCTTTCATCAATCCCCTCTCACACACACTAAATTTTGTTAACGTTTACAAAATTAATTTTCAAATTATAATTTTTATTAATATAAGTTTAAATATTTTTTAACAAAGTAAAAATAATAAAAAATAACATACTAGTAACCAAAAATAAAAAAATACGATAAATTTACCTATCATCAAACTAACCACGTATAAGTAAATTTTATTTTATTTTATTTTTTTGTCAAAAAATATCACAATTTTTATATGGACTCTCATATTTAGAAAATTTGTTATGTATTTAAAAATTATCAAAATTATTTTCATATGTTGAACCTAGCCTGGCATCTGTAGCGGGAGAATGATTAAAGTCATCACTGTCAAAAATGTTAAGGCTGCGTCAACATATAAAAATTATTTTATTAATTTTTAAACACAAAAATTTTTCTAAATATGAGAGTACATATAAAAAATATGATTTTTTTTATAATAAAATAAAATTCACTTGTACGCGATTTGTTTGATGATAGGCAAATTTACTATATCTTTCTTTTATTTTTAGTTACTAGTTTGGTATTTTATTATTTTTATTTTTTCAAAAAATATTTAAATTTACATTAATGAAAAATTATAATTTAAAAAATAATTTTTTAAGTGTTAACAAAATTTAGTGCGTGAGAGAGGAGATTAATGGCATTTGTACCAAGAGAATGACTAAACTCATCGTTGCCAGAAAAATGCCAGGCTGCTTCCACATGTAAAAAAATATTTTAATAATTTTTAAACACACAAAAAATTTTCTAAATATGAGAATACATATTTAAACACACAAAAAATTTTCTAAATATGAGAGTACATATAAAAAATATGGTATTTTTTTACAATAAAATAAAATTTACTTGTACATGATTTGTTTGATGATAGATAAATTTACTACATCTTTCTTTTATTTTTAATTACTCGTCTGCTATTTTTTGTTTTTTTTATTTTTTCAAAAATATTTAAATTTATATTAAAAAAATTATAATTTGGAAATTAATTTTTTGAGTATGAACAAAATTTAATGTGTAAGAGAGGAGATTACTGGTATCTGTAGTGGGAGAATGATTAAAGTCATCATTGCTAGAAAATGTTAGATTGCTTCAACATGTAAAAATTTATTTTAATAATTTTTAAACACATAAAAAATTTCTAAATATGAGAGTAGTCCATATAAAAAGTATGATTTTTTTTTACAAAAAATAAAATAAAATTTACTTATATACAATTTGTTTGATGAGGCAAATTTACTGTATTTTTTT
Source organism: Vitellaria paradoxa (assembly GCA_019916065.1). Classification (NCBI taxonomy): domain Eukaryota; kingdom Viridiplantae; phylum Streptophyta; class Magnoliopsida; order Ericales; family Sapotaceae; genus Vitellaria; species Vitellaria paradoxa. The sequence continues at coordinate 6,320,068 of CM034233.1, read as the reverse complement.
TTATTTTTAGTTACTAGTATGTTATTTTTTATTATTTTTATTTTTTCAATAAGTAATTAAATTTATATTAATGAAAAATTATAATTTCAAAAATAATTTTTTTAAGTGTTAACAAAATTTAGTGTGTGAGGGAGGGGTTAATGAGAGAGTGGAAGAAAGAAAAAGAAAAAACTGACTTCAAATAAGAGGCATTAAATTCCTTTGAAAAATATCCAATGCCTCAAAAATGCACCTGACTAATCTCTAGCATACAGCAGCACCAGTTGGCCTCCAGCCCATGGCATCAACCTCTTGAGTCACTGGATTGAAATTTAACTGTTTAAATGTATTTATGTATTTTTAATTAAAAATACTCGAATAAGCTTAGGATTATTGAATCTTAGGTGCAGCTTCAAAAAAAAAAAAAAATAATGGATCTTAGGTGACGTTTGGGAGACTTCTTCCAAACTCTACTTATAATTATTAATTTTTTTTAATTTTTTTCAATCAAAATTCGTCACGTGTAACTTTTGTACTAACTTTTTTTTTTTCTTTTGCCACCCAAACATGGTTTTAATTTAACGTTCTAAACCTTAAGACATAGGTGAATTGACATCGATTACCAATGTTAGTCCCCAACATCAAATCAAGACCGTTAAATTAAAATTTAACAGTTTAAATTTATTCACACATTTTTAATAAAAAAAAACTTAAACGAATTTGAATCGTTAAGTTTTAATTTAATAATTCATAAACTTAATGTTCACCGAAATTACGTCACACCATGCCGAACACCCCCCCTTCCTTTTCTTTCGCGAGTTTTTAATGACTCAGAAGTGATGGGTGGATGGAAAGGTTGGGAAATACGCGGGGGCATGGGTTTTTGGTATCTAAAAATTACAAAAGGAGAGTTAGATTTTACCTTTTTTATATTTAATTAATACAAATAAAAATTTTTAATTAAATCCATTCGAATGTAATCTAATTTACGCGTTTGAATAGTTGCTAATAAAAAATTATCCACATTGAAAAAAATTAACAAAAATTTGTAAACATTGACAAATTTTTTTGTAAAAATTAGTTAAAATTTTGTAAAATTTCAAATTTCAAATCAAATGTATGAAAAACAAGGTGGACAAAAATTGGTAAAAATTAATTAAAAATTAGTTAAAAAAAAGGGGGAAACCAAAGGCTCCCCATATATCCTTGGTTTATTTGTTTCAATGTCAAATAAATCACACTTCAAGTTCCATTTGTTTTTAGTAAATTTGAAAATAGTTTATTTATTTTTAATTGTTTGACGAGACATAATTACATAAAATATTATTTTAAAATATATATTATCTTTAAATGTTTAAAAATAACTTCTTTTCTTTAACTCTGTAAAGTTAATTTAGAAAAAAAAAAAGTAACATTATTCCACCTCCTTTTTAGCATCTCTTTTGCATTTTTTTTTATAAAAAAAAAAATCTAAAAGTATGCTTCAAACTAAACTATAAAAAACAAAAATAAAAATAAAATTTTCTGTAAAATTTTTTATACAAAAAATATTCTTCTATGTAAAATATTTTGATCAAAACAAATAGATCCCTAATGTGCACAGATGGGGTTGACATCGAGTATGATGTCAATCCAGTAACATCGACTTTCTAAGTCATTGAATTAAAATTTAATTGTTTGAATATATATTTATATTTTTAATTAAAAAATACTAAAATAAATTTAGACCATTGGATTTTAGGTAATGTTCGGGAAACTAAATTTTATCAAAAGTTATAAAAAATTATTAATTTTTTTAATTTTTTTCAATTAAAATTCATCGCATGTCACTTTTATACTAATTTTTCTTTTTTTTTTTTTTTTGCCATACAAACAGAACTTTAATTTAACGCTCTAAACACTTGGACGCAGGGGAATTGACATTGGTCACTGATGTAACTCTCAATATCGGATCGAAACTATTAAATTAAAATTTAACAATATAAATTTATTTATATATTCTTAATTTAAAAAGAAAACTTAAATAAATTTAAATCAATAAATTTTAATTTAACATTTCACGTGCTCGATGTCACGTGGCCTACATCGCTTTTCCTTTTCTTTCACCAGATTTTAGTAACTCAGAAGTGACGGGCGGATGGACCAGACGAAACGAATACCCTGCAAAACCCAAACTTGTCCATTTTGATACCGTATTCAACCATCACAATGATGCATGATGCTAGAAGAGAAAATGTTCCCCCCACTAATCACTACTCTATTGGTAGCTGGCCAAGGTCACATCCCACACCCCTGCATCATTTATATATTGCTTAGTTACGGCAAGGCCTAAAACACTTGAGCACTAGGCGACTACATGGAGGTCTCCTTGGGCCTAATTATTTTTTTTTAATTCTTTTTTCTTTTGAAACGAAATTAAGCAAAAAAAATCTAGTATATAATTGAATAATGTGTATTTTTAAAAAATTATATTATTATGTTTAGATTTAATATTCGTAATGGTCCAAACATTTTAATTTCTAATTTCTGATTTTATAAACTCTTCTATATGGATGGAAGGGAAACATGCGGCAATGAAGCGACGCTCCCCGTTTATTCATTGCCAGCAAAGTCCCCTATGAGTAGTACAATGATGAGGCATTGCTTTAACTTGGGCAAATGGGCTTCTTGAAGCCTCCCGCGTGAACTGTCAAACATCTATATGTATAAGTTGTATAGTGCCTATACGGCAAGGCAAAATGGGCCCCCCGGAGGGGACAAAGAGAAGGGACGGAAGTTACTACCCAAATTTAAATTAATTTTCAAAGTCTTTTAATTAAACTTATTCCTCACGTGTTTGCGCTGTCCAATTTAAGAGAGGAGATCTAGTTTATGCATACGATGAATTTTTAATTTTTCAACGAAGAACAACGTAGGACTTGATGTATTATTTATATTCTTTAGTAATGTTTTATTTAATAGAAAATGATAATGAGAATAATTTTACCATTTTCTTAAAGAAAAATATTAAATTTTTAGACTAAACTAAAATTTCTCAACAATCACAACTTCCCAGGCTGGCCGATTTCATTCCCTTTTTGACTCTTAAATATTATAAATAATAATCTATAAATATATAATATTTTTTTAGAGGTATAAATGTAAGTTAAAATTAAAATACTGTTAAATTAATATTAAGTTTTATAACTGAATCTTCGGTTACACCAAATTTGTGATTAGCTTTTCTTTAAATTGCTATTTAGTGTTGAGATATACTATGTTATGTTATATGTTTGTTGCGAAACAAATAATAATTAAAAATAAATGAATTGTAATAACAATGGAAACATGGAATTATAAAAGCTCACAAATATTATTCCCAAACTTTAACAGAAAAAAAGTGAAACCCAAGAATTTTGGGGAAAGTGAGGCTACTATACAAAATAGGGAGGGTCATGAGATACCTTTAGGTTGAAATACCTTAAACTACGCAGGGTCGGGTAATCATGCCTGTAGACTAGTAATTCATAACGACGATAGAAATGATAAAGGCTCATCATGGCCCTTAGACTCTAATCTATAAATGATAACACAGAGGACAGTCTTGCAGAATCTCCTTCCCCACCTTAAGAAAAGAAAAGAATAAATAAAGAAAAATTGGCAAGATAAACTAATGTTGTCCTATTCTGCTATGTATTGATATATTTGATAATTTCTCGTTATATTTATTGTTTTTATGTGATGCCTAAAAGTATTACAAAAAATATATTTCTATAAATCGTGAGCACAAGTGATTTAGTACTCATGTCCCTACAGACTGTATTGCAGATGCAAATTCCGAGACCTAAGAGGACCAACAAAACCATTTGAAACCCTACAATTCTATTGAGCAACTTTTACAACTTAGATGTGATCACTTTAAAAACTTATGTATTTGGAAATATCATTTTACAAGTAAATGAAACTTATATTATCTAGTTTTAATTTAATTCAAAGTATGTAAAAAAAAAAAAAGGATTTAACCTCGAGAGATTCACTCCCTAGGTCAAACCCCTAGAGAGTGAATCTCTTTTGGTTTGTGCCACACATACCGGCCCCTCAACATGTATAGCGGTCAATCGCGAACTCGCGTAGCGGCGGGGAGTCAGACCCACACCCAAGAACTGGATACAGTTCGTCCAGCCAAGGAGGCCCGTCCTACCAACCTTTACTACGCTTTGCGCCCGGGAGGCTGGCCCCAAGTTTTTGCTAGAGAGGAGACTTGAACTTGAGACCTTGGGGTGGTAAGCCCCTAAGTCCCAGTCCAAGACCATCCCATCTAACCCCTTGGGGTTTAATTCAAAGTATGTATTCTATCAATAAAATAGTTATTATTATTATTTATACCGATAAATACAATGATCAATGGCTTTAAAAAGCACATGGTGAGACTGTAATGGACCACGTGCATTAAATTTTCAATCTAACTCACTTCTCCAGATTTGAAGATTTCGGACATGACAATATTAAAATACAATCATTCTAATTATTAAAAATAAAACTGCTACATTATTCCTCTCTAAATCCTAGTCTAAATACCCTAGACATGGACGCCTTTTATCCCTCACCGGTATTCTAGTTACAAGGCAGCCGAGCCAGTCTACAGACCGAAAGGGTTCTGGGCCTGCTATTCAATGGGCTATTTGTATGCTGAGTCATATATGGGTTGGCTTAACGTCGTAGTGTATTTTTTGGACATAGGTCACATATATAGAAATGTCCCAGCCTGAGGAGATAAAGAAAATCAGTTGGAATATTTCTCAGAGCTTTGGGATGCCTTTTCACGCGTTGGTATGCAAAGTTTTGTCAATTTTATACAAGTTGACACACGTCACTTCTTTTTAGACGTTGAGTATTTGGAAGAAATTTATGAAGATTAATAAAAATTAGTAAAACTTAGTTTTGTATTTGATGAAGAAAATTAGAAAAAATTGATAAAAGTTGATAAACCATACGTCCTCCTTATTTTTATTTTATTTTATTTTTTTATGGGTGAGGCCTGCCCTTTTCATAACATACTTCCTGATTTTATTTTATTTTTTTGGACGTATAAGAAGAATCAGGCAGCAGGAATATCAAGAAGTTGGTTTGGTCATAGAATGTGCCTCTCTAAGGCAAGGTTATTAGTACTGTTCTTACAGATTGCTCCACAGACTCCAGTGGTCTCTTTCTGGCCTAATCAACAATAATTAATGGACTCTCTCTGTGTTATTATGAATTAGTCCATTAGATTTACAGCACTTTCATGGTGCCCGAATTAGTCCATTAGATTTACAGTACTTTCATGGTGCCCCCACATATGCAGAGGATGGTTAATTACCCAAAAAAAAAAAAATGCCTCCCTTATAGGTTACAGTAAATCAGTCAAGAGAACATACACATAAGAACTAACATAAAAACAAATGAGGGCCTATTAGATTTATTATATGGAACTAGAAAACTGAAATCCAATGCTGCTTTTTTCTTTTTTGGGTTTCTTGTGATATGACTGCCCAAACCAAAGTCCTGTGAAGATGGATCCTTCATCCGGATGAAGTTCTCCATTGCAATTCTATCTGAACCTTACCATTCTTCGAGTCAATGAGGTGGTAAGTCTCGTTAATTCTCTTGTTGGTAACAACATCAGAAAGGCCTATATCCACATAACCCAGAGCTTCCTGATAGGAGAACATACATGACAACAAATTAGAGAAGTTTTGCTGTGAACTTCTATACAGATATACCTAGCAGTAAGCATCCAAAACCATAACATCAGATCTCTTATTGAATAATTTGTGATATCATTTTCGGTGTCTATGTACCTTGCAACAAGAAATTTTTTTTTTTTTTTTTTTGAAGTTAGATTAGTAACACTTATACTGTGTTTGAATTAAAGATCTGTCGAAGGAAAAAGGAAAATGATAGGGATTCAGAATCTTTTATCTTGTTTGGAATGTGATGGAAACTAAAAAAAGAAAAAGTATGGAACTTAAGAAACTAGAAAACCTAAAATATTAATGAATGTTTTTGCGTATACCTTGGGATGACGGAGACCCATCCTAGAAGAGACACTAATAACTTCCACGTGGATTCTGTCATTATTTGGTGGTTCCTCCAGCATGAATTGAAATTCTTCTTCCCATCTTGGATCTCTATTTTTCTTTACAGCCTGCATAAATGCCAGATGAATAATCAATCAATAGACAGCAAGAATTAAACGACGTCGAAAACTAGTGACCCAATTTCAACATAAACTCTACTCAAGCATCAATACACTGGCCAATTATTACCATGGAACTGGTCCAGTAACTTCAGAAAGTTGGCTTAATTGCCAAAAGAAAAGGGGAAAAAAGCACAAAATAGAGGTTTTAGGGATTTTGCTCTTATTTTATTTATTTATTTTTTATTTTATTTATTTATTTATTTATTTTTGGGTGGGGGGGGTATTGAAATAGGGATAAATTACCACAAATAGCTGAACTTCATACTTATTCTGGAGACCTAGTTAGCTCATCTAAAGTGCATCATATATTAAATTGACACATCAGATGATACAAAAAAATGTCATTGCCAGATGTAGCAATGTTGTTGATAGCAACAGAAATAAAAAGGATTACAACTAGTTGGGTCAATTTGCAGTTTGAGAAAGCTCATGGCATCAAATAAGAAAATTATGCAACTTGAGATTATCCCATGGAATGATGATAAAAATTGCCTGTTGTTGCTGCCATGCATGCATGTTTTGCATTGATAGACTACAATATACCTTGGTCCTTCTCTCGTCCCCTCGGAAAAGTAAACGCACTTGAGGATTTGTGTGGTGCTTGCCCTCCAAATCTTGAGCTTCGTGGACAATTACGACAAGCAAACCTCCACCATCAGGAGTTCCATTGGGAGCTTTTTCTACTGCATCCGAGTCTTCTACATCCTTTCCCATCTCATCATCGTTGAAGGGTTTGTACATCAATTCAAGTACAATCTGTCCACGCGACTTCTCATTTTGAGCATCATTGGAGTTCATGTTTTTCAGCAGATCAAGAGTCATTACTTTAGGCTCCTCGGGTGTGAGTTCTTTTAGTGGTATTTCATTAAGGCCCATCTTGTCATGCTTCCCAACCTTGATGAAAAGGAATATTCAATTTGAGAAATAACGCAGGAGGATGAAAGAACAATTTTCTATTAAGGTCAAACTGAGACCAGTCTATAATGAACAAATGTGTTTTGAGTAGGGCTGCCTTCTTAGCTCTCCTTTTCATCTTCATCCACAAAACAGATTATTGAACAAAAATGGCAAAAAATTACACTGGCCTCATTCTCAAAAACAAACACTTTGCTACTTGTAATCAATCAGGGAAAAAAAAATAAACAAAAACAGCAGCATATACCTGTTCCCAGTCGTATACGTTGATATGTAAAACTTGAGCTTCTGGGTCTTTCACAACAAAACTAAATTCTTCATTCCATTCAGGGTTCAAGTTTTTGTGCTTTACAGTTGTTTTCTTCGATGGAAGATTGTCCTCATTAAGTCTTAGTTTTACGTAAGGGTCTGATGCCCCTAAAAGGTCTTTCTTTTTAAGCTTGATTGCTCTTATGACCTTCACATTAAGAATCCCAACAGGTCTCTTGAAAGCTCTGCAAATAACAAGTTGGTAAAAATAAAGACTTATGATGATGGGGATGAATTTAGTTTTCTCCAAGTGAAAACTGGGGAAATAACACACTTACTTTGCAGGATCAAGAATTGGTACCTCAAGGGCTTTGGGCCAAAGATACATATTAGCAACCTGATCTTTGATAAGCTCCTGAAAGGAGAAATAAATACATAAGATATGAGCTTAGCCAAACCAAAGTTCAAAGCAACTAATAGAATTATCAAATAAATTGGGCATAAGGAGTCAGATGAAAACACACAGAAGGGGGCATTTGGGTGTTGAAACATGGTCAAGGCTTCTATACTTAGACCAGATCATTGCCAATCAAAGAAATTCAGTCATCACAAAGAATGTATAAAATATTCAAAGAAAGACAATACTTATCTTCTGAATATCTTCATGATAATAACATTCTGATTGAGTCTCATTTTTTTTTTTTCTTTTAAGATAATACTTATCTTCTCCCTATTCTAGTGGCCTTTATTCTGAAATTACAGCAATATGAGATGCAAATAAATTGTGTCCAGAATTTCCAACAACATGAATTCCGAAAATCCAGCAATCTGTGAGATCAAAAGCCAATATTATCTTTTTCCTTCTACAGAGCCTACAACCACTATCTCTACCTTCTGAAAAATGTTGGCTGATAATCTTTTATGTATTTTTACCCTATTGAGAGGCAAGCATAAGCAACATAACAGTTTTCTAGGGTGCTCCTACAACATATTGTCCACCTAAATAGCCTCTGATCATTCATTTAAGATTAGCTGAACCATCTGCTACCAATTCTTAGTTGTGGTTTTTGCATGTTTTCAAAATGTGTGATATGAAAATGTTCCCAAGCATTCCGACTGCTGAAGGAAGAATCAAATGAAAATTTGAAGATACCGAGGCATTGTTGCTAAGGCAACCAAATTAACATACCTGGACGAATCTGTACAATCCAGGAATGGACATAGCATCTGCTCCAAGCACTTTCAAACCAAAGTCAACATGCGGCTGCAAACTCGCACAGAGGAAGAGAAAATAAAGGTTTAGACATTAAAAAAGAAACGGTTTCTCGAGCTTTTGGAAATTCTAATTCTCAATACATTCAACCTTTTGATCGAGATCCCTACTTAAATAACCTTTTTTTTTTTTTGGTGATAAGTTGCACGTTGATTTGGCGACGATCCCAAATGAAATGTTGGACAAGAAGAAATATTTGGAGGCTTTATGTTGTGAACCCTCTTCCTTGTGTTTGGATGGTAAGAAGGATAAAAGAAAATTGAAAAGAAGAAAACAAAAGATTGGATTAAATTCGAGAGAAATCCAAGAACTCTCCTAGATGAGATATAATTCTCAAGGAAAAATATTTCTTTTTACATAATCCCTTTATTACATTAGTATAAGTTATTTATATATCTTTTACTAACTGATTGTGCAACAGACTAACCGAAAAGATTCTTCTTCTAGAACAAAGGTCCTAATGATGACAGCTGGATCTTTATTTACTCTGAATTGGGCATTTTCTGTACTGGGCCACTCTTGCAGATCTGTCCATTTAAGTCACTGGTGGGCCGGATTGATCTTTCCTAACCGACCCAGTTATATAATTAAATTGGCCCAATGCAAGTAGCTTATTCCCAAGCCCGCTTTGTAATTCCTTCTGCTGAGTCGCCATGCTTCCAAAAGCCTATGATGCCCTGCATATGCTTGCTTTTCTAACTTTCCCATGCTTCTGTTCAGCATTAATGAACTTATAGTTCCAATTTATCCCTTTGGTCGGGCAATCTGTTGACCATACACCTGGCTTCCTTAGATGGCTGTAATTGAGAATGCCCAGAGGAGAATCCAAGCCCTCCATGTGTAATTCCCTGAAGCTGATCTGAGGGTCCACAATACTCTTTTCCTTCCTTGTACCAGGCAACTGTTCATTACAACATCCGCCATTTAATTCTTTCACCCACTCTATCTTCTTCATCTCTACTCCTTCATTTTCTGTTTCTTTTTCTTTTAATCCACCTTATTGATGTAGCCCCTTCTTCAAATCTTCCTCTTTCCTTTTCTTATTTGTTGTATCTTTAGTCATGTAACACTTTAACCCACATATAATTTGGTTGGTCATTAAATAATTTGTTGAGAATATGATGGTATAGTTCAAGAATGGTGGGTTATATGTAGGCTGGCATTTTCTTAATGCCTGTTGTCATTGTTTTCATTAATAAAATTGCTTTATCTATAAAATATACATATATTAAAAATTCTGTCATACAGCAGAAAACAAACAAAAGAAGAATACTCAATCCCATCACTAAATATCTACTTCCAAAAAATTTAATCCTTCAGCCAGGATTACCATGTTCACCATATAGTAGCCACGCTAAAATGGTGCATATATAATATGAAGCACATATTGGGTTCCCCATACCCTGATTATAAATCAAAATATTTTTTTTTATCAAACACCTCATCACCCAAAGTTACTAAAGGTGTGCAAGTCATTATTACGCACCTTCTCCATAAGAGATACTAATATTTTTGCGAAACAAGGAAAAGTCGGAACCAATGGCTTCAAGGTGATACGTGGAAAAACAAACACTTGCAAATCAACCACCTGAAATAAATACCAGTTAATAATGAATACAAGGGATACAATCTCCTTCTCCCATAAGCTTAATGCTGCTCATCATCTACTCAGCAGAAGGGGAAGGGTGGAGGGGAAAAGAGAGAGAGAGCTAGGACATTTCACCACTGTTTGTAAATATATTGGTTTTTTCTAATAAAAGCAGATTTAACTATTGACAATTTCTTCAAATGCTAGCTACTTAAATTTTAGCTACAATAATTTTCTTCTATCAATAAAAGACGAGTAAGTCAATACCTGAACTGTGGCTTTCAGCCCAAAAGCCTTAGCCACAATGGTGATGTTAGGATTTCCAGCCCACTTCATGGATGGTTCCATTATCAACTCTTTCTCATCGGTAATATAGACTTTCATTCCTAGCATGGAACAGTATCAAATATTAAACATATAAAATTTTTTCCCATGAAAGAAATTTCTCACTTTCATATTTGTCGGAATTCAAGAGCATGATGCTTTTGCTAGCTTAAATTCCAAGAGAGTTATCTTTACTTTTACTTATTTACTTATTTATTATTATTATTATTATTATCATTATTTTCTTTTTTGGACAGGACAAGTAAATCTTACATGATCCCATGTATCAATCAAAGAAAACCCTACCAAAGGTAGGATGTGGAATAAGCAACAAAATTAAATATGAAACCTTGAGAAAACTAGACATCGCTTGAGACCATGGAATATAATTGGGGCCCTCCAAAGTAATAACAATAGGTTTGGAAAACTTCTGAACGATCCATAATAAGATAGCAGAAGTAAAAATAATCCAAATCGTAGAGAAAAACAGCAAAAAATGGTGTAGAGAGTAACAGTCACAGTCGAAACAAAGCCGAAATATACCGATCACAAAATCAGATTCAGAGGGGTCGAAATAGTCAGAAACCGGTCTGAACCGGAAGAGAACCGGCCAAAAGATGGCTGAACCGGCTGCAGAAAGAGGGTTGAACCAGATTGTGCTGATCTGGCGCGTGAGAGCGCGTGCGGCGGCGGATTGGGCTGATTTTTGTGTAGTTGAATTCGTAATGAAGAGACGAATCCAACGGTATATTGTGGCGGCGAAACAGAGGTACAGGCAACAGTGCAGAGAAGAAAATATCGTTTCTGACAGTGTTCAACACAGAAACTGAGAAGAATTGTTTCTGGTGAATGATGCAGCAGTGCGGAAAAAAAAAAGATGATTATGGGTTTAAACCTAAATCTGATACCATGTTAGAATAAAAGAAGGAGAAAAGAATTACATATTAATATTGATGATTGTGTATATGAATACAAGGTTACAAGGTTCCTTATATAAGAGAACAATAATCCTAATACTGATAGGAAATAGTAATCCTAATTATGATAGAATATACAAAATAGGAAAGAAGATACTAATCCTAATTATGATAAGATATACAAAATAAGAAATACATAAATTAAGGAATTACTAAATTTAACAATATATAAAATAAAGAATACATAAATCAAAGAATTATATATATATTAGAAATTATATATTACTAAATCTAACATCTAACATCATTTTCTTCCGTAACAAGTTGATTTTGAAATCCACCAATCCGAGAAAAATACATACCAAGTAGACATTTATTGGAATCTTAAAACAGTCTATGAGGCCATGTGACATGTAAGTGACGATAGATTATTCTCATGATGCAAGAGGTGGCATTAACTCAAGATAATCCAATATATCAGTTTCTCTTTGATCAGCTCTATATGGGAGTGCAAGTACATAGGATTCCCACACATGATCCTGAAGCAATTCAGGATCTAGGCCCCGAGGATCCTCAGGCTAGGAAGCCAAGGATCCAAGCCTCCACTACCAATTTAGGATCTGGGATCCTCATTCCTCAGCTCGTAATCCTTGGGCCACCAAAAGATCCGATCTGTACAGACCGACAAGCCACACTCACCGAGCTAATCAACCCACTTAAGAGCATTTCCAATTGATCTCGCCCAAGAAGTACTAATAAGTGCCGAGGCTTGGAGGCACGAGTAAGAGAACATCGAAGATCTGCTAAGGATCCTTAGTGGCACCTTGACATTCTAAGAGAGACAAAAACTCCACCTACCACGAATTACCCTCATCATTGGTCCTCGAATCCCCTTACCTTAGCTATCAGTCAGAGGATTTGTTAGTATCAGGGATTTGTCATTATCAGCGCAGGTTATCATCATAGCCTCAGGCTCTATCACCCTCAACCCCACCTAAGCAAAGCTCCTGACACAGTTGTTTGCTTGCTCTCCTTATATTTAAGGATGCCTCGTCATACCCAATGATAAGTCGTCATCCACTTTGCACGTCAAATGACCTTCTACCTAGGACTCCACTACTGTAAATACAACCAAGGACCCTCATTTACTTGCAAATTACCCACCTAACCATTAGACATTCATTAGCATTGAAATCTCTCATCTCTCTCTCTCTCTCTCTTCATTGCCTTGATCTTCCCTTGCGTCCCTCAGACAGTTCCTCGAGCCATCTAGCGATCATCTCCTACTTCTGAGATTTAGAAGCCATCAGCCATGGATCATACCCCCGCCTAAGGATGCTCCAGCTCTTGTCTCATTTCCACACACAAGGAGCATATTTTTTGGTCCATGAAAGGATATGAGATTAATTTTCATTGTTCAAAGCCCAATGTTTGTGGCCTTCATTTTGTCCTCACAACAATTTTTTAACTGTTTGTCCTTGCACATTACAAGATCACCTGGGAAACCCAAATACAACAAAGGTCTTTCCAAGTGGTCAAAGGGCAAAAATAATATCCAACTTCACATTTCCACCGCCAAATCGTGGACACTGCCGACCGTGGGCATATAAGTATCAGGAAATTTTCTGTACTCTTGGAACACGCATGCAAATGTGCACTGAACTTTTATAGAGCATAACCTAGTAATTTAACTGCAGAAAATCATCACAGAAAATAACACTAGAACATTGTAATTCACTTTTAACCAACATGTCTCGAATCAGTACTGAAAAACGTTTAGAAGGCAATTCAGAAATAAAAAGAGAGAGTCAGAAACTCAAATTGCGATTGGGACACTGAGAGAGAGACCTTGAAAAGTAGGAGGTAAGGAGCCCAAGGTAAGCACTTCAAAATCAACCGACTCAATTTTATAGTTTGGAATTTGCTCAGCAATAATGGGCTCTGCTATACTTTTCACAGTCTTGCAAATTGCCTGAGGACCTTAAACCATCAATACACAAAACAGAAACTTCAAAAATCTGTAGTGCATCCAAGAAAACATACCTTGTCCAAGTAAGGCCACATTGTTTCAATGAATTTGTTAAGCCAATCAACCTGAAAAGCAAAACTATAAGAATGACATGAAATACGGCAGGAGGTATATACGATACAATCAAGAATATTATTTTGTACAATATGTAGATGCTTGAGTAGATTTTTGGAAGTAAAGGCTTACACGATCATGATCTGGATTTTTCACCCAAACAGGTATCTCTGGAAGCAGACGTTGCAAAGTGTCTAAGTCTTGCTCAATCAATGGACGTACAACAGGATCCTGACAAAATGAAAATTCAAAAAAAGATGAAAAAAAATAAAAAGGAAAAAAAGGGTTCAATTGTATTAACAATGCAACACAACAATTTTGTTTTTGCATCAATTCTATTTCTTTGACAAGATCAATGCAAGTGCAAGTATTCGAGGATACAATTGTCTTCAAAAGTATCATTCTATGGAAAAATTAAGCAAAACGTAATGGGATTAACTACAAATGTTAAACATGGAACCACACTAAAAAGAAATACTCCTAAGTAAACTAAAAAAGTAATAAATAGATGAACAGTCAAATGAAACAACTGTGGGAGTTAAAGAACCCACCATCCTCCTTTTTAATTGTTTCCTGGACAGATATATTGGAAGGACAATGAGGAACACTACTACTGATGAACAGGTTATTATCAACCTTCAGACATAACATTAATGCATTCCAATTAATTCAACCAACAACAGGATCAAATCATTTCCTGATCAGTTCTCTGTGAATCTTCTGGTGTATCAGTTGGAACAGAAAATCACACAGCCAATACACGAAAAGCAACATCTCCTTTCTCAAATAACTGCTGAGGGGCTTTGAAGGATATAAAAGGTCGTATGTATCCATTATTCTCTAGCAATGATGCAGTCAAAACAATAGTAAATGAGACCACCCAAAACATTGAACAGAAACGAATATTTCAGTAGCTGTAAATAAAAGGAAGCTCAAACAATATCGGCATGGGGGTTTAACAAGTCTCCGCTATTTGTTCAAAAGTCCACATTATGCTATCCTAGTATTAAAACAAGTCTGTGGAGTTGTTCTCAAAGCGGAGAGTAATCAATGTTGTATCAAATTAAACTGTATAGGTATGCACCCACAGCATCCCTTTCTCAAACAATCAATTCCATATTCAAGCTATAAAATTGTATAAGGTAGCTCACCAATTCAAAGTGTCGAAACCGACTTATTTTATTTCCACTCGCTGCCATAATGCCACTATAAGTGCAATTAGTGAGAAAAGGTTTCTACTCTCGTTTTTCAAAATATTATAGTTCCAACTTGTTCTCGCTCCGTGTCATATTCAGTAACAGAAAGAACCATCTCGCCTTGGCAAAAACTACAAAAGGGATGGCATCAAATCTCTATCTTACCACTTCCAATTCACTCAGCTGATTAAGCATGACATTCTCTCGAATCTCAAAGATTTCAATGTCGAAAACTTCTTAACGGTGCTCTAAAAAGGTGAATGAATCAATACAAGATGAAAATATATAGAGACATGTTTTTGATGTAATATGATAATTACCCAAAATGAGGTTGGAATTTGTTTAGCAGTTTCCGATTCTTTACATGATGATGATGTGGATAACTGACTGGATAATAAGGAATCCAGTGCGTGAGACAATAAGAAATTAAGAAAAAATGAAGGAAAAAAAAAGGCAAAGCAAAAAAAGACAGACTAAAAAACAAAAACCAGCTTCCTCTGTAAATTTGGAGCTGTAGAAAAAAATAAAAAAAAAAAAGGAGAAAGACACTGACCTTGACATCATTTGGCTCGAAGTAGAAGAACAAGAAATATCCTATTACTAGCCCAATTACGATTCCCACTCCAAGTCCGAAAAAACCCATTATAGCACTCAAAAAACCCATTTTCGATTTTCTTTCGGACCACCACAAACTGCACTTGAATTTTCCAAGAACTTAATAAAACTAGGAGAAAAGAACGCGACAGAAGGGAAGCAAATTTTAAATCTTTGTTCCTCTGTATAAACTCATGTCATTGCCGGAATTCTTCAAAAAAAAAAAAAAAAAGAATAAGAGAAATCAAAATCAAATAAGATACAATGCATCATCCAAGATTGTACACTGAGGCCTCGTGGGATCAACATTATATGACTTATGAGAGAGAGAACAGAGACACAAATGACGATCATAGGAAAACCAAGTGTCTTTATCTGGGAAGACAAGAGATGTGAAGTCAAATAAAATTTATTATCGGGAAGGCAATAAAAATAGCATAAATTCTTGGTCAATTTTACGTTTCGAGGACCTGGATCCACACTCAACGGCTTTGGCAAAAGAAAAATTCAAGGCGCGTGTGAAGTGAAACATTCATCCAAACATAAACTCTTCTAATCATCGATCAATGCAATATACACCCAAATCCAAATGGATCATCAGGGTCCCTCCACCAATTAATTACTAAAGTAATTATTGAACCAATAAAGAAATAGCTCTTCGGCTTCTCTTCCGTTTGCCGGTTTTTTTTTTTTTTTTAAGATTTGTCAATTTTCTTTGCCTGCATTTCTGATTTAGGTTGTGTTTGGAGTACAAAAAAATGTTTAAAAAATTTCAAAAGTTTTGTTTTTTTTAAATTTTAAAAAATTTCAACTTTTTGAAAAAGTTATCAAATTGAAGTCACATTTGTACAAAAAAATTTTACGAAACTCTAAAAATTTTCAAAATTCTTTACTAAAATTATGTCAGGTGTCACTTTATATAATTTTAAACAACTTTATATCAAATCAAACACAAACATTTACATATCATTTCAATATAACTTTTTACATTCTAAACTCCAAAAAAATTTTACTTTTAATTTTTTTTACTCTAAACGCACCCTTATAACTTTTTTTTTTTTTTTTCATTTCTCTCCTTATATACAGATACACACCTCCTTATATATATATATAAACACACGCGCGCGCAGCGGATTCAGAACTTTTAGCAGGGGCACCAGGCATCAAGCATCCAAAAGGTTAAGAATAAGAGAGAAACAAGTTATTTTTAGATATTAAACCAGTAAATATAATGATTTAATTAGTCATTTTAACAATATATGAGATTTAATAAGAATATTTCTCATTACTAAAAATATATATAGAGATATAATTATTATTAAGTTTTATTTTTTATAGAATTTATTGTATTATATGTCATAGTTTTTGATATTATGCACAAAAGTATTTAATAGTGCAATGAGAGAATATATTTTAATTTACAAAAAATATTTGAGTTTGATTCTTGCATACTTATTTCATATTAAAAAAATTTGAATTAATCTTAATTTTTTAGTCAAAATACTCTAATATTGAATTAATTTAATTTTTTTAATAAAACTAAAATACCAAAAGTATTTTATTAATTCCATGTCTAAAATAAAAGGAGGTCACTTGCCTCCGTTATCTCAACATAGGTCTGCCCCATGTATTTATGTGCATTAGTTCATATATTTTATTTTTATAATTTCTTTTTTAACCAAATTTATACGTATGTTTGGTGTGAAGAAAATTGTTAAAAAACTTGAAAAATATCTAAAATTCTGTGACACATTTTACATTTCACGTACTTTGTGAAATTTTTATAAATTTATATATATTTATATTTTAACAATTTTTTATAAACTCTAATAATTTTTTTACAAATCTCAAAAATTTTTCAATGACTTCCAATAAATTTTAACATAGAACCGTTCGGACAGTTTTTCTCTTCAAAAAATTAATGCAAAAGTCAAAAAATTTTACTATTCATCTCAATTTAGTGATTACATGCCAAACACCAAAAAATTATCCAAATTACGTTTTTCGTTATTTTTCGTCACTCCAAACGCACCCATAATAAAACGAGATGGTTTTTTAAAATATTCTTATCACAAACTAAGATCTAATGGTTAAAAATTATTTTTTCTTTCATTCAACGATTGAAATCATTTTTATATTTTTAACTTTCCTCTCAATTTTTATTTTAGTTTATCTCATAAAACAACTTGAGCCCTTTAAATTTCACTATGTTTCAAGAATGGAAATCATATGCAAATCAAAATTGCTAACTTAAATTTCGCCCATTTAATTGGAGAGAGAGACTAAAACACATGTAATAACTGTGACAGTCTAAAATTTTGGAAAATAAATTAAAACCCATACATTTTCATAATTTTTTCGATTTAAACTTTTTGTCCAAATTTTTTATATAAATTTAATACTAATTTTATTCAGAGTGCTATAAGCACGTTATTGCTAGTTATTTCAAAGAAATGAATCAAATAATAGTATAGTATAAAATTCAACCAAAAATACCATTAAAATAATAGGAAAGTTCTAATAATATAAAACATTTTAATGAACTTATTATTTTCAAATAATAAACTTATAAATATGATATATCATTATGATAAATTAATTATGATTCTGTGATGTTACTGAATTTTTACATGTTGAAACAAAAAAAAAAATGTACTGAATTTAATCATTTATGGTAAATGTTATTTGACGTGTTATTTAAACATTGTAAAAGTTGAACTAAATTAATATTTTTATCTTATACCGATGAAATAAGGAAAAATAGTAAAATATTAATGTATTATAATTTGTTTGTACAAACATTTTTCATTAAAAAATCATATTATTTATTTTTTGGTTTATTATAAGTAAGTAAAACATTTTTTATTTAAATATTTTTTGTATGAAAAATATTTTATATTAAAAAAATTGAACCTAAATTCAGTAAACCCTGACTAAAAAAATCGCATTGTCCTCAATTTGGGATAAATGAATGTATTTTGAATAACTACGGTGCCATTTGAAAAAGTGGCATTCGGAGAAAATCCATCCTCAACAAGATCAAATGGCAAATGGCCTAGCCTAAACAAATTGGAGCCTGGGCAAAGTCACATTGATCTTTTTTCTGAACCCACTGGACTCTGCTGGCCCAATTATTGGTTTGGGCTCTGTTGGATTGGGGGAACATCTTTTGTCAGTTTGTGTGCACTTTCAACTTCTTACTGATAATGTAAAAAAAAAAAAAAAAAACAATAATAATAAAATAAAAATAAAAATAAAAGTAAGTTTAACTTAATAGTGTGTATTAAAATTAAACTCTATCAATATGTAAGAAAATGAAACTCTATACATGTACTCAATGATTAATACACACCTCCAAATAACAATGATTAATGCACATACTTGCTAAATAATAAGAATTAATCAATTGAGCATTGTGCTGGCATTTTAATAACATGGTTTCGAGCCAATTTTCTTCTTTTTTATTTTTATTTTTATTTTTAATTTTCGTTAATTAATCCACGGTTCAAATTTAACAAAAAAAAAAAAGAAAGAAAAAATGCAATCTCGTCATCCAAACAGAATTATTACAGATTGGGCAGACAAAGATGATAGGAGATTGACAATGACGAGGATAAATGTGCATCAATAGCCAGACATCGCCGCCTACCCACACAAGATAATTTATAATAATATATTTGGAAGGAAGGGGATTGAACATAAGGAATTTTTTGTTCCATAACATAATTGAGATCTAATGTCAAAAACGACACAAGCTAGGTGGCGGTGCCGCTGCGCTGGCCGCATGATTTGTTGCTAGCTAATCCAATTAATACTTATATATATATATATATATATATATATATATGTGCGCACGCGCGCGTGTTTTTCTTTCTCAGGCAACATTGGAAGCAATGAAAAATAACGAAAAATTAAAAAAAATAGAGTTTGAGTAATTTTTTAATGTTTAACGCGCAGTTACCTAACTACATTTTTAAGAGATGAATAGTAAAACCTTTTGATTTTTACATCAGATTTTTGACAGAAAAATCGTCCAGATGATTTTTTTAGATCCGTCAAATGGTTTTATGTTAAAATTTATTGAAAGTCATTGAAAAATTTTTACAATTTGTAAAAAAGTTATTGAGTTTTGTGAAATGTTATTAGGATTTATAAAAAGTTGTTAGAATATGTAAATATGTATAAATTTATAAAAATTTTACAAAGTACGAGAAATACAAAATATATTAGAGAATTTTAAAAATTTTCAGAACTTTTCAATAATTTTCATCGTACCAAACACCTCTAATCAATATTGTTCATTGTCCGAAGTCAAGCCAAGCCAAGCCAAGGCTCCTAGGGCATAATTTGGATTTAAACACATTAACATAGGATATGTGTGATAAAAAGTGAGATAAAATGAAATAGAGTGAGATAAGATGTAAATTCGTAATTCGTACAGTGAGATAAAATGTGAATAATTTTTACAATTTTTTAATATTTTTTACTTTTTTTTCTCACTGCAAAGGGAGCCCTAATCAAATTGCTGAAAGGTAAAACAAGGAGGGAATTAAGTTGCTCACGTTGATAAGATTAGGGGGTGAACTTATTTGACAAATTATAGGGTTATTTGAATTTTTTTTATTTTTTATTTTTTATTTTTATTTTATGTATTAAAAATCTTAAAACAAGAAAACAGAAAATATTATATTTTTCTTACTTTGAAAATTTCTTTATTTAAGATTACAAACTCTGAAAATGGCTTTTTTATTTTTTTATGAGTAAACCTATTTTTATCTTTTAAAATAAATTTTAAAAACACAAATAATCAAATGAGTTTTGACCTGTTTTCCTTATTTTTAAAAGTATAAAATAAAAAATAAATTCAAAACAAAAAATAAAAAATAAACCAATTTATATAAGTTTTTTATTAGGATAATTTATCCATAAAAATGCACACGTGGCTAGTTTTAAAAAGTCCACTTGTCCACTTACAGTTTGTTAAAACATAACGAAAGTTAACGAATTGTTGACCTCACAAAAAAATATGAAATAAAAGAATTTGATTATCTAAGTTAAATCATAAGAGATCAAATAAGATTGTATATTGATTTGGGAGGCTTTAAATTATCGATAGGAGAGGCATAAAACTCAATATATTATTTAACATGTGACTTTCGATAACATATAGAGTAACAGATAAGTGTAATACTGCGATAAGTTTATACTAGAAGTGCACAATTGAAATATTAGGATTTGGTAGCGATTTGAGAGGATTAATTTTACCGATTATATATGGGATAAATATAACACGTTAGTTTTCTTACATGTGACTTTCGCTCAAATGCATAGAAGTTGACATGTGCACCAAGTATGAAAAATACACGATCTGAGATAAAAATGGGGGACAAACACTCCCCAAATTCAATTATGATACCATGTTAAATTTTATCCAATTCAAAACTAATTGACAAATGAGACCCATTAAGATTTTGTATTAATTTGGAAAGTTTGGTTTATTAAGGTATGGTTAAGTTAGATACATAAATTCTTTAACATGATGTTAAATTTGAGTTTTGATCAAGTTATTAGGTCACATTCATCACTTTAATCTTCTGGTATGAGAAAACCCGCAACCTCTACCTTAAGGGTGAGTACTGGGTGAAGCTCGCTCTGACCCTAGCCAACCAAGAACCACAAAGAGTAAACTAGTCTTGGCTGACTGACTAAGCTGAGAAAGCTGTTAGATAGTCCCTCATAATAAAGGGATGACCGCCTTCCGAAGAGGAGTCGAACTCAAGACCACATAGTCCTAAGCCCTACGGCATGCTACCCAAACCATCTCCATTACCCCCGAAGGGGTTTCATCACTTTAATCTTGATTTACATAATTCCACACTTTTATGCTAAGAATATTGTGAGTAAAAATTATGCATAATTTTTATACAAAAAATGCATGTATAAAAACTCGATCATTTTTCACTATGCAAATCGAGTTTTAAAATTATATTACACGCAACGATTGTTCGACCCTTTCAATTAAAAGAAAGATAAAAAAAATCGATCTGTCCAGTTGAGTTTCAAATAAAAATCTGATGTAATGGCCATGGAGAAAGTGTTATTTAGGTGTTTTAAGTTTATAGTAACAAAGTCGTAAATGTCCAACTGTAAGATTTGTTGTTGGGCCCGCCTAAGTTCAATTAAAAACGATCCAACGGTTAATATCCATTACTTTGTAATGGCCTGTAATGATTTTCAGGCTTTCGGCGTTGCTTGGACTGCTGAATGACTAGATTTATAATTTTTAAAAAATCTTTGAACCTTAATTACTTAAGGCAAATAAATCTGTCCTCGATTGATGTTTTGAAAGAAATTTTGTAATTTTGTAATTTAATTTTATTTCAAATTTTATATTTTTAGTAATTTTTGTTAATTAGTAAGTTTTATGTCTTTTTAACCCCAGCCCATTAATGTTAATTTTTTTTTTCTTTTCTATATAAACAATTGCATGACTGAGGACAAATCAGTTGATGATTGAATAGAAATAGAGTATCTTTTAAAATTTTCGTACGTGCAATTTTCTCTTAAGCGCTCCCTTTATCAAAATTCGATGATGATGTTAATATTTTTTTTTCTTCTTTTGCAATCCCTGATGTAAGGGACAAGACGGCATACTACTTTCGGTGACGGAGGAGAAACCTTTTAGTTACTTAGTGGACACCCCTCCCATTATCTTTATTATTAATTACTAATAGACGAAGGAATTGCCACTCCGATTGATTAATTGATGAATAATAAATTAGATTAGACGTAGAGTCTTGAGATTAGAGGATGGGGGAGGCTGGATCCAATGTCGCGTCATTATCAATATAGGACCATAAAAGGTCATTTCATAGCTTCCCCTCACAAAGGGGTAATGAACAGGCTCCACAAGTCTTTCACAAATATCTGAGGACATTATGGTAATTCATTTCAGCTTAGAGGTAGCTTGGACGACCAAGTGAACAAAAATTGGAAAAAATACGGAATATTAATTACTTTTTTTAATGTTTAGAAGATCAATTAAAATTTATCAAAATTAGTATGAAAAATTGATAAATGTTAAATAAGTATAAAAAAGTTAATAATTATTTACAGTTTTTTTTTTTAACTTTTTGCAAAAGTTTGTAAATTTTAAAATTTTGAAAATAAACGTAAAAAAAAGGAAATAACAAAAGTTAATAAAAATAAGTAAGCATTCGTAATTTTTTGTAACTTTCCACGCGATCAAACTGTGCCTTAAGAAGGGATGTTTCACTGCTAAAAAAAATTAAACTTTCGTTGCAAGAAATGACGGACAGGTTTAAGTTAAAAATAAAAAGGCAAGCATTACGTGAAACCAGAGTTTTTCAATTAGGTTGGGTTTTGTAAATTTTTTTTTTTTTTTTTCAGCTGGTTACCAATGAACTACTAAAAAATTAGAGCTCACTTTTTAGTAGTTATTTTTTTAGATTTTTGCTGATTTGATATTTTTACTCATTAATATTTAAAAAAAGTATAAAATGTAAGAGGGTAAGTTCGATCATTTTAAAAAAATTAAAAAATTAGTATTTGATAGTTAGAGTTACCGGCTAATTTTGCTAAACACACCCTTAAAGTTGTGGAAAATTAAAGATAGGTAGAGAAAATAATGTTTTAAAGCATAAATTTACATATTAAATTCCTAATTTGTAAGCTTACAATAAAGTCGTAAATTAAGATTCCACCCCCCCCCCCAAATACATCATGAGGCCGTTTGGATGTTCAAAAAAATAAAAAAATCTCAACTTGTAGTAATTTTTTGTGTGTTTTTTTTATATATTTTTTGTGTGTTTGGTGAAATAAAATGTAATTTTTAGTATTTTTTACATCTTTTAGGTGTTTGGTAAATTTTTTTACTGTAGTAAAGTAAAAAAGTAGTAACTTTTTGTGTATTTAGTAAATTTTTTACTGTAACAGAATAAAAAAGTAGTAATTTTTGTGTGTCTGGTAAAATTTTTAGTTTTATTTTTTTACTATATAACAAAGTAAAAAAGTGTGAAAAATTATGACTCATGCACCAAAAGTTATAAAATACATCATTTGATACTTTTTTACTAGTTTTTGAGCCTCTAAACGAGCCTCATATTGTAAAATGATTTTTAGGAACTCCATTATTTTCTCCACATTTTTGTTTTGTGGAAAATAAAACCATTGCACTCATCCATTTTGGGGGAAAAAAAATTCCCTTTTCAATTTGTCTTTTGTGACATAGAAATGTCCGAGCGAAAATAATAAACAACTTGATTTCATTCAAATTAAAAATAAAATACTATTAGATATTATTTTAGTCGAATGCAGCCAAAAAAAATAATAATAGAATTTTTTTTTTGTAATTAAATTAATAGAATTCGTCAAGACAAGTGAGAAACCTCTCTCAACATAAAACCCAACCTTAGTGCTTGAGCCACGAAAACACAAGAGAATCTTAATAATTAAAAAAATGAAAATTTTCAGATAATTGCAGAATTTTCTTTGAAAAAAATCATAATCAACTCAAAATATCAATTCTATCTATCTGTTTGGAAATGTATAAATTTGTAAAAGTTAATATCTTGTGCAGTGAATAAAAAATTTAAAATTTACAATCTACTAATTCGTACTTGTAAAGATTTGTAGAATTTTATATTTTTTTTATAGCAATCAATTGTAAGAATAAAAATTACTAAATCTCGAGAAAAAAATGCAAATTTAAAGCTCTATCCCGGAATTTGACCTAAAGATTGCTTCATCACTGGACGTGATGAGTCTAGTTCTTCACAAAATTTCTTTTAAACTAGGTATCTTTCTTGCCTATTCTAACAACCTAAAAAAATAATTATAAAATATCCTTTAAGTGTTTTAATCTCATTAAATCGGTTTAAATATGCGACGACAGCCTGTTCTATGTCAATATATCATTTGTAAATCGAAATAGAAAGTGTGAAGATTGGCAAAAACGTGTTTGTTGGCACTGAAATTAGCTAAATGTGGGGATCGCAACAATGTTTATGGAGAAAAATTTTGTATTTTAATAATTTTAATATATACATATATATATATATATAGTTATGGTCATTAAGGGTCAAGGCAAAAACGAGTCTCAAACGACGATAATATATATGGTTACGTTAGGCTTATTATAAAAAGTCAAAAAATTTAAAAAAATTTTAAAAATTATATCCTTTATTTCATTATACAAATTATAAATTTATAATTTTTTTTAATTATTTCATTTCATTCCATTTTTTACCACTTTAGGTGCTCCTATGTCACTAAGGCTCTGTTTGGTATTGGTAGTCATTAGTTACGCTAATGACTACTTTAACAGTGTTTGGTCAAATTTACTCTATTACATTTTAACTTTTTTTTTAAACTTTGAAAGGTAAAAACGTTAAATTAACAAAAATAAATTAACTACTTAAAAAAAATTATTTTTTTTTCTAAACACAAATTTAACTAACTTTTTTTTAGATAGCAAAGTTCTTATCGCAGATTTAGGAACTTTCAGGAAACAAATTTAAGAACTTTCTAATTTGTTTTTAATTAATTTTGTAGTTGATGTTATGATAAGCTCCGAGACAAAAATTTACACAAAAGTCGCAAACTCCTTGGCAGATTATTATTCGAGGGGTTCGTGTATCACATCGAAGTACAATTTTTAAAACCGGCTCCTCGGGGCCCACAAAAATCATTCACCGACACGATACCCAAACGAACCAAGCGCGGGGCCCACCTTGTCTTAACGTGTATGGCTAGGATTTCACCAACTCCTTGTGGCCTTCGAGGAACCCGAGGACGGGATCAAACGCTCAAAGTCGCCTCAACGGCTCTTTTCAAAAGGACGTGATCCAACGGTCAAAATTGATTTGGCGGTTGCCGCGGGGGGGGGGGCACCCCGACCGCAACGGCTGGCGGTAAATTAGAATCAAAATAATTTTAAAAAAATCGGCCAAATGAAAAAAAAAAAAAAAGGTAAAACAAAGTAGCCGTTTGGTGTTTCTCCTCTATTTAAAGAGGTGACGAGTTGAGATTCATGAAAGCACCTGCGTCCTCAAAACTACATCAAGCCCTCTGAAATTCAGGGTCAAAAGATCCGTTATATGTGTCTTGCTGTACTTAGATCATAGATCGTAGAATTTTTTTTTTTTTTCATTCTTGGGTTTTGTAGAGCTTTGTTCGTTTAATTCGCTGAAGATCTATGGCCTTATTGGAAGTTTTTTGGTGAATCGATAACATAGATTACAGAGGTTTATTTACTAGTTTTAGTCTTCTTTTCTTATTTTGCTTGTTAGGTTTTTTTTTTTTTGGTCTTTTAAACAGTAGCAGGATCTGTGAAGAGATTTTCTTTCTTGTAAATTTTGTCGGGAAAATTCCAGGCGATTGATCCGGTTTTATTTGAGATCATTGCCTCTTCTTCTTCT
The DNA here is from genome assembly GCA_019916065.1 of Vitellaria paradoxa. Lineage (NCBI taxonomy): Eukaryota > Viridiplantae > Streptophyta > Magnoliopsida > Ericales > Sapotaceae > Vitellaria > Vitellaria paradoxa. The sequence goes on along the minus strand of CM034233.1, from coordinate 6,294,291 downwards.
TCCTTGTGATTTTGTTTGTGAATATATCGGATATGGAGGCCGTCATGTTAGATTCGTCTCCAAATCAACCCCTCTCTCCGTACAAGCGGATCAGAAACCCCAAGAGAAACCATCGCCCTCTCATTTCCCGACCTTTCCAGAACTTGGCTCCTCACAATTTTCATGGCGGTGTTTTGCACGCGCGTCCACCTTCTCTCTCTTCCTCGTATCATCATCCGCAGCAGCAGCAGCAGCAGCCGCCTCTTCTTCCTCTTCCAATACCCCAACCGAATAACTGCTCTCGAAACAGAGACCTTTCGTGCCATCCGATCAGTCGAAAAATGAACTACAGAACCAGAGACCAGTCTCTCACCCCGAAGAAATCGAAGCCATCGCTGAGTCCGAAAAAAGGAGATCCAAAACGAGATTTGCAATCAGCGACCAGAGAGATACCATCGCAGTGTCTGATTTCGACTAACCCGTCGGGCCCCTACCCGATGGATGTTTCTCGGGTTGTGCCAGCAGTGTCAGCTGTCAACCCTGGTAGTGATTTGGAGGTGTTCTCAGGTCCAGGGACGTTTACTCTCTCTCCGCCGCCTAGCAGCTTGCCTTTGCCGACTTTTTCTCTCAGGCCAAAGCTCAGTTGCAACGCTGAGGCTGTCGGAATCGACGCCGGAGCCACTGACAATCTTCGGCGACTTCTGCGACTCCCTTGAACAATAATTGTGCCCCGGTTCCAAGATTCATGGGAAAGAAGTTTGGGTATTTTATGTAAATAAAAGTAAATATCTCCCTCCTTTCTTATTATTTTTTTTTTGTAATTTTGGGTGTATAAATTTTGTGGTCACCGCCTGTGTTTTTTAATTGGGGTGCACATAGAAAGACACGTGTGTGTAATTTTAGGATTTTTTATTTATTTTCTTTTTTGGGGGTAAGTGGTGTAATTTTAGGAGTTTGGGACTCTTGGTTTGTGGCTTTGCGAGATTCTACTTTTTTTGTTTTTCCCCTGTTTTCCTCATAATAATATCTCAAACTTGTGTTGACTGGAAAATAAAAGCACTGATTTAAAATTACAACAAGTGTGGGCTTTTCATTTTTACCAATCTGATCCCTGTCATTGAGGATTTTTTTTTTCTTTGTCGTTAAAAACGACATAAATTATTTAACTATTATTGAAAAAAATTAATTATAAAAATACTGAATATAAAACCGCAACATTGTGTTATTATTTTATTATTATGCAATACGGATTATATTTAAATATAAACTTATCTAACGTCTTTTTTTAAATTAATTTGCAAATTAATTATTTATCGGCTGATAAATTTGGTACAGCTTTTGAAAGTTTTTTTTTTTTGGATAATTTAAACCATTGAAAGTTTGACAAAGCAGTATTTTAAACTAAAAAATTTTTTTAATAAACTTTTTTTTTTAATTTTGGCAACACTTTTTATCCAAAATATCTATCTTTTCATATAATATAAATAAAAAAATAAGAATTTTTAGTAACACAAAAAAATAAAAAATAAAAAATAAAATATTTATAATTTATAATAACACAAACAAATTAAAAAATAAGAAAATAAATATTAAAACTTCGAAAAAACAAATCCTTACTCTACTTCTTTACTCTTTTATTTTTTAATTAAAAAAATTAGTGGTTAGGGGAAGATTCTAAAACTCTTTGAATTAAATTGATTAGTTTTTTTTTTTGTTTTGTTTTTCAGGTGCTTTTTGCCTATATATTAAATTTAAACTAAGTAATTTTTTTATCAAGTGATGTGGTTTTGACTTTCAAATTTATCACCTAGTTTTGATAAATTTGTAGATTAAATCATAAATCAAATTTAAATAAAAGATTACATTTAAATAGTAGTGCTAGATATTATAATTTTTTTCCGTAATTCAAATGAAAGACATTTGTTTTTATCATGTCTTTTAATGGTAAAGAAAAAATAAAAAATCGTCAGTGTGGGGGTAAACCATATTTTTCCCAAAGCCCCCAGTCATGTATGAATTTTTTGAAAGTGCTCTTGGCGAGGTAACGAGGTTGTTATTTCCTCGTGAGGCCAGCCAGTTGCATGCTCGAAATTTAAAAGTAGCCTTTGTGTTTGCTGAAGTACTCTTATGTGACCCTTTTCCGAAATAATTTCGTTTTGTCACATTGATTGTCTGATACAATTAAATACTATGTTTCGTAGTTAGTAGGAAGGATTGGTACATAAATAAATATGAATAAATATATTTAAGAATTAAATAAGAATATGATTTAAATGATTAAAATTATTTAAAAAAAAAAATTAATGAGACCAGCTTTACTTATTATGTCTGATTGGATCTGTTTGATTTGTTAAAAAGGATAAAAATTTTGAAAAATTTTTAAAAACTTTCAAAAACTATTCACTTTTTTATCTCATTACACGAATTACAAACTCACAAATTATCTTATTTTATCCCAATTTAATTCACTTTCATCACTCTAAACCCATCAAAAGTGTTGCTCTTTGGCTCTTTGTGTCAGTTAACCAAACTGCCACAGCTACCATTGAATCTCCCTAGTTAAAGACAGAACAGGGTAGGCAACAGGAGATAGAAAAAGAGGACACGAAGGATCCGCAAAATTTTTATCTGATCATATAAGATTAAATTGACTACAGGTGTGTCCCCGTCCCAGTATCTTCAGCTGTCATACATACAAAAATAAAACCGCACAATACACATTTAGCTCAAATCGAGTATTGTATGACAGCGTTGGGATTAGGGTCCTCTAAACAGGTGTTGGGAAACAATACAACTCAAAACGGAGCAGTAAAGGGCAAGGCATATATATCAACCTGAGGCAAGTATTGGGCACGGGGCCACAACGAAGAGTTGCCACCATGCGGGACACTGATAGCTTTCCATGTTTCCCTATCATGATGCTTTCTCTGAAATAACCAATCTTGTTCATCAAGCTCCTCCGTTAGCTCACTCTGAAGAGCCTGTGGGGGAAAATTCTCAAACAGATCTTTATAAATTGACTCAACTCTCTTAATCTCGTTCACAGAAGATGTAGTGAAAGAATCAGTCATCGCATTATCGCTAGCAAAAAATCCAGTGCCCCGAGAACATTCTGGTTGCTTGTCAGGTTCAGGAGTGATAGCCACCAGCCTCCATACATCTTTAACCATTGAAGTAGAACAGACCTCTTGACTGCGTCCATGACTAATTTCAGAATTGTGTTGACCAGTAGTGCCGGTCCTCCCAGATGTAGAAGGAAGCCTTTCTTGTCCGACTATAACATCAGATTCTTTGTGCTTTTGTGAGGATAATCTAATCCTTAGAATGTTCCCTGTTCAATCATCAAAAAATAAGCAACAAGATAAATGTCTGCGGTGAGTTACAAAATTAAAAAGCAAAAAGCAAAACAATAACAAAAAAGAGACAATACAGGCAATCAGGCAACAAACTCACCATGAGCACGTATGCTATTCACAGGCGATGCCTGCCTCCTCCTCTTGTTGCTGTTCTGGGTACTGTCAGGTGAGAGGCAGGAATTTTGTGGACATACAGGTTGCTCATGTTCTTCTGTAAGACCACTGCTCTCCAACTGTTCAGCTTCATCTGCTCCACTCATCCGCGCATACAACCCTTTTGAATCTACTCTTTCTTTCTCCCATTTTGTAGCCTTTACATCAGTGAGCTTCCTTTTTTCGCCAATACCAAGTGCACTAACATCCTGCCACGTATTTGCTTCCTTCTCTCTCTTTCTCTCTTTCTTTTCCCTCTTCCTTTCTTTCTTCCTTTCTGCCTTGGCCTTCTCCTTTTCCCTCTGGAGCTTTTGAAGCACCAGAGAACAATTTTAGAATAGAGAGCTCCGCAAGAACAAAGATGCAAGCATGACCGAGCTAATGAGGGAGCATGGTTTATTGTGAAAAACCACTTATTTTTTGTCACAATGGCAAAAGAAGTTTAAAAGATATATCAAACGAGAAATTTAATTTCCTAAAACTAATTGATAAAAACACTAGAAGATCTTTCCCCATTAGTCAGCCCTCTCTCAAGGAAAAATACCACTTGGATCCCGAATTGAAACCTCCTGGTCTTTCAAGTTTCAAAAGAGTCCCAGGTTCTCCCGACCCCAATAATTTCTCTTTATTTTTGTGGCACCGTCAAAAGTCAAATAGGCTTGACAAAGGAGCTTTTCTTACTGCTGATACTGAAACTCTCACCTCTCTTTTTACAGTGGCTAATACATATCAGAAAATAAATGCAAGGCAGGTATCATAAAGTTCAAGAAACACATCAACATTTCAAATTTTCTTGGAAAAAAGAAAAACTAGCTGGCATATTTATGCAATTAGACTAGATCAATTACAAAGCACATATCCGCAACAACCTCCTATCGACACAGGGCTTAGATTTCTATTCAAGTGCAAGCTATAGTCCTTTCACAATGGAGACTACAAAGTGCCTAGAAGCTATGCATATTGCATGAAAACTATGCATAAGAAAAACATAACTCCCTACAAATTCAAGACCAGTCAATGACTTCTCTTCCATTAATACTAACAAAAGGCCAATCACATTACTGGTAAAACTTTTAACATTATTTGATAAAAAATAACAACAATAAGAATAAATTCAACTCAACCTAGCATTTTTCCCACTAATGATGATTACAATAAAATAATAATTTATATAGCTAACAGGTTACCAAAAAATTATACAAATAAAAGGTGAATTTCTTTTTTGGATAAGTGTTAACTTTTCTTCTTGCAAAATGACACAGAAACAAGAACTTAAGTTATTACCTATTTTCCTATCTCAATCTAGATTAGCTAAGGAGAACCCACACCCCCCCAACAAAAAAAGTAAGTCGTACAACAGTTCCAGTATGAAGGAACAAATATTTTTGAAAAGAAACACAATATTAGTATTTGAAAACAGTTATCATCGGAATTTTAGAAGGTTTCTTATTTTATTTTATTTTTTTTGAAGGGGAGGAGCATATAGGGGTGAGCAATAGGAAAAGAATGAGAACATCATGATTCTTGAAAAATCAAATCCAGGAATATATTTTGTTTCTTGACAAGTATCCAAATACCATAAAATCACACTAATAAAAGGTTTAAGCATTGGTTGAATAAACAAAATAATGTATAAGTCATATGGTACTTTTTAAAATTAGTTTATACTAATAAAAGGTTATACCATAAAATTAGTTTATACCATAAAATCACACTAATAAAAGGTTTAAGAAATGGATATGATTTGAGCTAAGCTTAAAATTAGTTTATCAAGCAATTTTCCATATCACTCCTTCCTCAATCACTAAACATAGTAAAACAAATCATATCCATTTCTTGAAGGCAAGAACTTTAAAACATCATACCATGCCATCTTCTCACCTCTCCCCAGGATCTCAAAACCAATCATGTATCTTTCAGCACATCTCACAATAATTAAACATCTACAAAGTCATCCATTGAGGTCTAGTTTGTGGCTCCATCTTTGTATAAAACCAAACTTCCACGAGTTGCCACAAAATTAACAGCCATTATTAATCAAAATCCCACATGGCAAAATTCCAATAAAATTGTCCATCAAATATTTCTCCAACTCACCAACATAAATCCAACATCTTCTCATGCCCCAGTAGTGTTTTTGGCCCAGAATGAGCTATTAAAGTCCTTCTCATTCAAACAATTTTGGGATAATCAAACCTCTAAAATAACCTAAACTACATGCCTAGAAAAGGGTTCTCAAAATTATTATTGGGTATGACTAGTCCGCCAATAATACCAACTAATCTTCTTCATCACAACGTCAACAAAATTAGATCCCACAGTGCTACGATGCAAGTCCAAATTAGTACAAATCCTCGTGGGTTCCAATATTAAGCATCCTTAAAAATCATAAATAAATTAGACAGAGAGAGAGAGAGAGAGAGAGAGAGAGAGAGAGAGAGAAGTAACCCTCGTGATTCTTGGCATACATATACACAACTATTTATTCGTCTGTTTACAACAATTCTTCTTGACAGAAACTGTGTAAGAATCTTATTACATGTACATGAAGAACATTCACGGACACTACATAGAAAGATCTCAAAATCAACCACAGACAAATCAACGAACTCAGTCGAGCATAAACGCAAAAGCCAAGTGCTCAACAAACCTTAATCGATTCGATCAAGGCATAGTTGCTGTCTCTCTTCGCAGAATATCCAGGAGGAGGGTAAGGGAAGCACCGTGACATCTCAAGATATATGTATGTATTAGTCAAGATCCCTCCACGCAGCGCTTCTAGATAATTAAAAAAAAATATATGGCTTGATGCAAAAGACCAATTGTCGAATCTTCTAATCCGAGTGAAAATCAGACCCTCAAATCTAAAGAAGCTCAACTGCGCTCTGGACTTTGAGATAACCCTAGGGCGGCGGAAAGAGGGAACTGCGATGGGCGAAGACCAAGCAACTTATTAAGAACCCAAGAGGGGTATATATAGCATGCGAGGCCGGCCGACCTTGGACGCGGTATTCGTTTCTTACAATGCCCCTCATATTTATATCAGTTTCCATTTTTACCCTCCTTGCTCCTTGGGAACGCGGTTTCCTTTCCGTGGCCAACTTCTTTTTCTGGGTTCAATTGGCTGCGATGAAGAAATCCGGGGACTACAGTGATCAAATGAAAAAGTTGAGGTTTTTTTTTACTTTAATATCGTATAATTTTTTATATTTTATATTAATTATATTTTAATTAATTTTTTTAATTTTTATTTTTTAGAATAATTTTAATTAAATTAAATTAAAATCATTCGATTAAAAATAATTAAATCTCAATCTTTGATTTTTTACTGTAACCCTTACAGTAGATTTTTTCACTGCAGTTCTTGAAACCCCAACTTTTTTTTTTTTTTATTTAAGGCCTGTCTAACTATACTAAAACTTACCAAAAATTATCAATTTTAATTAACTTATGTACTTTTCTCTAATAAAAATTTTTTATATATCACCTTTATATCATATCTTTCTACTTTATTATATTTTTTTCCTCCATTTTTTGTCTACAAATCTCAAGTTTTCTTTTTATTTTTACTAGTTTTCAAATACCATTTATTTCACTTGCCCAGCTGTAATTTTGATTTTATATAATTAAATTTTACAAATTTTATGAACGCGCGCATGAAACCTCGCAAATTCGTAATACGTTTGTTCAAACTTCCTCCGTTAACTTTTTTTTTTTTCATTGAAGGGATAACTTTTGAGCAATTATTATTATTAAATTACTTTTATATTCTTATAATTAATATAAAAAATTCATGAAAAATAAAATAAAGAGTAAGATTTTTCCATTATTATCATTCTTTAGTTATTATTTGATATCGATGAAAAAGTTGCAAAATAAAATTATAAATTAATTTTTTTTCTATGTTTAGTTCATTAAATTAATAATAAAAAATGGTAATATATATATATATTAGGAATTATCTGTACGTAAAAGCATTAAACATAATTTGGCTAACAAAAACTCAAATATAAATATGTAAAACAATAATCTACAAAAAATAAATAACTTGTAAAAATAAATTACCAATCAAAAATAGATTAAAAGTATTGTAATTATGACTCATACACACTTTGACAAAAAATTAAATTTACATGAAAGTTATAAAAATAACATATAAAAATAAAAATCATTAATTAAAAAAATTACGAATTATGTACATTACTATAATTTAAATATACCTTGACCAACATTATAAAAAAATGATAATAATTAAATAGGCAAAGTTTAAACTTGTTTTTTTTTTTTTAACACCAATCAAACAAGATAATGAATTATGTATATCACTATGATTTAAACACACCTTGACCAAATCAAAATTATATAAAAAAAGAAAAAGAAAAAACAAAAAAATTCAATAAATTCAATAGCATGATCAAGTATAATGCACGTAAAATAGTAGAATTTATATAATAAAAAACTTAATAAATTAAATTTAGGAAATTTTTAATCGTTAGGTTTGTTTAATGGCCATGATTAATTCGTTTCTATTCAGAGTGCCATCTTTCAACAAACAAATAAAAAATAATTGGTAAATTTTAGATTATTGGGTATTTGGTTTGTTTTTTAAAAAGTGTGAAAATTAAAAAAAATTGAAAAAATTAGTGAAAATTAGTAGAAGTTAGAGAAAGTTGAATATTTTTTGTGGGGATAAAATTAGAGATTTTTTAAGAAAGTTAATAATTTTCTTTTCTAAATTTAACAATCCAAATACACACTTCTTTTTCTCTGTACTTTAATTATTTTTTCAGTCATTTCAAATGAAAATACATTATCTTACTCTTTCAAATTTGTTAAATAACTTTTATAAAAGTTTTAAAATCAATAATTTTTAAAAATGTGACAATATTTATAATAGATAATAAAATTTTACACGTGTATCTAATAATATATGAACAACTATTAAATAAAGTCAAGTAAAATTTTTATATTTTAAAAAATGATTTTAGATTTTAAATTTATTTAATTTTTACCATTTTTTTTAGAATACGCAAAATATTTAGTAATTCAAAAAATATATTTTTTTATCAAAATTTAACACTCCAAACAAACATGGTAGGAAAATGTTTGGTTTTCAAACTTAAAAATAATATTAATAGTTTTATAAAAATTTTGGTTATAAAATTCTTACCAAAATTTTTATAATTTTATTAATTTTTATTAATTTTTTAATTTTTATCAATTTTTACCGATTACTTTGAAAATTTTAACAAATTTTTACATACGTGATACCCAAATAACAATTACACACTTACCAAAAAAAAAAATAACAATAACACGTGTCAACTTTTGCACGCCAAACGGCCATACAAAGGGAAGGAAATCAATTTGTTCATCGTCATCCCGAGTCCCGAAACCACAGCGACCTCCGTCTCTCTAGTCTCTGCTAACAATGCATCAAGGAGACTACTCGTACTACCCGTATCCTCCAAATCCCGGTCCGAATCCCAACCCCAATCCAATCGATCATCACCCCAGTCATTCGTACGCCTCTGCACCACCGTTCTCCACCAATTACTCCCCCTCTGACCACTCAGCTTATCCTCCTTCATACCCTCCTTATCCTCAACCAACCGATCCAGTTCCCGCCGTCCCTCCCACAGCTCCTTCATACAATCCCAGTCAGCCTTTACAGTCCTTCACTCCGTCTCCTGCTCAACCTCCGGCTTCTTTTCCGTCATCGTTCGATCAGCAGGGGCCATATCAATCACCAACCCAGCAACAATCATATTATCCATTGTACGATCAGCATCAGACGGCTCCCAGTTACGCCCCGCCCCCCTCGTTTCCTCCAAACCCTAATCCTATCCCTAAACCCATTCCCAGCTCAAACCCACCCTACCCTACTCCGTTCTCGGCCCCTTACAGTCATATAGATTCTACTGTTCCACCGGTTTATGAGAATTCTTACGGGAGTAATGTGAAATTCGATCAAGGCGGTGGTTATTTCGACGAACCTCCGGGCAGGTATGATGGTGGCTACGTTCGGAGCCGGTCCGATTTGGGACCTGATTTATATGGCAAGCGATCGGTGGATAGTGGGATGTCTCCGTACGATTCGGGTTCCTATAGCGATGACGGTTATGGTTACGGTGACAGCGAGGGCGTGTATGCTTATCAAGGGAGTAAGGTGGAGCCATATGGCGCTAGGGGCACGGCACCCAAGTCGTCAACTTGGTCAGGATTCGACGATTTTGGAAGGCCAATTGGTTTCACTTCTGGGAAAGATCGATCAACTCCGGCCAAGATAGTGAAGGCTGTTCCAAAGTCTGATTCCCAGTCTGACGTGAAGAGTGGGGTGCAGAAGTTCAGGGTTAAGCTCTTGCCTGAAAGTGGAACCCAGAGTACCATGGATGTCCTTTGCCAGGTTAGAGGAAGCCCTTTGCATTTGTTTGTTTGGCTGTGTTTTGTAAATTTAGGGAAGTAAGACGGAACAAAATTTTCATGCTCTACGTTTACATTTTGACACAACTGTTGTTCAGTCATTTGTTGGCCTCATATCATGTTGAAATTTAGAGAATATTTGAACAGTTCACTATTAATTATAGTTCTTTTCTTTATGTGAATTGTTAGAGTGTGGTGAAACTGTTCTGATTCCCGCATTTCTGTTTCGATTTTAGGCATGTTATGTAATTTATGTTGACTAGTTCAATAATTTGGTCTATTTTTTGTTTGAATCTCCGGATATGTGTCCTTGTTACTAACTGCATGATAATGCCCTGCTTACCTGTTTTGTTTTAGCTGAATTGCTCCATTTTGTCCCCCCCCCCCCCAAAAAAAAAAAAAAAACTAGGCAACAAAGCTGTCTTCAATGGTGTTATTCAAGTGAATGGCTACATATATCATATATCCTCAACTACATTTCACTGGTTATACTGATCACTCAAATTTTATTGGATGTCTTGAATGTGATGCTTTGACCCTTGATCATAGGAGCTGTGTTGATATATGCCTATCACCAGCTCTCCCTCCTTGCCTCTGCTGCATTTAATTGTTTGATATTGCTCAACATAGTTGTGCTAAATTTTCAATAATTAAAAATGTAATGGCTGTACCTGTTGTGGATCAAATCGCGAATGTATTTATTTTTCTTATTCTTATTGGAATGAGTTAAAAATTTGTTATTGTTAAAGATTTGCATTGTAATCTGTTCCTTTTCTTTCAGTTCGAAGCTTACAATTATTTGTTTATTATTATTATTACTATTTTTTTTGTATATCTTGATGACAGTATCAGTGTTGTGAATACTGTATCACACCAACTCAAAAATGGTACTTATTCTATGTGTTCCATTCTATGATTTGTACTGGTAATATTGGGAAATACCAGACGTGTACCAAAAAAATTTAAAATTTTGATATTTTATCTTGGAATTTTTATTTTATTTTATTTGTATCCTAAACCTTATAAAATCAAAAAGGATAAATAGAATTTTTTATTTCTTACCCATTTTTTATCCAACTTGACATGAAGATTTTTTTTTTTTTTTTTTAAGTTTTGTTATTACTATTACAAAATGAAAACATGGTAAAATGGTTATGTCAATCAATATTAACATGGTTTTTATAACTTGCATTTTATTAATAAATTTTATTTTATAATAATTTACATGATATATTAAATGATTTGAGTAGATATACAATTTTATAATAATAAATCCGAAATGATACCCCGAAACGCACATTTACTTCTACGTATCGTACCAATTACAAAATAAATATGCTGTCCAGTACCAGTTTTCACAACTAGGGTGTGTTTTATCCCTATCTTAGTTATCGTAATCATTTTTTTTTTATAAGAAATATAGTTCATTTAAAAGACATCAGGGATGCCACCCATTTTTAAAAATTTGCTAGGGATGCAAATCCATACTCTTAACAAAGGACAAAGCGTTTTGCATATTTGGATTACTTCCTCTAGAAAGCCACCTAAACAAATTGGCAACAAAAATACTTTAATCTGTAAATTCAACTTATTGGAAGGCCCTTACCAAATAAGCTAAACTAAACAAATGGAATCATTCTCCACTTCCCCCCTTCCTCTTGTGCGTCCTTGCTTCCCATCAAGATTCTACAACCTCCTCAGCTCATCGTGAAACACTCAATGCATACCCACGATAGATAAGCACAACTCAACTCCCACAACTCCTTAGTCCACTTGCAACAAACAAAGAGATGATCGATTGATTAACCATTTTTCTTACAAACTTAGTGCCACTTTACAAAAACCAGTCCACTAGCCATGATTATCTATTGACAATAATCCCAAATGTGAAGAATGTGGAAGTAACATGTCGTAATTGGCATGCCAATAAATGTGGGATATAGAAATTGTGCTCCTCCAAAGTATTTTGTATGGGTTGGAATGATTACTATTTACCATAGAAACTGGTGATTTTGCTTCTGTTGTATGCATATACCTTCTTTGCTTTCAATGATGACTGAATCCCATTCACTTTCTCTTGTTCATAACCTGCACTATATGTTGCTTTTTTCTTTTAAATGGATAGTTTTTTTTTAAAATAATTCTCTTTTATACTGTTCACATTGTAATTTTGTGTGTACTACACGTGCATAATTATGTTTTCAAGTTGAAGTTAACATCACTGAGCAGATTGCTAAATGTAGTTTTTTTGATCGATGGGAACATACGTGCTCATGTTCTTGATTAGCTTTTGTGGATCTTTCTTTGTTTCATTTATACTATATGTTTTCGTCTCTGAATTGATGGTTTGGGATCTCTCTCTCTTTCTCTCAGATTGGTTTAGATGGGATTCGTATGCTTGATCCCAGTACAAGTCGGATGTTGAGAATATATCCGCTTGAGACAATAACAAGATTTGAGGTATGTTGGTTATGTGTCTTAATTATTTATTTATTTTTTTTTAGAACTGTCCATTCATCATATATTTTCATGTCAATTCAGGTGTATGATTCATCTACCTTTGCATTCTGGTCCAAAAGTTCCGTGGACTTTGAACCGAGACGTATTCGACTGCAGTCAAACAGTTATACGACCAACACTATTCTGGACATAGTGACAGCTGCAACTGTACAGGTTGAAAATCATAGTACTTGTATTGTGATTATAGGTTGATATCAACTATACTTCTAAATGGGTCTTTGTTAATATGTGGAAAGGAAACTCTTAATAAATTAATGAATTGCTTACCCAGTTTTTTACTATCAAGTAAAAACGTTAATGAATAAGACCTATAAGCTGTGCATATTTTCATTTGTTTATTCGGATGAAGATGTTCGAGGCCATACTGGCAAGGCTGAAGAAATGTGCATATTTGATTTTTTATATCTTGCAAACCTTGTGAACATGTGTAGTGTGTACGTGTGTCGAGGGGTGGGTCTTAAAAAAAAAAAAAGCTTTATCATGATTTATGTTGGTAACATTTTAATTTTTTTAATGCTTGATTATATAACAGCTTAAGGAGATGGGTGGAAGAAGCAAGCCTTCTGATTCCTTGAAGCCTACTGAACAGCCTGCTGAAAAAAAGAAAGGTTTTGGTGACTGGATGAACTTGATGAAGCCTGGAAATGAGGAGAAAGATCATTGGGTAATATGATGGAGCTTTTTCAGATCCATTTGCTTCTCTAAAAGAATAGTACGGTGTTATGTTTGTTCTCTCCCCCCTCCCTCTTTCTCTTGATAAGTTATTTGTTGTCATTCTTTACAAGTTGAAGTTGACCTAATCTAGGATATGTCTAGAGTTCCTTTATCTTTCATGAGAGACATAAGTGCATTAGAAATTAGGGGGGGGGGAGTAGTTAGAGATAGGGGCGGACATTGGCCCACTGTCCTGAAAAACCCGCCCAGCCCAGCCCATATTTGTAGGACTTGGGTTTGAGAATTTTACCCATAGGGTTGGGCCGGGTCAATTTTTAGGCCCGATTTATTTTTGGGCTAGGTTTAGGTTCAGGCATCACAGCTCGGTCAGGCCCGAAGTTAATAAGTGAGTTAGTCGAAAACCCCACACCCCACACCCCCCAACACGTAAACCGTAGCCCCGTTCTTCCTCTCTTCCCCCACAAACCCCAGACACTTAGCCGCTCGTCCTTTCTTTCCCCACAAACTTTAACCCAAACACTTAGTTGCTCTTCTTCTCTTCTTAGTCTATAATATAAATTCTGTATCTCTCACTCTCTTATTCGTCTCTCTTCTTCATCTTTTTGGCTTTTGCTTTCTCTGTCTTCTCTCTTATTCGTCTCACTTTCTCTTCTAAGTCTCTCTCTCTCTCTCTTTCCAAAACCCTTTAGTCTCGTCGGTGAATTGGCGTTAGATCTTTTCGGTCAGTTATGTGTAGGTCATTAATTTTAGAACATGACAAGGGAGAAAAAAGAATTAGTAAAACACTAATTCTGTTTCATTCTTTCATTCTTTTTTTTTTTGTTTGTGCACATTTTATACAATAAAAAGGTTATTGGCTGTTTTTGTATGATTTTTATATTTTTTAATGTTTTATCTTTCGGTTTAATGGACAAGCTTGGGTTTTAATTTTCTAATGGATGGGTGTTCATAATTTTGATTGGCTGTTCATAGTTTTTAGCCTGGTACTAGGGCGGGCTGGGCTTAGACTCGGTGCTCAAAGACTCGGTCCAAATGAGCCCAGCCTAAACCTAGCCCAGTCCAGCCCATGTTCGCGCACAGTTAGAGATGCTAAATTTAAAGTTTATGATGATCTTTATAATAAATTAAGAACGAGGGAAAGGAAATGAAATATTTATAAACTTGCCAATCGAGGTAAAAGAAAAACGAGAGATCTTAATCATATAATATGCATTAAGAATGAGCGCTTATAAGTGGTATTAAAAGATGAGGAAATTATTTTGCTAAATTATTGAATAAAATTCAATAAGCAACATAAGTTTGGAACTTAATGATACTAGTATAGACGTTTTGGGAAATATTTTCTTTCATAAAATTAGCATGTGCGAAATGTTTTATTCATTGAAGAAGCTGAAAATATGGACAGCTTTTAGGCCAAATGATATTCCAGTTGAGATATGGAAGTGTTTAGGTGATGTAGGTATAGCTTGGTTAGATTTAATAAAATTATATCGTCCAAGAAAATGGTGAATGAATGGAGAAAAAGCATTTTAGTTCCATTTTATAAAAATAAGGGTGATATCTAGATTTATAATAATTACGGGGGTATTAAACTTATAATTCATACCATGAAACTATGGGAGTGAGTAATCGAACATGGATTAAGATTTGAAATTACCATATCGGAAAATCATATTGGGTTTATGTCGGGTAGTTCAACTATGAAATCAATCTATCTATTAAGACGACTAATGGTGTGATATAGATAAAAGAAGAAATATTTTCATATCATTTTTATAGATTTATAGAGAACTTCAGATGTGGTACCTAGAGATTTGATTTGTTAGGCATAATGGTGTCACATGTAGGTACATTGAGATGATACAAGCCTTGTATGGTCAAGCCACAAACTTAATGTGATCAATTGTTGGGTAACATAAATAAATGCTAAGTTTTAATTGTATAGAGAAACTTTAAAATCACAAAAATTTAGGATAAGTAACTCTAAAACTGAAATGGAGTTTAAAATTTAGTAGTAATTGAAATACAAATGAAGGAATAGTTACATTGAAGGTGAGGAAATACTTAAGAGTGCATAATTTCAATACTTAGAATCCATTGTACAAGCGAGAAGGGAGATTAGTGGTGATGTTACACATAAAATTAAGGTGGGATAGAATAAGTAAAGGAATGCATGCGATCATTATATTACTTTAAGGTCAAAAGAATTTATAGGGAAACTATTAAACCCACTATCTTATATGTGGTTCATAGTGTTGGACAATTAAAAAAAAAAAAACATATTAATAAAATAAATCACAAATGTAGTTGAGATGAGAATGCTAAGGCGGATATATGGTCAACTGAGAAAAATATAGAATTAGGAATCATTAAATTTGTGAGATGGTAGAGGTAGCAAAAATTGTAGATAAATTGAGGAAAAATTAGTTAAGGCGGTTTGGTGATGTATAACAGAAACAGGTAAATGTGCTGATTAGGTGGAGAGGTAGCACCTTAATTGTGGGTAATGTGAGATGGGTGGGTAGACTAGAACTAATGTGGTAAAAATAATAAAAAGACATTGCTTGATTTGGTTTAATGAATTAAATGGCCCTTACCCGAGCGGTATTATCATGTGATAATACCATGTAGCTGACCCGTTTAGTTGGGGAAAAGGCTAAGTTAAGTCGAGTTGAGTTTTATCATTATCTTGTGGTAAATCTGAACTGCTTCCTACAACTTGGAAGCTGATTCCCTTCCAAAAAAAATGTAGTTATGATTTATGATTAAAAAATGCGCCAAGTTTATCTTAGCTTGAGCTTGAACTTTAGTTGACTTTTGTGACGTGCTGGTAGTTTAGTTGAGAAAATTGCAGAGGAGAGGTCTGTTTTAAGAGCTGTTACGGTGTTTCAGGTGAATGTTTAATGAGCCATTAACAGTTGATACAAGGTAACTTTTGGGTTCCCCTGAATTTGGCAGGATTATGCTTGCTTTCCGTTCTGAGTTGACTTTGTTTGTTGCCAGAAAGTTGACTTGTTTTGATTGGGATTCTAAGTTTCATGATGCATTCCTATGATTTTCTTTAGGTTCCTGATGAAGCAGCTACAAAATGTACAGCTTGTGGGGCAGACTTTAATGCTTTTGTGCGCAAGGCATGTCCTCCTTCACGATTAATGGATTATTAACTTGCTGTTTATGCAAGCTTTTAGTTGAAATGTGATGTGCATGTATAATGTTTTTAGGCTGAACCTAATAAGTATTTTTCATTTTCAGCATCACTGCAGGAACTGTGGAGATATATTTTGTGATAAATGCACTCGTGGTAGAACTGCTCTTACAGCTGAAGAGAATGCTCAACCTGTTCGAGTTTGTGATCGATGCATGGTATGTACTACTAGTTATATTTTATTGGGTATATTATATTTTGCACCATTGTACGTCACCTTGAATCTGTCAAGCCCGATGCATTCAATTTAGCTCTTCCGTCAAATTTATTGACGAAAAATAACACATGATTGACACGTCATTTTTCCGTCACATTTACATAACCATTAGCAAAATTGAAACACAGCCATTAAGTATAAGGGGTTAATTGTTACAACCTAAGTTGTATGGGCTCTTCTTAATATTTGATGTATCTGTATCAGATATTTGACACTTAGACGCGGAATGGTATACATTTCCCAATAATTTTAGCACATAATTTATGCATAAAACTTATATTTTATGCACGGAATACTCTAATGGAACCTTGATAATACCATAATATCCTATAAAATAAAATAACATGTACTCAAATTAAAGAATCACCGGATTTGACTTGGATGCATATCCGTACCTAACACCTACACCCAGTCCATGTAACACAGGTTACAATTGAAAGTAGAGGAACTAAAGTGAGATTGAGTGCATGCTGTAAGGGTGCAAACCAGTTAGTGACCCCCCTAGAGTTAACATGGCTTTGCTACTGGCTTGTGCACATGTAATGATATGTTCAGATTGTGCGTGCATTCCATCTGCCATACAATAGGCAATCCTTGTTACACTCGATATTATTGTAACTATCTCGTTTCTTTGCAGGCAGAAGTTAGTCA
Organism: Vitellaria paradoxa; assembly: GCA_019916065.1. NCBI lineage: Eukaryota > Viridiplantae > Streptophyta > Magnoliopsida > Ericales > Sapotaceae > Vitellaria > Vitellaria paradoxa. The sequence continues at coordinate 6,277,112 of CM034233.1, read as the reverse complement.
AAGGTTAAGTAATGCTAAGGAAGCAGCCAGCAAAGTTGCTGGATTGCAAAGTCACGAGGATCTTGCCAAGAAGCTTCAGGTGATTAAAATGATTTGACAAATAGCTTTGGGGGCTTTCTGTGTAGTTTGGTTTCTGGTGGCCTTCAGTGATTTTCTTGGCACCTTAATTTTCTTACATAATGAAGTGAAGGAATGCTTTTCTAATTTCTGATTTATTTGTTTCCTTTAGGATTCCCATTCTGCCCCCGTTTGGGCAGTTAAAAAGATTTGATGCCCTCTCTAGTTTTGTATTAGCACAGCAAGCTTATATTTGACTGCAATAAGAGGATAAATATGCAACCTTTCATTTTAGGTCAACGGTAGTTTTAACTGATGACTCAATCCCAGCAGCAACTCCTCATATTCCTGCTTTTTGGCCATTTCTGCCAAAAAAATAATAATAATAAAATAAAAAATTAAAAAAAATTGTAGCTAAGCCCATAGTTGTTGAAAACTTAAGATACATGATAGAATATATATGATAGGTGTCATCAAAGAGGCGTGCATATTTTATGAATGTATCTATTTTTTTTAAAAAATTTGGATACATATCATATATCTTACGATATGATTCATGTTGTACAATACACGAAAGATATATATCATTACAATTTTAGAATGTAAAGATTTACCAATTCAATGGCAAAAACAAAACAAATCAAGAATTTTATCCATATGTTTGTTTTATGAATAAGAAAATAGTCAAATTTTGTTAAAAACAATCGAGAAATTGGTGATAGAGGTTGAATCACAGATTACCTTAGCGAATTAATTAGTCTTCAGAATGAAACCCCCCCCCCCCCAAAAAAAAAAAGGAATTCAATATACCACATTTATATAAACTTTCAAGGAGGAGGGTAAAAGAGAAGTAAGAAAATACTCCGATATAAAGTGAAATGTAAATATAAAATGTAGAGCAAGAAACTTATATAGGTATAGTTATATTGCTTCTCACTTTTTTTACTTTATCAAAAAACTTATGATACACAGTTCAATACGATACTGGTTTTGCTGGGGAATAGGTGTTGGTTATGTAACAATTAAATCAATTAAACTTTTGTATAATAAAATACATTGTGTAAAAGGCAAAAATAAAAAATTGTATAAATTTTTGTATACAAATCACGTTTCAAACTAAGTAATGTAATTTGTATACAAACATAGTTATTGAATGATGCGCTATGCTACGATACTGGAAAATTAAAAAAGAAATATGATTTACAATACACGATTCGTCAATTATAATTGAGCCCCCTAAGAAGCATAGACACTTCTAAGAAAAAAAAAACATTGTAAACTGACAATGAATTCACTTTTGCTAGTTTCCCCTTTACTGCTTTTAGTTTCTACAGCCTTCTCTTTCTTTCGTTCTGTGTTATCTATTTAGTCTACGGCCATTTTGTTTTTACTTGATCTCTCTGCCTCATATGATGTGGAATGGTTGTAATTGTTTTCGAGTGTTGCCTATAACAGTAGCTAACTTATGACCTTGGTAGACAGATTGATTGAATGGGGGAAGAGGGGAAGAAGGTGCGACATTTTAGGGAACAAAATGTGCAGTGCATATGCTATCCCTCTTTTGAAAATAATGTTGCTTAAAAGGAAATGCTCGTATGCACACTTCAATTGGAATAAACCGGACAAAATTATACTTGAGATGTGTTTTGGCAATTTTTTAATTAAAATAGTTTGCAGCTGATGTTTTTATTATCGTATATACTTTTCTTTTAAAACTGTATATCAATTGTGTTAAGATATGCACAATATCAATTCAGTGGTAAGATATCTCTACCAATTGGAGTAGAGGTCACCTGTTCGAACCCCCTTGGCATCACCTGTGGCCCAACTCCTAGTTCTGTTGGGATGGGTTAGGAGCTAGGAGATTAGTCCCACCTTTGGTAGGGATACCTCTAGTATAAAGAGAGAGAGAGAGAGAGAGAGAGAGAGAGAGATAGAGAGTGTTTGCAAATAAGTGATTGATCTGTGCTTTGTTGCCTTGGCCTCTATCTCTGACGGTAATCATTTGTCACAGGAGGAGATGGAGAGAAATCGGAAGGCATCATCAGGTAATTCTGGTACCAAAACTTGTATGATTAATTTGCATCCCTCATTTAAAGGAGTTGCACTGCTGAATGAATAGTGGTGTAACCTCCCTGATATTGAGATCTACATATTGCTTCTGTGAACCATTCTGGACATGTCACATAGATTTACCTTAGGAACATGTCACTTAGATCTCCTGGGGGGCTGATACTCCTCCAGTAAGTGTGTTTTCCAAGAATGTGACCATCATTGAACTTTGCACATATTTTGTTGTGGTTTATCTGATAATTTGCAGTTTAAGTGTCTCAAAAAGGTTGTCCGGCCTGTGGATTACTTGTATATTTGATTTATTCATGTAAACAAATATAATAAAAATGAGTTTGTTCTTGTTAAGTCTTTAGCATGTAGAAGATCCGAGGTCTCACCATAACTGGCCCGTATGAATAATGCTACGTTTTGTTTTGGGGTTTGAAACAAATTGACTTTAGTGTTGTAAATATGTGTCCATTCATCTGCATTCTAAACGTGGTACGCATTGCCGGTTTATGTTATTTATGTTTTGCTTTGATAGGTTTGAAATCAGATGGATCTGGTCGGCGGATGAAAGAAGTCGCTTGTCCTACTTGCACGGTTCATTTGCAGGTTTGAAATCTCTGTAAGTTGGGAATTTTCCAGAATGTCTAAGAATTCGAAGTTGATTGTCTGATTGAACTGTTGCAGGTTCAAGTTCCCAGCTCCGGTTCTGAGACCATAGAATGTGGGGTTTGTCAGCATCCATTCCTTGTAAGTGCCCATTAACGTCAGCTGCTATGGTTGGTGGTCCGCTGTTTTCTCTACGATTTTCTTTTTTCTTTTATTTATTATTCTATCTCTGCTGTTCATAATTGATAATTTGGATGGGATTGTGATTCTCTTTGGTTCATTTTGTATCACAAACTCTTGTTGGATTGACGGCTGTTGATTTTACTTCATTTGCACATGTACATGAAGTTTGAGTGTATGGAAGTTTGGTGTATCTGATAAGGCTCTGTTTATGTAAATATGGCGGTTTGGGCACACATTCTTGGTAATTTGTATTATTTTCATTTATACCTTTGTTTCTATTTAATTTTTGGTAGGTATTTCTATTTTTTTATTTTAAAAATGTAGCACATTTTTAAAATTCAAGAGATATAAATGATTTTTACTTTAAGCGTAAGAGTATAAAAATAATTACTTGTAAAAAAAATTAGATTGAATGATAAATTAATAGTCGCATCCATTAATAAATTGTCACATAAATTTAATTACATATAGTAACAAATTTAATCACGTTAATTAATGAAAGATAAAATTTGACTTGTGTGCGCGGTTGTTACTCATTATTTTATTTAAAATTAGTTATTTTTTTTTGGCTTAAATTAAATTCGGTTCAATTTTGATTATTTTTCATAGCACTAAATTAATTGAAAATTAAATTATATATATATATATATATATAAACAATAAATCTATTAAAAAAACTAAGCTAATAATATGGTCATAAATCTAAACAATAGATTCATATATATTTGAAAAACAAGTTATTAATTTTTATTTAGTTGAAAAATTCAATCAAACCAACTTATTTTGGTTATTTGTGTTTTGTTCTCTACCTCTTATTCGGAGAATTTGATTATTTGTTCAAAAAAGGAATTTTTTTTTAGCAATTTAGTTTTCAATTGGATATAGTTCTAACCAAATAAGTACATGTTAGTTTTTAGGCATTGTCAAATCGTGAATAATCCAATAAGTACTCATGATGTCTGTATAATTAGACAGTGGTTGAATGGTCTTAATGCATAAACTTGTTTTGAGTTATTGAAGCAACTAGAAAAATGTAGAATAATTAGACAGTGGTTGAATGGTCTTAATGCATAAACTTGTTTTGAGTTATTGAAGCAACTAGAAAAATGTAGAAGAGTAGAATTATGGAACAACTTATCAGTGGGAAGTTGCTGGATCTACTAGAAATATCGCTGGAAAAAATAGAATGCACAACATAACAAGGTGTTCCTCGCTGGGTAAAACAAAATGTATGTTCAGGTGGTGACAACCTGATTGGCCCTCTCATCCCAATGAGATACTGATTCAATTTTAAAAATTGATGATTCGAATAGGATTCTAAAAAACTACTATATATTGAATCATTTTTTTAAGGTTTCAACACCTAGAGAACAAGAGTTACATTGCCTATGCTACTTTAAGAAATTCTCGATTCTTCATTTAGCCAAAATTATCAGACATTTGGATTTTTGATTTTCATTAGTGAGGGTTTATCGTTATAATATGAGTAAAGTCCAATATAAGAGATCGAGAGGTTTTCGATTGTATAATTTTACGGTTGTAGTTTTGTAACCCATTTTATATACTAAAAGAAGTTTGTGATATTCCCAATTTAGGTGCTACATTTTAATTTGCATGTTCTTTCACTTTTTGACACTTATTTACTTAGTTTGTTTAATACTATTGTTCACATATTTTTTCAGTACCCTCACATTTTTGTTGTCAATTTACAATTTTTTATTTACCATTAATTTTAAGCTTTTAACAATTTATAATTACTTCATGCAAGTATTATGTCATTATGTCAAGTCACCGTGTTAATGTGATACAACAAATCAATTAAATAAAATTACATGTATACAAAATCATAATCACTTTATAGTTAATTTTTAAATTTTTATTTGTCACTAATATCATTTTACATGCCATTTAATTCAAAATTTAAAAAATTGATCTATCCCGTGATATCAAGATTAAGACACATAACAAAGCTGAGCAATCAATACTTACTTAGGGAGCATTTGAAGGCATAATTTTAACTAATTTTTAATATTTTTTTATTAAAAGTTATTAATTGTAATTTTTATTATATTTGGTGAAAAAAAGTAGTAATTTTTAGTAATTTGTAGCAACTTTTTGCAACTTTTAGATGTTTGGTAAATTTTTTGATAACTTTTAATAATTTTTAGTAATTTTTGACAACTTTTGTATTTGATAAAATTTTTGATAATTTTTGAGTGGAACAATTACTGTAGCAGAGAAAAAAAGTAACAAAAATTAGTATTTTACCAAATACTAATTTTACAACTTTTGACTGATTTATGCACAAAATTGTACTTCCAAACGGGCTCTTACTTGTTTTTTGTTTTTACTAATTTACATAAATAAATTCGTACGAAAGTAACTTGAGACTTTACTTTTAGGTAGACGGTGTTTGGATTTAAAAATAAATTTCTTGCGATCTATTGTGTGAATAAACATTTTATTTTATAATAAAATTTTATTGTATTTCTAACAGTTTTTCTAAATAAATTTTTTAAAATAAATTAAAGAAATACTATACTATTCAATTGACTATTGAGAAGTTTTTCTTTTAATATTTACTACTGCATTGAAATATTTATTCTTAAATTTTGTTGTATGGTTTTTATTTATAAAATATTTTATTTTCAATGACTTTATTTAAATAAAAAATATTAAAATAATAATTTAAAAAATTCGAGTATTTCTTCAATGTAAGGTTTCGTTTTTGTTTGTCCCATCTTAAAAAAAAAAAAAAGGATATGCGATTAAAAGTTAAAAATTAATTGTTTAGTTCTCTTTTATAAAATTTCCTTGAATAAAAAGGCTACTCGAGATGCCTTAAGCACTCTGCTTGTGAGTTTAGGGGAAAAAAAAAAAAAGAAATGAGAACATTAGTTTGGAGACAAGTGAAAAGAAGAGATGATAATATTTTATTTATATTCGCTTTTAAATTTAAAAGAAAAAAAATAATAATTTTTTTCTTTATATGTGAGTTGAAAAAAATAAAAGGAAAAAAAGTGTATATTATTAAAAAAATTATCAATTTATTTAATCTTAAGATATATTTTAATTTATTTCTTTTACTGTTTATTTTATATACAAATATTTTATTTTAAAAGTTTCATTAATTTATTTTTTTCTCTTTCTTCATTTTTATTTTTGTTGGAAGGATGAAATAATTACTTTTTTTTTTCAAAAAAAAAATCACAAACAACTTTTAAAAAATAAATTTTTTAAAATGTTACCAGTTATTTTCCTTTTAACAAAACTCACGCACAAGTAATAATTTTCCTTTTTTTTTTGGGCTCTTTCCTTCCCATTTCACGAGTCCAAACGGACTGAGCTATTGCTTCTTTCTTCTCCTTTTATTTGTTTTATTTATTTATTTATTTTATTTTATCTCAGGTTCAAACATCGAAGTCCTACTTCTGTTATCAATATTGGGTGTGTCTGAAATTGTATAAATTTATAAAAGTTAATGTCTTATACTTTATGTAATAAATAAAAAATTAAAATTTTTAATTCGTATTTATAAAAATTTATAAAATTTTATATTTTTTTATTTTGTGTCAAACGAAACCTTTGCGAGAGTAACAATTCGAGTTATTTTCCAAGGGATTTATACACTTTTTTCAACTCTATAAATAGGGGCCATCTCCTAATCTCATGCTTCGGATTGAGAAGAATTTTAGCTAGTAATTTCTTAAAAACAGGTTAATTATTTTTGTGTTAAAAAAAGTTTGACTTTTTTGAGGTAAATTTTTAATTTTTATTAATATAATATTTTTAATTTTAAAAGTTTAAAATAAAATTAAAATGTAAGAGGGTGTATTTGACCAATCACCGTTAAAGCTAGCGTTTAGCTTCGCTAATGACTACGCGTACCGATGCCAAACGGAGCCTCAGTTAGATCTACCGTTTCGTTCGCGAAGCTAGGGTTAGGGTTCAATTCCAGTCTTGTGCGTTCACCGGAGCCATGTCGTCTACCAGGAAGATCGTTCTGAAGAGTTCCGACGGCGAGACCTTTGAGGTCGACGAGGCCGTAGCGCTGGAATCACAAACGATTAAGCACATGATCGAGGATGATTGTGCCGACAGCGGCATTCCGCTGCCGAATGTGACGAGCAAGATCTTGTCGAAGGTGATCGAGTACTGCAAAAAGCACGTCGAGAATCCCAAGACCGAGGATCGGGCCCCTAGCGTCGAAGATGATATCAAGGCTTTCGATAACGATTTTGTTAACGTGGACCAGGCCACTCTGTTCGATCTCATTCTGGTATAGCGTGCCTTCGTTTCGTTCGTGTTTATGCGTTTTGATTGATTTTATCCGTTGACATTAGTTTGATTCTGGAGCCTAGAATGATTCTTAGGGCTTTTTGTATAATCCTTTGGGTTTTCTGATCAATTGTGTTTTTCTGTGTTTTTTTCTGGCGCGCTAGCATTAGTTTTCTTTGTTCGGTGTTTGGAAGTGATACATGATGCTGTGAATGGGTGAGGTGCAAAATTCTATTTTTCACTTTTTGTAAGTAGGGGGAAATTATTCTGCATTCACACTCATATTTCTCTGAAGAATGGATGGAAGTATAAAAAGGAAAATTTGTTGCATTAATGTTTCAGAAACTAAACTCGGAGTCGATATCCTTTTATTTTGGTAAAAGATGTTTCTAATTTAATTTGGGCCTATGGCTTCGCTGAGTTGAATATGTTTCTACATCTAAAATGGCAGAATGGGTTTTTTGAACATGTGTCAGTGACGATTCTGTATTCCTCTGACTTGTTCTTGGGATACAATGAAAATGTAATTGGTATTATGGATTTTCATAAATGCTTGTTGGTTGATTGGAAATGTCAAGAAGAGATCCTTTTTTTGGGGGGGGGGGGGGAATAACATTTAATGATGTCTTTTTAACTCAAGCACTGGATAAATGTAGCTAATTGTTATGCTAGGTGGTTTTCTCTGTATCTTTATGGTGTAGCTATACTTGTGGGGGCTTGAAAAATTTTCTTAAATTTATTCGAATATTTATAAAGTATGTTTAGTTGATATTACTCTTAAGGATGATTAAATCACATTTATGTATTAAATTAAATGATCAGGGTGAGTAATTCAAATTATTCAGTAGTAGTAGCCCACTAATACAGTGGAAGGTTTTTGAGTATATTTCTTTCATTGTATATTATTCAACATTGGGTGATCTTTGTTATTACATTTTCTAGGATGTTGTAAGAGTTTTGTCTGAATTACATTTCCCTGTAGTTTGGGATTAACTTTCAGCATAAATATTAGTCCATCGTCACCCTAGATCACCATTTTTTTTGGGTTATGTTTTTCTTGGAATTTGTGGTTTATTTAAACAAATAGAAGAGTAGATAAATAATCCAGAACTGATTATTATCTTCCAGCAGCAGACCCTTTTCTTAATCAGAAATTCCCCTGCTTTCTGTTGGATCTTTTGGCCAACTAAAGAAAAATTATACAATGTTGACTGGGTTTGTAGCCTGTTAAGTCGTGGACTCCTCGTGGTATCTGAAGACACTAATGCAAGAATAAAAATTTATTGTTGCATGGTGGTGTTTTGTTTAAACAATATTCTACTATCAATTGACTAGTTTAGTTAATTCATTCGTGCACGAAGAAGCATTTCTACCTGAAGATGTTTCCACAGCCATTCAAAATCACACGTTCATTGTAGAGGTAATGTATATTTTTGTTGCCTATTGATATTGGAAATCTGTAAAACTTCAATGAGCTTTGAAGGTTGAAAGAAAATGTGTGCATGCTTGAAGTTATTCCACTCTTTTGTTTGCCTTCTTGTGCATGGGTCTGTGCATTGGATGGAAGGTCATTAAAGTTAACCGGCATCATCAAGGACATGAACTATCACTTAGATTTGCAGAAACATTTGTGCCTGTGAATTACCTGAATTGGAATTTGGGAGGTCATTAAAATTAACCAGCATCGGAGGACGTGAACCCTGCCTCGTGATATGTTAGCATCTAGATTGCAGAAACTTTTTCTCTGTGAATTATGTACTGGGCCAGATAATTGAATGTTACATTTCTTTCTTCAATTTCTTGTAGGTGAGTATTCACCATTGCCTAGCAAATAGTGCAATTCTATCATTTGGATCTCTTTCATGGAAACTTTGCCACTTATTTTTGGGATGAGGGGCCCTGAAGTTGAATTTTTTAACTTTAGGGGTATGAAGTTGTATTTTAGCCCTTGAATTTATGTGAAAGTCCATCCATTGTTCAAGTTTAAAACATTTTCATCCATTGGATGAACCTCCACATGAATCTAATGGTTGAAATGGAATTTCAGCTCCTAAAGTTGTATTTCAACTTTAACTTTGGGGCCTCTCAATCCATGGTTATGTAAATTCCCCACATGATTTTATTGTCAACTGATTATTTTAAATAATTCTTAGGAGCCCTCTTCTATGCTTATCAACTATCAAGTTAGTCACCGACTGATCTTTGGCATCTTCTGCAAGAATATATTAGCTAGGACATATTGATTTGTCATTTTTAATTCGGGATGATAAAGTCAATAGTTTTACCATCTGAACCATCACTTTCTGTGTGCTGTGACAAAAATAGGCTATCAAAATGTGCTGCATTCATCTCACCCTTCAGAATTCCCTCAGTTGCACAAGTTCTAACCTTGGGCTTTTTGTCTCCCAGGCAGCAAACTATCTGAATATCAAGAGCTTGTTGGATCTGACCTGCCAAACTGTTGCTGACATGATGAAGGGGAAAACTCCTGAAGAAATCCGTAAATTATTCAATATTAAGAATGACTTCACCCCAGAGGAGGAGGAGGAGGTTCGCAGGGAGAATCAGTGGGCCTTTGAATGAAAGAGATCTAAAACGAACTGACTGTTATCTGTATGTTTGGTTTTTAGGCTGGAGCAATTGAGAATGGCTGTTTCTTCTATCACAGTTCATTTTGCAAAACCTTGGTAGTTAGTAAGTTGTAGTCTTGAGTGTTCCTTGGAAACTAATTTACCTCAAATTGCCTTACGTGTTATGGTGTGATGTTTTTTGGACCACTTGTGCTAATATGATATATTTTGCAGCTCTAATCGGGTACTCCCCCCCCCCCCCCCCCCTCTCCTCTTCTTCACTTGTTGATGCTATTGATGAAAGGTCATATGGATACTTTTTGACCTTTTCAGCACAAGGAGGGCCACTTGCTTGGAAAGGCAATTAATCATAATAGGGATGCACAGGTGCTTGATCAATCTAGGGTATGTAGCTGGAAGATGAGTATTTAAATTATTGGGTCCTGTTATCACCAGGGACAGGCTGTTTATAACAACATTGGAAACGCCTTGTAAGATTGATTAGATTGGCTTATTAATTTAGGCTTATTTTTTAACTCCTTAATGTTATTAACGTGGCTAAGCAAAAACACTGCTAGCTACATTTTCCAAAGAGGACCAACAAAGAAAATTTCCTCTGGATTCAATCAATTTATTTCCATTGCCAAGTAGAATGGTGCTAAGTAGAGCTGGCAAACGGTGGGGTTTGGATAGGGTCATAATAGGTTGTAACAACATGATAACCCTTTCACATTGCACGATATGTTAGTACCATGTTAATACTGATGGTATTATGTTACTACTGGTGAGGACATTTGAGTCGTGCCCAAAATTGCGTGGTAGGATCGAGATCCTCTACCACAAAATCAGCTTCGCCCCTGAGGACATTGGAGTCATGCCCAGAATTGCATGGTAGGATCGAGCACAAAATTAATTTTGCCGCTCCCTGAAAATTTTAAATTCAGAATTTTTAAATTTAAAAATTCAGTTCTCATGTTCAAATTTTTTTTAAATAAAATAATGTATGTTTTTTTATTTTATAGTCATCTTTATCCTTCTTATATTGACAAAAATGATCCTAAAACTAAATACATGCACATGAGTTTGTTTTAGAAAATAAGAGTATTTTCTATCTATTTTCGTACAAAGAAAATCATCTGAGTTAAACATTTCATTCCATCAAAACGATAGGTTACACAATCTTATTGCACATCAAAGTATATATATCTATACATATACATCTAATTTAAATGTTAAATCAAATGATTTCTAAAATTACCCCTAATTAAGTCATTTTATAAATTATAAATTTTTAATTACTACATTATTTTACTTTTTAATATTATATGTTTATTTATAATATTTTAGAAATTAAGAGAATTTTTAAGAAGCGTCTTAAATATTTTAGAGTATTGTAAATATTATAAACCAAAATATTTTAGAACTTATGAGAGTTTATAGAAAGTGTGTTGAATATTGTAGAGAATATTAAAAATCTTTATGAGTATTATAAATATTTTAGATATTTTTGTAGATGATTCTAGAGGCAAAATTCTCACCGTTTAATCAAATCAATCCCCACCATCTATTAAGAAAATGAAGGAATATAAATAGGAGTACAGTTTGTTTATTCATATGAATTGTATTTCAACCATTCAAGTTAGTGAATAAACCAAAAAAAAAAAAAAAAATTGTGTTTAAGCCTTACATAAATCAAAAGAATTTTTTTTTGATGTGCAGTAAGATTATGTAACTTATCTTTTTGATGGAATTGCTCAAATATAGTATTTTTAGTTTAGATAATTTAGGTAGGACTTCATAATGGAATTGAGGATAGAATTGAGTAGATTAATATAAATGTAATGTTATAAAATTAATGAGTAGTAACACATAAGTGAATATAATAGAAATTTCAAAAAAATTAGGGAAACTTGATGAAAAAATTTCCAATGCCGGGAATCGAACCTGGGTCTCTTGGGTAAGCCAAATACCCCAATCGCTGGACGACAACGAATATCTCTTTTAAGTAATTTGATGATAATTAAAACAATGCTTTAATCCGGAAAACGTTTCACATGCGCTCATGTTTCAGTGATTGTTACTGTGTATTAAAAATGTAAGTGTGTTGAAATTGTGACAGTGTATTATGGAATAACCAGGCTGAAAATTTTAATTGTAATTGATTTTAATTTTAATAAAATAAATAATATTACTATGTAATTATTGTTTATCAATTATTATTTATTAAAAATAATTTTAATTTAATTAAATATTTGAATAAAATATATCTTTTCAATGTGAAGAAACAAAAGTTGATAAAACATTTTGTTTAGGGCTTAAAAAATGACATAGTGTTTATGAAAGAACTAAAAACAAAGTGAAAATATAATTTTTTCTGTGTTTATGTTTTGGGATTAGATTTTAAAAAAATATATATATTTTTTGCAACAAAAATGATATTTTGTAGAGAGTGGTAAAGGAAAAAAATAATATTTTATAGACGTTGGCAAAATTGAACTAAAATTTTAATTTTTTGTTTTTTTAATTTTGACTACTTTCTTAGACTAAAATTATATATCAGTTGGATTCCAACTTTTGTTTTAGCAGAATTGAAAGAACTTAAAATTGAAGTAGATATTTATATATAATTCTATACAATAATAAATTTATATAAAAATCATAAATTAAAAGTCACGACTTAAATAAACCCTCGCATGGTACGCTAGCGGACCCAATTGGAGGTGGACGGGGATTATGGCCTCCCTCAACTTTAAATTTTCAACAAAACATACATAGTAAATTGAAAAGTTCAAAGTTCCTCCCTCCAAACAAAAAAAAAAAAAAAAAAAAAAATTCTTATTTTGAGAAATTAAATAATTAACACTTTGATTTTAACTATAGAATAATATATTTTGTTCCGTCACTGTCCTTGTAATTGTGCATTTTTCTATTTCATATTATTTATATGATTATTTATTAAAGATCCGTTTGGTTGGAAAAAAAGAAAGACAAAAAGGAAAATACAAACTTTTGTTTATTTTGGTATTTGGCCAACACTATCAAAATTTGCTAAAAAAAGTTCTTCAATTTTTTTTTTTTTTCAAAACAACCAATAACTATCAAAAATTTCTAGAAGTAATTGAAAATTTTTCTAATTTTTTACCAAACAACCAAATGTTTCTAAAACTTTTAATTTTTAACAAATGCTCCAAAACTTTTAGTAAAACTAACTAAAAGTTTCACAAGCAAGGACCAACCTATACTAGACAATAGGTTTATATACAGATATACTATTTTTTCAACTATGATATGGCCAATCAAACCTTTTTACTTTGAATCATTAATAACATATAAAATTTAATTTTTGAATTAGGTCATTAATAAAATATAAAATATGAGACTTGATTCTTAAGTTATGTCATTAATAGTCGAACTTTAGTCAATTGAATAATTTTTAAGTAAGTATGTGAGTAAACTTTATATATTTACTTGATCTTTTAATTTCTTGTGCATTAATTTGTATTGCTTGTTGAAAACTTTCAAATAGACTGCTTGATTTTGATATTATATTTTTAAAATTAAAAAAAATATTTTAATTAAAAAAATTGACTCTTTTATACTAAATTGTTAGTTCCATCTCTATTCACAAGTTTGGTAATACCAAATTCACACTAAAGATAATGTGTGTACAATGTATGAGATAATTACTTTATTTATTTAATAGATGGTTGTCGATAGAAAAAAATAAAAAATATATTAATTAATGCAAACTAATTGAAATATAATTATCACTTCCCAAATTCATGATTTCATAAATGATTTTAATTTACCATATATATATAATTACTCTTTCTTTTTATTTGTTATTTTACAATATTTTTAAAAGAATATCAATTTGTAGTTAGAATATAATTAAAACTTAATTGTTAGTATGAGAAGGAAATCACTCACAATCTTTCATGGAGGAAGTAAATTTTAGTTTATTAGGTTAGCTCAAGGGATTTTTTTTCCTATTTTTTTAGTACTCTTTCTTCCTATTCATAAAATATTTACATATTTTTACTCCACATGAATGAAAGACTATCTATTTTCTTTTATTTATAAAATCAGAGTTATGACATTTAATTTTAGTCAATATGAACTAAACTCATGCACTCTTAGAATGTACCTACTTACATATTAATTCACAATAATTATAAAAGTCATACTAAAAAAACGTCTAAATAATAATTAGGTTGGAAAAGAGTTTAAAAATTAATAAATATAAATTAAATTTAAATATATAATTTTTGTCATAATAATAACTCATTTTTAATTTAAAAATACAAAAAACAACACTTGAATATTAATTAAACTAGAGAATATTTTTTTTTTTAAATTTCAATCGTAAATCTAAGTGGCCTATGCTAACCATCCAGAAGTGTATTTGGGTTATTTTTACCAAGTACAACGTATCATTAATAATTATTTCTATAAAGCCAATGCAAAAATTATTTTAATACGATTAAAAATAATAATATTTTAAACTAAAATTAATTTTACAAAATGAGTTAAAAATTAAAAACATATATATTAGAATTGACAAAAAACTTAATTAGGAACTCGCATGATTTGTAAGATAGATTCCGACCAAAATTTGGTAAATCATAAAATCTTTACCAAATGATTTTTAGTAGTAACGCAAAAATCTATCCTTGATCAATTCTGTTTACTCTGACACAAAAAAAAATTATAAATGTAAAAAAAAAAAAGAAACTAAATAATTATTCTATGAAACTATATATAATTTTATTAAATAAATTTTATAATATATTTACAAGTTATTTCTTTTCATGTAGTTAGTTTATTATTATTATTATTTTGGTTCATTTCACATATTTACTCATTATAATTAAAAAAATAAAATATAAAAAATAATTTTAACATTATAAAAAAAAAAAAGTAAGGGAACATGCATGTGCCCATTTTTGTTGCGGACATCCTTAAAGAGGCAGTCAAGTCGCCATTACACTCTCCTTTCTTTATAGTCTACATAAACAGCCCTATCCTCAGTAGGCGTAGAGGAAGGACTTTTTGTACAAAAGACAAAGCAAATTAAGACGAACAAGCAACAGAACACCCACCCCCCTGTTCCTCCATCTATAGGGATCAAAACATCCCTCTCTTTTTTTCGACAAACTCTTGATTGGATTCTTTCTAAGTCTTAAAATGGGGCTGTCGAGGCTCTATGAAGGGTGCTGTGCTTTTTTGGAGTCTGACCAGGAGCTGCTGCACCTAACTGCAATAACAAATATATTATATATATATATATACATATACAAAAATAGATTAACCAAATAGTGATCATTGATCAAGATACTTATTTCTACAATACCCAAAAAAAAAAAAAAAGGGAAAAAAAAAGCTCTTTCGTGCCAAACAAAGGAAATGGAAAATGAAAGAGGTTGTCTTTTCCTTTCACCAACCTTTTCTAGTTGTCTTCTTATCATTGCATTCTCTTTAGTCAAACGTGCAACTTCTTTTTCCAACTCAGTTCTGTATGCCTGTAGATATTCAGAGATAGAGAGAGAGACAGAGAGGATGTGAATAAACAGGACACACATTCAAACGAACCAATAAATGGAAAAACAAATTGAAAGGGAATAATATGATATATATATATATATATATATATATAATATAGAAAGAGAGAGAGATTCCTGTTTTCTAGCTCTGGAACGGTCAGCTGACTCTCTGTTCTTGATCATGCGCTTGTGTCGCCGATCACTGGGGTTATCGCCATTCTCCCAAGCCCCTTTCTTGCAAGCAGAAGGAAACGAAACAGCACTGCAAGTGACAAAAGAGAGAGCTCCAGTACCATCGGAAGGACTCTGCCATTGTGGGTGCGGCCTCGTTCGAACCGGGCTTCGAAGGTAATGGAACTCTGTTGACACCGGACGCAGGCTCAAGGCGGTGGCCGGAGGCAGTTGCGGAGACCCAAAGATGGTGGCTCCTCCGCCGTATCTGGTAGGGGAGGGTTCATGAGGAGAATCATTAATAACAATATTCCTGGGTGGGACTGGATCTTTGCTGGAAACTGGACCAGACAAGAAGTCTTGAAGGCTCACACCATGGAAGCTGCGATGGCGGGGCGCAGCGGCGGCGCCGTGTAGAGAGGGTAGACTGATGTCTTCCCAAACTTTATCCATTGAATTTTCCGGCTACTGCTGGTTTTTGGGCAGGGAACTTTAGGGATGTAAATGGTGAGTTTAGTACCGTATATATAACAAAATAAATTCCTTTGTTTGTACGGTGTTGCATGCTATGGAACAAAATATATATACATATATATGTACATGTATGAATTTGATAACATTATTTTAAAAAATATTCGTAAGATTACATGGAGAACCCCCCGGAGGACGAAGTCACCCTGGTTTTAGATGCAAAATTATTAAAATATTTTTTATATTTTAAATTAATTAAAAATAAAATATTTTGACTTTACAAAATTAAGATTAATTTAAATTTTTTTAATATAGAAAAATTCACAAAAATCAAATTTAAATATTTTTTGTAAAAATAAAATATTTTTTCACTGTATTATTAAATATTTTTATGCATACTATTAGTAAAATGTAATTTATAACATAGTAAATTTTGTAAATAATAGAATTTAATAATAATTATATATCATGTGTGGGTGTTGTTAAAATAGATAATTCTCAAAATTTTTATAATTCTAAAAAATGTTGGAAACTTCAAAATATTTATAATTCTTTGTAAAATTTTTCTTATCTAGGTGTATAAATTTCTATAAATTCAAATATTTCTATAAATTTCAATAAATTTTTAAAAAATAATTTAAATCACATTTTATTTGAATTTTTTAAGCTCCAAACCGATTTTAAGAATTATCATCAAGAATTATGGGTGAATATGTTAGATGGAACATGAACGTTGCTAACAAGAATTTGACCGAAAATAAATATTTTAAATTAAAAATATTCAATTTGATCTAATATCAAAATAAAAATTTATTGGTTATCATATTTATTATATTTTAAAATATTTAAACACACATGAATTGATATATTTTAAAATATTTAAAATAATAAAGTAATACTTTATGACGTGACGCGACTGCCACCACTAGCAAGAATTATTGTGACAACGATTATCGATCATAAAATATGTTTAGTTAGTAAGAATTTACTTAAAAAATATAATAAAAAATATAAAATTTAATATAAAAATAATATATGATAAAATTTAATTAAAAATTTAATAATAATTAATAAATTTTTAATAAATTTAAACAACCAAACATTCCATAAAAAGACACGAAAATGAACGGACGGAGTAGTAGTACCCTGTGCCTACGCCCCAGGGACTGTATTCTGCACGGGCTATAGTGTCCGGACTCGAAGAGTTGGTAAAAGTCTAAACGTTGCCAGCTCAGCTCATGGTTGCCAATCTTGCCAGGGCTTTAGGATCCGTTTGGAAGTTTAACGAATTAATAAAAAAGTATCAAAAGTTATATTTTATAATTTTTGATACATTTGATAGAGTCACAATTTTTTTTTTATTTTTTTATTTTTTTACAGTAAAAAATTTATCACATACACAAAAAGTTATCACTTTTTTACTTTATTATAGTAAAAAATTTATCCAAACACTTAAAAGTTGTAAAAAAATGTTAAAAATTACACTTTATTCCACCAAACACAAAAAAATGTAACTAAACAAACATACAAAAAACTACCAAAAATTAAGTTTTTTGCTTTTTTTTAACATCCAAACGGCTTCTTAATTGGATTCAAAATAGCTTTTCAGTTTTTTTTAATAATTTTTTGTTTTATATGATTTTTTATTATAATTTAATTTTTTTAAAAATTATAATTTTCAAGTGTGTTAATTATATTGGTAAAAAAGATTAAAAAATTCGTATCAATATAAGTAACAGGTAGAAAAAGTTCTCTTTTTTTTTTTTTTTTCACTTAAACGAATAATTTTTGTACAAACGGATGAGAAATTTTTAAATTTTTTTTATTAATACGTTTAAAAATGACATCTTAAAAAATAAATTTTAATAAAAAAAATTATATAAAAAAAAGTACTAGCCAAAAAATTAGATAGCTTTTTTACCACATGAGTCTTGTCCCATTATTGCACCTGTCTTGTTCTGAATCGTCACGGTACATCTTTTAGGATTTGGGCGGGGACTGTGAGGTCAGACGGCTAGGGTCCATTAGCCTTTTTTTTTATTTAATTATTAATATTTTTTAAATTAAGAAATAAAATAAAATTCAACTCTTAAGAGTATGTGCAGAAAAAAAGGGTAAAAGAACCATTTTAGGTATTTTGCCTAGCAAATATGAAGAAAGTTCTCTGTACCAGACTTTTCAAACCGGCAGTTATTTTACAGGCTGTTACAATAACTCGTTTGTCCTGGAGAGCTACTGTTCACAAGTAATTTAATTCTTTATTATTTTTCCTGCCGAGGTACAGATCAAAATACTGTTGGGTGACTTGAAAAATTAATTTTTAATAAATAATTGGTAAAATACCTAATATTGGTATGGTTTGAAAAATAAAAACTACTAGTTAAACTCAAAATATGTACAATTTACTAGATAATTTGACTATCCATTGGTACACTTGCTCTAAGAATGGGTGGGAAGTCTCATCAAATGTAGAGGTCGTTTGAAATGTAAAGAAAACATCAAAAGTTAATAAAAATAAAATTTTTTAAAATTTAGAGTGTAAAATATTATTTTAAAATGATTATTAAATATTTGTATTTGATTTGACATAAAAATTATTAAAAATTACAAAAGGTGACACGTAATAAAATTTTAGTAAATAATCTTAAAATTTTTTAAAATTTTACGGAAACTTTTTGATTTGTTATAATGATTTGTTCTAATTTTTTAAAAAAATTGTCAAAATCGTTGAAACGCACTATAATGATTTATTATAATAGATTCTGACAAATTTTTTACAAACTTAAATTTCTTTAGAGTTTGAAAAAGTTAAAAATTTTTGAAATTTTTTTAAATTAGTTGGAGCTCCAAATGGCCTTGAAATCAAATCTCATCAAATTCATCACAGGTACATTTAGAGTGACAAAAAGTAAGATAAAATGAGATACGTTGTAATTTATAATTTGTGCGATAAAATAAAAAATGAATTACTTTTAGTGTTTTTTAATATTTTTATCATTTTCAGAGTTTCTTATTACTCTAAACGGATTGCATGTATACCAAAAGGAGCGTTAATAATTTCAAAATATTTTAAATGTTCCATTATCCATTTAAATTTCAATAATAATTTGTAAATATTCATCTTTGAAATATTCAATAAAATTTGGCTCGACTAAGTAATTAAGTACATAAAGCTTCAATTGAAACTTATTTAGAAATCATAGAATGATTAAATTTATCTGATTTATTTTCAGAATATTATGGTGTTGACCCAATATTTAACAGAATCGCCCGCTGTAGTCTGTCATTGTGAGATATTTTATTCTTTTGCAAGGTTAAAAATTAAGAAAAGTATAATATGTCAACTAATTTTTAGTATTTAGAAAATAACTAAAATTTATTGACATGACTTATTTTAACTATTTTCGTATATTATGTCAAAATTTTGAGCTGACAAATCCCGTTAGACTAGAATTAAATAACTCGAATAGTTTTGGTCAAAAATATTATTAAAAAAATGATAAAAATTGATAAAAGTTTACAAAATTTAAAATTTTAAAATAAAAGCATGAAAAATAAGAGTGACAATTTGATAAGAATTTTAAAAAATTATAACTTTTCACTGAGAACTGTAATGAATCAATAGGGTTCTGAATAAAAAAATTAAAAAATAATAGTAATAAATATAATTTTAAAAACTGCTTGAGTAGTTTGTATATTTTTAATAAAATTCACAGATTTTCAATATAATTTACCCATTACGTCATGCGATAATATCTTTCATTATTGTAATTATTATTTTTTTATCTTGTTGCATTATGCCATATAAATTTATACTACTGTATAAAGAAAGAATCAAGACTATGTTTGGAATTCTTAATTTTATACTAAAACTTTTTAAAATAATAAAATAATCCCAATTTATTATTTATTGTATAAGGTAGGGGATAATAATTTTTACTAATTATTACTAATTTTTTTTGCGCTTCAAACACAACCAAAATTTGTTCTCCTTACTCAGTTGTTTTATCAAAATTTGAAGCCCTATATTCAATACCTTGGAGTATTTAAAGGGGTCGTTTGGTTTGCTGAAAATCTCTAAAAAATTTTATAAATCTCTATTAACTTTATATTACATCAATTTTTTCTCTCACTACACATATTACGAATTCTCTTCAAATCACAATTTATTTCAATTTATCTCATTTTTTTTACTCCAAACAACCCCAAAGTGATAAAAATTAGTGTAAATTTATAAAATTTATAATATTGTAACTTATATTATAAATAAAAATTTTAATTAAATAAAAATTTTTATAAATTTTTAAAATTTTATGGGACTCCAAACAAAACTCTCATCACTTGACACAGATAAGGCCGTTTGGACTGTTAAAAAAATCAAAAATTAATAAAAATGAAATTTTTTAAAATTTAGAGTGTAAAAAATTATTTTGAAATGATGATCAGATATTTGTGTTTAATTTTATATATAGTTATTAAAATTATATAAAGTGATATGTGACAAAATTTTAGCAAAAAATTTTAAAAAATTTTAAAAATTTGTGAAGTCTTTTGATACAAATGTTAATCTAACTTTTTCAAAAATCTATTAAAACATGTTAGAACGCATTATAATAATTTATTTAAATAGATTTTTGACATATTTTTTTAAAAAAATTAAAATTTTCTGACGTTTAAAAAAATTAAAATTTTTTAAATTTTGTTGAAAATTTTTGGACTCCTTCTAAGCTCTAAACGGCCCCAAAAAGTAAATTAAAAACTCGAATTGCAGCATGAGTTGCGGGTAACGTCGTCACATGTCTTCCTGTCACAACCCCTGACGACGCATCCTCCGGAGTCATACAGGTGTCTCAAATTTGAACCCCAAGTTGTGTGCTACAAACGGTGGACCACCTCCCAAACCTCGCGATTGATGTTTGAGTGGCGTCTGGGGTGTTAAAAAATAAGAAAATATGTAATTTGGAGTATTTTTTTTTTTTTGTATTTGATGTTTTTAATTTAAATCATGTTTTTGTAAGATAAATAGTGTAATTTTTAGACTTTTGTGATAAAAAGTTAAATAGAGAAACTGTGAGAACGATTTTTTTTGGTCCGTTCTTATGAATTTATATCAGAATTAAGTTAAAAGTTATTGATTTTTTGACTTCTGCGTGAAAAACTCAGAGAGAAAAACTATGAAAACGATTTTTTCTGTCTGTTCTCGTAGATTTATGTTAGATTTATTAAAATTTGTTAAAAAATTATTAAGATCTTTGAAAAATTATTGAGATTTATAAAAAAAATATTAAAGTTAATAAAAATTTGTTGAAAAACATGAATATATATAAAAATTTATAGTGATTTTATGGAATTTCAGGTATATAAAATATGTTAGAAGAATTTTAAAAATTTTTAAATATTTTCTTGTGTTTTTGTTGGTACACATGAACCCGACAGCCTAGCCTGCCCAAACTGAAACACACTACTAGTAGAATAGGAAAATGGAACCAGCACACTCCGTTGGGGAACGGCTTCGTTTGGCTAAGCCCAAATATATATATATACCTATATATTATTTTTTAGATTTCTTATCTTATGTAATTGTTTACTTTTTTTTTATTTTAAAAAGGTCACTCTTAGCCGTGTTGATCACATTTAAAAAAAAAAAAATTGAAAAACTCATCTATCTTAGTTTTGTTGGTCAAAATTAATCAAAATTTATTAATTTTTATTAATTTTTTTATTTTCTTCTAGTCAAATTTTATCATATATCACTTTTTTTAATCAAAATTTTATACTTTTATTATACTTTTTAATTAAACTTTTGCCAACCAAACACTTTAATAAAAGCTACAAAAAATTAAAGAAAAATAATTTTTTTATTACTTTTTTAACCGAGCAAGTTACTTTTATTTGAATGGATGTAAATTTTACTTTTTTTTTTTTTGACAAATATAATTGATACGTTTATATAACTCTATGATGAAATATTTTTTATCAGGCTATGAGATATTTTATATATATATGCCTAAATTAAAATATTCTATATCTTAATTTTTAGTAAACTTTATTTTGATACTTAGATTATTATATATACTCATTGTAAATTTATTTAAAAGTATTTTTTTAACCTTTGTAATATATATCAGAAGATTTAGAATTTATATTTTCTCTCCAACTTTATTTCTTTTTTTTCAACAAAATAATAAAAGAAAACTAAATTTAATAAAAAAAATCATTTAAAACCTAAAGAAATTGGAAAAGAAAAGATTTGTTGACTTCTTGGTTACCAAACAGTTCCGAGAGAGAGTCAAAGGAAAATAAAATCCGCTGGTTCATCATCTCTTCCAAATGGGAAAATTTTTAGGTGCTTCTCGAAGACATGCTTCGTGTCCTTGAGATTGTGACATATCAATGGATCTTATATGGTACAATTTTAATAGCCTAAAGTCATAACTCCTTGAAGACGAAGGTCCCTTCCAATCTTGAGAGCCACCTTGAGTAAGAAAATAACCTTGTTGGTTGGTACTCGGACAGTAGATTGTATTCAAGAAAATAATCTTGTTTGGAGTTAGTAAAAAAAATATAAAATTCTACAAATACGAATTACGAGATTATAAAATTTAAATTATCTACTTACTGCATGAAATACGAGACATTAACTTTTACAATTTTATACAATTCCAAACACACCCAAATATTTGATACAATTGTGTGTGTTGCTATGCTATTAATATGGTGTGATATAATAAATTAATAAAATAAAGACGTTTATGTAAAAAATAGAGGTGAAAATTTTTTATTTTAAAAATTTAAATTTAGCATTCTATTTTAACAGGCTGAGGTATAGCGTATTGGAAGAAAATAAATTAATATAAATAATAAAATTATTCCTTCCCCTAACAACTTTAATCTTTAAGTGGGTTAGTGACTCACCCGTTAACGCCTAAATGATACTAAGGTTGTGTTTGAAAAAGGTTAATTTTTAGCTATTCAGTTTTTTATTTTTTTTTTAAATTACCAAAATAACCTTCTTACTTTTAAACTTTTTTTAAATCATAAAAAGTAAAAATATTAAATTAACAAAAATTAAAAAGTTAACTACTAAAAAGTTAATTTTTTCCATCCCAAAATATAAAAAAAAAACTTTTTAATAGTCAACTAAAAAACAAGTAACTTTTTTATTTCCCAAATGCTACCTTATAGTATGTTTGAGTACCGATAAGGTAGTTCATTGATTTTTTGCTTACTTTCATCTTATTTGAATTTTTTCACTAAAAATTAATTTTTAATTTTTAAGTGTATCAATTGTATTCATAAAAAAATAAAAAAAAATCACATTTGATTTAAAAAAAAAAACTAGAAAACCAATTTTTTTTTTTTTTTGGTAAAACAGATATGAAATTTTTATCATTTCTATAATTATTTTATGAATACAATTAGCACGCATAAAAAATTAAATTTTAATAAAAATCATATAAAAGAGAATTAAATTACCAACAAAATTAAAAACTAATTTTTTTATACCCAAACTAACCCTTTGCCATAAGGTTGCGAGAAGTCACGTGGGGTCAACGGCATGTCATGTCATGTCATATCATGTCACCTTATCTATCTCAGATGGAGTAATGAGCCAAATTCCGGATGAACAGTGAGTAATTTTCAAGTGAAATTACGGAGAGATTGTAAGCCGTACTAAAAATTCCTCTTTTCCAAATAATTTGGTCCTACATGAATCAAAATTTTTAATTTTGTTTACAAAAGATAATAAAATTTGCTTAAATTGAATCTTTCTTCGATGTATGAAAAAGTATTAACAGTTTTAGTGTGAGTTTGGAGTAATAAAAAATGAGATAAAATAAAATAAGTTATTGATTCGTAATCGGTATAGTGAAATGAAAGGCCAATAATAAATCCACAAATAAAAAAAGTGGCATGCCAACAAGATCGAGGGTTTTTGTTTCTCTCTTATTTTGTCAAATCCTCGTCTTAAGATGAAAGTAACATATATTTTGCTTTTTGATATCTCTGTTAAAAAAAAAAAAAAAAAAAAAAACAAACAAATAAGTTACAAACTATAACATACATATTTATTGTCGCAATCTTGAGTTGGAATCCATGCTTCTTTTACTGATCGAAGAATACAAATTTTAAAATCTTGGAAGGGTTTAAAAGATTCAGAGAGAAAAAATCCTAGAAAAAAAAATTAAAAAATAAATGTGAGTTCAAGTTTACACAAAAGAGAGAACTCAAAAGTTGTTAAGGTGAGAACGGCAGGATTCCAGGGGGTTACAGTAGGAAAATCTACTGCAAGGGCTGCAATGGATAAATCAACGGCCAAGATATGATTACATTAAAATAAGATGTGTCTTTCATATTTTTCATTAATTACGTTCCAATCAAATTTTGTTTTACTTTTATTTTTATTTTGAATTTAATTTTATTATAATAAATTAAGACCATTAAATTTAATGCAATCACATCTTGACCGTTGATTTACCTACTGTAGCCCCTGCAGTGGATTTTCTCGTTGCACCTCCTGGAACTCTGAACGGAAGTATGTTGAGAGAGAGGAAATTGGAGTAGTTTATGTAGAAAAGAGAACCCAGAAGTTTGTCAGGTGATAGGCGAGAGTGTGCAGAGAGAGAGATGGGAAATGGGAGAACAAAATAACGGTTGAGTTTTTTTTTTTTTTATTTTATTTTGACTCGCTTTTAATTGAAGTTTTTATTATTATTAATTTTTTTTTTTTGGTTGGAGTGTGTAGAGAGAGAGGAAGTTAGAGAAGAAAATGACTTTTGAGTTTCTTTTTTTATTTTTAATTTTTTTTGACTCACTTTTAATGCAAGATTTTATTATTATTGATTTTGTTTAAAAAATAAAAATAAAATTCTATTAAAAAAAAAAAGAAAAGGTGAATAGAAAACAATGAGGCATATCATATAAAATGAGGGTGAAGGAGAGTAGGAGAGAAAAACTACATGATTTTAGTATTATAGTATAGATATATATATATAAAGATACTTAAAATGAGCATAGCCAAATTCTCACCTACAACATATATATATGTATATATATATATATTTATACTACTCAGTGGTGGAGATAGAAAAGATATTAGATGGATACAAATATGAACCTAAAAATTTTGGTACAATTTGTTAATGCCTATCTAACAAATAAATAAACCTATTAAAAAAAAGCTCAAATTAGAATAAATGATAAAAAAAAATGTATCTAAAAAAATAATAAGGTCTATAAAAACAATTTGAAGATGGATATATGATAAATGATAAAAAAAATCTTGAGATTGGATAAAAAAACAAATAATAAAAAAGTCAATTTAAAAAAATTATAATAGGTAATGTTATACAACCTCTTATTTACTTTTAATAAAATATTATATATCTTAAGAGATAATTTTAAATATTTTTTATTTAATAGGTGATTGTTTAGTATGCTGGAGTTGGATGGGATTAAAAGAAAAAAAGATATACGTTATGTTTTTTTGCAGTTGTATTTTTGGATCACTATTTTGAAAATTGGATGACCAAGTTGTTTATTTATTTATTTTTTTATATCTATTTATTTGATATGTGGATTAATGACTATTAGTATTTTTTAATATTAATATATATTTTGATTGTTTTGAAAAAATATATTTTTTTAATGTCAATAATTTAAAAAAATTACATTGCTCGGGTATTGCACAAGTTATTGCTAGTGCATATATGGATACTGCACGAGTTACTGCTAGTGTATATATATATATATATATATATACAAATAAGGTAAAAATATAGAATTTTGGATAAAAGAAAGAAAGAATAGTACGCGTTTGGAGGGTTAAAAAATTAGTATAAATTATTAAAAATTATAATTATTAAAAATTATAATCTCGCGCTTCATGTGTTAAAAGATTGATATTTTATAAAAATTTAAGGATTTTTAGTATTTTATTTAATTCTAAACAAAGTCGATAAAAAACTAAATCAAAAATAGATCGCATTTAAAATTTTAAAATTCATTTTTATTATTAAACATCTAATTTTAATTCAACGACTTAAATTTTGTTTAGTTATAAAATCAAAAAGTTAAATTTTTGAATTTTTACGTAGATCGCAAAATATACTGCCAAAATTACAAGCATACCCTCATAAGTACCCTTAGCTTTTGTGCATAATAAAAATAATATAGACTTTTAAATACAAAAAAAAAACCCCCAAAAAATTGATTTTTTTAAACTAGCTTTTAGCTTTCCAAACAAACCCTTACAATTCAATATCACATTAGTTGAATAAAAAGTGATTAGCCTACCAAGTCCGCTGAAGAATCATAACATATAGTCGAAGGCCTAGTGGCAACGCCCAACGGTATCTCCCACCCCCTATACTTGATTAAGTGAACATACGTTGGCCCGGTGGTAACGATGTGGATCAAAGGGGGTTGGGTGGTACAGCTGGCAACTCCCATCTATATCACACCAGAACAAGCAGAGGTCATGA
This sequence comes from Vitellaria paradoxa, assembly GCA_019916065.1. Taxonomy (NCBI): domain Eukaryota; kingdom Viridiplantae; phylum Streptophyta; class Magnoliopsida; order Ericales; family Sapotaceae; genus Vitellaria; species Vitellaria paradoxa. Next base: position 6,250,688 of record CM034233.1, on the reverse strand, counting down.
TACCATACCATAGACCACACTTTATAGGAACAAAAGCTATAACACCCAAATTTATCAAGTCCCAACCACGTTAGCGGAATAGGAAAATAAAGTTTAGCCACGTCATAAACTGTTAACTATACAACCAACGACCCCCTCATTCCTTTGTCCAAAGACAATTGTAATCCTTTTCATCATTTCTTATCTTCCTCGAGGTGCATGTACATTTAAACTTCCTTCCAAGGCTCCAATCAAGGGGAAAAAAACCAATAATCACTGTTTCCTAAATCCTTCATTGCTCCCCCCCCCCCGGGGGGGGGGGGGGTCCTTTTGAATCTGGTAACCATCTATTTGACTGTCACGGCCTTCATTGAATCCACAAGAACTTTTCACAGCATGAAATTGTCACATCTGGCTTGAAAAAAGCTTCTCTCAATTAAAACACTCCATTCCTCGGATAGCCAGACTTCTGCACGGAAGAATCTGCCTTGCCCGTCATACCACTTTGTTAGAAGTTGCTTCATCCAACGCAACCTTCTGGAAAGAAGAAGTCAGCGTATCATAAGTCGATCCAACTGGGGACTGTGATCTCGAGTCACTGGTGAACCAACCAGATGTCGGTATCCATTTCCTCCATTCATCACGCCTTCTGACCTTGTCACCCTGGCAACACATGGAACAGAGTAAGCCCAACTTGATTTCAATTAGTAGCCTTGATCCATTACTAGAAGGCATAACATATGTCTAATAACACAATAAAATAAACACAGCCTTTCAAATAATGTTAGTTGCTACTTGCTGATATATCTTACGAAGTGCTTATTGAACATATCACTGGACTTGGAGAGAGATTTGCATCACAGATCTCTATGCTACAAGATAAATGAATATAACCTAGTGATATTAGTTGATATTAGTTAATACGTAACCTGCACTTCCACAACCATTGAAGCTCTCAAGGAATCCAATATCAACTGGAAGTGGTTTGTCAACTGCTGAACCTGCAAAATCATAGCCATAGAGCAAACTTGATCCATTGATGAACATCATGAGTAGTAAAGATGAAAACTGACAGCAGAACTAGTACAATAATATGCTAACACACAAAATAAAGTACAATGCTGATCTTTCATCTCAAAGGTTGCAGCATCATGGCAGATGGGTCAATAATCAAGCTCCTGCATGAATTGAGTCAGCATTCTAACCATATTCTATTGGAGAAATGATGTGTCATCTTATAAGCAGTCATTGGCTCTTACCAGATGAGAGGTATATCTACATTGATTAGTGAGTTATGGGATACCCTCTTTTGCTTTGTTCTACTTTTTTGTTTTCTTCTGTTTTTTTATTTATTATTTATTTTTTGGGTTAAGTGATCTACCATGTACATACTTGACAAGAAGAAAAAGGAATTCCCCCCTCCCCCCCCTGGGGGGGGAGAGATTTTCTGCACGTACTCCAACTTTATGCACCCAATTCTCCCCTCTCAAATTTCCTTTTTTTTTTTTTTTGGTAGGAATGGGTTATACATATCATCACAGTACCATCCAATTCTTTCCATAACGTATATTACTATTTTCCTTCAAAAGAAAAATTAGAAGTTCTTTCAAGGATTTGAACAGAACACTGCTATAATAATCTTCACATACTTCAGAAAGGTTACTGGAAATCTCTTAAATTACATGATTCAAGATGAATTAATTTCACAGATGGCTATAAGAAAATGGAAACAAACAGGCTGTAGGTTTGGCATGGGTCCCCCTTCCCTCTCTCTCCCCATGCTGCCAAAGCAAAATCCACCCCCAGCCATGACACAGTCCATCCCAACCTCGACACTGGTTAACAAAGCCACACCCACCCTCAACCTGGCCCGCCAACCCAATAGCACAGGAGATACCAGCAAAAAGAAATCCATGAAAATATAAACATAATAATAAAATAAAATTAATGAATTTGTTCATATTACCAAAACATGTACAAGAATCTAAGACTGTAGTTTCAAAAACATCAAGAAAAAAAAAAAAACAAAACTATATAGTCAAGAAAAGACCCATGGGACGATTACAGCAAAAAGATGACTTGATGCCACTAGAGGCGGCAAGAATGTTATAACATGTGAGAAAAAGAGAGGGTTGTGCTTGAGAGAGACACCGGTATAAATTGTGCTAGAGGTATGCCTGATATTGGTGAAGAAATGATTGTCACTGATTACATCTGGGTATTATCATTTGGAGTCTACTTTTAACAATCAAGAGACCCTTGCTCAAGCCGTGTGTTGGACAAGTATGATCGAAGTTCCTTTTTTTTTTTTAAATCAAATTATATTGTATTAGTCAAAAATGAAGAAGTATAATAAGTTAAAAAAAAATACTTCGATCATACTTGTGTCAATAGACAAAAACAAAAGAAAACATACATATATCTATAGCATAATGGCAGCAACAATTTTTTTTCTCCTTGGGAAAAAATAAGTCAATGCCACTATGGGTTTAAGACCCAAAGTAGTTATCAGGTGGTATTTAGGGGTTAACATTCCACACCTAATTGTAATGTTCTAAACAAAACCTTTGGTAGTAATGCTTAAAAGAAGAAATAATTTGATGGATAAAGACAATTGGTGCCATTCTCCTTTTTCTCATGCATGCTGATGTTACATTACTGTGTTTCAAATTACCAAAAACCTAAAACAAAATTTAGAAGGGGTGAAAGGAAAAAAATCCAAAATATTTCAAAATTCTCAAGTGAAAAAAGGAAAAAAATATTTAGAACTCAAAGAAAAAAAGAAAAACAAATCAGTAAAAACCCTCTCTTCCCCTAAATAGTAAAGGAAGCCTTACTCTTTACCTTTTAAAAAAAAAACAAAAAACAAAAAAAAAACAAAAGCTTAATACATACCATTTTTTTCATTCTCAATCTATCTCCATTTTTGTCATTTTCTTACAATATATATATATATATATTTCATTGAAAGAAAAAAATAAAAATGAAATAAGCAAAAAGATCAATGATACAAAATGTGAAAATTTTAATTTATGTTACTTTGTAAACATATGATAGTAAAAATCAAAATAATTAAGAAACTAGAAATAGAACTTTTTTTGTGAAAGTTAAATTGCTATCTACATTTAAAATAGAACCTTTTGCTATGAGCTAATGAATTAATTTTAATATTGTTTATTGAAAACATAATCCTTTGCCACGGGTTTAATTGTTATATAATATTTCATGCATATTATGAATTAAATTTAATTTTTTTACCAATATAAAACAATTATGAACCAGGGGTCAACAGTAGTTATATGCAGTAAAGATGTTATTCTCCTAAATATAAAAGATTGAGTAAAGAAACAGGTGATTTTCGCTAGGGATACCAATAATTCGTATAAAAATACAAAAATGACGTAAAGAAAACTATATCTGAAAGTGCAGTAAAAGGTAGCAAGATGATTGTGTGCATTAAATACGAAAGGGAGAGTTTATACATTTAAGATAAGAAAGGAACATATGAAAGAAGAGAAGAGAGAGGTTAGTTTTTACATAGGAAACGGAAAAAAAATAAAATAAAAAAATTTAACTGTGCAATACTGCCAAAAATATACACCTTTCTTGATGATAAATCATATGAACTTGCAAAATAACACAAAGCAAAATGTGTTTGAAAGCGTAATAAATGGTATTTTTGACTTTTTGCTAGAAGGATGTACGAATTAAATATGAAAGACAAAGACTCTACATTTAAGATGAGAGACATTTTTGCGTGTGATAGAGAGAGATGGAAGTGTGACAAGAGAGAGTATATTATATAATTATAAGATATTTATTATATATAAGATGAGATGAGAAAGAAAAATTAAGGAGTGTACGTACGAGTAGATTTTTTAGAGAGAGGGGCAAGAGGCGGTAGAGTGGGGAGGTGTGGCTTGAAAGAGTGGTGCAAAAAAAAGGAACAAAAAAAATTGGAAAGGATGCCATGTCAGCAACAGGACACATTCTGCTTTAATATATATAGATATAGTATATATATGATAACATGGGCTCTATTAGTTTTCCACAGGCGCCATCACAATCCTACAAGCCCTCGCTAATTCTACTCACTTTAGCCGGCCAAAGTCTTCATTGCGAGGTGAAAACTTGAAAGCACAAAAAGAAAATTTTTGGAAAACTCCACAATTGTTTATGCATCATTAATACTTCAACAAGGTACATGACATTTTCTAACATTTGATCAAAATGTGTAAAATAATTTAACCAATATCCACAATATATCACGATAAATGCACCAAGCAATTAAAAGTGGACAATAAAAATTGTGGGTTAAGAGCACTTTCAAGAGTTAACAAATAATTATGTATATTCTGTATACTAGATGTATCACCCAAACTTCTAAGGGACTAATCCCTTAAAGCTCCTGACGTACCCCACCAAAATTAGGAGTCATGTACTGCTGATGGGTTCAAACTAATAACTTCTATTTTAATTGATAGAGATCTAATAAGCAGCACATCATTCTTTTCACAAATTTTAAGGAGCAAACCCGCTCTATCATTATGCTTTCCCATACTTCATTAGTTATGAATGCGCTCAACTAGAATTTTATATAATCTTGATTAATTGTTCAAGCTTGACAGCGACCGAAAATTTTTGCTACAAGGTTGAATTTTTTGAAGAACCATTTCATTTAGCCAAATAAAGCTTAAAGATTACTTAACTTCATCGGAGTTCAATGATTTCAAGACTAAGATACTTCATCTTTAAAATATACACAATATATTAAAAGAAATATAAGCAATAGCAATAGTAAAATAGCAAATACTAATTAAAAAGTACATGCAACGTCAATCGATTTTTGGAAGATAGATAATAAATTAGTCCTCAAACGTGTACTTCACAAATAAAGAACTACAAGCATGACAACTCAAATTTCAAGAGAGAGAAGAAATTTGATAAGCCAACCACAAACTACTTACTCGTGGAAAACTAGCAATTAAAGCAATGGGAACCCAACCCTCATCATCCATGTTAGACCTTAAATAATCGTCTTTTACCAAATTAGCATCACTGCAGCAAGCAGGCAGATAAATAAGAAAAAAAACATAAAGATATTATGACGCAAAGGCAGAACATCCAAAAAAAGTTAAACTACCTGAAGTAATAGTCTATCTGATTGACTATCAGAGTAGGCAAAGTAGGATCAAGAAGAGGTAAAAACATAGCCGGCGGTGGTGGTCCATGAGGAATGAATGGCACCCCCCTGAAGGATTCTGGAGGCAGTGTTGGAACATACAAATACTGAGATGTCATATCTGAAGCAAGTTGAGGTGTTAGTCCCAAGTTCAAGCCAATAAATATTTATGCATGCAAATAAACTTACCAAACCCCATGGGACTTCCAAAGGGTCTCACAGTCTGGGGTGTAATGAAGGGAGTAGAACCAGGTGTTGTTGGTCTTACGAAACCACCGGGCAGAGCCATCTGCTGAGCATCTCTAGAATTAGAACTTCGTGAAGCATTCCAATCACGGTCTTGATAACGCCTGCTTCCGTGACTACTGTGATGTGGTCCATCTCCTCGGAGACGGTATCCAAAGTTGCCCCTCCGAGAAGAATTCCGCGGAAAAGGCTGATCAGTCAATTGATGGGATTGAGAGACAAATCCTGCAAGTGGTCTTCCCTCCCAAGTATTGCCCTTATAAGGAGGTTCTCGGAAAGAAGCATCAGGCATTACAGGTACAACTGTACCATAAGGCATTTCAAATAGGGGAAACGGTGGCGGCAATGGTGGTGGAGGTGGAGGTGGTGGTGGCGGATGGCGACTAAAGCCACTCTGCCCAGACCCTCCCCTAGCACCCCCACCACGCTTCGATGGTCTTTGTCGAACTGGCAATGTATGGTTAGGAGTTAATTTAGAGTTTGGATGAGTAGTTGTATTTTTTTGGTTATGGGGGGAATTTGAGATTACAGGTACCTAAAAGAAACAGATATACACATTATCACGCATGTATACAGAAAAACAAAAATCACTCTTTCCGTCTTAAAAATCAAAATTCACACTCCTACACATATAAAAGATGTGTAAGCGTATACATATATATATATAAACAGAAAGTTTTCTGAAACGTGAACCTGAGAAGGGGCGGAGACAGATGCGTCAGAGATAGATTTTGAAGAATCGGTTGTTGATTTAGGCGGAGCCCTTGTAGACTTGGAGAGGGCGGGCCAGGAAACAGCATCACCGATCACAGGACCGACCTCAACGACGCCGTTTGAGGGTGTGTTCCAAGCCGGCTTCTTGGGATGATCGACATTGATGTTATTGCCATCGGAGTTCTCCGGTTGACTCCCCCTCGAGTCGGAGCAGTCGAAAAAAGTAGATTCCCCCGCCGTAACAACAGGAGCCGGTGGCGACGATGACGACGAGGAGGGAGAGCGAGGAGCGCCTGAGATTGCTTCAGGTTCGCCTCTAACGACATGAGCCCATAGCGACGGCAGGCTGGTCTGATGGAACTGATGATTGTTGTTGCCGTCGCCGGAAAGTTCAGCCGTCATTGATGCGAAAATTAGGGTTAACAATCAGAACCGATGTTTGAGAACAAATAAAGGAATCAGTCGATCTAGACGATCAACGATGACGATCGAAGGTGGGAGACAAAAAATTAGGGCATATTTTGGGAGCGATCAGCCGAATCGATCATCTCTTCTCTTTTACGTTTTTGTTCGTTTGGAAGAAGAGTGACTGCGGTGCCACCTGTATCCGTATGAGTGTCAATTTACATCACTACCCTCGCTCCTTTGTTTATTTTCCTCGTCGTGCCCCTCATTCTCCGCAGGCACCAGCCAAACCCTAAGTAGGAAGTCCGTAATGCAAGGAAAATAAAATATATAAAATATGTATACTAGTTATAATTTGTGCTTACGATATTCTGAATAAAATTAGTATTAAATTTTTTATATAATTAAAATTTTAAATAAAAAATTTGAATCAAAAAAATTATAATAATTCATGCGTTTTAATTTTTTTTAAAACTGTAAACCCTAATAGTTATTATATGTATTTTAGTTTCTCTTTTTTCAATTAAATTTTAATAAGCACTATAAAAGAAAAAAAATAAATTATGATATTTTAATTTGGAATATCTAATTTTCTAAAAATCATAATTTGATGAAATTTAAAATATTCAAACTGTTTTGTGAGATAGATGGCAATAAAGTTCATTAAAATAAGAATTGAATAACCCTGAGGGGTACCTCAGCTAGTAAGACCTTGAGTTTGCTTCTTAATGGTCACTAGTTCGTCTCCTCAGGACCAGTGGAGGTTTATCCTGTCATTAATTTCAGGACCCTAGAATTAGTTGAAGTGCGTACAAGCTAACCCGGACACCTTGAGATATTAAAAAAAAAAAGAATTGAATGGAAAGTTAAAAATATAAAAAGAATCTCAATCGTTGAATAAAAAATTTATTTTTAATCATTAGATCTTAGTTTATAAGAGATATTTTAAAAAATTATCTCGTTTTATTATATAGATATATTATATATTAAGAAAATATATATTTATGAGAGATATTTTAAAAAATCATCTCGTTTTATTATATAGATATATTATATATTAAGAAAATATATATAATTCTTAGCCTTTATTTAGCATGTAACACGTAAGAATAACAAAATTAATGTTCAGAAATGATGCTTCCAAGTTCCAAATATATTACTTATCCCCCCTCAAAAAGAAAAAGTTCCAAATATATTAAATTTATAGTTTTATTTTCTTTCTAAATTTTAAATATTAGAACGAATTAATGGTAATGATGCTTCCCCTTTTTACGCTCATTGTGTCCATTATATAGCTATAACATGATTCATTATTTTTAATTAATTACTACTATTTTCTCAGTGTAAAATTAAGTATCATTCAAGCATTGCGTGAAAATTATTATTAAAAATAAGGTATATTTACAAACATTTTCATAGATTTTTTAGTCATAATAATGCAAGTGTTAAAAAAATATAAGTATTCTTTTAAATTATTTTGGAGGCCATGTAAAAAAGTGAGATAAAAGTTATTATAAAAAATGGTAAAAATAATGCATCATTATATCATCTATTTCAAGTTTTTTTTTTTACTAAAATTGCCCTATAAAATTTTAAAAAATTTTCATTAGGTTCTTTTAAATTAAAAAATTTGCTAAATTAATATTATTAATTATTTAGTAAATTACACACTGCCTTTATCTATTGATTAATTAATATTATTAAAGCCTTTATTAAAAATATCATAATATATGATTAGTAAATGTTGTTATTATCATTATTATTATTATTCAATCTTATTGTAAAATATTATTTAATTATTGAAATTAAAATTATGTATTTACACTTTATACCAATGCAATGTTTTCAAAAAGGGCAGTTAATTCTTTTTGATATGTAATTATTAAGTTTTATTTATTTGTTTATCATATATTTGTATAAGTTTCTTTTTTTTTTTTTTTTGATAAGTAATATTTTTATAAGTTTTCTTTTTTAGCTTTTCTATTTTCATGAAAAATTCAGAATTTTAATTTCTTATAAAGATTGAAGGGACTATGTTCGAATCTGATTTGGTTCTCTTCCAAATAAAAAGAAAAGTAACCAATCCTAAGAGCTCGTTTAGTAAATTAAAAAAAAATAAAACTTTTTGTAACTTTTATTCTAATGTTACATATCGCTTTTTTTTAAAAAATTAATATTTATTAAAAACTTATAAAAATTAAAAAAAAGAAAGTTAACAAAATGTAACTTATCTAATCATCTTATCGCTTAATCAGTTTGAATGAATGACTTATGAGAGTTTGAGATATACTATAACAATATTTAATTCTGATTTATGATTAAAGATAAAATATATCTGAATGTGATTTAGATATTTAATGTATTAAAATTATGTATTTATATAATAATATTTTAACAATTATATATTTTTTTACATAGAATACTTTTTTAATTATGTGATTTCAACCTTTTTATTTTATAATTAAAATATAAAATTATATCACACATCTCATGTGAAAAATATGACCCCTCGTCAGTCGATTCACATGTAAACCCAAAAGTGAAATAAATGGTAGGGGATGAATATTACTTGCCTTTATGCCCAACACAATGTGTTTGGTTGAAAGGAAAATATTTTACTTCCCAAACTCATGTGTGGGTGCGCATGGAAAATGCATACAAAATAATAATAATGATTTTGTATTTATTTGTTTATTTTTATTTTCTATATATAACAATGTAGTATAGAAATAAAGCTCGTCCAATTATAAAAATGCCAAACACGAACCTTCTAACTGGCTTCCTTAATTAATTAAAAGTCAGAATCATCATTGGGTCAATAATTTCAAAGTTTAAGGTGTTTATCATTTTATTCTGTTTCTAAATCTGATTTAGATAAGTTTATAGTTAGATAATTTGTTATATATCATAATTAATTAATTCATATTGTTAGCAAATAATATGTATATCTGAAATTCTCAGCCATTAAGTTCACATTTAAATAATTCAGAAAAATGTTTGATAAATAGAAACCATAATAACGAAATTTTAGGTTCTCACACAATAAATTTAAATAAGTTTACCTTTGGATAATTAAAAAAGGATTTAACTTCGAGAGATTCACTCCCTAGGCCAAACCCCTAGAGAGTGAATCTCTTTTGGTTTGTGCCACACATACCGGCCCCTCAACATGTATAGCGGTAAATCGCGAACTCGCGTAGCGGCGGGGAGTCGGACCCACATCCAAGAACTGGATACGGTTCGTCCAGCCAAGGAGGCCCGTCCTACCAACCTTTACTACGCTTTGCGCCCGGGAGGCTGGCCTCAAGTTTTGCTAGAGAGGAGACTTGAACTTGAGACCTTGAGGTGGTAAGCCCCTAAGTCCCAATCCAAGACCTACCTTTGGATAATTAGATGAGTATAAACTGCATAAATTATCGCATACGGTTTTAGGGTAAGATAGAGGCCATTATGACTTTGTATTTCCATGATTAGTTTCTTTTGTACAGTATTTAGATGGCTCGTTTGGAGGTCTATAATTTTTTTTTATTTGGAAGGTAGAGTTCTGTAGAACTGTGCAACACTCTATAAATTTTCATAAAATAATTTTATAAAATTGTACAAAACTCTATAAATTTTTATAAAATTCAAAATTTTTACTCATTTGTACAAATTATGAAAGTACAATTTTTATAAATTTATATTAATTTTTATAATCTCAAACAACAGAAAAAAAAAAAATCCATGATTAAGTGGAAAGGGACATGAGAACACTGAGCAGATACCCTGTAAAAGGGGACATAAACCATGTTTGAAGGGGTTCCAAAACCATAACACTCCTAGCAAGATACCATTAAGTTTGAAGTTTATGCTATCAATCTATATCATTTCCAGAATTTTAAGAAATTTAATTTTTAGCGATGCTTAGTTTAGAGAAGTTTTTAGAGTAGTTTAATGTTGATCAGCCTCTTCATCTTCGCAACTTCTTTGTAACCGCCGGAAGCCCATCAATTCCCATCACTAAAGTTGCTTGTTTTATCTTTGATTTTAATGGTGGTTTTGATAATTTGTGTTCATTTTATTTTATTTTATTTTATTTTTGGATAGGTAAGCTGGGGAGGGGGAGGGCTCCGGGTTCGAACCAGAGTGGTGAGTAGATAAAGAATGGAGCTCAACCACTAAGCTAAGTGTTCTCCTCAATTTGTGTTTATATTTAGCAAGTGTTTGGTTTACTTCAAAATATCAAAAAAATTAATTTTTATTAAGTTTTTTTTATTTTTTATAGTTAAATTTTGTTTCATGTTATATTATATTAATTATTTATTTATTTTTTACCATTCAAACACTATTTTAATAAACCAGTACTCGCGTTGACCCGTGTAATGTGTGGAATTATATAATAATTTTTTATTGACAAAAATAAACTTTTAAATATATTATAATTATTTTAAAAAGTTGTATAATTTCCAATGATAGTTATTGAATTATTTTTTTATATTTATATTTTTTATTTATGTCAAGTTTAGTAAGTAGAAAGAATTGATTAAAATCACGTTTTTATATGAATATTAAAAATTATATTTTATCAAATCTCAAATTGACTCAATTATAAAAACTCAATTTGACTCTAGAATATATATTAAATCTCACACAAACTTAATCGAGCTAATCTTTTCGTCATATTTTTAATATACACTTCTATTTCTTTAATTATTAACTTAATTAAAAATATTATTAAAATAACATTTCAACCTAATTATTAACATGACAATTTTATAAAAACTATTACTCCTAAACCTAATTAATATCCAGGTATTTTTATTAATATCAACATTTAGGCACTTACCAAAAAATAAAAAAATTAACATTTACGGCATTTTCTTGTACTTTTAAATTTAAAAATTATTAATTTTTAAAATTTAATTAATATTCGCTAATTTCTAATCATTTTCCTAAATTAATATTTAGATATAAATTTTACAACTATAACAAAATAATAAGCAAATGGGTCTAACTATAACGGAGCAATAAACGAATAGGTCTAACTATAATGGAGCAATAAGCAAATAGATCTATTTTATAAATTCGTGAGTTTTCACATTAATTAAAGTTATTTGTCATAATTCTAGTGGTTTTATATATAAAAGAAAAAGTAAAATTTTATTTATTTATAAAAAAAATTAATTTTTTGTGAATGAATGAGAATAGAGTATTTAAAAATGAAGAGTATTAAAACACATAAGATTATGATGAAAGAAAAAAAGAGAGAGAAAAGTTTATTTTAATAATAGATATAGATATAGATATAGATCTAGATATAGATAGATAGATTGGAAATTTTAAAAGTCCTTTCTAGTAAACGGCATTAAATTCATGGTTGTCTTAAGCCCTGTCTGGGGAATTTGAAAATTGCCTTTCCAGTAAAAGGCATTGAATTCATGGTCGTCTTAAGGCCGGTCTTCGGAATTTAAAAAAATCCTTTATTGTAAAAGGCATTAATTCAAAGTTGTCGTTAAGGCCCGTACAAGAAATGTCACAAATTTTTAATTTTTTTTTTTAACTTTTCTCTAATAATTATTAATCAGGTAAAAAAGCCATCACAAAAAATATTTATTTTTTTAATTTTTATTTAATTTTAATAAATTTTTATCAAACATATAAAAGTGATACGTAATAACTTTTAATCAAAATTTAGTAAAAATTGGTACACCAAATAGATCGTTAGTTATCATACTCACATATATACATTTTACTCAAAGATTACTAATTTCCTTCAATCAAAATTTATCACGTATTATTTTACAATAACTTTTGATCATTTTTCAAAAATTTCAAAACTCCACACATTACCTAAATAAAATTTTACTTAGTGAAAGTAAACTATCATATATTGTAATATTATTAACATAAATTTCAATAATATTGATCAAAAAATAAATAAAAGCATGAGGGTATTTTTCTCATGTAATTAATAAGATCAAGTTACTTTGAAATTCTTCTTAAAGATAAGTTATCGAATTTTTAAATTTCTAAAGAAAGATTACTGGTTCAAAGAGAACTGAAATTGATAATATATAAATTGTATCTTAACTTTTTTATATGAGAACTACCACTTCTTTTTGTTACCTATCATATGATGTTTGAAAATTAACCACAATGGAGAATAGTTTGAAAATAGTAATAATTGGGGAAATTGCTTTAACTCTATCATCATTGTGATCATAAATTTAATTTTTAATTTTCTATATTCGTTTTAATTGGCATAAATTAAATTTAAATTCACTCATTTTACAGTATGTTGTCATAATGATCCAACTAGGGATTTAAGAGATATTTAGAGTGACAAAAAGTGAAATAAAATAAGATAATTTGTGAATTCGTAATTCGTGCAGTGAGACAAAAGTGAATAACTTTTAAAAATTTTTAAAATTGTTTAATATTTTATATCATGACAAAAAACCCCTAATATTCTTTTTACTTACCAAAAATCAGTGGTCTAAATCTACCATAAAATGATTATGATTTGTTTTTTTTTTTTTTTTTCAAATTTAAAATTCAAACAATTTAAGGGGGGAAAAAGCAATTGGATATTACTTCAGAAAAAAAAACACGTGTATTTGTCTATCGTTCGTAGTTCTTTTTTTTTTTTAGTTAAAAATTTGTTCAAGATTCTTTCCTTTTTTCCCTCTCTTTCCAGTCACTTCACACAGAAATACACGCTCTCAGTCTTCTCATATTTCTCTGAAGGAATTTTTGGAAGCCGGTCACTATTTATGGACTTATAATGATTTAAGTCATATCCAAAAAAATTAGTTTGTGAATAAGTCACACTTGCAACAAAAAGACAAAAAAGGACATCACGCGTTTTTCACTACATTTCAAAACTGTCAATTTTATTCGAAAATAGTGCACATTTTACTCATAACTTCCGTGACTTTCCATCTTCTTTGTAAAGCAAGTAAAATCAATTTTTGGAAATAAAATCAAAACTGTTTGAGAAAAACCTAATTCCGCGACTTTCCATCTTCTTTACAAAGCAAGCAAAACTGATTTTTGGAAACAAAATCAAAACTGTTTTGGAAAATAGTACCATATAATAAAACAATGTCGCATAAAAAATAATACTACATAATAAAACAATGCCGCATAAAAACAGTACCGCATAAAAAACAGTACCGCATAATAAAACAGTACCGCATAATAAAACAATACCACATAAGAAACAGTACCGCATAATAAAATAGTACCTCATTAAAACAGCACCATTCTTTGCATGATAGAGTCATGCGGTACTGTTTTTGAACGAGCATGCATCCTAAAAAAAACAGTACCGCAGACATCTGGTACTGTCACACATGCGGTACTGTCGGTCATTCGTTTAATATGTGAACTATTTTTGTGTTTTAAATGTAATGTTTGCATGATAGAGTCATGCGGTACTGTTTTTGAACGAGCATGCATCCTAAAAAAAATAGTACCGCAGACATCTGGTACTGTCACACATGCGGTACTGTCGGTCATTCGTTTGATATGTGAACTATTTTTGTATTTTAAATGTAATGTTTGCATGATCGAGTCATGCGGTACTGTTTTTGAACGAGTATGCATCCTAAAAAAAACAGTACCGCAAACATGTGGTACTGTCACACATGCAGTACTGTCGGTCATTCGTTTGATATGTAAACTATTTTTGTGTTTAAATGTGATGTTTGCATGATAGAGTCATGCGATACTGTTTTTGAACGAGCATGCATTCTAAAAAAAACAGTATCGCAAACATGTGGTACTGTCACACATGCGGTACTGTCAATCATTCGTTTAATATGTGAACTATTTTTGTGTTTAAATGTGATGTTTGCATGATAAAGTCATGCGATACTGTTTTTGAACGAGCATGCATCCTAAAAAAAATAGTACCGCAGACATGCGGTACTGTCGGTCATTCGTTTTATATGTAAACTATTTTTGTGTTTACATGTGATGTTTGCATGATAGAATCATGCGGTACTGTTTTTGAACAAGTATGCATCCTAAAAAAAATAATACCGCAAACATGTGGTACTGTCACACATGCAGTACTGTCGGTCATTCGTTTGATATGTGAACTATTTTTGTGTTTAAATGTGATGTTTGCATGATAGAATCATGCGGTATTGTTTTTGAACGAGCATGCATCCTAAAAAAAACAGTACCGCAAACATGTGGTACTGTCACACATGCGGTATTGTCGATCATTCGTTTAATATGTTAACTATTTTTGTGTTTAAATGTGATGTTTGCATGATAGTCATGCGGTACTGTTTTTGAATGAGCATTCATCCTAAAAAAAACAGTACCGCAGACATGTGGTACTGTCACACATACGGTATTGTCGGTCTTCGTTTGATATGTGAACTATTTTTGTGTTTACATGTGATGTTTGCATGATAGAGTCATGCGATACTGTTTTTGAACGAGCATGCATCCTAAAAAAAAACAGTACCGCAGACATATGTTTAAATGCGTAATCCATATCGTATGTATGCCTTCGACTGACGTTAATCTCACAGCACAAATTCGCATAATCTGTGTGTATTCCTTCGTATATAATCTTTTAACAGATTTTTATCTCACTATATCATCACGCAATTTATAAGGAATGGAACAAAAACAGGAAAACGTGATTCTCGGTTCCATAATTTTCGGCAATTTCATCTCAGTTAATTATAGAAAAAAGGGCATATAATTCATATTATAAATTATATTTAAAACAAACTCGTGGGACCCACTCAAAAGTGTGACTTAAATACAAAACTTTCCACATTAATGTAACTTAAAAGCAATACTTTTTTTTTTTGTATGACTAATAGTCTTAAAAGATTATAAAGTATGACTTGGATACAATTTTCCTTTCTCTGAATACTTTTTGTTGGCCCAATGTTTATAAAGTTAATTTTATAATTGATTTTGATGACAACAAATATTGAATTAAATTTTCACAATTAATTTTCAAATAGACATTATATGAAATGTTCTAATTCATTTGATAGATTCAAGATAATAGAGTTGGAAGATATTGATATTATTTTTTAGATATTTTCACATAATTTGGAGGAAGGAATAAAGGAATTTCAAAGTTGGGAGTAATAGAAATCAAAGTAAGATGAAGATTTGAACTAGAGGTTAACTCGAGTAAACAGAGAAATCAGACACATGTCAGTATATAGATGATATCTTAAGATCTAACGGTTCAATTATCATGAAATTTTAATATAGTAAACTAGACTTCTATATCTACAACTTTACCGAAGGAAAATTTTTGTGGATCTGACGTTACGATATCAAAACATGAGTTGGAATATTAATCATTACAGAAAAGTTTTTAATTCTGGATTCTGGAGCTAGTTTAGTTTTTGAGACATAACTTATACTCTACAGCTTTAAAAATTCTGATTTTGGTGTGTAAAAAGAAGACTCAAAAAGCTACAACTTTTGTAGTTTAAGTTTATTCTAATTCTAAAAGTATCATGGTGAAACAGAAGCTTAAACTGGAAAGCACAGATTCAGAATGTCAGAAAAAACTATCAGAAGCTGGTCTCGGTTCAGAAGCCATATCTGACTATATAACCGCTGGATGAAGCTCAAAATTTGACATGTGATAGCTGACTTATATATCTACAAAGTCTTTATCTCGAGGCAATGTCAGATTTGAACGTTATGAGCGTGAAACACGGTCACAAATATATCTTAGAAAATCTAAATCTGAAAGACAGCATTGGAAACAAGAAATTTCAATTTGTTTCAAGGGCAAAAGTGTATTTTCACTTAGTAACGGCCATTTGGAGATTTTTATCTATAAATAGAGTCTCAAACTCAGATTCAAGAGGATGAAGAAGGTAAAAAAGAAGTGCTTACAAAGAGATACAAGAAATTCCATAACTTTGCAAACATAAAGTGATTTCTTCTCACATTTGTGCTTCATCTTTCATATTCAACTTGTGAGAGTTTCTTCTTAATTTGATTGAGTTTTAAACTCATCATTGTTGTAAGAAAGGGAAATTTAAAGCCCTTTTAATTTGTGAGAGTTGGGTGCCTGGTTCAAGTGTTAGAACCAAAACAAGATATTTTCTTTGAGAGAGACTTGTGTGAGTGATTTAGGGATAAAATCACTTGAGAAAGGTTTCTAGCACATTGGGAAGCTAGCGTGTAATAAGCTCTTCAAAGAATAGTGGATAAATCTCAAGGAAAGCCTTGGGGAGTGGATGTAGGCAACATTGAAGCCTGACCACTATAAATTGATTGTATTTGCTTCTCTTCCTTTCTCTTTATATTTGTTGCAAACATTAGCACTCACTCTTCACTCACAAATATTGAATAATTTTTTGGTGCATTTCATATTCATCTTGACATATTTGTTTTAAGGGTTGAAATTTTTATTTGCAAAATTTTTAAGCAACCGTATTCATCCCCCTCTGGTGTTGCTATTTGGGACAACACTTTTTTAATAAAAGTTTTTAAATTAATAATTCTAAAAATGTTATAATATTTGTAGTAAATAATAAAATTTTACATATTTATTAAATACTGTATAAATACTTATTAGATAAAGTCAATTAAGATTTTTTTTAAAAAATTATATTTAAACTTTAATTTTCATTATAATTTTCTTAAAAAATAAATATCTAAATTAAAAATTTAATTTTAATGTATATAAAACTTAACATTTTAAATATATATACTTTTACACTATTTGTTTATTCATTTCATTAAATACTTTTGTTAATGTTATTTCTTCAAATTTGTAACATTTTTAACCCTTAAACATGTTTAGACTTTAGCTATTTAATTGATTAGTTTTTTTTTTTTTCACAAAATTAGGTCAATGTATATTTAAGTCATAATAATGTGTATATAACCCGTAATTTTTTTTTAATTAGTGATTTTTATTTTTATAGATTATTTTTATAACTTTTCATTTAAACTTGAATTTGGTTAAAGCGTGTCTCGATGATAATTACACTATACTTAGTATTTATTAATTAGTGATTTTTATTTTTACATTTTTAATAATTTTTTATATAAATTTACATTTAAACACTTTGCAGAGCAAATTTTGCCTTCTTACTATTAATTAATTTTCCAAGAGATAAAGAAAGTGCAAAGAGGAGCAAGATGAGTGCAGCATTTATTTTTTGGGAAGATCAATTAACACTTACCCCACTAATCCTAAATTCCTGTACAAAGGTTAAGAGTTACCCTTCTAACTATTCACCCCTTTCTCTAACGCAAAACACATCTTAAGTCTTAAACACTTTATCCCTGCAATTTTAATCTAGCTCCACTTAGCCCTCTAGTGTTGGCAAAAAAATGCTACTTGATTTTGCATATGTAATCAATAAATGCTACTTGATTTTGCATATGTAATCAATATATTTTATTTTTAGTTACATTATTTTTTAAGGTAACTCTATTTGTACTTTATAAATCAATTCTTACACTGCACTTTACTTTTTTATTAAATAAAATTATACAATTAAACTCACTCTTGTAAAGGGATATTTATGATATTAAAATTATACAATATATCTTATTAGAACAATGAGAGTAGTTGTATAATTTTATTTAATGAAAAAGTAAAATGGTGCGTAAGAATTTATTTGTAGAGTGCAAATAGGCCTATTTTTTAATATATAATAATTGACAAAAGAGGTAAAATACAATTAGTTTAATCCAGATCACAAAAGTAATTATATGTTTATAAGCTTTTATAAACCAACGCTGTATCTGAAATGATAAAAAGTGAGATAAAATAAAATACAGTGAAATAATTTGTGAATTTGTAATTCATGCAGTGAAATAAAAAATGAATAATTTTTAGAGATTTTTTACCAATTTTTAACAAACTAAACGCACCGTACAAAGATAAGAAGTGTATTTTTATTTTTTTTTATCCACGGACAATTTTTATAAGAGCTAAAACTCTTTATTTGGTGATTAATAGGATGTAGTCTTAAATTTAATTCACTTTTTCAAGGCATATATCATGAAAACTTTAATTAAATTTAACTAATTTAATGTCATTAAATAATTTATAATTAATAAATTCTAACATTAAGATGAGAATTACAACTCCTCCCTCCTTGCACTTCTCACAATTCTTAAGGAAACTGATTTGCATAAATAATTATAATTCACTAATAAAAAAAAATTAATTATAGTTTTAATGTTTTCTTTGTATAACAAATATGCAGAGAGCCAAATGGAAAGGGAGAAATCGAATGATAAGAAAATTTGATGCATAATGAAAGGAAAAAATTTCAAAAAATAAACTTTGATTAACTAAAAATTTAAAATTTTTTATACATCAAGATTTTCAAATTATAATAAAATTTTGTATGCTTGAAATTTTCAATTCATTAAAATAAAACTTTCAAGCTAAAAAATTTATATTTAAAATTTTCGCTAAAAAAAGACGTGTAGAAGAATAATTTTGTTTTCCACTCCCACACGGTTTCCATTTACGTGTGTGTACTAAAGGAGGGATCTTGGCTCCGTTTAGTGACAAACAAAATAAAATAAAATCTTACAAATATCTATAAATACGAATTACGAGATAATAAAATTTAAAATTTTCACTGTACTGTACGAATTATGAGATATTTACTTTTACAATTTTATTTTATTTTATACACTTTTATACAATTCCAAATACACCCATAACGGCCGCCCACTCATTCGTTGACCCTAGGAAAGTACCAACTTCATTTAGCAGCCCGATTGGTCCCAGGACCCACCCTTGCAATTCATATGAACCTAAAATTTTGTCATATAAAGTAATATAAATTCGATGTAAAGGATATTATACACATCTACCATTGGTCAAATCACAAACACGCATTCATATCTTGTCAATTGACAGCTCTGTTGAGAGTCAAGAGACAGCAATATATTCAAACACATATTTTATATACGTATAATTCTCCATTTCTTCCGAGAAGCTACGGAGTAACCACTAAGAATATTTTCAGAAACTGTTGAATGTGAAAGCAAAAGTACTAATAGGAAAACCGACGAATTGAAGAGCTTAATTAAACCAATAACTTGTTTAATTGGGAAATAAGGAAGCATTTGGAGTGTAAAAAAATAAAATAAAATAATATAAATAAAAATTGATGTCGATATGATGTAAAAATGATACGGGATGAAATTTAATTAGAGAAATTTAAAAATTTTTAAAATTTTTTTAAAATTTAAAAAAAAAAATTAGAGATCCAAACTGATGCTAAGTACAACTAAATTGAAATGGGGGTTGTTGTTCTTTCACTTTTATATTATATTATAATAAACTCGAATTCCCACCTTCAGCGCAACCACAAGTTACTTGACCCGAAAAAGGTGGCGTATTTTCATTTAACAACCCAACCCTGCTCTACCCTTATATATAAGTCGTTGAGGAAGCGTATCCATCCCAAATTCCGAAATCATAAATCCTCCCTCCCCCTCTCTCTCTCTCTCTCTCTCTCTCTCTCTCTCTAATGGCTCAAACAACTCCAAACCACACACAAACAGTTAACGGGTGGGCAGCTCACGACTCCTCTGGCAAGATCACTCCTTATACCTTCAAACGAAGGTAAAAGCAGGAAAAAAAAAGTATTATACAACATATATGTATATATATGTATATGCTAATGTTTTATCTTTTATGGTTAGCAGAGAAAATGGCATAAACGATGTGACCATTAAGATCCTGTACTGTGGTATCTGCCATACTGATATTCACTATGTCAAGAATGATTGGGGCATCACTACATATCCCGTTGTTCCTGGGTAAGTATATAAAAAAAATTAACAACTCAGTAGTCTTTTATCTGTTCATGAATATCCATGTCATGCATCATGGTGCCTATATATATACATATATCAAATAAATATATACAACGTTTGTTTGTGTTTTGTTAGGCATGAAATAACAGGGATCGTCACAAAGGTGGGGAGCAAAGTAACAAAGTTCAAGGTAGGAGACAGAGTAGGGGTGGGATGTTTGGCGGCGTCGTGTCTGGAGTGTGAGTTTTGCAAAGATTCACAGGAGAACTACTGTGAGCAGATTCAGTTCACCTACAATGGTATTTTCTGGGATGGTAGCATCACCTACGGTGGCTACTCCGAAATGCTAGTTGCAGATCACAGGTGATCATTGCCCCCATATCAATTTTCTCCAAAAATCTCCCAACATTTTTTTAGTTTTCTCCTCACTAAAAGTCTGTCTCCGACTTTCACTGACTTTCTCAATATTTTTTTGAAAGCTTATCAAATACTCAAAAATTCAAAATTTAATTAACTTTTATTTTTATTTACCACAATTTAACACTCCAACCAATCACTTCATATTTCTCAATACTAGAAGTAAATTGCTCCCTCTCAATGCCGGTTTAGGAAAAGAGGAGCCAAGGAAGAATAAAATTATTGGCTTGTGTTACTTTTATGCATAGTCCTCAGAAAGGGTTACTGCGTACTCAGCTAACACCGGACTCTGAGTTATTAAAATAATAATAATAATGATATTTTAATAATTATTTATTATTTTCCTAATTTTTTAACAAACACAAGTATCTTATTTTTGTTTTTATGAGTTTATTTTATTTTTATGGGTCTTTCTGTAATTACATATTAAAAAATAAACAACTCGGGTCGTCAATTGGGAATATTGACAGATATGTGGTGCGCGTACCGGAAAACCTACCGATGGATGCGGCGGCGCCCCTGTTGTGTGCCGGAGTGACGGTGTTCTGCCCACTGAAAGACAACAACTTGGTGGAGGAGTCGGCTGCGAGGAAGAGAATAGGGGTGATCGGCCTGGGAGGTCTCGGACATTTAGCTGTCAAATTCGGCAAGGCGTTCGGGCATCACGTCACTGTGATCAGCACGTCCCCGTCCAAAGAAAAAGAAGCCAAAGATCGTCTAGGTGCAGACGATTTCATCGTCAGCTCTGAGGCCGAACAGATGCAGGTTCGTTCGATCGTTTCCGCGGTTCCTCAATTTCTCATATTTTTACAGATTTGCAGTGTGGATTTGGATTCCATCTGTCATCAAAACCTAAAAAATGAGAATCTCGATTTTATAAAATCTCTGGACATTGCTGCAGGCGTGCGCTGTATTTCAGATCTCAAGATTTATGAATCGTAGCAATTTTTTTTTTTTTTTTTTTCTCATACACTAGTGGGTAAAGTGTGGCCAAACCATAATTTTATTTTTTATTCACTTTTAATGGTACGATGAAATCATCCCTAGCCCACTTTAATTATTGGGCAGAAGTTATGGGCTTTTGGTAGTTACTCTTGCTTGAATATTTATATTATTTGATATTTTTTAACATGAGCTTACAGCCATGGGTAGACTTAGTATGAGTCCAATTGGCCCAATAATCTAGAATATTACACTAATATCTTATTATTTTTTTATTTTTATTTACTTAAAGAATTTTATTTTTAATTATGTTACTCTTACACTTTTGCCTCCGCTGCTTTTTCCCATTAATCATTATGAATTTATATAGTAAAAAAATATTTGAATGATATATAAACTTCAGTTGAAGAAATTTAGGTGGTTTTTGATTTGTATTTGTATTTTTTATTTTTTTGTTTTATGTTTTGAAAAATTTCAAAATAAAAAAATAAAGAATGCATTTGTTTTGATATTTTCTATTTTTTGCATTTTAAAATTTTTCTTGTTTTGGGTTAAAAATGTAAAAATAACTTTTTATCATTTTGCATTCCGTGTGTAAACTTATTTTTTGTCTTTTAAAACAGATTTTAAAAATATAAGGCGGCATTTAATTTACTTTTCTATTTTTTATTTTTTTATATGTTTTATGTTTTAAAAATCCCTAAAGAAGGAAACAAAAAATACTATTTTTTCCTTATTTTGTGATTTTTCTTATTTTTGATTAAAAATACTCAAAATAATTTTTTGTTATTTTTCATTTTATGTGTAAATCTATTTTCTATTTTTTAAAACAAAATTTGAAAGCATAAATGACCAAATACGTTTTAAACTATTTTCTTATTTTTAAAATCACAAAATAAAAAATAAGCTCAAAATTGAAAATAAAAACAAAAATAAAAAATAAAAAAACAAACCAAATACTACATAAATTATCAATAAAAAACATAAAATAAAAATAAAGCAAAAAATAGATATACCAAATTACACTTTAAGTTCTGTGCTTGAAGTTTAAAGCTTTGCCTGCAACCTTTGAATAAGCTTAATGTGAATAGCATGCCTAGAAATGGCAAAGTGATGCAAGAAAGTGAAAAAGCTTGAATGTGAATCAGACCTAGAAAACTTAATTTGCGTAACTTTTGAATAAGTTTGAATATGAATAAACTTGTTTAAAAAAAAAATGAATATGAATAAACTTTCTCCAATTTTATTTGCTTGATTTGCAGAACTTTGTCCATTTTTTTTTCTGATTCACACAACTTTTGCATTATTCTAAACATAAATATCATGTTTAAAAATTAATTTTTAGTCAAAATTTAATTTTCTTAAAGTATTTTTTTTTTATTTTTCATGTGATCAAATTAACCAAACCGTTTAAACTATTAGAAAAAATAATGATAAAAAGTCTTGCCAAAATTTTAAGATTTAGTTTGTTTAAAAAAAAAAAGTTAGTTTTTTTTTAGAAAAAAAGGTTAGTTTTTTAGTAATTAATTTTTTTATTTTTTTGTTAATTTGATATTTTTATCTTTCATAGTTTAAAGTAAATCTAAAATATAAAAAGATGAATTTAGTCACTTACCAAAAAAAAAAAAAAAACACTAAATAGTTAGAGGTTTAGTTTTTAATTTTTCCTCCCAAACGCAGCCTAAATATCAAAAGTAGTAAATACTTATTTTTAAAACATGAGAAATTTAACTGTCAACAATTGAAGTCCCTTGTAGTGTATATGATTTTCACCTTTATTTATTTATGTTGAGGATCTAGAACGATCATGTGACAGGCACGAAAGAGATCTCTGGATTTTATATTGGACACAGTATCAGCCAAGCACTCTCTCGGGGCTTACCTAGAACTGCTCAAAGTGAACGGAACATTGTCGATTGTGGGTGCCCCGGACAAGCCCATCGACCTCCCTTCATTCCCTTTGATTTTTGGTAACTATCACCCACATTTCCTTTCAATCTAGACATCAAAAAATAAATAATTTATTTTTGACTAATGACATACTGCCAAAACTTTTTTTTTTTATAAAAATAAATATAAAAAAAGGAAAGTTTACAAAATTGACAAGACTTTACCGTCACATTATTTTGATTGCATTTTTTAAAATAGTATTTTTTTCACTTCAAAACAAAAAATCAGCTATTGTATTACCGCAGCAAATTTTAATAAAACAACAATTTATATTTGTGAAGTAGTTCTATAATTCTAGATTTTCTTTTTTATTTTTATTAGAAGATATTAGCATTCTGTAGCTCTTTTTGTGAGTTAATCACTTTAAATAAAAGAATTTATTAAAATATATTTTTGTTATAAAAATAATAGGATTTGTTTAAGGTTTGTTGTGACTGACAAATTTTAACTGTTAATTTGTGTGATTCCCACGTGTAACTCACACAAATCAATAATTATGATCTGTCGGTCGCAACTGACAGTAGCAAGCCTCAAATTAATACTAGTAAAAATAATTTCCATGAAATTTCACTGTTTATAATTTATATGGCAGGCAAAAGAGTGGTGAAGGGCAGCATAATAGGGAGCATACAAGAAACACAAGAGATGATGGATGTGTGCGGGAAGCACAACATTACAAGCGACATTGAAGTCGTGACAGGGGACAAAATCAACGATGCCCTTGACCGGCTTGCAAGGAACGATGTCAAGTATCGGTTTGTCATTGACGTTGCCCGGAAGAGATCAAGTCTTTAATTAGAAATTGGGTTATAACACTACTGGTTATCTTATTTGTCCGTCTCACTTCTTGTCTTGTGTGATTCTATTTGTTAGTAAAATAAGGCATTGTTTGGGAAATGACTATTCAATTTTTGATCTTTTTAAATTGATCAAAATTATCCTTTTACATTTTAAATCCTTTTTAAATCATAAAAGACAAATATGTTAAATTAACAAAAAAATACATAAAAACTAAATTAAGGGCCAGACCCTATTCCAACTTATTCAAAAAGTTGCGAAAATCAAGCAAAGAAAGTGAACAAAACTATCAACTTCAAGTGCAGAACCCAGGCGTCTCCAATTGGCTTCAAGACAATGTTCAGTGGGGTTCGACGGACGACAATCGCCACCCCAAAAAATTCAGGTCCTTAACCACGGCAACAAGCCCTCAGAAATATCAATTATGGTCTTTCTGTTGAAAAATAAAAAAATACAAAGAAGAAAGAAAGTCATGCAAGAAAAGTCATGTGAACTTCGCAAATATAGTAAAAAAGAGTAACAATAGTCATTTTAGGGAAATGGTACTACACCAAAATATTTTAGGGTGTGTTGTTTAGATTTGAAGAAAAAAGAGGGAAAAAAAAGGGGGGAGAAAGGTACAAAATCAAAATAAGCAAAAAGAAGTTGAGTTTATTGATTATTTTTAGATGAGTTAAAAATAAGAATAAAGTAAATATCTATTTATTTTATGATTATGTATAAGTAATAGTAATTTCAATTATATGAAAATATTTTTTTCATTCAGAAATCTTCGATCCAAAGATTTACCCGTGAGTAAAGTTGATCATGGTAGCTTTAAGCAAGTTAGCCCGATTGGCCTAACTCTATTACAACAGATAGATTGCTCATGTATGGGCTTGGATATAAATTTACGGAAAATTGTATCCAAGTCATACTTGGTAATCTTTTAAAGTTATTAGTCACATTCAAAAAAAGTATTGCTTTTAAGTCACATTAATGTGAAAAGTTTTGTATTTAAGTCATACTTTTGAGTGGGTCCCACGAGTTTGTTTTAAATATAATTTATAATATGACTTAAATGCCCTTTTTCTATAATTAACTGAGATGGAGTTGCCGAAAATTATGGAACCGAAAATCACGTTTTCCGTTTTTGTTTCATTCCTTATCAATTGCGTGAACATATAGTGAGATAAAAATCTGTTAAAGGATTATATACGAAGGAATACACACGGATTACGCGAGTTTGTGCTGTGAGATTAATGTCGATCGAATGAATATATACAGATCTGGATTACGTATTTAAACACATGACTGCGGTACTATTTTTTTTAGGATGCATGCTCGTTCAAAACAGTACCGCGTTCAAAAACAGTACCGCATGACTCTATCATACAAACATTATATGTAAATACAAAAAATAGTTCACATATCAAACGAATAACCGATAGTACCGCATGTATGACAGTATCACATGTCTGCGGTACTGTTTTTTTTAGGATGCATGCTCGTTCAAAAACAGTACCGCACAACTCTATCATGCAAACATCACATGTAAACACAAAAATAGTTCACATATCAAACGAATGACCGACAGTACCGCATGTGTGACAGTACCGCATGTGTCTGCGGTACTGTTTTTTTAGGATGTAAGCTCGTTCAAAAACAGTACCGCATGACTCTATCATGCAAACATCACATGTAAACACAAAAATAGTTCACATATCAAATGAATAACCGACAGTACCGCATGTGTGACAGTGCCACATGTCTGCGGTACTGTTTTTTTTAAGATGCATGCTCGTTCAAAAACAGTACCGCATGACTATATCATGCAAACATCACATGTAAACACAAAAATAGTTCACATATCAAACGAATGACCGACAGTACCGCATGTGTGACAGTACCACATGTCTGCGATACTGTTTTTTTAGGATGCATGCTCGTTCAAAAACAGTACCGCACGACTCTATCATGCAAACGTCACATGTAAACACAAAAATAGTTCACATATCAAACGAATAACCGACAGTACCGCATGTGTGACAGTACCACATGTCTGCGGTACTGTTTTTTTTAGGATGCATGCTTGTTCAAAAACAGTACCGCACGACTCTATCATGCAAACATCACATGTAAACACAAAAATAGTTCACATATCAAACGAATGACCGACAGTACCGCATGTGTGACAGTACCACATGTCTGCGGTACTGTTTTTTTTAGGATGCATGCTCGTTCAAAAACAGTACCATGACTATATCATGCAAAGAATGGTGCTATTTTAATGAGGTACTGTTTTATTATGCGGTACTGTTTTATTATGCGGTACTTTTTTTATGCGGTACTGTTTTATTATGTGATACTGTTTTATTATGTGGTACTGTTTTATTATGTGGTACTGTTTTTTATGCGGTACTGTTTTTATGCGATAATGTTTTATTATGTGGTATTATTTTTTATGCGGTATTGTTTTATTATGTGGTACTGTTTTCCTTAATAGTTTTGATTTTGTTTCCAAAAATCAGTTTGCTTATTTTGAAAGAAGATAGAAAGTCGCGGAATTAGGTTTTTTCAAACAGTTTTGATTTTGTTTCCAAAATCAGTTTTACTTGCTTTATAAAGAAGATGGAAAGTCACGGAAGTTATGAGTAAAGTGTGCACTATTTTGGGATAAAACTGGCAGTTTTGAAATGTAGTGAAAAACGCGTGATATCCTTTTTGGTCTTTTTGTTGCAAGTGTGACTTATTCACAAATAAGATTTTTGGGTATGACTTAAATCTTTATAAGTTCATAAATAGTGACCGGCCTCCAAAAACCCCATAAATTTAAGCTTAAATTTTTCTTGGGCTAGGTTTGGTTTGTGTGCACATGTCCAAGTCCCGCTTACCTTTAATTAATAATTAATATTATTTAAATTATTCTAATTATATATAGAGGGACCATTTCGAGCTCCAAATTTTGTTAAAAATTTCATAAAATTTTAACTTTTTAACCTTCATCAATTTTGAAAAAAAAAAAAAGTACATCAATCATTAAAAAGTATAACAAACCATCAGTCATATCATCCCAAAATATGTCAAACAATAATGCGTTTCGTCAAATTCAAACTTGACGGTGATTTGATTAAATTTGAATTCGTTTGAACAGATTATTCATCATTTGTTCAAATAAATTTTAAATTTTTTGATATTATAGTCTGACACAATTGCTTGGCTAAAAAAAACAAAAAAAAATTCAAAAGTTGTCAATTTTTTTAATAAAATTTCGGCATGGTGTCACTTTTATACAAACTTTTAATAACTCTTTTTTTCGACAAACCAATCGGTAATACCTAAAAATTTTAAAAGTTAGTTAACACTCCAAACATCAAAAGTTACACTTTTGGACAAGTTTGGCAAAATTTAAAGTGTTAAAAGACCCATATTAGGTAATATATCTATATAATAAAAGGATAATTTTTGAAAATATCCTTCTTACAAATTAAGATTCAACGATTAAGAATTATTTTTTCTTTCATTTAACAATTGATATCATATTTATATTTTTAACTTTCTGCTTAATTTTTATTTTAGTGGACCCAACTACTATATGTCTCACAAAACAGTTTAACCATTTTAAATTTCATCATATTTCAAGAGTGAAAATCATATGCAAATCAAAATTACCAATTTAAATTCAACCCAATTATGATTTCTAAAAAGTTGCATCTTTCAAATTAAAGTATTATAATTTGTGTTTCTTTTATAGTACTTAGCAAAAATTAATTGGAAAGAAAAATCAAAACATATGCAATAATTAATAGGATCTAAAGTTTTGAGAAAAAAATTAAAATCATATATTATTTTATTTTTTTCAATTTAAACTTTTTATCTAAAGTTTTAACTATACAAAAATTTAAATACTAATTTTATTCCAAAATACTATAAACACAAATTATTGCTAGTATATAATTTATAACCAAACTTATTGATGGGTTTAAATTTATAGGTCCTGTCGAAGCCTGAATTTGGTCACTCTCACTTATGAGCTACTCACGAGCAGCTCGTTAAAAGCATAGCTTTTTAATAATTAAGTCAAGCTTGTACATCTTTTGAAGTTCATTCATTAAATAAGCATATAATTTTAATAAAATAATAATTTTTATCTATATAATTAATTTTATTTTCCTTCCAAACAAACCTATATATAAATTCACAATGAATCTTTCTACACTCGTTGGTCCAACCACAAACATGGCGCCCTGTCCTGGTTCGATGAAGCCAGATGGCATTCAAGTAAAATAAAATAAATAAATAAATAAAAGAAACCAAAGACAAGGAAACAAAAAAAAAAATGCCGCGTCCGGTGTTGTGCACTCTCTGCCTTTGTTATCAAAGCATTTTAATTTTGGACACTATGACTTCCAAAGAAAAGGACATGCCCACGCCATTTAGCATGTGGAGTGTCGGTGACACTCCCCCAAATGTAAGCGATGACGAATGAATTTGGATAATTTAATAATCTAGGGCTTGTGTGATCCATAAGACACGACCCGAAAAACAAACATTTTTTTTTTTTTGGCATGTGAAATAACCACCGAGGAATTTAGCAAATTAGATAAGTCCCTCTTTCCAAAAAAATAAATGAATAAATAAATAAATAAATTTTTTATTAGACCCACATCATATAAAGTTCATTTTCAGTTATTTTTTTTATTTAAGTCTTTATTACCTAATTAATCGAGAAAAGTGACCATTTATTAATCAAATTTTACTTGGTTAGAAAAAAAAATGACGTTTGATGACCAATTAATCAAGAAAAATAACTCTTTACCTATTAAATTTTATTTGATCGGAAAAAAATACCATTAACGATTAATTTTTTTGGTTGATAAAAAAATATAATTGACAACCAATTCCATATGTGATTAAAAAAGTGACCGTTGAAATTGCTCTTTCTTGTGGTGAATACTTGACCTTTATTGCTTTGGGTCATGGAGATATGTTTGGCGCTAAAATTCAAGTTCTGTATAATGGTTAGAGACCAACACATGGGATACTTGAAAAATTTTCAAATCAAATGAAAATTTAGGAGAGTTACAAATTAGTTATTTCTAGACTGGAAATGAAAGTCTCTTTCTCACATCCATTTTCCCTCACATTTTTGGAGTAAAAATATCAGTTGGATTGATAGGAAAATATTTGGATTCTTATTTGTACAAATGGTGCTTCGAACTTTATCAGGAATTACTTCATGTATTACTTGACATAAAACAGATATTGAATTTGCTTTTATCTTTTGTTGAATCTTTTTCGTGACTAGATAGATGGTTACTATAAATATTCACAAAAATAGTGGAAAAAAAGAGTTTAATACTACCACTAACAAAAATTATCAATTTCAAATTTTCTCATTTAACTTAGACCACTATCACCATTTTGTTTTCGTTATAACATTTATTGTAATACAATGATTTTAATTATATCTTTCTTAATTTCTTTATATTTCATGTCTTTTATTTTAAATGTACTCACATTTCAATTCCTTTAATTCAATAATTTACATATTTAAAGTAACGACTTACTTTTAACTTAGTTTTTTTATATTTTCACTATTACTATCTTAATATTTTCATGAAAGAATTGGTGAATTTAAATTTATCGTATAAATATATGTATAATTAATAGAGATCGCTTGATCAACGTTGTATTCATTCCGATCAATTCATTTCAATTCATATAATCTTGGCACGTGAATGATTCCAAAATGTAGAACGACGAATAATAGAGCGTGAAACTTGTTTATTGGAGATATAATAATCCGGAGTACATACAAAGGGGACAAGCTATGGCACCAACCGAGTAATTGTACTTGAACACATATAGTTTTTAATGATCTTGTCCGTCTTACGACTTAATCACAAGATACAAATTAACAATATTTTCGATACCAAACCCACAATTTTGACTCTCTATAATTGTTTATGCACACACAAAAACACACAAAACCAAACCCACCTTGGGCATGGAGCTGGCGGACAAATTCTCACCATGTTTGACCGAAAACCCACCTAATTAATTAATTAACTGCTCTACAATCAAGCCTAACCTCTTGTCCACCCGTGAGACTTCCCATCTTGATCATGGCCTTGACAAAAGCCATGTCGAACTCGTCTTTAGAGCTAGCAAACTTTGTGACAAAAGCTTTAGTTTTGCCAGTGGTGAGCAGAGCTTCGTCTGAAGAGAACACACTCTTCCCTTGGAGGAGTAACTTGTAGTACACGTTGTCAAATATTGTGGAGGTTGAGTCCATGGTGGTACCTGCATTCCTTGCCTTATTGTGCAAGGGACAGATACTCCTTAGGCTGGCTGCGAAGGTTGGTTGCAGTGAAGGGTCAACATCACTGTTCGTATCAAAGTTGTGGATTCTGTTTTGGAAGGATGAACAATGGGCAAATCCCAGGGTGTGCCCTCCTGCATGTGATAAATCAAGGGTTACTGTACAAGTTCGAACAATTTGGAAACGGGTTTATTTTAATCACAAAATTTAAAGAGAAAGATAATAAAATATTTGAACACATCGCTTAGGGGGCTTTTGGTTGGGTAAAAAGTACAATAAGAGTGCAAAAATTTGATGTAAAAGTAATATATGATGAAATTTGATTGAAAGAAAATGTAAAAAGTTGATAAAAATTGGTGACTTTTGGTTGATTTTTGTCAATTAAACGCCCTCTTAATTCGTATGTCCGACATTTATCTTACAGCCCGATTGGATGCAGTTAAAGCACGGGGCATAAATTTTGCCCGTGGGCCCCGCATTTTTCACTTGGTTTGGCAGCTGAATTGCCTCCCCTCTTCCCCGGTTTTGATTTTGCGCGGTATTAAATTTAGCCCCCGCGGGGGATAATTTTTAGCTAGGGTTTGGGCTAGCTAAAAATTATCCTCCTTCAAGTGGATAAATTTTTGACGTTTTTAACCTTCGTTAATGGTATTGTTAACTTGATTAAAATAAATAATGCTAATAAAAAAAATAATAGATATGCCAACAAGTCAAAATAAACATAATTAAAAAAATTAGATAATAACCAACCATTCAAAAGTACATATTTAAAAAAAAGTTTTTTAAATAAATTTATAAAAATTAAATTTTCAATGAAATAAATAATTAACTTTAAATTGTCCAAAAATAATTAAATATAGTGGGTTTTGTAATTTAATATTTAATTTAATAGGTAACCAAGTTTAGGACACCACAAGGGCAAAAGAGTTATTTAATTGATTTTTTCATCCTTCGCCCCCTCTTATTTATAAAACATCCAAATCAAATCAAAAGTTATCTCCCTCTATAAACATCACATCGATCAATGTGGGCCAACCCTTTAAAAATAATACCCCCTCTTATCTTATACCCCCTTTAAAACTTATCCTCTAAAATTTTAGTACCATCCAATCGTGCCCTTAGATTGTCTAAAAATTGTGGCTATGTCCCAAGATAAGGACATGTTGTCTGTGGTGAATCTGTGGTTCACCACAAAAGAAGTGTTTGATTTGCAATTGTTTGACCGAAAATTTAATCCTAAACAGATTGTATAACTTGTAAATTGGCAGCTTAAAAAACTGGGGGGGGGGGTGGGTATTAGTTATACCCACCTTTGGATTTACTTTTTGCTAAAATTATTTTCTATCATATTTTATATCAAATCACATCTTTTATCCCACTTTATATCCCATCAACCAAATACCAAAAAATAATTTCATATAAAAAATTAATCCCATATTATGTCAAATTTATATATTATCTTATAATATTACTTGTATCTCATCATCTAATCTCTCTAATCAGATATAACCAATGTGTACTGGATAAATGTGGAAATGGATACAACACTCATCTTAAATCACATGGGCTTCATAGGATTAAGATTGCAACTTTTTGATCCACCAATAACACCGTCTCATCTAATGAGTCCTCAGTTTTTAATAAAGTTTCAAAAAATGTTATCTACTATAAAATTTTACAACAAAGAAATCAGAACATATGACGGGAATTCTGTAATTATAGTGCGTATATGTTAAATGAATTCTACCACTTAGTGCTGCTTATATTTTTTGTTAAATATTGAGGAATTCAATTGGGAGTTTGAGGTTTTACCCGAAAGTGCCACTAAATTCTCCATAGAAAGACCTCTCTGCGAAAAGCTTTGCTTTAGTTGTGATATATTAAATGTTGGAGCTGGTAGTTGTCTGGTATCACTTGCCTTTGAAATTCTTCCATCTTTTCTTCCCTTAGGCACGTACCAAGTTGGACCTCCAGACTTCATTAAAACACAGGCAAATAACTTTATCAGATTATGAATAAATAACTGATAATTCAATAAATTAAAATTTAGTAAAAAGAAAATGATCAATATTCTGCAATTATATATATATAATATAACATATATAAAATCTCATTGCTACTATTAATTAACCAGATAAACTGCATCTCTAGCAGCCAGAGCCAAAATATCTGCGCAGGACACAACTCCAGGGCATTGAGCTTCAAGTGCTTCTTTTGCATTGTCAATGACATAAAATGCATGCAAGGAAATGTTTGGAGGACCATCTTTTTCGGCCACGTTCTTGCTAGTTGAATTCAGTAGCACAGAACCATCACAACCCTTCAAGACAAATATGAACTAATTAAATATTGAAAATTGATATTCTACCCAAAAAAGATACCAGAATAACAAAACATATTGTAATGAATTATTATTTTTAAATTGATAGCCTTATATATATATATGTCACACAAGTTCTTATAAAGTATTCTGGTTACAAAGCATTAGATATATCAAAAGCGGTAACTAAAATGATGTAGAACTCTTATGGGGTACTAATTAAAAATATTAAATTAACTCACAGAATTACAATGATGTCATCCTCATACTATTCTGTTTACTTTTTCTAACTGGGCACAAGTAATATTTTGTATCTGAATTGAAACACTCAAAAGTTGGATCATTGTATTTATGCTACTCTTCATTAAAACAAACAAAAGTTATTGGAGATCTAATATAGGAAGATTTGAAGTTAATGAATCGTTACTCTTATGAAGCAATCGTGGAAAAACATGCGGAGGAGGGCTGCCGGGACTGTTTTGTCATTCTTTATCGCTTTCTCCACAACACTTGTGACAATTGACTCGGCTTTAGGGCACGTTTGGTCGTAGTAGTTTACGCTCAGCGAATTCACCAGCGAGGAAACTGATAATAAAAGAAGGGACAAAGCCAATGCAAGAGTAGTAGTGGTGGCGGCGGCTTCCATTGGAAACACTCTTCTGAACTTAACAAATTTCTCTTCTGATCTGCTCAACTTTGAAAGATTGAGAGAATAGTGGTGTATTTGTACAGGGAAAAAGAAATACAGAGCTGTTAGCATATTTGGTGGGGTGGAACCATCACAGTATGCTTCTGAATACAAGAAGACAACCAATATTCAGTTTTCTATTGTTTGGAGGGAAATGAAATGAATTTTTTTTTTTTTTTTGTAGTTTTGCACATGGCATCGTCAGGCAAGAATCATCAATCAGCTAATTTTGTAATTATTCATGCACGAGCACGAATTTTTTAAAATAAAGAATCAACATGATAAGTCATCACAATTAAGCAAAGACCAAAAATGTTAAATTGTGGCCAAAATGACGATAGGATTAATAATAATTATAGATTTACTAAAAAAGCCTAACAACTGCAGTAATTTTTTGATAAGAAAGGGTTGAATATTCAAATTTAAAAATTTTTTAATTATAAAATTTAAGATTTCAAGATATTTATAGTAATTTTGGTAATTGCACGTGGGGTAGCTCCATTATCTCTTGTTAATTCTCTTCCGATCGTTGAGTAAATTAATATGATGAATTAATCCTCTTCTTGAAGATAATTTCAATTTAATTACCTGCCTCAACAATTGCTTTCTTTAGTAACTAAAGCCATTCAAGTTCTTTCTTAGTTAACGGATCCAATAGGCAGAAAAGTGAGCTACCAAATTGAGAAAAGAGCAAGAGAATATTTTAGGTGGATCGAGTCGAACCGATGATGTTTTTTGTGTTAGATTTATTTTCTTTTGGTGCCCTTGAAAGCATGTTTTTGTAATGACTTTTTATTTAATTTATTTTTCTAGTTAAAATAAAACATTTATTTATTTAAGCATACACTATTGCCCCTTATTTATAAAAGTATGTGATTTAAGTATTGAGTATAAGATGCCAATACAGAAAGATTTAAATGACAAGTTTTATAAATAAAAGTAAATTCACAGCTATTAATGAAATGGGTATTTCATTATGTTAAAGCTATAATTTTTCTACTTCTTAATTGGGTGATTTATCTTGATCACTAAAGTGGTGACTTTGAGTAGGAAAGTTAGTATGTATATGAGATATACATATTGAATGGACTGTTGTAAATTATGATTTGGTTAATAAATGTTTTTAATCATAATTTACATAAGTTTTAATAAACTTAATAAACCTTAATCTTGAGTTTGTAATGAACTCACATTCATAGATTAAGTCTATTTGAGTTATCACGGAGTGAGATCTTATTAATGGTCAAAACATCGATAACTTGGAGATTTAATATTATGAATCGTGAGAACATACACTTACAAGATGGAATCCATTCTGATACGCTCACCTAAGCTATTTATCTTTTTGATCATTAAATTTGTGGCCGCAGTTTATTCAATAAATTGTTTATTGAATAACAATATTTATTTGTAAATTGTTTACAAATATGAAAATATTGAGAATGATCAAAATATAGATAAATAGTGACTTAGGGTTAAATATGTAATTAAGGGGCTCGACATTTAGCCTAACTTAATTATGAGCTTATAATGGAGGGTTAATTAAGTGGATATTATTGGTCTAAGACCAAAATTCATTTTATTAAAAGTTGTTTTAATTAAATGAATTTCAACATGGACTACTAGAGTGCAGCTCAGGACTTTTAGTGGAATAGCCCTGGGTTAATTTAAAAGATAATGGGTTGTCATGAGAAGACAAGGCCCAAATATCTTTTAAGTTGGAGCTAGGAATCCATGGGCCTTCAGTCCCCAAGCTAGCTCAATTTTATCTTGATGGGCCAAGTCCAATTGGTTAATTATTTATAATTTATTTATGAAATAAATTATAGATAATTAATATATATATTTAGATAAGATGATATGGTTGGGAGATTTTCTCAAGATACCATATCTTCTAAATATATATTAAGATGATAATATAGATAAGATATGTGTGAGAGTAGATAAGAGATAATCTCTAGAGTTAGAGATCTTTTCCGATATAAACTCTGTATCTCACTCTTTATAAATATCTTTTATATATCAATTAGCCAAGTGATCTGAAAATTGTGTCCACACACATCCATCTAGAGAGATAATTTGAGAATAGTTTGGAAGGCTGAATCGCTGAAAGAAAGTACTTCCGCTGTGCATCAGAAAAAAATTTAAAGAGTTCATCCTTCCATTCGAGGTATTTTTCTCAATTCTATGCTATAAAAACCAACATTTTGTTCATATATCTATATTGCATGTCTAAACTTTCCAACCTCATCGCGTGGACCATATGATTGTCCTTATAATTTCCAAAAGCCATTTATAACTTCTTCAAACACATTCCAATTTTGTTTGATGGTTTAGTTTGGTAAGAAAAATATATATATATATATATTTTGTAACTCGCTAGTTATTTTTATGTTTGGGTAATAAAAAAAAAAAACTAACTTTTAGTAACTATTTTTTAACTTTTTGTTAATTTGACATTTTTACCCTTTATGATTTAAAAAAAATAAAATGTTGAAAGGTAAATTTGGTTATTTAAAAAAATTAAAAAATTGAGTAGTCAGAAGTTGAGAAAGTGAGTATACTTTCCAAATGTGACCTTAGTTTTTTCCATAATATATGATGATTCCCAAGGTATTATAAAAAACTTAATTACTAGAAAATCACTGAATTTTTCTGCCCATAGTTAATTTGTCATCGGCTATATTAGAGGTATGGATGAGTCAGTTCGGTTCGGGTTCACACTCAACCAAGAACCGAATCAATTTTTTTGGTTCCTAAAATTTGGACATGAAACTGAACCGATCTTAAATTAGAATCGAACCGAAAATATCAAATTGATTCAATTTGGTTTTCAGTTCAGTCCAATTCAGGTTGGATCGGATCCATTTTCAATTGCTATATTAGGGGTGGGCATGAGTTGGTTCGGTTCAGGTTTACACCCAATCAAGAATCGAATCAATTTTTTTGATTTCTAAAATTTGGACTTGAAACAGAACCGATTTTAAATTAGAATCGAATCGAAAAAATCAAGTTGGTTCAATTTGATTTTCGGTTTAGTTTGGTTCTGGTTGAATCGAATCCATTTTCAGCTTACGCCAATTCAGGTCCAAATCTTAAGATTATATAAATATTTATATATTATAAATTATTTGATTTTATAATATTTATATTTATTATATATATTATTTATATTTTTTGAGTTGGTTCAAGTTGAGTTATTTTTTATTTGAGTTCAGATTAGTGATCTATTAACGCGAGGATCGAACTGAAAATTTTAATTTATTAATTGTTTTAATTTACAATTGAACTGAAAATAATATAAATTTGAACCAAACTCAACTTAAAATAACCATATTAGTTCGATTGGGTTATTCGATTTTTTATTTTATTATTATTATTTTTTTTGTGCACTCCTGGGTCATCCTAGGCAGTCTGATCAGAAATGTGTGTGAGAGAGAGAGAGAGATTTATTTTCTCAGAAAGATGAAAAATAATTGTAACTTACTTATTATACAATGCAAGAATATTAGAAATACAATCCGAAAAAATAATGTTCTGAAGCCATATATGCGTACCTCTTATTAATATATACATGGGACAATTTTAAAATTTTCAAAGTGCTGTATTGCAATAATCACCCCAATCGACAGACTTAGAAGAACCACAGCCAATTTTAGTGAACCAGCCACGACATTTCAAGTGCGAAACTGGCAGAAGAAGATCCAAATCCATTGGCGGGCTGCTTCGGTAGAATAATAAGCACGCCGCTGCCGTTAAAACCCGAAACTCTAAACCTCGAAACAGCAGTTAAATTGTATATATTAAAACTGAATTGAGCTAGAGAAAGTCTGTCCAAAGGCCCAATTTGATGGGACAATATTTAGAAATGTTCTGGTCTTTCCATCGGTGGTGGTGACCTTAAAGGACAGAGATTGACAATTCAGGTAGGAATTGGACTGCCAGTTTGCTCCCCAGTTCCTTGACATTGCCATCCAATTAGTCTTTGAGCCTTTGATGGATACAGATTGAATAGATCCAGCCCCACCCACGTTGCTTATCAAGACAAGCTCAAAGTAGTTCCTCCCATTAATCGTAAATCTAACTCCACCCCGTTTGACGCAGGGAACCCTACACCCACATTGGAAAAGAATAAAGTACAAAACTATATACATCTTGCCTCAACAAAGAAAAATCCATGTGCACAAAATATATATCTATACATGTATATTGGAGGGATAAAGGAAACATCATACATATATATGTATAAATGTTCATGATAAAAAAAAGGCTAAAATTGAATTTTTTGTTTTTTAAAAAAAAATATTCTATATTTCAAACTTTTTAATTAATTGAAATAACTTTAAGTGGTAGCAGTTAGAATGAGAAAACTATTCTACCAAATATTTTTTATTAGAAAATGAAATAAAAATGATATCGTAATGTCATTATTGTAATAAACTGTGAAATTGTTTATTTTAAGTGATAAAACTACAAAAGTAATGTTACTTGACTAGAATTCCTGATCAAATAAAAAAAGAATAAGAATAATTCGACTTTTTTTTTTGAGCAATCACTTTAAATAGTATAACACATTAAAATATATTATGGGTGTGTTTGGAGTGATAAATAATGAGATAAATTGTAATCGTAATTCGTGCAATGAGATAAAAAGTAAATAAATTTTAGAATTTTTTAATATTTTTTATTATTTTTCAGAATATTTTATCACTAAACGGAGCCTATATCATAAATGTGCCATTAACACATCATCTTGGCATAATTTTCTCGACAAAAAATTGTAAAATAGTGTTTTCTCAATTTACAATCGTGCCATATTATTTTGGCATAAAATTCTCGTGGCATAGCATTACTTTTTCAAGAATTAATTAAGATTGGGTCAATTCAGAGTTTTGAATTTGATTCAGATCCGAACCAAGTGGAGCAATGCAGAAGACACATGTGAATATTACCTTTTGAACAAAACTGGCACAATCCCTCCTCTGTAAAAGCCAATCTTTTCCCAAGCAGGCTGAGCCATATCGAAATGCTGGAGGGGTGGGTTGCACCAGCCTCCGGCATTGCTGGGAAGGTCATAGTTTGGTGGGCAAAAGTTGGTCGCAGTGATGATCACAGAAGCTCTTTTCTTGCACCATTGCCGGTCTGATTGATAGTCACATATAATCTTGTAGCATTGCCCACAGGAAGCTCCATTGTTGAACAATGCAGTACTTAGAGCCGCCGTGCTTGTCCCGTAACCGCTTGAATACAAGTTTCCATACCCACAAGCTCCCCCTGCATGTGTCACCAAGCAAAAACCATTCATTTTAGTGTGCATTTAGTAATCGTTAACTAGCTATTCAGTTTATATCTATTTAGGTACCATTTAATATACTTGCGTTGAACTCATTTTTTATTTTATATTTTTTAAATAAAGAAAATAATTCAAAATGCATTTGATTACTTGTTTTAAAATTTTATCAGAAAATGAATTTATACATAAAATGCTAAACGTTAAAAATTCGTTTTGAGTGTTTTTAACTCAAAATAAGCAAAATCTTAAAATACGGAATACAGAAAATGTCAAACCAAATACATTTTCTGTTTTTCGTGTTTTGTAACTTTCAAAATATAAAATAAATAAAACAAAAAACAGAAAATAAAAAATAAAAAATAAAAACGTAAATCAATTATCATCTTAACTTTTTGACTTTTTTTAAAGTAATCATATTTATTATCTTATATTTTTATTTTCTTTTAAATCGTTAAAGATAAAAATGTCATATCAACAAAAGAAAGGAAAAAAAAAAAAAAAAAAGCTAGCTATGTAAGGCTAATTTTTCTTGGCTTCCCAAGCTCAGCCTAATTGTGTCAGGGGTCTTGAAGATTCAGCCAGTAACTGTGATTCATTCCCTTTCAAAGCAGAAAGTTTACAACAAAACTCAACCTGAAATGATATCAAAGTCAGAGATAACACAAACGTACCCATTGTTCCTGAGGCATCGCTGCCTCCATAGAAGGTAGCATGACCTTTTGTCCAGCCAGAGGACGCGAATCCATTGACATTGATGAAAAAAGAGCAAATCCCAACTATGAGAACCAATGGAAAAATGTCATGTTTTTCCATTTTTTATTTTATTTTTTGTAGAAGATAAAAAGAACAAAGAAGATGGGAGGAAGTTTGTCCATTCAATGGCTTCTTATACAGGGACTGGGGTTTGTTCAGTTCGATGCAAACCTCAATCCCATGTGATCTCTGCAATTAGAAAGAGAGACTAAAAAAATAAAAATTTTAATTGAATTATGTCTAAAGAAATCCTCCTTCAATTATTCCTATCCCACGTTCTCTGCCTCTGATTCCCCACTGCACACCCACATGGTTTTCCCAACAGAAGAGCAGTGAATAGATCAAAAACCCTGGAGCCAAAGCCGTGAGAAGACTTATCACGATAAGGCATGGATGCAGACAAGTAAAATAAAAATTATTATTTAAAAAAAAGTTTTTTTGGAGGGGGGTGGGGGAATGAGAAGTGGGGGTGAAATGAAAAAACCACGACTTTCACTTTGTATGAGCTGGAATAAGATTGAGCAGGCAATGTGTTATGGGACTGATTTACAGCAGCTGAATAAAGAAAAAAAAAGTGGGAAATAAGGAATTTGGGGAGAGGAGAAGAAGACTCAGCAAATCCATCAGTGAATAGGAAGAGGATGAAATCATTTTGAGAAAACAAAAAGCAGGAGATAGCCTTGGAAGTCCCTCAGACCAGCCAACGGTCAACATGGATGAACGGTTAGGATAGTGCCTCGAGCCATCTCAATCTTGGCTTGACACGTAGCCAACAACAACGGTTAAGATCAAGGGTGGATCAAGAGGTAGGTGGAAAGAGGTGAAAGGCATTAATGACAGGGCTAATCAAGTTGACAAATCACATAAACTTCTTGGGTAAGTTGGATATTTGAAAAGGTGCATTGAATAGGTGCAGGAGATATATGCATGCTGAGCTGGAGCAGTTAAAAGAGCCAAATAGTTATAAGGCTGGGTCATGAGTCATGGGCCGAGAGAGTGCTAGAGGAGAGCCCAATTCAAGTTCATTAATTCAATATAAGGCTGAAGTCATCGTAGGGTCCAAAGTTCTCCTGGAGTTACGGAATCAGTTGGGCCTGTCCAACTGATTTGTTTGTTAGCAGTTCATCAGTTAGTTAATATAGTTACACAACTATAAACCATGGTTAATTAGTAACCAAAGTTAGATACATTCAAGATTGTACTACTATAAAAGCCTTGTAAAGCTGAGAATAAAATGCGGAAAAATTCTTGAGAAATTCTTTGTCCAGGAGGTGTTAGTGTCCTCGAAACACCATTGTCGAAGCAACTTCTTTTCTCCTAGCCACCATAGCTAAGGGAAAAGCCAAGCTTCGTGGGAGTTTGCAACAAGTGGCATCAGAGCAGGTTGAGCCCACCATGACAGAAACGCGATCTACAACACAAAATCAGCAAGAGCAAGACACTCAATTGTAGCTAAAGCAATTAATGAAGATGATAGAAAAATTAAGCAAAGAATTGAAAGAAGTTTCTCACTAGGTCCAATCCAATACCGCTGTCATTCAGAAGAATCAAGTAGAAGAATGTGAGGCAAGATCATCACAGAATCGTGATAATGGAACATCACAACCGGTGTTAGCTTCACCAGCAAACAATGAAGCCATTAATGGAGGATTTAGTGGAATCCAAGTACGGGCAGTCAGGCTTAAGTTCCCTATATTTCCAGAGGAATGGCTCTATAGAGCCAACCAGTTCTTCAAGCACTATGGAATTTTAGAAGGTCAGAAGGTGGAAATTGCCTCAATGCACATGGAAGGTAAATCTCTAATTTGGTTTCAAGATTTAATGTATTATGTGGAAAGGATGAGTTGGGAGGAGTTTTCACAAGCTTTGCAAATTCATTTTGGGGAAAATGCTTTTAAAGATCCTATGGATCAGTTAATTAGGCTGAAACAATCTTCTACAGTTGAGGACTATAAAACCAAATTTGAAAGTATTTCTAATAGAGTAAAAGGGTTGAGTAAGAGCCATAAGCTCAGTATTTTTTTGACGGGGTTAAAATAAGAAATTAAATATTCAATACGTATGTTTAATCCTGACAATCTCACCAAAGCATTTGGTTTAGCAAGGCTGCAAGAGGAGAATTTGGTTGCCTTGAAGAGGCATCAGAATATATTGGGGTGGTAAGTAATTCTCAGTTCAATGGTGGGAAGGGAACAGTGAGTCCTCAACTTGGGAAAAATACTATATGGAAACCCCCTTTAGAAGTGGCTACTCAAAATATTGCATCAGGGCAAAGAAATGAGAAGGGAAATGTTGCCAGTAAACTTCCTATCCAGAAATTAAGTCAAGGAAAAAAAAGGATTATGTTTTAATTGTGACTAAAAGTGGAGTAGAACACATGTGTGCAGAAATCCTAAGTTGTTTGTGCTAGAATCTGTGCTTTTAGAAACTGAAATGGAAGAGGAAGAAAGTGTGGAACAGAATGAAAATAAAAAGAGAAATTTAATCCTGAACCTGAAATAACAATTCATGCTTTAACTGGTGCTCCTCAGCGTAAAACCTTGAGGTTAACAGGGTGTATAAAGGGTAGGTAGTGGACAATATTAATGGACTTTGGCAGCACACATAACTTCATGGACCCTAAGGTTGCCAAGTATTGCCAATTTCAGATGAGGAAGGGCAGGGCTATGGCAGTGAAGGTAGCCAACAGAGAGGTAATTAGAAGTGAAGGTGAATGTGAACAAGTGAATCTCAGTACTCAAGGGAATGTATTTTTTGTAGATTTCTTATTATTACCTTTAGCCGGTTGCGATTTGGTGTTGGGAATCTAGTGGCTGAAAACTTTGGGGCCTATTACATTTGACTTTTCATCTCTCATCATGAGTTTTAAAAAAGAGAATGAGATTGTCAGTATTAAGGGGTTACAAGGTAATGATCATCTGGTTGAAAGTGTTGAATTATAGCATATAAATGGGCTAATACTAAGGGGTTTCTCCTACAGCTATTCCACTTCACTCCCCTACAGTGTGTAGATGAGCAGTTGCAATAGTCTCCTGAAGCATTCTCTAGAATTCAAGAAGTGCAACACAAATTCCAGCAAGTTTTTGAAAAACCAAAGGAGCTGCCACCTATCAGAGGTTATGAGCACCATATTGTACTACAAGAAGGGGCGCAACCAGTTTCTACTAGACCATACAGGTATCCTCATTTCCAGAAAGAAGAGATAGAAAAGATTGTGCATGAATTATTAGAGTCTGGTCTAATCCAACCTAGTCAGTCCCCATTTTCTTCACCAGTAATTTTGGTTAAGAAGGCTAATGGGACTTGGATAATGTGTGTTGATTATAGGGCCTTAAATAAGGCCACCATCAAAGACAAGTACCCGATTCCCGTAATTGATGAGTTATTGGATGAGCTCAGCGGAGCCACCATTTTTTCTAAATTAGACTTAAGGTTTGGATACCACCAAATCAGAATGGCATCAAAGGATGTTCCTAAGACAGCTTTTAGAACACATTCAGGACATTATGAGTTCCTAGTAATGCCCTTTGGGCTCACTAACGCCCCAGCCACATTTCAACAATTGATGAATGACATTTTCAAGCCTTAACTGAGAAAATTCATATTGGTATTTTTTGATGACGTTATGATCTATAGCAAGTTTATTGATGACCATTTGAAGCATTTGGCTATGGCATTACAACTATTACAGAAGCATAAGTTGTTTGCTAAGGAATCAAAATGTAAGTTTGGGTATTTAGAGGTTGATTATCTTGGGCACTTTATTTTC
Organism: Vitellaria paradoxa; assembly: GCA_019916065.1. Lineage (NCBI taxonomy): Eukaryota > Viridiplantae > Streptophyta > Magnoliopsida > Ericales > Sapotaceae > Vitellaria > Vitellaria paradoxa. Next base: position 6,207,146 of record CM034233.1, on the reverse strand, counting down.
GAGTACGGGTAAGAGCTGATCCTAACAAGATCCAAACGATGGTTGAATGTCCAGTTCCTAAAACTCTTAAGTCATTAAGAGGGTTTTTGGGACTTATAAGTTATTACAGAAAGTTTGTGAAAGACTATGGAAGCATAGCAAAACCCCTAACAGAATTACTCAAGAAAAAAATGCCTTCAAATGGAGTGCACTAGCACGAGCTTCCATCCACAAACAGATGGCCAAATAGAAATTACCAACAAGAGTGTGCAAACGTATTTGAGGTGCTTTGTATCAGACACACTAGCACTGTGGGCTCAATGGATTTATTTAGCAGAATTTTGGTATAACACTAGTTATCACACAGCTATTCGTATGACACCCTATGAAGCTCTCTACGAGGTCAAACATCCTAAATTGACTCAGTACTTGGAAGGGGTAGCAGAACATACAACTGTCAATGACATTTTGACTTCTCACCAACGTCTATTTCAAGTTTTAAAGCACCATTTAATTCAAGCCCAACAGAGAATGAAGCAACAAGTAGATTAGCACAGAACTGAAAGAGTCTTTGAAATAGGAGATTGGGTCTGCGTCAAGTTACAGCCTTTCAGAAAAATTTCTATCTGGCGCTGCAGAAACGTAAAATTATCTCCTAAATTTTTTGGCCATTTTCAGGTTATAAAGAAAATAGGAGAAGTGGCTTATCAACTCAAACTACCGGAGTCATCACAAATTCACCCAGTATTCCATGTTTCACAGTTGAAAGCACAGATTGGAATTAACGATGGAGCCTTACCTCACTTACCCAACACTGACATGCATGGTCAGATCTTACCGATGCCTCTTTCAATTTTGGCGACTCGGACACGGAAGCGTGGGCTTCATTCTTTTACAGAGATCTTAGTCTAGTGGCAATGTCAAACCCCCTCGGAGGCAACGTGGGAAAAACTCTACTGGTTCAAGTCCATATACCCAACTTCGACCTTGGGGACAAGGTCCCTTTGAACAAGGGAGTAGTTGTTATGGGACTGATTTACAGCAGCTGAATAAAGAACAAAAAAAGTAGGAAATAAGGAATTTGGGGAAAGGAGAAGAAGACTCAGCAGATCCATCAGTGAATAGGGAAGAGGATGAAATCATTTTGAGAAAACAAAAAGCAAGAAATAGCCTTGGAAGTCCCTCAGACCAGCCAACGGTCAACATGGATGAACGGCTAGGATGGTGCCTCGAGCCATCTCAATCTTGGCTTGACACGTGGCCAACAGCAACAGTTAAGATCAAGGGTGGATCAAGAGGTGAAAGGCATTAATGACAGGGCTAATCAAGTTCGATATCACAGAAGCTTCTCGGGTAAGTTGGATATTTGAAAAGGTGTATGAGATATATACATGCTGAGCTAGAGCAGTTAAAAGGGTCAAATAGTTATAAGGTCGGGTCACGGGTCATGGGCCGAGAGAGTGCTAGAGGAGAGCCTAGTCCAAGTTCATTAATTCAATACAAGGCTGAAGTCATCTAGGGTCCAAACTGTTCTCCTGGAGTTACGGAATCAGTTGGGCCTGTCCAACTGATTTGTTTGTTAGCAGTTCATCAGTTAGTTAATATAGTTACACAGCTGTAAACCATGGCTAATTAGTAACCAAGGTTAGATACATTCAAAATTATACTACTATAAAAGTTTTGTAAAGCTGAGAATAAAAGGAGGAAAAATTCTTGAGAAATTCTCTGTCCAAGAGGTGTTGGTGTCCTCGAAACACCATCGTCGAAGCAACTTCTTTTCTCCTAACCACCATAGCTAAGGGAAAAGCCAAGCTCCGTGAGAGTTTGCAACACAATGATTGTCATTTTTTAAGTAATGTTATGCTTACATCATTTCTCTTACACTCTTCTTACACACCATTGGTTATGATGAGTTATAATCAGTATAGGCTAATTGAAAATCATCACAGCACGTAAAAGGTGACATCCAACAGCTGTGATAATTTTAAACAGAATGCACTGATCATGACCCGTTATAACCAGTGAAATGTAAAAAGGATGTAAGAGAGATGGTATAAGTATAGCATTAGTGTTTTTTTTTTTCCACCCATCTGAGAAGGGTAGAGCTGGTGATGAGCATAATTACCATGTTCAGTAGTTTGACAGGGGAAATTGATATTTGGCTTTAAATACTTCTGTGAGGAAGTCTACGTGCCATCAATAAAAATGTGAGAACTCAATGCTTCGACTATGCCTAAATACTTTCAAATCAAATCATATCTTTGTGGGATGCGTAAAAAAAATCTCTCTATTATAAAATGTGATAGATATTTTGATGGCGTTTGATTAGTTAAAAAAATAAATTAATTAATAAAAATTATATTAAAAATGACACGTAATAAAATATAGTTAGAAAAAGTTGATAAAAATTAAATTTTTTTGATATATATATATATATATATATATATATATATTGATAATTGAAACACCATTTTATATGTTATCTTTCGTAGTTCACCTCACGAGTCTTTGGAAAGGTATCCGTAGGCTGTGGCCTATATTTTCCGAAAGCCTACATTTCAAAGTGGGAAGAGGGGGCATGATTGATTATTTGAAACACAACTGGGCCATAGACAGGAGTTTATAGGAGGCCTAGCAGGCATCTATGATTGGCAGTGAAAGGGGATGGTCCAGTGGCTAACTTCTTCGTCCTGTTCAATGGGAAGATAGACTAGAATGTGAATCTCAGGAGGAATCTGCGAGATTGGGAAGTTGACAGAGTTGTTGTTTGGTGGTTCAAAAATATTAGCAGAAATTGGTCAATTGTTGCTTGTTGGGTATTTGGTAAAACATTAATTTTTGTCATTTTTTTCACTTAGTTACATTAACTTAAAATTTTTACCACACACGTAAAATGTTGTCAAAAGTTGATAAGAGTTACCAAAATTTGTCAAAATTTTATCAAACGCTTAAAAGTTAATAAAAATTACTACTTATTTTACTAAACACATCGAAATTTTCAATTACTAACTTTTTGCAAAAAAATACTAAAAATTACATTTCCAAACCGCCAAACGTTCACTAGATTTATGGCTAGTATTCATGCTGCGAAACTAGGGGATAGGGAAAATGAGGTGACGTGGGATTTATTGAAGATTGGAGCTTTTCAAGTCTAATCTTTTTACAAATGGCTAGTAGGGGTTAGAGAGGGGAGTTTTCTTTGGGGAGCCCCTAAAGGTGGCTTTTTTTTTTTTTTTTTTTTTGTGTGGTATTTAGCTCATGGCAAACACAAAACTCTCACTATTCAGAATCTCATCAAAAGAAACTTTACTTTGGTAAATAAGTGTTGTTTACACAAGAGGGATGGAGATAACATCAATTATTTTTTTATTCATTGCCACTGGGTTACGAAGCTTTGGTATGCTTTGGATTATTATTATTATTATTATTATTTAATAAATACCGGCCCAATGCATTGACGCGTATATATATATATATATATAATAGCGGTCTTATTTATTTTAAATTTAAGAATAATTAATAGTTTATTTAATTAATAACTTGTCTTAATAATTTTTAAATAAAACCATAAATTTGTAATTCACAAAAATATTTAAATACAGAAAAAAAAATAACACACAACCTTATGTCAAAGATAAAACCAACATTTAATTAATGTTTCAAAAATTTTAAATCAACAAATTTCTTATTATCAAATTAAATATTAATTAAAAAAGTAAAATATTATTAAATAGGTATAATTGGATTACGAATTGGATTTATTCATATCCCATTTGTCTAATAACAACCCTTTATTAAATAAATGTAATTAAATTTAATCTGTTTAATCACAATTTTGTTTATGATCGGACTCAAACCTGTTGAAATTTGTGGATTTGCCACCAGTAATATCAAATATTTTATAGCTAGAAGATCAATCAAATGATGCCATTGCTTTATATATGTTCGGTTACATTCACATCACCGAAAAAACTCAGGTCTTAATTTTTCCTTTCTAAGCCACGGGATCCGATCTGATTAGAATGCCAACATGCACGTGAAGGGTTACTATACCTGCCACAATTATTGACTGACCCATGGACCATCCAGATTTATATATTGACCCATGGGTCCGGATAGATGTATCTAAATTTGTAAGATTGCTCAGCTGGCAGTCTCTCATTCCACTTCATAATTACAACTGCCTGATTTTCATTATAAGAAATGAACTAGGAATCCTGCAATTGCAACCAAGCCCTTGTTGTCATGAGATTCTTAGCTAGCAATCAATACGTTACAGCTTGGTTAGGAACCAGTAGCTAATCTTTTTTTTTTTTTTTAATAACTTTTAATCATATTATTTACGTTCATTTAAAGAATGGTTAGGAACCAGTAGCTAATCTTTTTTTTTTTTAATAACTTTTAATCATATTATTTACGTTCATTTAAAGAAACTGCAAGAAAAAAAATATAAAAATCAAGTTTAAAAAAAATATATATATATATATATAAAATGAGAGGGAGGGAGAGAGATGACATGCCAGCAAGAGCACCCTCCCAAGACTAACACGGCCAACAGCTCAGATGAGACCCACCACTATGCCTGCCCATCGACCCAGCTTTAGACCCGGAATTAGAAATCAGAACTCAAATTATGACTATATTTGACTCATTAAATTTTATATCATAAAAGCAATGTTTGAAGTGCAATAATAATAATAATAATAATAACCAAAAAATAAAATAAATCTACAAATGACAAAATTGTTTCCGGTTCAAATTACGTAAATTTCAATAAATCCATTTAAATATATTTAAATATCTATAAATCCTAACAAATCTTAATAAAATCTTCACAAATTTCAAAAAATAATCTGACACAAAAACTCAAAAGATATCAGTCAAAATCTGTTGAACGGGTTAAAGCAAAATTTTATTATTCTATCTTTATATTTTTGTTTTTGTTAGTTACACTCCGAACCTAAAAAAATTACCCAAATCATATTTTAAACAAATTTAAAGAACTCTAAATGACTCCAAAATATCATACAAATAATCATATTAACACAAATAATATATATCACATTAATTCTTATTGACAAAGAAGAAAACCATCTATATCTCGACCGAATAATCTGACATGGAAATACAAATATAAAATTGCATACCAACATAACCAAACCCGAACCGATTGTAATATATACACACACACACATATACACAAACTCGTATCCGACCCAGAAGACCCATTTACAGGCCTAGCTTGTAGTAATCTAGGCTATGGATTCATAAACACCACAATTTTATATCAAATTAACACCAACTTTCATGAGAAAATAAATAAAAGAATGTGCTGCTCACTGAATTAGAACTGTTACAATCAATTAAGTATTCACCAACCTCTACGTAAATTTAAAAATAATAAATAAATAAAATTGCGAAACATGGGCTACAGTCCCCAACTGCTAAAAATTAGTGTCTACATCAACTTCCTACTATTAAAATTAGCAAAGGAGGAAAAATAAAAGATAGATACGGAGCAGACATCCAAATACATGATAAAGCAGACACCCGGCATTGTTTGTGTCCAAAGGACACCGCAGTTACGCGCCTCCAGCAGCTGCATGGATCGGTCCATTAGATCTAAAGCCACGACCCCTTCCACGGTATCCTCCCCTCCCTCGGCCACGACCTACGACGAAAGAAAAATATGGGGTTAAGAAACAGTAAAGCTCGCACTTCAGCTCCTCTGAATGAGCCTTTCACAAGCAGCTTGGCAAGCAAGTCCACAAACAAGTTGCAGAAAACTGTTTAAAAAAGAGTGCAATTTCTAATGATAACATGCTATCTTCAGCAACAAACGAGTTTTTAAATCTACAAATGCATTTGAGAAACACGAGCAGGATTTTCCTGAGATATCCCCATCATAGACTTCATCAGGATATAATTTTGCTATATCAAAAGGGTACCGCCACAGAAAAAAGTGGCTCACAAATATGGTTTGTATGAGGACAAATTTCTATTACAAATATCATAAAGAATGGAACAAGCCTTCTAAGGTCAGCAAGGCATACCCCCCTCCCTCCCCCCCCCTCCCCAAAAAAAAAACCAAAAAAAAAAACCATATTTCTTCCTGATAGTAAAACAAAAAAATTCAAGTTTCAATTATGAACAAAAAGACTGCCCGCCGTCATACCTTATTTATCTAATTTGCAAAGTTCACCAGGTTTCAAAAAGATATCAATATAAGATGTCATGTCCACAATAGGCAAACAAATCCAGAACTTGTCTTAGCTTTCTATTTTAACCAATACCAATCCATGTCCCACTCCCCACTATAAATGGCATAAGACTTTATTTAGCTTTTCAGGCAGAAAAGCAATCTCACACCCCCGACACCAACACATTTAGGAAAAGTGAGGTCCAACAACAGGGTGCAAACCCACTGTAAAGTTAGCAAGTTGGTTTATCTATTTATTATTATTATTATTATTATTATTATTAGTATTATTATTATCATCATCATCATCATCATCATCATCATCATCTTCCCCTCGGTAAGTTATGCTTAAAATAGGGAGCAATGATATGAAGCAATACCGCGGCCTTGAATAGGAGGTTCCTGATTGTAACCTCCTGCATCTTGTGTATCAAACTGAGGACCGTTGTACCCTCCTCTTCCACGACCACGGAAATTACGACCTCTTCCTCGACCCCTGCCCCTTCCATAGCTGCGATTCCTATCCCAACCTCCATCCTCGTACTCAGCAGCTGCAAATCCATTCCCTGAAATGAAATGTCACAAAATATCACCACCATTATAACCTCACCTGTGACCATAAACTCCCAGTTTACATAGGTTACTCCACTAGCTCCAAGCAATCCAAAAAATGAATAGAAGTCTCAGAACACAGCAATATGTTAGGATGAAAGCTGCCATAGTCTCAAGCTCCAAATATTATCTAGAAAAAGAGTAAATTCAATTAAATTGGGAGGTTGAATCCTTGTCCAATCTTCTTCAATTACTGCATGGCAATCAGGTTGGGGAGGGAGAATTTGGTATGAGACAGTCGAGGGGTTGGCGTAATATCTTTCCACAATGTTTTAGAAAATGAGGAGGATTTGCCATAGAAGAATATTTGGGGATTCAGAGATCCAACAAAAGTAGCTTTCTTTTAGGTGTGTGATTCACTAGAAAATTCTTACCATTGATAACTTAATTGCTAGGAGAAAAGTTGTGATTAATTGATGTTGCTTTTACAAAAGAGCTGAAGGATCTATTATTCATTTGTTCATGCATTGTTCTTGGGCAAAAGAGTTGTGGGAGTTAAGTTTCTTGATTCGGTATGCACTGGATCTGTCAATAAAATCAAATAGGTTTTGGAGGTATGGTGGTGGACCCATGTCAATAAATGAAGAAAGAAAGTATGGAGATTGGTACTGTTTTGTCTAGGTTGGCTGATTTGGGGGAATGAATAGTAGAACATTTCAAGAATCAAGATACAGAACTTCCACTGTGTAGAGTGAATGAAAAGTATTCTTTGTACAAGTCTGAATATTAAGAGGTTTAGACCCGGATTTATATAGATATTTGACTTTCATGGAATGTATATAGATTTATATAGCTTTTTATTTATCCTTCATATAAGGGGTGGCATCTCCTTGATGTCTTTTTTCTTAATAATTTTTTTACTTGTAAAGAATAAATAAATAAATTTAAATCATTTCAATATGTCAGAAAATGAACTTAAATTTACCTGCCACAATAAAATATTTACTTGCCACAATTTCAGCAATAAATAAAAGCATTTGAAAAGCAAAAGGATTCTACTTCATATCATACCATAAGTAGCTCTCGACCTTCCCCTCCCTCTGCCACCTCGGCCCCTTCCACGGCCAGTAGGTGATCCTTCTGCATGATAAAATGTCACCATGAGTGTCCATGTGAAATATTACTAGAGACAGTGTACAGGTGTTACATGGCAATTACCTCCTTCATAATCAAATTCAATTGATGCCTTGACCAGGTCAGCTGGTATCGGAGGCTGATACCTGCAGCAGAGAGTAAAGCAAGTGGTTGGAGTATCTTATTTCATGAACCATCTTAACTTGCAGTGGAAGCATTTTCATCAAAATAAACAAAAGGAAAGCAAAAATTTTTGCCTGTCTAGCCCACTCTCAGGTCATACACACCAATCAATTCTCATATTAGAAAGGTTAAACAAATTTGCACAAAGCCAAGCTGTTGGATACCTATTTAATAGAACATTTTATTGCCAACAATTGTGTAATAATTTATACACATCATCTCTGAGGTTACAAAGAAATAACCTCCACCATGCAAATTGACCAAATTTCAGTGTTCTTGTGAAAGAACAAAATTCAAATCAGTATCATGGAACTCATAAGGATGGATTTCCCTAATAAAAGCTTCATTTTCCAAAAACCTGATTTGAGCTTTCTTGTTTCCAGGATATGAAACAATACTAACAGATGCAACTATGGACTTAGAATTAATGATAATTATGGAGAATATTTTGCAAATCTATGGATTGGAATTACAATATCCAGCAAGCATGTAATCATTGAAAAGAACCCACAACATACATTGCCATAAGCTGCAAATAGCGCACATAACATAGAAAGACGTAAAGAAAACAGCTTATACTAACTCACCCAGCAGAGGCTGTATTCAGCTCCTTCTTTGAGAGAGTTATCGTAATCATTGAAACATGCCTTGTGGTTTCCAGACTGCAGAAAGAACAAAGACTGATATCAGATCCAATACTAAGAGAAATGAAAGGCGAAAATTTTGCTAAATAGGTAATCAATTTACATAGAACAATGCCTATCATGAAATTAAGAAGAAACAAAATTTCTTTGTAAAAACAGGTTCAAGGGCCTCTTACGGAAGGAGGCCTTCTTCCAAAGGCTCCCACGTATCGGTTATATCAGTGGATCCAATAGATGTAATTTGATGAAGACCAACAATCCTCCTCTGTTTTATAGTTGCATTGAGAAGATTCAGTAATCTATCAAAAACTAGCCAAATAATAGGTAAAAAGTACATGAAGCCACTTAAAAGGTAAACAGATAGACAGAAAGTGTAGGAAAGCAAAACCTTAATTAACTCCACAATTGTAACAGTTTTGTTGATAGCTCTACCCATTGCCTTGAACACAATCTCAGTCGAACCTTTTTCCTAGATATTATTGCATTGAGAAACAAGAGAAACAGAAGATATCAAATACCCTAAAAATTATAACTGCCATGGCATCCTAACTTTCTAATCTCTAGCCTCAAAAAAACAGTAAATATAATCACAACTTGCATGATTAAAACCATCTCACACAGTTAAATAGAAATATGGAGGATCAATCATCTAGTTAAAGAATACAGCCATTATTTCCATATGGTCGTGGTGGAGAATGGTTCAATATGGCAGTGTTAACTATTATATAGGCTAAAGCTTAAATCTCATGTATTGAGAGATATCATGATAGAGTCTTTCGGGTACACAACCAGTGACGTTTTAAAGAATCACCACTCCAATTAAGTCACTACATCATAATATTGTGTCTTTTGGAGAACACAACAATCACAACCACCACCTAACAATTAAGTCCCTAATTTTTGCAGTGTCAACATTTTCTCAACTTTTATTTGGTGATTTTCCATTAACTGGCCACATGGTCATTTTCTAAGGAGTAAAAGAGTAAAAACACTAGTTTTCTTCCATATTTTGCCTGAAAGAATCATTTTTATTCACCATATATTATCTCCTCACTGATAACATCAACTTCTAATAACCTAGACAATGCTTGCTTGTAAACCTGCATATAAAGTACATATAGTGAACAAAGGTGACCCTTTTGAATCAACTATGGAACAAGATATGTGATTTTACAATTTCACCCCTTAATAAATGGCCACATGGCCAACAAATGAAAAATCCCCAAATGAAGATACACAAGGTCCACATTGTAAAAAAGTAAAGAAAAGTGACTAAATTATTACCGTTGAAAGTGTAGGCCCTTAATGTGAGGTGTAAAGTGTAATTTACCATTTCAAACTGTGTTCTTGAAAAATGACGGAGCATAACAAAGATAAAATTACGTGAAAATGCAAAATATGAGGTTATTTCATTAAAAGATCTTTAAGCATATTCCAGTGCTGATTACCCGCTTCTCTTGACATCTCTCTCGCTCTCTCTCTCACAATGAAGGTAACGGAAACCCCCAAAAAATCAAAGATCAATTGAGGCCCATTTAGTCAAGTTTGCGAGATCAATCCTTAACAAGCATGAGCTCACCATCAAAGGTGTAATTTGCAAGTCGGACCCATAAAGTACTTAAACACATGGCAAGCGTGTCAGGATCACCACTTACCGTGTTGGATTTTTTTTTTTCCAAAACAGTGAAGAAAGCCTAACTAAAAAAGAGATGAAAATCCATTATAGGCACTGGTGTAGAATGAGAACTCTCCTAATATGTGAAGGACACTCCAATTTTTTATTATTTCAAATAAATTACAAGAGAATTATGGGATTGCATGTATAATCATAGACTTCTCCTTCAAAAGGATTTCAAAGTAATCTAAACTCTGGCCGAGATAAGACCTAGCAAGGATAAATCTACACCGTAATTATATTATAAACTAGGAATCGAATAAAGTGTTAAATTTAAATAAAACTGACCCCTAAATTTTCTGACAAAATAACTATATGCAGACCGAATATTTATTATAAAAATATTCATACTTAAATAATAAAATAACGTAATCAATCTAAGGATAAAATGGGCAATGTTGGTCTTCAACATTTGCCCCCTCTTAAAAGATGAACCTTGTCCGAGGATTTGATCAACACTTCTGATTCCAGGATCTACACCTTCAGTTATAAAAACATTCGCAGTCAACTATAGAGAGGGTTAAATGTGATTGCACCTTCCCTGAAATTTTTGGTGGATAGCTTGAAAGTTGGCATCAAGTTTCTCCATCTTCTCTTTGTGATTAGGCTTTCTCTTGCCCATAGAAGCAGTCAATCATTTTCCGCTAAAGCTAATTATGACTTTCTAACGCGGACATCTCCTTTGGTCATCTTTTGAATTGAACACTCCCCCCTTTTCAATAAAGCTATTTTGTTTCCTAAGATAAACCTTTGGCATTCCCAAAGTTAGTCCTTTAATGTTCCTTTCTGTGTTTTTATATTTAAATGTTGCTTGTTAGCTAAGAAAGGGGAGATGAATGAAGATTATTTCATTTTTTTTTAAAAGATAAGTTGAATGAAGATTATTTCATAATGAATGATAATTTGATAATCGCATACAGTTGATTTCCTCCCTCTCACCTTCTTCTTCTTCTTCTTCTTCTTCTTTGGTTTTTTACACCCTTCATTGGCTTGATTCTTCTTTCACTTACTTGATTTCTTGTCTTCCTTTTCTTCAATTCTTTGTTGGTCAAAATCACTTCGTCTCAATATTGAAATGAAAGCACCAATGATGGAAGCCCAGATCAAAAGAGTTGAAAAAACATTTGATGCATAAGCATAGAACGAGAACCCTATTAATTCTTGAAGAACATTCCAGTTTTTTATTATTTCAATTCCTTAATAAAATTACAAGAGAATTATAGGCTTACATGTATAATCATGGATTCCTGCTCCAAAAAGACTTCAAACTAATCTAAACTCCTCCCAAGATAATACATATCAAAGGTAAAAGACCTAACAAGGATAACCTTACTATCTAATTATCCTATAAACTAGGAATCAGATGAAGTTCCACATTTAAATAAAACTAACTCCTAAATTCTCTCCTGAAACTATACGCAGACTAAATATACATTAGAAAAATATTCTTAATTAAATAATAAAAGAATCCAATTAGTCTAAAGATAGATTAGGCAAGATTGGTCTTCCTCACACAGCTTGGACACCATCACAAATTCATTTCGAACACGTAATCAAACTCACCTAGAAAAATATTTGTTTATAACTTCTTTGTTGACTTTTAAGCTATGAAATATAATTTATTTTATTTGGATGAAATTTAACTATTACATGACTTCTTTGTTAACTTTTAAGTTACAAAATACATGATTCTTAATTTTAGTTAGTGTTACATTGTGTTATTTCTATTGTAATTGAATAAAATATTAATATATAATCCAAGACATAAAAAATATATATTTTTGTAGAGTTGAAGTCACATCTTGTCTTACATTTTTTGAAATTGCCGAGTTGACATATCCACGCTGTTACAAGCCGGTGTTTGTGTTTCTTAGAAGAAAACATTAGTTAACTTGACTAAACCTAATTGAACCTCAACTTGACTGAAACACTAACTCATGATTCTTAAAGAAAATCTTCAAAAAAATAATAATTATAATATTGCGTGGAACATAGTGCATATAATACACGTTAATGTACTTTTAGTGCATTCTCGCATATAGTCATATATTGTTAAGGATTTTGTAGTTCGCATATGATCATCTATTGTTAAGGATTTTGTACTATAGCAATATTCATCATCAATTGTTTTCATATTTGTATTTGTGTTCCATGGCAAAGTGGATTTAGTATCATCGGAGTAATCATTTCTGATGAAACACTCTGACAAACAAAAAGGAGAACACTGATCCAAATTTCATTACAATAAATCAAAGTTAATAAATTTACCAAAAAATAAATGCCAAAATATAACATAAACTGATTCTAGGAAAGGCACCGGAGTCCCAAATATGACAAAGTTGAGATGCACAACCAAACCAATGAAACCGAGCCAAACCACCATTTGGTTTGATTTGGTTCAGTTTTCTTTAATCACTGTTTGGTAGCAGTTTTGAAAACTAGAAAACTGAACGGTTCAGTTCCGCTAGCAATATTAGGTATTCATTAATTAACGAAATCAAGTTGATACTGTTTAATATATAAGATAGCCATTACAAAACTAAATTGGGCAACAAACTATTCCCAACCCCCTAATAATATTTTTGACATTCATCAATAGGCACATTGAACTATCAAAAAAAAAAAAATCATCGACCCTGGCACGAAAGAGGGCAACTAGGCACAAAAGCAAAATCTAATGAAATATTCAATAAAAAAAATTAAAGGAGTACCTGAAGCAGACTCATAGCATATGTGATGTAGCTTCGCATCCGTCCCTGGCTGGTAATCCGAATCTCATTCTCGTCAATTGGGGTATCCACCCTTGGTTTCTCGACCCTCTGGTACCGATCCATATTCTGCACAAAAGGCAGAGAGAACAACAATTCAACACAATGAACTTGCATAGAAGCCGTGCACCAGAAGCCAACCCAAAAAAAAAAAAAAAAAACAATTTTTCGTACGAAAATAGCGACCAAATATGTTGAATATAGCCTACGTTTGAACCAAACAGCGAAAGAGAGAGAGAAAGAAACAAGGGCACATTCAGCTCGATTATACGTTAAGACTAAGATAACTAGGGCTAAACCAGGGTTCGCTGGTATGACTCAAAGAAATAGGGATCTGATTAGGGAAGTTCCGTACCTCCTCCTTCTTCTTCTTCGAAAAGGGATAAGATCTTATGCTCCACGAAGGAAAGCCCTGTCTATGGCTTCGTTCTTCGTTTACGCCCTAACCGCTCTGCTGCGAAGTCTGCAGTATTTATAGGACCGATTTCAAAATTGCCCTAACTAATTTGTTAAAATTGGGCCAAAATCTGGACAAACTTGGGCCACGCTTACTTCCACTAGTGGGCTTTTTATTTTTCTTTTTTCTCTTTATTTGTAGAGAACTAGAAAGAGAGAGAGAGAGAGCTGCCATCGTCATTAAAAAGGTTGGGAGAGAGTCAAGCGAGTTGTTTAAATTTAGTGCCTATTTGTGGGTGCCAAGTTTTGGGGAAAAAAAAAAAATAGCTAATTTTAAATTGTTAGGTAATTAGTGTTTTTTGAAAAAAAATATAAAAAAATTTAATATTGTTATTATTATTATTATTGTTATTATTAATTTGGTATAATTTTTTTAAATAATCAAAGTATTAGAGTTAACTTGTACGTAACTCGATTAATTTTTGAAATTTTAAAATTAACAATCGGATAAACCCTTCAATGACTCTAAGAAAATTTAAATTAGTGATGAAGAGCAAATTCAAAATCTTATCAGATAAGTTACAACTGAGGGTCTAATTCGATGTATTAACATGCCAAATTAAAAAGTTTATGGGCCTTCCCTTTCAGTTCACTCTGGGTTTAATTCGGTGTATTAATAAACCAAAGTAAAAAATTTATGAGCCTTCTCTTTCCGTTGGTTAGTGTCGAGGAGTTATATATGTCATAACAGTCCAATTATGTTGAACATTGCGAGAATTAGCACGATTTAATATAATTGGACTATTATTATGAAAGTATAATTTTTAGAAAAAAAAATTATCAATTTTTTATTTTTAAGTGTTTAACAAATCACTAATTTTTACCACTTCTCTGTTCAGTTATAGTAACTATTCATCTTAAAAGTTATCAAAAGTTATTAAAAGTTGTCAAAAGTTATCAAAAATTTTACCACACACCTAAAAATTGTAAAAAGTTACTAAATATTGTTAAAAATTACTTTTACTTCACCAAACATGCTAATAAAAAATACCAAAATTTACTAAAATTGTGTCTTCAAACCCCCCTCTATGTTTTAGATTTAAAAATATAATGTCAAATACCTAGGGGTGGACATCGCCCGGCTTGCACGAAGAACCCACCCAGTCCAACCCAAATTTGTAGGGTTTGGGTTTAGGAATTTCGGTTATAGGGTTGGGCTGAGCCAATTTTTAGGCCCGATTTATTTTTGGGCTGGGTTTGGGTTCATGCATCATAGCCCAGCCTGGCTTCACTCGGCCCAAATTAATAAGTGAGTTAGCCCCACACCTCGTAACACACAAACCCTAACTTCGCTCTTCCTGACTTCCCCCACAAACCCTAGCCCCAAATACTCAACCGCTCTTTGTCTCTTTTCAGTCTGTAATACAAAGTATGTATCTCTCACTTTCACTTTCTTCTTCATTTCTCTTTTTATCTCTTCAGTCTTCACAAACTTACATAAACTTGCGATATCATTAGAGAAGTCAAGATTTGCTTATATTTCTTAATTTTAATGGTTTTCTGTTGATCTTTTGGACAATGTAATGATTTTATTTTATGGAGTTTAATTAGTTAGCTGTGTACTTTGAAATTAGGATGTTGTGATCATTCTATTTGAACTTATGATATTGTATTGTTTTATTTTATAGAGTGTTTTAATTAATTAGTTAATTGTTTATTTGTGTTTAAACAGTTGTTGTGAACAAGTTATTGGCTGTTTTTGTATAATTTTTATGTTTTTTTGATATTTTCTCGTTCAGTCCAATGGACGGACTTGGATTTTAATTTTCAAGTAATGGACCGGTTTGAGTTCACAATTTTTAGCCCGATATCGGGCTGGACCAGACTTGAGCTGATGCTCAGAAACTCGACCCGAATAAACCTAACCCAAACCCAGCCAAGCTCAGTCCATGTCCACCACTACAAATACCCAAATCTATGCCACACAACAAAATGAATGAAAACATAAATCAAAACAGCATCATCCACCTGCTTTCATCTTTTATAAAAACAAAACAAAACCAAACCTGCATTTAAAACTTTAAAGCATCATCCACCTTGATTCATCATTTTCCAAATAAAAAAAAATTACACTCATTAAATTGTTACACAACTACACATAAATACAATTCAATTATCTCGGTCGGTTCAATTTTCTTATTTTTGGGACCAAATCAAAAATTAAATTACAACTACTCCCAAAATTGAATCAACCAAACCATTTTAATTGAATTTGAATGATTTAATTTGATTTTCGATGTCAATCAAATTATGTCCAACCCTCTTATTGAATAATAGACAAGCTTGATGTTAGGTTTGAAACGTGGATAGAAACAAGAAAAACTAAAGAGAAGAAATGAACTAAAAAAGTTAAGTTCATTTAATTTCTTTAATTCTTTAATTGAGTTAGAAAAGATGATAAGAAAATGAATAAATATTTGTCAAAAAAAAATTAATTTTACTTTATTAAGTATGAAAAAGGAACAAAAAATGGTAACCTTAATATTTTACATTTTACTTTTCCTTTTCCTTAATTTACGAATCTATTTTCCAAACATAATATAAATGTTCACCTTTTCAAGGACAAATATTTATTCAGTTATTTGTTTTAGTTATCTAAACTGTTCAAATTATTATAGTTCCTTAACAGAAAGAACTAAATTAACAAATAAAAAATAAAGAACCGAACCAAATTAACTAAAATAAGGATTCAAAATCTCTTCCCTTATTTGGATTGTAATAGAAAATTAAAGAAGAATACATAGAATTTAAAAATTAAAATCTAATATATTAATGAATATTTAATCAATCTAGATAAAGATATATATTTAAAATTTTATATTTCCTTCCTCTTTTCCCTATCCCTTTTTCTTCCATATTCTTTTCCATCACTCGCTTATCTTCCCTTTTCTTTTCCATCACGATTTCTCACTACAAACACACCCAGTGAGTTTTACAGAACTCATGATTCTTCTGCTACAGCAAGCTATTCAATTCAGTAGGAGTTTTTATTTAGTGCCACATATAAACCAACGGCTTTATGGTTCTGGTTTTAGTGTGCATACAAACACAAGTAATAATTTTAACAGAAATATTAAAACAAACAAAGATATTCGTTGACTATTCAATTATTCACAAACTTCCCTTCAATGTTGAGAAACTGAGTTCTTCATAAGAGGAACTGTAGACGTTCTTCCACCTTGCCTTGTTCTCTAATTAATGGATCAATGATGCTTCTCCATTTACTGTAGCTTGTAGTTGAGTCACCTTCACGTAATAAAAATCCATTCACAAAGAAAAAGGGAGTCCCAAGGACCCCTCTTGAACAGCCATACTGTCAAAATAAATAAATAAATAAATGTTGGTCGCATGAAAAGTGTATAGAAAGATGCAATTGAAAAATGGAATAGAACAAAACTTTGTCACTGAGAAGCAGGCACAGAACTGCTGTTCCTTGAGAAAGAGACTAACTAAGAATACACATATCTGAAAGGAAAATAAACAGGCAATTCCAAAGTTGCAGTAAGAACCTATAGGCTTTATGGCAACATTAAATCTTTACCTTGAATGAAACCCTTGTCAATAGATCAGTTTTCCTGTCACTAAAGCCAGACGCAACTGCAGAATAGTGGGAATTACCAACTGCTTTGGTGGCCAAATTAACAATATGATTTACAATAGTCACCCTTGAGAGGTTGAAGGTTGGTTGGTTGTAGAACTTCTCCTAAGTAAATAATCCACCAATTTTAGGCAGTTTAGAAACTCCAATAAGTGTGAGGCAACACAAAAGGGAAAACATTCAATATAGAGAAACAAAAACATTGAAGGAAATGCAGCAGCAACACACTTGAGAGTTAGGAAACTCGGGATATTAAAGCAACAAGAATGAAAACATTTGTAGATAAGAAAGTAGCTAACAACATCTAGGTTGATTCAAAAGAAGAGCAATGCAATACAGCTTAAACTTCATTTGAAATAGATTATATCACACAATGAACTAATGACTGTAACACTGATAAGACTTCGGAGACATTTTAACAGAGTCCATACCTGATGCTCAAAGAACAACTCCAATAAATCATATGTGGCAGAAGCATTCAGCTTATTTACAATATGCAAAGCCCGAGAAGAAACGAAAGCATTGTCATGGTAACTGCAATTTTCCAAGAATTTATTAACTAGTCTTCAAAATGATAAATAAATATAAAAATCTCTACACTGAAGATTAGAACATCACACTGGAAGTGGAAACATAATTCAAATGCTAAGTCCAAAAATCTTCACATTTTAAACCAATTCAGATGATCACTACAAAATCCCTTTCCAAGGGCTAACAATATCATGAGAGTTCAGATACCTCATATCCATGTCCAATGATGTGACCTATCCCCAAAACGAATTGCGTTCATTAAATATATTGAGTAAATATTAAATGGGATTTAGAGTTACATCGAATGTCTGATTTATTGGGTTTAGTACAAAGAATTAGACACTAATTAATGAAAACGAGAAATTAGTTTTAGCTTCAAGAATTTCCTATATACCAATCAATCGGCCAATTGAAAAGACGTTAGATTTGTGCAAATTCAAACAAGCAAAACTAATACTGGATATGATAAGCATTTCAGAAGACAATTTAGAACCTACATGAAAAATAATACCGGATACGATTTTACTAGCAAACAAAGAAGGAAAGTAGGGTGCAATTTACTCACGGTAGAGGGAAAGGGTGAACAACGAGGTAGATGCGAGAACCGTAATAATCGAGAGCTTTCTTCAGAGGAGGCCAAGAGTCTCTGCTATAGGGGCAGAGGGGGTCGAAGAATGCCTCAATCCTGATCGAGTCAATGCCGATCGGACGGTTCTTGTACACGAACCCATCGAACCTGGCCGGAATCTTAACCTGGGCATCGACAATCCGACCAGAGCCATAGAGAAGGGAGAGGCAAAGTAAGACCGAAACGATACTCACCGGTGAGAGACCCATCGGACTTGGGTGTATGTCTCGATCGCTGCCAATCCGATAGTGAAGCTGGTCACTCTATCTCAGTCGATCGTGTCCTGGGGGCTGGACGGTTGAATGGACGATCAAAGCAGACCAAACAGGGTGGCGGGCCTTGCTGTGCAAAATACACTGTGGGCTGAATTATGGGGATAAATTTTTTGTTTGGCGGATCAAAAAATATTAAAATTTATTAAATTTTAATTATTTTTTATATTTTTTTAATAAAATTTTAATATAAATCACTTTTACACCATATATTTATACTTTTATTTTTCTCAAATTTTTTTTCAACCAAGCAACTAAAAGAGGGTTACGATTTAATTAAAATTTATTAATTTTATCTTAATTAAATTATTACCTTCCATTTCTACATTTGAGCCATACGGTGCACTGACCCTGTATCCCGGCCAAATACGCACCCCAGAACCTAGACAATGGGTGCAGCGGACCCCGCCTCCGCTAATCCCGAGCTCGTGCACTATGTTTACCATGCAAGAATGGAATAAAAACTAGAAATGAAAACGAATAGGAATGTTCATTCCATTTTTTTTTTATTTAACTCCTAGTATGAAAATAATGGAGATAGAATAGAAATTAAAAATTTCATAATTTGATTATATATTTTAAATGTAATAAAATAAAATAAAATAAAAATTATTGACATTAATTTTTTGGTTAATTATCTTTGCACCCCTTGTATTTAAATCTATTTTTATTTGTACCCCCTTAACTAACACGCTTTGTACTGAATACAAAAGTATAAACGTGGACGAGTCTATCTAATTTAATAGTGCGTGCGATACACGCGTGTTCAAAAAATAAGTGTTCAAAATTAAAAAAAATAAAAAGACCAAAATACCCTTAAAAGAAAAGGACTGGAGAACGACAAAGCACTAGTTCGCCCTCATGCTTAATTAAGTAAAATTGGAAGCCATTGCTACCCTTCATTGTTGATCCAAATCACCAGCACCCTCCACCGATGCTCCAAATCACTGGCATTGGCCAAAACATGAATGTTCTTTCTTTTTTTCCTTCATTGTTCTTCTCTTGTAAAGATTCAGTACCATTCATGTTCTTTCTTCTCCAACTTGTTTTCCTTTCCTAAACTAGAAATCATAGGTTGTTGCGTAAATAATTTAAAAGAATGAAATAGAGGTCACAGATCTCTCTTTCTCTATCTCTCTCCCCCGCTCCCCCCTCTCTCTAGGTCTCAACAAACCCATATCTAGTTAGAATATTGATTCAAGATATATATACATACACACAGATGATTTGAGATTTTGAGATTTTTGTGTATATGTATACACACAGATGATTTTGGAGATGATTCTGGATTTGGGATTACTTTTATGGATTAATTTCTAAGTTTTTTTGGATTAAAGCAGATAAGACAAATCTTTATCTGTTTAGAGCCAGTAAATTAAGGATGAGAATTTTTTTGGATAACAAACCCTAATTTTTTTAACTGTAGATTTTCTCTAATTTTCTATGTTAGCAAACTATACTTGGGGAGTTTATCTATGTTCATGTAAATATAAAAATCATGATTGTTTTAGATTGTTTAGTTTTATATATATATATATAATTTACAGCATAAATGACTAAATTTGTGTAACCTATATATATACATGCACATAAATGATTTGGGATTTTTAAATTTTTATGCATATATATATATATATATATACAGATGATTTTTGAAGATGATTCTGGATTTGGGATGGAGTGTTTGCTTTGGGCGAATGTTCATCAATGGTGAAGTGTTTGCTTGAGATAGAGATTAGAGAAGGGACCAAACGCAGACTGTTGATGCAGGGGAATAAGTAGAAGATAATTTTATCTTTTTACATATTAATGTGACGTTGTCAGCCTTTACACTTTTGTGTACAATATAGGAATATTAGTGCATATTTATGAAGTTGAAAGGGTACAATTGAAAATGGGCGTAAGTACGGGGATGTAAAGGTAATTAACTCTTAAATTTTAAAAAATCATGATTAACCCTTAATTTTTAAAATATCATGAATATAAATTTTATTTTTTGAAACGTGAATTTGGGCAAAAAAAAAATGGGATAGGAGTAAAACAATCATTTTACAATTCAAGTTTGAATTAGGCCAAAATTTTATTAACTATTAAGAAACATGTCAATAAATATTTTTTAGTCTTCTGAGATGCCTAAAATACAAATTTGCCTAAAAACGGGTCCAGGAAAAAAAATAGCCATTATGTAGTCTGAATTCAGATCAGAATGAAATTTGTTTAATTATTAAAAAAAATATGTCAATGATATTTTTTTTAGCCTTTGGACAGCTTAGAATGTGAATTTAGAGAAAAAAAAAATGGCCTAATGACAAAATTGTCATTTTATAATTTGCGTTCGTATTGTGATAAAATTTTATTAGTTATCAAGTAAGATATTGATAAATATTTTTTAATCTTTTAGGAAACCTAAAGTGTAAATTTGAGCAAAAAACGAACCCAAGGGTATAATGGTTTAGATCGAATCAAAATTTGTTTAGTTATTAAGTAGCATGAAGGAATATTTTTATTAATCTTTCAAAAATCCGAAATATGAATTTGAAAAAAAAAAGGACTTAGGGGTAAAATAATAATTTTACAATCCGAGTTCAGATTTAATTTGAAAATAAGATTAAGAGATAAAATGGTTATTTTACAACCTAAATGAGTAATTAAGAAAAATTTTTTATTACAAAGTAGTTGCTTATTTTTTAATTTTTTTTTCAATTTTTGGATCAAATTTTGATTGCAATATAATAACTATTTTCATTACTTAAATTGTGAAATGTTTTTTCCCGCTTAATGTGGAAATGGCTATTCCCATGAAATAGTATTCCAACTTAATTTTTTGATATCAAATATAAGAATAGGCTAAAGTGGAAATAAGTTCGATTTTATTCCATTCCATTCTCACGTACCAAACATAACCTTAGATTCATTTGGTAACGTTTTCAATTTTTTTTTATATTTTAAAAATTTTTTAAATTAGCAACAGTATCATGTTTATTAAATTTGTTCATATTTTTCTGTTTTTACAAAATAAAAACTTAAATAGAAAAATGTAAAAAAAGAAAAGTATTTTTTACTCTTTTTTTCTATTACAAATATTTTGTTAATTTTAACATTTTATCCATTTTTGTTGCCTCATATTAAAATGAATTATTTTATTCAAATATTTTATTAAACTAAAATTATTTTTAATAAATAATATAATTAAATTATAATTAATATATTTATATTTATCAAATTAAATGATATAATAATTATATTTTATTCAATTTACTTTTAATAAATAATATAATTAAATTATAATTTAATATATTTTATATTTATTGGAATGAAATAATGGATGGCTATGCAATGCATGAAAAATTTAGGGAAGCTATTGAGGACTTTGTTAGTTTGTTTGAGGCAGAGAAGTGGGCAAAATCCCGACTTCATAACCTTTATTTGGGTATTATTGCATGTATCCAAAGTGTATTAACGAGAGGGGGGGAGTGCAGGTTGAGAGAGCATAGAATTGATTGAAGCAAAAATGAATCATTTGCACAGTGACCCCGCTTGGTCACACAAGAAGTAGTAAAGAAGAAGTTTTGCAAGTGGAGAATAGCTGATAATTTTCAGCAACAACCTGCTGGCAGAATTATGGTTCTATGGAATCCAACTAAAGTCCAATTGGAGGTAATAAGTAGTTCAGAGCAGGTACTGCATTGCTTGGTTAAATGTTTGATCACTTCACACAAGTTTGTTGTTAGTTTTGTATATGCATTCAATTTTGTAGGTGGTAGAAGACTGTTATGGGAAAATCTATGTCAATTCAGTGCTACAATAAGCTTACCCTGGCTAACTATGGGAGACTTCAATAGTTTGCTTGAGGTAAATGAAAGGAAGAATGGCAGACTTGTGACCAACTATGAGATAAAAGATTTTGTACAATGCTGCAGATTTATTGGCTTTACAGACCTCAGCTACACAGGTTCTTTCCTGACTTGGACAAACAACACAATCTGGAGCAAGCTAGACAGAGCTATGGTGAATGATCGATGGAAGCAAATGGGATGGAGGTCCTTTGCCAACTTTGGACTACCTGGCCTACACTCAGATCATGGTTTCTGTATTGTTACAATTTCGAAAGAGGACTAGACAGCAGCCAAACCTTTTAAATTCTTTAATATGTGGACTAAACATGAAGAGTTTATAGGCATTGTGCAGCAGATATGGAATAGGGGATTCAGGGGCAGCAAGATGTTCACCCTTTGCAAGAAATTACAAGCTCTTAAAGGTCCACTAAAGCAGCTTAACAAGGTTCACTTTGGGCATATCTCAGCTAGAGCAGAAGTAGCTGAAGGTGAATTTCGTAGACTACAAAAAGCCTTATATGAGGATACTGGTAACATTGCAATTAAGGATCAGATGACTGCAGCTAAGAGGGAAGCATTAAGACTGGCTGAGGCTAAAAAGAGCTACTGTGCTTAGTTCGTTAAGAATAAATACCTCGAAAATAGTGATAGGGGTACAAGTTATTTTCATCAGCTGATAAGGAGGAATAGGGAGAGGAATCAAATAGTTGCTGTCACCCTTGATAATGGTGCTGTTACCACTTCCCAACAGCAGGTTTATAGCACCTTTGTGGAATACTACCAGCACCTATTAGGCAGCAAGTAGGACAATAACCAACTGAACAAGTCTGTAATAGAAAGTGGGCAGCAGATCAATGAAGATCAAGCTCTTAAGCTGATACAAACAGTCACTAGAGTAGAAATTAAAGAGGCTCTCTTCTCTATAGGAGAGGATAAAGCCCCTGGACCAAATGGGTACACATCAAGCTTCTTCAAAAAAGCATGGGATGTTGTAGGGGATGATTTTTGTGCAGCAGTTCAGGAATTCTTTGAAGCTGGATAGATCTTAAAGCAGCTGAACCATACTTCAATTGCTTTAATTCCTAAAACCCCAAAGGCTACTAAGGTAAGTGAGTATAGACCAATTTCCTGTTGCAATACCACCTACAAGGTAATAGCTAAGATATTAAACAACAGGATCACCCCAGTTTTGGATAAACTTATTGATAAGGCTCAGTCTGCTTTTGTCCCAAAAAGATCCATGTCAGAAAATACATTTTTGGTACAAGAATTGATGAGGCATTACACATGGAGGAGAATCTCACCTAGATGTTTGTTGAAGATTGATCTAAGGAAGGCTTATGATACCATTGAATGGAAGTTTATTGAAGAGTTGCTTGAAGTACTTAAATTTCCAGCCCCCTTTGTGTGTTGGATAATGCAATGTATCTCAACTACTTCCTATTCACTTTTCATTAGTGGTTCACTACATGGTTTTTTAAGGGGCAAAGAGGATTGAGGCAAAGGGATCCCTTATCACCAACCCTATTTGTATTATGCATCGAGTATCTTTCAAGGAGCTTGAATGAATTGAAATAGGAGGAGGCATTCAATTACCATCCAAAGTGCAAAGTCTTGGGAATTAATCATTTGATATTTGCTGATGACCTAATTCTGCTAGCCAGAGGTGATGTGCCTTCTATTTCTTCAATTATGAGAAAAGTTGGAGAGTTTGGCAATTGCTCAGGTCTGAAAATCAACATGGAAAAATCTAGTCTGTTTGCAGCTGGTATTAGGACTGAAGTGCTGGAAGAAATGAAGAATCTAACTGGTCTCAAAATGGGAAGATTCCTTTTCAGATATTTGGGAATTCCTTTGGTAACAGCAAGACTAACTGTCCCTCAATTTAACCCCTTGCTGTCTAAAATTGCAGGTTATATTGACTCATGGGCAGGAAACTCTTTATCTTATGCTGGCATAACTGAGCTGGTGAAATCAGTATTGCAGGGAATTGAATGCTTCTGGTTATCCATCCTTCCCATCCCAGAAGCAGTTAGATACAAAGTAACTAGCCTCTGCAGGGATTTCCTTTGGGGAGGAAATAGCTACTACCAAAAGAAGCCACTGATCAAATGGGAAAAAGCCTGCCTACCCAAGGAGTAAGGTGGATTAGAGATTAAGTGCATGAAATCATGGAATAAAGCTTTGTTATCTAAGTTCTTTTGGGACTTTCATTCCAAAAAAGACTCATTATGGGTCAAGTGGATACACCATTTTTATTTGAGAAACACTTCTCTATGGCATTATCAGACCAGAAAGCAGGACTCTGCTCTACTAAAACAGATAATGTGCATTAGGGATGAGATCTGTAGCAGTGAATGCTCCAGCCAAAATGCTCAATTACTGATGCAGATTTGGGTGAATCAAAGGAAAATGTGCACAAAGAAAGCTTATGACTTCTTCAGGCCAAAAGAGCAGACCAATATATGGGTGAGAATAGTCTGGAACAGTCAAGCCTTGCCAAAGCATGCCTTTAATCTTTGGTTAGCAGTACAGGACAAGTTGAGGACCAAAGACAAATTTCCAGCAACTGATAAGCAGTGTGTGCTGTGCAGAACAGCTGAGGAATCTGTTAGCAATTTGTTTTTTGAATGCCATTTTGTTTCTCAGGTATGGAGTGCAATTAGAAGCTGGCTGAAAATTTCCAGAACTCCCTCCACGATTAAAGCTGCCATTAAGTGGTTGATAAAAGAAGCCAAGGGGACGGGAATGAGATCAAGAGCTAAAAGGATTAGCTTAGCTGTGACAGTCTACCTCATTTGGGAGACTAGGAATTTGATATTGTTTGAAGATAAAAAGAGGACACCAAATGCTGTAATCAGGAAGATTCAAGTCCAAGTGTGTAGAATTCTTAGTTTCTTATACCCTGACTTTTCTGGGGATGGGTTACTTTGATGTTATAGTTGGGAATGAATCTTTTTGTACTTGATTTTGGATGATGTAGTTCTTGTGTTGGATTAAAAGATTAACCTACTCATGGCTATACCCAGAGTAAGGTTAAATTGATGTACATAAATTTTGATTAATGAATATATTTTATTTACCGATCAAAAAAAAAAAAGAAAAAAATACTTTTTGAGCCAAATGCTTGTGTTTGGGGAGTTTTACTGGGTTATCGTAGAATTCACAACATGGGATTAGGTAAGGTTGCTGCTAGGGAATTATTTGTGTTAGAACATAAAAATCGTGGGAGACCGCAGGCCTCTTTGGTGCACAAAAATTTGGTGCAAATTTTTTAAAATTTCTATTAAATTTTTACACATTCTTACTTTCTTGAAGTTTAAAAAAAGTTTAATGCTTTAAAAAAAAAGTCGATAATTAGAATTTGATTTATCAAATAGCAAAAATTTTTCCGCTATTCTCACCATAGAGTCTTAGTCTATCGAATGACACTCACTTTGACTATTTTTTTTTGGAATAGTAGAAACTGTAACGACGGATTATAGAAACCATTCTGATGATTCACACAGCCAACTTTCGTCGATACAGTTATTATAGTGCAAAAAAATCATAACTGATATAAAATTTTGAATTCGTCCAAACAGAAATCCATCCGTCAGAACAGAAATCTTACTATTCATCTCCAAAAAATGCGGTCTAAGATGCGTGTACCAAACACAAAAGGTTTTCCTAAACTATATTTTATCTCATTTTATTTCACTTTTTACCACTCTAAACACACTCTACATTATTCTTTCCAACACATATGCTTCTAAGAGAGATGGAATGAAGAGATGTGGTTAAGGATGTGTTAAAAAGGATGGGTTTGAAAAAAAAACCCTAATTGCAATTGGATTGAGGTAAAAAAACAAAATGCACGTGCTTTTACGGGGAGACAAATGGCTTTCTCAAATATCCCTAATCATTGAAAAGTTGGATCAACTGAGCATGAAAATGAAGAAATCTGGTTGTTCCGCTATCGCTGACTTTGTACTGCAAGATGTGGAAGAACAAGACAAGGAGCAAATTTTTTGTGCGGCCACGGTGAAAAGTTAGCTATAGTTCTGGGGCTTAGAAACATCTACTCTGGGTCTCCTCTTCGAGTTATAAAGAACTTAGAATTTGCAGGGAAATGTCGTGCTTTTATAAATTCACGAACTGAAAGGATGGCCTATAAATATATATATATATTTTTCCTTTTCTTGCATTTTGTAAATATTTATAATAAAGATTAGTATATTAATCTCTCAAGCTATATATTAATAACAAGAACCTTAACTTCGTTACTAAATAATTGATATCCTTAGTTCCGACTACCAGATTTTAAGTCTCTGTTGCACCAGCACCCACCTAGCACTGCAAGTTTGTGTTGCCTTAAAAAAAAATAAAACAAATCTGCATTCAAAACATTCATTACATAATTACATGCCAAGCATCATCAATCTGCATTGATAAAAAAAAAAAAAAAATTACATTTATTAAATGTTACATGGCTATACATATATGTAATTCGATTTCAGTCAGTTTGATTTGCTTATTTTTGGAACCAAACCAAAAATTGAATTGTAACTACTCCTAGAACTGAATGATTCAATTTGATTTTCGAGTTCAACCAAATTATGTCCACCCCTGTCATTGAATAATAGATAAGCTTAATGCTAGGTTTGAAACATCAAATAAAAATACGAAAAGTGAAGGGAAGAGATGAATTAAAAAAAGTTAAATTTATTTTACTTCTTAAAATTCTTCAATTGAGTTAGAAAAAAAATAAGAAAATGAATAGATATTTATAAAAGAAATTAATTTTACTTTATTAAGTAAGAAAAAGAACACAAAATAGTAATCTTAATATCTTACTCTTTATTTTCCTTTTTCATCTACCAAATTCATTTTCCAAACATAGTATAAAAGTCCACCTTTTCAAGAACGAGTATTTATTCAGTTATTCGCTTTGTTTATATAATTTGTTCGAATTATTTTAGCTCGTTGACAAAGAGAACTAACTTAACAAATAAAAAATAAGGAACCAAACCGAATTAATCAAAATAGGGAGTCAAAATCTCTCCTCTTATTTGGATTCTAATGAAAAATTAAATAAAAAATACACAGAATTTAAAAAATTAGAATCTCACATATTAGTTAACATTTAATCCATTTAGATACGGATACATGTATAAAATTTT
Source organism: Vitellaria paradoxa (assembly GCA_019916065.1). Lineage (NCBI taxonomy): Eukaryota > Viridiplantae > Streptophyta > Magnoliopsida > Ericales > Sapotaceae > Vitellaria > Vitellaria paradoxa. The sequence goes on along the minus strand of CM034233.1, from coordinate 6,179,529 downwards.
ATGTTTGCTTCCTTGTTTCCTAATCTCTTTTTCTTCCATATCCTTTTCCATCACTCTTTTATCTTTCCTTTTTCTTTTCAATCACAGATCCTCACACCAAACACGCCCATAAAGTTTTACAAAACCTATGATTCTTTTACTACAGCAAGCTATTCAATCCAGTAGGAGTTTTTATTCAGTGTCACATATAAACCTACAGGTTTATATATATTTTGGTTATAGCGTGCATACAAACACAAGTAATAATTTTAACAGAAATAGTAAAACTAACAAAGATATGGATGACTATTCAATTATTCACAAACTTCCCTTCAATGTTGAGAAACTGAGTTCTTCATAAGAGGAAATGTACACGTTCTTCCACCTTGCCTTGTTCTTTAATTAATGGATCAATGATGCTTCTCCATTTACTGTAGCTTATAGCCGAGCCACCATCAGGTAATAAAAATCCATTCACAAAGAAAAAAGGAGTCCCAAGGACCCCTCTTGAACAGCCATACTGCCAAAATAAATAAATAAATGTTGGTCGCATGGAAAGTGTATAGAAAGATGCAATTTAAAAATGGAATAGAAAAAAGCTATTCACTGAGAAGCAAGATCAGAGAGTTGCTGTTCCTTCCCAAGGATATCCCAAAAGGTAAATAAACAGGCAATTCCAAAGTTGCATTAACCACTAAAGCACCGAACCTATAGAATTTACGGCAACATTAAATCTTTACCTTGAATGAAACCCTTGTCAATAGATCAGTTTTCCTGTCATTGAAGCCAGACGCAACCACAGAATGGTGGGAATTACCAACTGCTTTGGTTGCCAAGTTCACAATATGATTTACAATTGTCGCCCTTGACATGTTGAAGGTTGGTTGGTTGTAGAACTCCTCCTAAGTAAATAATCCACCAATTAGAAACTCCAATAAGTGTGAACCAACACAAAAGGGAAAACATTCACCCTTGTGAGAGTTAGGAGACTCAGGATATTAAAGCAACAAGAATGAAAACATTTGTAGATAAGAAAGCAGGGCTAACAACATCTAGTGTGAAGGTACAGACCCTAAAATTCAAAAGAACAGCAATGCAATACGGCTTAAACTTCATTTGAAATAGATTATATCACACAATGAACTGATGACTGTAACACTAATAAGACTTCAGAAACATTTTAAAAGAGTCCATACCTGATGCTCAAAGAACAACTCCAATAAATCATATGTGGCAGAAGCGTTCAGCTTATTTACAATATGCAAAGCACGAGAAGTAACGAAAGCATTGTCATGGTAACTGCAATTTCCAAGAATTTATTAACCAGTCTTCAAAATGACAAATGAATATAAAAAAAAAATCTCTACACGGAAGATTAGAATATCATATTGGAAGTGGAAACAAAATTCAAATGCCAAGTCCAAAAATCTTCACATTTTAAACCAATTCAGATGATCACTACAAAATCCCTTTCCAGGAGATAACAATATCATGAGAGTTCAGATTCCTCATATCCATGTACAATGATGTGACATGTCCACAAAAGGAATTGTGTTCATTATATATTTGAGTAGATATCAAATGGGATTTCGACTTACATCAATTAATGGTCTGATTTCTTGGGGTTTAGTGCAAAGAATTAGACACTAATTAATGAAAAAGAGAAAAATTAGTCTTAGCTTGAAGAATTTCGTATATATCAATCAATTGGCCAATTGAAAAGACGTTAGATTTGTGCAAATTCAACCAAGCAAAACTAACACTGGATATGATAAGCATTTCAGAAGACAATTTAGAACATACATGAAAAATAATACTGGATGCGATTTTATTAGCAAACAAAAAAGGAAAGTAGGGTGCAATTTACTCACGGTAAAGGGAAAGGGTGAACAACGAGGTAGACGCGAGAACCGTAATAATCGAAAGCTTGCTTCAGAGGAGGCCAAGAGTCTCTGCTATCGGGGCAGACGGGGTCGAAGAATGCCTCGATCATGATCGAGTCAATGCCGATCGGACCGTTCTTGTACACGAACCCATCGAACCTGGCCGGAATCGTAACCTGGGCATCGACAATCCGACCGGAGCGATAGAGCAGGGAGACGTAAAATAAGACGGACACGATAGTCGCCGGCGAGACAGCCATCGGACTTGGGTGTATGTCTCGATCGCTGCCAATCCGATAGCGAAACTGGTTATTCCATGTCAGTCGATCGTGTTTTGGGGGGCTGGAAGGACAGTTATAGGGGCGACCAAAGCAGACCAAAAATACGCACTCCAGAATCCATACAAATGGTGGGTGGTGGACCCCGCCTCTGTTGATGCCGAACGCTTATAGTCGTCACCGATGAGCGCGAATTGACAGAGACATCCGTTCCGGATTGGCTTACTTAAACAACGGTTTGTTTCATTATTATCGTTTTTTTATTTATATTTATCTATTTATATTTTTTATTTTTTATCTTCATTATGAGATTTTTTTAGAAATAAAAATACAAACCATATTTTAAAATATAATATTATTATTTTTAATGAAATATTTTATTTTATTAATTTTTTAAAAAATAATTGAATTCAGTAAAATATATTTCATATTAAATTAAATTAAATTATTAATTTAATTTTATTAATTAAATTAACCAAATGTATTAATTAATTAGTTAGCTAAATTACTCACTAAAAATAATTTAATTCAATAAATATAAAACATATTAAATTATAATTTAATTATATTATTTATTAAAAATAATTAAATAAAATATATTTTATATTTACTGAATTAAATAATATAATAAATTTAATAATTCAATTAATTAATTTAATTATGATATTTATTAAAACAATCTAATTTAATTATGATATTTATTAAAACAATCTAATAAAACATAATTATTATATTATTTAATTCAGTAAATATAAAATATATTAATTATAATTTAATTATATTATTTATTAGAAAAATTAAACAAAATATATTTCAAAATAATTTAAATAATTTAATTATGATATTTATTAAAAATAATTTAATAAAATATATCTAATATTAATTAAATTATTTATTAAACATAATTTAATAAAATTTATTTCATATTAATTAATTTAATTTAATTTTACTGTGTTAATTGTGGAAAAATATAGAATAACTAATAAAATTAATTTATAAATTAGGTAAACTTAATTGAACGAGTTCTATATGTAATAATTAACGTAGAGTTGAATTTAAAATAAAAAAAAAATTAAGATCCCTTATAGCCGGGTATTGGCCACCCCAACAGCGAGGGGTGGGAAACTAGTCAAGCTTTCGGTTGGTGGGCCGAGTTTGACACTGAGTCACAGATGCATGATCTTTTTTTAACCTCCTTGACCTATCAATTAATTCATTTTAGAAAAATATGTTAACGGGCTGATGTCATAAATTGTCAGTTATTTAAATTATATTTTTAATATTAAAAATAAATATATAAATATTTTTTTATAATTCAAATGTAAAATATTTTTATTTTTTAATTTTCTTTTAATTTTAATGAGTCCAAACAAGTTACTAAAATTCTTTTCAAATATCTTAATGGGTAGTGCAATTGAATTCGAGTTGCTTTTAACACCTCGACCAAGCAGCAACCGCAAACATAAGAAGCCAAGCTTGGGATGCCTTGTGTGGGTGATTAGAAAATGAGTAGACAACTCTACATATCTAATGGGTGGTTTTTGCAACCATAGCATTTCAATTTAAAAACCTATTCTTTATCATGGATTGGGATGATTTCTGGATTCAATTAGAGTGCTTGTTATTTGGATTTGGTCTTTATGTTTTACTAAATGCATTTTGAAATTATAAGTCTTATGGGAATGGTGTATCGGGAGTTCTTTGTACAACAAGGGACTTCTAGGATCTAAATATGTATATTCAAATTCATGGTAATATGATCAAGTAGGAAATTGGATTAGACAAATGAATTATCAGCATTCTTATAGACATATAAGGGAAGTGTGCCTGCACTTTGGAGATGTCACAAGTATTCGATGAAATAGACTAATTAGATGGGGTGCTTGCAATGCATTAAATGCTAAGTTTTCAAGAAATGACCTTGATGATGAGGTTTTGATAGAATTTAGGCAATTTAAGGGCAAATGGATTAACTTGAATGTCATGCCTTGAACATCAATGATTGCTTGTTGCTCTCAAAATGGAAAAAACATGAAGGTTCTAGACCTATTCAGAGAGATGCAAGTTTTTGAGGTAAACCCAAATTATGTAATAATCCTTTACTTGTTACTGGCTTGTGAAAATATTACAGCACTAATTTGTGAAGGAATGCCATACTGTTATTGTACCCAGGGTAATATTATAACACTAATTTAGTACCCAGGGCAAGTGTTCATAAGCCTAAAAACTACAACCAAATTTTTACTTTGGCGACACAAAATTGCTCATTATCTTGTTCTTTCACATATTACAATTTAAAGTCAACGATAAAGGAACAATCAAATTTCTTCATTTCCATGCTTAATTGATTCAACTTTTCAATGATTGGGGACATATGAGGAAGTGATTTGTCCCCTAGTAAAAGCGTGTGCATCTTATTTTTTTCTTCAATCCAATCACAAATAGGGTTTTTTCTCAAACCTATCCTCTTTAACATATCTCTCACCTTATCTATTTCATTCCATTTGTCCTTAGAAAAGCATATTTAGAAATAATAAAACTTAAATGGGATATTTAATATATCCTCACCTCGAAATTTATGGAGGAATGCCATAATATTATAAAATTCATATCCAAATTTGAATCGGGAGAAATTTCGTGAGACACAAATCGCTTTCATCATTTCAAAGATGGGTATGCTCATATAGGGATTATTGGTGATTGAATTTAATGGTCAAATGCTATTACTACTTCGCAAAAGTTAGGAATTGAATTTTCAATATTTTTGTGGTAAATCCAAATGGGTAGAGCTACTAACTAATATATTCCTGCTAATGTGGGTTGTTGGGAATGATAAACTGTGGTTGTCATGTCTCAAAACTAAAATTAAAATTAAAAAATAAAATCATATATTTTATATCTTAATTATCAAGATATCTTTCATATAATAATTATTTTTATTAAAATAATAAAAAATCAATCAACACATCATTTAAAAAAATGTAATTTTATCATAAAATAATTTATAACGTGCTATCAACTATCCCTAATTTAAATCACCAAATTACGTATTGGTAATAGTAATAGTCTTAAATACTGCAATTAATTCTATCTTTTTTATTTTTTATTTGAAAAATCGTAAATGGAGGACTAGCATCATTAGTTTTTTTTTTTTTTTTTTTTTGAGGTGAGAGTGATTAACAATAAAAAGAATATTATATCACTATCACTTTTGAGAAGCCTTTCCGTTTTCCATACAAGAGTGACCACAATTTGCGAAAAAGCATGGCATCAAAACTTAAATAGTAACGCACGTTTAACAGCCCTGTTTTCAGCACATTTGCCTTGGACACAAAAAAGCAAAGCCAAGATTCTCTCCACAGTGACGGAGAATTTCGGAATCCTGATTGGTTTATAATTTATAATAATTATTTTTATTTGTCGTACAAGCAAGAAGAGCCACTTTAATTAATCACCTTAGACAGAATAAATAAATAAATTGGGCCGCCCTGAATTAAGTCCAAAGCATTTTCTTTTCTCTCAGGAGGTTTCGAAGTGTCTCATAAATATATCCTGTGTGTCTTTGAGCTGTAACCAGGGGGCGGGCATCTTGAATTCGAAATCCTTTATCTAAACTTTTACGCACTGTTTGTAAATACTTTTTCTCTTAAAATTGATTTAAATTTAAAAGTTATTTGTTTTAAAAACAAAAAAGAATTCATTTTTTTTAACTTTTATCTAAACAAATGTGAATTTTTTTACTTTTCTTTTATGAATATAACTAATTCGCTTAAATTATGACTTGTAAAAAAATTTTAAATTTTGATGAGAAAAAATCATATAAAATGACAAAAAATTATTAAAAAATAATTTATTTTTTAGTAGTCAAATACAGCCAAAATATTTAAATTTTGAAAGTGTTAAAAGCAAATGTAAGTTGACTTAAAAAGTCATTCGGTATGCTTGTTTTTCGTTCTTTTTTATTTTGCATGTTTTAAAAATAAAAAAAAAAGTTCAAAATGTATTTGACTTTATATTTTTAAATTTTGTTTTAGAAAATAAAAAATTAGTTTATATATACAAGATTCGTTTGGCGCGGCAAAAAATAATGAAAAACAACGAAAATATAGTTTGAAAAATTTTTTGACGTTTGGCGCGCAACCACCAAATTACGTTTTTTAGAGATAAATAGTAAAATATTTTTATTTTTGTCTCAACTTTTTGGAGAAAGAAACCATCCAAACGGTTTTTTTTAGTTATTGGAACGATTTTGCGTAAAATTTATTGAAAGTGGTTTAAAATTTTTTTGGGATTTGTAAAAAAGTTATTGGGGTTTGTAAAATATTACTAAGGTTCGTAAAAAATTCACTACGATTTGTAAAAATTTGTTGGAATAGGTAGATAAATATAAATTTATAGAAATTTCACGAAGTGGGAAAAGTGTAAAATGTGTTAAAAAATTTTAAAGATTTTCAATGTTGTCAAACAGGCCTAAAATGTAAAATAAAAAAAAATTTATTTTGGCCATTTCTACTCAAAACAAGAAGAATAATCTTGAAACACGGGAAACAAAAACTATCAAGTTAAATGTATTTTCAATGCACTTAGACACGAAACTCCAAACAAAAAATAAAAAAATACAAATACAAATACAAATTAAGGTTGCGTTTGGTGAATTAAAAAGTGAGAAAAAATTAAATAAAATATGATTTAAGGAAACTTTTTGTGTTTGGTACACACTGCTCAAAGTGTATTTTTTAGATATGAATAGTAAAATTTCGTTCCGACAGATCGGATGTTTGTTTGGACGGATTCAAAATTTTAGGCAGTCATGATTTTTTTACACTATAATCCGTCCAAACAGATTGTAGAAACCGTTTGGACAAAAGTTGCCGACGCGATTCCGTCGGAACAGTTTCTACAATCCGTCGGAACGATTTTAAAAGTGCCATAAAAAATAGTCAAAATAGGTGTCATTTGATAGTTTAGGAGTTTATAATAAGAATGGCGAAAAAATTTTTACTATTTGATTAATCGAATTCTAGTTATCAATTTTTTTTTTGAAAGATATTAAATATTTTTTGAATTTTAAGAAAACAAGAATATGTAAAATTTTATAGAAATTTTAAAAAATTTTTAGATAATTTCTTCAAATTTTTTGTACACCAAACGTAGCCTAAATGCAACCTTGCATTGGCGTTCCTTCTCCGTGGACCAATGAACTGCGATTGATTGATCCCAATCGTTAATTTATACAGTTCCCACGTGAATTTTAAGGAAACCATTGAGCTCCACCGAATTAATTACCCCACTAATAATAGCATTTCTAGACAACTAACTTTGCAGGTGCGGCGGATGAGTGCAAGCCCAAATTCCGTGTAAGTGAGGGAAGCCATCGTTTCACATGGGCCCATGATCTGATCATATCAGTCCTTTGGGTTGTACATGGGCCCCATAACTTTTGTTTTTTTCCCTTATTTTCGGCTAAGCGCCATTTGGATGTTAATGAGGTGGGTATGACTTTTCTTGTCTCCATTTTCATTTAATAATATCCTTATCCGTCCTTATCTCCGTCACCGTTGTGGGAAAAAATTTTTTTTATACCCGTCCTTACTAGGTAATGAGTTTTCCGTTCCCATTTACCTACTAAGTATACAAATTATATATTATATGTATAAAATAAATATTAAAAATTATTATATATATTAAATAAAAATTAAAAAATATATAAATTAATAAATAATATTTAAGCAGGTACGAGGGTGGAAGGGCGAGGTGAAGATTATCGTACCCGTCCTCATTCCTGTACCCGTTTGGATACCACCTCAAATCCTCATATCTGCTCCCGTCCCCACTACTAACATCTCCATACTCTCTCCGAACGGGGTGGGTGAAACAGATACTCACCCAGTACGAGTATATTTGACATCCCTTAAGCACCATCGCATTTTTGTTCAATCTAATTTATTATTATTAGTATTATATTAATAATTTTTATCTTATTCAAGAAAGAAGTTAATTTTCTTTTACATTTAATAGGTTCATTTGTATTATTTATATTTATCAATTATTAAAAAAATTAAATAGGAGAATTCACGCACAAATAAAAAAAGTTAATTTTTTTTTACTTTGTATAGTGATTTTCCTATTTTAATGTAATTTTTTAATTACATATATATATATATATATATATATATATATATATATAATATATCTAAAAACAATTAAAAATTCATACAAAATGAAAAATAATATAATTAAAAAAAAACCGACTTCTTCTTTGTTAATTTTATTTATTTAAATTTATTAGCTTGTTAAAGTGGAGGATTAATTATTCTTTAATCGGGATAAATCGCACAGTTTGGTGATGTTTACTTCCAAAAGATAAGCTCCTTAGAGATAAGCACCACCAAACACCACCACCCGGAGGAGTCCAGCGCATTCCCCAGTAGATTTCGAGGGTCCATTCACATTAATGATCGGATCAATGATGCCGAAGAAGATAAGTTAATTACCAAAAAAAAAAGAAGATCGGTTGCTTTGGGCGGCCACGTCATCCCTTTTCTGTAATAAAAACAAAATAAAAAAAAATAAAGAAAGAAATATAAATATTATTATATGTCTTCTCTAATATTTCCTTTCACATTATACAAAATATCCCTCTTATATGATTTTTTTAAATAATTTTAGGCTTGTTATTCAAATTAATTAAAGATATAAAAAATATATATTTTTAAATGGAAGAATTTTACATATTGGTTAAAAAAAAATTAATTCTTTCTTCCTGCTGCATCAGTTCTCCTATTTGAAAGTATTTTGTATTTTATAAGGATGAGTGATTTGTTATCAAATATAAAAATAAAATAAAATTTTAACAAAAATTATATAGGATAAAAAAATAACTTCTCCAATTATTGCAAATGAATACAACATATGAAAATTAAAAAAAAATAGAGTGCATTTAATTAATATTAATATTTCCCCAAAATTTTAAAGTCACTAGGAGTGTTTGGTTGACAAAAAATGAGAAAAAAAATACAATAAAAATAAAAAAATGTGACATAAAGGTGAAATGTAAAAAATTTTGATTGAAGAAAAGTAAAAAAAAATAATTAAAGTTGATAAATTTTGATAATTTTTTTGTGTTATCAAATACGACCTAAAGTAAGTGTCAAAACAATATAAAAAGAATTTTATTTTTATGCATGCACGCGTGTGCAAGCGATGCCAAGTGGCCTTGAAAGTGACGCAAACAGTCAATTTATGCAATACCCACTTTTGACACGGAATGGGCATAATTTATAGCTGTACCCCTCTTATTTTTAAGATTTTTTTTTTAAATTAAGTAACTTTACTTAAATTAAAAAAGAAATTAAATTTCGGAAATAAAATCATAAAAAATAACGTAGCAAATAAATAGAACTCTCTCCGGATAAATTATTGGATGGATTACTGAAAACACTACTAAGTTTGCTAATAAAGCGATCCTTTTATTAGTGTACGAAATTATTTACGCCTCTGTTATTTTAAAAATTGTGTAGTAAGTTGATACCTAAAGTTAGTTAAATAATTTTAAATTCTTATCTTACTTCTAACGCTTAACCACAACATCTGCCACCTTGGCCACTCTTTTATAAGAGAAACGGGATAATTATTATTATAATGTAATTATTTTGATTTGGTGGTAGAATAGATATGACATGGTTGAAAGATATTATGGATAAATTATTTTAGCATAAGTTGAATTAAGTAAAGAATAATTAGGTTAGTTATTTGGGCCCGCAGGCTTGCTTAGACGGAGCACGCACATCTTATAAGAGCTGAAATCAAAAATCAGAAAGTACGTTTTGAGTTCGAGTCTTGACAATGAAACTGGTTCGCAATTGTGTTTTGACTTTTGGCGAAACTTTGATTAACATAATAGTCTTGAGTAGCCTGTGATTTACCCGAGGCTAGTGAACTAGGGCATTTGCCAGTCTCTAGGGGAGTTTACACTCTAAACATCATTTCAAAGGGTTCTGCATTGGGTTGGTTCTCCCACGTCATCCAAAAACATTTAGCTATTTGGTTAAAGTAAGGAAATAGAACCCGCACGGGTTAGCTCAGTGGAGCAAGGGCTGGCTTGGAGAGTGGGCATGCTTCTCACGTCTCGGGTTCGAATCCCTTCCTGGATGCTTGGTCTTATCGGTGGGCGTGTCTTGCGGGGTGGTGCGCTCGCCCGGATGTTTTACTCGCGACGGTTCACCGACGAAAGATTTCCTTCGTATAAAAAAAAAAAATTTGACAAAACGCAAAAAATGAAGGGAAGGATGATAAGAAGTATCCAAGAAAAAAAAAGTATTTAATTATGGTAAAAGAGTCAACTTAATTTTGATAGTGTAAATGTAATTTTTCATACTTCAAAAAAAAATTATATTACTAACAAAACTCAAGTAAAGCTTATATAGTTTACCTTAAATCATTTATACCATGTATTTTAAATAGAATGAAAAATATTATTCAACTAGAATAGTTTGTTAAGTGTTTTTAGATTTAAAATATATTTTAATAAATATTTTTATTTAAAATAATAGACAAATTATGTTGTAACATAAGTATTTAAGTCAAGCTCAAATAATTCAATCAAATTGAACCTAAATTGATCCTCTAGTTGACTAGTGATTTATCGATCTAAATTTTAATTGAATTGAGTTCAAGCACACAATGTGTTTAAAATTTTGATTCAGGTTTATTTCATTAATATTTTAAATCTAGATCAAATGAACATGTGACCAAATCAAACTTTAAGTCAACCTAGGATAACTTGATTGTTTTATAGAGCTACCTATAAGACGAAATCTGTTAAAATATTTTCTTATTATACAAGTATTCCCAGTAATTAATTTATTTAAAAACTTATTTCTTTTTAGTAAAGAAATAAAATATACTACTCAATTAATTTCTTTTTATAAAATATAATTAAATTTATGGGATAATAAAATTATTGTAAGAAAAACATTGTTAATTTTATTTGATTGTATCCGTTTACTTAAAAAAAAAACAAATAAACAAACAAATAAATAAATAAATTGTATAGGTTGTAAGGGTACACAAAGTTTGGTGTGATTTCGCTCTTTGCCAAAATTTAAATCAAATTGTAGGTCATCAATTTAAAAAAAATTTAAATCGTAACCAAAATTTTAATTTTGTTTTGATTTGACAGTTTTGTGATAAATAATTTATTAATGAAAAATTAATAATTAAGGACTTAGGTTATTATTGACCAATTACAATAAATGTCACTTGAAAAGTAAGTGTCGCTACAACGTTAACACTTGTATTATTTTTAAATATTATTTTTCTTGAAGTTAAAAATATTGTTTTTTTTTCATATTTAGCAGTATGAGCATTCATAGATACACCAAAGCCCATATGCCCTTTAGAGTAAGAAGACTTCAATATACTTACATTTGTGGTTGTGTATTATTTTGGATAAATTACACTAAAAATTTTTGCATTTTATCATTAATATCATGCTAGAACATGTAATTTAAATTGTTCTAATTTATCTTTTGAATTTTTATATCACACCATTTTACTCTTTACTATGATAACATTAAAACACTGTGAAAAAAAATATTATGTGCTCATTCTGATCCGTACGTGACAATTTTTACCAATAAAATTAATATAAAGGAACAAAATGTGATGATTTAAAAGTACAGGTGGGGACCAAAATGAGTGATTTAAAATATATGATCTAAACGAAAATTGGAGGTAAAATATAGTGTAATTTATCTTCTTCTTCTTCTTTTTTTCCTAATTAATATTGCATTAAATATAGTATCAATTTGATTCAATTAATTGATCCCTCAAATTTTATGTTAAAAGTGAATTGTTTTAGCTTTCCAAAATTATTAATTAAAGAAAATAAAATGCAATGTGTTTGGTTATTTGATCTTTGTCTTTGTAAAACCTCATTTTAATTCAGTTTCCTGGTTTCCACTATTCGATTCAATTATGCATCTCCAATCGGTTGGATGAATAGAATGGTGATTTTAGAGTACATGCCTAAAATATGTCTTGAATGGATTTTTTTGTGATGTATGAACCTTTGAATACAAATAATTATCGATGATTTTGGTGATATGTTTAAAATTAAAGTTACAACGAAAAAGATTCTTTTCATAAAATTAATTTAATTTTAAAATAAAGAATTAATTAAATTTAATAAAAATTTTTATATCTAGAACATATGTTTAAATTTAAGAATTGAATTAAAATTGAGTTGATTTAAGAAAAAAGCTAAATTTGACCACATTAGTCAAAAAGAAAAATGTGATAAGTATGACATATGAGGATAAATGTGTTCACTTACTTAGATGTTTTAATAAAATAACAAAAAATATCAAATTTTATTATTTTGGATTGATTTCAAATAGTATAAAAATTTTTAAATTTAAATGAAATCAAATTCAACTTATAAAATTTTATTTTGATTCCAAACATAAGAATTCATAAGAATTGATGAAAATTCTTATTAAAAAAAATTAATTCCCATTAAATACACTATTCCAAACAAGAGTATTATAGTGACAATAAAGTCGAATAAAAATTGTTAATTGCAGAATTCATTTAATATATATTTTTTTATTATCAACAAAATTACACTCAGTTAGATTATCTCTTCCAAATTAATATCTCTTATCCTTATATATATATATATATATATATCTTTCTTCAAAAAGCACCTAGGTATTCTCTCTAAGATTAATTTCTCCCATCTTCATTTAATTCTCTGTCCAAATTAATTTCTCTAATTTTGATTCATTCATTTAGCCCTATCCTTTTCTCTCTATTTAAAAGCTTCAGTCTCTATCTAAAACTCATTGTTTTCTTCTTCCCATCACATCAAAAAATATATTGTTTTCATTTTTATATATTAATGTCTATATGTATTTTTTTAAGAGATTTTAAGAAAATTTTCTAAAAAACAATAATATTATCTTAAAATCACATAACCCCTTAATTGAGGAAAAATATTTTTTATTTTTTATCTATATAAAAAAATTAATACATTTTTTGCCTTTTGAAATAAGTAAATAACATTTAATTCTTAATATTTTTATATCAAACTAAATCCAAAAGTTCCCAAGATCATATATTATGGAAAATATAATATGCTTAACAATATTATAAAAATGTTTAGCGCAAACAATATAATAGCAATAAGAATTTTTTTAATGAAAAAATTAATATAATCACAATTATACATGAGTCTAAATTTCTAATACCATAAAATTTTCTTTTATATAATTGTACTAAAATTTTATTAATCTAAAAATAAAGTTTATACCAATAAGTAATCTTCAAATATATTAAATAAAACATTACAAACGAAGTAGTTGTTATATTTTTATAATTCAATGGCATATTAATAATTTTTATGTTTAAAATGAGAAATTTATTATTTAACTATGGAGATAAAAAAAAATACACGAGACCCAATTGACACGTTACACCCCTCAACTCTTGGTTTATTAAGTTTGGGAATCCACTATTCCCACAATATTCCAATTATTCCCACCATCTAGGGTTTAGGGAGTTAGGCATGGATTGTAGTGAAAAATAAAGGGTTTAGATTTGATTGTATATAATTTAATAGTTTCAATTTAATTTAATTAAAATTATTTTTAAAATAAAAATAAAAGTTAAAAAAATTAATTAAAATATAATCAATACAGAATAAAAAAAGTCACATGTCGTTAAAATATAAATAAATTTAATTCTTTCTTTTTTTTTTCACTGCACCCTTTATTATAAATTTTTTTCACTTCACTGCAGCCCTTATTATAAAATTTTTACTACAATCCTTGGAACTTCCATCACCATTGTTTGACGTGAGGAACATGAGAGACCACAACTTATTTGAGCGGCACGCTTTAAACCTATTTGAGACATCCCCTTTCTCGTTGGTCTCTTCTTTTATGCTGGAAATCACTACTGACGTGGACATTGAAGTGCCTCCAATTGATTGTCGTGGGTCAGACCTCTACCACCGAAGTTAAACGACTTAAATTTGCTTAGGGTCGATTAGACGGTGCTAAAATTTTAAAGAGATAAATTTTAGAGAGGGTATAAGATAAGAAGGGATATTATTTTTAGAGGGTTTGCCCACATTGATGTAATGTTTATGAAGGGGGATAACTTTTAACTTGGTTTGGATATTTTATAAACAAGAGGAGGTGAATGATGATAAAAAAGAGTCAAATGACTCTTTTGCCTTTGTGATGTCCCAAACTTGGTTACCCATTAAATTAAACTTGGTTATCCAAACTTAATTATATGTTTATATTAATTATATAATGTGAAAACTAATTAGTACAAATTAATTTTAGACAAATTAATTATAAATAAATTATGTTATTAATAAATTAAACTTTATAAAATATATAAATTAGTCTCGTAAACAATAACATCTCAATTTATCCGAATCTTCCTTAGTCGCTTATTTTTTTCTCTTTATTTAAAAAATATCAATATATGCGTAATTTTGTATAAATTTGCTAAAAAATAATATTATTATATTTGCTAAAAAATAATATTATTATCTTAAAATCACATCACATCCTATTTGAAAAAAAAACATATTTTTTTAATCATATGACCCCCTATTTGGAAAAAAATTATATATTTTTTATTTTTATTAATATAATTTTTTAATACATTTTTCCATTAGAAAAAAAAAGAATTTATTTCTAATATAAAATACATATTGTAGGTAAGAAGGGGGATGAGAAGGGGTATAATGATCCAATTTAGTCCATATAAGTGGGAATAATTTTTGGAGAGTTCAAACCCTCTCCAAAAATAATACACTTTCTTCCAAGATTAAGAAGGGAGGATAATTTTTAGAGGGGAGAAATTTTTTTCTTCCCAAACCAAGTAAAAAATATCACATCAAAGCTTATAAGGGTGTATTATTTATGGAGGCTATATTTCGTTGCATCTAATCAGCCTCTTAAATAAAAAAATAACAACAGCTTATATAAAAAGCTAAACAACTTATATTTGTGGCAACAATTAAGGTGTTGTTTGGAAATCAAAAGAGTACAATAAAAATATAAAATTTTTATATAAAAATAATATGTGATAAATTTTAATTAAAAAAAGTATAAAAAATTAATTAATTTTAATTAATTTTAGTAAGCCAAACATCTCTTAAAAATCAAATTTATAGTATGCAAATAAAAATTACACTTTTTAAATTAAAAATTCTTTTCGGGAATAATCGCCTGGAAACCACCTCAGGGCATGTAACCTTCCCAGGTAAGTTGTACAACGTTAAAGGTTGCGTTAACGAAACAAGAACAAAATTTGCCATTACATGCTACGCATCGTTCTTTGCAGCCACGAAAGAATTCGCTTGCAAAACCCATTTGTTTGTCTCCCGATGATGGCAGTCATCCTCCTGCTATAAATACCCGTCCCCCTTCTCTCTGAAAACCCATCACCACCTCCTCCTCAAACCCAGCCCACCATTCCCAACTTTCGCACCCTCTTTGCTCTTTCCCTTCCCAGCTTGGATTCCACTAGAACGCTCTGGAGTGCGCTATGGTGTGTGCTAAGCTCCATTCTTTAACCCTCTGTCAACCCCCGTAGATTAGGAGGGGAAAGAGAAGATATGTTGTTTTCGGTGTTTCTCGCCCTCTTTCTCCCTTGCGCCGGCATGAGCGCGGTGTTCGTTGTTTATTTTTGCCTGTTCTGGTTCGCAGCCAACACCAGCCAGCGGAGTCCGTCCCGGTTCCCGGTAAAGCCGCCGCCGGAGAAGGGAATGTCCCCCTCGGAACTCGAAAAGCTGCCCAAGATTACGGGAAGGGAATTGGTTTTGGGGACGGAGTGCGCGGTATGTCTGGACGAGATTGAGGGTGATCAACCGGCTCGATTGGTACCCGGTTGCAATCACGGTTTTCATCTACAATGCGCCGACGCGTGGCTCTCCAGGAAATCTGTTTGCCCCGTTTGTAGGGTTAAGCTCGAGACCCATTTATTTAATCCACCTCCAGAAGACAATCCTTGCTAGAAGAGAGAGAGAGAGAGAGAGAGAGAGAGAGAAAGAGAGAGATGGTGCTTCCTCTCTGTTTTCCATATTATGGGTTATGAGTTTTGGTCTTCTCAGAGGTCTTTCCCAAATAGAAACAGTCCCATATCTGGATGATCAGGATACATATGAAATCTTTTATGTACAAAAATGATTTATAGAATTCAACTGAAGCTCCTGTGTAATGAGATTTTCCGGGAAATGAAGGCTCTGCGATTATGGCATCATGTTAAAAGAACACACTGCGCCAAACCATTTGGCTTATTCTACAAGAATCTTTTACTCAAAAAGGTTTTGTCTCTCTTTGCATTTAAATTTAACAAGAATATATGCTAAATTAGCATTTTATTTTTATTTCTTTATATTTCAGATAAATTGGCATTTTTTCTTAAATTTATTATCAGAAACTCAACTATTTTCTAACCTTGCAAGTATTATTATCATCGTCGTCATCTCTATCTGATCTTTTATTAATGGGAAAAGCTATTGATGGAATGCTAATTACGATCTTGGCATGGCTATGTGACTGTCTGTGCAAATACAAGGTTTTATCAAGCGAAGAAACGGGGAATTGGGATGGAAAATAAAATGAAGAATATATGAAATCTAAGAAATTAAAATTAATTTAATTAAATATTAATACATGCATGAATGTTTTTTATTTTATTGAATAGTTTTTAATTCATTTAAATAATTAATGATATATATTTAAATTTTATGTTTCTTTCATATGTTCTCTCTCTCTCTTTTTATTTTTATTTTTTTCTCACCAAGTCTTCACTCCCCACGCTGTATTTGGGAGAAGGTGTTGGGTGGGGTGGGTTATTTAAGCCGGGGAGACACTGAATTGAATTAGATTAATGGAAGGGTTGGTAATGAGGTTAATTGTTTATTTATTTATTTTTTTTATAAACATAATTAAAATAACAAGAGAAAAACAAAGAAAATATATTAACCTAGATGGCTTAACAATGGTCAATTAATTTTTTTGGTTACAAAATTATGAAATTTTTGGGTAGTTGAGGAATTCAATTAACGTCACACCCAATGTAATTAGTCAATTAATATCAATTTTTCTCTTTTTCCAATGTAATTAGTCAATTAATATCAATTTTTCTCTTTTCCCATATAGAACTTATTAGAGTGTTTAATTGGTCAAAATTAATTAAAATTCATCAATTTTTATCACTTTTTTTTTACTTTTTTTTAATTAAATTTTACTGTATGTTACTTTCACATTAAATTTTTATATTTTTATTATATTTTTTACCATATGTTACTTCATTATTAGAGTGTTTAATAGGTTAAAATTAATTAAAATTTATTAATTTTTATCTTTTTTTATTTTTTTAATTAAATTTTATCATATGTTACTTTTACATTAAATTTTTATATTTTTATTATATTTTTTGATTAAATTTTTGGCAACCAAATATCCTGTAAATTACGTAGAACAACAGACGTGGCACTAGGAAAGGAATACCAAGGATTGTTTCTTCCACGTTTTATGGAATTGCGTCCAGAAACTTGGAACGAAGAGAAAGCAGGTCGCTGGGAACGGATCCCCAAGTTCATATTTGAAGAGGGAGAGAGAGAGAGAGAGAGAGGGGGAGAGAGAGGGGGATTGTGCCATTGAAGTATCAAATCTAATTATAAAGTTTTATTTTTTATTTTTTTACACTAAAATTTTTTATTTTTTAACTTTTATCAACTTTATTTAATTTTTATTAATTTTAATATTTTTAAAATAATACATTAAACACGTAATAATTTAAATATTTATTTATTATTATTATTATTATTATTTTAAATTTGACACCCAAGGTCTAAATATTTTTAATTTGAAAACATAAAAAAATTAAATTAATGCTACATTTACATCCTTTTATTTATACTATTTTTACACCTCACTGATTATAACGGATCATGATTAATATAATTTACTCAAAATTATTATAATCAATACATAAAATATGACAACCAATAATTATGATAATTTTAAATAAAATATATTAATCATATCAGTAAAAGGTAAGAATAATATAAATAAAAAAGTGTAAGTATAGTATTATTAAAAGAATTAAAGATGGTAAACATGTGATAACTTTCATGAGACTTGTCAAATTGGGTTTCTGCTTTGAGGTTGATGTCACGACGCCTTTCACGTGGGAGTGCTCTCCGACCGAACAATGTGACTGCAAGAAATTGTTGTCCTGACACCTTGTCCTAAGAGTTACTGCAAAATTCAGGAAGCTCACTGACAAATTGCAGAGCCAATTTTGGAAGGGGAGGCTGACAGCAACGTTAGCTTCCCAAATAAGGGGGTGTTTGGCGCATAAAAATAACTTCAAAATTTTGAAAATTTTTTAAAATTCTCTAATCTTATCGTATTTCATGAAATAATTATAAATTTATATATATTTACATATCTTAATAATTTTTTACAAACTTTAATAAATTTCACAAACTCAATAACTTTTTTACAAATCTCAAAAATTATTAACTTCTTTCAATAAATACTCATATAAAACTATTTTGACGGACTTAAAAATCATTCGGATGATTTTTCTACTAAAAAAAATTGACACGAAAGTTAAAAAATTTAACTATTTATCTCTGAAAAACGTGATTTTGTAACTGTGCACCAAACACCAAAGTATTATCCAAATCATATTTTTCGTTATTTTTTGTTGCACCAAACATTCCATGAGTATTTGGATGATTAGATTAGGGGATACTTGTATTCCTCTGTTAACTTCTTACACTTTATAATAGCTTTTGGGTTTAAGAGGACTACAGTAAAAAATTCAATAGTGGGGCTGCAATGAAAAAAATTAACGGCCTTGTTTAATTGTATTGATTTAAGAGTTTTAATTTAATTTAGCTACAATTAATTTTAAAATAAAAATAAATATTAAAAAAATCTGATTGGATTACAATTAATGTATAACATGAAAAGTCTTTTTTTTTAATTGAAATACAACTAAACCTAAGCCGCTGATTTTTCACTTTAATGAAAAAGAGTAACGTAGAGGGAGAACATAATAAAAGCCTGCACTTATTATTTCCTTTAGATTAAGCTGAGTTTGGTTACAAAATTTTTTTCTTCTTATATGGTTTTTTTCACCAAAATTTTATTTTTTTTCAAAAACTGTAACTTTTAGGTGTGTTAATTCCATTAGTAAAAAAATTCAAAAAATTCATATTCATTGGGGTAAAAATTATCTATTTGGGTTAAAAAAAGTTAGTACTTTTATTTTTTTAACTTTTACCAAATAGACATGAACTTTTTGATTTTTTTTTTTTTACTAATGTGATAAACACATCTAAAAATTACAACTTCTTAAAAGGAAATAAATTTTGGTAAAAAAATTATATAAGACGGGAAAAGTTATAAAAAAATTAAAGCCATGTTTGTAGCCAAACGAACCCTAAAATCTAACGGTTTAAGTATTTTTTTAATTAAAAAGTATATAAATATATTTAAAAATTCAACAATTTAGAAATTTGGTGTTATGAAATTGATATCAATTCTAGCCTCCAAAATCTATCAATCTTTCCTCTTCCCCAATGGTTACAATGTGGAGTCGTTTTGGGTCTATTTTGCACAGTTTGTTTGGCGGTCTTGTCCTCGTTCCCGGATTTGTTGCTCTTATCTTATTACGGAGATGAAGATAATATAATAAAAGTCAGATTCAGAAAAGTGTTAAGTACATTTTATTTTTTATTTTTAATTCAAAAAAGTCAAAAAGTTAATTATAATTTAAAATAATAATATTTTTAAAGTATTATATATAATAAAGATATATAATATAATATAATATTACAATAACTATATTTTAGATTAAAGGTAATTTTGCGATATCACTTATCTATTACATAGATGAAACACTAAGAGCATTTAATGAAACTATAAATTTAGTAAAAATTTTTTATTTTTTTCATTAATATATACTCCTTTACTTCTTACAACTACTAATATCTTTTTATAAAAAAAAAATAATAATTATCACTTAATTAAGTAAATTTAATTTTATAGATACCATACTAGAAATTGTCTTATTGGCGCGAGGAAAAGTCGAGCGACCGCTTGTGGTGGTCGCTAAATCTTCTTTAGCGACCGCTTATGACAGTCGCTATTTCAGTGTGACAAAAAGCGGTCGCTAAATCTTCTTTAGCGACCGCTTATGACAGTCGCAAAAGTAGTCGTCGCTATTTCAGTGTGACAAAAAGCGGTTGCTAAATCTTCTTTAGCGACCGCTTATGACAGTCGCAAAAGTAGTCGCCGCTATTTCAGTGTGACAAAGGATCGGCGATGAAGATTTTCGGACGACCACTTATGGCGGTCACTAATGTTTGTTTAGTGTCATTAATTCGGACAGAACGCCCTTCTCTTTTTCATCTCTCTCATTCTTTTTCCCCTAACTCTCTCCCTCTCCCGCGCTCTCTCCTCTCTCTACACCCCCCGCCCCTCCATCCTTCCGGTCGAAGCCGGAGCGCCACTACCGGCTGTTAGGTCCCTCCCCCTCTCTCTCTCTAGCTCTCTCTCTGTAGCTCTCTCTCTCTCTCTCCCGTTTTGCTATTTTTTTTTTGTAAGGTTATTTTAAGAATTAACAACCAACTTTCCATTTGCAGATCAGGTATAAATTTATGATTTAAAATTTTTTTTGCATGTACTAACTTTTTTTTTTATATTATCTGTTATGGTTTTTTTTTTGGTTGGTTGATGTTGTTGGAATTTTTGTTGTTGGTTGATGTTAGCTGGAATTTTTACTTGCTATCATTTTTTTTATTTTACTGTGTACTATAAATTTTTTGTTTTGGTTGTTGCATGTTAAAATTATTTTTTTTGGAGCTACTTTTTTTTTTCTTTTTTGGGTTAATGGGTGGAAGTGGAAGAGATTTGGGGTCACTGTTTTTTTTTTTTTTTTCGGTTGTTGCATATTTATATGAATTTGTTAACTTTTTTTTCTTTTTTTACAGTTTTTAGTAATGTTATTTACATTCATAAAAAATTTTTCAGAAAACAAAAAAAAGTTAAATTATCATAAGTAAATTAGTTTACTATTTAAATTATTTTTATAATTGTTTTAATGAATCCTAATAATATATATAAGTTATCAACAAAATTAAATTCTTAATTAAAAAGTTCTCCGTACAAAAAAATAAAAAATTAATTTGTAATTGACTTTTACTTGCTAAAAAGAATAAAAAAAAATTTTTCTCGCAAGTCCCCGCCCAAACCCGCAGATACAACCCAATTAGATTTTTAATTAAAAAGATATATAAGACAAAAAATAAAAAATTGATTTTTACTTAATTTCTAATTGCTCAAAAATAAAAAAAAATGTGTAATACTTTGAACTAAATATGAGTAAAAGTTGATAGAATATTGGTTAAAACAATTATGAACATAAATTTAAAAAGAAAATGTAATTTAGGATTTTTTTTTTGTTGAATTAAAAATTGAAAACCAAGCGTATATGCGTCTTTTATTAATTTCAATTTAAAATTACTTTTAAATTCAAAAACTTAAATTTAAATTAGCTCTTATCAAATATATATTCTTTGACTGATAATTTATATAAATTATTACTATTCATTAAAGCAACCATCAAAATGATTTTAAATATATCGAAAAGAGTAATTTTTGACACTAATTTATTAAAACAATTATAAAAATATTTTTAAATATTAAAAATAATTTCGGACAAAGTATGTTATTTTATTGAAGGATAGTGTTTTGAAATTATAAATGAGTGAATGCTTATTTTTTTTTAAATTTAAAAATATAAATTGAAATTAACTTCTTATAAGAGAATATAATTTATTAAATAATTTATATACATTTTTATCATTTACTAAAACAATTATAGAAAATATTAAATAAAAAGTATTTTTAAGTTTTCAACAAATTATATTATTTTATTGAGTAAAAAATTTGAAATTATAAGTACATTAATGTTTAATTTGTTGAATTTAAAAGTACATTTAAATTCAAGATTTAAAATGAAAATTAATTCTTAACGGAGCAAATTATCAAGATTTTTTTGATAATTTATATATATTAACATCATTCATTGAGCCAATTATAAAATTAATATTTAATATGATTTTTGATGAAGTATTGATTAAACAATTAGGAAATTAATTTTAAATAAGAAGAATATTAAACTACAATATTTGAAATTATAAATACGTAAATGTATAATTTTTTAAAATAAATTAATTAACGTTACCTTAAGGAAATTAAATTATATTATGATATTCATAAAGTTAAACAATAATATTAAAAATATTGAGATTAAGTAAATAATAATATTAAATTATAACTTTTAGGTTCATTAAATATTAATATTAGTCAAAATATTAAATAATAAAGTATAATATTGATAATATAATTACTTTGTGTAAAATTAAATTGCTCTGATTAATATCGTAATGGTTAGATTAAGTTACTTAAATTATTAAAAATATTATTATTAAATATTATTATTAGATAATTTATATATTTTTTTTATCATTCACTAAAACAATTGTGAAAAATATTAAATAAAAAGTATTTTCAATGTTTCAACAAATTATGTTATTTTATTTAGCTAAAAATTTGAAATTATAAGTACGTTAATATTTAATTTGTTGAATTCAAAAGTATATTTAAATTCAAGAATTAAAATAAATATTCATCGTTAACTGAATAAATTATCTAGATTTTTTTCATAACTTATATATATAATCATCATTTATTGAGCCAACTATAAAAATAATATTTAATATGATTTTTGATAAAGTATTGATTAAACAATTAGGAAAATAATTTTAAATAGGGAGATTATTAAACTAGCATATTTGGAATTATAAATACGTAAATGTATAATTTTTTAAAATAAATTAATTAACCTTACGTTAAGGAAATTAAATTATATTATGATTTTCGTAATATTAAACAATAGTACTAAAATTATTAAGATTAGGTAAATAATAATATTAAATTATAGATTTTAGGTTTATTAAATATTAATATTAGTTAAAATATTAAATAACGAATTAGAATATTGACAATATAATTAATTTAGGTAAAATTAAATTGCTTCAATTAATATTGTAATGGTTAGATTAGGTTACTCAAATTATTGAAAATACTTTTACTATTTGAAATACTAAATTTAAAAACTTGTCACTCAACATTTTATTTGTAACATATTCTTCCACTTCGAGTCAGCTTTCGAGATCCGGTAGAGGGCCCTCGAAGGGATTACTGCAGTGGAAGGCAGTGGAACTGTGAGTCACAGTGGATAACTGTATAGTGGGATGACACGCCCCATTCAGTGGGGGAGGATGGACGGTCTCTCATTTCACAGTTCAGACATTTGGTCCTGAATCCGATCAAATTCCCGTTGACAACCCTTAAGTGGGACCGTTTCTCGGATTCTACATTGGAAGGTCTATGGGTCCAGGTGCAGGTATGAAATTTTCCTATTTCATTTGTACCTGATTTATATGCTGAAACTTGTAATATTAAATAATATTCTATAATTTGTCATTTTTAGGCCAATGTAGTTAATGTTCCTTCAGCCTTCTGGGACGTTGTGTTCGCTAAGTGTCAGAAGATGTAGAAGGATCATAAGAATAAAATTAAAGAGAAATACTGGAAGGGTCATGGGAATGACCCTGACATCCTCCAGCGGGTCCAACCGGGTGTTCTTCCCCACCAATGGGCTGAGCTTGTTAGGTATTGGTCGAGCCCCGAGGCACAGGTGAGTAGATTGCGAGTTGAATTTTTCCTTAAGTTTTGAAGTTATAAAGTGTAAGTTGCAAAAATTAATCAAGAAAAAATTAAAATTGGCGAAGGCTGAGAAGAACTCGCGAAATCGAGGGATGCAAAGCCTCGACCGCAAGAAGGGGACTCAACACGTTACTCAGATCCCCACGAGGTAAAACGTTAGCCTACAACGTAATTTTTTTTTTTTATTTTCATATCTTATGATAACAAATTATTAACATATGTTTTGCCTTTTAACAAATAACGGAGGGGGGCTTGAGGACTGATCGGATGGTTATGTGGTTGGCGACTCGACGTACTGATTCGCCGGAGGTTTAGGCCATACAGGTAATTAATTTTTATATTTTGGCCAATGAACATATAGTTTAATTTTGTTTTAGATAATATAGTTACTTATCTTGTTTATCCATCTCGGCTTGTCCCCATTAGGCTCAGTTTAATGCACGTCTAGACGAGCTATCGCGAGATGAGAGGGAGTCCGAGGAGATGAGGGATAAGATATTTTTCTCCATCGTCGGATGTGACGGTCACGGATACACGCTTGCACGGGCGCGCGAGCATTCCACGTCGGTTCATTACACGAGCAGAGTCATCCTCTCAAGCCAGACATCATGACCAGGATCTGCTCCAGATCTTTCGAGCTGAGATGGATGCATGAGAGGCATCACTTCTGACCGAGATGATAGCTGAGATGGTGAGGCGCCTATCTCAGAGTCAGAGCCATCCACCTCTTCCTTCTCAGGTTACAAATTTGATTTTTCGTTTTTATTACTAATTAAAGTTTTATAAATTTATTTATTTGTGTCTTCTTATCACGTTCTAATTTCATTATTGTTTCATTGTAGGATTCGAATGATGGCGGCTGGTCTTCTTGGACTAGATTAGGATAATTAGGAGCCATACTTATCATTTAATGATCAGTACATTTGTATATATTTTAGTTTTTATATTTTTAACATTTACATATATGTAATAAAATTTTCTTTTAATTGTAATTAAATTTGATATTATTTTTGTATATATAATGTAGAAACTTGTTTGATTTTATGTAAAAATTTTTTAGTTACATGTGCAAATTAAATTTAAATAAATACTTATAGATAAATAATAATTATAATAGTTATTATAAATAACTAACTAGTTATAAATAAATAAATAATAATTGTAATAAATAATTATTATAAATAAATAATATAAATAATGAACAATTAGTAAATAAGTAATTCAACTAATTACATTAATAAAAAATAAAAAAATTACAAAAAAAGAATTACATTTATTGCGACTGCTTTAAGCAGTTGCTAATACACAAAGGCAGTCGCTAATACGTATGCGCCAAAATGGGCCAATTGGGCAAATTTTCCCGGTCAGCGATTGCCTGAGAGTACTAGCGATCGCCACAGACGGTCGCTAATACTTCGCGCCATTTGGCGCCACTTGGATCCATTTTTGCGGGGGAGAAACTGCGATTGCATTAGGATATTAGCGACCGCCCTTAGCGGTCGCTAAAAGTGCTCACTTTTTCTCACAAGCGGTCGCTAAGGCGGTCGCAAATATTATAACAACCGCCTAAGCGGTTACTAATAGTTTTTAGCGATGAGCTAATTGCAACTCATTGCAGGCGGTTGCTAAAATCTGTTTTTCTAGAAGTGAGAGTTTCATTATTTCTTAAATGTCATTTTTAATTATATACCACTGCTTATACATTTTTTATATTTTCTAAATTTCATTTAATTACAAATTATTTACTTAAGTACCATTTAAAATTAACCATCATTCTTTTATTAATGTGTTATTTATTTATACTTTCTTGCTGCATATATTCCTATGACAAAAAATTATTACTATTATTTGAAGATAAATTTTATTTTTCAATAATATTTTTTTGATAGAGCCACCATTTATTATCGTGCAAATAATTTTTAAAAATATTTTTAAAAAATGAAAAATTGTTTTTAAAAAATATTTTATTTTGAAATAAAACCAACATTGTGACTAATTTTTTGCAAACAAAAACTATTTTTGTTGAAAATAAGTTAAAAAAAAAAAACACTTATGCTAGTATGATTTAGAGAGAAGATAATTTAAAAGAAATAAAAATTTCTTCCACCTTCATACATGATTTTTGGATTTGGAGTGAATAAAAAGAAAAAAAAATCATTGACTCCCATTTTTTTATTTTCTTTTAGTTTCTCTTATTTTCTTTCTTATTAAATAAACAATCAAAACGTTTGTTTAGTTTGACCATTTGCACATATTTTACGTGTTTTTTAAAAAATAAAAATATATTTCATTAAAAAATATTTTCTTAAAAAATTAAATTCTAATAAAAATAAAAATACCCAAAAAATTTAAAGTTTTTACATTTTTACCAAATTTAGTGGGTCACAATATTATTCGTACTTATTAATACAACAAACATCTGAAAACTCAAATCTACAAAGATATGAAATGAATCGCCAATTGCAAGAGAAGTAAGAGGGCAAACGACTGAGGAATATTAATTGTTGTGAGATCTGAGGCAACAAAGAAACTGTTTGGAAAGAGAGGGAGTGTATGAAAGATCTGGAGATAGAAAGATAGGGCTTGAGAGAGAGAGAGAAGAGGAGAGAAAAATATGATGGTTATTTTAATTTGAGAATAACGAAACAGAGGAAAAGAAAGCAAGAGATCAAATTTAAATGTTAGTGCACGCACATGACTTTTTTTCCAAATAAATATATATTTTTTAATTTTAATTAAATTACCAAATAAATTTAAAATAAAAAATATTGAAACATTTGTAAATTATTAGGTGGTTTTAAATGGCATTTAAGTAAATAATTTGTGATTAAGTAAAATTTAAAAAGATAAAAAATATTAAAGATAATAAGTGGTTAAAAAGAGCATGCATTTAAACAATACTAAAAAATACAAGATTAAATTTAATTAATTAAATGATAGTTACTAAAAAAAAATTACTTTGAACTGTGTAAGATTTAAACACACAATTTCTTGTTTTTTTTTTTTTTTTGAATTGTTTATTCATTAACTCAATTAAATGTTTGGTTATACTTACACTTTATAGAAAGAAATAAACTTTATCCCTATTTATATTATTTCACTTTCTCAACGGATAGTGCAAATTAATTTGATCCAACGGTAAGATTATATTTCTAGAATTATCTATCAAAATATTTAAGTTGTTTATAATACTTATAAAGAGTTTTGCAATTCTATGTAATATTCGACACATTTTTTTATAAATTCTCCTAATTTTTAAAATATTCTAATTGATAGAAAACAAAAGGTAAAATATTGATGAATTTTACATTATTACACCTTGCATTCATTTTAAGACAATAGATTCAATTTTGGAGATAAACTTGTAATACAATTTTAGAAAATAAATGCTCTATTGACGTTTAGAATTTTTTATATACAGTTTAAAGAATTAAAAAAATATTTCGTGTGATTTTTTATATTTATTATATTATTTTTTATTATACATTATCAACAGAGGCGGAACTTAATTGGAGGGTACGGTGGGCTCAAGCCTAGTGTAGAAAAAATTAAAAAAATTTTGGACCAAAAAATAATTTTGGAGGCCGGTCACTATTTATGTACTTATAAAGATTTAAGTCATACCCAAAAATCTTATTTGTGAATAAGTCACACTTGCAACAAAAAGACCAAAAAGGATATCACGCGTTTTTCACTACATTTCAAAACTTTCAGTTTTATCCGAAAATAGTGCACACTTTACTCATAACTTTCGTGACTTTCCATCTTCTTTATAAAGCAAGTAAAACTGATTTTTGGAAACAAAATCAAAACTGTTTGAAAAAAACCTAGTTTTGCGACTTTCCATCTTCTTTACAAAACAAGCAAAACTGATTTTTGGAAACAAAATCAAAACTATTTAGGAAAACAGTACCACATAATAAAACAATACCGCATAAAAAACAGTACCATATAGGGCCCGTTTGGCGTGCTATAATTTGTTGAAATCTGAAATCTCTATAAATCTCTGTTAACTTTATATCACATCAACTTTTTTCTCTCATTGCACGCATTACGAACTCTCCCCAAACCACAATTTATCTCAATTTATCTCATTTTTTCTTACTCCAAACAAACCCATAATAAAACATTATCGCATAAAAACAGTATCGCATAAAAAACAGTACCGCATAATAAAACAGTACCTCATTAAAACAACACCATTATTTGCATGATATAGTCATGCGGTACTGTTTTTGAACGAGCATGCATCCTAAAAAAAAAACAGTACCGCAGACATGTGGTACTGCCACACATGCGGTACTGTCGGTCATTCGTTTGATATGTGAACTATTTTTGTGTTTACATGTGATGTTTGCATTATAGAGTCATGCGGTACTGTTTTTGAACGAGCATGCATCCTAAAAAAAATAGTACCGCAGACATGTGGTACTGTCACACATGCGGTACTGTCGGTCATTCGTTTGATATGTGAACTATTTTTGTGTTTACATGTGATGTTGGCATGATAGAGTCATGCGGTACTGTTTTTGAACGAGCATGCATCCTAAAAAAAATAGTACCACAGACATGTGGTACTGTCACACATGCGGTACTGTCGGTCATTCGTTTGATATGTGAACTATTTTTGTGTTTACATGTGATGTTTGCATGATAGAGTCATGCGGTACTGTTTTTGAACGAGCATGCATTCTAAAAAAAACGGTACCGCAGACTGTGGTACTGTTACACATGCGGTACTATCGGTCATTCGTTTGATATGTGAACTATTTTTGTGTTTACATGTGATGTTTGCATGATAGAGTCATGCGGTACTGTTTTTGAATGAGCATGCATCCTAAAAAAAACAGTACCGCAGACATGTGGTATTGTCACACTTGCGGTACTGTCGGTCATTCGTTTGATATGTGAACTATTTTTGTGTTTACATGTGATGTTTGCATGATAGAGTCATGCGGTACTGTTTTTGAACGAGCATGCATCCTAAAAAAAATAGTACCGCAGACATGTGGTACTGTCACACATGCGGTACTGTCGGTCATTCGTTTGATATATGAACTATTTTTGTGTTTACATGTGATGTTTGCATGATAGAGTCATGCAGTGCTGTTTTTGAACGAGCATGCATCCTAAAAAAAATAGTACCGCAGACATGTGGTACTGTCACACATGCGGTACTGTCGGTCATTCGTTTGATATATGAACTATTTTTGTGTTTACATGTGATGTTTGCATGATAGAGTCATGCAGTGCTGTTTTTGAACGAGCATGCATCCTAAAAAAAAAGTACCGTAGACATGTGGTACTGTCACACATGCGGTACTGTCGGTTATTCATTTGATATGTGAACTATTTTTTGTGTTTACATGTAATGTTTGCATGATAGAGTCATGCGGTACTGTTTTTGAACGCGGTAATGTTTTTGAACGAGCATGCATCCTAAAAAAAACAGTATCGCAGTCATGTGTTTAAATACGTAATCCAGATCTGTATATATTCATTCGATCGACGTTAATCTCACAGCACAAACTCGTGTAATCCGTGTGTATTCCTTCGTATATAATCATTTAACAGATTTTTATCTCACTATATCTTCACGCGATTGATAAGGAATGAAACAAAAACGGAAAACGTGATTCTCGGTTCCATAATTTTCGGCAACTTCAGTCTCAGTTAATTATAGAAAACGGGCATTTAAGTCATATTATAAATTATATTTAAAATAAATTCGTGGGACCCACTCAAAAGTATGACTTAAATACAAAACTTTTCACATTAATGTGACTTAAAAGTAATACTTTTTTTTGAGTGTGACTAATAACTTTAAAAGATTACCAAGTATGACTTGGATACAATTTTCCGAAAATAATTAGCCCAACCCATTTTCTGAACAATTCAATTCATTTTTCGAACAAGTTAACCCCACCTAACTCTCAATGGGTCCCCAGTTTATTGGGCATTTTTTTATATAACATATATATATATATATATATATATATATATATCACTGTTAAAGATTAATATAAGTAGAAAGAAAATAAAAAATTTCATTAAAGAAAAAACTATTCTTAAATGTTGCCAAATATAATAAGGGTACGTTTGGTGAAATAAAAAACGTTGAAAAATTTTAAAAATCTCTAAAAATCTTTCATTTTTTGTTTTACTATACGAATTACAAATTTACAAATTATTTCAAATTATTTTATTTTTTGTCACTACAAATGCCTCATATGTTTTTAGTAGGTAGTTGTCGATGTGCGATCTCAATGCTTATGTTGGCCTAAATAAATAAAAAATAATTTTTTTTCATCCTAAAAAGAAAGAAAAATTGAAATTTACAATATAAAAATTTAACACATCTTTTTTTATAATTTATTTTTATTTACTTTTTCTTTTTTATTTTCCTTCCGTAGGCGTCGGAGAGAGCACATGAATCTCGCGAGCTACAGAGGAAGGTTGGCAATCACTGAAGTTTCGTCTCACTTTCCTTCTTTGGCTGTATTATTATTTTCGTGTCTTTAGGTTTACCCAAATCAATGTATCATATTTTTTTTAATGTTTTATAAAATAAATAAATTCTCCACACTTCCAAGGTCCCAATCCTACCATGGTTCAGCCGTACATAAAAATAAATAAATATTAAAATAATCAAGCTTCTTAAATTAAATTTATAATATAGCTTATTGCCTTTTGTAACTAAGTTTTTTTTTTTTTACTTCACAGGGTAAGGGATTATAGCATATTTATTTTGGAAATACTAAAATTAATCCATTGCATTAGCAAATAGAGAGATTGAATGTATAATTCACAACCTTAGTAAATTCTTTAAAGTATAACAAATATAATATATTTTTTTATTTAATATAATTTTTATTACAGCTAGTGTTTATTTTTAACCCCTACTGTATAACAGAAAATATCATAACAACCCCTATACAATTAGATACACATTTATATATAGTTTAAAAAAAATAATAAGAGAATTAATTTTTGATAAAATGATTCCACTTTTACGAACCCAATTTCTGAATTTAAATTTTAAACTTGTAAACTTTTAATGAAAATACCATGAAACATTCACTATTATAGTTCACTTTTTATGCTCTTATCTTGCAAATAAAGATTAACATAAGATGGTCTATTGCAGTCTACAAATATTATCCTATTTTTTCATTAAACAAAATTATACAACTACTCTCATCCTTCTAATAAGATATGGTGTATAATTTTAATTTCATAAATACTCTTTTAATAAGATGCATGTACTTATTATAAACTAATACCAAAAAAAAAAAAAAAAAAAATTCCGATCTAATGTACATGTACTCGAGAAACTGACTTAAACAAATGAACAAATATCAAATAAAATAAGAAAAACTTGTTGTATAAAATGGAGCAAAAAGCCAAAACTCCGTTGCAATGGATGCAACTCTTTGTTACAACGGGTGTGGTTAATTCTACCCCAAGTGCAATTGAATTATACATTGGATGCAACTAGTATAAACATCCGGTGAGAAAATAAGATATTTCAAACTTATAAGCATAGACTAAGCTTATATTTGGTTGGAATGTAATATGTGAAGGATAGAAAATAAGAGAGATGGAAAGAGGAAGGAGAATAATACTATATTTTCATCGTGTGGCTCGAGAGAAAAGTAAAGAGAAAAGAAAAGAGGAAGGAAAATAAGGTGAAAAAGTGGGGGTAAAACCCACACAGAAGTATAGAATTGCTAAAAAAAAAAAATGACTAGTTAGATGGAGGAGATAAAATGAGAGTTAGGATATAACTTAAAAAAATAAAGGCATTTGTATTTACGTGTGAGAGTTTGGGCTTCTTTGAAGGATGCTTGTTAAAAATTTATGAGTTTGTAATTTAAGCTTTTAAAAAATATATATATATTTTACTACTTCAAATGTTGGGGTCATTGATGTCATTATTATCCATTCATGCTATTGTTATGTTGACCAAAAATAAATAAATAAAATAGATTAAGTTCATGAAAATTGAATAATTTGATAAAAAATTTATTTTTTTTGTATTTATATAACTTATAAATATTTTTCTTAAATAGAACGAATATACCTATGCTAACTTTTGAGTTTTCATCACTCTCTTATTTTTATAGGGAAAAAAAAGAGAGATTCGGAGAAGTCTACGTAAATACTTATACTTCTTGCTTCTAATTATATTACATTTCACAAGCATCACCTTTTTTAATGACATATTAACCATTAAGAATTATAGGGATGAGATAATTAGTATTATCTTGAATTGTTTATGTTTATGAAATTATTTATAAAAAAAGAGGAGCAAAAATTTTGAGTGAAGAAGTATGATGAATTAATCTCTAAATTTATGGTAAGCAATCCGTTATAATGTGATAATCCAATTAATTTTAAGTGTTTCGTAAGAATATGTGTATAAGATTATAAATTCAATTATTCCAAGTAAATTTAATTAAACTAAATGGTAGTCAACATTTGTATTCATAGGTAATGGCATTTAAATAGAGAGGTTGACATCAAATTTGATGTTAGCCGAGTTACAACTTAATTTAGATCGTTAAATTAAAATTTAATATTAAATATATTCATAATTTTTAATTTAAAAATACGGAAACATGTTCATTAATTAATATTAGTCTTAAGTTTATCATACGTCACCCCATTGTTGTTTAAACAATACATCCACAACTTTTAAAATTTAAAAGTCAAAATTGCTGCAAACGTGAAGTAGATTTATGTTATACGTATATATCGACATGTTCGTGTTATATGTATATGTTGACTTATATGTGGTTGCACAAAATATACTGTTAAAAATAAATAAATTGAATCTTTTTAAAAAATAAAATGATGAAACCTTTAAAAAAAAAGTTAAAAAATATGAATTTTATCTATTTATTTTTGTAAACCTTTTTCTTTTAACTATTTTGATTTATGAGACAAAAATTCAATTAAACTTAATCCTTCAAGTCCAGATCCAAAAAGAGGTATATATTTTTAAACTAAACTTTAAAAGGATAAAATATAATCATCTTTTGTATATATTTAATGACTCTCTTATTAAATTATTTAATAGTTATTAATATTATGAATAATTTGTACATAACATGAATATTTGGTCACTCTTATGTGGTATTTAGATCAATTTTTTTTAAAGAAAAAAATAAAATTATTTATATAGATCTAATTTTTATGATTAATAGCAAATAAAGATAAATTTTCGATAAATATATATTTATTTCATCCCCATTATTCTTATTAAGTAAAATTTTTTTTTTTTCATTCTATCTTATTTTTATTTTTTCATTTCACTTTATTTTTCTAAATAAAATTAAGAAAATACATCATGAATAGATAAAAATTAAAATGGGAACGCAGAAGGGCCAGGGCCAGTTATAGGCACAGGATAGAACGGAACCGGAGATATGACGTCAATTAGTTCGATGCCCTTCCTCACGTTCGGCAAATAATCGTTTATCTCCCTCTCCTTTAATCTGGTTCGTCTGTTGACAGATCTCTCAACCTCAGTAATTTCTTTATCGTTTTCTTCATAAACCTTCGAACCGTTTCAGGCATATTCTCTTTTACATCTGAAGCACAAACATCTTCAACTTCGCTCTATCGGAAACTCTCGAATCGAAGTCTTTCAAGCACTTGTAAGTTCCGATTCCCGTAACTTCCCAAGTATTTCTCAGAAAACTATGTACTTTAGTTGCGGATTTTTTCTGTTTAATTTATGATTTGATTGCTCTGTTAACGGAATCTCTGAACAATTCATTATCTTCCGAGAAAACTAAAAGAAGAGTAAAGAATAGAAATCCAGAGTGATGAACCTTTTGGGATTGAAAAAATTTTCTTTATTTGTTATTTGTTTTATTTTTATTATTATTATTGTTATTTGGTTGTTAATTACACTTTACTTTCTTGGTTTGGCTTAGAGTTTGATTAGAAAGTAAAATTAGCTCAAACTATTAAATTTAACCAAATTTGTGTACTGATTCGAGATTGTACAAAAATTATTGAGAAAAATAGTGGGAAGATTTTGTTTTGAGTCTTTTTAAAATATGACAAAAATATTTTATTTACACAAAATGTGTAAAAAAAAAAATTACTATTATCCATCCATCCATCTTTGTAAAGTTTTATTTTCTCTAATTAATTTTGATTCATTAGTCAAAAATTCTATTAAATTTAATAGATCTTTTCGACGTTGTACTTTGATCCAAATTACGGAGGTCACGTGTTAACTTTTAAACTGGGAGATGTGTGTTAATTTTTAAATTAGAGTAAGATCATGTATTTTTTTGGCCAGATCACAAGAGAATAAAGTGTAATTACCTTTTTTTCTCTCTCAGATTTTCTCAGCCAGCAAACAGACTGTTGTATCGAAAGGTCTTTCGTTTCAGTATATACTTCAGAATTGAGCAATTTTTAGCAAGTAGTGAACTTGTGCAATTTTTCCCAGTTGAAGTGCGTCACTTGGAATAATTTACTGTATATTCGACAAAATCGTTGGTGTTCATGACTTCATATGTAGTTTTAGCTGTCAATTGCTTAATTCAACTCTCTGGGCCTTGAAGGATAACTGACTATTTATGGAAGGGGGAAAAAGAAGGAATCTTGTAAGTTTCTGTATGTTTTCCTTTTGAACTATCTTTTTGACATTCGTAGTTGTATTCTTTGCAGTTTGAAGATGGGAGTAGCACAAAAGAGTTCTGACATGGAGGAAGGCACCCTGGAGATTGGCATGGGTAGGGATCTTCTTGTGCTTCCAAGTATTCAACAAATGAAAATTTAATTCTGAATGCTTTTCTTTTGCTTGTCAATTTTTTGCCCTTTGTTATGTTTGCTACGACAATTTCTATATGAATGTTCAGATTGCATTATGAAGAATTTGTGAATCTCTATATTCAGTTCAACCTCAAGAGGTTTTCCAACTAACGAGATGACCGACCTACAAGAGGAATCACCACATAGAAGGGGTGTTATATGAAAGCATGATCGAGCTACAGTAGCTGACCTATGAATTGGCATATTTACAAGAAATAAGCAACCTACGAGACACTTCCAAACTCGGGGGATGCCTTGTGTTGGAGAGGAGAAAATGACAAGACAAGCTCTCCATCTGATCGGCGGTTTTCGTAGCTATAACATTCTTAGCCGACTCAGTTCAAATACCTCTTCTCTTTGGCAAGCAAGACAAGCTCACGCTCACATTCTCAAAACTGGACTCACTATCGAAACTCATTTCACCACCAAGCTCCTCTCGCTCTATGGCCATCACCTATGCTTAGCAGATGCAGAGCTTGTCCTTGATTCACTCCCAGTGCTTGATATCTTCTCTTTCTCCACTCTCATTTTTGCTTCTTCGAAATCTAGTAGTTTCAGTCACGTCCTTAGTTTATTTTCTCGAATGTTGTCTCGAGGCCTCGTGCCTGATGGACATGTCCTCCCCACTGCCGTCAAGGCCTGCACTGAATTATCGGACCTCAAGGCTGGACGACAGGTCCACGGCATTGCATCCGTATCTGGGTTTGTCTCGTGTTCGTCTGTTCAATCCTCTTTAGTGCATATGTATGTTAAATGCAATCAATTAGAGGATGCTCGCAAGTTGCTTAAGAAAATGCCTGAGCTAGATGTGGTTTCTTGGAGTGCTTTAGTTTCGGGTTATGCTAGACAAGGATGTGTAAATGAGGCAAAGGAGGTCTTTGATGAGATGGAAAGTTTTGGTATTGAACCTAATTCTGTATCATGGAATGGGATGATTTCTGGATTTAACCAGAGTGGTTGTTATTCGGATTCGATTTTTATGCTCTGCGAAATGCATTTACGAGGTTTTAAGCCTGATGGGACTAGTGTATCTAGTGTTCTTCCTGCAGTAGGGGACTTGAAGGATCTAAATATGGGCATTCAAATTCATGGCTATGTGATCAAGCAGGGAATTGGATTGGACAAATGTGTTGTCAGCGCTCTTATAGATATGTACGGGAAGTGTGCCTGCACTTTAGAGATGTCACAAGTGTTTGATGAAATGGACCAATTAGACTTGGGTGCTTGCAATGCATTGGTTGCTGGGCTTTCGAGAAACAGCCTTGCTGATGAGGCTTTGACGGCATTTAGGCAATTCAAGGGTAAAGGGATTGACTTGAATGTCGTGTCTTGGACATCAATGATTGCTTGTTGCTCTCAAAATGGAAAAGACATGGAGGCTTTAGACCTATTCAGAAAGATGCAAGTTTTTGGGGTAAAGCCAAACTCTGTAACAATCCCTTGCTTGTTACCAGCTTGTGGCAATATTGCAGCACTAATGCATGGGAAGGCAGCCCATGGCTTCTCTATTAGAAGGGGAATCTCTGTTGATGTTTATGTGGGTAGTGCACTAATTGATATGTATGCCAAATGTGGAAGGATCCAAGAATCACGACTTTGTTTTGATGGGATGCCCACTCGAAATTTGGTTTGCTGGAATGCAATAATGGGTGGCTATGCAATGCATGGCAAGGCTAGGGAAGCTATCGAGATTTTTCATTTGATGCAGAGGAGTGGGCAAAAGCCTGATTTCATTAGCTTTACTTGTATATTATTTGCTTGTAGCCAAAGCGGACTAACAGAAGAGGGGCAGTCCTACTTTACTAGCATGTCTGGAGAGCATGGAATTGAAGCAAGAGTGGAGCATTATGCATGCATGGTGACCCTACTTGGTCGCTCAGGAAAGCTTGACGAGGCTTATTCTATGATTAAGAAAATGCCTTTTGAGCCAGATGCTTGTGTTTGGGGAGCTTTACTGAGTTCTTGTAGAGTTCACAGCAACATTAGATTGGGTGAGATTGCTGCCAAGGAATTATTTGTGCTCGAACCTAGAAATCCTGGGAACTACATTCTTCTCTCCAATATATATGCTTCTAAGGGCAAATGGAATGAAGTAGATAAGGTGAGGGATATGTTAAAGAGGATGGGTTTAAGAAAGAACCCTGGTTGCAGTTGGGTTGAGGTGAAAAACAAGGTGCACATGCTTCTAGCGGGAGACAAAACACATCCTCAAATGTCTCTAATCATTGAAAAGTTGGATCAATTGAGCATGGAAATGAAGAAATCTGGTTGTTCCCCTATTACTGACTTTGTACTGCACGATGTGGAAGAACAAGACAAGGAGCAAATTTTGTGTGGCCACAGTGAGAAGTTGGCTGTGGTTTTTGGGCTTCTGAACACTTGCACTGGGTCTCCTATTCGAGTTATAAAGAACCTTAGAATTTGCGGCGATTGCCATGCTGTTATAAAGTTCATATCCAAATTTGAAGTGAGAGAAATTTTCGTGAGAGACACAAATCGCTTTCATCACTTCAAAGATGGGGTGTGCTCATGTGGGGATTATTGGTGATTGAATTTATGGTCGGGTGCTATCACTACTTGGTAAAAAGCTAGGAATTGGATTTGCAATATTTTTGCGGCAAAGCCAAATGGGTAGAGCTATTAACTAGTGTATTCCTGCCAAGGTGGATTGATGGGGCAAGGAGTTATTAAGTTTCACAAGGGATATAATAGTGGCAATTTAGGATTTAGTAACTTACATATTTCACTCCTATGTATTTCTTCATTTAATATTAATAATTTGGTGAATAGGGTAATGAGTTTGTTTTTGGTTAATTTGTTTAGATGGCTATGGAGGGAAAGGAACCTAATGTGCAAAGTTTTTTGCCTTTTGTTGAGAATATGGTTCCCTACGTTTGCATTGCTTGATTTTTTATTGTTATTGGGTGGCATTCCCTTGATGCATTTTCAATAAATTTATTTACTTGTTAAAAAAAAAATTAATAGTTTGGACTTTGTGATCGATTGCTAGAATATCTTAGTTGAAGCCGTTTGGTAAGCATCAATTTTTACCAACTTTTCACTGATTACGAACTTTCTTCATTAAAATTTACCAAACACATTCTACAACTTTTACCAAATTTCTCCAATTTTTTTCCAACTTTCTCTAATTTTTACAAGTTTTTACTGAACACATTTTTTTTTCCAGAAGTGACACATGGCAACACTAGTGCAAAAGCTGTAAAAGGTTTCACTTTCTTTTTTTTGCACACCAACCGCACCCATAATGTTTTGCGGTGTAAAACAAATTTACCATTAAAATGGATATTCATGAAAAAACGACAAATGATAGAGGGAAAAAGAAAGTACAATCTTGTAAATCAATTTGTTAACAGGTGTCCACCAATAATTTGTGAATCAATTCAAAAGGATTGAACAGACCAGCATTAATGAAGTTCAGTATTTCTGGACATTTCAGCCTCATGAAGGATTTGGCTGGGTCAACTACTTGGATGAACTGATAGGTCCCTCGCCTAGTTTAGATAGAGTACTAATATACTCCTATTTATGATTAGGTGTTGCCTGCATGGCCATGGATGATATGGTTGCTCCTAATGCTTCCACTCCATCATCCCGTTTACTAGTGACTTAAAAAGCAAACTGTGGCTCATTTTTGAATGCATAAAGCATACGTAGAATAAATAAGTAGTCAAGTACTCTTCTCTCTTTTTGTCTGCTATTCCATCTTCTGTCAAACTGTGCTTGGCAACTAGCTGCTCTGTCATATTCATGGCAAGGATTATATTGATCTGGAGCTTTGCAAATTGCAGAGTACAGGACAGTCTCTGGTGTTGCAGGGCCACTTGTTATTCTTGACAAAGTGAAGGTGTGTTTATCCATGCAATGAATTTCATCCATCCATTTTTTTCTTCCACCATGATGTGATATTATTGTTGAAAGTTTAATAGTTTTCATTATCTGAAACTTTCTCTTGAAATTTCAGGGTCCTAAATATCAGGAGATTGTCAATATTCGTCTGGGAGATGGAACAATCCGTCGTGGTCAAGTATTGGAAGTTGATGGGGAGAAAGCTGTTGTGCAGGTAATAATTTATACAACTGAATGACTGCCTTTTTTTAGTTGTCCATCATTCACAATGAATGATTTTTTCCTAAACTTACACTAGCTTTTTTTTTGCCTTTACTTTTCTCCCCCAGGTTTTTGAAGGAACATCTGGGATTGATAACAAATACACAACTGTTCAGTTTACAGGGGAGGTGTATATATTTTCTTTAGTTTTTTCTTATATATTTTTGTTTTCAACGTGGACGATTGTTTGACCTTTTGCAAGACTGAGTTGATGGATATTGTGGATGATCACACTTCTTAGAGTTTGTAAATTCAAGGAACATAAGGAAGGCAGATTCTTCCAATAGTTTGGTTGAGAAAAAGAAATATGCAGTTTTTGAACATCTAATTACGGAAAATCTCTGTGACTAGGACATTTGTTGAAGGCAACTATTCATTAATCTTGTCCTTGTCAAAATGGGTAGGATATTGAATAGAAAACATGATTTAATAATTTGTTGTGCGGTAAGAAGCCACATTTTATTTATAAGTTTTATTTATATGTTTGTGATGACCGCATACTTACTTTTGCAGGCTTCCCTCTCAGTGTATAGAGGCTCATTGTAATGGAGTAATTCTTTTTACATGTGTGTGCATGTATTTGTCATCTATTCTTCTCTCTCTCTCCCCTCTCATGTAAAGCTATGTGATTGATAAGCGTTTGTATGTTGAAAGCATAGCCTTTGATCTTGAGCATTGAATAAAGAGGAGTACTTCTGTTTTTGTTACTCTAGCTACTCAGTCCCTTCAAATTGTTGTTGTACAGGTTTTGAAAACTCCTGTCTCATTGGATATGCTTGGACGCATATTTAATGGCTCTGGAAAGCCCATTGATAATGGACCTTCGATCTTGCCTGAGGCTTACCTAGATATTTCTGGTGAGTTTTGTTAGGGAGATCAAAAATTTTCAATTAATGTGTTAGCTCTTGATCTATGTTTTACTTTTTTCTGCATACATGGTAATGTGCTGCGTGTCTGTTTAGGAAGCTCCATTAACCCCAGTGAAAGGACCTATCCTGAAGAGATGATACAGACGGGGATTTCTACAATTGATGTTATGAACTCCATTGCTCGCGGGCAGAAGATCCCTCTTTTCTCTGCTGCTGGTCTCCCTCATAATGAAATAGCTGCTCAGATCTGCCGTCAGGCTGGTCTTGTAAAACGGTTAGAGAAGTCTGAAAATCTCCTTGAGGTATTGTACATTACCAGTGCCATACAAATGAATCCTAATATATTCTAGATGAGTTAAACAATTTTGAACCATATTCTACTCTTCTGGAACTTCTTCAATCAATAATGTTGGAGAAATATTTTTCCCCCCTTTTCCTTCTAAGGGTTGTTGATTGCATGGATAACGTGAAACTTATATTTTGTGCATGCGTTTCAGATATTGTTCATTTGCTATTTTGTCAATCATCATTCTCAAGGTGTCCAAGTCCCCCTATTTTGTTTCTAGAGTTTAGTGTTAAATGCCTTCCCAGTGGGATTATTCTTAGTTACATAATTGTATATTTGTATTTCTAGGTTTTGGTTTCTATCTTTTGTAAAATATCTCATGTTAACAGATATTAATGTTGGGTAAATTTTGTGCAGTTATCTTCGAAATTTCAAGATGATAGTTTTCCTGTTTACTTCTCCTTATCCACCAGTTCTGTTCCTTTGTTGGGTTTCTTTTTGTCATTTTTTGATCTGTCACGTGATTCTCCAATCCCATGCTGTCTTTATAGGATGGAGAGGAGGATAATTTTGCCATTGTGTTTGCTGCTATGGGTGTAAACATGGAGACAGCCCAATTTTTTAAGCGTGATTTTGAGGAGAATGGATCAATGGAGAGGGTGACCCTTTTCCTAAACCTGGTATATTTTTCCTCACATTATCGTAGAGTGTTCTGGTATATTGCAAATTGGTTATAAGAATTCACAGGTGAGGTTGTGTCCAAAACACACACACACGCGCACACACACATTTTCTTTTTTCCAAAAGAAATTACAAATACCAACACACTTTTATGTCACTTATAAAGTGCCCTAAGGCTGTATTTGTTTCATGGGATATGGGGTTGGATAGGAGATTGTATTTAATTTTTAATTTTTATTCTACATTTATATATATATATTTTTCTACATAGCATGTCTTCTAGAATGTAGACAACATTGTAGATAACATCCTATGATAAATGTTATCCCAAGAAAAAATGTGAAATTAAATTTGGAATAAAAATTAAAAATGTAATAATATCTCCTATCTATCCCTATAGCCAACGAAACAAACATAACCTAAGGGTACTCTTTGGTACTTGCCTTACAGATTTTCTATCCATTTTTTTTTCCCCAAGGCTATTCTTTTTGCCAAATATTAAAAGATGATCACCTCTCGTAACATTTTACATGTGCTTTTTGCTCAGGCCAATGACCCCACTATTGAGCGCATTATTACTCCTCGAATTGCTCTCACAACTGCAGAATACTTGGCTTATGAATGTGGGAAGCACGTCCTAGTCATACTGACAGACATGAGTTCTTATGCTGATGCTCTCCGTGAGGTAATAGGTTGTCTCCATATGGGGTTGCGGGTCTTATGAACCAGATAATTTTAGATTTTAATCATAATGTGGGGTGCGGGAGAACAAGTTTGATGTATTTTTTGTTGTGTTTTGTGATCAATGGTACCACAAGCTGTTCAAAGTTCTATGGACATGAGTCACATGGTTGATTGCCTGCAGAACAATGTTATGATTCAGTTTTCATGGAATTCAAAAGGAGAAAATTACTTTATCAGATTTTGTTGCACTGTCTACAACTCCTATAACTGTTAGATGTGACTGCAGGTATCTGCTGCCCGAGAGGAAGTGCCTGGAAGGCGTGGGTACCCCGGGTACATGTATACTGATCTTGCAACAATATATGAGCGTGCTGGACGTATTGAAGGAAGGAAGGGCTCCATCACACAAATTCCTATATTAACCATGCCTAATGATGGTATTGTTTTCAAAGAGTCCTATATGATTTTTAACAAATGTTCAATTTTTTTCCCCCCAGTTTAAAAATGATCAATGGATCTGATATTGGTTTTGGTTAATGAATCAGATATCACGCATCCTACTCCAGATCTTACAGGTTATATTACCGAGGGACAGATATACATTGATAGGCAACTCTACAATAGGCAGGTTAGTTGAGGGCACATACTGGAGTGCATCTTATGCACCTTGTAATGTCATCAAAATATCCATGTCTGCCTTTTCTAACGCCAAACACTGCTTGGATTATTTGTCATACACTTTGGGTTCCTTTTGTTTCTAAGCAAAAATGATCATCATCTTTGGTACGCGTCATTTCAAGGGCCGGTAGTTTTCCTAAGAAGTTTTGTTTTCTTTGAACTAGCTTTTCCTAGCTTTATTTGCATTCATTTTTCATTCTTGCGTTTCATT
Source organism: Vitellaria paradoxa (assembly GCA_019916065.1). Taxonomy (NCBI): domain Eukaryota; kingdom Viridiplantae; phylum Streptophyta; class Magnoliopsida; order Ericales; family Sapotaceae; genus Vitellaria; species Vitellaria paradoxa. Next base: position 6,137,171 of record CM034233.1, on the reverse strand, counting down.
AAGATGGAGCTCTTAGTCGGTTGGAGAAATATACTGTAGATCTGGAGGATGGTGGTTATTGGTGTTCATTTCATCTTTTTTTTTTGAACAGATATATCCACCCATTAATGTACTCCCATCGCTTTCTCGATTAATGAAGGTAAGTTTTGTGCTCGAGTCCTCATTTTATGTATATATAGATAAACCTTTTTTGTTACCAGTGAAATAAATTTATTTTAATGGGTTTATAATTAGCTAATGCTTCATTAATTGTTATGGCAATGCTGAATTTTGAAATCATTGTCTATTTTTGTAGAGTGCTATTGGTGAGGGAATGACTCGTCGGGATCATTCTGATGTATCCAACCAGGTCAGTGTGGTGGTTGCTGTGTTATGAGTCTACTTAAATTCCAGCTTGTTGGCCTCTCCTACTTCACATTGTTGGTTTCTTTTACAGCTATATGCAAATTATGCCATTGGAAAGGATGTTCAGGCAATGAAAGCTGTAGTTGGAGAAGAGGCACTTTCTTCTGAGGATCTGGTCTCTCTCTCTCTCTCATCATTTTTCTTAACTAAGTGCTTGTATCAGTAAATGGTAATGACGCTTTATTTACTTATTTTTATAATTGCAGCTGTATCTGGAGTTCCTAGACAAATTTGAGAGGAAATTTGTGACTCAAGGGGCATATGATACCCGGAACATTTTTCAATCCCTTGATTTGGCTTGGACACTTCTTCGCATCTTCCCTCGTGAGCTTCTCCACCGCATACCAGCAAAGACACTGGAACTGTACTACAGCCGTGACGTGGCTAACTGAAATGGATCGTGATCTTATGCTTTATGCGATGCCAAGTGGCATGTTATTATTTTGCCCCCACGTCTTACCGGATTACCTGAATTATTAGAATAAATGTTGTTTCTCATCTGAGAGTAAAACTAGGGCGTCTATCTCATCAGAATGGTCCGTAGAATTCTTTGCTTCGGCTGCATTTTAGCTTATGTAGAAATTGTAATTTTGCATTTTATTTGGGTTTGTCTAGTATGTCCTTATATTTCCAGTAATATGTACTTTGGAATTTGAATTTGATATCTTTAGGAACAAATGAGGCTTTTTAAGAATAAAGTGTTCCGGCTTATTAAATCTATATATATATATATATATATCTCTCTCTCTCTCTCTCTCTCTAAACTTGTGCATGGTATCATTTTTAGGAAACAACATTGCCATTGATAGATATTGCTTCTCTTAAGGCCATTGATGACTGTTTGAAAACTGGGAAACACTACGAAAGTGGGAGTCCAACTTTTGATGTGTTGTAAGCAACGTTCTGTGATGCTAGTGAACTCTCTGTTATCCAGTCTCCTCTTTCTTGCAGGGTCATCATAATGTTATTTCCATTGTTTTTCCTCTTGACTTTGGTTGCAAATAGTCAATGATTTGCTTCAACCTCCACAGGAATTTGTAGAAGCAATAAATTAAACAACAATAATAATAATAATAATAATAATAATAATAAAATGGGGAAAAGAAGAAGACATAATTTGTGCGGTCTCAACTCCATTTGGGAAGTTTCAGCTTTTGATTATTCATTTTTTTGGTTTTTTTTTTGAAGTAATTAAATTTATTCTCTTATATTTTAAATGAAATTATTTAGGTCTCATTTGGTTTGCTTTCTATTTTTTATTTTATGTGTTTTATGTTTTAAAAATCTCAAAATAAAGAAGCAGAAAATGCTATATTTTTCTTATTTTGAGTTAAAAACACTCAAAAGACTTTTTGTTATCTTTCATTTTATGTGAAAATTTATTTTCTATTTTTTAAAATAAATTTTGAAAACATAAGTAACTAAATGCGTTTTGAGCTATTTTTCTTATTTTCAAAAATACAAAATGACAAATGAGCTCGAAACAAAAAATGAAAAAAAAAAAAATAGAAAACAAAAATAAAAAATAAATCAAATGCCACCTTCGGTGGCATTTAGTTTATTTTTCTGTTTTCATTTTATGATTTAAAAATCTCAAAATAAAGAAACAAAAAATATTCTATTTTCATTATTTTCAATTTTTTTTATTTTAGATTAAAAACGCTCAAAATGACTTTTTGTCATTTTTTATTTTATGTGCAAACCCATTTTCTGTTTTCTAAAACAAAATTTGAAAACACAAGTGACCAAATGTGTTTTGAGCTTTTTCCTTGTTTTCAAAAGCATAAAATGGAAAATGAGTTCAAAATAGAAAACAAAAACAAAAAATAAAAAATAGAAAAATAAACCAAATGAGCTATTAGTTTTTTGGCTTTTTCTGAAATGACTAAATTTATTTTGATAAATTACACATAGAGTAGACCCTATAAACATCAGGCTAATTACATTAACCTACCTCAACCATTTGAATCTTACACTTACTTCCTTTATTCCTTAACGTTTGTAACACTTAGACCCTATTTATTAGTTTTTCTCCTAACGCTATTAGGGTGTTACAGTAAAATGATATAAATGCCCTTGGTAAGTTCAAATGGCTGAGAGAGATTTTTGTAATTAGCTTAATGTTCAGAGGAGGTTTCTGTAATTTAGCCTAATTATATTATTTTATCAAAATAATTCATTAAAATATATTTCATATTAATTTAATTATATTATATATTATAAATAATTTAATAAAATATCTTTTATATTAATTTAGTTAATTTATTTTAACTAATTTATCCTTAATTAACTTAATTAAATTATTATTATTAATTAATATATTTTATTTATTATTAATTAATCAAATAAATATATTCTATTAAATTATGAAATTAATTAAATTACTAACTATTAAATAATATATTTTTATTAATTATTTAATTTAATTAATTAGAGTTAATTAATTTTGTTTAATATATTATAATTTAGTTAATTAAATTAAATAATTACTAATTTAGTTATATTAATTATTTAAACTAATTTTATTTTAATAAAATAGTTAAATAAACTAAATAATTTTAATATAACACAGCAAAAATAGATAAGGTGCTAAAATTAAAAAATATTTATGTAAGAAAAAATGGCAGTAAAAACACACTTTTTTTTTACTTTTTTTTGCGTAAGTTGTCATTTTTTGAAAAAATAAAAAATTAATAAATATATTTTTTATATATTTATTTTTAATTTTCAGATTTGTTTGAACTGATTTTTGCAGTCACAAGTAATAGGTTCACTAAGTATATTGTTATATAATACATGAAAAGAAATAATAAGAATATCAATAAAAATAATGTAAATAGATTGCAGATCTATTATTTTAAAATATTTAAATTATTAAAATATTTTATAATTTAAAAATTTTCTAGATTAAAACTAATGTGACAGTCTTAAGTTTTCAACTTAATGATTTAAAAATCAGTTTAAGCAAATTCGAAGATTAAAAACTAAATGCATAAAAATATTTTTATTAAATTTGTTTTTATTTTTTCAAAAAAATGGCAACTTATAGACAAGAATAACAAAAATTAAAAATATTTTTACTAGCATTTTTTCTATCATAAATATTTTTAAAATTTTAACACCTTATTCATTTTTACTGTATCATATCAAAATCATTTATTTTATTTAACTATTTCATTAAACTAAAATTAGTTTTAATAAATAATATAACTAAATTATTACTTAATTTTATTGACTAAATTATAATCCGTTAAATAAAATTAATTAACTATAGTTAATAAAATCAATTAATAATTAATAAAATAAATCATTTAATAGTTAGTAATTTAATTAATTTCATAATTTAATAAAATATATTTATTTGATTAATTAATAATTAATAAAATATATTTATTAGTAATTAATAATTTAATTAAGTTAATTAAAGATAAAATTAATTAAAATAAATTATCTAAATTAAGAAATATATTTTATTAAATTATAATATATAATATAATTAAATTAATATGAAATATATCTTAATGAATTATTTCAGTAAAATAATATAATTAGGCTAAATTATAGAAACCTCCCCTAAACATTAAGCTAATTACAGAAACCTCCTCAGCCATTTGAACTTACTAAGGACATTTATGTCATTTTACTGTAACACCTAACGATGTTAGGGAAAAAATTAACAGATAGGGTCTAAGTGTTACAAACATTAGGGAATAGAGGAGGTAAGTGTAATGATTAGCATGCATTATTGTACAATTATATATATATTGAGCATGCTAATTATGAATTTACAGTTATTATTGGCGATGTGTTAGCGTGATTATCTCATTTCCATGCATTCTTGGTGTATGTATATTTCAGATGATATAATATGGTGTTTTTGGCCCAAACAACACCAAGGTTGCATGTGAGGAGGAGCCAAGGTAGGCCAAAATAAAGAAAGTGCAAGAAGAGTCCAAAGACTCCCAAGACTTCTTCAGCTTCCCAAGAGCCATCCCAAGGCATAAGATCAACTACCATGGGTGCCAAGGAGAAGGAAGTGGTTTGAAGTTCAAAATAGTTGAAGTGGTGTGCGGTTGAAGTTCCAGCTTAACACCCTCTCAGTTTTCCAGTCATAACTTTTTCGTCACAACTCGAAATGGTTCCATTCTTTTTGCATTGGAAAGAAGACTCGAAGACCTACAACTTTCGTGTTTTAGCCAAAGCCCAAATCGATCATCTTGAGGGTCAAAATCGCATCGGAAGTCAGGGACAGAAAGCTGTCAAATAAGAACTGTTCACTCTAGTTACAGATGGGCGCCCCACCTAGACCCATGGGCGCCCCACCACAAGCATGGGCGCCCCACCCACACCCATGGGTGCCCCTGAGGACCCTTGGGCGCCCCACTTTTCATCAGATGGGCGCCCACAGAGAGAGAGTTCTGACTGCTGTTTTTGGCTATCTCTTTGAGGACTTCATCAAACACTTGTACCATGGGCGCCCCACCTCAGCTATGGGCGCCCATAAGGACTCTTCCAGCACAAGTTTAGAATAAGTTTGAGCTATGTTTTTACCTTTATGCCCTTGTAATATACATTGATATAAAAGGTTGAAAATCTGATGTAGGAGGGGTCGAAACCCTACGCACTTCTTCTCTTTCTCTTAGTTTAGTTTAGATTAGGGTTAGATGTTTTTATCTCATGTTGGATTGACGGAAGCTTTATTTTTCATCTTCGCATTAAGATTAATTGGTAAGTTTCATTCGTTACTTCGTTTTAATTAAAAGTTTATTATTTTCTTTATCTTTGTTCTTTATTTTCACTTCGTAGTACTTCGTAGTCATTGTTAGTGTTTGATTTGCTTTCGAAATTGCTTTAGCTTATTTCTATATCCTTCGTTTTCGTGTTTGAGTGCTTGATGAAGGTTATTTTCTTTTTGAAAGGCGTTGTTAATACTTTCGCAATGTTAGGCTAGGGTTAGTTCTTGGTTTCAAGCCATTGAAAGTGGTGAAGTAGTTGGTGAACTCAAATGTAAACGAGTTTTATTTAACAAAATATATTTGGACTTTTAATTGGAATTTCGTAGTAAGCTAGGATTCTCTTGAAACCTACTCACCCGTGTCACAACTGTAGCTTGGTTACAAGTTTTCACTTGTGCACACCAAGTGTTCGGTTTAATGTCCCGGTGAGTTAGAATCTGATTTTCCAAGACCCAAATTAGATTTTCTTACAAAATCAGTCACCCGTGTTAAAACCAAAGCTTGGTTACGATTGGCCACTCGTGCAAACCAAGTGGTTGGTTCAATGGCCCGGTGATTCGAACCTTATTTTCATAAAACCAAAACATGAGGTTTTCTTAAGAAATCGATTCACTTGTGTTATAATTGAAGTCTAGTTATGAGTTGATGCTCATGCACACTAGGTGTTCGATTCAATGTCCCGGTGAGTCTGAAACCAATTTCAAAAGCCTTCGCTTACTCTGAATTCCATAAATTAGTTTTTAATGAAATATCTTCCGACCTAGCAATGCATGTGCGTTTGTTAGGTTGAGTTATAAATGCATTTGAGTAAACCACTACCCACTACTGGATTTGGTTCGAAGCCAAGATCATTTTAGTTAGTTTATTTTCAATATTTGCATTCTAGTTTAATATCACAATTTGCTTCGCTCCACCATTCTCAACCCAGCCATATTCAAATCACTTTGTAATTCAAAAATTAGTTTAGGTTAGCTTAGGCTCACCTACTAATTAAGAGAACAAGTCTAGTGTCTTTTAACACAGCCCTCCCTGTGGAGATGACCTCGGTTCTCACCGAGTAAGACTACGACCACCCTCTTGCACTTGAGAGGTAGAACCCGAACACATTTCAGGGTCGGTCAAGTTTTTGGCGTCGTTGCCGGGGAGGGCAACTAAGTGCTAGCCTTGGGAGTTAAAGGGGAGTTCATTTGAGAAATTGGGTGAATTTTTCTTTTCTCCAGCTCTTTATTAGTAGTTTTTTTTTTTCTTTTGCATTGTAACATATTCATTTGCATATCATATAACTTAGCTTGCATGTTAGTTAACTTAGGTTGTATTTTAGTGTAGTTTTTGTTTTCTCTCATTTTGTTTTCATTTTTGTGCTCTTATCATAAACATGGATTTTGGTGATTTCAATCATGGTCCCTTTGATGCCCAAGCCTACATTGAGTCTCTAAGTAACCAATTTGGATATGACTATACATTGGAGACCTATCACCACTTACCCCAATTTTTCGGGCACGAGGAGGAAGACCCATGTCTTCATCTTGATAGGTTTGAGGCAGTGTGTGGCTTATGTGATGATGTTAGAATGAGTAAGAGGCTTAGGTTCATGTTCTTTCCTTTGTCTTTACGAAGTGTGGCTGGTGACTGGTGCTATGATTTTGGTGAATGGACCACTTGGGATCAGTGTTGTCAAGCTTTTATTGAACATTTCCTCCCTATTCATCAAACCTTCGCCCATGGCTTTCAAATTAGAAATTTTTATCAAAGGAAGGGTGAAGTATTTATAAATGCTGGGAGAGATTTAACATACTTTTGGACACTTTCCCAAGTTATGGATTAGAGCTAGGGGACATCATAGCCATATTATATAATGCTCTGTCTCATGAGTTGCACCAGGCGTTTGATATAGTTTTGGGGAAGGAATTTCTTGACCTCACATCGGGTGAGGCATGGTCATTCCTTGAATTTTTCTACGAACACACCAGGCCACGGGAAAGACTTGAAACTAGATTTGAACCATATGTACTTGAAAGCCACACTGACTTTTTCCCGCATGCTTCTACTTCATTTGATCCTCATGATCCATCCCTTGGAAGTAACGTATGCGTGGGGCCTGATTACTCAGATTTTGTATGTCCCAACCTTGTTCCACTCACTGAGGGCTAGTCTGAGGAGCCCCAAGATTATTGGCCTAGTGAACCTTATGATGCACAATTTGAGACCATAGGCTCTGAGTGGGAAAATTGCCCTAACCACACTAAGGATGATGTTTAGGATGAGTGTCTTTCTCATTTCCCTGTGGACTCTCCCATTCAGGAGATTTCTTTACCACCTTTTGAGAGTCAGGGAGACATGCAGTCTTTTCCTACCACTGAGTTTGATGCTCTACCCACCCAGACCACCACGGGCCCTATTGAGAGTCTTTTGACTCCCTTTGAGCAATTGCAAGTTACATTGCCCGCAGAGCATATCATTGAATCGGTAGATCCTTTTGCACTCACTTATACACCCAAGGTTGAGAGTGGTGCACACCTCTCACCTCTTGGCATAGCCCCACCCACGAGTGTTGCTTCGGGGATTGTGAATGATTACACCATGACCGATCATCCTTGGGGGGAGGTAGGAGACATTGGGGGTAAGTACGTTGATTTTCTGGGTATCGAGAGGCTAATTGAACCCACCATATCCATGTATGCATTATGGCCACATCCGAGGTTTCAAGAACCTCACTCGGCCTTACATCCCTTGATGTGTTTTACATCCAAGGAGTGTCCACCTTCGGTGCTTCGTGGGCCCAAAAAGAACATTTTATTTCTTAAACCATTTGTGGACGCATGGGATAGAGAGGGTGTTGGATAACCCTTCTTCTTTGTTGCCTTTGTACATAGTAGATTAGAGTTTTCTTTTTCTTATTTTCTTATGCTTTTTTTTGGTTTGATTTTCTTCTCTTATTTTTTTTCTTGTGTACTAACTCTTTCTCTTGTCTTATTCTCCCTTTATTTTCTTTTATTTTCTTTCTAACCTTTTCTCTTGTATAGTTTTTTCTTTTCTTCAAATAAGGAAGCTCTTGAGGTAATATCCACCCTTTTCACTTTTTGTTTCTACATTTTGGGCATAACACTTGGCTATATGTTGTTGGTTGGTGTTGGAAGTGCTGTAGAAACTAGGTTGGGGGGTGTTCTTTATTGCTTATGGGGATTCTTGTTTTGGGTGCATGCTTGGCTTATGTGTTACATATTGATTACTCTTTATGCTCATCATCATCATGCTCACTGTGCACACTACGGACCCACATATGCATCATAGTTCTCACATTGAGGACAATGTTTAGTTTAGGTTGGGGGTAGAGTTCGCATGATGACCATTTGTGCTAAAATTATCAAAATTTTCAAATTTTGAGCATCTTTGAGCTTACATACATGACTTAGCACATTTGTACCTGCATGTTAGCCCTTTTTGGTTTGGTTGATTGTGAATTTGAGTGAGAGAGTGATAAGTGAGTCTTGTTCAAGCTTTGATAGGAAACTTAATTTAAGTTGAGTGTGTCATGACCTTGTGGATTTTTGGCTATTATGGAAGAATTTATGTGCTTAAGAGTGAATTTTGTGTAACATTGGTCGATTGAGCATCTTTGGACTAAGTAGAGACTTATACCCCTATTGTGAGCTTTTGAGCCTATTATTATTTTCTTGAGGGGTTGCACATAATCACAGCTCTTTCATGCTTCACTTTGGTTTTCAACACACTAATTGCATCTCACACAATTGCATGAGTTTCACTTGGCACATATGAGTTGTTGTAATCTTTGAAAATGATGCTAGGCCCTCTTTGTTAATTTGAGCCTTCTTGTCATTTCTTGATATAAAATTGTCTTAAGAACCAATTTGAAGCCTCAAAATAAAGTGTGTGATATAAAGTTTTCTCTTTTTGATTCTCCTCACACATAATATCCCCTACACCCCATTCACACACTTTAAGCCTCACCCTCACATGTCTTGGGTTGTGAAAGTGTCTCAAAGTTTAAGTTGTGAACTCGGGTTAGGAATGTAAGCTTTTGAGAGTCAAATGAGGGTGAGTGCTGGGATGAGAATTTATACATTGTATAGTTCATTCTTCATCATTTCAAAAAAAAAAAAAAAAAAAAAAAAAACAAAGGGATGCAAAAAAAAAAAAAAAAAAAAAAAGAAGAAGAAAAAAAAGAAAAAAATATTTTCTCATTCCTTCTGTTTATTCAATTGTGGGATTTATGTTTTGTAATGCAGTTGCTAAGAGTGTCCCAAAATTAGTTTGTAAGTTTGTGAATAAGCTTCATGTTGTTGGTTAGGGTATAGAAAGGAAATGGGTAGTTTGGGACTTGTACGTACTTGAACATCTTTATCCCAAGACATGTGCTTTGATTTCCATATCTTTCATTGTTAGCCTCTACCTATGGCCAAGTTACAACCAGATCAAAGACCTAGCGGATTTAAGTGAACAATTCTTGTGTGTGCATGTAGTGGTCTTGTGTGGGTTGTGTGGTGTAATCTATTACATGGCATTGGAACTTATTTTTGGTATGAGCTATCCATGCGGAACTTCAATTCAATTCACTCACTTATTCGTGTGGTTGTGTGCAACTAGGAGAGCATTTTATGCTCATAGGTATGAGTGAACCCTTGATGAGTGAGTTTCTTTCTCTGAGTGATCTACCTTGTGAGTTTTTGAAGTCAAAGCCTAGTTCTGATTATGCTCTCGAGACCTTGTTGAATAAATGACACTGTTTTGCACACATGCTTTTCCAACTTTGATAGTGCATGAATTCATGCTTAGCACTTGGGAATTACACATGATATTTACGTTTTGTGACTTGTTGAGCTTGAACTTGATTCGTTACTGACCTTAATCACTCTTTGACACCTTGAGACCATACCATAGATGTTTGTGGGTAGCATCACTGTAAACCCTCATGAGACCTTACTCGTCCACTAGGGGGAACCTAGGGGTTTAAAGGGCTTGCCTCACGCGCTAAATGTGGTCGTGTGTCTCCCACGAAAACGGACATCACCTTAGTTAGTTTTTATTTTGTCTTATTTTGATTTGAATAAGAGCTTACATGTTGTGGGTGCCCTTGCATTTGTTCTTATACCTCATGGTTTGATTGCACTCATTGCTAGGGACTAGCAATGTTTAGGTTGGGGGGTGTGATTAGCATGCATTATTGTACAATTATATATATATTGAGCATGCTAATTATGAATTTACAGTTATTATTGGCGATGTGTTAGCGTGATTATCTCATTTCCATGCATTCTTGGTGTGTGTATATTTCAGATGATATAATATGGTATTTTTGGCCCAAACAACACCAAGGTTGCATGTGAGGAGGAGCCAAGGTAGGCCAAAATAAAGAAAGTGCAAGAAGAGTCCAAAGACTCCCAAGACTTCTTCAGCTTCCCAAGAGCCATCCCAAGGCATAAGATCAACTACCATGGGTGCCAAGGAGAAGGAAGTGGTTTGAAGTTCAAAATAGTTGAAGTGGTGTGCGGTTGAAGTTCTAGCTCAACACCCTCTCAGTTTTCCAGCCATAACTTTTTTGTCACAACTCGAAATGGTTCCATTCTTTTTGCGTTGGAAAGAAGACTCGAAGACCTACAACTTTCGTGTTTTAGCCAAAGCCCAAATCGATCCTCTTGAGGGTCAAAATCGCATCGGAAGTCAGGGACAGAAAGCTGTCAAATAAGAACTGTTCACTCTAGTTGCAGATGGGCGCCCCACCTAGACCCATGGGCGCCCCACCACAAGCATGGGCGCCCCACCCACACCCATGGGTGTCCCTGAGGACCCTTGGACGCCCCACTTTTCATTAGATGGGCGCCCACACAGAGAGAGTTCTGACTGCTATTTTTGGCTATCTCTTTGAGGACTTCATCAAACACTTGTACCATGGGCGCCCCACCTCAGCCATGGGCGCCCATGAGGACTCTTCTAGCACAAGTTTAGAATAAGTTTGAGCTATGTTTTTACCTTTATGCCCTTGTAATATACATTGATATAAAAGGTTGAAAATCTGATGTAGGAGGGGTCGAAACCCTACGCACTTCTTCTCTTTCTCTTAGTTTAGTTTAGATTAGGGTTAGATGTTTTTATCTCATGTTGGATTGACGGAAGCTTTATTTTTTCATCTTCGCATTAAGATTAATTGGTAAGTTTCATTCGTTACTTCGTTTTAATTAAAAGTTTATTATTTTCTTTATCTTTGTTCTTTATTTTCACTTCGTAGTCATTGTTAGTGTTTGATTTGCTTTCGAAATTGCTCTAGCTTATTTCTATATCCTTCGTTTTCGTGTTTGAGTGCTTGATGAAGGTTATTTTCTTTTTGAAAGGCTTTGTTAATACTTTCGCAATGTTAGGCTAGGGTTAGTTCTTGGTTTCAAGCCATTGAAAGTGGTGAAGTAGTTGGTGAACTCAAATGTAAACGAGTTTTATTTAACAAAATATATTTTGGACTTTTAATTGGAATTTCTTAGTAAGCTAGGGTTCTCTTGAAACCTGCTCACCCTGTGTCACAACCGTAGCTTGGTTACAAGTTTTCACTTGTGCACACCAAGTGTTCGGTTTAATGTCCCGGTAAGTTAGAATCTAATTTTCCAAGACCCAAATTAGGTTTTCTTACAAAATCAGTCACCCGTGTTAAAACCAAAGCTTGGTTACGATTGGCCACTCGTGCAAACCAAGTGGTTGGTTCAATGGCCCGGTGATTCGAACCTTATTTTCATAAAACCAAAACATGAGGTTTTCTTAAGAAACCGATTCACCTGTGTTATAATTGAAGTCTAGTTATGAGTTGATGCTCATGCACACTAGGTGTTCGATTCAATGTCCCGGTGAGTCTGAAACTAATTTCAAAAGCCTCCGCTTACTCTAAATTCCATAAATTAGTTTTTAATGAAATATCTTCCGACCTAGCAATGCATATGCGTTTGTTAGGTTGAGTTATAAATGCGTTTGAGTAAACCACTACCCACTACTGGATTTGGTTCGAAGCCAAGATCATTTTAGTTAGTTTATTTTCAATATTTGCATTCTAGTTTAATATCACAATTTGCTTCGCTCCACCATTCTCAACCCAGCCATATTCAAATCACTTTGTAATTCAAAAATTAGTTTAGATTAGCTTAGGCTCACCTACTAATTAAGAGAACAAGTCTAGTGTCTTTTAACACAGCCCTCCCTGTGGAGATGACCTCGGTTCTCACCGAGTAAGACTACGACCACCCTCTTGCACTTGAGAGGTAGAACCCGAACACATTTCAGGGTCGGTCATGTAACGTTCAAATGGTTGAGATAGGTTACTGTAATTGATCTAATGTTCAGGAGGTCTAAGCGTAATTTACCTAATTTATGCTCTTATATTTTCAATTTCTTTTAAACTATAAAGGGGAAAAATGTTAAATTAACAAAAAGTTAAAAAGTTGGTTAATAAAAAGTTAATTTTTTTCATTTAAAAAAAAAATAACTTTTTAATAGTTAAGTAGTAGTTAGTTTTAAAAAAAAAAACTTAAAAACTTAGTTTTTTTTTTTTTTCTTTTTCCTCAAACTAAGTCAAATTTGGACTTGCCATGTCAATTTATTTATTTATTATTATTATTTTTAGGGGGATGAGGAGATTGTTGCTTTGCTTGGCCCATTGCAAGCATAAATTTTGTGCCTGGCTCCTGATTAGGGGTGGAAACGAATCGAGCCGTTCGCGAGCTACTCGAGTTCGGCTCGAAAAAAGCTCGGCTTAAGCTCGATTTGTGAGTTAAACGAGATCGAACCGAACTTGATTTTTGGCTCATTTTGGATTCGAGTTCGAGCTTGAGCCTAAAGAAGTTCGGCTCGAAAGCTCGCGAGCAGGTTCGGTTAGAATAATATATATATATTTTATAATATTTTTATATTTTTAATAATATTTTTATTATATTTTTTAAATATATTATATTTTAAATCAAAACGACGTCATTTTGGTTTAATCGAACTATTCGTAAGCCTAATCGAGCTTAACTTCTTCTTAATCGAGCCGAGCTCAAACTTATATAAAAGCTCGAATCGAGCTCGAGCTCAGTATAAAAAACTCGAGCCGAGCTCGAGCATATTAAAGCTCGGCTCAGCTTGTTTTCACTCTTACTCTTGATGAAAGGGGCGACCACTTTCCTTAATTTAATCCTCAAATCTACCAGAATAAACTAAAATGGTACTAACCCATGTTGTCTATCACACAAGGAGCACACCACCAAAAAAAGAATGGTACTAACTGCATTGTGGGTTAGTTACTTTTAAAAAAAAATGAAGGAAATATCTTTTATTGCAAAAATACTATTATCGTGCTATTCTGATACTACTTTGTATGAAAACTGACAAATAACAATGAATTTATAAGGCAGATGATTAAAATATGTAATCTGGAGTTACATTATCCCTGCTTCTCTCCCCTTCACATGCAATTGAGCTTTTTATAGTTAGAAAAAAAGTAATCAGAAATATCCCTTTCAAAAATATTTTATAATTACAAAAATTGCCACATCATTCTTGATAAAAAGTCGACAGTACCATTTTCCTATATATTTCCTCTGCATAATGGGCAAGAATTCTGCACCGCAATCCACTCACGAATACAGGACACATGAAACATATGGCCACAAAGAGGCAACCTTCCAGCGACTTCGACACATTGGAAATCCTATATACATATATATATATATATATATATATAGAGAGAGAGAGAGAGAGAGAGAGAGAGAGTGAGTGTAGCAAACAGGTAAGAATTAAATACAAACACTTTCATTTCATGTATGTCATTGTAATTATCTTAAAAGAGGGAAAATTAATATAGAATCAAGCATCCAAATGAAGGCTTAAAAACCTGAAGGCAAACTGGGCACGAAATCCCATTTCCTGAAGTGTCACAAACGTTCCTCTCTGATATTCTGATACTCTGGATCTTATCAATCTTGTTGGCAAGTCTCCTGTCCTGCAAAATTGGAACCAGGCTGGTTGTCTGATAAAAATACATGAAAATACCAAGTAAATTTAATTTGTTTCGACTTATAACGATCACAGTCATGGATTTCTAGGTTACCTGATAGCTTTCCAGATCATCAGGTCTAGCTAGAGAAAACCACCTCTGGAATAATTTTCCATCGCGAAGGCTTGTGAAGATTTCAATCTGTACCACAAAATGTGAGTACCATTTTATTATTATTATTATTATTATTATTATTGTTATTTTGTGGGAGAAGAGTTAGTCACCAGGTGATGGAGGAATGTAGTTCTAGTATCATCAGAATGCCAGAAAGAAACCGAAGCTTCAATGAGTTGATGGGAGAAAAGAGCTCCAGAGAGAGCTCCAGCAGCAGCCCCACCGAAGAAGCCTCTCTTGGTTTTTCGGCCAATCAGCGCTCCTGAAACAGCCCCCAGAGTAGTCCCAACTAGAAACAGAGACCATGAATATATAAAATTTGAATGTATAAAATTATAAGTTGTAGACTAGTCATCTTCCAAAGTTATCTGAAATTCAGAAGCTGAGATTTTAAGCTGTGACTAGATTGAACCTCAATTTTAGAGAGAGAGAGACAGAGAGAGAGAGAGAGATTTTGTATCAATTAAGAGACTGAAATGGGGTACTACTGACCTACTACAGATAGGTAAGTGAAGATGAGGTAGAAAAGGCTGCTAATAAGTGCACAAGCCACAAAGCTGCAAAAGTCTCCCAACTTTTCACCAGTCCTTCCATGGCGGAAAGAACTTGGAGGAAGAGGAGAAGAAGATGAAAGAGAAGTCACTGGACATGCACAACTCTCCATTTTTGGCTGGCTATATAGCGAAATCAAATAGGCTGTTGAATGAACAGAGACCCTGTGTCAAACGATAGCGGTACCAGTGAATAATTCTGATATACTTCTCTTCTCCAAATCGGAGGCGATATATAGATGCAACTACAACCTATAAGAAAGGAAACAACCTATTCTAGGGGAAACTAAATACCCATTCCTTTAAACATAAGATTAGTCAACTAACCAGATTTTTAGGGATATTTACAAAATTATTCTAACAATTAAACCTGCAAACAGCTCATGCAGACACCATGCACTACCATGAAAAGAGATTAAAAAGAAAGAAGAGTAAAGTAATACATATGAAAGTGCTATGTATATATACATATATATATTAATATTATATATACATATATATATATAGAGAGAGAGAAAGAGAGAGAGAGAGAGGCCTTCAGAAGACAGCTGGTAGCTGCACATTTTTATCAAGCTGTAATTTTCACAGAAAAAGGACAATGTGAATCATGCGGTAAGGGTCAAGGTCGTTTCCCAATTAAACCACTGTCCAGAACGCTTATTTCTACCAAACAAAGAACCAAATATTGCTCTTCAACCTAACAAAGAATCAGAAATTACTTATTTCAGCCTAACAAAGAACCAGGTATTATGCTAACCCCCCCCCTCCCCCCACAAAAAAAAAAAAAAAAAAGGCCCAAGAGGAAGGACCAGTTGACCACTATGCATATGCATGGTGAAAGTGTTGCCAAGGTAGCTGCACTTGAGTTGGGGACCACTTGATGCCATATGTTCAAAGAATTGTGAGGAAAGTATTGTATTGAGGTGAGGACCACCGGATTTATATCACAATACTATAAAGTAAAAAAATAAAATTGTTTTATATAGTCATAGTCAATGTAATTTCACCACACATGAATAATATTAATTTTGATAGAAAATAGTGTCTAGACACCCTTTAATTTTTAATTTTTTTAAAATTATCTCGACCCTTCATTTAAAATAACAAATTGCAAAATTTTTATTTTATTTTATTTTTTAACTTGGTCTCAATTTTTTTATTTACTAAAAAAAACTTCTTCTGCTATCTCGTATATGATGTTGTGAGTAAGAGTATCTGAGGATATATGAATAGACTCAAATAAAGACAATTTTTAAATTTTACTTTTACTTCTATTTATTTTAAAAATATAATTTTACACCACTGATTATAAACCAATTAAAAACAAAAATTCACTAGCAGTTCTACAATTTCATTGGTAAAGGAAAAAAAAAATCTATTAATGAACATGTTGTTTAGACGTCCTCGCACGTGCAAACACCTTCCTTTCCAGAGCAAAATCTTTATCTAAATTCATGCCATTGTAAAGAAAAATATACTACTACATGCATAATTTTTTTTTTCTCAAAATTAATTCTTCAGGTTTCTTAGATGTATATGTTAGGAAGAATTACAACTTACCTGGAATTTCAACATCAGCTAGTTTTACTATTCTTTTTTTTTAATATTAATTTAAAAAAAATAGTGGTCTGTTTTCGAATTTTATTGCTCCATAATAGAGATAAGAAGGCTTGTTTTATAAGGCATATAATTTAGAGTACATTGTATCATATAAATATTGTCATTAAAAAATTGCATAACTATAGTTATCAAATTATAATAATTTCTTTTAGTAAAATAATAAAATTAATATTAAATCAAACTTTTGATTTCATATAGGAAAGTAACTGAGCTGTAAGTAACCATTTTTTTTTTTTTGGGAGGGGGGGGGGCCTTCTTAATATTGCTTGTACGTATAACTACTTGCATTGAATTCTTTCCTTGACTTTTGCCCTTGAAAACAATATTCATATTGTGATGGCCGATACTCATGGGTTGAATCTCAACTGTCCTCCTTAAAGCTCGTTCTCTCACCGGATTTGTGATGGGCTGAAGATATTGGCAATTGAAATCAAACCCAGCTTCGAAAAATTGGACCGCGTTTTCTATTTTGTTTTATTTTATTTTCAACCAAATTACGATCTAAGTTATTGAATTTTACTCCTTTCTCAGTTGGGTTTTTGAACTGATTTGTGTACCTTCTTTCTGTTTGGTGGCCCATCTCAATTTCTGTGGATACTTCATTTATCAAGGTTCGTTTTTCATTTCACTAAAAAGAGGGAGAGGGGGGGGGGCGGCGGCGATGAAGTGAGCTTTCATTCAAGCTTTGTTGGTTGAATTTGGTGGTGTGGTGGACCTGGTGGTAGTCGTTGAAAAAAAATGTCTTCGTCAATAAATTGGATTGATGTGTCGCAGAGAATGGATGCTAATTACTGCCGGCGGTGGAGGATCTCGAGGAGAGAGGGTAAACATCGTTTTCGATATTTGTTTTGTTATTATATTTTAAATTGTGACACTTTATATTTTTAACCTAATTTTACTTTCCTCCCCCTCCTCTTCCTGTAATTACATTAAAAAAATAGAAGTGAAAAAATGTCATTCCATTACTTATATAGAATACATGCTATACATTCAAGAGAGAACATAATTTTAGAATAAATTACACAGCATGTTTGAATTTTGTACCAAATTTTAATTTAATTTTTTTTTATTTTTAATTGTAACAATTAATTTCTTACATTTACACTTAAATTTTAATTCGACACTTCCATTAAATTTATCAATGAAAATTATCATGTGGCGATCAAATAAGCAGTTGTGTTGTATGGTACTAACAACATTCAAGCAAGTCCTACAGATAGGATGCTATAGATTTCTTCTGCATAATGGGCAAGAATTCTGAATAGCAACCCACATAGATATGCAATTTGGATAAAACACATGTTGACAGACTGGCAATCTCCCGGCTTCTTCTTCAAGCTGGAAATCCTTTAAAAAAAAAAAAACTCTTCTGTAAGTAATATATATGTATACACATATATATGCATGCGGCATGTCTTAATTAATTAGGAGGAAAATAAGTAGGATCAAGTATCAAAATAAAAGTGTAATACCTGAAGACAATTTGAGCAGGATATTCCATTTGCCGTGGTAGCGTCATCATTAATGTCCTCCTTGAGATTCTAATACGATGGATCCTATCCAATGAGCCTCTAGATGACACACTGCCACGCCTCATGCCTAGCAATCTTGGAAACAAGCTGGTTGTCTCTACAGTCCTCTCCTGATCAATAATTAAGTTGCTCTATATATAATTGTTTCAACTTGTAATAACGATGTGAAGAAAAATGCAGTTCTAGCTCCCAGTAAAACTGTAATTTATTGTAATATCTGCATGCTTGTTAAAAGGTTAATCAATCAAATAAATTTTCTGACCGAGTAATCTTACTACCTTGGTCAGAAATTTCACTTGATTGATATCAAATATATTTACCTTTTAATTGCACTTGAAAGATTATATGTTTTAAAATGACAATTCTACATTTATGTCACATCATTTTGGTTTTTTTTTTTTTTTTTTTGGGTAAATTTTGCAAAGTAAAGTGTTACCCTTTAGAAATGTACCATGTATACCTGATGATCGTGCTGTGGATTAGGTCTGTCTAGACCGCACCATTTGTGGAGGAGTCTTCCATCAAAAAGGCATGTGAAGATATCAAACTGCGAAATCACATTGTTCAAAACAAGAGCCAGTAATTCCTTGTACACATGAAATACAAGTACTAATTAATTTTTTTTAAGCTAATTGTGACCACCAGAGCAAGAATAACTAAAGAACCAGAAGATATATATATGTATATATAACATATCGATGATGGAGTAATGAGTTAACTCACTAAGTGATGGAGGCATGCAGGTCCATCATTCTCAGAATGCCAGAAAACCAACGAAGCTTCAAAGACTAAAGCAACACCAGAAATAGCTACAACAATAGCATGGCTGAAGAAGCCACTCTTTGTTTTTAGGCCAATCAACGCCCCTGTAATGGCTCCCAGAGAAGCACCCACTGTGAACACACAGAAATTTATGTTAATTTCCATTAAATTAACGAAAATTTAAGGAACATATTCAATCCTTTATGTGTATATATATAACTTCATTTGCATGAATTGGGTTTCTAATTAGAGGCGATTTTTGTTCGATTTCCTCATCATCAAGATGCTTGGTCTCCAATCCCATTTCCAAAGCAAAAAAAGAATTGTACTCTGACAATTGACAAACAATTTTTTAGCTAGTGCTATATGTATATATATATATTCAGTATTTACCGGATCAGCTCACTTTGATCAAACAAAGGCTGTCATCTTGACCAACAACGCCGACAAAATAACTAATATTTCTACTAATTAATATTCAAATTTAAGTTATGTCTGTATTTCTAAATTTTAATTCAAAAAATTTAATATTAATTATTTAAAGTGAATTGTTTAAATATAACTTTATTATTTTAGAGAGAGAGAGCTCATTCCATCATGGATTATAACAATTTTTTTTTAAATTATTATAAAAAAGAAATAATTTAACATATTTTATGATAGTATAGTGGTTCATCATTTTAAATAATGGCACCACTAATGTAATTATTAGAAAAAATTTTTAGGTGTTGTTACATAATTAGGTCTATTACTTATTTTTAATAAAATTTAATCTCAAAATCAAGCCTTACTCTTATTTTAATCAAACCAACTAGAGAAGAATATTCCTAAATTAGAGACCGTTAACCTTTCTGAACTTTACATGAGTAGTCCGAGTTTTTACTTCTGGAATGCCTGAGTTAGTAAGTTCAAATTCATCATTCATTCATTTGCTTGGATGTTAGTACAATGCGCTGAATCTAAAAGATTAAACTTGGACAATTTATCATCAAATTACTCAAAAATAATATAAGCTAGCTACGGAACATCTCTGCCACCATTGAAAATTGAACAGTATCCTCATGAGAGAGAGAGAGAGAGAGAGGTACACACATATATATATATATAAAACATGATTCTGACCTATTCCAGAGAAGAAGCACAAGAATGCATAGAAGAGTTGCAAATAACTGCAGAAGCCGCCAAGCTGCAAAACTCTATGAACCTTTCAGCAGAAACTCCATATAGAATAGAAGAAGAAGAAGTAGTAAGAGTTGCACATATGCTTTACTAAATCAATTGGAATGTCAAATGAACGAAGGAACGAGCGAAGCGATTATCTATTATTTTGGGACTAATATATATATGTATATATATATATATATATATATATATGCTTACACACAACACCCTTCGGAACATCAAAATCTACCAAATATCACTAATTTTAATTAATTTTCATACTTTTTTTAATTAAAAATTCTTATTATCACCGTTATGTCACATTTTTTTAATTTTATAGTATTTTTTAATTAACTTTTTTGTTAACTAAATACACCTGTAAAAAAAAAAATTAAATAAATAAGGGGTTGACGAAGCAATATAGAGACAAAGACTTCTATTAGAAAAATTTTCATTTTTACTTTTATTTATCAATAAATATATTATTTTGCTTTTAGAAAAACACACTTACACTATTGTTTCATAATTTGTTCCTTCAAAAGGAAAAAAAAAAAAAGCAACAACTTAAGTTTCCTTCCTACACAAAAGTTTAACTGAGACCCAATTCATTCAATAAAAAATAATACCTTGGGTAAACTTTTATTAAAACATATTTGTAGGGAGAAAAAATTTTTTGAGTTGAAAATTTTAAAACATATACAAATTTCTTTTTCTGTGCAACTTACACATTATTATTATTAATAAACATAACTCATACTAATAACTGTAAAAGAATGATTCACCGAATAGGTTAATTAGAGAGTTATCATATATATATATATATATCTTTAATTTATCCGTAGAACTGAATTGCATTATAACTGAGGTATGTGTTAAAAAATTATTTATCTCATCCCTAATATACGAGATAAAATTTAGAAATTGTTTACCTATATTTTTCTAAAATTATTAACTATTTTTCATTACAATTTAAATTGAAAATTTTATTTTTCTTTATATTATCCATAAATAAAGAAAAATGTAAAAAATGATAAAATTTTGACAAAATAGTTGACAAAATTCAAATTTCAAAGTAAGTTCAGGGAGAGTTTATTCCAATCAAGTTTATTCTATTGATTTTATACATTGGATCAAATAAGACTTAGAAGTGTATTTATTTTTTGATTAAATTGAGATATCAAGATTAATATTTTTATATAATTAATTTTGTGAAAAAAAATTAATATTTTAATGTAATTTATTTTGTAAAAAAAGAACAAAAATTTAAGTTGACAAAAGAGGCTACAGAGATTCACCATAACATGCAATGAACTGATTTCTTTAATTATTTATTAATCTAATAAATTTAGTAAAAGTTATTCGTTTAAGTGGATCATCTCCTAAAATAATTAAATGAGCTCAATTTTAACATTCTTAATTGAGCAATATAAATAAAAAAAAATCTTGAATTATTTTATGGATTACATGCAACTTTTCAGATTTATCCTATGCAAAAACTGCTATTAAACAAAACCCATCAAGAATACGAAAGTTTTCTTCTAGTGATAAACTCAATCGTAATTGGGGCTCTTTTAGAATTTTCATCAAAATTGGAAAGAATTAAAAGATAAAAAGAACTAAAAAATTCAGATAAGTTACTGTTATCATCGATTATATATATATATATATATATTATTTTTTCAAGAGGTGTACATACTGATTGTTTTTCTTTTTTTGGATTGAAAAAGAAGCACGTCTCTTGACTGTTTTAAATTTGACAAAATCAAAAATGAAAATTACACTAGTGATTATATATATATATATATATAATATAAAAACGAATATAGAAAAGTCAACTAGAAAGGAACTCCCAATTCCTAGCCTTGGCAATTGAGTTCACGTTTTAAATAGAAAATGCTGGCTAAATGCAATGACAAAGACGTTATTTGCAATTGGAACGTAGCTATTTGAAACTTTTTATTTATTTGTTTGTTTTCAGTAAATTATTAAAATTAGGGACGAGATACTTATGACAGAATTAGATAATTACTTTAGCTCATTTTTTTAAAATTAATTATACATATTTTAATCCTATTATTCTAATTTATTTTTATTTACCCCACCCATATATCCAACACATTTATTCAAAATTTTTTGACAAGCATTTATTATTAAAATATTTAAAAACACTTTCTTCTGCTTTTATCCACACCACTTTTTTTAACTTTTTTTTAATCCAATTTTAGTGCTTTTCTTCATCATTTATTATTTATCTAACTTCATAATTTTTTGTTTAAATAAATTTTATCATTTTTTTAGATAGGCTTATTTATTTATTTTTTTATACATCTTCACATTTTTTTTTAATTGTTTTGATAGGCCTGCCTTTTTTTAGATAGCACTTAAATCTAAGAATGTAGGGGCTGTTTGGAGACACAAGTTTTAGTAACTTTTAGTATTTTTCGTCAAAAGTTGCTAATAGTAATTTTTGGTGTGTTTGGTGAAGCAAGTATCAATTTTTAGTAATTTTTTGTGACTTTTTGGTGTTTGGTAAAATTTTCAGCAACTTTTGGCAATTTTTAATAACTCTTAGTAATTTTTAATAATTTTTAGTAATTTTTAGTAACTTTTGAGTTAATAAGTTACTATAGTAGAGTAAAAAAAAGGTAAAATTTGGTATTTTACCAAACACTTAACGAACAAAATTTGATATTTTTCTGTTAGAAATTGTGATGTTAAATGCTATTGTAATTGGTTTGATTTCCAAAATCAAACTGATAACATACCAAAATTAATTTTTACTTTCTATACAACTAAAATTGAAACCAAAAAAAAAAAAAAAAATCATATATCAAAACTAGACCAAAATAATATATTATGTCGGTTAATCAACTATCAATCGCTAATTATTGACAATTTTTGGGCCATTTTGCTTATACTTGCCCGAGCATATACATATAATGGTAGTTGATATTTCAATTAAGTTGTGCATGAAATTACATGCTGATTTCTTGCACGAATAGTGCTTATGCTTGCTTAAATGTATAATGGTAGAAGATATATCAAGTTGGTAAATATTGCTTTGGTTTTTTAAAATAGTTGAAACCAAAATTTAAAGGAGTTAGAAAGTTAATAGAGATTTATCATAAGCTGCTACTATTCTAGAGAGGTCAATTATCATAATAATTCATACAGTATCAATATCAATATTTTTATTATTTAAATATGCGCAACTATAACATATACATGCAAAGAAAAATTGTGAATCATTTAACAGTCAATTATTGAGTATAAGCAAGAGTTAACATCACGTCCAATTAAAATTATACATTTTTAGCTGTTATAATTAAAAAGTCCAAAATAAAATTTGATAAACAAAAATTTAGAATTCAAACAGCAATTTGCCCTATATGTATAATCCTTATAAGATGAAACATGTGAATCATCACTAGTCCTAGGCATAAACGCACATTTCACTATTTATACTCTATTTGTTTAAGAGGCCATTTGGAGTGTAAAAAATTTGAAAACTTAATAAGAGTAAAAGTTTTTAAAATTTGAAGTGTAAAAAATTATTTTGAAATGATTATTAGTTGTTTGTATTTAATTTAATATAAAGTTGTTAAAAGTTGTATAAAAATGACACGTGTCAAAATTTTAATGAAAAACTTTGAAACTTTTAAGGTTCTATGAAATTTTTTAGTATAAATGTCAGTCTAACTTTTTAAAATATTTGTAATAGACTTCCGTTAGAATGAATGTTGGTAGATTTTTTTAAAAAATTAAACTTTCTCGGAGCTTGAAAAGGATGGAAACTTTTGAAAATTTTGAAATTTTTTAATTTTTTTGAAACTCCAAACGACTCCTAAAATGAGCATTCAACAACTTAACCGCCTTTCCGTGAATTTTTATTAAATATCCCAAAATTTGATAGAGCTAAATTTGTTATTGATATTTGTTAATTCTAAAATAAAACTGTTTATTTCTCTAAAAAAAGAAAAAAATCGCCAACATTAGGATGAGGGGGGCTACAGTCGGTGAAAAAAATACCGTTTTTGGTTTTTTTTTTTTTTAAATTTCGAGGCAACCTGATTGTGATGATTTTGGCACGTGTGCATGTGTTGTGTGTTAGAATAAAAAAATATAAATAAAATAATTAACTTTTTAATTGATTAAGTTAAAAAATAAAATAAAATAAAAAATATTTTAATATAATTAATTAATTTTGACTATGACCTTGTTTGGTACAATATAAATCTATCAAAAGTGACTAAAAGATACAAAAAATTACTAAAATTTTTCAAATTTTACCAATCTCATGATTTGTGCGTGAATGACCTGCGCACAGAAAGGTCAGGAATTTTTTTTTAAATCCGTAGGAACGTGTGCTAGAATGCTTATTCCAACGGAGAAGGTCAAGATGTTTTTTTGAAATCCGTTGGAATAGATGCTAGAATGCTTGTTCCAACGGTTTTCCTTTTTGACCTGATAACTTTTACCGCAATGCCACTGACAGACTTTCAGTCTTTTCACATGACAATCGTTAGAACGTTTCCTTAGTAAATATTCCAATGAAAATTTTGGTAAATTTTGATGGTGCCATCAAACGTCAAAAAGTATCTGACGCATTACACTTTTTTCATTTTTTTGGTACTTCTTGGTGCACCAAACAAGGCCTATTTTTAGGTGTGAAAAAATAAATAAAAATAATTAAAAAATAATTAATTTTAATATACTTGTTAAAAATATAAATATAAATAAATTTTATTTTAATTTTTAAAATATTCTCTTGTGCTAAATTAAGCTTAAATTTTTTTGTCAAAATTTATAAAAATTTATTTATGAAAAATAATTATCTCTATTCAAATTATGTATAGAAACATAAGGATAGAAATTTGTTGTGTCATTAAGGCTCCGTTTGGAGGATACCAAAAAAAAAAAAAAAAAAAAAGAAACACAAACTTTTGTGTTCTTGGTGTTTGGTAAAACACCAAAACTTGTGAATAATTCTATATGGTGCATTGTCTACACATTAATTTTTTGCTGAGTTGGAGATGGTTATAATTATTATTTTACTTTAACTCAACTTAAAAGTTATTAAAAATTGATGTGTTGGCAACTTGCCACATAGAATTAATAACAACTTTTGATATTTTGTCAAACACCTAAAATATTAAAAGTTTGTATTTTTGATATTTTACTTTAACTTAATTCAAAAGTTACAAAAAAAATTGGTGTAATGACAACTTGTCACATATATAATTTGAACAGAGACAATTATTCTTTATAAATAAATCTTTACAAATTTTGACAAAAACACTAAACCTTAGTTTGGTACAAGAGAAAATTTTAAAAATTAAAATAAAATTTATTTATATCTATATTTTTAACAAGTATATTAAAAATTAATTAGTTATAAAAATTAATTATTTTATTTATTTTTTCACACACCTAAAAATAGGCAAAAATTAATTAATTAATTATATTAAAAATAATTTTTATTTTGTTTTATTTTTTAACTTAATCAAACAAAAAATTAATTATTCTTATTTATATTTTATTTTTATTCTAACACACAATACATGCACGCATGCCAAAATCTTGACACTCAGATTACCTCGAGACCTTAAAAAAAAAAACCAAAAATAGTACCTTTTTCGCTGACTGCAGCGGCTACAGTCGTCCCAACATTACCGATTGAAAACCCACAAGAAAGTCGTTTTCCCCCTAAAAAAAATGCTCTTGAAACTTCTGTCAACCTTTGTACCACTTTGATTTCCAAGACATCATTTTGGAAATTTGATTTGGGTGAGGTCAACACTACTTTGGACTTAATACGCAGTCCCACCTTGATTAATTGAACCGATGGCCGAGAAATGTAAAAACTGTGCATAATTGGATTCAAGCTTCAACATTGATTTGACAAAAAAATAAACTTCATAAATAAAGGAGTAATGCTACAGTTACACATTTCTTACACCCTACTAGTTATAACGGGTTATGACCAGTATAATTTATTCAAAATTATCACAGTCGCACGTAGAATGTGACATCTAACAACTGTGATGATTTTCAGTAGATTATACTGATCATGACCCGTCATGACCAGTAGAGTATAAGAAGGGTGTAAGTGTAGCATTACTTCAAACAAAGTGAACACACGTTAAAAAGTGCTTCCAATTTCTAACAATATCACAAGGACTGAAACTACCACTACACCTGACATTTATTATATAGAAAATAATTTATTATTTTTTTTGAAATAGCATCTAACATAAAATGTGATTTAAAAAATTGTTATCCATATTTCATAAGAAATATTATCCCGATTAAAAAAAAAAATTGTAACGAAACATAAAGTGAAACATAAAAAGAAAAAAAAAAAACATAAAAGCCTACAATTATAATGTATTATAAAATAATTGCCAAAATCTTCTACAGCCACCTTGAAAACTATGGCTTAAACCTTGTATTCCTCACCATGCATCCACTTGATAGCTGACCACTTGTTTCCTTTAATCACAGGGCAACCACGTAATTCATAATTTATTTATTTATTTATTTATACAACAATGGGAAAAATACCAGCAAAGCGAGGGGAATTATGTCAATTAACCATGACTCTTGGATCGCAATTTCATTTTTTGACAAATTAGAGGAATTAAAAATACTCACCATGTAAATTAGAAGGGTCTAATGTACTATCAGGCCTCATACTAGAAAAAAGCAATGCATCACCCATTCTTACCTTCATAGAAAGACCCTTTTTACCATGTTTAGACAACTCATTCTATCACGGCACGGAACTATGATTTCTCTTGATTTCAGGAAAGACAGTCTTACTACCTTCCACATCTAACCTACATCAATAGCAAAATAATTGAACTTAGAAAGAAAATTAAAAAAAAAATGGTAATAATGACAATAAAGAAGAAGAAGAAGCTGCTATATTAGTGCATTTGAGTGGAAGGCTTCGAAATTATGCCAAGAGAACAAACAAAATTTGCAGAGGTATAACTCTTACAAATATTACAAATACATGAAGACTGTTGCTATCCGTTGACCCCCATTTTTAGCATTCAACTCATCAAGAAAGTAATCACAATGAGGCTCGAGTTTCTACCCAACTTCGTAGTGGAGAACTTGCATGTGAGTTATAAACAATGAAAATACAGGAATCAAGAAAAACAAGACAGAAGAAAAGTACAAGAATGAGAAACATACTTTTCTCCAACGAGGGAAACAAAAAATTGCAGGAAACTGATTATTTAACATTAGATATTACTTTTTTGAACATGGTCATAAATAGATTTATTTGACGTCGTCAAATTCATATAATTAGCCGCACCTAATGGGAAAAGACTTGGTTTGGTTTGGTTATTACTTTCTTGAACATATATCCCAAATGGTGGAAATAATCAATATTTATTTTTAATGCAATCAAAATATCAATATTCATCACTCATCAACATGACTTTTTTTTTTTTTTTTCAAATCCACAAGAAGACATTTGATGCAAATTTAAAGATTATTTTGTTTTCATCAAGATTTTATTTTAAAATTTATTTTGAATGGGATTTTTGAAATTTATTTCTTTTAATTTTTTATTATTTTTGGTAATTTAATTTTATTAGGGTTCTTGAGTTTGTTATTTTTTATTTTATTTTATCTTCTGCTGATTTAAGGATCTATTATCCTATTTAAAGTCTTGAGATTATTAGCATTTATAGAATTAAATATTGAATATTATTGAATGACTGCGTTTATCTAAGTTCTCTCTTCTCTTACTTCTTATTTCCCTGGTTTAATTCTTCTATTTCACTTTCTTAATTTTTCTTTTTTTTCTTACTTTCAACTTTCATCTTGCATCAATTTCGTACTTAAAAGTTATGATTTACGAACCTAATTTTGACGTGTTCTATTTTTCAAATGATTTGATTGATGATCAAATTATGAATAAATTAGTTGACGTGATGTCTTGTTATCGTCCACCACTTGATGAATTTTGAAACCACTTTCTATTTTTGTAGAGTGCTACTGGTGAGGGAATGACTTGTCGGGACCATTCTGATGCATCCAACCAGGTCAGTGTGATAGTCGCTGTGTTATGAGTCAATTTAACTTTCAGCTTGTTGGCCGCCTCCTAGACATTGTTGGTATCTTTTACAGCTATATGCAAATTATGCTACTTGAAAGAATTTTCAGGCAATGAAAGCTGTAGTTGGAGAAGAGGCACTTTCTTCTGAGGATCTGGTCTCTCTCTCTCTCTCTCTCTCTCATCATTTTTCTTAAGTAACTGCTTGTATCAGTAAATGGTAATGATGCTTTATTTACTTATTTTTATAATTGCAGCTGTATCTGGAGTTCCTAAACAAATTTGAGAGGAAATTTGTGGCTCAAGAGGAATATGATACCCAGAACATTTTTCAATCCCTTGATTTGCTTGGACACTTCTTCGTATCTTCCATCGTGAGCTTCTCCACCATATACCAGCAAAGACACTGGACCTGAATTACCCCCCCCAAAAAAAAGATACTGGACCTGTACTACTGTCGTGATGTGGCTAACTGAGATGGATTATCATCTTATGCTTTATGTGATACTAAGTGGCATGTTATTATTTTGCCTTCACGCCTTACCAGGCTGCCTGAATTATTAGAATAAATGTTGTTTCTCATCTGAGAGTAAAACTAGGCCGTCTATCTCATCAGAATGCTCTGTAGAATTATTTCCTTGGGCTGCATTTTAACTTATGTAGAAATTGTAATTTTGCCTTGTATTTTGGGTTTGTCTAGTATGACCTTATATTTCCAGTAATATGTACTTTCGAATTTGAATTTGATGTCTTTAGGAACAAATGAGGCTTTTTAAGAATATAGTGTTCCAGTTTATTTAAGACTTTATCATTCTCACTCTCTCTCTAAACTTGATACAACTTTTGATGCGCTAAAACCAACATTCTCTGATACTAGTGAATTCTCTGTTATCCGTTCTCCTCTTTTTTTGCATGGTCATCACACTGTTATTTCTATTGTTTTTCCTCGACTTTGGTTGCAAATAGTCAATGGTTAGCTCCAACCTCCACAAGAATTTGTAGGAGCAATAAATTCAACAACAACAACAACAACAACAACAATAATAATAATAATAATAATAAAAGGGGGAAAAGAAGAAGATATAATTTATGTGGTCTCAACTTCATTTGGGAAGTTTCAGCTTTTGATTATTTAGGTGGCATTTTGTTTACTCTTCTATTTTCTGTTTTCATTTTGTTTTGAAAATTTTAAAATAAAAAAACAAAAAATGCATTATTTTCATTATTTTAAAATTTTTCTTATTTTATATTAAAAACACTTAAAACGACTTTTTGCCATTTTTTACTTTATGTGTAAACTCATTTTTTGTTTTTTAAAATAAATTTTAAAAACACAATGACCAAATGCGTTTTGAGCTTTTTCTTTGTTTGCAAAAGCGTAAAATGGAAAATGAGTTCAAAATAGAAAATAGAAAATAAAAACAGAAAACAAAAAATAGAAAAATAAATTAAATGAGCCCTAAATTTTTAAAATTTTTCTAAAATGATTAAATTTATCCTCTTATAT
Organism: Vitellaria paradoxa; assembly: GCA_019916065.1. Classification (NCBI taxonomy): domain Eukaryota; kingdom Viridiplantae; phylum Streptophyta; class Magnoliopsida; order Ericales; family Sapotaceae; genus Vitellaria; species Vitellaria paradoxa. The sequence continues at coordinate 6,107,681 of CM034233.1, read as the reverse complement.
TTTAAATTTCTTTTAAATCATGAATGATAAAAATGTCAAATTAACAAAAAAAAAATTAAAAAGTTGGCTAATAAGAAATTATTTAAAAAAAAAAGTTAACTTTTCAATAATTAGCTACTTATAAAAAAACTTTTTTTTTTTCCCCAAACTAAGCCACATTTGCTTTAATCCTCAGATCAACTAGAATAAACTAGAATGGTATTAGCTGATGTTGTCTATCGCACTGGGAGCACACCACCAAAAAAAGCATGGTAGTAACTGTATTGTGGATAAATTACTTAAAAAAAAAAAAATGAAGGAAATATCTTTTATTGGAAAAATACTATTATTGTACTATTCTGATACTATTTTATGTGAAAACTGGCAAATAACAACGAATTTATAAGGCAGAGGATTAAAATATGGAATCTAGAGTTTCATTATTCCTGCTTGTCTCCCCTTCCCCTACAATTGAGCTTTTTAAAGTTAGAAAAAAAAGTAATCAGAAATATCCCTTTGAAAAAATATTTTATAATTACAAAAAATTGCTACATCATTCTTGATAAAAAATCAACAGTACCATTTTCCTATATATTTCCCCTGCATAATGGGCAAGAGTTCTGCACCGCAATCCACTCACGAATACAGCATACATGAAACATATGGCCACAAAGAGGCAACCTTCCAGCCACTTCCCCACATTCGAAGTCCTATATACATATATATATATATATATAGAGAGAGAGAGAGAGAGAGAAACAGGTAAGAATTAAAAAACAAACACTTTCATTTCATGTATGTCAATGTAATTATCTTAAAAGAGCGAAAATTATCTTAATGAAGGCTTAAAAACCTGAAGGCAAACTGAGCAGGAAATCCTATTTCCTGGAGTGTCACAAACATTCCTCTCTGATATTCTGATACTCCGGATCTTATCAATCTCGTTGGCAAGTCTCGCGTCCTGCAAAATTGGAACCAGGCTGGTTGTCTGATAAAAATACATGAAAATATCAAGTAAATCTAGGCCCTGTTTGATACCGCAAAAAATCACAAAAACTCATCATTCACCAACTTTAACTACTTTTTATACTTTATTCCAATCAAAATTTTTCACATTTCACCTTTACGTCACATTTTTCTACTTTTATTGTACTTTTTACCTAATTTTTTGTCAACCAAACACCCCCTAATTTGTTTCAACTTATTTACACTATTCGAAAGTATTTATCCCTTAGAATGTTGGAATTAATTAATAGTTAATTCCCATAATTAGTTTCCTAATTAAAGTGGTCCATATAAGAATTCAAATTTGATAAGAAATTATTTAGAAAATTATTATTGGCAAAAGATTGTGAACTAATTTCTAACCATATCTTATTTTGATGGACGGTAGAGATTAAATGACTAATTAGGAATTGGGTCTTCTGTTTTCCTATAAATAATGAATGAATTCTATCAATTCATACACATTAAAATTATAACACATTAAGGGTTTATAGGGCAAGAGGGAGAAACTCTAGTTTCAAAAAGGTTTTATTTTGTTAAAGAAGAAGTTTCAAAAATAATAATTTTGAGGTAACTCCCGCATTCAAATTTTCATAGTAATGACTCAAAGTATGTGCTCTTGATTATATTATACAAGTTAAAATAAAATATGTGAATATTATAAATATCAAGATCCTGTATATTTAATTAAATTATTATATAAAAATTTAATTGTAAACTTACATGTAGTATCAGAACTTAAGTTTATAATCTAATAATACTCCATTATGATATTATCGTTAATTGATTCTTTTTGTATGTTATATATATATATGTGTGTGTGTGTGTGTGTGTGTGTGTGTGTAAATATATATTGCGGCGTGTAAACTTTATTAAGCATACAAAGTTTCAAAGTATTTTTGTTTTTTTATTGGATCTCTAGTATGCATAGATATATATTGCGGTGTGTAGGCTTTATTAAGCATACAAAGTTTCAAAGTATTTATGTTTTTTTATTTGATCTCTAGTATGCATGATTAAATTGTTTAGAATACATACATATATATATATATATATATATAATGATTTTGATTGATTCCATGCACTTTTCCAAGAGCTCCAAATCATCTTTGCACGGGTCAATTGCAATTTTTATGTATTTATTTATTAGCTCAAGGCAATCTCTATTCCATAGTTAGTGGGAAGATAGAAAGAATCCAATTGTAATACATTAGTTTTGAGCCCACTGATTTTACAAATTTATTTGTTCATTAGAGGAAGAGAGAAAGAGATTCAATCTTCTCATTATCTTCCATCAACTCTATACGAAAATTTTTGTTTATGAGTTCTCTGTCTCACGTCTTAGCAATTCATTAAAATAAATTATTTATTTATTTTATTATTAGATTAATTATTTTGGTCACCATTATTGAAATATTCACATTATGAATGGCTTGGTGCCCACAAAAGTGCTCCAATCTATTATTGTGAATATTAAATTTATGATTATATTTAATTCTAATATTCATATTATGATTAGATTAAAAATCACTACAATTTTTTTAATCTATTGTTATGAATATTAGATTAATAAAATTTTATTTATACTGTTTATGTTTTGGTTGCCCATAGGTCCAAATATGATAGTGAATATTGGATTGTTAATATATATATGTATATATATTTTAATATTTATGTTATAAATGGTTTGGTGTTCACCACAGTACTCCCATTCCATTATTGTGAATATTAATTTATGGTTATGCTCAATTCTAATATTCAAATTATGATTTGATTAAATATTTACTTTAGTGTTTTTTAATCTATTATTATGAATATTAGATTATTAATTTTTTTATTTTATTCATGTCATCTGTATTTTGGTTGCTCACAGGCCTAAATATAGTAGTGAACAAAGGATTGTTGACATTTTAATTATTATTTATTCAATTATATAATTTGGTTACCCACAGATCCAATTATATTGATTGAATAATTGTTATGAGATGATAAATTATTTTATCATGAAAATATAGGACATCCACAGATGCTATATATATATTTTTTGTATCTTAAAATATCAACAACGTATTATTCCTTTGAATGACTGTTATTTATGTGTTGTTATAAATGAAATTGACATGTGAGCGTAAAAAATTGTAGTTACAAATCATGTTACACTTCATTCCCAAGCCTTAAACATCCCCAAATTTGATGGTACTAATTTCTCTGAGTGGCATGAGTAAGTCTAGTTTAGTTTGGGGGTTCTAGACCTTAATATGTGCCTTCTCATTGATGAACCTGCTGCTATTACTGATGAAAGTAGCGAGACTGAGGAGGCCACTTATATGGCATGGTCTAGATCTAATAGACCGAGCCTAATGTTTTTTGTGCATGACTATTGCTATAAACATTAAAACATCTCTCCTTGAGACAAAATATGCTAAGGAATATCTTAACAAAGTTAAAGAACGTTTTCGATCTATTGATAAATCACTTGCTGGAAAACTTATGACTGAATTAACCACTATGCATTTTGATGGTACCCGTACCATGAATGAACATATTATTGAAATGACCAATCTGGCTGCAAAATTAAGGACTTTAGGCATGATTGCGGATGAGTCTTTTCTCGTCCAATTTGTCCTAAACTCTTTACTTCCAGAATATGGACATTTTCAGATCAATTATAACACCACTAAGGATAAGTGGAATGTAAATGAGTTACAAAGTATGTTGGTCTAAGAAAAAGGAAAAATTAAGTAACAGAATGGTTACATCGCTCATTTGATGGTGAAAGGAGGAGCTGAAAAGAAGAAAATTGGAAAAGGCATTACGCGTGGCCAATCCAAGCTGAATGATTCTGATCAATCTGCCTCTAAAAAGGAAAAAGTGTAAAGTGTCATTTATGTAAAAAGAGTGGAAATTTTCAGAAAGATTACCTGAAACGCAAGGCATGGTTCAAAAAGAAAGGTAAGCTTATGGCTTTAGTATGTTTCGAATCAAACCTAATTGATGTTCTTCTAATACTTGGTGGATTGATTCTGGTTCAAGTACTCATGTTTTAAACTCGATGCAGGGATACTTTACAACCCGAACCACAAAACCAAATGAAGTTTTTGTTTTTATGGGAAACTGAGCGAGAGCCTCAGTTGAAGCCATTGGAACTTTTCGCTTACTTTTGGATTCTGGATTTTGCTTAGATTTAGCTGATACACTTTATGTCCATTCTATTTCTCGGAACTTGATTTCGTTGTCAAAACTTACTACTAGTGGTTTTGTTTGAATTCAATAATAACACTTTCAGTTTGTTTAAGAATTATTGTCTTGTTGGTTCTGGAATTTTGGTGAATGGTTTATCTCAAATTAATCTTGAACCTTTTTTTTTTTCTGAATCTCTCCTTACTCTGCATCATAATGTTAGAACCAAATGTGGCTCATCTAATGAGCACTCATCTTACTTATGGCATAAAAGATTAGGGCATATATTTAGAAAAGAATGGAGAGATTAATAAAGGAAGGAATTCTCTCAAATTTGGATTGGGCTTATTTTGATGTGTGTGTGGACTGTATTAAAGGTATACAGACCAAACATACAAAGAAATGAGCCACAAGAAGTACCCAGCTTCTAGAAATAATACACATAGACATATGTGGACCTTTCGACGTTCTATCTTTTGGTGGAGAAAAATACTTCATTACCTTTATTGATGATTTTTCACGTTATTGCTACCTATATTTGTTGCATGATAAATCTCAGTCTGTTAATGTCGTTGAAATCTACATAACTGAGGTTGAAAGACAATTAGGTAAAAAAGTAAAAATCATTGATCTGATCGTGGTGGTGAATTTTATGGTAAGTATGATGAAACGAGGCAGTGCCCTGGCCCTTTTGCTAAACTCTTTGAACGTTTAGGTATTTCCGCACAATACAAAATGCCAGGTGAACCTTGGCAGAATGGTGTAGCTAAAAGGCGCAATCATACCCTTATGGATATGGTTAGGAGTATGATGAGTAATACAAGATTACCTATATCCTTATGGATGTATGCTCTTAAAACTACTGTGTATGTCTTAAATAGGGTTCCTAGTAAGGCAGTTTCAAAGATACCTTTTGAACTGTGGAAATGATCGAAACCTAGTTTAAGGCATTTGCGTGTTTAGGGTTACCCAGCAGAAGCAAGAATCTATAATCCACATGAAAAGAAACTAGATCTAAGAACAATTACTTGTTTCTTTATTGGGTATCCAGAAAAATCAGAAGGATATATATTTTATTGTCCTAACCATGTCATAAGAATTGTTGAAACTGAAAATCTCAGATTCATTGAGAATGGTGAAATTAGTGGGAGTGGTAAAGTTAGGGATGCAATCATTTAAGAAATCAGGGTACAATTTCCCTTACCTTTGATTCATAACAGTCCTGTTGTTCCTAATGATGTTGATATAATCAACAATAATGAACAACAAATGAATGATCAGTAACCTGATGATTATCATAATGAGACTGTAACCATTGACCCTGTTATAGATGCACCATAAGAAATAGCATTAAGAAGATCTCTTAGAAATAAGAGACCTGTTATTTCAGATGACTACGAGGTGTATTTACAAGAATCTGAGTATAATGTTGGGGATACTTATGATCCGATTATATATTCAGAAGCCATTAATGGTAATGATTCTACTAAATAGATTGATGCCATGAATGATAAAATAAAATCTATGGGCTTTAATAAGGTCTGGGAGTTAGTTGAATTGCCAGAAGGACATAAAAAGATCGGGTGTAAATGGGTTTTTAAAACCAAACGCGATTCTAAGGGCAATATCGAATGACGTAAAGCTAGACTTATAGTTAAAGGTTTGAATCAACGTGGAGGTATTGCTTATAATGAGACCTTCTCTCCTGTATCAAAGAATGACTCTTTGAGAATCATTTTAGCACTGATAACTCATTTTGATCTAGAGCTGCCCAAGATGGATGTAAAGATGATTTTCTTAAATAGGAGTTTAGAAGAAGAAGTCTATATCACACAACCAGAGGGCTTCATAAAAGAAGGAAAGGAAAACATGGTCTGTTTGTTAAAGAAGTCAATATATGGACTTAAACAGGCTTTCCGACAATGGTATCTTAAGTTTCATGATACTATTACTTTATTTGAGTTTAAGGAAAACACTGTTGATCGGTGTATATCCCTGAAGACTAGTGGAAGCAAATTTCTGTTTTTAGTATTTTATGTTGATGACTTACTTATAGCCAGCAGTGACCTTAGTTTACTACAGGAAACTAAAGATTTTTTTTCGAAAAACTTTGAAATGAAGGATATGGGAGAGGCATCTTTTGTGATAACAATAGAAATATTCCGAGATAGATCACGTGGATTGTTAGGATTGTTTCAGAAAGCCTACATTAAAAAAGTTTTAGAAAGATTTAATATGAATAATTGTGGTTCTACCATTGTTCCAATTCAAAAAGGGGATAAGTTTAGCTTAAGTCGATGTCCTCAAAATGAATTGGAACGTAAAAGTATGAAAGATGTTCCTTATGCTTCTATTGTTGGGAGTTTGATGTATGTACAAGTTTGCACTAGGCCGAATATTAGTTTTGCTGTTGGGATGTTAGGCAGATATCAAAGTAACCCAGGACTTGATCACTGGAAAGCTGCAAAGAAAGTTTTAAGATACTTGCAAGGGACAAAAGATTACATGCTCACATTTAGGAGATCTGATCACCTTGAGGTAATTGGTTATTCAGACTCAGACTTTGGAGGATGTGTTGATAGCAGGAGAGCACTTTTGGTTATGTTTTCCTCCTTGCTGGAGGGGCTGTTTCATGGAAAAGTGCTAAGCAGAGTATTATTGCATCATCCACTATAGAGGCTAAGTTCATTGCCTGCTTTGAGACTACAAATCATGAATTATGGTTGCGAAATTTTATTTCAGGGTTAGGAATTATGGATTCTATTTCTAAGCCCTTGAAAATTTATTATGATAATGTTGCAGTAGTTTTCTTTTCGAAGAATGATAGGTATACTAAAGCAGCCAAGCACATTGAGTTAAAATACCTATCTGTTTAAGAAGAAGTTCATAAACACCGAGTGTCAATTGAATACATTAGTACAAGTGTTAATATAGCAGATCCACTTACGAAATGGCTATCTCCAAAGACATTTATGAAGCACGCTAAAAAGATGAGTCTTGAGAATAGCAAATAAATAAATTAATTTGTGGATTGCTTAGTATTTGTTTATTTGACATTATAATTTTTGATATCTATTAAAGATTTTCTGAATTTATAAATTTCTGTCTTACAATATTTGTTTACATGTATGTGATTTGTTTAATGTGATAGAAATAGTCTTTTATAAAGACATTATGGGACCATTAACGATAGCTCACCTTATAAATCTTGTTAAATAAATTGTTGATGGCGTGGTACATGAAAGAAACCATGCTCTTGAATTAGTATGGAACCGCAATGATTCTTATTAATGTTTTATTTAATTAAGGTAAGCCATTTAGATGACTTTTCTAATGTTATTACGCGTGTTATGTTTCCTATATCAAATTATGACTGTAGGATTATTATACGGACCAAGTGAGAGACTATTAAAATTAATTTATATTTAATCCTCATAATTTGTTGCCTAATTAAAGTGGTCCATATAAGAATCCAAATTTGATAAGGAATTTATTTAGAAAGTTATTATTCGCAAAAGATTGTGAGATAATTTCTTAACCATATCCTACTTTGATGGACGGTAGAGATTAAATGACTAATTAGGAATTGGGTTCTCTCTCTCCCTATAAATAGTGAATGAATTCCATCAATTCGTACACATTAAAATTACAACACATTAAAGGTTTATAGGGCAATAGAGAGAAACCTTAGTTTCCAAAATGGTTTTATTTTGTTAAAGGAGAAGATTCAAAAACAATAATTTTGAGGTAGTTTTCGCATTCAAATTTTCATAGCAATGGTTCAAGGTATGTATTCTTAATTATATTATATAAGTTAAAATAAAATATGTAAATATTATGAAGGTCAAGATCCTGTATATTTAATTAAATTATTGTATGTAAATTTAATTATAAACTTACATAGAATTGATTTAATTTTAAAATAAATAATTGATTTGATTTGATTTAGTAAATAAAATTTTTTATTTGAAACACATTCAACCATTAATAGAAAATAAAAAATATGGTAAATATGTTATATGATGATAAATTTGTCCATTTAAGTGATTTAAGGAAAAAAATAAATTCTCATCAAATTCTATTATTTTTTATTGGATTTAAAATGATTTAGAACTCCCAAAATTTTAGTTAATGAAATGAAATCAAATTTAACTCATAAAATTTTATTTTATTCTAAAAATAAAAATTGATGGAAATTCCTGTAAAAAGAAATCAAATCTTATTAAATTTTATGGTTCCAAACAGAGTGATAACGATCACGGTCATGGATTTCTAGGTTACCTGACTGCGTTCCAGATCATCAGGTCTAGCCAGAGAAAACCACCTTTGGAGTAATGTTCCATCACGAAGGCGTGTGAAGATTTCAATCTGTCCCACAAAATGTGAGTACCATTTACTATTATTATTATTATTATTATTATTATGTGGGAGGAGAGTTACAAACCAAATGATGGAGGAATGTAGTTCTATCATCATCAGAATGCCAGAAAGAAACTGAAGCTTTAATGAGTTGATGGGAGAAAAGAGCTCCAGAGAGAGCTCCAACAGCAGCCCCACTGAAGAAGCCTCTCTTGGTTTTTAGGCCGATCAGTGCTCCTGAAATAGCCCCCAGAGTAGTCCCAACTAGAAACAGAGAGATAAATGTAATAAATCATTGAACAGAACAACTCATGAAGTAGATTAATCCTGAATTGAAGATCAACCCTGAACCGAAGGGGAAGAATTCTGGAATAATAGATAGCACTTCAGATAATTAAGCTTGAAAACTTAATTCTTCTTTCATGCATACTAATTGCATGTGTTTACTTATTAATTATAATACTAAGTTACACCAACCGTATCTCCAATTTTCCTGAAATTCAGAAGCTGAGATTTTATCATTTTAAGCTGTAACTAGATTGAACCATAATTTTTGAGAGAGAGATTTTGTATCGATTAAGAGAGTAAAACGGGGTAATACTGACCTACTACAGATAAGTAAGTGAAGAAGAGGTAGAAAAGGTTGCTAATAAGTGCAAAAGCCACAAAGCTGCAAAAGTCTCTCAACCTTTCACCAGTACTTCCATGGCGGAAAGAAGTTGAAGGAGGAGGAGGAGGAGAAGATGAAAGAGAAGTCACTGGACATGCAAAACTCTCCATTTGCTGGCTATACAGTGAGATCAAATAGTCTGTATTTGAATGAACAGAGGCCATGTGTCAAAGGATGGCGGTTCCAGTGAATAATTCCATGATATATTTCTCTTCTCCAAAGTTGGAGGCAATATATAGATACAATTAGGTTCTATAGGAAAGGAAACAACCTATTCTGAGAGAATCTAAATACTCCGTCGTTTAAACAAAATATTAGTCAACTAACCAGATTTTTAGGGATATTTACAAAATTAATCTAACAATTACAACTCGCATATAGTTTACTCAGACATTACGCGTTACCATGGAAAGAGATTAACAAGAAAGAATAGTCAAATATAAAATTTACATCTTGTGATATATATCACAAAAGTTAAGAAGAGACATTTATATAGACTTAAAATGAGAGATATGTATTATAATAATTTATATGCTAAAATAAACTTAACCATTTACTAAAAATAAAAATAAAAAATATTTTAATATAAGTAGTAGGTATAACGAATATAAAATATTCTAACATATATATATATATATATAGAGCGAGAGAGTGAGAGAGCTTCAGAAGGCGGCTGGCAACAGCATATTTTTATCAAGCTGTAATTTTCATAGAAAAAGGCCAATGTGAATCATGCGCTCAGGTCAAGGTCTTTTTTTAATATTAAGAACGTTTATCTCCACCTAACAAAGAACCAGAAATTACTTTTCAACCCAACAAAGAACCAGGTATCAAGCTCAACTCCCCCCAAAAGCCCAAGGAAGGACCAGTTGTCCTCTATGCATGGTGAAAGTGTTCATAAGGTAGCTGCAATTGAGTTGAGGACCGATTGATGCCGTATTTTCAAAGAATTGTGAGGAAAGTATTGTATTGAGGTGACAACCACTAGATTAATATCACAATATTACTAGAAAGGGTACGTTAATAATGATAAAAAGTGAGATAAAGTGTGCATTCATAATTCATGTAGTGAGATAAAAAATAAATAACTTTTAGAGGTTTTCAGAAATTTTTAAAAGTTTACGTCAAATCAAACAGAAGTAAATAAATAAAATTATTTTATATGATCATGATCAATGTAAATTTATCATGTGAATAATATTAATTTTGATGGAAAATAGTGTTTAAACACCCTTTATTTTTTAATTTTTAATTTTTTAAAATTATCTAGACCCTTCGTTTAAAATAACAAATCACAAAATTTTTATTTTATTTTATTTTTTAACTTGGTCTCTATTGTTGTATCACTGAAAAAATCTACTGTTTCGTATATGATAAATGTTGCGATCAAAAGTACCTGAGTATATATGGACAAACTCAAATGAGGGACAATTTTCAAATTTTACTTTTACTTTTATTTATTTTAAAAATATATTTTTACCTTTCTAATTATAAACCAATTAAAAACAAAAATTCAGTCGTAGTACTACAATTTTATTAGTAAAGAAACTAACAAACCTATTCATGAACATGTTGTTTAGGCGTCCTCGAACGTGCAAACACCTTCCTTTCCAGAACAAAATCTTTATCTAAATTCACGCCATGGCAAAGAAAGATATACTACGACATGCTTAATTATTACTTTTTTTTATCTTAAAATTCTTCAGGTTTCTTAGATGTATATGTTAGGAAGAATTACAACTTATCTGGAATTTCAACATCGGCTAGTTTTACTATTCTTTTTTTTAATATTAATTTAAAAAAAAATAGTGGTCTGTATTCGAATTTTATTGCTCCATAATAGAGATAAGAAGGTTTGTTTTACATTGCATCATATAAATATTGTCGTAAAAAAACTGCATAACAATAGTTATCAAATTATAATAATTTCTTCTAATAAAATAATAAAATTAATATTAAATCAAACTTTTGATTTCATATATGAAAGTAATTGGACTGTAAGTAATCATTTTTTTTGGCTTCTTTAATATTGCTTGTACGTCTAACTACTTGCATTGAATTCTTTCCTTGACTTTTGCCCTTGCAAAATAATATTCATATTGTGATGGCTGATACTCATGGGTTGAATCTCAATTGTCCTCCTTAAAGCTCATTCTCTCACCGGATTTGTGATGGGCTGAAGATATTGGCAATTGAAATCAAACCCAGCTTCGAAAAATTGGATCCTTGTTTTCTATTTTATTTTATTTTATTTTCAACCAAATTACGATCAAAGTTTTTGAATTTTACTCTTTTCTCAATTGGGTTTTCAACTAATTTGTGTACCTTCTTTCTGTTTGATGGCACATCTCAGTTTCTGTGGATACTTTATTTATCAAGGTTGGTTTTTCATTTCACTACAAAGAGGGAGGGGGGGCGGCGATGAAGTGAGACTTTCATTCAAGCTTTGTTGGTTGAATTTAGTGGCGTGGTGGTAGTAGTTGAAAGAAAAAGTCTTCGTCCATAAATTGGATTAGTGTTTCACAGAAAAATGATGCTAATTACAGCCAGCAATGGAGAATCTCGAGAAGAGGGGGTTGACAACATTTTCGATATTTATTTTATTATTATATTTTAAATTGTGACACTTTAACTTTATACTTTTAACCTAATTTTATTTTTCTCCTTCTACTAGTTACATTAAAAAAAATAGTGAAAAAAATGCCATTCCATTACTTATACAGGATGTGTGCTATTTTTCATTAATATATTTGATGCATGGGGCAAAATGAAATTGGATTAGAAATGTAGAGGATAAAGTGTTACATTTTCAAACAAATGAGCAAAATAATATATATTAATGATAAAGTATACAAAACGCTAAGACTTTGTTTGAGAACTTAGCCAACTTTTCAGCTCTAATTACTCAAACTCCTAATTTTTTCTAAAATGATTACATTTATCTTTTTTATATTTTAAATTTGATTTAAGCCATGATCATTAACAAAAGTTAAAAAATTGACTACTAATAGTATGCTTGTATATTTTAAAGTATGGGTTTTGAGATATTTAGATGGTATGAGTTAATATAGGTTCTGAGGTGTTCGAGAACACAAGTTTAAAAATAATAAACCCATACATGGAAGTTTATTTTTAAATGTGTTATGAGGTGTTTATTAATGTATATAGTGATATATATATACCCATATTTATTCGTTAATTAATAAGCACTGCATTGTACATATAAAACAATATAATATGATATATATTAAAGTAATACAAAAAATGTATTCCAAAAATAATATTCAAAAATGTTAATCTAAATAAGTCATATCCATATTTTATATATCATCCAAAATATATAACATTCAAGTTGGTGTAATGTGAAGTTAATTAGTTATATTTATCAAATTAAATTAATTTGAAATATATTTTACTAATAAGTTTTTATTAAGAAATGTCATGTTTAAATTTTAATATTTTAACGAGAGTGTTACTGTCCAAAATATTATAAAATCATGAAAACCTCCCAAATCAGGGTGTTCAAAACATAAAAACAAAACACCTACTCATGGGTTTTGAGGTGTCCACCAAACCCATAAGAACACCCCAAAACTCATTACTTAAAAATTTTCAAGTATGGTTTATATAAACACCTCAAAACTCAAACTTTAAAAACATATCAAAACCCATGAAATTTTGACATTGAAGCAAACTCTAAATAACTAACTTTTTTCCTTTCCCAAAAAAAAAAAAAAAATAGTAGTTAACTAGTAATCAGTTACTAAAAAAAATTAAGTTTTTTTTCTTCCCAAACTAAATAAGTGTAATTTGCTTTTTAATTTTTATAGTTTCAAAACAACTAAGATATAAATGGTAGTATAAGTATCATCCGAGAATCTAGTTTCCATAATATAAGTAATTTTATATTTATTAATTTTATAGAATCATACATAAGATTTTAACTTTGTGTCATATCTAGAAACTTTAGATATTGCAAATATTCAAGAGGGAAGATAATTTTAGAATAAATTACACAGCATATTTAAACTTTGTACCAAATTTTAATTTAATTTTTCTACTTTCAATTGTAACAATTAATTTCTTACATTTACACTTAAGTTTTAATTCGACACTTCCATCAAATTTATCAGTGAAAATCGTCATGTGGCGGTCAAATAAGCAATTGTATTGTATGATACTAACATCATTCAAGCAAGTCCTGCAGATGGCATGCTATAGATTTCTTCTGCATAATGGGCAAGAATTCTGAATAGCAACCCACATAGATATGCAATTTAGATGAAAAATATGTTGACAGACTGGCAATCTCCCGGCTTCTTCTTCAAGCTAGCTAGAAATCCTTAAAAAAATAATATAAAATAAAAAAATAAAAACTCTTCTGTAAGTGTGTGTATATACATACATATATATGCATGCGGCATGCCTTAATTAGGAGGAAAATAAGTAGGATCAAGTATCAAAATAAAAGTGTAATACCTGAAGATAAATTGAGCAGGATATTCCATTTGCCGTGGTAGCGTAATCATTAATGTTCCTCCTTGAGATTCTAATACGATGGATCTTATCCAATGAGCCCCTAGATGATACACTGCCACGCCTCATGTCTAGCAATCTTGGAAACAAGCTGGTTGTCTCTACAGTCCTCTCCTGATCAATAATTAAGTTGCTCTATATATAATTGTTTCAACTTACAATAAAGACCGACTTTGTGAAGGAAAAAGAAAAAAAATTACAGTGTAGTATTACCCTCTAGAAATGTACCATGTATACCTGATGATCGTGCTGTGGATTACGTCCGTCCAGATCGCACCATTTGTGGAGGAGTCTTCCACCAAAAAGGCTTGTGAAGATATCAAACTGCGCAATCACAATGTTCAAAACAAGAGCCATTAATTCCTTGTATATATGAAATGCAATTACTAATTAATTTTTTCTTTCTTTTAAGCTAATTGTGATCACCAGAGCAAGGATAACTAAAGAACCAGAAGATATATGTATATATATATAAAACATTTCGATGATGGAGTAATGAGTTAACTCGCTAGGTGATGGAGGCATGCAGGACCACCAATCTCAGAATGCCAGAAAACAAACGAAGCCTCAAAGACTAAAACAACACCAGAAATAGCTCCAATAATAGCATAGCTGAAGAAGCCACTCTTTGTTTTTATAGGCCAATCAACGCCCCTGTAATGGCTCCCAGAGAAGCACCAACCGTGAACACACAGAAATTTATATTAATTTCCATTAAATTAACGAAAATTTATGGAACATGTTCAATCCTCTATGTCTATATATAACTTCATTTGCATGAATTGGGTTTCTAATTAGAGGCGATTTTAGTTCAATTTCCTCATCATCAAGATGCATGGTCTCCAATCCCATTTCCAAAGCAAAAAAAAAAGAAGAATTCTACTCTGACAATTGACAAACAATTTTTTAGCTAGTGCTATATATATATATATATATATATATATTCAGTATTTACCGGATCAACTCACTTTGGTCAAACAAAGGCCGTCATCTTGATCAACAACGCTGACAAAATAACTAATATTTTACTAATTAATATTCAAATTTAAGTTATGTCTTTATTTATAAATTTTAATTCAAGAAATTTAGTGTTAATTATTTAGAGTGAATTGCTCAAGTACAATTATATTATTTTAAAAAGAGAGTTCGTTTCATGGATTATAACAGGTTTTTTTAAATTTTATTATAAAAAAAAAGCAATAATTTAACATATTTTATGAAGAAGAAAGAGTTGGACATATACAAATAGCCATTGGTTTACTAAATCAATTGGAATGTTAATGAAAAAAACAAAATGTTGACGAAGCAATATACAGACAAAGACCACTTGGTCTACCTTTTTTCTTTTATTTGTTTCCCAAAGAAAAGTGTAAAAAGATCAACGCGGTTCTCCATCCACGGCGTCAAAGTCGTTTCACTCTCGCAAATTACAGTTCCTCGGCACATAGCTTTTAGAACTTTAATTATTTCTAATATAATTAGCGTTAATTTGGATTAAAAAAGTTTTTTTTTTTCGTTTTATATGATTCTTTTTAACAAAATATAATTTTTCATATAAATTATAACTTTTAAATATGTTAATTGCATTCATAAATTAAAAAAAATTAAAAAATTTAGTAAATTAGTTTTATAATACTAAATTTTGCCGTAACTTAAAATTAAAATAATTAAAATAGTGAATTTAGGATAGTTCTATTTGAAAATTTTTTACTTTTTATTTTTATTTATTAATAAATATATTATTTTGCTTTTAGAAGACCGCGCTTACACTATTGTTTCATAATTTGTTCCTTCAAAAGAATAGAAAAGAAAGCAACAACTTGAGTTTCCTTCCTACACAAAAGTAATTCATACTAATAACTGTAAAAGAATGATTCACCCATATATCCAACACATTTATTCAAAATTTTCAACAGACATTTATTGTTTTTGTTAAAATTTTGAAAAACACTTCCTTCTCATTTTGTCCACCCTACTTTTTTTTTAACTTTTTTTTTAATCCAATTTCAGTGTTTTCTTCATCATTTATTATTTACCTAGCTTCATAATTTTTTGTCTAGATAGATTTTATCTCCTTTTTCGATAGGTTCTTTTTTTTTCAATTATTTTTTATCCATCTTTACATTTTTTTTAATGGTTTGACAAGTCTTATCATTTTTTAGATAACACTTAAATCTAAGAGTGTAAGGGAATAATTTTTAACAATTTTTGACATTTTTATCAAAAGTTGCTAGTTATAATTTTTGATGTATTTAGTAAAGCCAGTAAGAATTTTTTTTAGTAATTTCTTAGCAACTTTTTACAACTTTTGAGTGTTTGGTAAAATTTTTGATTAACTTTTGATATTTTTTAGTAACTTTGACAACTTTTAATAACTCTTATCAATTTTTAGTAACTTTTAAGTTGAGAAATTACTGTAATAGAGTAGAAAAGTGACAAAATTTGATATTTTGCCAAACATTTAAAGAACAAAACTTAATATTTTTCCGCTAAAAACTGTGATGCTAAACGCTACCATAATTGGTTTGGTTTCCAAAATCTGACTGATAAAAAATACCGAAATTATTTTTTACTTCCCATACAGCTAAAATCAAAGTCGGAAAAAAAAAAAGAAAAAATCATATATCAAAATTAAACCAAAATATTTTATTATGTCGATTAATCTACTACCAATCGCTAATTATTGATAATTTTTGGGCCATTTTGCTTATACTTGCCCGAGCATACACATATAATGGTAGTTGATGTTTCAATTAAGTGGTGTATGAAATTACATGCTGATTTCTTGCACGAGTAGTGCTCATGCTTGCCTAAATATATTATGGTAGAAGATATATCAAGTTGGTAAATATTGCTTTGGATTTTCAAAATAGTTGAAGCCAAAATTCAAAGGAGTTAAAAAGTTAATAGAGAATTATCGTAAGCTGCCACTATTTAAGGGAGATTAATTATCATAATAATTCGTACAGTATTAATGTCAATATTTTTATTATTTAAATATGCACAACTATAACGTATACATTCAGAGAAAATTTGTGAATTATTTAACAGTCAATTTTTGAGTATAACTAAGAGTTAACATCACATCAAATTAAAATTTATGTTATAATTAAAAAGTCCAAAATAAAATTTGATAAACAAAAATTTAGAATTCAAACTGCAATTTGCCCTCTATGTATAATACTTATAAGATGAAACATGTGAATCATCACTAGTCCTAGGCATAAACGCACATTTCATTATTTATACACTATTTGTTTAAGAGGCCATTTAGAGTGTAAAAAATTCAAAAAGTTAATAAGGGTAAAAGTTTTTAAAATTTGAAGTGTAAAAAGTTGTTTTGAAATGATTGTTAAATATTTGTATTTGCTTTAATATAAAGTTGTCCAAAGTTGTATAAAAGTGACATGTGTCAAAATTTTAATGAAGAATCTAAAAACTTTTGAAGTTTTATGAAAATTTTTAATACAAATGTCAGTGAAATTTAAAAAAAAAAATCTATAACAGATATTTATTAGATCGATTTTGGCAGATTTTTTAAGAAGATGAACTTTTTTTAAGTTTGAAAAAAGTAAAAACTTTTGAAATTTCTTTTAGTTTTTCTAAAACTTTAAAGGGCTCCTAAAATGAACATCCAACAACGTAACCTCCGTTACATGAATTTGTATTAAATATCCCAAAATTTGATAGTACTAAATTTGTCATTGATATGAGTTAATTATAAAATAAAACTGCTTATTTCTCTAAAAAAAAAAAAAGAAAATGTACCAACATTAGGATGAGGGGGCTGTTGCCCCGACTGCAACCGCTTCAGTCGGCGAAAACAATACCATTTTTGGCTTTTCTTTTTCTTTAAGTCTTAAGGGACTGTGATAGTTTTGATATGCGTGCATGTGTTGTGTGTTAGAATAAAAATAAAATAATTAATTTTTTATTTGATTAAGTTAAAAATAAAATAAAATAAAAAATATTTTTAATACAATTAATTAATTTTTGACTATTTTAGGTGTGTAAAAAATAAATAAAAATAAATTTTATTTTAATTTTTAAAATATTCTCTTATACCAAACTAAATTTAAATATTTTTATCCAAATTGGTAAACATTTATTTATAAAGAATAATTATCTCTATTCGAATTAGACGTAAAAACATAAAAATAGGAATTTATAGTGTCATTAAGGCCCCGTTTGGAGGATACAAAAGAGAAAAAATACAAAATTTTGTGCCTTTGGTGTTTGGTAAAAACGAAAAGTCATCAATAATTCTGTATAGTGAGTTGTCAATACATCAATTTTTTACTGAATTGGTAATGAGTATAATAGTTATTTCACTTTAACTCAATTTAAAAATTACCAAAAATTTATGTGTTGACAACTCGCCACATAGAATTACTAACAACTTTTGAAATTTTACCAACCACCTAAAATATCAAAAGTTTGCATTTTTTGATATTTTACTTTAATTTAATTTAAAAGTTTCTAAAAAATTGATTTATGGACAAGTCGCCATATATATAATTTAAATAAAGATAATCATTCTTTATAAATAAATCTTTATAAATTTTGACAACAACACTTAAACTTAATTTGGTACAAAAGAATATTTTAAAAATTAAAATAAAATTTATTTATATTTATATTTTTAACAAGTATATTAAAAATTATTTATTTTTTATGCACGTAAAAGTAATCAAAAATTAATTAATTATATTAAAAATATAATCAGGTTACCTCAAGACTTGTTTTTTTTGGGGGGGGCGGCTGCAGTCGCTCCGACATTACCGATCGCAAACCCATAAGAAAGTCGTTTTCCACAAAAAAGATGTTCTTGAAACTTCTGCCAACCTTTGTACCACTTTGCTTTCCAAGCCATCATGTTGGAAATCTGATTTGGGCGAGGGCAACATTATGTTGGACTTGATGCGCAGTCCCACCCTGATTAATTGAACCGATGGCGGAGAAATGTAAAAACGTGCGTGATTGGATTCAAGCTTCAACATTGATTTGACAAAAAAACAAAGTGGACACGCGTCAAAAAGTGCTTCCAATTTCCAACAATATCACAAGGACTGAAGCTACTATTAAACCTGACATTTATTATATAGAAAATAATTTATTATTTTTCTTGGAGTAGCATCTAAAATAACATAAAAATGTGATTTAAAAAATTGCTATTTATATTTCAGGATGTTTGATTGGTTAAAATTAACCAAAACTCACTAATTTTTATCAAATTTTTATATTTTTTTCAATCAAAATTTACTACATATTACTTTTATTTCAAATCTTTATACTGTTATTTTGATCAAATTTTTACCAACCAAACACCCTTCTATAAGAGTTAAAAAATTGGAATGAAACATAAAGAGCCCGTTTGACAACGCTGTCGTTTTTTTGTTGTTGTTTTTTATTTTCGTTTTTTCTTTTTTGTTTTCTGTCGCCGTTTATTTTTTTTTTTGAAATTAAACTGAAACCATGTTTGGAAATACAAGTTTGTTTATAATTATTAATTTTTTATTTTAAAAAATATTTAATTTTATTAGTTTCAAAAAATTAATAGAACTTAATAAAATATATTTTATATTAATTTAATTTAATTAATATAATTAATTAAATTAATACAATAAATTATTTATTAAAATCATTTAATTCAATAAATATAAAATATATTAAATTATATTATTTAGTAAAAATAATTTAATAAAATATATTTTATATAAATTAAATTAATTAAATCATAAATAATTTAATTTAATTATGATATTTATTTAAAATAATTTAATAATTATTATTAAATTAAAAATTAATGTAATTTAATTATTTATTATTAATTATTTTAAATAAATTAATTTAATCACTAAATTAAATAAATTAATTTTGATATTTATTTCAGATAATTTAGCAATAATTAATTATTAATTAAATTAATTTAGTTTTATTATTTATTAAAAATAATTTATATTAATTTATATAATTAATTTAATTTATTGAATTTAATTATATTATTTATTACAATAACTTATTTTAATAAAATATTTGAATAAAAAAATTTATTTTTATGTAATGTAAAAAAAATAGACAAAATTTTAAAATTGACAAAATATTGGCAACAGAAAAGAAAATCAGAATGAAAACATATTTTTTTATTTATGTTTCTTTGTTTATATTTTCATTTTTTTTGGAAACAAAAAAACGTAAACAGGTTTATCAAATATGTTTCTATTGCGAATTTACAAAATTTTGAAAACATAAACAGAAAAATAAAAAACGGTAACGTTACCAAATGAAGCCATTAGTGAAACATACTTAAAATATATATATATATATATATATATAAGAAGCCTAAAATTATAATGCATTATGAAATAACCATCAAAATCTTTTACAACCGCTATATATATATATATATATAAGAAGCCTAAAATTATAATGCATTATGAAATAACCATCAAAATCTTTTACAACCGCCTTGAAAATTATGGCTTAAACTTTTTACTCCTCAACATGCATCCACTTGGTAGTTGTACCACTTGTTTCCTTTAATCACAGGGCAACCACCTGGTTCATAACTAAAGTTTTTTAATTCTTAATTTATTTATTTTTTAACACAACAATGAGAAAAATACCAGCAGAATGAGGAGAATTATATCAACTAACCATCATTATTGGATTGCAGTTTCATATTTTGACAAATTAGAGGAATTAGAAACACTTACCATGTAAACTGGATGGGTCTAATGTGGCATTAGGCCTCATACTCCAAAAAAGCAATGCATCACCCATTCTTGCCTTCACAGAAAGGCCCTTTTTACCACATTCAGACAACTCATTCTACCACAACACGGAACTATAATTTCCCTTGGATTCAGAAAGACAGTCTCACCACCTTCTTTTAATTACATCTGACCTACATCAATAGCAAAATAATTAAACTTAGAAAGACAATAATCAAAAAACAAAAATGATAATAAAGAAGAAGAAGAAGAAGTTGCTATATAAGTGCATTTGAGTGCAAGGCTTTGAAATTATGCCAAGAGAACAAATAAAATTAGTAGAGGTATAACTCTGGTAAATATATGAGAACTGTTGCTATCCGCTGACTCCCCTTTCTATTTTTGAACACATCAAGAAAGTAATCATAATGAGGCTACTATTTCTGCCCAACTTCATAGTGGAGGACTTACAGTTCTTCTCCATGTGACGTAAGTTATAAACAATGAAAATAGTCCGTAGAATTCTTTGCTTGGGCTGCATTTTAGCTTACGTAGAAATTGTAATTTTGTCTTGTATTTGGGTTTGTTTAGTATGTCTTTATATTTCCAGTAATGTGTACTTTAGAATTTGAATTTGATGTCATTAAGAACAAAAAAGGCTTTTTAAGAATGAAGTGTTCCAGCTTATTTAAAACACTCTCTCTCTCTCTCTAAACTTGTGCCTGGTATCTTTTTTAGGGAACAATAGTGCCATTGATAGATCTTAAGGCCATTGGTGACTGTCCGAAAACTGGGAAACGCTGAGAAAGTAGGAGTCCAACTTTTGATGCGTTGAAAGCAACATCTCCGATGCTAGTCAACTCTCTGTTATCCATTCTCCGCTTTTTTGCATGGTCATCATAATGTTATTTCCACCGTTTTTCCTCTTGGCTTTGGTTGCAAATGGTCAATATATGGTTTGCTCCAATCTCCACAGGAATTTGTAGAAGCAATAAATTCAAAATAATAATAATAATAATGATAGTAATAATAATAAAAGAGGAAAAAGAAGAAGACATAATTTGTGTAGTCTCAACTCTTATTGGTACAAAATAAATTAAAGACGCGCGGCGTCTTTCCGAGTACAATGGAATGAGACGCGTGGCATTTCTCCGAACACATTGTGAATGTGTTCGGTGTTGGTTTAATAATAAAAAAATTATTGTGGTTAGACCCACAACTTGATAATGTAATCCTAACCATAAGTGTAAAATAGTAATAAATGAGTTGAATTTATTATCTAAAAATTAATCTAGTTAGTTTGTTTATTTACAAGTAACAAACAGATTTGACATTTTGGATAGTCCTCAAGGTGGCATCCTATCTATGCATATGTCCCTTTTGGCTACGCATATTTAATGCAAAATGGGAGCATTAAATGAGAAATGTAAGGCATTTTAAGAGGAAAGTGAAAGTTGCTGGATACTTTATGATATACATACGAGGATAGCATCATTGCAATATGATTTTTTACATATTAATTTATTTATGCTACCTTGTTATAAATAAAACACTAAGAACAAAAATTAAAGTACGCTAATTATCGTCAACCTAGAATTTCACTTTTTATTTTTCATTTTATAATTCTCTCAAACCTTTTTTAACTTTACCATCTGACAATTTTTTAGTCGAAAGCCATTTCTCTGGCCATAACATCTGTTTTTCTATACTTGACAGATTTGCGCTTGGATTACTGGTTGACGTGATGAATAGTTCTGACAGTAATTTTTTATTACCGAACGACTTCATTTGCCCCGTTTGAATATTAAAATCCATCAAAATTCACCAATTTTAACTAATTTTTTGTACTTTCTTCTAATTAAATTTCTCTACATATCACGTTTATGTTACACATTTCTACTTTTATTATACTTTTTAACTAACTTTTTATTGACCAAACACACCCTTTATGTTTTTTTGGAAGTGGGAAAGATGATACTACTTTATGTGAAAAACTTGCAAATAACAATGAATTTTTTACAAGGCAGAGGATTAAAATATGGAATCTGGAGTTACATTATCCCTGCTTCCCTCCCCTTCACCTGCAATTGAGCTTTCTAAAGCTAGAAAAAAAGTAATCAGAAATACCCCTCTAAAAAATATTTTATAATTACAAAAATTGCCATATCATTCTCGACAAAAGTTAACAGCACCATTTTCCTATATATTTCCTCTGCATAATGGGCAAGAGTTCTGCACCGCAATCCACTCACGAATACAGCATACATGAAACATATGGCCACAAAGAGGCAACCTTCCAGCCACTTCCCCACATTGGAAATCCTATAATATATATATAGAGAGAGAGAGAGAAAGAGAGAGAGAGAGAGAGAGAGAGAGAGAGAGAGAGAGAGAGAAAGTAACAAACAGGTAAGAATTGAAAACAGACACTTCAATTTCGGGTATGTCAACGCAATTGTCTTAAAAGAGGGAAAATTAATATAAGATCAAGCATCCAAATGAAGGCTAAAAAACCTGTAGGCAAACTGAGCAGGAAACCCCATTTCCTGAAGTGTCACAAACATTCCTCTCTGATATTCTGATATTCTGGATCTCAGCAAACTTGTTGGCAAGTCTCATGTCCGGCAAAATTGGAACCAGACTGGTTGTCTGATAAAAATACATGAAAATATCAAGTAAATCTAATTTGTTTCGGACTTATAACGATCACAGTTATGGATTTTAGGTTACCTGACTGCGTTCCAGATCATCATGTCTGGCCAAAGAAAACCACCTTTGGAGTAATTTTCCATCACGAAGGCTTGTGAAGATTTCAATCTGTACCACAAATTGTGAGTACCATTTTATTATTATTATTATTATTATTATTATTATTATTATTATGTAGGAGGAGAGTTACAAACCAAATGATGGAGGAATGTAGTTCTATCATCATCAGAATGCCAGAAAGAAACTGAAGCTTCAATGAGTTGATGGGAGAAAAGAGCTCCAGAGAGAGCTCCAACAGCAGCTCCACTGAAGAAGCCTCTCTTGGTTTTTAGGCCAATCAGTGCTCCTGAAATAGCCCCCAGAGTAGTCCCAACTAGAAACAGAGAGATAAATGTAACAAATCATTGAACACAACAACTCATGAAGTAGATTAATCCTGAATTGAAGATCATCCCTGAACCGAAGGGGAAGAATTCTAGAATAATAGATAGCACTTCAGATTATTAAGCTTGACAACTTAATTCTTCCTTCATGTATACTAATTGCATGTGTTTACTTATTAATTATAATACTAAATTACATCAACCATATCTCCGATTTTCCTGAAATTCAGAAGCTGATCGAGATTTTATCATTTTAAGCTGTAACTAGATTGAACCATAATTTTTGAGAGAGAGGGAGAGAAAGAGAGAGATTTTGTCTCGATTAAGAGAGTAAAATGGGGTAATACTGACCTACTACAGATAAATAAGTGAAGAACAGGTAGCAAAGGTTGCTAGTAAGTGCAAAAGCCACAAAGCTGCAAAATTCTCTCGACCTTTCACCAGTACTTCCGTGGCGGAAAGATGGAGGAGGAGGAGAAGATGAAAGAGAAGTCACTGGACATGCAAAACTCTCCATTTGCTGGCTATATAGCGAAATCAAATAGGCTGCACTTGAAGATCTATTATTTTGGGACTAATATATATCTACGCAGACAACACTGCTACATGTTATTAGCATGAAAAAAAAAAAAAAAGGAAAGTGGAAAGAAGTTGACGAGGCAATAAACAGACAAAGACCATTTGGTCTACTCTTTTTCTTTCCTTTGTTTCCCCAAGGAAAGTCAAGAAAGATGAACGCGATTCTCCATATATACACGGCGTCAAAGTCGTTTCACTCGCACAAATTACAGTTCCGCGGTACGTTTAACCCTTTTCGCTAATAAAATATTAAGATATGTCAATTTTACTGATATGACATTAATATTTTAAAAATTATGAATTTAACATAAGAGATAATTGCTTTTTTAATCTGCACTTACGTTAAAAAATACATACACCCTTGAATTTTAAAAAAATTTACTTTTATATCTTTTATATTTTAAATTAGAGCGAAAACGTTAAAAAATCATCAAATATAACAGTTTTGACTCTAAATAAATTTAAAAATTATATTTATACCTCATGTATTTTATGTTATTGACACTTATACTCTCTGATTTTTTTAATTTTTAATGTATATTTTTATCTTTTTATTTGAAAATTTAACTCCATTTATAACTTCAATTTAACTCAAAGTACAAGAAATACAAATGTATGTTTTTAAAATTTAAGAAATATAAGTAATTTTCACTTTAAATATATGGGGTGAAAAGGCAAATATCTCTTAATATAATTAGTGATTTATGAATCTTAGGACCTTATCTACCCTAATAATTTTTTATTACTTAATTTATTTTAAAAAATATTAGTTGATTGGTTTTGTAATACTAGAATTTAGGACGTTAGTTCTATTAGAAAATTTTTTATTTTTATTTTTATTTATTAATAAGTATATTATTTTGCTTTTCGAAAACCAACAGCAATAACGGAAGCGGCAGAAATCAGTGAATTCATAATAAATTCCTTGCATACACAAAAAAAGAAATGGTTAATGATACAACCAACCAATAAATTATAACATAATTATTCCATTACTAAAATTCATCCAGTCGAAATAACCGAAGTAACTAAGAACTTCGAATTGGAGTCAACACTATTGTTTCATAATTTGTTCCTTTAAAAGAAAAAAACAGGAAGCAACAACTTGAGTTTACTTCCCACACAAAAGGTTAATTTAGACCCAATTCATTTAACAAAAAATAATATTTTGAATAAACTTTTATTAAAATATATTGTAAGGAAAAATAGTGTTTGAGTTGAAAATTTTAAAATATATACAAATTTCTTTCTCTCTGAAACTTACCACATTATTATTATCAATAAAAATAATTCATACAAATAATTGTAAAAGAATGATTCATCATTATAAAAATGCATAAACATCATAATTTTAGGCGTAATATTTCACTTTCTATATTGGTCACAAAAGTGTGATTGATCCAAGTGAGATAGTAAATCACTTTTTTTCGATTACGGTTTAAAACGTGATCGAAAATTTATAACAATCACACACTAATTATTTTTATTTGATTATTTTAAGTTTTTTACAATAATTTATTATCACTTTTACCGATCAATTAGTAGTTAAAACTAATACTTTTTCCGATCAATTGATTGGAAAGAATAATAAAAAATTTAATTTTATCTAATTATTTTAACTTTTTGTAATAATTTAAAATCGTAACTAATATATATAGCTATATGAATATTTAATAAATAATTTATCAATATCTATCATATTTAATTAAAAATGATCTTAAATCTTTTTCTTATTTTTCATTAATCTTTTTGTATACCATATATTTAATTATGACTCACTATTTATAATATATTTTTCTTCATTCTGTATTATATTTTTAAAAATAATTAAACTACGTTTAATTTTAATTTTAAAAAATTATTATTCAAAACAAAATTTTTGAAAACTATTTAAGAATTGATTTGCAATACAAAAAATGTTTTCAATGATTATATTCGAAAATTAGTTCTAAAAAGACAAAATTAAAAATGAAAAGTCTAATTATTTTTATTTTCAAATTTTTATCACTTCTAACAAAATATAAAATAATGTCACTTTTAATATAATCAATATTAAAAATACACTAAATATTTATTAGATATTAAATATTTAATGTTTACCTAATTATAAGTCATACAAACTATGAACACTACTCCTATATATTCATTGGAAAAAAATGATTATACATTTAGCGTTACTTAAATTTGATTCGGTAAATTTAGTTTTAGCATTAATCTAAAACATTTTTGTTTATTGATCTATGATTGTAGTTTTTTTTTATAACGTATTAAATATATTAAAATTAATAAATAAATATTACAATAAAATTTATGAAATCTAATTTAAATCATGTAAAGTGATAAACAAATTTGTTTGAATGAGACATAGAAAAGGAGAGAACGATATTGTCTCTCATTTTTTTATCTTGCTTTTTAAAAATATAATTTTCTCACTCTTTTATCTCGATTTTTTTCTAGAGATGGTTTATATTGATCTTTTATATCATTTTTTTCAATCACGGTTTTAATAAAACTGAGATAGAAAGTATTAAAAATAACTTTTTATCTCAATTTTTTAATCGGAAAATTGTATCCAAGTCATATTTTGTAATCTTTTAAAACTATTAGTCACACTCAAAAAAAAGTATTGCTTTTAAGTCACATTAATTTGAAAAGTTTTGTATTTAAGTCACACTTTTGAGTGGGTCCCACGAGTTTGTTTTAAATATAGTTTCTAATATACCGATAATATCCTTTATTTCTATAACAAAGTTACACAAGTTATTTCCAGGAATTCCGGGAATCACGTGAAGATATGTTTACCAAGAATCACGCTTCTTCCGTTTTTTTTTCTTTCCTTGTTTTCAGTTTCATTATTTACAATTTTAGTCGTGAAGATATTAAGAAGATAGAACTTATTTGGCCTATCTTCTTCATGGATTGATTTTGCTGATTGGCGTTTTGAGCTATTTTCAAAACAGTACCGGTACTGTTTCAAAAAATATGATGATGTTGGCTCGTATGGTTGGTTTATGTTATGTATCGATTGATATTTTTTAGGCAGTATGAAAACAGTACCGGTCCAAAACAGTACCGGTACTGTTTTCAACACAGTACCGGTATTGTTTTATCGGTATTGTTTTCAAAACAGTACCATGAATTATAAGCGGATGACGAGTTTTAAGGGCAAGAGAAATTTATTGGGCCGATCAACGTTTTGAGCTATCTTCAAAACAGTACCAGTACTGTTTCAAAAAATATGATGATGTTGGCTCGTATGGTTGGTTTGTGTTATATATCGATTGATGTTTTTTACGTAATATGAAAACAGTACCGGTCCAAAACAGTACCGGTACTGTTTTATCGGTACTGTTTTCAACACAGTACCGGTACTGTTTTATCGGTACTGTTTTCAAAACAGCACCATGAATTATAAGCGAATGACGAGTTTTAAGGGCAAGAGAAATCCATAGGGCCGATTAGCTTTTTGAGCTATCTTCAAAATAGTACCGGTACTGTTTCAAAAAATATGATGATATTGGCTCATATCGTTGGTTTTTGTTATGTATCGATTGATGTTTTTTTGCAATATGAAAACAGTATCGGTCCAAAACAGTACCGGTACTGTTTTATCGGTACTGTTTTCAAAACAGTACCGGTATTGTTTTCAAAATAGCACCATGAATTATAGGCAGATGACGAGTTTTAAGGGCAAGAGAAATCCATGAGGTCGATTGGCGTTTTGAGCTATCTTCAAAACAGTACCGGTAATGTTTCAAAAAATATGATGATGTTGGCTCGTATCGTTGGTTTGTATGATGTATCGATTGATGTTTTTTAGGCAGTATGAAAACAGTACCGATTCAAAAGAGTACCGGTACTGTTTTATCGGTACTGTTTTCAAAACAATACCGGTACTGTTTTATCGGTACTGTTTTGAAAACAGTACCGGTACTTTTTTAAAATAGCACCATGAATTATAAGCAGATGATAAGTTTTGGACAAGAGAAATCCATGGAGTTGATTAGTATTTTGAGATATCTTTAAAACAATACCGATACTGTTTCAAAATAAAAAAAAATAAATATACTTAGGAATGATGATCGATTTAGATTTTTCCCAAATAGTTTTGATTTTGTTTCCAAAAATCGGTTTTACTTGCTTTGTAAAGAAGATAGAAAGTCGCGGAATTAGGTTTTTCCAAACAATTTTGATTTTGTTTTAAAAAATCAGTTTTGCTTGCTTTGTAAAGAAGATGAAAAGTTGCGGAATTAAGTTTTTCCCAAACAGTTTTGATTTTGTTTCCAAAAATCGGTTTTGCTTGCTTTGTAAATAAGATGGAAAGTCACGGAAGTTATGAGTGAAGTGTACACTATTTTCGGATAAAATTGACAGTTTTGAAATGTGGTGAAAAACGCGTGATGTCTTTTTTTGTCTTTTTGTTGCAAGTGTGACTTATTTACAAACAAATTTTTTGGGTATGACTTAAATCCTTATAAGTCTATAAATAGTGACCGGCCTCCAAAAACCCCTTTTTTAATTAGACTGAGATAAAAAGTTTAGTTTATAAATCTTTATCGCGCTTTTTTAAAATTGAAATCTTTATAAATTTCCTGACTAGTGTGATCTTTATCAATTATTATAATAGTGATTTACCAAATAAGTTAATTAGAGAGTCATCATATATATCTTTAATTTATCCACATAAATAAATTACATTATAACTTAGATAAGTGTCAAAAAATTATTGATCTCATCCCTAAAAAATAATATACGATATAAAATCTAGAAATTGTTTACCTATATTTTTCTAAAATTATTAACTATTTTCCCATACAATTTAAATTAAAAAATTATTTTTCCTTATATTATCCATAAAACAAACAGATTTTTAAGAATAAATACACAAAAAATGATAGTATTTTGACAAAATATTTGAAAAAATTCAAAACTTGAAGTAAGTTGAGGAAGAGTTTATTCCAATCAAATTTCTTCTATTGATTTTATAGATTGAATCAAATAAGACTTAAAAAGTGTATTTGTTTTTAATTGAATTTGAGATATTAAGATTAAATTTTTTATATAATTTATTTGGTAAAAAAAAAAATTAAGTTGACAAAAGAGGTTGTAGAGATTCACCATTGCATGCAATGAACTAATTTCTTTAATTATTTATTAATCTAATAACTTTGGTAAGAATCATTCTTTTATGTTTGGATCATCTCCTAATTAAATGAGCTCAATTTTTTTAACATTATTAATTGAGCATAATATAAATAAAAAATTCTTAACTCCGAAATTTAATTCTATAAATAGGAACTGTTGTCCTCTACATGAATTATTTCATGGATTACATAGAACTCTTCAAATTTATTTTATACAAAAATTGCTACTTAACAAAACCCATCACTAGTACGGAAGTCTACTTTTATTGATTAACTCAATTATGTTGGGGTTTTTTAGAAATTTCATCAAAATTTAGAAGAATTAAAAAATAACAAGAACTCAAAATTTCAAATAAATTATTGTTACCATCAAATATTTGTTTTTTTTTTTATACATATTATTATTTTTTCAAAAGGAGTACGTACATATTTATTATTTTTCTTTTTATTTAGATTTAGAAGAAAAGCGCGTATCTGGACTGTTTTAGATTTGACAAAATCATCAAAAATGAAAATTACACTAGTGATGATATATATATTATATAATATAAAAATAAATATAGAAAAGTCATCTGGAAAGTAGAAAGGAACTCCCAATTCCTAGCCTAGTCAATTTAGTTCACGTTTTTTAGGGAAAATGCTGGCTAAATGCAATGACAAAAACGTTATTTGCAATTGAAACTCCTTTACCTCTAGAAACGTAATCCCTTACATATAGGAGTGTAATCGGTTTGGTTTGTAAAACCAAACTGCTAAACTTTTACTTACTGAAACTGATGCATACTGAATGCCAAAATTTTACTAACAAATATGGAATAACGAAAATCGAAATCGAAAAAAATCATATACCAAAACTAAACTGAAATAATATTTTAAGTCGGTTAATCAAAATTACCAATCGCTAATTATTCATGATTTTTGAGCCATTTTGCTTACACTTGCCCAAGCATACACATGTAATGGTAGTTGATATATCAATTAAGTTGAGCTTGCAATTACGTGTTGATTTCTTGGACGAATATTGCTCATGCTTGCCTGAATATACAATGGTAGTAGATATGTCAAGTTAGGCAATTATATTCCCCCGTGATCTATCACATCTTTAGATATATAAGAATTGTAAAAGATGACTCAGGACCTGGTTGGCCTACCAAATTTTACCAAAAATTATCAAATTTTAACTACTTTTTTTATTTTCTTCTAATAAAATTTTAACACCTATCACCTTAATGTCACATCTTTTCATTTTTATTATATTTTTTAGCCAAAATTTGACCAACCAAACAGGCTCTCAATATCAGTCAAGATTTTTGGAGTATAATAAGGATTGGAACAACTTACAATCATCAGTTGGTAAATATTGCTTTGGATTTTTAAAATATATAGTTGAAGCCAAAACTCAAATGAGTTAGAAAGTTAATAGAAAATTATTATAAGCCGCCTCTATTCAAGGGAGGTTAATTATCATAATAATGCATACAGTACCAACACCAATATTTCTATTATTTGAGTCCGCGCAACTATAACACGTACATATATGCGAAGAAAAATTGTAAATTTTTTAATGGTTATTTTTTGAGCATAAACAGGAGTTAACATCACATCAAATTAAAATTATAAATTCTTAATTATTATAATTAAAAAGTTCCAAAATAAAATTTGATAACAGAAAATTTAAAATTCAAACTGGAAATTACCCTGTATTTATAATATTTATAAAATGAAGCGTGTGAATCATCGCTAGTCAAAAAATGTACGATCCCAAAATTATATTTAATAGAGTTAAGTTTGTAATTGATTCTGATCAATTAAGAAATACAACTGTTTATTTCTCTTTAAAAAAAAAAAAATGTGCCCACATTACCCAAAACCCATAAGAAAGTCCTTTTCTACAAAAAAGGGTTCTAGAAACTTCTGCCAACCTTTGTACCACTTTGATTTCCAAGCCATCATTTTGGAAATCTGACTTGGGTGAATTCAACAATATTTTGGACTTGATTAATTGAACTGATGGTAGAGAAATGTAAATACCTGATTGGATCCGAGCTTCAACATTGATTTTGCAAATAAATAAACGTCACAAAAAAAGTGAACAAACATCATGCTTCCAATTTCCAACAATATCACAAAGGACTGAAAGCTGCTACTAATCCTCACATTTATTATATAGAAAATAATATATTACTCTTAATTTTTATCCTAAGTTTAATTTAATTTTTTTTTTTCTTGGAATAACATCTAACATAAAATGTGATCTAAAAAATTGTTATCCACATTTCATAGAAGATATTATCCCAATTAAAAAAAAAAAAATTGTAACTAAACATAAAGTAAAAATTAAAAGAAATACTATTTCCCATTCAATTCCATATCCCATGAAATAAAACATACTCAAAGTGGCATACATATACCTATCACCATCCTCAATCTCTAGCAGGACCTATCGGGACATTCAATTTCTCCATGCAAAAATGCCCCGGGATAAGCAAAGCCATGCAAAGAACAATCTCCTCCTCTCAATAACTTTATTAGGGGACAACACATCTAAAGCCAAGATTAATAAAGTTGAAGTGAGGTTGAAAGCGGAACGGGTAAAGTTTGCCTCAGTAATTCCTGAACCAGGCTGAAATATTAGTTGCAAGAAGCATCTAGGTATCTACAATGGGAAGGGGGTAGGTCCGGTGCACCGTAAACCGTCAGATCCTCGCACAGTGCACTGTGCACAGTACCCCTGTGGTGATCCAACGGTCCGCGGTGTACCGGACCTACCCCCAACCCATCTACAATTAAGTGAAGCGCTGGATGTAGTGATTTCATGCAATGAAAATCTCAATTTCACATCTCTATCAACAATCTATCTTTAATTTTCTCTCATCTAGAAACAGAGGGGGCAGAAAGAATGATCTAATATCAACAACTACCAAGAACTTGGGGCCAGCAACTACCGCCATGAAACCAAGGAAGCGCACCAGCAATATAAAAAAAGAACATAAAAAGCCTAAAATTATAATGTATTATGAAATAACTGCCAAAATCTTTTACAGCCAACTTCAAAAGTATGACTTAAACCTTGTACTCCTCAACATGCATCCACTTGGTAGCTGACCACTTGTTTCCTTTAATCACAGGGCAACCACCTGGTTCATAACAGAAGTCTTTTAATTCATAATTTATTTAATTTTTTTATACAACAACGAGAAAAATACCAACAGAACGAGGGAATTATGGCAACCAACCATCATTCTTGGATCACAGTTTCATTTTGTGACAAATTAGAGGAATTATAAATACCTACCATGCAAACTGGATGGGTCTAATGTGGCATCAGGCCTCATACTCCAAAAAAGCAATGCATCACCCATTCTCGCCTTCACTGAAAGGCCCTTTTTACCACATTCAGACAACTCATTCCACCACGGCACAGAACTATAATTTCCTTTGGCTTCAGGAAAAACGGTCTCACCACCTTCTTCTACGTCTGACCTACATCAATAGCAAAATAATTGAACTTGAAAGACAATAATCAAAAAACAAAATAATAATTATAATAATGATAATAAGAAAGAGAAAGAAGAAGAAGAAGCTGCTATATTAGTGCATTTGAGTGCAAGGCTTCGAAATTATGCCAAGAGAACAAACAAAATTAGTAAAGGTATAACTCTTACAAATACATGAGGACTGTTGCTATCCGCTGACCCCCGTTTTTAGTGTTAAACTCATCAAGAAAGTAATCATAATGAGGCTCATATTTCTGCCCAACTTCATAGTGGAGAACTTGCAGTCCTTCTCCATGCTCTGTAAGTTATAAACAATGAAAATACAGAAATCAAGAAAAACAAGCCAGAAGAAAAAAAACAAGAATCAGAAACATATTTTTCTCCAATGAGGGAAACAAAAAAATTGCAGGAAACTAAATTATTTAATATTAGATATTGCATTCTTGAACATATATCCCAAACGGTGGAAATAATCGATATTTATTTCTAACGCAATCAAAATATTAATATTCATCACTCATCAACATGACTTTTTTTTTTTTTTTTCAATCCACACGAAGACATTTGATGCAAATCCAAAGATTATTTTATTTTTATTAAGATCTTATTTTAGAATTTATTTTGAATAGGATTATAGAGATTTATTTCCTTTAATTTTATTATTTTAGGTAGTTTATTTTTAGTAGGATTTCTAAAATTGTAATTTTTTATTTTATTTTATCTTCAGCTTATTTAGGAATGTATTAGCCTATTTAAAGGTTCGAGATTATTAGGGTTTATAGGCTTAAATATTGAATATTATTGAATGGCTCTGTTTGCCTTAGTTCTCTCTTTTATTACTTCTTCTTTCTCTAGCTTAATCTCTCTCTTTCTTTACTTTCAACTTCTCGTCCTGCATCAACTTGGTGCCTAAAAGTTATGGTTTACAAACCCAACCCTGACGACTTCTATTTTTCAGATGATGAGATTGATAACCAAATTATGAGTGAATTGGTTGATGTGACGCCTTGTCATGTTCCACCACTTGATGAAATTGTTGTGACTACCGAGCCCATTTGTCCTGTCAACACAAATATTCGTAGTTGCATCGATGAGGTCCATGCTTGTATCATATCACACCTTTAGTTGAAGAGTATGCCTAAAACCTAGGGTGCTTCTGTGAATTTTGTCTTCCTATGCCTAAAACCTAGGATGCTTTTGTGGATTTTGTCTTCCCAACAACTAAAGCCCATTTCACAAAATGATCAATTTTTGGTCTTCTTTCAACACTTGCAAGTTTTGTTAACAAAATCGCGTTTCTTCCACCCAGGAGATTTGGTGAGAACACTAAGTTTCTACCACCCCTTACACGCATCCGTGAACTCTAAGAATAACTTGAACATCTACTTTGCTCGTGGCCTAACAATTAAGAGTGCACAAACTTTCAACTTGACAGAGTCAAGTTTTTATCAGTCGGGGAGAATGATGCAAATCCAAAGATTAATTTATTTTTATTAAGATTTTATTTTAGGGAAGATCTTACTTTGGGGTTTATTTTGAATAGGATTTTAGAGATTTGTTTCCTTTAATTTCATTATTTTAGGCAGTTTATTGTCAGTAAGATTTTTGAAATTGTAATTTTTTATGTTATTTTATATTCAGTTATTTTAGGAATTTATTAGCCTATTCAAAGGCTTGCGATTATTAGAGTTTAGAGACTTGAATATTACTGAATGGTTGTGTTTTCCTGAGTTTTCTCTTCTCTTGCTATTAAATGGCTGTGTTTGCCTGAGTTCTTTCTTCTCTTGCTTCTCCTTTCTCTAGTTTAATTTTTCCTTTTCTCTTGCTTAATCTCTCTCTTTCTTTACTTTCAACTTCTCGTTTCGCATCAACTTGGTGCCTAGAAGTTATGGTTTACGATAACCTTGGCAACTTTTATTTTTCAAATGATGAGATTGATAACCAAATTATAAGCAAATTGGTTAATGTGACACCTTGTTATAAGCCACCACTTAATAAAGTTGTTGCGACTACTGAGTCCCTTTGTCCTGTTAACATAAATATTCCCCATTGCACTATTAAGGTCCCTGCTTATACCGTATAACATTCAAAACAGATTCACAATAAGTTCAACCTATAGGGATAGACACAAGGTTTGCACCAGAAGGATTTGTCTCTAACGAATGAATTAGCACCTAGAGCACATTCATTCAGTTGTTTAGTTCTTGTTCCACTTTGGAACTGTTCAATAGATCAATGGGCCCAAATGTGTAGGTAGATTAAATACCTTAGGCAACTATCTTTGGTGGTTTAGAGGCATTTCTGTTGCCAACAATTTCCTTGTTTGAAGTTTAGGCGCCGTCTAGTGTGCTAAAAAATAACAAAAAATTCTGAAAATTTCTAAAAGTCTTTGAACTCTCTAACCCATTTTGGCCACCTCGTACTTCGTAAAATATCTATAAATTTCTATTTATATCTACATATCCCAACAAATTTTTACAAACCCCAATACTTTTTTTACACACACCAATAACTTTTTCACAAACCCCAATAACTTTTCAACAAATTTCAACGAATCTGACATAAATCCGTAGAAACAGACTAAAAACCATTCCCACGATTTCTCTCTCCAACTTTTTCACATGAAAGACAAAAAGTTCAACAACTTTCAAAAAATTCTGACATAAATTCATGAGAACGGACCAAAAAAACTGTTCTCACAGTTTCTCTTTCCAACTTTTTACCGCAAAAGTCTAAAAGTTAAACAACTTCTCAAAAAATTTTGACATAAATCCGTGAGAACAGACCTAAAAAATCATTTCCACGGTTTCTTTCTCTAACTTTTTACCACAAAAGTCCAAAAGTTACATTATTCATCTCTAAAAAACGTGATTTGGCTTAGAAACGCCAAATGCCAAAAGTTATCCCAAACCACATTTTTTCTTGTTTTTTTATCACTCCAAATGCTACCTTAATAGATCTAGGTAAATTTCAAACATGGAATCTAACCAGTCGCCTGCGTTAGCATAATTTGTACCGAGTAAGAATCACAAAATACATGCCTAGTAAGCACATAACATCTCATTCAAAATTCTACTAAA
Organism: Vitellaria paradoxa; assembly: GCA_019916065.1. Taxonomy (NCBI): domain Eukaryota; kingdom Viridiplantae; phylum Streptophyta; class Magnoliopsida; order Ericales; family Sapotaceae; genus Vitellaria; species Vitellaria paradoxa. The sequence continues at coordinate 6,071,847 of CM034233.1, read as the reverse complement.
ACTTGCTAAATTTGCATAATTTTTTTTTTCGAGCATCATCCCTAAATTCCTTCGCCAACCTTCACAAGGAAAATCCACATGTATGCAAAAAATCATTGAAAAAAACAACTAGCGTAACATCAAGATAAAAAACAATCTTCGATTATCATACCTACAGGAATAAATGTGAAGTCTGCTATCCTTTTTTCTATATTCCTGATGATCTTATCTCGTCCTCTTTTTAAAAACATTCCAGAACTTGTACGCACTCTGGTAAAAAGAGATAATTAGTTTCATATATCTACAGGTCAGATAAAACTAGAAGAAAACAGGGAAGAGGAGGACAAAGTAATTCCTTGTTCCTCCATTTCAAAGTGAGCAGAGGTGTGAGAGTTGGAACACAAACCTGCTATCTTTACTCTTTCCCGTTTTGCTATCAACAACTGTTGACTTTACCATGTGTGGCAAGGCAAGATCTATTAAATGGTTGCATTCTTCCTTGGACTGTTGAAAATAGCATCTAAAGTCAATATTTTCTCATAACAAAACTCAATTCTGTTCATGCCTTTGATACATACCGTGCAAGGTTAACAAAAAAACAAGGACCAGAACAACTCCATGACAAGTGCCAACTAGATAAAGATAAATCAAGAGAGAACAATTAAACATTGAAAAATAAAAATTAGATGCATCTGCTGCTATCCTTTAAAGGACAAGGACAAATAAAGGGGCAGAGGAGAGAGCGAGAGGCAGGAGAGAGAGCTCTTCAGGATAGAAAAAGCTGCTTCTAAGGTAGAGTTGGAAGGGAATTCTTTATTATTATTATTTTTTTTTTCTTTTGGGGGGGGGGGGAGGGGGAAGGAAAAAAACTAACTTTTTAATTTTTTGTTAATTTGAGACTTGCCCTACATGATTTAAAAGAAATATAAGAGGATAAATTTGGTCATTTTAAAAAAAATAAAAAAAAAGACTTTTTTAAGAGAGTAAAGCAAGAGAGAAAAATAGAGAGGTATGCGTGAGAAGAGAGGAGAGAGAAAGAGAGATTAGATTTTATATACATAGTTATCCAAATCAATCGAAACATTTAAACAATGAATATGTTCATTCACAATTTATTAGTTCAATTGGAGTTATAAATTAATTTAATTATTTACTTATATTGTATAGTTAATATTTTAAATATATAAAAAATTCATAATATTCAAAATGGTTATTGGTGTAGTGGTAGTATCGGGCATGTCACAATTTGCTCTACGTTCAAGTTTTAGGGGGCACTATTTTTGCTCCTTTTAATGATAAGCAGTAAAGGAAAAAAAATAAAATTAAATGAAAAGTAAGTGCGAGATGTGCCACTCTTTTGCTTTGGAAGGCAGCAAGAAAAAAAATAAAAACAAAAAATTGTCCACTTTGTTTCCTTCCGAAAACAACAGAAAAAGAAAAAAATAAAATTTTGAGATGAGCCACGAACCATTGGTTTTAGTTTTAATATATACACACTATTATAAAAGAAAACACTAGAGGTTTTGGTGAAAACTGAGTACACCAATTATTTAGTGAAGCTTTTTAATTTCTTTCATTAATAGCCACCACTAACTACTCATAACTTAAAAGATGTGCATAAAAAAGGTGTACAAGTAATTTTAGAAATTCCAGTTTCAACAAAATTATTAATGTTTATCTTTTCAAAATACTCATTAATGTTTCAATCTTTTTAATTCCTAATCAATTTTTTTTAACAATTTTAAAAAAATATATATAACAAAAAAATCAGTAAGTATTTCCGTCTCACGCAAAGTGTGTGCATATATAAGATATGGATGAATTTATCAACAAGAGAGGAAAAAAAAAACCAAGTGTCTTGAACGTTTGAAAAAAACTCACCAAGAAGTTGTGATAAAGGAAAGCCCTAGGCTCCCAAGAAATAATTTCGGTCCACTGCTCTCCTCTCGTTCCGAACCCATCACCATCACTCCTGCAACATCAATCAAAGGAATACATATAATTTTTGTGAGGCATAAAAATAGTTTATCCGACCACACGAGTAGTCCGCAGATCATAAATTGTATTTTAATTAAATTGAGACTAAATAATTTGTTAGTTACGTTATATAATTACTTTATATACTACACTACTACACGACCTACAAAGTTTACATCATCTGACATTTAATGTTAGTCACCCACCTCCACTTTAAGTCACATCAAAATAAAGTGATAGCCAAATCAACAGAAAATTAGACAGATACTCCATCTATAAATACTAAAAATCAAGACAACGTAAGGGTTTCTTCTTTCGACTCCTTTTTATCTGTTCTTCTTCTCTCTCTCTTCGTTTATATGAGCTTATTATTTATAAGATTTACTGACTTAAGTATCGGAGTGTTCTTGATCGGGGACCAACTCTGACCGCTTTATTTCACTAATTACTGGCTTACAGGCAACCTATATGGACAAGGGAAAGAAGGGATCAACGGAGAAAAAGATAAAAATTATTGCCGAACAGTTTTCATATACACACAGATTATATGCATATAAACCTTCATATAACGTGTCAGAAATTCGATTTGATTTCAAATGAAACTAATTATTTATCACCGGTGGCTAAGGAATACGTACGATGCCCCAATTTTGCGGCCAAACTTGACTCCATGCGCGATCGGCGGAGAATCGTCGGAGCTAACAGGAAGAGAGAGGATTCCTAGAGCGAGAAGCATCAAGAGGACTAAGGTCAGCATTAGAAGCATCGCGAGGACGAGAGTGACGGTGGACGATCTCTTGGCTTGATGCCGAGAAATGCTCCTTCCTTTCGCCATTGTCGCCAAGGTCGGAATCCTTGCGTCGATTAATCAATTAAAGATTCGATCCATCAAAACCCTAGATTTCATACCCAGACCGAAGCCCCACTCTTACAAAAGAGGTGGGACGACTATGCGGATTGATTAAAAAATTTTGAACAACAATCAAAAATACTTAAAAACACTTAAAATTTTAAAATTATTTTTTTTATGAATAGCTAAATCACAATTCCTTTCACTTTTATCTCATTTTAATTATTTCATTTTAGGTTATTTTTTATCACACGAAACGCATCTAAGAAGGGCCTGACTTCTGTAAACGGCAAAGGAAGTTTGAATTAACGCGGAATGTAACCCGTTTAGTTGACGAAAAGTGGATGAAAAAATAAAATAAAAATGATAAATAAAAAATTTTAATTGAGAAAAAATATAAGAATTAATTAAAAATAATAACTTTTAATAAAATTTAGCGCCGCCAAACAGGTCTAAAAACCTTCTCTACTGTCCCGTTTGTCCGTCGCATTTTTGTTTTTTCGTTTTTGGGAATCCAAATAAAACCGTCACCTTGACTCCTTAAATGGTTTTGACTTACCGCCATAAATTTTTATTTTTACAAAAATACCCTTTTATGAATTCACACACTCCAGTTACCAGATAACTTATACGTAATATTTCTGCTGTCTACGTTAAATTTCATTTTAATCATTACAATTCTAATTATAATAATCTATCAGTTGAAATCGTTAAAAAATATATTATTTAGAATTTTTCATAATAATGTCTCTATTATTTTGATAAGTAATAGTATTAAAAAATTTATTTAATATATTATTATATAAATTAATTATGACTCTGTTTAGAATGATAAAAAATTTTTTAAAAAATAAAAAATATTAAAAATTATTTATTTTTTATCTCACTGCACGAATTACGAACCCACAATTTCTCTTATTTTATCTCACTTTTTGTCACTCTAAACACACCCTATATCGTATGTTTTAATACATTTTAATATCAAATTTATTAGTTTAAAAAATTATATATATATATATATATATTATTACATAAATTAACTTCATCATTTATATTTTAGTATAATTTAATCTCCACTTTATTAGGATGAGAAAAAAAAAATTTTAGCACATACATAATTCCATTTAAAGCTCTAAGATTTAGCAAAAAAATATTAAAAATTCTTAAAAGTTAATTATTTTTTATTTCACTGTACGAGTTAGAAACCTTTAACTTTTAATAATTTTTATAACTTTTTTGTCAATCCAAATGATCTCGAACATTTATCATAAAAAAATGGATACCGATTACGCTTTCAATATATTTCGATCGGCTCTTGTCTGGAGCTACATTATATTTTATGAACCCATTCAAACATAGAGATAAAATATGCAGATTAAACAAGGTTTGAAGCGGTCAAAGTAAACCAGCTTCCGAGGATGGCGGCCTTGCCTACAGTGACGTACGTAAAAATTTGAGTTAACGTAAGTCAAATTACATGTAAAATTTTAAATTTTATATAAATACATAAAATACGATAAAATATAAAATATTATACATTAATATCAAATACACTGTCACTTTTCTACTCTGTTACAATAATTTGCTCTATTCAAAAGTTACTAAAATTTTTACCAAATACACAAAAGTTACTAAAAATTACTAAAAATTTTATCAAATACCCAAAAATTGTAAAAAAAAAAAAGCTAAAAATTTTTTGGTAAAGATATACCAAAAGATACTAAAAGATATGCCTCTAAATGCATTCAAAAATTTTTTATAAATATTTATAATTTTTTATATCAAATTATTTTTTTTTTAAATTCTAGCGTAGACTTTCACCTACACTGGACACCATATGGCTCCGCCGCTGCTTGCCTAACAACCAGCTTCCCAGGATGGCGGCCTTGCCTAACTTGACTTTGTGAGGCTTGAAATATCGCTGCGAGACCAAATTAGAAGAACATGATCTTTTGTAAGTCAAAACTAAAGATACAGATTATAGATAGATAAAGTTCCTAATAAAGCAATGGTCCCTGCACAATTAGAACTGCAGAGATCTTAAAAATTAACCACAAACTGGGAATATTAGTGAAAGCGCTGGATGATTCCAAATATTTCAGCACAATGCACAGAAAGGTCCCCCGCACCTACGAAATTTTGAAAATTTAAGTGTCATTTGATTTGTTTTTTTATTTTTTATTTTTTATTTTCTATTTTATATTTTATATTTTAAAAATCTCAAAATAAAAAAATAAAAAAATATTTTATTTTTCTTATTTTGAAATGTTTTTTATTTTTTGTTGAAAATGCTCAAAACATCTTTTTACCATTTTTTATTTCATATATAAACTCATTTTCTGTTTTCTAAAACAAATTTTAAAAACACAAATGAGTAAATACATTTTAACTATTTTTCTTATTTTTAAAAGTACAAAATGACAAATGCACCCAAAATAAAAAATAAAAAATAAAAAAACAAACTAAATAATCCCTTAACGATTAGGATCTGAATAGTGATTAAGAATTTTGAACAGCAGTTGTACTCTCCTACCAAAGTTGATGCGTGAGAGAGAGAGAGAAAACAACTAAGCCGAAAAAGAAGAGGAGAAGGAGAAATGCATGGGAGAACCATTCAATATCATCGATTTTTCTTTGTTAGTTTATTATTTACCTAGCCAAAATAATAAAAGAGTAAACAGCATTTCCTATTAACAGCTGTTAAAAGACATTTTGGATCAGGTGAACATCAGTATTGTCAACCCTCGGATAAAATGATGCTTATAGACCAATCAAAGTAAAACTAAAACTATAATTCAAAATAAATCTCTTTGCCTCGCTCTTTTTACCTTGGTTATGCGGTAAAACTAAGACTTGGATAATAACTTTGTCCACAACACAAATGGAATCACAATAAAACGATTCAAGTTCTTGCAAGCAGCGTACATATACTAGAAGTGCCTAGGGATGTAAATGGGTTGGGTCGGCTCGCAATTCGACCTAGTCTCGGCCCGCAGCTCCGTACAGTCTCGACCCGACCCTGCCCCTCCCCTTCCGAGTCAAGGCTTGGGTCACCCTTGACCCAACCCGAACCCTGACCCGGCCCATGCCGCCCCGCGCCCCGCCCCCCCGCGACCCCCCCTTCCTTCCTTTTTCTTTTTACCATTCTGCTTTGGCAGAACGGCCTTTCCTCTTATTTTTTTTTTTTATGCTTGCCAGGCACTAGGCAGTGCCCAGCAACACCCCTCTCCCTTTCCTTTAAATTTTTTTACCGTTCTGCTTGGTAGAACGTCTCCTTCAGTCCTTCCTCTTTTTTTTTTTATTCCAAATAAATTCTACGAAATTACAAAACTTCCCCACCCTCTTCAATTATAAATACCCCACACTCACATTCACTCACCCCTCACAAAAAATTAACAAAATTTCTCTCCAATTGTGCTCAAGTGTGCTCTTCAATTGTGCTCTCCAACACTCAAGTGTTCTCTTCAATTGTGCTCAAGTACATTCCATTTTGTCAAATTTGAAGTCAAGATTTCAAAAATCAAAATCAAGTGATTCAAGACTTCAAATTATTTCAAGTTAGTATTTTAATTATTTTTTTAATTTGCATACATACATTTTTTAATTTTCATAATTTAATTTTTTTAATTAAATTATTTTTTCTAAATGGATCCACAGGACACTCATTTTTTTGATTTGGAGGGTGGAGACTCAATCTCCTTTCCCCCTCAAGAACAAATGGAACAATTTACATCACCACATCCACAAGGTCCAGAAATACCAACACCAACTACCACAGCTGGTGATGTTAGTGCATCATTTTCCCGTCACGCCCAACACCAGCGTGGCACTTCAAAAGCATAGGATTTTTTTATTAGAATTCCGCGTGATGATGGAATGCATAAGGCTAAATGCGTTATTTGTGGGGATTTATTAGATGGTAGAAATACATCTGGAACTAATCATTTAAAAAGACATTTAAATAGAAGGCACCAACAGAATACTCGTATTAATAGTTTAATTGATCAATATTTTCCACATACAACACAAACTTAATTAGATAATGAAAGGGGTAATTTAAATATTTTTTCTTATGACCCTACAAGAGCATAAAATAATTTAGTTAGATATATTGTTAAAGATGAGCAACCCTTTACAATGAGTGAAAATCGACATTTTGAAAAATTTATTCGCGAAAATTTTGCACCACAATATCGCGGGTTTTCAAGAAATATTTCAAAAAATAAAGTTTTACGAAATTGTGAATCAAAAAAGGATGAATTAAGAACTTATTTTACTAATTTTGAAGGAAATGTTTGCTTGACCGCCGATATGTGAAAATCTTACCAAGATATTGAATATCTTTGTATAACTGCACATTATATTAATGAAAATTAGAAAATAAATAAACACATTATTTCATTTAAATTAGTTGAACAACCATTCACTGGATTCACCGTGAGAGAACTTATTTTGCATGAACTTGCATCAGGGCAATTATCTACAAAAATTTTTTCTATTATTTTAGACAATACTTCATATAATGATGTTTGTTTTAATTATTTAAATAATGCTTTATCTGCAAATGGTCATTATTTCATGGTCGTTGTTGTGCCCATATACTTAATTTAATTGTAAAGGATGGATTGAACATTTATGAATCTTCTATTGTAAAAATAAAAAGAGCTGTAATTTGTGCTAAGAGCTCTCCAAAAAGAATTAGTCTATTTGCTGGCATATGCAATCAAATTAGTTTAAAACCTAAAAAATTACCAATGAAAATTAATATAAGATGGAATTCAACCTATATAATGTTAAAAGTTGCCATTAAATATCAAAAAGTAATTGATTTATTTATTTTAAGTAATCAAGCTATTGGATTAGATAGTATTGAACCAATTAATTGGGCAAATGTAATTTTCTATAAAGATTTTTTTACATGTTTTTGATGTTGTTACTAAAATATTTTGTGAAATTTATTATCCTACTTCTTCTACTGTTATTTATCAATTAGGGGTTATTGATGAAATTTTTAACAAATATGGTGCCCAAGAATATTATACTTCTTTGGTTGTTGTAATGAAGGAAAAATTTAATAAATATTTTAACCCACTTCCCATATATTTTGGTATTACTACTATTTTAGACCCTAGGTATAAAGAAGATATTTTCTTTCAATTATTAGAGATGATATATGGGCATGAAAGTGCCCAAGAACAATTATATCAAATTAAATAGGAAATACAAACTCTATTGGGTCGGTATAATAGCAATTGTACAACTGTCCAACCAACTATGGCCGCAACGTCCTCTTCTCACCGTGACTTTGGTGGCAATACGTCCATTTGGAGAAGAATAACATCCCGACGAACAGATGTATCAACAAGTACAAGTTCAAATTCATCCGACCTCCAACGTTATCTTGGTACACCTCTAATAGAAAATGAAGATGATTTCAACCTTTTAGACTAGTGGAATGGACAACAATCAAAATTTTCGACTCTTTCAGCTTTAGCTCGTGATATACTCGCATTTACAGTTTCTACTGTAGCATCCGAGCAAACATTTAGTGCTAGTGGACGCGTTATCAGTCAATTCAAGAGTCAACTGACCCCTCCGACAGTAGAAGCCTTGATGTGTTTACGAGATTGATATCTTGTAGAAAATAGACAACAGGAAGATGCCAAAAAAGAGCAACTTACGCTTAATTTTGATGCAATATATTTAGGTGAAAGAGAAGAACACGCTAGTGGATCTAGTGATAAATAATAATTATGTATAGATAGAGTAATATTTGCAAATGATAGTCACTCTTATAGGTGCCAACCTAATTGTGATGTATAAGACGTGAAATGATGCACCTATTAATTACTCTATCATTTATTTATTTTTTTTATAGTTTTACATTTATAAATTGTAATTTTAAATTTAATGTTAATTATGTAATTGATTGTTGTGTAATAAACTTTAATTTTTTTCAATAATGATTAATGATTTTAATGTGTTTGTTTGATTTTTATTTATTTTTATTTTTTTTAAAAAAATAAAAAAATATTAAAAAAATACCGAGTCGGCTGAGACAAGTCAGGGGCAGGTGGCGTGACCCTTGACCCGACCCGAAGCTTGGCTGGGGCAGAAGGACCGGGTCGACTTAGGGGCAGGTCAACCCGAATTCAAGGGTCGGGTCGGGCTGGGTCGGCCCGATTTACACCCCTGGAAGTGCCTGATTTTTGTTAATTTATTTTATTTCAAATAAAATAACGATTATACCAAATTTTGACAAAAGTGTCTCAAATAGTAAATAAAAAATAATTAAAAACATTTAAATATATAATAACTAATTAAGGGGTAGTTAAAAAAAACAATAAAATAATAAGTAGTTAAATGGCGTTTAAGTAAAACAAATATATAAAAGAGTGAAATTACTTATTATGTCATAATTATAAATTTTTTATTTCTATTACGATTGAAGTTGTAGGTAATTATAGGGAATTAAAAGATATAGTAGAAAGAAGGAAAAAGATTTCAGCAAATTCAAAAAGTCATCAAATAACCCTTATCTTTCCTTGCTATAATAGTATAAATATATTAAAAAAACTGTCCGAAATGGCATATATATATATATATATATATAGCCGAATGGAAACTCTAAAAGTCTCTCTCTCTCCCCCCTCTCTCTGGGAGAAAGAGAGAGAGTGTGTGTGTGTGTGTTTCACCAGATGTGATTATTTGGCCAGCACCTCTTCCCAAGAGACAAGGAGAAACAGGCATAAACATACTCGCACCTAAGAGACTGAAACTGCATGGCTAAAATACCGAGTTATAGGAAAAGACTAATCAAGTAGGTCACAGTTTACTTCACTTTTAACTAATAGGTGTCACACAAATAAAACAATGTAAAATAGATTGATTTTTGAAAATAAAACCTACCAACTATTCCGTCAAACACCTAAGGCAACGAATCAAAACAATAAAATTAAATGAAAAACTATAAAATAAATGGGTAGAGGACCTAGGATCAACTATCCGATAAGCATGGAATGACTCAAATTGAAGGAAATGGAATATGCAAAAATTTTTAATGCAAATAAATTATAATTAAGCAAGCCATCGGACTATCTAGTTCCATACTCACAATCTTTAACTCTATCAAATTGATTCCTAAAGCATATGAGAACATAATCTTCCTACCATATAGGCAATTGGGTCATGAATTTTCAATTACGGACTGAAAATCTTAACTTTGCCTAGTTAATTCCTATAGCTACTACACAAAATCCACAAAAAAGAAGGAATTGATTGGCTATAGAAAATTAGGCACGGCGTTAAACAATCTAGGAAATCGTAGCATTCAACATACATAGTATGATGAATCGAAGAATTTAGATAATCCAAACATACACCCAACACGCATACACACTCAACACAAGCACTCTATGTATATGGTAGCATAAAGAGTCCAGAAGAGAACACATTCACGAGGGATTTAAAGATAAAACCAATCATTCACCAGCAAAAATTGAAGAAAAAACAAACAAAAAATCATTATACCTGAACTTGAAACCATTACAAGAATGTCTTCAAGTATTCCAAAGGTTCCTCGTCTTAAATTACTCTCAGAAGAGTCAAAACATTGAAACTAAGAAGAAAACTACAAGAATTTATGAAGAAATTACAAGAAAAAAATAAATCCTAGGCGAGGAGTAGAGAGGCCACCCTCTTCTCTCTAAAATCTTTTATATCCCAACATCCAAAATTACCAAAATAGGCCCAAAAACCCACAACTGGAGCCTATTGTCAGGACAATCCATCCATCTGAACATGTGTTCAAACAACCCTAATGCCTTAGCAACACTAATTTCCTCTCCGGATGCTGTGGCCTTTGTTTGGCTTTTGAGGTTTAGAGAGTTGGCCAAATTTCCTTGCACTTGGGGTGACATCTTTTTCGTTTTTAACTTTACAATTTCATAAATATTTAAGATTAGAAACACTATAATAAGCCCTTAAATTTTCGAAAATTTACTTCCACCCCTCGACAAAATACATGGTTAAAATTCCTCCTTGCTTCAATTGAGAAAGGCGTGTCTTGCACAACTTAGACAAGCATGGCTAAAATACTTGCTTAAGGCTGTGTTTGGATCAAGAATTTGTCAGGAAAAGAAAAGGGATATGACTCAAAATTTCTCCTCTTGTCTAGGTTGTGAAGGAAATGGAAAAAAAAAAAAAAAAAAAAGACATGACATTTAAGAAATTAGAAACAATTAATTTAAAAAAATATATAAAATATTGATGAATAACTTTCATTTTGTTATACTTTTAAATCCACTCAAATAAGGACGTGTTCAGTATTTTATGTTTCCTTCCTCTTCTTCCAACCTTTTCCTTTTTCTTTTCTTTTCCCTCACCAAATCCTCATTCCAAACACAATACAAATAAAAAGTCTTTTATCTTTTCAGCATTCCCAATGGACATTGAAAATTATCTTGAACAAGATTTCAGACGGGAAAAATTCCCTAGATATATAAGATAAAGTCCCACTATATTATCAAAGACCTTGCATATCGAGCATCTCATCCAAACCTTTCAATTTCACCCGTCCTTCGCTAATCAAAAAACGAATCCTCTGCTTGTCACAGCAATTGCGATTGTTCTCCATCTCTTGTCTAATCATCTGTGAAAGTTCAGCTGTATCCATCACAATTAAGGCAAATGCCATCAGATTTGCACATATGACATATCATGGAGTTGTTCAAATTTAGACATAAAGCTAAAAATAAGATAAAATAAAAACAATTGAGCATAGCTGCCAGGTAGAGAAGTGAAACTGGTGGCATCAACAGAAGGGTAAGAAGGGATTTGAAGATTTATAAACTTGGTGTCATAAAAATACTAGTGAAATGTTGTTTACCAACAGCACTAAAACATAATAAGAAAAATATAAGAGAATAAGTCACATTCTAATATGCAAACCACGGTTGAAAAAAATTCCAAAGGATTACAAAGGCTTTAAAATGTGAATTCCAAGTTTCCAACTATGGTGGTGCCAAATATATTGCTACAAAATTTTCCAAGTCTTGAGTAAAGACTAAAAACATCCAAACAAGTTATCAAACAAACATGAGATACAATAGTAAAAAGATCAGAACAAGTAAGCCCTGTGAGCTCCATTAGTTTTTAAGGCTTCTATCTACTTTGCTACTTCCCAATACAAGCAACTAATAATTGAGAAGATTATTCTAAACCAGAATCTACCTCTAGCATGAGCTGGAGCTCTTCTAGCAGTCCTCAGTGCTTGTCTATATAGCTTCAGCACTTGAGCACGGAGAAGGAAATCCTGCAAATCTAAGAAGAGAGCCATGACAGGTTCTCTTCCAGTTCCAGAATAACATATGTTAGTGTTTCTGTTGGTACAAAAACAATTCCTCACAACAAAAGGAACTCCATGATGCCGCTTGTCATTTCCCTTATAATTACCAGCTACAATACAGTAAGGCCACGTTTGTTTGCTAGACCTGAACACGGGATAAGAACATGCTGTCCGTGGGCTCCGCAAAAGAAGTGTTTAATTTGTAATTGTTAGACCGGACATTGAATCCTGAACGGATTATACATCCGGTAAATAAGTGGATTAAAAAACCCAAGGATTGTGATATTATTTACACCTCACCGCCGAATTTGCTTCACGCCAAAATTGGCCAAAATCTAAGGTATCATTTGGTTTACTATTTTCTATTTTCTATTTTTGTTTTATGTGTAAAACAAAAAATATTCTATTTTTTTCGTTTTGAGATTTTTCTCATTTTTTGTTAAAAACTCTCAAAATGACTTTTTACTATTTTTCATTTTATGTGTAAAGTCATTTTTTTATTTTTGAAAACAAATTTTAAAAACACAATTAAACAAATGAGTTTTAACATATTTTCTTTATTTTTAAAAATATAAAATAAAAAATAAATTCAAAATAAAAAATAAAAAAAAAAGTTAAAAATAGAAAAACAAACCCAATGAACACTAAATGTCTAAAATTATGTCATATCTCAAAATGACGTTTTTATCTCACTTTATATTCCATAAATAAAGTCTAAGAGACCGAGGGAGAGAGAGGAAAAGGGGAAAAATGCACCAAAACTTTGATAGACATTGAAAATGCACCAAAACTTTCATAGACATTATTCACAAAGTTGATATACCAAATCTGAATCCAGCCTCAGATGAAATGATAAAACTAATATAACTCCCATTATTTTTGGTTAAACAAAATATATATATACATAGCATGTTTAGGTGACAACTATGCACATAAATCATATCCCATGCATCAAACATGCATATAAATCACATCGAGTTTAATTCTTCAACCCAGTATGTAGATGCAAGGTTTAGGTTAAAGATTAGGTTTTTCCTTTCAAGGTAACTTTAAAAGCCAAATTAGTTCAATTATTTCCTCCAATACCTGGGAAAAACGAGGTCTCCGTCGCCGGCGGTTCTTTCGGCCGACCGATAGTTCAACAATCTCTGGTATTCGCCGGCGAGAAGCAGCAAATCAGTTTAATCCGACTCCGACCCTCGCCCTGGCTTCCTAAAATTTGATCCGCCCGTATCGACAAACTTGAGGCGCCACAAGTCCCGGATCTTTTTATTATCCGATCCGGTTTGTTTTGGATTAGATATATATATATATGTGTGCGCGCGCGCGTTTATTTTAAATTATCGAGTTAGATTTTTTTTATTAAGATTTAAATTTTTAAGTGTTTTTAAGTATTTTTTCCTGTTTTACGGTTACATCAAATCTCAATGAAAAATAACAAGCTTTTTTTGGTTAATTAAGAATATATTTTAATAGGTAGCAGAATAATAACTAGCAAATAATCATTAGCATTACATTCATTATTTATATTGCATTAATAAAGAAATTCATTGGGTCTGTAGTGCCTGGTGAAGTCATTGTGTCATGTTTTTATTTCGATGTAATTATATTCAAATTTTTAAAAGTTTACTTTTTAGAACTTTTTTTTTAATTTTAAATAATAAAAAATATTTTGGCTACTATAAATAATTTTGTGGGTTTATTTTGATGGGCACACTTAATTAAGTATTTTAAATAAAAAGAAAAAACACATGGTCTTAAGAGAGCATGAAAATTAAAAATATAAAAATTATTATCTAATTGTTTCTATTTTCTTAAAATATAAACAATATATGTTTTTAATGTATTTGTGAATTAATATTTAATTGTTTATGTAATACTAATATTTTTTATAGTTAAGAAAATATTTTAATTTATAATGACTTTATAAAAAAATAATTGACATTAAAAACTATTTACCCAATACTATAATTTTACATAAAATTTAATTAATTTAATATCTATTTAGTTTATTTATAACATTACAATTCAATTTCAATTAACACAATAATTCAATTTCAATTTTTTTTCTTTGTTTTTTCCTATTCAATCAACAATGCTAATTTCAAATACATTAATTTTTTATATTACTTATCTTGGGTAAAGAATAAAATGTGCAATCGGTAAATGTTAGTAGTGTGTTGGAGTTATATAAATTCATTTGTAAGTAAAAATTTTGAATTTTGTAGAGATTTATAAATGTTAGTGGGGATAATTTACATTTTATAGAAATTTGTAAAAGTTTGTAGAGGTTTAAAGTGCTCCAAACACTCCCACTAACATATCTATCTCATTTATATTTTAATTTGAAAAAACGCTACAGAGTCTCCCAACTCTCTTAACATATCTTAATAATAAAAATATCATTTAATATATTTTTTATTTCTCAAATCAGATAATGTTTTAAAAAAGACACGTACCCTTGAAAATGTACTTGTTGAATTAATTTATTTTTTGAAATATATGATCCTTCAAAATATATTTTTCAAAACAATGGCAATATTTTTTTTCAATAATAAAAAAGTATATTTTTTTCTAATAATAGAGTTGTTGTAACTATAATTATTCAAAATATAGCCGTTATAAAATACGTTGAACGATGAACAAAACAAGAAGTAAAGATTGGGAAAATCACTTTTTTAAGTATTGTAGAGATGAGTTTAGAATTTAGTCCAATACTGGCACCACATAAAATATGTACTAATTTGAGTTAAAAAATTCGGGCCCAACTTTCTGATCCTAATCCCAGACTGCACCCAAAACTCGCGGCCGTTCAATTTTTATTTCCAAGCCCGTCTGAAATGTGGACTTAGCCTACTGGACAAATTGGCTTAGGATTAGCTCCATACTGAATTGGTCTGGTTATATTTTATTAGATTGTTAATTCATGGTCAAAAGAGCCATTTAATCTGCATATATTTAGTCATAAATTAAAATATGAAATTTTCGGGTTAAAATGGTTCGTTTCATAACTTCAGAAAAATTGAAAATTTAGTGTTTGCGGGATCCACATTGGATATTCATAGGAAACTTTTGTAAGTAATGCGAGATGTAGGCTAAATGTTGGAAGAAGTTACCGAGATCATCCTGGGATGTTGCTTGAAACTCGCCAGAGTGATCAGCAATTTTGCATTTTTATAACTACATACGGAACTCTATTTCAATTGATATTTCGAGTTATATATTGTTTAGGGATGGCAAAATCGACCCAAATCTATCAACTCGTCCAATTAAACCAATAATAAATGGGTTTGGGTCTTATTATTTTACTAATTGGGTTATAATTGGATAACTTATAAAACACTCATTTATAAGCAGGTGCAATTGGGTTGTGAAACGGGACCTGTTAAAACACCCATTTAAATTAAAAAAACTAGTTTAATCTCCCTTTTTACACTACTCTCCCTATCACCTCTCTCTGTCTCTCCAGATAGAAAAAGCGCGCGCGCGCGCACACACACACACAAAAACACACACGTACGCGCATGCACCCACGCAGATGCAAACACACCCTCCACACACACGCGCACATACACCCAAACACACCCACACACACAAGCGCGCGCGCGCACATTCCCACACACACGCGCGCATACACGCACGCGTGCGCACACACTCCCACAAACGCACGCATACACGTGTGCGCACACACGCACATACAAACACACCCACATACACCCGCGCACACGTACACACACGCGCACACACGCACGTGTATACACGCGCACACACACGTGCGCGCGCACACACACGTGCATACACGCACGCGCGCACACACACGCAAACACACTCACACACACACGAGCACGTGCACACACTTACACACAACCACGCACATACGCGCGCACACACGCACACACGCTCACGCACACACCCACACACATACATACGCACGCGCGCGCGCACGCACACTCGAGCATGCGCTCACGCGCACACCCACATAGAAAGAGAGAGTTATTGATTTAAAATTGAATAAAAAATAAATCGATTCGTATAAATTCGAAATTAACTGAAAATTATAAATATAATATGTAATATTATATAATATGTCTAATATTATATTAATTAAAATAAATATTTATATATTTATATATAGGGTGAGCCTATTTGCACTCTACTTTTAGTTTCTTACACTCCAAATAAGTATTATTCATTGTGAGAGAAGATGGAGTGCAAGAAACTAAAAGTGGAGTGCAAATAGTAATTATCTTATATATATACACATTAATTGAAATAAATTTTAATTTTTTTTTAAAGTAAGTTAGGTTATAAGTAAATGGGTTATTATATGGGTTCATGGGTTTGTATTAATCCGTATTCAATTTGCCCATATCTAACTCACCTTTTAAATGGGTGAGTTTGAGTTGCACCCATATAATCTCAATCCCGTTTAAACCCATAACTAACCCGCCCAACCCGTCCATTTTGTCACCCCTAATATTGTTGGACGTTTTTAATTTAGGGTTTTATAAAAGAGATAAACACTTCCAAAGGACAATTAAAATTAATAGATCTTGATTTTATCTCAAGCTTAACTAACACTACTTTATATTCTTCATGCGTAGTGATTTAAAAGATTTCAGATCTTGCATATAGTGAACTTGGATGGTTATGAGTTTAGCAAGTGCCGTGGATTCATTTGATTGATTTTCAGTGATTTAAATATTGCGTCTTTCGCTTAAATTTGGTGCATTAAAGATTCAAGTAATTAAAGAGTCAATAGTACCCAAGGGTGAGCAAAACAACCAATAAACCGAAAACTCGAACCAAACTGAACACAAGGGTGAGCAAAAAA
Organism: Vitellaria paradoxa; assembly: GCA_019916065.1. Taxonomy (NCBI): domain Eukaryota; kingdom Viridiplantae; phylum Streptophyta; class Magnoliopsida; order Ericales; family Sapotaceae; genus Vitellaria; species Vitellaria paradoxa. The sequence goes on along the minus strand of CM034233.1, from coordinate 6,054,861 downwards.
ACTAATAAATCGAAAATCCGAACCAAACTGAACAAACTGAACCAAAAATTACAGTTAACTAAACCAATAATTTTGGTTTTATTTTTTTTTTAATTTTTAGTTCTCGGTTTAGTTTCAGTTTTTAATATACATTAATCGTTGGTTTGATTAACTGATTGAATTTTATTATTAATATAAATTATATAATATATATATATATATTATATACTAATACATTACATAATTTCTCAATATGTATAATATATATTATATATATTATTAATATACATTGTTTCTATATTCTTGAATGTATAATTAATTAGTTACATTGATAATTATTTTATAAAAAAATCAATAGAAAAAGGTAACCAAATCGATTTAAGCGATTAACCGTTTATAACAGCTTGTTTCAACTCAAAGAAAAAAAATCGACTTGGTCTTTTTGATTTTTTATTCTGGCTTATCGTTGGTTAATCGAGTAGTAAGCACCCCAATGGTATAGGTTGTGGATTAAAAACTATTAAAAGGTTAACCATTTGAAATTAAAATTATGCGTTTATAATGAAAGATTTAATTTTTTTTTTTTTATATGATTTGAGGTTTTTTAGGTACCGTTTGGTAACTCAAATTTTAGTAGAATAATACTAAAAGTTGCCACTTGGATGTTTGGTAAAACACTAATTTTTGTCACTTTTATACTCTGCTGCAATAACTTGTTCAACTCAAATATTACCAAAAGTTACAAAAATTACCAAGAATTACTAACAATCGTCAAAATTTTTTAAAAATTTTTAGAAATTTTACCAAACACCAAAATATTGCAAAAAGTTACTAAAAGTTGTTACTTGTTTCACCAAACGCAATAAAAATTACAATTAGTAACTTTTAGTCAAAAAATACCAAAACTTACTAAAATTTGGTATTCCAAACAATACCCTGGTTAAAAAGTTTGTGTATTTTCACTTTCGCTTTATTATTGATTTATTGTATAATTTTTAAGATATGTAGTATACACTATTTTTTTAGAATATAGAATCTGTGAATTAGAAAAATGTCAATTTTGGTTGTATTTTAGAGGGAGTATTAAGAGGAGCTGATGTAGATGTAATTAAATAGAAATTTTTCAAATTGTTTTTTATTTTTTTATTTTAAAAAATTCTTTAGAAACAGAGTGACGTAAATATCCTTATATCAAATAAACTTTAGATATAAAACTAATCTGATTTCCATCCTGGTCAATTTTAAACAGGAACGGAACTATAGCTTCTACCATGTAGATTCAAAATTATTGTATTTGATCTAACTTGAGAATGAAGGCGCAAACATGTATGGTATGGATTTGTGATTTTTTTTTTGTGTCATTTTTTTAGACTGAATAATTAGGGGGATTTTTTTATTAAAATAATTTTAAAAAAGGATTCTGACTTAGTTGATATTGTAGGTATTACTCTGTCAACACGTATAATAACAATTATAAATTTCCATGGTAGCAGAATTCGAATTCACGCTCAAAAAAATTATTATAATTCGATAAACAAATGAGATATACTATTATGCTTATTAATTTTATTTTATTACACTTAATTGCAATTTGTAAAAATAAACTGGTTTCTCTAAAAATATTATTGTGTTTGATTTGTCTAAGAAAGAAAAAAAAATCAAAAATTAGTGTAAAAATAACACGTGAATTTTTATAACACGTGAATTTTTATTTGAGAAAGTTAAAAAAGTTAGTAAAAATTAATTTTTTTTTTTTTTGTACAAAATTTAAGAATCCAAATAACCCTTGACTAACCCAGCTAATTACTTTGTCACCCACCGCAAAAAAGTTGTGATAGGACTCGATCGTTTTAATGTGAGAGAACTAAGGGTAGATACTTCTCTATGGCCAGTATAGGCTGAGTTTTGTAAGAAAAGATGTTAGTTTTTTTTTTTTTTTTTTTTGGTAAATGACTGCTAACTAGTTATTGAAAAAGTTTGATTTGATTTAATTTGGTTTGAAAAAGAAAAAAATTAAGTAGCATTTGGTTTATTTTTCTATTTTCTATTTTTATTTTGTATTTTAAAAATCTCAAAATAAAGAAATAGAAAATATTTTATTTTCCTTATTTTGATATTTTTCTTATTTTTGGTTAAAAACGTTCAAAATGATTTTGTACCATTTTTTATTTTATGTATAAATTTATTTTTTATTTTTTAAAATAAAATTTGAAAATACAAGTGACCAAATTGATTTGAGCTGATTTTCTTATTTTCAAAAGTGTAAAATAAAAAATGAGTTCAAAATTGAAAATGAAAATAAAAATAAAAAATAAAAAAATAAACCAAATGAGTCCTTAATTTTTAGTAGTTAACTTTTTAATTTTTTTTAATTTGATATTTTTATTTTTTAAAATTTAAAAGAAGTTTAAAATATAAAAAATAAATTTAATCATTTAAAAAAAAAAACTAATAGTTGGTGGACGGATGAAATTTATGACTTATTTTATTTGAATGATAAATGTATTTATAGTGATAAAAAATAAAATCAAGTGAAAAAAATTATAAATTCATAATTTGTAAAATTACATAAAGAATGAGTAATTTTTAAAAATTTTTAAACATTTCCATAACTCTACGACGAAGCAAACGGATTTGAAATTTATGTTGACAAAACTTTTATGGCTTAAGCACCATTTGGTGCATCAAAAAATAAAAAATTCTCTGAAAAATTTTTAAAATTTTTAAAAATTATTCACTTTTTATTTCACTATACAAATTATAAACTCATAATTTATTTCACTTTTTAATATTTTAACATTGTAAACACACATTTGAACGATGAAATTAAGGTGTAGTTCCTCTATTTCAACGCCATAAATGCCCATTTTTGTTGTGCAGTACTTGTTTGACCTGGGACATATACATATATATATATATATATATATACACATGTATATATCGAAGATACCATACACTTGCAGTTCAAAGAAAACCTTATACTTTTCCCGGGAATGCAATGACAAATACATCCCCGTCTTCCTCCCCAAAAAAAAAAAATAATAATAATAATAAATAAATAAATAAGGCCGACCTACTAACTTATTGTCCCGGGAGTAGTTGAGACTAGAAAGTATGATTTTTACCGAACCAAAAAAAAAAAAAAAAAAATTTGATGCACATTTAAAAAATACCTCTAGCATTTTAGTTAAGACCAGGGTCTGAGGGAATATTTTTGGAGTGTAAATTAATAATAACAATGATGATGATGATGATTAGGATAAATCCCTGCGGCAGATTGTTTCAGGCCTGGATTGCTTTGGCTCCATTTTTGTAGTTTGCCACAGCAGACAAAGTTGTGATACATAATAAATACAAAGTTTCCGTTTTTTACCAAGAGCGAGGAAAATGTCTTCCAATTTTGGTTTCGGACTTTTAGAACACAATTTCAGGATGATTTTGAGTCGACAAATTCGCTAGACGCCAAAATCATCGAGCTACGCTTTCATATTCTCAATTTGGAAAAAACTAAAAATAAAATAAAAATCATTGGAGGTATAAGCATCTTCAAAATAATTGGTATGGCTTGATTTTGGGTGAACTATGGAAAGCCATTTTCTTTTTGTTTATCTGATCCCTAAGGGCTCGTTTAGAGTGATAAAAAATAAATAAATAAATAAATAAATAAAATGTAATTTTAGATAAATTTTAACGTTTGACATTTTTCTCAAATTGCGTTTTTTGAAAATGAACAGTGACAAACCGTTGAGCAGTTTTTCAAAATCTGTTCAAACGAATTCAAAAACTCCTAATTTATATTCTGTACTGCAGTATTTTTGTGGAGCAAAACCATACCATAGAAATGATTTTGGTCGATCCATTTTAATGGTTTGTGTAGACCCACCTTACAATAGTACTCATTTAAAAATTTTAAAGTCGGGGAGCATGATTATCAAAAAAAAATTTTTCACTTGGTTAACCTCCTCCCGAGATTTGATTTTTTTTAGTGAAATATTTTAATTTTTTTGAAATTAGTAAAAGTAGGAATATGTAAAAGTATACTAGAGAATTTTAGTAATTTTTAGAAATTATTGGAGATTTATTTTATTTTTTGGCACACCAAACAGTGCCTAAATTTCTATGTATACAATCAAATTTTAGACTTTCAATCCCAAATATATTAACCCTTGCCTTTGGGGGGTGGTTAATGTTGCACTCTCTTCTAATATTACTAATAGAAGAAAATAACCTTAAAAAGCTAGTATTACCGCCTGAAAATAACCTTAATTAAGGAGCCAGATGCGACTTCATTAATGTTTGAATTTCCAGTACACATTTTGGATTACCATTCAAAACTTAATTTGCCAAATCGAAAGAGAAAGCAAAATTGATGTCAACCAGCAGTAAAATTTTACGTTTATTTATTTATTTATTTATTTTATTTTCCGCCTAGCAAAATTAACTAATAGGCATGAAATTGACTACGCTCCTACTCCTGCTCCTGCTCCTGCTCCTGCTCCGGTCGTCTTGCCCCTGGACCTGGCTTGTATCTTTCTTTCTTCCTTTTGTTTTTTCTTTTTAGATCGATCTTCACAGTATATTATACATACTAACTTCTTGACAATTTATTAAATTATTTAAAAATAAGTAACAAATCGGGGGAATTTATTAACTTATATAATATATATAGTTGTCCTAATCAGCCAGTTAATTCCGCGCAAAGTTTTGGACTTTGAATACAAGAATTTAATTTTTTGGGTCCGGAAGTGGATGAAATTTTGCATCAAAATTAGCTGTAACAATTAATCCGCGTGGGGAAATGGAAGCTTTGCTGAGTCATATGCTCTGATCATTTGACCAAACCCGCCTTCTGACTTCTTTCCCATTTTTCTCTCTCCGCCACTTCTTGACAAGGTCTGTATATAATAATTTGCTTGTTGGGTTATACAAATATGTATATATATACACACACATATATAGAGGGAGACAAATTCAAGAGAAGATCATTGAGAGAAGTAGATTGAGAGTACTTTAGAGATCACTAATGGCGAGACCAACTAGCTCAAAGAACGGTTTCTCAATGTTTCTCCCAAGAGCAGCTTCAGATGTGACATTCAAAAACCCTCTTTTTAGCCCAAGAAGAGAGAAGAGATCCGATATTAATGCAATGAAGCTCAAAACCCACGTCGGAAATGGTTTCTCTGGTCCCATCGCATCGATAATTCCGGCGAAGTCAAATAACCTGAGCTTCAAAACCCAGGAACCCACTTCACCAGAAGTCTCGTGCATGGGCCAAATCAACCACAATAAGAAGAAGCAGACGACGAATGATCAACAAAAACTCATTTCGCTTCCCAAAGATTTAAAGAAAAAACCATCCATGATTCGGAATCTCTTCAGCTGCGCAAAACCGCCCGTTACGAAATCTGATTTCAGCTGCGAAGAACCACCAGTTAATAATGCGAAATCCGATGCTTGTGCTTTTGCAAATAAGTACAATGCTCCGTTCCCTGATAGAGCGCCGACTTTGAGTCAGATGAAGCGGTTTGTGAGCGGTCGCGATCCGATGGTGGGCTTTGATTGGAATCATGTTCAGATTGCACCGGCGGACGACGGGGGAGATTATTCCGGTGAAGAGAGTGAAGGAGAAGCGCCGGAGATGATAATTCCTTTCTCTGCACCGCTACTGAGACATCATGAGTTAGGCGGTTGTGGAGATGGAGATGCAGCAGTAGCATTGGAACCGAGGAAAGAAATTAATCTGTGGAAGCGACGAACCATGGCTCAACCAAGGCCTCTTCAAATCAATAACCTTAGGTGAAATTACTTGAAATAATCGTCTTTACATTTCTTTGTACCCAGGAAAAAATATTTCTCATTTATTATTTCTTAATTTTTTTTTTAATCCACAGCTGAGATTGTAAATGAGATGATGGGTGGATGTCATTCTGATATATTTTCTTTGTTAATTTAATTTGTTCAATGTGCTTTCTTCTCTTGGATTTTTTCCCCCTTTCCAAAATTAATCAAATAGTCATGGGAGTAATTTTACCCATTCCCCCAACATATATAAACTAATTATTGTTTAATTTCCTTCTTAATTAATCTGTTAACTGCCCTTGTCCTTTGATCAGTTCCCCCCCCCCCCCCCCCCAAAAAAATCCAGTAGCAATTGTGAATTTTATGTCATACGTGCAGGATTACAAGTGACCCAAACGTTTAACAAATCACTCGTAATTGATCTTGTTTACCTGCTTTGATTAATTAAGGTGGTGTTTGGACCGCAAAAAAAATTAAAAAAGTTAGTATAAAAATAATACATGATGAAATTTAATTAAAAGAAATTGGTAACATTTTATAACTTTTGGTGGAGTACTTTAATAAACCAAACACATTAATTTAAAAGTATTTTTAAACTCGATAAATAACGAGTCAAGTTTAAACAAAAATAAGCTCAACCTGATAAAATTCACGAACAAACTCATTTATTATTATTTGTGAATAAACTCATTTAAATGTGAACAAATGCGTTCCTTTATTAGTTATGAATTTTCACTTTAAATGTTTGTAAACAAACTTATTGTTTACGAATAGTCTCACTTAAGTGTTTGTAAATAAGCTCGTCTATAACTTATAAACTTAATTTCTTTTAAACACTTGTTAATAAGTTCGCGAAAATTTTTTTATTGCTCAAGAAAAAAATATTAAAAGGTCAAATATTAAACACATTAATTTAAATCTCATTCATTAAGTTAGAAAATATAGTTTGTTAGTTTATTTATTAAATTTGTTCATTAATTGCATGTGAGTAGGCTCAACAACTCGTTAGTAGACTTGGCAAAAAATTCACAAGTAGACCTGATAAAAGTTAATAATTGGGATTGATAAAAACTTACAAACAAACTTGATAAAAATTCATGAATAACCCCATTTGTTGTAATCGAGGTGAGCTCAAGCCCGTATGTTGACTAAAAAGTCAAACTCAAACATAATATTTCAAACTTAGTAAAAGTTTGGTTAGTGTTTGAGCTAATGAAAAAAATTTAAGGAACAAGCTTAAACAATACTTCAATATTCAAATCGATTCAACTCGTTTGTTGTTTAGCTTTGTCTTTTGTATAATTATACATACATATATGTATATTATGGTAGAATCACCTTCGATGTAAACTATTACACTTCATTTAAAATGATAGATTTGATGAGGTTTGATTTTATTGAGTAAGAATTCTCACCCATTTTTATATTTGAAATTAAAATAAAATTTTTTGAATTGGATTTGATTTGTTTTTATAACTTAAATTTTAGAATTTATATATTATTTGAAATCTAACACAATGAGAATTCATTCTTTTTTTAAACCATCTAAGTAAATGAACAAACTTATCCTCATATATTATATTTACCATATTTTTATTTCCTATTAACATGATCAAATTTAATATTTCTTTTAAATCAATTCAATTCAATTTGATTTTTAAATTTAAATGTGTTTTAATTTTTAAATACAAAATTTTATTTATTAAATTAAATTAAATCAAAATTTTATTTTAAAACCAAATTATTTTCAAACGGAGTGTTATAAGGAAAATAAGTGGATAACCAACTATAATTTCTCAAATAAATCAGAAAGTCTTGTTGTCAAATTATACAAGTCATGCATGCCGAATTAAGGTGATCTAATATGAATAGTGACCAACTCGCAGCCTGTCTTTGGGGTTTTATTTTTTCCCTCTTTTGATTGAGATCCGACCTTTCTAGGGGCTCTAGTTCATGTGTCCTTTTGTGGCTTTAGTCCTAAATAAATCGAGCTATTTATTAACTGAATTATTAACTTGTTTATTTAATAAATTAACTAATTTTAAACTGAAAATTAAGTTTTTTTTATTAAATGAACTAACTCTAAATATTATTTTTGTTGGAAGAATTTTAGAACACCTTAATAATACAAATGAGAATAAATAAATAAAAATCAAAATAAAGTACAAGATTTACGTAGTGCTCACATTCATGAGTATGAGATACTAACTTTTCACAATAAACATTTAATAATGGATTAAGAATTATAATTGTAAAAGAAATTAACTAAGAATCATAATGGCAAAAGAAATAACTTTGGAAAGCCCTTAGTGAAATCCTTTTCTTTTTACTCTTTATTTATTTGTTTATTATTTTTTACGATTATCTTACTCTTTATTTTACTTTTAACTCAAAACTTTAAAACCTCTAATTTGAATTTACAACAGGTTTACAATGTATCTCATATATATATATATATATGAATAAGAAATTTAATTCGAAATAAATTAAAAAATTAGTTCAAAGAAATTTGAAGTTGTGCCACTTGTAAGAACGAGATTTTTAGTGAACTTTTCTACTATTCTATGAGTTTTTTTTTTTTTTTTTTTTTTCTCGAAATCATTGACTTTTTCAGTGAGCATCCTTTTGCAATACCATTCTCTCCGAATTTTCCAACGATCTATCTAGCAAGTTTCAGATACACTTTCTTGACTTTTTCCATTGCCTTATTGTGTCATACCGCGAGTGGCAAGCTGCACTCTTCGACTCTTTATATGTTATTGTAAACCAATGTGAACCTAAACAGATAACAGGGTCATGACAACCCCTAGATCAACAAAGGGGTCGCCTAGCGCCCATAAAAAAAGAATGTCTTAACATAATTATTTGAAAAATAACAGATAACTCTTTTACCATAAAAAATATTTACTTTCACATACTCAATAAGTATTATTAATTTTTGGGTCATGTTCTAGAGCACTCATAATTAAAGGTCAATAAGTACATACCACGTAATAAAATCTTATACTTTAATAGAGTTGTGCATGAGAAAAGTATAAAATATTATTACATGGTGTTACAATTTGAATTTAAGCGTGATATTATAATTTGGATTTCATTTTTGTCACAAGTTATTATTCATGTTATTACCAAAAATGATATAGAAGTGCCATTTTTATAATATGAAACTAACATTAAATTTTTTTTTTTTTTGAAAAAAATTAATCTACAATCAACGCTTTCATTATAACAATAAATTTTAATAACAAATTACAATAAAATAACATTGCTCCAATTAAAATTGTACAATATACCCAGAGGTTGGACAAAAAATGGGTTTAGAATCGGGTACTTTTTAAACACGGGCCTATGCTGTCCAGCTATTATGGGACGCGAAGTTCAAAGTTGGATTCAGGAAATGCCAAAAAATAAAAAAAACCAAGAGTAATTATTAAAAAAAAAATCAAGATTTTTTGGTCTGAGGAATGTCTGCTTGGCACCGTTAGGTTTAGCACGTGATTCTGATCATGATTAATTACCCATGGAATGTGAGAAAATGGCAATTGTTTTTTTTTTAACAAAATTAATGGACCGTTGCAAATTTGCAATTCAACATTATATATATATATATATCTAATAGAGTTTTCTAATTATATAAAATTAAGAAGGGTTTGACAATCATTAGTTTCACTTTTTTTTTTTTAATTTTTTAATTATATATATTTTTTATAAATATTTAATTTTTTTTATAATTTTTAGATATATTATTTGCATTCACCTAAAAATTTTCAAAAAATATTTAAGAATAAAAAATTCGCATACAAATGAAAAAAATTCATATTTCACCTGTACATGAATTTTTTAATTTTTTAATCAAAAATTATTTCAATTTCATATAACCATTATAATTTCAACATTCACAAGCATCGCATGTAATCTAAAAACATATTGAATATGAATCACTATGAAATAGTTTTGAATTTAATTTTGATATATTATCAATGTAAATATTTTTTTACTCAAATGACAACTATAACATAACACGTTACTATTTTGTAACTTAGGGGCCGCTTGGATGAGGGTAAAGCAGTCCCTCAAAATTTTTGTTCGTGGGTCCCATGTCTTTCACTTGGTTTGACAGCCGAATGTACCTCCCCTCTTCCCCGGTTTTTATTTTATGCCATATTCAATTTAGCCCCCACGGAGGGATAATTTTTAGTTAGAGTTGGGGCTAGTTAAAAATTATCTCCCTTCAAGTGGATAAATTTTTGACGTTTTTAATCTTTGTTAATGATATTGTTAACTTGATTAAAATAAATATAATGCTAATAAAAATTAATAAATAGGCCAACAAGTCAAAATAAACATAATTAAAATAATTGGATAATAACCAACCATTCAAAAGTACATATTTAAAAAAAATTTAAATAAATTTATAAAAAATTAAATTTTCAATGAAATAAATAATATAACTTCAAATTGTCCAAAAATAATTAAATGGAGTGGGTTTTGCAATATAATATTTAATTTAATAGGTAACCAAATTTGGGACACCACAAGGGCAAAAGAGTCATTTAATTGATTTTTCCATCATTCACCCCTCTTATTTATAAAACATCCAAACCAAGTCAAAAGTTATCCCCCTCCATAAACATCACATCAATGTGGGCCAACCTTTTAAAAATAATACCCCTTCTTATCTTATACTCCCTCTAAAACTTATCCCCTTAAAATTTTAGCACCATCTAATTGAGCCCTTAAAAAAATAAACCAAAAAAAAGTTGTGAATACGGGTCAACTTTTTAAAAATGCTTGTGTAAAAAAATTTTCACGCATTTTTTGTTTCGAGAGTTTCTGGAAATTTTTTAATTAATTAGTTTATATTTATTTATTTATTTTTATAGAACATTTAACACACAATATATTTGGGGCAGGGGAAATGAATCTCGAGAATTAGGGATGTCACTTGAATGAGTACATGAGGGTATTCAATCCGACCAAATTCGATAAAAACCCGTTAAAAAATATCTTAACGAGAATGTAATGGGTTTAAGATAAAAATTTAATATCTATGTGAGTTTAGAATTGGTTTAAGATTTGCCCGTAAGATATCTGATACTCTATACCCGATATGCTTTTATACTTATAGGATACCCGTACTTATAGGGTACCTGTTAAGTACTCGTTTAACAAAATAAAATAAAATATAATATATATTTATATATTTACAATTTTATCCCTAAAATAAAATTTTTAAAATTCTTAAGCACAAAATTTGGTTGTATGTTATTTTCACATATCATGGATTAATCCATATTGGATTTGAAAATCCTTTATGATCTAAGATTCCTATTGTACTATTTCAGGGGTATGTTCCTGTCTAATTTGTACATTTATTTCTTCTATTTATAATATATTTCTTTTTACCTTTCAAAAAAAAACTTGGAGGCCTTTTGACCAATGAATTTATTCAATTTAATAGTTTTGTTACTTACTAATTTTTTTTTATCTCAAATCGGGCATTTAATGGATACTTAATGGGTAATTTAACCAATTGAATATAAATGAATTTCACGGGTTTTGGACGAGATAGGATTGGTATTCCAACCAAAAAAATAAATAAGTTTAGAATAGTAATAATAAGTAAAAAATAAACGAATTTGATAATAAAATTAGTTAATTACGGATGAGTTTGGAATGATAAAAAGTGAGATAAAATGTGATTTAGAAAAACTGTTTGCGTTTGGTGCACACATCTCCAATCGCATTTTTTTGAGATGAATAGTAAGATTCCCGTTCTGACAGATTAGATTTCCGTTTGGACGAATTCAAATTTTGGGCAGTCATGACTTCTTTGCACTATAATTCGTCCAAACGGATTGTAGAAATCGTTTAGATAGAAGTTGGCTGCGCAAATCCGTCGGAACGGTTTCTACAATCCATTGAAATGGTTTTTACAACCCTACAAAAAATAGTCGAAGTGGGTGTCATTTGGTAGTTTGAGAGTCCATGGTGAGAATGATGAAAAAAAAATTATTATTTGATTAATCGAATTTTAGTTATCGATTTTTTTTGAAAGGTATTAAATTTTTTTTAAATTTTGAGAATGCAAGAATGTGTAGAAATATATAAATAATTTTAGATATTTTTAAAAATTTTTAAAATTTTTTATCAAAATTTAGTGTGGTAAACGCACTCCAAGCAAGCATCCCACCCATTTACGTTTCCTACCGGGAACCCGGGCTATGAGCAGGTAGATCACTTCAATGGGTAATTCTGGAACGTCAAGAAAACTCCTGCCAGATCATCAAAATCTTGTCACGCTTTTATTTTTATTTTTATTTTTTTCCAGATGCAAATGCAGGCTTTTGTTCCAGACGCAGCCCGCAGGATCGTTTATGGCTCGAGGCTGAGTTTGGAAATAATATCAATAATAATAGTAATAAAATTTTTTTATTTGAAAAGAAAAAAAATAATTTTTTAGTATCTAACTTTTTAATTTTTTTATTAATCTAACATTTTTGTCTTTTATAATTTAAAAAAAAAAGTTAAAAATTTAATAGGGTAAGCATGATTATTCTTAAAAAAGTCAAAATTTTGAATATTTAGAAGTTAGGTAGATAATTATGATTGCCCAAATGCACACTGAATGTTATTCCTATTTTATTAATTGTAAAAATAAAATAAATAATAAAAATATAATTTATAAATTAAATAAACTTAAATGAATGGATTTGATTTTTTAATAAAATGACATAAAACCCAACACGGAACAAAATTGTAACCCCAATAAGGGCGGGCCATAACAACCATAATTGGATTAAAGGGACAGCGGGATCGCTGTTGGCCCGGCCCGAACAGGCCGAGCTCATTCTCTTCACCCGAGTCATTAATCGGGATGTAAAAGCTGTTAAACCAACCAATTCAAAGTGTTACCAAACTAAAATCAAATTTAACCACCTCTTAATGACGGTTGGTTAAACAGATTAGGGATAAGAGCATTTGAATTAATTCTCGCCGAAATCGAAATATTTAAATTTTTTTTTTGTCTATCCCACTCCATCTCCAATTAATCGTCCAATTAATAATGTAAATAGTTTCATATAAAAAAAAAATTAATACACATCCCATTAGATAGAAAGAATTGGCCGTGTGTAAAGATACAAACATATTAAAATTTTACAATTATATTAAATTTATAAGTAAATAAGTCCCTTAAAAGAACTTTGAGTGCATTCATGCTTCTTAAAATTATGTGTCACAACTATAGTTATTTTATATATGTAAAAAAAAAAAACAAGAGTGAAATTGTAGAGATTTAATAATGTGAGAAATGAAAAAAGATAAAAGAAAGGAGAGAATGGAGGGAGATAGTGCCACGTAAAATTAGGAAGAAAGAAAATACGGGGAAAAAAATTTTAAATTTAAAATTAGAATTTTATAAAAAAATTACTCCCGAAACTAATTTTATTCAAAGATTTGTAAAAATAAAAAAGGGTAGAGTAGTGAATATAGAGAACGTCACATAAAATTTGATAACAATTTCTTTATTGATTTTGTAAAAATAACTCAAATTAATAATATTATTATTAATCTTACGTTGTACTTTATAAAATAAAACCAATATAGTTAATATGATTAATTTAAATTAAAATTAAAATTTAAAAAATTAATCACTCCAAAGCCTAATTAATATAAGAAAATTTTTTGTATGTTTTAAATTTTAAAAATGATAAAAGTTGTTATTATAAGAAAAATAACTTAATTATTATTTATTTTTTTTATATTTTTTAATATAATTCATAATGTATTTAAAATATATAAATTTTACAATTACATTGACTTTTTAATAAACTGAGTTCCTATAGTTCATTAATATCTATTAAACCTTAACTAATTATATATATATACATATATATAAAGAAAAAGTAAAATTATTGCCATATAACGACGTGAGACAAAAAGATTAAACTCTAAAAAAAAATAAATAATTTTAATCATTAAATCAATCAAGCATTTGAAAGTATTAAAATTCAAAATTTTAAACTTTTTTATTATATTTGTATATTCAAATTATTGGATTTCCTTATTTTATATATATATATATATTATTTACTATTGCATTAAGATATCATTCCTATTTAACTTAATTTTGTTCTTATCTTACTTTTTCTCTCATTGCTACTATGATTAATTTTAAATTCATAATTTAAAGTGTTCTCGTTGTTTTTATTATTATTTAATTTTTTAATATTTATTAATTTTAAAAGTAGAAATAAAAATTTATATATTTATATTAATACTGTTGCCATAATTAATTTTGCATCCATGAATAGTGACTAAATATTAACTATATTTTGTTGAAATTTACAATTAATTTTTTTAATTTAAATTAATTGTATTATTTACCAATATGTCAAGACCTCATTGCTACTTAAATTCATTCCTGTCTTCCCTTTCCCCCACAATTAATATAATTAATTTTGCGATTTAAAGTATCCCCTCAAACTCATTTTATTATTATTATTATTTTTTAATATTCATTAACTTTGAAAGTAAAAATAAAAATTTATCTTCTTAAATCTAAATGTACTAGTATTATATATTGATATATAATAAATCTACATTTATTACACAACAATTATTTACTTTATAAGTTAGATATCTAACTGTTTATTTTTAGATATTCATTTATACTTTAAAAAATGACAATTATTATATAATGATACATAATAAATCTACATTTATTACACAACAATTATTTACTTTATATAATTGAACATTTAATCGTTTATTTTTAGATGTTAGTTCACACCTACTCGAATAATAATATTTTTCAAAAATATTTTTAATTTAATACTCTCTTAAAAATAATTCCCAATTTAATATTTTTTTACTAAATCATATCTTATTTAAAAAAATATTTAAATTATAAAAAAGTATTAAAAAATTGGAGAGAGATAGTTTGTTTTATGTAAACTGACCAAAAAGACAATCAAAGAAGAAAAAAAAAAAAGCAATTGTAGCCATTGAATAAATTCAACAATAAAAAAAATTTTAAATTTAAATTTTTTAGCTTTTTATTATATAGATATCACAAAAAATATAAAAGTGTATGTATAAATGTCACAAAAAGTGTAAAAATTTATGTATTTTAAATTTTATGACCTTAAAATTTAATTTCAATTTAAAATTTTAATTTTATTTTTTAAAATAAAGTCTAAAAATTATTTTTTAAATAAAAAACCTTAGGGTGCGTTTGACATCTCAAAAAAACTCAAAAAACTTTAAAAGTTTTCAAATCCCTTTAATCAAATTTTACCATCTATTATTTTTAGGTCACATCAACCCTAACTTTTGAGTTTTTTGGCCTCCAACCACCCCCTTAGTTGATTTTGTCTAATAAGTACTCCTAGAGTGTTTAAAAATATTAATTTATTTATTACAATTATTATCATATTTTTAAAAGTATAAATTGAAAAATTTTTATAAAAAAATTCGAAAAACATATAAAAAGAATAAAAAATTGTATTACCATATAGATTGATAAAAAGATAACCAAAATGAAGAGTGAAAAAAAAAAAATCTGGACCATCAAACAAAACGGTTGAAAATATTCCTTGAGCTTACCTGTTTATATAACTGGTATAAAAATTCGCAATTCCAAACCAGTAATCAAATTTAGCCTCAGGGGTTTAACTCTCCATTAAACTCATGAGAGATTAATAAGTGGCCAAACTTCCCACATTCTCCAACATCTCCTCTTCCGTGCAAAAAATTCAAACTCTATCACTAACTCAAGATTAATTTTTCCAAACCAGAGTCAAGAACCACTCACGTCACAAACATAAGACTGGACCGCCAGTCTGTCTCACCAAACGTAAGACAGAGACCACAACCGCAAACAAGTGTTTAGTCGGTAAAAATTTAGTTAAAAATTATTATAAAAATATAAAAATTTAATATAAAAATAATATATGATAAATTATAATTAAAAGAAAATAAAAAATTAATAAAAATTAAAAAATTTTAATTAATTTTAACCAACAAAATACAACTAAAAAAAAGAAAAAAACATATAAAATAGTGGTGGCCAACTAGCAACCCCTTGCTTTCTTGGCTTTTTTTGTCTGGTCCCTCTCTCTCTCTCTCTCTCTCTCTCTCTCTCTCCCCACCACCAAACCCATGTGCACGTGGTGCCCACCACCGCAATCCACATCTTTATTCTCTACCCTCAAATCTACGAACCAATCGAGATATTTTCTCATTTTTAATCACATCAGTTAATTATTTCACTGATCTGAACAATCAAATGCGCATTTCTAGGCAGAAGAAAAACAAGATCCAAGAAGAAGTCTGAAATAAAACAGAATCTTAATATGAGATTATTAATTAAACGGGACCTTTACTTTTTTTTTTTTTTGGGTTGGGGGGGTTAAAAGACACCACAAAAATTCAAAACTTATGAGAATAATAATAATAAAATCCACACAGTAAATAAAATGTTTAATAACTTCAAAAAAAAAAAAAAGGAAAAAGGACAGGAGAAATGGACACAATGGAAAGATACCTCCTCCGCTACGATACGATGATGCCGATTCTTCTAGGATGAGGGTTCATGGGAAGGAGTGTGTGGTTTCCTGCAGAGGATCATGTGCATTGGGCTAAATATCCCGGACTCGCCGCCCCTGGTCAGATAATCGGCGGTCTTGAAGAGCATCTCGTGGACGTCCACCGTCCCTTTGGGCGCGATTCCCAATGCCGACAGCACAGTGATCACAATATGATTCCTCCAGTAGGCGATCCTTCCCATCTTCAGCCTCGTCCACCACGGCAGCGCCGGCGGCTTCGCTAGATCCTTCTCCTTCACCACCTCGAACCCAACCTTCCTCGCCGTCGCCGCGATATCGGCGTAGTTCCTCAGCCCCGGGAGCGCGTCGCCCCTCTCGATGCCCTGAATGACGTCCACGTGTTCCGGGTCTTCGCCCCTGTACTTCTCGGTGGTGACCCATTCGTACGACACGTAGAGAGCTCCGGGTTTCAGTACCCTGAAGACCTCCGCGTAGACTTCCTCCAGCTTCGGCGCGTGGCACGTCGCCTCGATCGAGTACGCGCCGTCGAAGCTGTTGTCGTCGAAGGGCATTTCGAGGAAGTTACCGCAAATGACTTCGCAGAGTGAATCGAGGCCGGCCTTCTTGTTGTGGAGCTTTGCGCGGTTGACTTGGTACTCGTTGATGGTGATACCGACGACCTTGGCCCGCGAGTGGGCGGCGATGGCGCGCATGGGCCCACCAACGCCGCACCCGACGTCGAGGATGCGGTCGCCGGGCTTGACGTCGATGAGATCGACGGCCATCTCCTCGTGGAGGCGCGTGGCATCACGGTCAGACTTGCCCTGGACGGCGGGGGAGAAGTGGAAGGACTGGCCCCAACCCCACTCATAGATGTCCGTTACCAAGTTATAGAAAGTATCGACGAAGTCTGGAACCTCCTCCTTCTTCTCGATCTCCTTGGGGCGGCGAAAGAACGACCAGTACCTATTGTAGTTGTCTTGGACCATTTCGGAGGAGATGGAGCCGCCGGAGAGGTCGACGGCGCGTTTACCTTTCTGCTCGGCGGGACCGAGAATACAGATGAACCAGTAGAGTCCGCCGCCCAAGAGGACGGCCGTACAAATGAGAGCTAGAGAATCCATTTTAGTTGTAGAGAGAGAAACTTTGAGAAAGAGGAAAATTATAGAGAGATAGGGGGAGGGGGGGACCTTCGAATCGGGGATGGATCCTATGGTGTGTTAGTGGAACGGGTAGTTGAAGGGATTTTTCGGAAAATAAAAAATAAAAAGGAAAATAAAAGTAGATCACGTTCTTATCCGGATCTTTTAAGACAAGATGAGCTGTTTACCTCCCACAAATAGGTGCTTATTCTTGTATTTTATTTTGGGCAAATGGTAACGAGACCGTTTGGAGTATTAAAAAAAATCAGTTAACGAAAGCGAAATTTTGAAGTTTGAAATGTAAAAAGTTATTTTGAGAGGGTGATTAGATATTTGTGTTTAATTTGATGTAAAATTGTTAAAAATTTTATAAAGTAATACGTAATAAAATTTAAGTAGAGAATTTTAAAAATTTTTAAAATTTTATGAAATTTTTTGGTACAAATATCAGTTTAACTTTTTAAAAATTTATAAAAATTCGTTGAAATGTACTTATAGTAGTTTGTTCCAATGAATTTTGACAAACTTTTTAAAAAAGTTGAAATTTTAGAGTTTAAAAATGTTAAAATTTTTAAAATTTTTAAAAATTGGTTGAAACTTTAAACGGTCTAATATATGTCCATAAGGCATATATTAAAGAACCTTTAATTTATTGATTTTCATTCTAAATATCATTATGAATTTAATTATATTTATTAGTTAGTTGTATTTACAATATTGATTTTTACTCATAGAATAGTTGAAAATTTTTATTAGTTAAATTTGAAAATTATTTGAAAAGAGTAAGAATTAATTTAAAAGTAATTAGTTGTATTTACTATCTTGATTTTTACTTATAAAATAGTTGAAAGCATTTATTAATTAGTTTTGAAAATTATTAGAAAAGCGTGAGACTTAGTTTAACAGTAGATCTTAATATATATAATTAATGTTTTTAACTATCTTAAGGACTCTTTAATGTTATAAATACCATTTTATAAAAATTCAGCTCATAACAGTTTAAAAAAGAAAATCAGGTGGGGTATAAGAATTTTATTTGTGAATTACAAATAAATTCATTCATATACAATTTAAAAATTACAATTAAAAATCAAAAATAAAAACAAATAAAATAATCCTTATTTTTTATTTATTTGCTACAAATTAAAATAAAATTTTAAATAATATAGAATTAAATTGGAAAGAAATTTTTTTTGTTACTATAATAATTTATTAATTAAAAAATCATAAAATTTGCTAATAGTCCTTTTATTAGTTGTAAAAGTATAACAATTGCAAAAACTTTTTCAATAGTGCTTAAATAATTGGTATTTTAAGTAACAATGATTTAACATGTATTAGAGCATATTGATGTCAATTTTTAAATTTATTTACTATTTCAAATAAAATTAATTAATTATCAAACAAACTATTTTTAAATTTTTTAAATTTTATTTTTTATTTAAATTTATAAAAAATCAAAATTGAATGAGTAATAGGTTTTTATTTATTTTGAATTTCATTAATTAATCTTAATAATGAAAAATACATTGCTATCATATAAAGAATTAAAACGGATAATCATAAAGAATAGAAATAAAAAAATAAAATAAAACTAAAACTAAGAGATTTTTAATTAACAATAGTTTATTATATACACTTAAAATAATTATGTAAGTACTTTTTGAGCGTATTAAACGAGTAATCATATTTTTTTATTTTTTGTAAAAAAAAAAAAAGAATCATAGTAAGGTGAGTTTTAAAATGTATGAAATTAAATAAAAATGATAATTTTGAAGTGCTATTTAAAAACATTTATAAGGGCATGACAAAAACAAAATTAAAAAAAAAAAGTACCCAGCCATGGTTGGTTTAGTGGAGCGGGAGTCAAGCCTAAAATTTTGGTGATATACCCAGGTCGCAAATTCGATTCTCACTTAGAGCGGTCAGGATTTAAGTGAGGGGCTGTGGCAGTTGGTTGCTGCGCTAGTTCTCCCGAGAGTTTGTAACTCAGTGGGTAAAATCATTGAGTAGCGGTGGATTGCTGCGCTAGTTCCCCGGAAGGTTTGTGGCTCAGTTGGTAAAATTACTGAGTGATTTCTCCCGTTATAAAAAAAAATAAATAAATAAAAAATAATTTTAAAATATCTTTAAAATAAAGATGTTGAATATTCCCTTGTGATTTTGCATTTACTTATCTCATAATCCAAATGAAAATTTACTTATTAAAAAAATATTAAATATATGTCAAACTAATAAGATAAAAATAAAATATTCTTTACTAAAATTGATAACCTATGTTCTTAAAAATTAAAATGGTCGTCAACCAACTTTTTTAATACAACTAGTTGTTTAGAAATTGCCAAAAAAAAAAAAAACTAGTTGTTTAGGATTTTGTGTATGAAAGTTGATTAGTTAAAGTCTTTATAATTATATGTGAGTTTTATTTGTAATTGGTAAAGCTTACTTTATTTATCTTTAATTTTTTTAATCTTTAACTGTACTTTATAAATTATATATGGGTTGACTTATTTGTAATCTACAAATAGATAATTATACTCGACTTTATTCATTAAAGTTGAAATAAATTAAATTTTTATGAAAGATCTTTATAATAGTAAAATTATATAAAATATTTTATTCGAATAATAAGGGTAATTGTATAATTTTATTTAGTGAAAATATAAAGTAGAATACAAAAATTTATTTATGGAGTGTAAGTAAACTCACCTTTATTATAAAAAATATATTTCCGCTTCTACCACATGACTATTGCTACAGATTATTGTGAGTTTTTATCATTTTAAATAAAAATATCATTTAACATTTAATAATAAAAATATTATTAGCAGGTTACTTTAGCATACATTTTTTTATAAAAAAATAATTTTCTTTTTGGTAGTTTTCGGTAATTATTAAATTTACCCCTTTTGTTTAGGAATTCCTAATCGTATACGATTAATTTTTTTAATTGCACATTATTCTTTTCAATCTCTACTAATTCTCATCAAAATTTTAATTGCATAACATTAGTATTTCCAATATTTACTATTTTTGCCCTTTGTTTAGGGATGGTTAGTGATGTAAACGGTACGAGTTCGCCGGAGTAGTAAGCAGAATTAATTAATTTTTTTTAAGCCATTACCTAACAGCTCTCAAGAGTAAAAAAAATAATAAAATTAATAATTAAATACCTCACATATATTTATTTACAAACCCCTCAATCCTCCATTATAAATACCTCGTATATAATCAACTAAAAATTACAATTTTTCACATTTTATCTTAAATCTCTTTATTTCCAAAGTAGCAACTCTTAAGCGTGTCCTTCAATTATGCTTGAGTACCGTCGACTATTTCAAATTGAAAAATCAAATATTTCAAAGTTTCAAATTGTTATAAATTAATAAATTTATTTTATTTATCTTTAATTTTACAAACTTAATTTTCATAATTTGCATATTTATTTTTTTAATTTGCATACTTTGAATTTTTTTAGTTTACATACTTAATTTTTTTTCATCAAATTATTTTTTGTCAAAGAATCTTAGATAGTCTCTTTTTTTTTTATGATGAGAATGAGGACTTAATTAATTCTCTTATTCACGAGCAAATTCTAATTCCTGCTAGCACAAGTGGTGCTATGCATTATCATCATCACATCAATTTTCAAAGTATGAGACTATTTTATAAAAATTGTACATGATAATGGAAATGCACAAATCTAAATATAGGGCCCGTTTTGCATAACAAAATTTGTTGAAAATTTTTTAAAATTTTTGAAAATTTCTAAAAATCTCTATCACATTTTTACACATTTTTACACCTTTTTACTTTCGTGAAGTCCAAAAAAAGTTCAATACCTTCTAAAAAAAGTCGATAACTGAAATTTGATTAATCAAATAGCAAAAATATTTTTTATTGTTCTTACCACATACTCTTAAACTACCGAATGACACTCACTTTGACTAATTTTTCTGGGGCTGTTTCAACAAATTATAGAAAACTGTTTGGACGCTTTGTTATTTTTTTTCCTCCCCAGGTCTGCTTGAAATCGTCTTGACGTGAACTGAATGTTGTTTGGACGGATTCCTTTAGGAAGAAATAATTCTTAAAAGCTGTCAGTCCTGTTGCGTCACCTGCCAGTAAAAGGAGTCTAATTGGTCCAAACAGAAATCTAATTTATCGGAACAGAAATTATACTATTCCTTTAAAAAAATGCAGTTTGAGATATGTGCATAAAACACCTAAAAGTTCCTTAAACCACATTTTTTACTGTTTTTTATTATTTTTCGCCACACCAAATGCACCCATAATATAGGTAGAGACTTATTAGATAGTAGAACTAGTTTTAAAACTAATCATTTCAAAAGACATTTAAATAGAAAGCACTAACATGATAGTCATGTCAATACTTTATGCTATGTTTGGAACATGCATTTTTGGAGGGTAAAGAAAAATGAAAGAAAAATAAAATTTATAAGTTGCACAATTTTTATACGCTTAACCAAATAAAAATTAAACTTTGCTAATAAAAATTTATTCGTTCTAGTTTTATTTTTCTAACTTAATAAAAAAATAAAATAAATTTGAATTTTTTTTATTTCATTTTGAATTCTTACAATTTTCTTTTCCTTTCATAAATTTATAATTTATTAATTTTTTCACGAACTATACAAACGCAACCAGGTAACCAAGGGATAATATAAATATATTTTCTTATATATGTTCCTACAAGAACTTAAAATAATTTGATTAGATTTAATGGTTAAAGGTCAAAAAAACCTTTTATTATGAGCGAAAATGAAAATTTTAAAAATTCTATTTGCAACAGTTTTACACTATAATTTTGTGATTTTTTAAAAAATAGTTCAAAAAAATCATGTTTTATGAGATTTTGAAATGAACAAAGATTAATTAAAAACACATTTTCAAAATTTTGAAGAAAATTTTGTTTGACTTCCGATATTTGAAAATTTTGTCAAAATATTGAATATGCATAAATTTCAAAAATATAAATATTAGCTAATAAATTAAATTAATATATTCCAGGGGATTACATTTACAATTGCTCTATTAATAGTTAAAATATTTATATTATGGATAAATTTCAAAAATAATATAGTTAAAAAGTTCTCATTATTTTTTATTATTACATACAAATATAAAATATCAAAAAATTATATTTATAAAAAATAGATAAATTTAAATTGATTGGTGAGAGAATTTACTGGATATATAATAAATTTTGTCTAAGGAATTTTATTTTGTTTTTGTATCCGTGCTCTTGCTAATTGAAAATGAAATGCAAACAAATCTAAATTAATTTAATAAGATAATTTAGTAAAATACCATACTTAGAGCTTAGATTCACCTATACTTATTGAAAAGACATTTAAAATTATTTTTTCATTTGGTTATGTTGTAAAATTGAGAGAAAATAAAGAAATTTGAGAAATATTAAAAACAAAAGTATTGTATGTAAAATATATTATATTCTTTATAATTTTTAATTCAATCAAATAAAAATATCTTATGTAGTATTTTAAGGGGTGTTTCTGTTGTAATTTTATTTAAAAAAATGTAAAATTATTTCTCTTATTTAGTTGCATTGAAAAATTGAGGAAAAATAATAAAATTTGAAATATGAAAAAAACTACAATAATTATTAATATAATTTATTTATTTTGAAAACCAATTCGTAAGTTATTTTATTTTAAATTCAAGTTATAGTTAATTTATTTTACAAAATATTTAAAAATATATAAGATTAATGATTAAAGTCGGATACATGCCTAACTTCGACTCAACTTGATTTTTGAAAGGAGAGTTAGGATCAAGGGCAAATTGAGCTAGATTGACTTGATTTTTGAATTGAATCTGCATTGAATCGACTAATGTTACATTATGCAAAGCTTATTTGGAATTTGAGATTTTAAGTTAGAGTAATATGGTTGACAAATAAATTTAGGCATGATTATAAGAACAATATTAAAGTGTGTTTGGAGTAATAAAAAATAAGATAAAGTGAGACAAATTAAGATAAGTTATGAGTTTTTAATTTGTGCATTAAGATAAAAAGTGAATAATTTTTAAAAATTTTTATAAATTTTCAGTAATTTTCAGAATTTTTTAACAAATCAAATGTAACCTTAATTACTTTGAGAGAATAATGCCCATGGAAAACCTACTGGCATCAATTCCGTTTCTTTGCATAAGTTTTGGTCCTTTCTGATTTTTTTTTTTTTTTTTTTTTGTGCTTTTCCTCTATTTCCCATAAGATAATTTGAAATTGTGTGAATACTATTATTGTTCATGTCTGTCTGTCTGCTAATGCATGTGGCTAAAGCTTGAAAAATTAAGGAAATGAAAATTCAGATTTTGCATTGTTTGTATGCAATGAGGTGGTGATAATCCCTATACAAATTCAATTTTGTCTCATAATCTAACGAAGACGATGATATCTTATAAAAGACTTCAAGTCAAATAAACATATGCTTTGCGGCTGCTTATTATTGAACAATTCTTTTCTAGAATTACCATCCGAGAAAACATAAATTACAACGACAATATCGACAAACTTTGGTAATTTTATGAGAGCAGAGCAGAGCATTACATGTACTTAA
Source organism: Vitellaria paradoxa (assembly GCA_019916065.1). Taxonomy (NCBI): domain Eukaryota; kingdom Viridiplantae; phylum Streptophyta; class Magnoliopsida; order Ericales; family Sapotaceae; genus Vitellaria; species Vitellaria paradoxa. The sequence continues at coordinate 6,030,786 of CM034233.1, read as the reverse complement.
ATTCCAGCACTGCCGGTTCAAGTGCTTAGACGCAGTTCGAAGGAGCAGACGTTAGGATAAAGCATAAGGTGTTCTGAAAGCAGCCATTAGTGGACAAAATTGCAAGTGATTGTTTGGTTGGAGCTTTTTTTTTGTTCTTAAAAATATTAATGTCCGAGTGATTTTTGTTGCTATTAGAATATTTATTATATGAGTCAATTTGCATCTATATTATATTATTATAAAGCGATTAGAGGACTATTTGGTAAAATTCCAAATTTAACAAAGTTTTAAATTTGATAATTTTTTTTATAATATTCTTAAACTTCTTAGAACTACCTACAATTTCAGTAGCATTAAAAAGTAATTTTTTTTATAAATATTACATAATTAAATAATTTCATCTATTTATATTTTTATCTACCTTAAATACTCTTTAACTATACACTAATTTTGTAACTTTTTTTATTTTCTTTAAATACTTTTTAATTGGATATTATTTACTTAAATAATATTAACTAATTATTTATTACTTCAGTCACTTTTGTAAATTTTTTACAATTTTATTTTAGTTAAAATAAAAATTTAATGAAAATCAGTATGTGTCTCACTTCTAGTTATATATAATGATAATTGTCCATTACTCTAGTTGGAATAAAAATTATTTTGGCATTAATATTTTTTTTTTCTTTTTTCTTTTTTGAATTTTGGGTTTTTGAGTTCTAGCATTTCTTCAATAATTTTGAATGCGGATTCATTAGAACATAAAAAGGTTTGCATAAATATGTAGAAAAATGTTAGTCCATTCTTAATTTTCTATCAAGTATTCTTCTCACAATCACTACTAAATTTTAAAATGTGAAGATGTAAATTAAAAATGCGTTTAGTATCATCTGATATTTAATTGCAATAAATTATCTTGAAGGAAAAAAAAATCATATTAATTCAGTTTTTGGGGTGACAAAAAATTCTTAAAAAAACTTTAAAAAAGATAAAATTTTTTTGAAAAAATTTAAAAATTATTTATTTTTTTATCTTATTACACAAATTACGAACTTGTCATTTATATTATTTTATCTCTTTTTTTTTTTTTTTAATTTTAAACCCACCCAATATAGGCCACACTATTCAAATTTTGGAAGATACCTTCCATAATTGTGGCACATGTCTGGTGTACTATTGGGATGGTGATTCATTCATCTATTATCATAGTTGTTGTTCAAAAAAAGAAAATCATTATTGAGGTGAAAATCTAGCTGTATCGGTCCCCATCCAGCGCAGAACAAATGACCTTCTTTTAGGGTGTTTTAGGGTTTGTTTAAGGTGGTAAAAAGTGAGATAAAATATTATTTAAATTTTTTTTTTATATTTGGTACACATTTCTCAAACTGTATTTTTTGAAGATGAATAGTAAGATTTTCGTTCCGACGGATTAGATTTTCATTTGGACGAATTCAAAATTTTGTATCAGTCATGGTTTCTTTACACTGCAATATGTCGAAACAGTTTTTACAATTCGTTCGAATGGAAGTTGGCTGTGCGAATCCATTTGAACGATTTGTACAATCCATCGAAACAGTTTCTACGACCTTAAAAAAATAGTCAAAATGGGTGTCTTTCAGTAGTTTAAGAGTCTATGATGAGAATAACAAAAATATTTTTACTATTTAATTAACCGAATTCTAATTATCGTTTTGAATGGTATTGAACTTTTTTTGAATTTTGAGAAGATACGAATATATAAAAATGTAATAGAGATTGTTAGAGGTTTTTACCAAATTTTTGTGCACCAAACACACTCTTAGTGTGGGCTGTGAACCAACTCAGATTACGTTGGACTGGGCTTTAGGGTTACCCAAAAATTACTGTCCAATAAAAGAAACAATTTGAGAAATTTAGAAGTTTGTATGGGCCAGTTCAAATTTATGTCATACCCAATATTGAATAAATTTATATCAGTTCTAAAATTTTGAACATGTACCAAATCAATCATTAAAATTTAGTATCAAACTGATCATAATATGAAATCGAATCTATTCATTTTTATCAGTTTAAGTTTATAGCATAATGATGTATTTTGTGTAAAAAAAAATTAAAATAGTATTGAGTAGGGTCTTGGAAAACACTGACATAAAATCAAATTGATTTGGTTTAATTTTTTTGAATTGTTAGGGATATTTTTATGCTCCTTGCATATTATGACTCAAACCCAAAAAATCAGCACAGTAAAATTCTCTACTCGCCCCAACACACCCAACACCCAACGTAAAAGAAGATGTTCATAATTGAAGTGGGGAAATAAAGTGGGATCTATTTCAATTATATTACAATCATATAATAATATTTATTTAATATTTGCAAATCAAATTGTATGAAAAATTTATTGAAAAAATTTCTAATTTATCTATAGGCCGGGGAACACTTAATTTAGTAAGTGTCAAAGTGTTGATCCTTGACAACTTAAAAATAGTTTGATGGTTTGAGTTTAATATTAATTTAAGGAAGAAAAATTTAATAAGTCTGTTATCATCTACTTAATTTAGGAGGTAATAAAGTAAGGATTTTACTTATTTTATCTCTACTTTTTAGTAGTAGAAGCTGGAATCATTTATTAGTTAAAATTGAATAAAAGGAATTAGCTTTCTATGTTCTCTATTCTTAATGATGTAAAACAAGCATGGTCAACTCAATCAGACCTTAACTCAATACTATTTTTCATCCGTCTTATTCTTCTATATTGGCTTGACCCGACCTGCCTCGCACCCTGAATCTGAGCTTGGGCCATCTCTAGCCTGACCCGTTGCCCCAACCTCGATCCACTGCCCCCATTCATCATGCCTTTTCTGCCCTACAGGCTGCCTGTTTCCAACCTTTTATTTTTGTTTCTCCTTTTCTTATGGGCCCTACTGCTCCACTCCACCCACTGAGGACCCTACCCATCTCTCTCTCTCCCCCTCCCCTCATACCTTTTCAATAAAATTAAAACTAATTAATTTATTAATAATTAATAATAACTAAAATTATTTTATTTATTAATAATTAATTGATTCAAATTTAATAATAAAATTCATTAATTGTAATTTTTTATTTTTAAATGTTACTTTTGTAAATAAAAATTATTTATTACAATTTACAAAATTAAATGTAATTGAAACTACATTAATTTCTTTCAAGACTAATTGAATAATTATGTTATTTAAAATTTTTAAATTTGAATCAATGGATCATGTTAGGATTAGATTCGTTTGACTCTTATCTGAACTATTTTTTTTTTAGGATCGATCAAAATTAGGGATAAATCGAGTCAAATTCACTCATTTTACACGTCAATTATTCCCGTTAAAAAATAGAATAAAGACTTGACCTTTTATCTAACTATAATAGTTGCAGTGAGAGGAGAGGCCCTCCTTAACTTCATTTTTAATTATTTAAGATCTCTTTTCTCTTATCAACTTGTATACTTGAATTCCTAGACTCTCGTTTCAGAGTCGTTTATAACCCTTGTAAAATTTTGGAGGTGTTAAAAATATCATAATCTTATAATAACAAGCATATCATTGAGATTAAGAGTTCTGGTAACATAACACAAAAAAATTTTTCCAGCATTGTAGGCTATTTATTGCCGGACTCAAACTTGCGCGCCCAAAGCGCAATGAGATTCATCACGGGTCCTAAATTGATCTTAAAGATTTAAAATAATAATAATAATAATAATAATAATTTAGATGATTTATATCTCTTGTATCAGTGCATGAACTTACAAGCCACGCTATGCATCCGATTTTTTTAGCTTTTTTTGTGGACTTGCGTACTCGAAAAGTCATACTAGTATTGTGGGGCTCGTGGTAATATGGGCAATGTAACGTCCAACCAAATTAACTGCTAGTGTTGCTTTTGTCCGACCACCCATAATATTTAGGAAAAGAGAATGCTGATATTGCTGAGATCATATTTGTGAATTGTTGAATTAAAATTTAATAATTTTTAATTAAAATTTAACAATCTGTTATTTGGGACTAATATCATTCAAATTAATTTAATTAATTCAACAAGAATTTAAGGTTTCATTTAGAGTGGAAATGTTGTATTGTATATATAATAAAAGTATATTTTAATAAATTATTTTTTTTTGAAATGATAAGTCGACAGATTTGTCTTTTTTTCTGTATCCAATGCCATATTATCCATAGAATTAGCATAATAACTAAATTTTAGGGTGAAAAGGTCACATCATATATAATTTTCAAATGTAATTTTCAAATGTGGATGATCCCTTAACATTTTTTAGGCCGTTAGACAACCTCAAAACCTTTGAAAGTTGAAACATAACAGGAGAAAGGATGTTAGAAATGCCAACAAAGTGCATTGTTTATTTCTTTCTTTAATTCTTTAAAAGCTTCTGCTGACTTAAATATTAGAGGATTTTTCGGTCGGGGACTCATACTCCGGCCGTAACTTCTGTTTTGATTATGTTCGGTAGATCAGCGGACAGATTTTCAGTTGACGTGATGAATAGTTCAGGCAGTGAATTTTTGTTGCTGAATAATTACAATATTGAGATTTAATGTTATTGTTCATGATATGTTGAAGGAAAGACAAAATAAAAAATACACAACAATCCACATTTATAATTAGGACTGATACGGAATATTAGCAAGAGGTGGGAGAAAGATAAATAGAGAAATCATAATTCTTGTTACGTAAAAGCAAAGATTAACTATATTAATTCAAATAGGCGTAATTTTTTTTATTTTTTGAATGCAATTAATACATTTAAAAATTAATTTTTCTAAAAAAATTAAATTTTATTAAAAAAAGTCATATAAGGCGAAAAATGAAAAAAAAAAAAAAGCAAAAACTTTTTGAAACTAAACAAATGAGTTCAAAAAATTTTAAAAAAACTCTCAAATTTTCTAATTTTCTCACCACGTGTTACTTTTACACCAATATTATTTTTTTTTTTTTCGGAACCGGCCTTAGAAGGCATGATACGGACCTGTACATTTCATAAAATTAATTTGCAAAAAAAAAAAAAAAAAAAAAATGAAAGCAAACCGAGGGGCATGAAAATATAAATAGATACACCCACTTCGCAGAATTTAAGTTAATAGCTGTTTGAGGTATTACTTGCGTGCTTTTTTTCTTTCCCTGCTTAGTTTTCTCTCTTTTTGCTTTGTCCGAGTGAAGGAAGAGAGAGATCAGGGAGAGAAATGGAAAAGCTCTCAGCTGGGCTAAGCCACCTCTTCATGACCGCCTTCCTTCACAGCTTCTCCACATTAAGGTGATTCCGGCCATCACCGATGTTACCACGGCTGCACTTTGTCCCGGAGAAGATGAGTGGTCACTCGCCATACATCTCACCGGACTTCGACATGCTGTATAACTCTCTCTCTCTCTCTCTGCATTTCTCTGTTTTACACTTTTCATACATACATATACATATATATTTAAATGATGAGTTTATCTACTTGTCATAGATTTAGATTTCCTGCTTACTGATTACTAGATTTTTGAATTTCCTTAATGGTTTTTGTGATTATAGGATCAAAATGCATTGCTGTTCTTATTCATTTCTTGGCATTCATATTGCTTCTCTTAGAAGCAAATTCATCTTGTATTTAATTTACTCCTAAGCTTTCTAGTATTAGTTTAGATCAACTTGTGATAAGCTTCACATAGAGATTTTTAAAATTTTTATTCAAGTATTTTTTTGAATTTATTTGCCATTATTATTTTCTTTTTTTTTTTTTGAGTTTAATTTTCATAAACACGTCACAGTTTCATTTTTTTTACCAGATATTTAAGACTTAGTTTAAAAAAAAAAACTAATTATTTGGTAGTTTGCTAGCTATTAAAAAGTTGGTCTTTCTGTGTTTGGGAAAAAAAATTAAGTTTTAGGGCTTGTTTGATATAATAAAAATCACTGAAAAACACTGAAAATCCTTGAAAATTTCTAAAATTCTCCTCATACTTATCTATAAATTCCTAATAACTTTTCTATAAATCCCAAAGATATTTCAGATCTTTTAATAAATTCTGGCATAAAATTGTTTAGATAGATTCAAAAAAACTATTTAGACGATTTTTTTCTTCAAAAAATTGATGCAAAAATAAAAAAGTTTCACTATTTATCTCTAAAAAATGTGATTTGGTGGCTGTAGGCTAAATGTAAAAAAATTATCCAAATCATATTTTTCGTTGTTTTTCATTATTTTCCTTTGTGCCAAACGCTCCCTTAATAGTTAATTTTTTGATTTTTTATTGATTTGACATTTTTACTCTTTATGATTTAAAAAAATTAAAATGTAGAAAAATATATTCCACACTTTAAAAAAAGTTAAAAAAAAAAAAACCGAGTCAGCTTCTGTAATCTTTAGAAATGAAGTCTAAATGAAAGCGGACTATTCGTTTTAGAGTATGTACAAAATAAATATACAGATTTTGGGAGTGTTTGATTGATAAAAGTTTAGTTAAAAGATACAATAAAAATATAAAAATTTGATATAAAAATAATATGTGATAAATTTTAATTAAAAAATTAGAGTTTTATTTGTCAATTCCTCGTAAGTTAAGGTTGTGTTTATAGTTATAGTATTCTTGAGCTCTTTAGAGAAAGAGCACTTGGAGTACAAATGATTAATATATTCAGGTTCTTTCCTATATAACTCGCATATATTTATATTAATTTGCCCCCAAGTAAGAAGCTTATCTTTGATATTAAGTTTTCTTTTAAGGGCTAGCCAAAGAATAAAGTTACGTCGGGGTATGTGCTTTGAAAACCAAAGTAGTTTATGCTATGTTACCTTAGGCTTGTGCTGCCTTAGTGCATCCCATGTAGAAGCCACTGCATACATTTGATTCTTAGAAACCAACCATATAAATTTATCATCTTTGCTACAATCTGGTGTTAAAGAGGGTGGATTGTGAGCTATGATTTCTCGGAGTTCCATAGTGGAGCTAAAAGGCCATGACCAACTGCTACCTCAGATTATGGCTGACACTTTAGAATCTGTTGTAAGTCTTACATCATTGCAATCCTTCGCCCATATTTGGGAATGAGTGAATCAAGAGGATGCTAGTTGCTAAACCAAACCAGAGTGAAGTGTTCCTCCCATTGCCAACTTGATATTTACATAAAACAAGGGCAATTTTCCTAAGCTTTAGTATTTTTCTCTATGTCCATGAGCAATCATTAAGAATTTTCATCTGCCAAAATTCTTTGTTTTTAAGCAAATTTTTAGAAGACTATTGCACCCATAATGTATTTCATTTAGAACATACAGCCCAACTATGTCGCAACATAGAAGCCTTATTCCATTCTTTCAGTATTCTTAGGCCAATGCCACCTTCACTTTTTGGGCAACAGATATTATCCCATGCAACTTTGCTTCCATACCTTTTCATATTAACTCTTGACCAGAGAAATCTTCTTAAGATTTGCTCAATAGCTCATATACTTTCTTAGGGAATATGAAATGGAGGCTCTAATAAATTTGTATGCTAAACAAGACTGATTTGATAAGTTGTAATTTGCCTGCATAGGATAGTGATTTATTGGCCCAACTCTTTATGCGTACGAGGATTTTATCAATAAGCTCGACACAGTCACTATATTTCAATTTAGTAGATATCAGTAGCACTCCCAAGTACTTAACAGGTAATGACCCAAGCTGAAATCCAATTGATGAACAGAGGAGGTGCTTCATTTCTTCAGGTTTACTTGCTAAATAAACCTTGCACTTTGAGTTATTGGGCTGAAGAGATGAGTATTTATGGAACTCCATTAAAGCTGTGTGAATAATCTGGAATGAGGACTGATCAAGATAATAGAGGATGAAGAGATCATCAGCAAAACAGATGTGACTTATACTCGGGTCTTTGCATTTTGGATGAAATTTAAAGTCTCTCTCCTTGATATACCTTTGGAACAACTTTGTAAAAAATTCCATAATAAGAAGAAAGGGATAGGGAGACAAGGGATCTCTTTATCTTAGTCCTTTTACACCTGAGAAATATCCTTCCAAAGCTCTATTAATGGCAATAGAAAATTGAGGTGTGGTAATGCATTGTTCAATCCATCTCCTAAACTTTTCGGGAAATTAAGAGCCTTTAAAATGTCTAGGATAAGAGGCCACGAAACTGGGTCAAAAACTTTTATAAGATCAATTTTCAAAGCACTTACTAGGAGAAATGTTGACTCGATAATAATTCTTAACCATTTCTTACATCAATAGGATCTGGTCTGATATGAATCTTCCAGCAACGGAAGTTGCTTGTGTGGGACTAATAATTAAGTGCATTATTTTTTTAGTCTAGTCTTACTTCTAGTTATATATAATGATAATTGTCCATTACTCTAGTTGGAATGAAAATTATTTTGGCATTAATATTTTCTTTTGTTTTTCTTTTTTTTTTTTTGTGAATTTTGGGTTTTTGAGTTCTAGCATTTCTTCAATAATTTTGGATGCAAATTCATTAGAAGATAAAAAAAAGGTTTGCTTAAATACGTAAAAAAAATGTTATTCCACTCTTAATTTTCTACCAAGTATTCTTCTCACAATGAATAGTAATTTTTAAAATGTGAAAATGTAAATGAAAAATGCATTTAGTATCATCTAATATTTAATTGCAATAAATTATCTTGGAGAAAAAAAATCATATTAATTCAATTTTTGGATGTCTCGTGCATACATAATATAAGCCGCACCACTCAAATTTTGGAAGATACCTTTCATAATTGTGGCACATGTCTGGTGTACAATTGGGATAGTGTTCATCTATTATCATAGTTGTTGTTCAAAAAAGGAAAATCATGATTGAGGTGAAAATCTAGCCGTATGAGTCCCCATCCAGCGCAGAATTTAGTGTGGGCTGTGAACCAACCCAGATTACTTTGGACTGGGCTTTAGGGTTACCCAAATATTATCTTCCAATAAAAGTTAACAATTCGAGGAATTTAGAAGTTTGCATGGGTTAGTTCAAATTTATTTTACACCCAAACGTGAATAAATTTTTATCAGTTCTAAAATTTTGAACTTGTCCCAAATCAATCATTAAAATTTAGTACCAAACCGATCATTATATTAAATCGAATCCATTCATTTTTATCAGTTCAAGTTGATAGCATAATGATGTATTTTTGTGTAAAAAAAAAAAAATTTAAAATAGCATTGCGTAGAGTTTTGAAAAATACTAACTTAAAATCAAATTAATTTGGTTTAAATTTTTTGGATTGTTAGAGATATTTTTGTGCTCCTTGCCACACTATGTCCCGAACCCAAAAAATCAGCACAGTAAAATCCTCTGCTTGCCTAAACACACCCAATGAAAAAGCAGAGGTTCATAATTGAAGGGTAATAAAGTGGGATCTATTTCAATTATATTACAATCATTTAATAATATTTATTTAATATTTGTAAATCAAATTGTATGAAAAATTTATTGAAATAATTTCTAGTTTATCTATAAGTGGTGGAACACTTAATTTAATAAGTATCAAAGCATTGATCCTTGACAACTTAAAAGTAACTTGATGGTTTGAATTTAATGATTTAAGGAAGAAAGGTTTAACAAGTCTGTTATACTCGATTTAATCTAAGGATATAATAAAGTAAGGATTTTACTAATTTTATCTCTATTTTTTAGTAGTAGAAGTTAGAATCGTTTATCAGCTAAAATTGAATAAAGGGAATTAGCTTTTTAAGTTCTCTATTCTTAGAAATGTAAAATAGGCATGGTCAACCCAATCAGACTTAACTCAACACTATTTTTTTATCCATCCTGTTCTTCGATACGGGCTCGACCCGACCTATCTCGTACCTCGAATTTAAGCTTGGGCCACCCTTAACCTGACTCGTCGCCCCTGCCTTGACCCACTGCCCCCTTCCTTCATGCTCTTCTTCGCCTATAGGCTACCTATTTCCAATCTTTTTCTTTTTTTTTTTATTACTTAAGGCCCTACCCATCTCTCTCTCTCCCCCCCTTACCTTTTCAACAAAATTAAAACTAATTAATTTATTAATAATAACTAAAATTATATTATTTATTACTAATTAATTGATTCAAATTTAATAATAAAATTCATAAATTGTAATTTTTTTATTTTTAAATGCTACTTTTGTAGATAAAAATTATTTATTACAATTTGCAAAATTAAATGTAATTGAAATTACATTAATTTCTTTTAAGACTAATTGAATAATTATATTATTTAAAATTTTTAAATTTATTTAAAAAAATTTTAAAAAATTTTAAAAATACACAAAGTTAATGGGTCATGCTAGGATTAGATTTGTTTACCCTTACCCAAACTAATTTTTTTTAGGATCAGTCAAGATTAGTGCCAAATCGAATGGGGTTCACTCATGTTACATGCCAATTATTCTAGTTAAAGGATAGAATAAGGACTTCACTTTTTATCTAACTATAACAATAATAGTGGGAGGGGAGGCCCTCCTTAACCTCCTTTGAAATTATTTAAGATCTCTTTTCTCTCGTTTATAACCCTTGTAAAATTTTGGAGGTGTTAAAAATATCATAATCTTATAATAACAAGCATACGACTGAGATTAACATTTCTGGAAACATAACACAAAAAAATTTTTCCAGCATTGTAGGCTATTTATTGCCGGACTCAAACTTGCACGCCTCAAAGTGTAATGAAATTCATCACGGGTCCTAAATGGATCTTAAATATTTAAAATAATAATAATAATAATAATAATAATTTAGATGATTTATATCCCTTGTATCAGCGCATGAACTTACAAGCCACGCCATGCATCCGATTTTTTCGCTATTTTTGTGGACTTGTGTGCTCGTAAGGTCATACTAGTATCGTGGGCATCGCTGTAATATGGGTAATGTAACGTCCAACCAAATTAACTGCTTGTGTTTGTTTTGTCGGATCACCCATAATATTTTAAGAAAAGGAGATGCTGATATTATTGATATTATGTTTGTAAATTGTTAAATTAAAATTTAACGATTTTAAATTAAAATTTAACGGTTTAAATTGAATGTTTGAGACTAATATCATCCATATTAATTTAATTAATCGGACAAGAATTTAAGGTTTTGTTTAGAATGGAATTGTTGTATTGTATATATAGCGCCTATTAGGCGCAATAAAATTTGTTGAAAATCTTTAAAAAATTATTGAAAATTTATGAAAATTTTTATTACATTTTTACACTTTTTTACCTTCACGAAGTTCGAAAAAAATTTATTACCTTTTAAAAAAAAAATCGATAATTGGAATTTGGTTAATTAAATAACAATAAAATTTTTTGTTATTCTCATCATGGACTCTCAAACCATTGAATGATACCCACTGCAACTAATTTTTCAGAGTCGTTCTGACAGATTATAGAAACCATTTGGACGTTCACATGAAAGGATAAAGTATAAAAGCGTAATATTTCAATATCGTCCAAACAGTTCACACCAAACCATTCCGTCAGTTTGGCACTGTCAACTTCCGTCCAAACGGATCACCGTAAACCATTCCGAGAGTTTGACACTGCCAACTTCCATCCAAACGGACCACCGTAAACCATTCCGAGAGTTTAGCACCGCCAACTTCTTTCCAAACAGACTACTATAAACCGTTCTGACGGCTTAGCACTACTAATTTTCGTCTGAACGACTACCATAAACTGTTCCGATACAAGTGACGTTTCGAGTTTGATTTAGTTTGTAAAGAAATTATGACTAATATAAAATTTTAAAATTGTATAAACGGAAATTCAAATCGTCGGAACGGAAATCCTACTATTCATATCTAGAAAATGCAATTTGAGATGTATGCAGCAAAGGTCAAAATTTTTCTCTAATTACATTTTTCGCTATTTTTCATTATTTTTGACTGCATTAAACGGATCCATAATAAAAGTATTTTTTAATAAACTATATTTTTTTTTCAAATGATAAGTCGACAGGTTTGTAATGATTTTGATTGATAGTATTTTTACTTTTTCTTAAATGACTTTTATTTCTTATTTAATACTCTCATTTTGTATTAAATATGCATTGGTGGAGTGAGCATCTGAATAGATAGGATAAAACATAGAGAAATACACAAATATCAGATCTGTCTACCACTTATAAAAAGATAAACTAACTAAATTAACTTTAAAACAATAAATTCAGTTCATTTATTATCAATTTATATTTATAGTTAGAATCACGCATATTTTCGCAATGTGGTGGGAACATGTCACAGTAATCTATTATTTATCAAATTTATGCTGAGCACATGTCTGGCTTCGTTCAGAACTAAACAAAATAAAATAAAATCTTATAAATTTTTACAAATATAAATTACGAAATAATAAAATTTAAATATCGCTCACTGCATAAATTACAAGATATTTACTTTTACAATTTATTTTATTTTATACAACTACAAACACACTCAATTATGTTTGGAAAAGTGTCCCGCGTCCGAAGTTATTTTTGCACGAATAATAATAATCCAAACATCGGCGATTCTTCTAGGATGAGGGTTCGTGGGAAGGAGTGTGTGGTTTCCTGCAGAGGATCATGTGCAATGGGCTAAATATCCCCGACTCGGCGCCCCTGTAGATACAAGTGGCGGCCTCGAAAAGCATCTTGTAGACGTCCACCGATCCTTTGGGCAAGATTCCCAAGGCCGTCAGCACAGTGATCGCAATATGATTCCTCCAGTTGACGATCCTTCCCATCTTCAGGTTCGTCCACCATGGCAGTGCCGGCGGCTTCGCTAGATCATTCTCCTTCACCACCTCGAACCCAACCTTCCTGGCCGTCGCCGCGATATCGGCGTAGCTCCTCAGCCCTGGCAGCGCGTCGGCCCTCTCAATGCCCTGAATCACGTCCACGTGTTCGGGGTCTTCGCCCCTGTACTTCTCGGTGGTGACCCATTCGTACGACACGTAGAGAGCTCCGGGTTTCAGTACCCTGAAGACCTCGGCGTAGACTTCCTCCAGCTTTGGCGCGTGGCACGTCGCCTCGATCGAGTACGCGCCGTCGAAGCTGTTGTCGTCGAAGGGCATTTCGAGGAAGTTACCGCGAATGACTTCGCAGAGTGAGTCGAGGCCGGCCTTCTTGTTGTGGAGCCTTGTGCGGTTGACTTGGTACTCGTTGATGGTGATACCGACGACCTTGGCCCGCGAGTGGGCGGCGATGGCGCGCATGGGCCCACCGACGCCGCACCCGACGTCGAGGATGCGGTCGCGGGGCTTGACGTCGATGAGATCAACGGTCATCTCCTCGTGGAAGCGCATGGCATCGCGGTGAGCCTTGCCGAGGACCGGGGGGCAGAAGTGGAAGGACTGGCCCCAACTCCACTCATAGAGGTCCGTTACCACGTTATAGAAAGTGTCGACAAACTCTGGAGCCTCCCCCTTCTTCACGGTCTCCTCGGGGCGCCGCAAGAACGACCAGTACTTATTGTAGTAGTCTTGGACATTTTCGGAGGAGATGGAGCCGCCCGAGAGTTCGACGGCGCGTTTACCTTTCTGCTTGGCGTGACCAAGAAAACAGATGAACCAGTAGAGTCCACCGCCCAAGAGGACGGCCGTACAAATGAGAGCTAGAGAATCCATTTTAGATGTAGTGATGGAAGCTGTGAGAAAGAGGAATATTATAGAGGGCCGGTTGGGGGGCCCTCGTGAATGGATCCTGCGGTGGATAGGCGGAACGGGTGGTGGTTGAAGGAATTTTTCAGAAAATAAAAAATAAAAAGGAAAACAGAAGTAGATCTCGCGCTTCACGTTCTTGTCCAGATCTTTTAAGACAAGGTAAGCTGTTTAGCTCCCACAAATAGCTTCTCGTATTTTATTTTAGGCAACTGATAACGACCCCGTTTGGAGTGTAAAAAAATCAGTCAAGCAAAGTGAAAATTTTTAGAGGTTGGAGTGTAAAAAATTACTTTAAAATGATGGTTAAGAATTGTTTAGTTAGTAAAAGTTTATTAAAAAATATAGTAAAAATTATAAAAATTTGATATAAAAGTGATATGTGATAAAATTAAATTAAAAAAATATAAAAAATTAGTAAAAGTTAATAGATTTTGGTTGATTTTTACTAATTAAATATCCCTAGATATTTGTATTTGATTTGATATAAAATTGTTAAAAATTATATAAAATGATACGTGACAAGATTTAGTGAAAATTATAAAAATTTTTAAAATTTTATGAAATTTTTTATTCAAATATTAGTCTAATTTTTTAAAAATTTATCAAAATCTGTTAAAACAGGCTATAGTGTTTTGCTTTCAGGGAATTTTAACAAATTTTTTGAAAAAGATGGAATTTTAGAATTTTAAAAAGTTGAAACTTTTGAAATGTTTTTAAAAATTACAATTAAAAATAAAAAATAAAAACAAATAAAATAATTCTTATTTTTATATTTATTTGTTAAAAAATTAGAATAAGTTTTTAAATAATTTAAAATTAAATTACAAGGAAATTTTTTTTGTTATTATAATAATTTAATAATTAAAAAATCATAAAAATTGCTAATAGTCCTTTTATTAGTTGTAAAAGTATAACAATTGCAACAATGTTTTTCAATATTGCTTAAATAATTGGTATCTTAAATAATAATAATTTGACATGTATTATAGCATATTAATGTCAATTTTTAAATTCTATTTACTATTAAAAATAAAATAAATTAATTATCAAACAAATTATTTTTAAATTTTATTTTGATTTTATTTTTTATTTAAATATATAAAAAAATTTGTAATAACCCGAAAATTTTAAAATTTTTAATATACATATTATTATAATACACATATTATTTTAATATATTATTTAAAAAATGATTTCAATATAAATATTATTTTAATATATATTATATAAAAAAATTTTGGTCAAAAGTGACCTCGTGGAGGCTTTGGTTAGCTTAAAAATTATTTTTCTTTTTATTTTTTTATTTTTTTTACTTGCCTCTCAAGTTTATCGCGTGTATATATCTGCGCAACCAAAAAAAAAAAAAAAAAACAAATGCGGAAGCTTCCTGGAATCTTCACTTGCTTGGCTACCAAGCATATGACACACACGTATCTATATGTGTGTGCCATGTGCTGGAAGAAGAAAACTTAGAAATAGGAAAAAGTAAAAGAAGGGAAAGAGAGAGACGGGGGAAGGAGGAGAGAGAAAAGAAAGAGAAGAGAGAAAGTAAGAAATTAAGTTTATGAATAGTGAGACTTTGATTTTTTGATATTGTGATCATTATAACAGCGTCGGATTATGACAATTAGGTCCAAGATGGGAGATACAAAAGAGTGAAATTTTAAAATTTTTAAATTTTTTCACTTTTTCTTCGAATATGAGGTAGAGATTTGATACAGTTTAATTACATATATGAGATGTAGAAATATTTTAATAAATTTTTATGTGTTTATCTTGTACAAAAGTGATTAAATTTAGACTATACTATGTAAATTCAGACCGAACCAAAACGCCAAAAGATTCTGGCTAATTATATAAAGGAATATCCTTAGCATATTCCATAAAGCACTAAGAATTGTTTTTCAATTCCAATAGTTTTATATAATTATGAATTAATCCCAAAGTTTTATAAAATTATAGTTTGACCCCATAATTAAAGAAAATTTCAAATTAACCCTAAAAGTTTTGGATAATTACATAGTAACCCCCAAAGCTTTGAATAATTGCGAAATGACCCCAAGTTTTATGAAATTATGATTTTGCCCCTATGAGTTGTAAAAAATTATAATTTTACCACTAAAGTTGTAAAAATTTATAGTTTGATATTTATAGTTAAATACATGAAAAATACATAATTTAGAATGCCTAATTTGAAATGTCTAAGTGATTTATTTTATTAACGGAAAATGTTTATAAAAGTCATGATGTGATGTTAATTGTTGATTCTAATAAGTCGTTTCGTATGATAACAATAAGAGATAAAGGAAATGTGAATGATGTTGAGATTGCGAGGCTATGAATACTAAAAAAATAGGAAGGATACATTACCCTTGGGTTAAAAAATCCTAAACCTACGCAGGGATTAATATTTATGTTAGTAGGTTAGTAGCCTACAACGATGATAGTTATCAGACTAATTGTGGCCATCGGGTCTGGACCCGTGAACGATGATATTGTATAGTATCTGTCCCATGACTGTGATGATTCTGATATGATGGTAAAGAGATAAATGAAAGATAATAATTAGATTATTTTGAGATTTATGTTGATGGGCGTTTTGTGTTGGGATGCGCAAAAACTTGCAATTTATGAGTTATTGATACAAAATTACTGCTAATCTAATTTTTGTGCATATCATATATGTATTTATTATGCATTATGAGCGCAAGTAGATTGGTACTCACATCCCTACACATTCTTTTGCAGGTCATAAACCTGAGACTTAGGTGGGCCATTGTTGGATTTACTTTTGCGTTGATGTGACATTACTCAGAACTCTAATATTATTAATTTTGAGATTTATCTGATATAATTGTAAAAGGTTTGAGGCCTAAATTCCTATTATTATTTAGGGTTGTGGTTGGAACACTATTGTCCGGTTACACTGAGATTTAATTGTTATTAATTATTTTTAATTTATTAATAACGTTATTATTATATATTATGGATATTTGCTCCAATGTAGTGGTGTGACTGTGATTAGGATAATGAACATTTTAGCACATGTACTTGTGTATGACTCTTTCACTCACTCTACAAGTTCTGAAACTCACGGTGTGACAAAATTGAATAAGTAATAAGTTTTTATTTATTTTGAATTTCATTAATTAATATTAATAATGAAAAATAGTTGCTATCATATAAAGAATTAAAATGGGTAATCATTAGAAATAAAAAATTAAAATAAAATTAAAAGTAAGAGATATTTAATTAACTATAATTTATTATATATACTTAAAATAATTATGTAAATACTTTTTGAGTATATTAAACGAGTAATTATATTTTTTAGTTTTCGTAAAGAAAAAATAGAATAATAGTAAAGTGAGTTTGCATAAAATAGAATAAAAATAATAAGTTTGAAGCAAGTTTGAAGTGCTATTTATAAATATTTATAAAGGCACGACAAAAACAAAATAAAAGATAATTTTATATTAAATATACGTCAAACTAACAAGGTAAAAATAAAATATTCTCTACTAAAATTGATAATCTATGTTCTTAAAAATTAAAATCAAGTTGTTAACCAACTTTTTTAATACAAGTAGTTGTTTAGAATTTTTGTGCATGAGAATTGATCAAGTTAAAGGTTTTATAACTATATGTGAGTTTTTATGTTATTGATAAAGATTATTTTATTTATCTTTAATTTTTATCTTTAATTGCGCTTTATATGAGTTAGCTTATTTGTAATCTACAAATAGATAATTGTACTTCACTTTATTTATTTAAGTTGAAATGAATTAAATTTTTACGGAAAGATAAAAATTATGTAAAATATTTTATTAAAAGAATAAAGATAATTTTGTAATTTTATTTAGTAAAAATATAAAGTGGAATATAAAATTTTATTTATGAAATACAAATAGACTCACCCGTTATTATAAAAAATACATTTCCACTTCCACCACATGATTATTGCTATAGATTATTGTGAGTTTTTATCATTTTAAATAAAAATATCAATTAACATGTATTTTAATAATAAAAATATTATTAGCAGGTTACTTTAGCATAGTTTTTTTTATAATATATATATATATATATTTCTTTTTGGTAGTTTTCGATAATTATTAAATCTACTCCTTTTGTTTAGGAATTCCTAATTGTATGGTATTATTTTTCTTAATTGCATATTGTTCTTTTCAATTTCCACTATTTCTTATCAAATTTTTAATTGTATAACATTAGTATTTTCAATATTTACTATTTTTGCCCTTTGTTTAGGGACTGGTTAGTAATGTAAATGGCATGAGTTCGCGGCAGCAGTAAGCCGAATTAATTTTTTTTTTTTTTAAGAGCCATTACCTAGCAGCTCTCAACTGTAAAAATTAAAAAAATAAAAAATAAAAATCAAGTACCTCCCATATATTTATTTACAAACCCATCAATCGTCCATTATAATTACCTCATATATAATCAACTAAAAAACACAATTTTATCTCATTTTCTCTCAAATCTCTTTATTTCTAAACTAGCAACTCCCAAGCATGTCCTTCAATTGTGCTTGAATACTGTCGACTATTTCAAATTTGAATTTCATATTGAAAAATTAAATATTTAAAAGCTTCAAATTATTATGAATTAATAAATTTTATTTCATTTATCTTAGATTTTACAAACTTAATGTTCATAATTTAAATATTTAATTTTTTTAATTCGCGTACTTTGAATTTTTTAATTTAAATACTTAAATTTTTTTTTTCATTAAATTATTTTTTGTCAAAGAATTGTAGAGAACCTCATATTTTTTATGATGACATTGAAGACTTAATTATTTACTCACAAGCAAATTCTAATTCTTACGAGCACGAGAGGTGCTGTACATCATCATCATCGCATCAATTTTAAAAAATATGAGACTATTTTATAAAAATTGTATGCGATAATGGAATGCACAATTCTAATTATAATATATGTGGAGAGTTATTAGACAACAGAACTCGTTTTGAAACTAGTTATTCAAAAAGATATTTAAATATAAAGCACTTACATGATACCCATATCAATACTTTAATGTTATATTGGAACATAATTTTTTGGAGGGTAAATAAAAATGAAAGGAAAATAAAATTTACAGTTTGTGTAATTTTTATATGTTAACATTTTCTTTAAATTGAGCGTGCACGTTAATTGAATTTTGATTTTAATAAAACGGGTCGAATCCAAGTTTAAAGTTGAGGCATACAAGATAGGCCCAATAAAGAAATGATCTATATGTGCTGAGTTTCTGTACACCTTTCAGATATATTAATTTTGTGGTTAGACAGTCAATAGTATAGGCCTAAAAAGCTCATTGTAGGCCTTTTATGGAAGGGTCCAGTGAGGTTAAGATTTACCCTATAAATATAAGGTTAAATCCCCTCTCTATTCTAAACAGATAGAATACGCCCCATAAAAAATCTGTCATACAGACTTAGGGTATAAAGAGAAAAATCCATAGCTACCAAAGTTCATCTTGAACTTGAAGATCTTTTTCGTTCACATTCAATAATCATGGAATAAACAGGTACATTTCTGCATTATTAAATATATAATTTTTGACGTTTCTAAATTCATATACAGATTTATTTTAAATTTTATATATGGTATCAAAGCCACTATATATGGATTAGAGACTCAAAATCATCAATTTATTATATTCTTGATTTTAAAATTTAAACCCGAGATCTTGAATGATTTAATCCAAAAAATTGATAAATTATTTTTTGAAAAAAAAATATGGGACTTTTGTTCATCTCGGAATAAGGAAAATTTTCGTATATGGCATGCAATTTAACTCGAATGGTGGTAGGAGAAAAGTTTGTACGAAGTTTGCCCTAAACAATAACTTAGATACATGAAAAGATGATTAAAAAAATTTATTTTATGCTTAAAATAATTTAGTTAAATTATATGTTAATGTCTCTGTGATCCATATGAACATGTTTATATGAGTTTCATGTATTTATAATTAAATTTGGTATAAACACCATGGATCTTTTCGAATAAATGGTTTGAATCAAACCTGCAGAAACCATTAAAGTTAATTTCTTGAAATTAAAAAAACTTAGCATTTGCAATTAATAGAATATATACGTATCTCACATGTGTTGTATATAAATATTCTGTTTTGGTTTTCGCACTTTGAAGGCATATTTAGATGGGACAAACAGCAATTTTCTCATAGGTTTTTTAACCAATACTTTAAGTATCTTTTTTAGCGCCTAGCATATGGTTAGATTCTCCTACTTCAATTTATCAAATGTTTTAGTTTCTAATTCATTTGGATTCTATTAGCCTATTTGACTTGATAGACAACTATATGTTTTTTTTTTTTTATTGCATGTTTTAATAACACAGATGATTTTCAGTGACTGACCTAAGAATGTTCATTTTTAAGAGGTTGATTTGCCCAAAAAGGACTAATTTCTTAAATATTTGGGTGTATTAATTGGTAGTTAGCCGTGAGAAATCCCATAACATGTTGCACTCTCTGCCCAAAGGAGAGACGGCAATGATGCACTGGGCTACCTCTATTTTTTTTTTTGGCATAGTTTTGACAAAATATTTGAGATCACAAGGTGCATTCAGTTAAGCGCCCATAAAAAAAAAAATGTGATTACTAGCATATTAGTATGCTAGATATAACATAGGGCAGTTTTACCTAAAATAATGTTATGAGAGGGGTGTTACTGCCTGAAGGGTACACTCATTGAGACCTAATGTTCTTATATACGGTACATGACTATATCTATTATGTTATTGCATGCAAATACCTACCCAAGTGAGTTATTATGTACAGTAATGACAATGATGTTATTCGATAACTGATTCGAAAGTGTCTGGTTTTGTTTTATTTTTTTGAAGAGTTAGTTTACCAAAATGGGACTATTTTTCAAATGATAGTTAAAGGAATCTCATAGCATATTACACTCTCTGCCCAAAGGGAAGACAATAATGATGTATAGAGGAACCCCCATTATTAATGATTGTGATAAATTGATGCCATCTATTTTGCCAATATATTATCCTTTGTTGCCAACGAATTATAATTATGGGCAATTTACATATAATTATGTCATGGGGAGAAATTTTTTTTGGTACTGGTGTTACTACTTAAAGGGGTACACTAGTTGATTCAAATTTTTTGTTGCACATGTATGCATGACAAGAGCCATTGCATTATCATATCTATAGTAATTTGCCTAAAGTAGGTTATTTTATATAATAATAACACAGTTGATATTGAATATACATTTTTCATGTTGACAGTAGTGAATCTTAGAGACCTAAAAATTAAATATAAATTTTTCCTTATTATGGCATGAAAGACTAGGTGGTATTTTTAAAGAGATAATTTAAAGGTTCATAAAAGCAAATAAATTATTATCACTTGATTTTGGAGACCTTGACACTTGTGTTACTTGTATAGGTGGTAAATTGACTAAAATGATCAAAATTGGGAGGTCTGACTATAGGACTGAATATTATGGCAGACATTATATTACAAGACAATATATGGGACCTTTTGCCAAATGCTTCCAAGATTAGAATTATCTCCTAATATACTATGTTTGGTAGTCTTGAACAAAATAGTGTGGTTGAAAGGCATAATTGCACACTTAAGGATATGATAAGTCATAGTAACTTGCCTATGTGTCTTTAGGGTGATGCCATTAAGACTGCCTTATACACTCTCAGTGGAGCTCCCATCAAGTTTGTTTCTAAAACACCTTTTAGGTTGTAGACTAGTAGAAATTTTAACATTAACCATCTTCATATTTAGGGTTGTCATGTAGAGGTTAGGATTTATAATCATTCTAAGAAGAAAACCAACATTAGGACTACTCGTTGTTTCATCATTAGATGTCCAGATCGTTCTAAGGGGTACATGTTTTATTGCTTTACATTGGGTGCTAGAATTGTTGAGTTCTAAATAGCTAATTTTTTTTGGAGTTTGATAGAACTGATTTGGACTTTCCATAACAAGATTGATGAGGATAAAAATAGCGAGCTAATGCCTATTCGATTGCCTAAAATCTAGACATTTGTTTTGTCTACACTTGTGGAGGGAGATGATCATGAGCAGTGAGAGATTAATGATTCCATTATTTTTTTTAATACTAGTAATCCTATTGTACTTGATCCTATTTGTATTGATACTCCTGATCCTGTTCCAGAGATACCTGTGAGGAAATCCTCAAATTAGTGACTTATGCTCGTGCTATTTCAAGTCTTCGGTTTAGCATGTGGGTGGATGCTAAGATAGATAAGATAGGGTCTACAGTACATAATGGTGTGTGGTAGCTGGTTAATCTTCCAATCACCTATAAGCCGATTCAGTGCAAATAGGCATTGACTACAATTAGACTTTTTTCTAGTTTCATCTAAGGATTCATTTTGAACTATCATGGTTCTGATAGTTCATTATGATTTAGAATTTTCTCAGATTGGTGTCAATACTATTTGTCTGAATGGTGTCTAAATTAAGAAATTTATATGGTGCAACTTGAGGATTTCAAAAAAAGAAAAAAAGAAGGTAAAGAACACATGGTGTGTAAATTGAAGAAACCTATTCATAGTTTGAAACAAGCCTTGCACCAATTGTACCTAAAAGTTTTTTGATGAGATTATCACTTCTATGGGTTTTCTGAAAAATAAGGTTAACCAGTGCGTATATCCCTAGGTCAGTAGAAAGAAATTTTTTTTCCTTATTCTTTAGGATGATGGTATCCTACTTGTGAGTAATAATCTGAATCTTTTGAATGACTATTGTCCAATACTTTTGACGTGAAAAACATTGCAGAAGTCTCGTTTATTTTGAGCATCAAGATCATTTGTGATATAACTCATGGTATGCTGCGGTTTTCTCAGAAAGGGCTTATCAATCATGTACTTGAAAGGTTCAAAATGGATGATTCTAGACTTAGTGAAGTAAGAGCCAGAGTCCCAAGAATGACTTTGAAGTGAAACCATACAATGCATATCTTAAACTAGTGCAATTGATAATCTTATGTATGCATATGTATGTACTCAGGTGGATACAGCATTTACTATGGGTGTTCTTTGGAAGTATCTCTTGAATCTTGGAATAAATCATTTAGCAACTGCATATTTACAGATAACTAAAGATTACATGCTTGTTTATAGAAAAGTTGATGATCTTGAAATTATTGGTTATTTAGATTTAGATTTTGTTGAATATATAAATAACATAAGGTCTACTTCAAGATACATATTTGTGTAAGCTAGAGGAGCTGTTTTAAGGAAGAGCGTCAAGCAAACTCTTGTAATATCTTCCATTATGCATGCTGAGATTGTAACTTGTTTTGGGGTTACAATTCATGTTATATGGTTGTGAAATTTTATTTCAAAACTTAAGGTAATTGCTCTTGTAGATAGACCACTAAAGATTTTTTGTAATAATAATGCGTCTATTTTCTTTTTCTAAGAATAACAAAACTTTTGATGAGTCTAAGCACATTGAGTTGAAGTATTTGTCAACTTAGATATTTTGTAAGGAGAACTGACATCATCATTGAACACATTGATACAGAACATATGATGGCGGTCCCCTTGACCAAAGGATTAGACATATTATTTTAGTTAGCATGTTTCTAACATGGGTGTTATTAGGTCTTTTGATGTATTTGGTTAGTAGGAGTTGTTTTCCTTACATTATGTGACAGTTACTATATCTTGAGACCTTTTAGTTTATCTATGGTCATTAGGATTTATAGATGGCTATCGGTTGTTTTCTTTTGATGCCATTTGTGCATGAATATATATGTTCTTGGTATTTTATATGTCATATATAAATGGATATGTATTTATGATATAGATTTAAAGAAAAGTCTAAAGCTTGGAATATGTCTTGCTTGGCACCGTAAAGATTTTTCTTGAGATATATATGCAAGACATATTAGTTTCATTGGAAACTGTTAATGTAATAACCTGAATTTTTTTTTCTTAATTAATTTACTTAAGTGTGGTGATGATATTTATTATAGTAAAAATCTAAAAAATTGAGCAATTGAAAATTTTTGGAATGATAAAATTAGTTAGAAAGATTTTCGCATTTAATTTCACCCTATGTAGGAGTTTAACGTGGAATTTCTAAACTTTTATCCAAACAATTCCTAGCCCAATTACCTATTTAGTTTAACCCAAGCCCATTAACCCATGGGTCAACCTTTTCATTGACTCACCTCAACTCACTTCAACTCACTTTATCACTCATTGAGTTAACTCATGAATAGTAGCTCTAAATCATTTCCCGGCAAACTTCATTTTCTTCTCACAATCTCTCAAATGATTTGGCTAATTAGTCAAAAAGAAGACCCTACATTGATGACTTTAAAGCATTCTTCCAAATTACTTAGCTAGCATGATTTAAACACTTAAAGCATCTTTTAAATAATTTGTCAAAAAGCTAATATGATTCCCGGATCATGCCACTTCCATACATCTCCCCCAATACCTCTCTTAAATTATTTGGTTAGATAGTCAAAAAAAGCTAAGCATGATTCTTGGATCATGCTACCTATTGTATATACATGATCTTACCTTAGTTGTTTTGAAACATGTGAAGTGGAGGTTATTTTCTCCACCGATAACTTTCTCTACACTCCCATGATTCTTATAAATTGTGTGCCTTCAAAAAGAAAAAAAATAAGAGAAAAAAAAAATATATATATATATATATATATTTTTTACCAAGTGTGGTTGGACATTTGGTGTTGTTTGGAGGAAGAAGAAATGCTTGGAATTTTTTAATTGGGTGGTGTTCAAAGCTCAACTCCTTTTCCTTCACAGGCTTGGTCACCAATATCTTCATTGAGGTAGGATGACAAACCTCCTAAAATATATTTGATGCATTTTCTGGGTTTAAAGTATGAAATTTGATTGTGATAAAAAAATAATACCCACATATTGGGGGTAGGGAAACCAAAACTTTGACTGATGTAGTCCAGCATGCTAACAGCTTTCTGTTTGTAACTTCTGATGTGTTTTGGACCGCTAAAACGGTGGAATTAGGCTTCGGCTAAAACATAAAAGTTGTAGCCCTTTAAGTTTTATTTCCAACCCAAAAAGATTTGCATCAATCCAATTTGTGAGTCAAAAGTTATGCCCAAAATACTGAGCACATGTAAAACTGTATCTTATGAACAAATTGAATTCAAGGCTATTTTTGCACCTTTAGACCTTAGAATTTTAAAAAGTGTAAAACATGAAAGTTGTAGGTCTTAAAGTCTAGTTTCTACAGATATAAAATTTATAGATATTGAAGTTCTGCTCTATTTTATATGAGTTTTCTTTTAAACTGCTATTTCTGCTTAACCTTTAATTGATGTTTGTTTGGATTTTTTTAGAATTTTATATTTAAAGATTATTTAAATTCCCAATTACCCTCTGTTAGTTACAGTTATGTTAATAATTTATTTATGGGTGATTTTGTTAACCAGGTCTAATCTAGTAAAACACTTATAGTATTTGATAAAAATGCCCAATTGAAACAATGAACTTATTATTTCCTCATTTGGTCTTCCTTAAATAAATTTGATTTATTCTAATTGATTTTTAGGCATTGTTTTGTCAACCTAGCAAGTTATATAACTATATTGTTATGATTAAGTGAATTAAATGAAATTTATTTAATACATTCCTAAACATTGGAATAATTTTATGGACATTTGTGGATATCTTGAAGTCGAAAACCTATGATAAGGGTTTGGTTATAAATAAGATAATGATTGAAAATTTATTCAATTTATTTTGAATAATATTATTCTCCTACCAAATAAAAGGGTTTGAGTGAATTAGCTTTGTAATCTCACATTGGTTTAATTGTTCAGGTGATGTACTATACTATCCAATTAGAATAAAATAAAACTTATAAATTTTTCTAAAATTAAATATTAGTCCAAAGAGCTATGTATTATCTTTATATTCCATAAAATAATAAAATAAAAAGGAAAAAGAGGCAAAAACCGAGATTGCAGACAATGAGGTTTGAACTCGTGACTTCAAATCACAATTAGGGTCACCCGCCCACTAAGCTGCTAATCTCGACTTAATTAATATATTATTAGAAATAATTTTATTCTTATCAAATGTAGTACGGCAAACTTGTCAAAACAATTAACAAAAATACTAATTCGAATTCTAAATTATTTCTAGTTACTTGCTACTTGTTAATTTACATGTAGTGTCTACCTTTGTGATAATAATATTGATGATTATGTTTAATCTTTAATTTATTGTGAATTATTATTTAATTTTGACTTGAGATAAAATACTTAAAGTATACCATATGTGACTGAATAATCCCACTAAGGATTCATCACCCAGGGACATTGCCAGTTGTTATTAAGAATGTCTGATTGACATACAAGGTACCCTTGGAATGTCAAGGGGTGAAAATAAATTAAGGCACTTGGTGCTAAAGTTATTTTTGGCAATGGGGTGATGGGTGGGTAGAAATGACCTTTTAGATGGAGATAGAAACATATGCATTTTATTTGGGAGATGCTCCATTCTGACGTGGTCAGTCAGGTAGCCGGTCGCGACGGCTAGGTTTTTGGTGGGTGACACCGTCGAAACGCATTGAATGCTAAGCCCGTAAAATCATTGGTTCCCAAGGCTGGGGGTAGAGGAGGATAGGAGTATGATTATCCTCACTAGCGGAGCCACGTTAGGGCAAGGGGGGCAAGTGACCCCCTTGGATTTTTTATGTTAAATTACAAAAATGCCCTTGACATTTTACCTTTAATTGAAAAATAAATTAATTCAAAGTTAAGTTATATTGGCTTTATTTAAAAACTAAGGTAAATTCAAAATTTTTCAACATAAAAAAAAGTTTATAAAAATTAAACCCAAGTATTTTTTTGAAATAAAATATATTATCTTATTGCACTATTCAATATTTTTGTGCATAATATCAAAAAATATAATATATAACATAATAAATTGTATAAACAATAAAAACTTAATAATAATTATATTTTTTTAAGTAATGATAGACATCTTATTAAATCTCAGATACTGTTAAAATAACCAGTTAAACTATTAAATTGAAAAAAGTATAATCAACGGTTTAATGTTCAAGAATAATTTTATCTCTCCCTAAAAGTGACATTATTTCTCTCCTACTCTTACTCCGAAGATAACTTGTTATTCCCGTCTTAGATACCCGGTGCCCCCCTCGCTGAAAATTCTTGATCCACCCCTGATTATCCTAGGAGGATTTAGATTAAACTCCTTTACCAAATTTTACTATGACTGACAACCTTTTTTGCTTATGTATGAATGATGTGTTGGAATTATTTAATTATATTTAATTCCTCTTGATGAATATTTTAATATATATATATATATATATATGAAACCTGTATCGCTACGGGGTTTGATCCCGAGATCTTGAAGATCTAAATATGAGATTCCTACCACTTCGACACAGACTTTATTGTGTTACCACATCAACATTTAACTATTTTTACATGTAAGTAAAATAGTAGTTACGGTGACAGTTTCATCGAACTGTTGTAAGTATAATTTACATTATTCAGTTGGGATCTATTGAATTAATTGTTACATAAACAGTATGCCACCTAATCACATTCATTGTAGTGGGTCACCTAATATAGTGTAGCATTACAACCACCGCATATAGGTCTAAGAGATTCTGATTACTGGGCTTGAGTAGCTCACCCCTTGTGGGAATATTTTTTTCAGGATATTAAGTACAGGGATACTGAAGATGAGCTGGAAAGAGATTAATTTCTCTTAAATATTCTATCAGAAGAGTTATCTATTTTTTTTTTCCTGCACAGTGTTGGAAGACTTTATTTGTGATTGTGGTCTGTAATAATAATTATTGGATGATTGTAATCATTAAATTTAGACCTAGTTATTTTATTTGATATGTAATGTTAATCGCATGGTTGGGACGCTTAGATAGCTTTGTAATACTATTCTCTTTTTTTTTTTGTGTCCTGTAGTTGAATCCCATCAAATAATTCAGTCTAATGACTTATAAACATTGGTTGGGATAAACTAGGGATTTTTAATACCTTAAATTTTTATTGCAAGTCAACCCCAGTTTGGAGGAAAAATTTGGGGTGTGACGGCATGTTACTGTCATCTTATTTTTATACCCAAATAAATAATCCCTAGTCACCCTCGAGTATTCGGGTTATGAAAATCCGAGGCGTGACAGTTAAAATTCTCTAACTTAGTAAATAAGCATATATTTAAAGAGAATTTGAGGATCAAAAGAAGAGTAGCACATTTATGAGATTACTTATAGAGTGTTATTTCTTATCACGCTACCATATATGATCCATGTTGATGAGAAGATTGGTATTTGTGATCATGAGTGGTCTTACAATGATTAATAATATAATGACAATCATGATTCGATATTGATTACCTTGTTAGATAAGATTGTTTTAGGTGTTGTCTCTTGACTTTGCTTGGTTTTTTAAATATAGCCACGTAAAGATTTTATAGTTTCGAACCGAAAGTTGATTTTTAAAATATTTTCAAAATTGTAACTTCAATTAATGTTTACTCAAGTAGGAGAATGTTAGCATTTTCTTTAAATTGAGCGTGCACATTAATTGAATTTTGATTTTAATAAAAACAAGGTAAATCCAAGTTTAAAGTTGAGACATACAGGATAGACCCAATAAAGAAGTGACTCATATGAAATGGATTTTTGTATACCTTTCCAATATATTAATTATATGGTCGGACAGTTAATAATGTGGGTCTAAGGAGCTCACTATAGGTCTTTTATGAGAGGGCCTAGTGAGATTAGAGTTTACCCTATAGATATATAGTTAGATCCCCTCTTTACCCTAAACAGACAGAATATGTCCCATAGAAAATCTGTTATACAATCCTAAGGCATAGAGAGAAAGATCTGTAGCCGCCAAAGTTCATCTTGAACTTAAAGAACTTTTTCGTTCACATTCAAGAATCGTGAAACAAACAGGTACACTTTCACATTATTGAATATATAATTTTTGATATTTCTAAATTCATATGCAGATTTATTTTAAATCTTACATTATACGATTAACCAAATAAAAATTAAACTTTACTGATAAAAATTTATTCATTCTTGTTTTATTTTTCTAACTCAATAAAAAATAAAATAAAATTTTCTTTTTTTTTTTACTTCATTTTGAATTCCTCCAATTTTCTTTTCCCTTCACAAATCTACATACTAAATATAGCTTAATTTATTAATTTTTTTCACAAACTACACAAATCCAATCAAATAACCTAAGGATAATTTAAATATTTTTTTTTATATGTTCCTACAAGAACTCAAAATAAATTGTTTGGATTTATTGGTTAAAGGTGAAAAAAAAAAACCTTTTATTATGAGCAAAAATGAAAATTTAGAAAATTTTGTTTGTAATAGTTTTACGCTATAATATTGTGGTTTTTCAAAAAATAGTTCAAAAAAATCATGTTTTATAAGATTTTGAAATAAATAAAGATCAATTAAAAACATATTTTTAAAATTTTGAAGAAAAATTTTGTTTGATTTCTGATATGTGAAAATTTTGTCAAAATATTGAATATGCATAATTACTCATTATTTATCCATGAATTGTTTCAACCGCGCAGAAATGTATTTATCTATTCATAATATATAGAAATATAAATATTAGCTAATAAATTAAATTAATATATTCCAAGGAATTACATTTACAATTACTGTATTAATAGTTTAAAAAAATTATATTATGGATAAATTTCAAAAATAAAAATAATTAATAATATAGTAAAAAAATTCTCATTATTTTTTAATTATTACTTACAACTATAAAATATAAAAAAAATTATATTTATAAAAAATAAATAAATTTAATTGATTGGTGAGAGAGTTTATAGGATATATAATAAATTTTGTCTAAGGAATTTTATTTTGTTTTTGAATCCGTGCACTTGCTAATTGAAAATGAAAAGCAAACAAATCTAAATTAATTTAATAAGATAATTTAGTAAAATACCATATTTAGAGTTTAGATTCACCTATACTTATTGAAAAGATATTTAAAATTATTTTTTTATTTGGTTATGTTGTAAAATTGAGAGAAAATAAAGAATTTGAGAAAAATTAAAAACAAAAATATTGTATGTAAATTTTATTTTATTCCTTATATTTTTTAATTCAAATAAATAAAAATATCTTATGTAGTATTTTAAGGAGTGTTTCTGTTGTAAATTTATCTAAAAAAATGTAATATTATTTCTCTTATTTAGTTATATTGGAAAATTGAGGAAAAATAATAAAATTTTAAACATGAAAAAAAAACTAAAATAATTATTAATAAAATTTATTTATTTTGAAAACCAATTAGCTAGTTATTTTATTTTAAATGCAAGTTATTATTAATTTATTTTACAAAATATTTAAAAATACATAAGATTAATGATTAAAGTTGAATACATGCCTAACCTCAAGTCAACCTAATTTTCGAAAGAATAGTTAGGATGAAGGACAAATTAAGTTGAATCGACTCGATTTTCTAATTGAATCGAGATTGAATCAACTCATTTTACATGCGTAATTATCAGATGTGAAACTTATTTAGAATTTGAAATTTTTTAAGTTAGAATAACATGATTGACATATATTTTGGATAGAATTTTGGCAGGGCAATGAGACGAACATTATTAATTACTTTGAGAGAATAATGCCTATGAAAAACCTACTCGCATCAATTCGTTTTCTTTACATAAGTTTTGGTCCTTCGTGATTTTTTTTTTATTTCTAATTTTTGTTTTTCCTCTATTTCCAATAAGATAATTTGAAATTGCATGAATACTATTATTGTTTATGTCTGTCTGTCTGCTAACGCATGCGGCTATCACTTGGAAATTAGGGAAATGAAAATTCAGATTTTGCATTGTTTGTATGCAATGAGGTGGTGATAATCCCTATACAAATTCAATTTTGTCTTATAATCTAAAGAGGACGATGATAACATATTCTATGCGGCTGCTTATTATTGAACAATTCTGTTCTTGCATTACCGTCCAAGAAAAAAAGTAAATTACAACGACAATATCGACAAACTTTGGTAATTTTATGAAAGCAGAGCAGAGCATTCAATGTACTTAAATTCCAGCACTGTCGGTTCAAGTGTTTAGACGCAGTTCGAAGGAGCAGACGTTGGGATAAGGCATAAGGTGTTCTGAAAGCAGCCATTAGTAGACAAAATTGTAAGTGATTGTTTGGTTGGAGCTTTTTTTTTTTTTGTTCTTAAAAATAGTAATGTCCGAGTGATTTTTGTTGTGATTGGAATATTTATTATATGAGTCAATTTTTATCTATATTATATTATCATAAATTTGATAATTTTTTTATAATATTCTTAAACTTGTTAGAAATACTTATAATTTCAGTAGTGTTAATAAGTCAATTTTTTTTTTTATAAATGTTACATAATTAAGTAATTTCATCTATTTATATTTTTATCTTTCTTAAATGCCTTTTAACTACTCACTAATTTTGTAATTTTTTTATTTTCCTTAAATGCTTCCTAATTAAATATTATTTACTTAAATAACATTAACTACTTATTATTTATTACTTGAGTCACTTTTGTAAATTTTTTACAATTTTATTTTAGTTAAAATAAAAATTTAGTAAAAATCACACACATAATGTGTCCCACTTCTAGTTATATATAATGATAATTGTCCATTACTCTAGTTAGAATGAAAATTATTTTGGCATTAATTTTTTTCTTTTCTTTTTTTTTTTTTTTTGTGAATTTTGGGTTTTTGAATTCTAGCATTTCTTCAATAATTTTGGATGTAAATTCATTAGAAGATAAAAAGGGTTTGCTTAAATATGTAGAAAAAATGTTAATCCAATCTTAATTTTCTACCAAGTAATAAATAGTAAATTTTAAAATGTGAAAATGTAAATGAAAAATGCATTTAGTATCATCTAATATTTAATTACAATAAATTATCTTGGAGAAAAAAATCATATTAATTCAATTTTTGGATGTCTCGTGCATACATAAATATAAGCCGCACTACTCAAATTTTGGAAGATACCTTTATAATTGTGGCACATGTCTGGTGTACCATTGGGATAGTGATTCATTCATCTATTATCATAGTTGTTGTTCAAAAAAGGAAAATCATGATTGAGGTGAAAATCTAGCCGTAGGAGTCCCCATCCAGCGCAGAATTTAGTGTGGGCTGTGAACCAACCCAGATTACTTTGGACTCGGCTTTAGGGTTACCCAAATATTATCTTCCAATAAAAGTAACAATTTGAGGAATTTAGAAGTTTGTATGGGTTAGTTCAAATTTATTTTATTCCCAAACGTGAATAAATTTTTATCAGTTCTAAAATTTTGAACTTGTCCCAAATCAATCATTAAAATTTAGTACCAAACCGATCATTATATTAAATCGAATCCATTCATTTTTATCAGTTCAAGTTGATAGCATAATGATGTATTTTTGTGTAAAAAAAAAAAAATTTAAAATAGCATTGCGTAGAGTTTTGAAAAATACTAACTTAAAATCAAATTAATTTGGTTTAAATTTTTTGGATTGCTAGAGATATTTTTGTGCTCCTTGCCACACACTGTCCCGAACCCAAAAAATCAGCACAGTAAAATCCTCTGCTTGCCTAAACACACCCAATGAAAGAGCAGAGGTTCATAATTGAAGGGTAATAAAGTGGGATCTATTTCAATTATATTACAATCATTTAATAATATTTATTTAATATTTGTAAATCAAATTGTATGAAAAATTTATTGAAATAATTTCTAGTTTATCTATAAGTGGTGGAACACTTAATTTAATAAGTATCAAAGCATTGATCCTTGACAACTTAAAAGTAATTTGATGGTTTGAATTTAATGATTTAAGGAAGAAAGGTTTAACAAGTCTGTTACTTACCAAAAAAAAAAAAAGTCTGTTATCCTCGATTTAATCTAAGGATGTAATAAAGTAAGAATTTTACTAATTTTATCTCTATTTTTTAGTAGTAGAAGTTAGAATCGTTTATCAGCTAAAATTGAATAAAGGGAATTAGTTTTCTAAGTTCTCTATTCTTATAAATGTAAAACAGGCATGGTCAACCCAATCAGACTTAGCTCAACACTATTTTTTTATCCATCCTGTTCTTCCATACAGGCTCGACCCGACTTGCCTCGCACCTCGAATTTAAGCTTGGGCCACCCGTAACCTGACTCGTGGCCCCTGCCTTGACCCACTGCCCCCTTCTTCCACGCTCTTCTTCGCCTATAGACTACCTATTTCCAATCTTTTTCTTTTTTTTTTATTACTTTTCTTATGGGCCCTACTGCTCCACCCCACCCACTTAAGGCCCTACCCATCTCTCTCTCTCTCCCCCCTTACCTTTTCAACAAAATTAAAACTAATTAATTTATTAATAATAACTAAAATTATATTATTTATTACTAATTAATTGATTCAAATTTAATAATAAAATTCATAAATTGTAATTTTTTTATTTTTAAATGCTACTTTTGTAGATAAAAATTATTTATTACAATTTGCAAAATTAAATGTAATTGAAATTACATTAATTTCTTTTAAGACTAATTGAATAATTATATTATTTAAAATTTTTAAATTTATTTAAAAATTTTTTTTAAAATTTAAAAAATACACAAGGTTAATGGGTCATGCTAGGATTAGATTTGTTTGCCCTTACCCAAACTAATTTTTTTTAGAATCAGTCAAGATTAGTGCTAAATCGAGTACAGTTCACTCATGTTACATGCCAATTATTCTACTTAAAGAATAGAATAAGGACTTAACTTTATATCTAACTATAACAATAATAGTGGGAGGGGAGGCCCTCCTTAACTTCCTTTTTAATTATTTAATATCTCTTTTCTCTCTTTTATAACCCTTGTAAAATTTTGGAGGTGTTAAAAATATCATAATCTTATAATAACAAGCATACGACTGAGATTAAGATTTCTGGAAACATAACACAAAAAAATTTTTCCAGCATTGTAGGCTATTTATTGCCGGACTCAAACTTGCACGCCTCAAAGCGTAATGAAATTCATCACGGGTCCTAAATGGATCTTGAAGATTTAAAATAATAATAATAATAATTTGGATGATTTATATCCCTTGTATCAGCGCATGAACTTACAAGCCACGCTATGCATCCGATTTTTTTTGCAATTTTTGTGGACTCGTGTACGCGTAAGGTCTTACTGGTATTGTGGGCCTCGCCCTAATATGGGTAATGTAACGTCCAACCAAATTAACTGCTCGTGTTGGTTTTGTCGGATCACCCACAATATTTTAAGAAAAGGGGATGCTGGTATTGCTGATATAATGTTTGTAAATTATTAAATTAAAATTTAACGGTCTTAAATTAAAATTTAATGGTTCAGATTTAATGTTTGAGACTAATATCATTCATATTAATTTAATTAATCCAACAAGAATTTAAGGTTTCGTTTAGAATGGAAATATTGTATTCTATATATAGAGCCTGTTTGGCGCAACAAAATTTGCTAAAAATCTCTGAAAATTTTTTAAAATTTCTAAAAATTTTTATTACATTTTTACACTTTTTTATTTTCTCAAAATTCGAAAAAAGTTTAATATCTTTTAAAAAAGTCAATAACTGAAATTTGGCTAATCAAATAACAAAAAAAATTTGTTATTCTCATCGCGAACTCCCAAATTATCGAATGATACCCATTGTGACTAATTTTTTCGGAGCTGTTCCAACGAATTATAGAAACCGTTTGGACGCTTGCATGAAATGATAAATTTATAAAGCGTAATAGTTTAATACTGTCTAAACGGTTCGTACCAAACCATTCTGTCAATTTGGCACTGCTAACTTCCATCCAAACGGACCACCGTAAATCATTCCAAGGGATTGGCACTGTCAACTTCCGTCTAAACAGACCACCGTAAACCATTCCAAGGGATTGACATTGCTAAAATCCGTTCAAACAGATCACTATAAATTGTTCCGACGATTGGTACTACCAAATCACTATAAACCATTCCGACACTAGTGACGTTTCAAAGTTTAGTTTGGTCTACAAAAAAAGTTATGATTAATATAAAATTTTGAAATTGTATAAACGGAAATTCAATCAGTTGAGACGGAAATTCTACTCCTCATATCTAGAAAATGTGATTTGAGATATGTACACCAAAGGTCAAAAGTTTTTCCAAATTATATTTTTTTTTTTGTTATTTTTCACTGCGCTAAATGGATCATAATAAAAATATTTTTAATAAACTTTTTTTTTTTTCAAAAGATAAGTCGACAGATTTGTCTTTTTTTCTGGATCCAATGCCACATTATCCGTATAATTAGCATGATGCCTAATTTTTACGGTGAAAGGTCACATCAAATATAATTTTCAAATATAGGTGATCCCTTAACAATTTTTAGGCCATTAGACAACCTCAAAACCTTTAAAAGTTGAAACAAAACACGAGAAAGAACGTTAGAAATGAAAATATTTTTATTTTCCTTGTTACAGCCAATGAGATGAAGAATTGTCACAATATTGAGATTTAATGTTATCACTCCTGAAATGTTAAAAGAAAGACAAAATAAAAAATACACAACAATCCACATTTATAATTAAGACTGATACGGAATAATAGCAAGAAGTAAGAGAAAAATAAAAAAAGAAATCAGATTTCTTATTATGTAATAGTAAAAATTAACTATATTTATTCAAACAAATGTAAATTTTTTTTTTTTTTTAATGAATGTGACAAACACGTTTAAAAATTATTTTTTTCTAAAAAAATCAAATATTATTGAAAAAATCATATAAGGCCAAAAAATTAAAAAGAAAAGCAAAAATTTTTTTTAAACAAAACAAATGAGTCCAAAAAATTTTCTAATTTTCTAACTTTTGTCATTTTTACACCAATATTAATTTTTTTCAATTTTTTCGGAACCGGCCTTAGTAGGAATGATACGGGCATGTACATTTCATAAAATTAATAGCCGCTCGAGGGATTACTTGCGTGCTTTTTTTCCTTTCCCTGCTTAATTTTCTCTCTCTTTGCTTTGTCCGAGTGAAGGAAGCGAGAGATCAGGGAGAGAAATGGAAAAGCTCTCAGCTGGGCTAGGCCACCTCTTCATGACCGCCTTCCTCCACAGCTTCTCCACATTCATGGTGATTCCGGCCATCACCGATGTTACTATGTCTGCGCTTTGTCCCGGAGAAGATGAGTGCTCACTCGCCATATATCTCACCGGACTTCAACATGCTGTATAACTCTCCCTCTCTCTCTCTCTCTCTCTCTCTCTCTCTCTCTCTCTGTATTTCTCTGTTTTCACTTTTCATTTATATATATATATATATAAATGATGAGTTGATCTACTTGTTATAGATTTAGATTTCCTGCTTACTGAGTACTAGATTTTTGAATTTCCTGAATGGTTTTTGTGATTATAGGATCAAAATGCATTGCTGTTCTTATTAATTTCTTGGCATTCATATCGCTTCTCTTAGAAGCAAATTCATCTTGTATTTAATTTACTCCTAAGCTTTCTAGTATTTGTTTAAACATGTCACAGTTTTATTTTTATTTTTTTACAAGATATTTAAGACTTAGTTTGAAAAAAAAAAAAAAACTAATTATTAGCAGTTTGCTAACTATTAAAAAGTTTGCCTTTTTATGTTTGGGAAAACAATTAAGTTTTAGGGCCTGTTTTGTGTAATAAAAATCGCTGAAAAACTTTCAAAATCTTTGAAAATATCTAAAATTTTCTAATATATTTTGTATTCTTTGTACTTCATAAAATAATTATAAATTTATAGATATCTATATATCCTAACAATTTTTACAAATCTTAATAAATTTTTTACAAACTCCAATAACATTTCACAAACTCCAATAATTTTTGTTTACAAATTATAAAAATTTTTCACATTTTTCAATAAATTCTGATATAAAACCAGTTCGACAGACCCAAAAAAACCATTCAAATTATTTTCCTTTCTAAAAAGTTAATGCAAAAGTTAAAAAATTTTACTATTTATTTTTAAAAAATGTGGTTTGATGGGTACACGATAAACACAAAAAAATTACCTAAATTATATTTTTTGTTATTTTTTGTTGCACTAAACGCTCCTTTTAGTAGTTAATTTTTTAATTTTTTGTTAATTTGATATTTATACTTTTTTATGATTTAAAAAATATTAAAATGTAAGAGAATAAATTTTATACTTTAAAAAAATAAAAAAACTTAGTCAGCTTCTAACTAATCTTTAGAAATGAAGCCTAAATGAAAGCCGATTATTTATTTAAGAGTATGGACAAAATAAATATATAGAATTTGTGCAAAATGGTATGGTAAAATTGGAGGTTTTTTTTTTTTTTTTTTTCCTCCGCTCTTCTTGTAGGCATAAATGAAGCAATTTTGAGCACCGAGTGATGAGACGAGTTGTCGCAAGCATGAAACAATTTTACACACACTATACTAGCTAGACACGTATGTCCAACATATCTGTTTGGAAATTTCCTTCGGGTAGTGTCAAGAAAATGCCGTTTGGCCCTCAAGCTCTGTTTCATGAATTGGACAAGAAAGGA
This sequence comes from Vitellaria paradoxa, assembly GCA_019916065.1. NCBI lineage: Eukaryota > Viridiplantae > Streptophyta > Magnoliopsida > Ericales > Sapotaceae > Vitellaria > Vitellaria paradoxa. The sequence goes on along the minus strand of CM034233.1, from coordinate 5,993,542 downwards.
AAGTTCATTTCCCATAAATGTGTCTGCGGACCCTCCGTTAAATTACAACCAAACAGTGAAATAAAAAAAGGTCCTACATAATTGTCGATAATCCCAGTTAATCCCTTTTGCCGTAATTCTTGTGCATTTATACCGGACATCTCTTTCCCGGGAATCGCTTTCCACCTGAATCAAACACATCTCAGGTGGCGATGAGACAAGCGCTGTAGTCTCGGGCGCAAAGCCGGCGCACATGAAAGACACTCTGTATATTTTAATATTATTTAGGGTGTGTCTAATATACTAAAAAATGTAAAAAACTTTAAAATTTTTTTTTAAATTTTTAAAATTTATTTATTTTTATTTCACTGTACGAATTACGAATACATAAATTATCTCATTTTTTGTCACTCTAAATACTCTCTTATTATATATTTTAAGAAAACTCATTTGTAAAAATTAATTGTTAAAGAAATATTACGCCAATTATTTTCGCTCTTTAAAATTATAGTCAGTTTCAAACCAAAACCCAATCCTAATTAAAAAAAAAAAAAAATGCTCATGCTCGTGATGGGATATAACCCTCTGCCCATGCTGCTCTTTAAGTAATTTTCACATGAAAGGTGTTATTTAAATATACATATAGAAATAAATATTTATCCTAATGGAAATGAATCCACAACATGTTTGTATAAATGTCAAACCCGTTGGAGTTAAAAATCCCACTTGTTTGGAATAAATTTCCGTACTTAAATTCATAGTTTAACATCTGTTCAATGAATTTTAGTTGTATTTTTTTCCCTCTTGCTTGAAATAAATAAGCATTCTTTTTTTTTTTTTTTTATGAAATTGAAATTGGGGTTGGTGAATTTTGCAGATTGTGGGATTGGGAACGCTGGTGATAATGCCTCTGATTGGGAATCTATCAGACGCTTATGGAAGGAAAGCTATGCTCACAGTCCCATTGAGTCTCGCCATTATTCCTCTAGGTAACATAAGCATTAATAAAAGGCTTTTTTTTAATGCAAGTATTAGAACAAATGGAACCTAAGAAACAAATATATATGTACATATTGCTTTTTTTTTAAAAAAAAAAACATAAAACACATTACGATCCGTGACGTTCTCAATTGTCGAGTTCAGTGATCAAGTTGATTTGGGAATTTATTACAAGGGTGTTTGGCTGAAAAATTTTTAAAAATTTTTGGTAATTTTTAGTATTTTTTTCAAAAATTGCTATCATTGTAATTTTTTGTTTGTTCAGTGAAACAAGTAGTAATTTTTAGTAATTTTTTATAATTTTTAAGTATTTGATAAAATTTTTAATAATTTTTAAGATTTTTACCAATTTTTAGTAATTGTTAGTAACTTTTAACAAATTTTATTAACTTTTAGTAACTTTTGAATTGAAAAGTTATTAATTAAATCGATGTAAAAGATTATTATTATTATTAAGTTATAAAGTCGAGTCTATGGCGCCTTTTTAATGTTTGTTAAATGTAAGGGAAAAAAAGAATATCAGATGGTAACGTCATTCTTAAGAGAAAAAAATAATAATAATAGATTCGTTTGGAACTTCAACAACCTCAAAAATTTTCAAAAAATTTTAAAAATTGACACAGTTTCAAGTGTCAAAAAATTTCAAAAGCCGTCAGAAACCGTTAGAATAGATTAAAATGGTGCGTTCCAATGGATTTTGCCAGAATTTAAAAAAAAGTGATCTGACATTTGTACAAAAAAGTACACAAAATTCTAAAAATTTTCAAAATTCTCCACTAAAATTTTGACACGTGTGTTTTTATATAATTTTAAAAATTTAATCTTAAATTAAATATAAACATTAAACAATCATTACACAATAATTTTAAAATTCACTTTTAAAAATTTTTGATATTTATTGGAGTACGGCATTCCTATTATTTTGATCTGCCATCCATCACTCATGTCAAAAGTCACGACATAGGTCTAGTGCCTCTGAACAAGTCGTCTTCTTCTTCTTCCAAAAAATAAATAAATAAAATAAATAATTAATTAATCTCAAATAATTCGAAACCGCCAATGTTTGGCGAATTGCATTAAGTCTCGTGCCTCCCCACCGCCAATGTTCGGGGAATTGCAATAAGGTCTCGTGACTTTGAATCACGCTGATTATAACACTATTGACATATAATTAATCAATCTTATGTTGCGTTAACTTTTGATTAAATGCAGCCATTTTGGCATATAGGAGGACAAAGAATTACTTCTACGCTTATTATGTGCTCAAGACTCTCACTGCCATGGCTTGCGAAGGGAGTGTCCAATGCCTCGCCCTAGCTTATGTGGTGCGTTATTTATATAAATATATATATATATATATATATATATTTGTATCTGTCAATTTCTCCTAAATTAAGGTTGCGTTTGTAGTTATACATTTAAAATTAAGAAATTTAATATTACTTGTTTAAATATATAATTTTGTTAGTTTTGATATAATTTTCACTATTAATTTTAAGTCTTATCAAAAAATAAATAAATAAATATACGATTCATGAATTTTAGAAATTGAAAATTAATAATTAAAAAATCATCTTTTCACGTATATATATATATATATTTTTTTTTGTGAATGTAAATAACATTTTTAAAATCTATTAAATAAGAAAGAGAGAATTAAATTTTAATAAAAAATTATATATAAAAAAAAACTCAAATAAAAACTTTCAGTTAATAATTCCCAAGCAAAGCCTTACTAACTTATAGGGACGTCGACTCATCAAGCAAAATAAATAACTGAAAGTTGGATCATGACTTCGGGCTTATTTCCCGTTTGCCAAAGTTTGCTTGTTAATGGGCTTAGAGATGGACCAAAATCTCGTAATGATTTTAATAATGGACCACTAGTAACTGTGATGAAGGGTATTAAAGTAATTTCGTTTATTTCAGGCGGATAACGTCCCGGAGAGCCGACGGGTCTCCGTTTTCGGAATTCTATCGGGAATCAGCTCCTCCGCCTTCGTCTGCGGAAACCTATCTACTCGCTTCCTCTCCACTGCTTCCACCTTCCAGGTTTTCTCTCCTCTCTCTGTCTCTGTCTTTCTATATATATATATATATATATGAACACACATGTATAGTTGACTACTAAACTGGTAGCGTTTCTTCTCTCTCATTAAATGTCTTTGTCAGGTGTCTGCATTAGTAGCGGTGCTAGCGATAATATACATGAGAGTTTTTCTTCCGGAGTCGGTCGTTGACGACGGGGTTTCTAGGTGGAGAAATTCCAAGGAAGAAGCAACTGTTGCCCTTTTAGTTTTGGATAACGCTGAAGATTCCAGAAAGAATGTCAGGATATTCAGGACATTGCCTTCCTTTCATGATACTGTCTCTTTGTTGAGGAGCAGGTGAGTTTATGTTCTTATAATTGAATTTCTATTTGGGCTCTGCTTGCTTCTTGGGAAACTGAGATGCCCTTTTTTTTTCATTTAGATTCTCTTTTGCACGGAAAAAAAAAAAAGAAAAGAAAATTTGGATGATGGGAATAATTGACTATCCCTTATAGTACATTAATTGAGGTCTCAATCTTTTGAGATTGAAGGTTTTTTTTTTTTTTTTTTCACTTTATGGGGTTTTAGGATAATTTTTGGTAGATTTTTCTGGTTGTTTTGTAGCAGTTTGGGGCTCATTTCAAGTTGAGTTTCTGTAGCATCTTGCTCTGCTAAATCTTTTTCCATTTTAGTTTCTGATGAGAAGAGTTGTTTACATTATGTATATCTCTGTAATGCTGAATGCCTTTCTTAATGTGAGATGGGTCTTTCTTTAAATCATTTTGCAGCTTGACATTCTCACAAGCAGCTATTGTAGCCTTCTTCAACAGCCTAGGGGATGTTGGTCTTCATGCTGCATTAATGGTACTTTCTTTTCTAATGAATTTTAAACCCAAAATTTTGTACATTCTTTTCAGTGGATTCAACAAGTATGGTCTGATGGAGCTATACTTTCTCACCTTTACTTACCAAAAAAAGAAAAATACTTTCTCACCTTTATTATGAGTTGGATTACATTGACTTAATTATGAAAGTTGCTAATTTGGATGCCGATTGATAATTTTATTGACCAAAGGGCTACTAAAAAGTTTGGCTCCATCTTATTTTTCCAATATTTGAATTTGGTTAGGTGAATTTTCCAAATTTTCACTAGTAAAATATAGTTGATTCTTTGTATTAAGGACGCGGGAGGAACGTTTTTTATCTCTTTCCTCTGATACGTTGAATTCCATAAAATCTCATGCAGTACTATTTGAAGGCCAGTTTTCACTTCAACAAAGATCAGTTTGCTGATTTAATGGTGATATCGGGGATTGCAGGGACAATATCTCAGGTTCATTTTGCAATTATATGTTTTGGTGGTCATTTGCAATTTCATCTAAGTTTGCTTGATACTATTTTATGTCTTTTTTTTTTTTTTTTTCAAAACTCCGTATATGCTTGTCCATCTAAATGTTGAGGCAATCACGCAGATGGTTCTCATGCCTATGTTGGCTCCTGCCATCGGAGAACAGAAGTTGCTTTCAATAGGGCTCTTTTTCAGCTGTGCACATGTAAGCACATACCCATCTCCATACTGCTTACCTCTACATTTCACCTTATTTTCAGCCAGACATCCGGTGCACAAATAAAATTGCCTAAAGTTGCATAATTTACCCACTCAGATACTACCAACTAAAATATACAAAGACTTGATTTATTTGGTTACTGTCATTTGATGCAGATGTTACTTTACAGCATTGCATGGTCCTCCTGGGTACTTCCTTGTTGCTTAAATGCCCTTGCAAATTTTAGAGTTTTTCAAATTAATATTTCTATATTGCTTGGTAATTCATTTAATCTTATGTTTGCTTACAATTTGAAAAATGATAGGTTCCTTATGCTACCGCTATGTTCGCCCTTCTGGCTGTATTTGCACAGCCTTGTGTGAGTTTTTTATACCTAACTACAACTCGTTAATGACTAATTTGAAGCATCATAGTTGATGATAGAATATCTAAATTTTGCAGTTGCGAAGCATTGCATCCAAGCAAGTGGGGCCCTGTGAGCAGGTATTTCTGAAACAGTGGCTGTTTTTTAGTTTTTTTTTTTTTTTTTTTGGTAAGTGTGGCTGTTTTTTAGTTGTTTATGAATTGTTGGGGTTTTGTGTTCCTACCTTGCTAATTTTTTCTTATGCTTCCACTACTCAAAGTGGAATCAGTGACTAGTGCCTGTCAAGTTTCTGATTTTTTCTCCCTTCTCTTCCACAGGGGAAGGCTCAGGGTTGCATTTCAGGCCTATGTTCCTTTGCCAATGTTGTTTCTCCCTTGGTTTTCAGCCCTGTAACAGGTAATTTATTTATTCTGTTGTTTTCTTCTTTTAGGCCCAAAAGTCAATTTTAAGCTAATGAAGTCCCTCGGTAATTCCAGCTTTATTCCTGTCTGAAAGGGCACCATTTCATTTCCCTGGTTTCAGTATTTCATGTGCCGGATTTGCTGTGGTAAGTGCTTTTACTAGATAACTAGCATGCATGTTATATGTAAATTGTAATTTATTAGTTTGGTCTCATCTGTTCTTGGTCTATGGTGTGCTTCAATCTGAAAGTTAGCTAAGGTACAAACCCCATCCTTTATAATTTTTTTTCCCTTTTTTTTTTTTTGGGCTTGTTAAGTCACCAATTATTCCAACAGTTTAAACAGTTAAGAGATGAGCCCAACAATGTATATCAAGATATTTCAATACTCCCCCTTACGTGCAACTCCAATTTTGCAAGTGGAACAAAGATAAGCCAACCAAATCAAACAAGGTGCACTAATACAAGCAAACAAAGTGCACAACAATAAATAGAGAATAATAAGATTCGAATCTAGGATCTCCTGGAACCTAAGTTCTGATACCATGTTAAGTCGCCAATTATCGCTAAAACTTAAACTGTTAGGAAATTGGCTCAATAATGTATATCAAGTTATTTCAACATTGCCCTTTTCCATGTTAATGAATAATGGCAGACCAGATATTGTTCGGTAAAGACATATAATTGAAATCCCATCTGTGCTTTGAACTCTCAAACTCTATCCATTGAGGTATGTCAAGGTTAAACCAGAATTACAAGGAATCACTAGGACCCCTATGAATCACGGTTTGGTACACATGTTCCAAAACATGGTACACTTGTGTTCAGGTGCACTAAATTGGACAGTTTGACAAGATTACACCTATGTTATATTTTCATTAGAAAAAACTATGAAAATAGTAAATTGATAATAAATTGTTTGAACATTTGTATCAAATAGAAACTAAGCTTTTACAAAAAGATAATGGAGCAAAATTTTGTATCACGCAAAAAGTGCACTTAGTTTGATGAATATCTACGCTATTTCATTTTACTGATTAATTATTTGTTTGAAAATAAGTTGTTTTTTAATACCAAAATATTTTAATAATATGACGATTCTATGATAAACATATTCTCATCATACCGCATTTCAAAGCACCTAAACGATCCCCATTTCAAGCAATATTGACTTAAACCATTCGACTCTGGGAACTTATCGTTGTTCTCATTTGTGCATGAAGGACATTTGAACACATATATATTGACGATCAAACAAACATTGTTACCTCCATAACTACATAGTTGAGAGGATGGATACATTTTTTCCTTGGCATGTTGGTCGGAGGCTAAAATTCGAGGAGAGGGTGTGAGACTGAGACTATGTTTGATTGTATGATATGTGGGATTGGATTGGGATTGTTAATTCCATGGGCTCCACCATATTCTATTTTGGCCTTTTGTTTGTTTGTTTGTTTGTCCAGGGATGGTATATTCTTTCAGATGGTGAATTTTTCAAATAGGCGATATGTAATTTCACATGCGAATGAGTTTCTAGCCGAAATCTAAAGATCTAAAATTATATTTTTGTCAAATCGCATCTCTTATTCCATTCAACATCTCACCAATCAGACATCAAAAAAATAATTCCATGTAAAAAATTAACCCCGTATTATATATATGGGATAAAATACTATGGTATTGCTGATCACCCGTCATCCGATCCCTCTTATCAAACCTAGGCTTTTAACCTAGGCCAAAAGCCTAGTCGGGGAACTATTTACACTGAGCTAATGGTAGATACATTCATAAATGTATATGATTGCGTGGCAGTGTGCCCTTTTGCAAGCATGGGTTATATGTGTAGATATCCTTGTCATTTATTTATGTCCATCTCTGGACCTGTGGACTTTAATTTTTGGAGATGAAATTTTGTGCAGATGATAGCATTTGTTCAGAGCATCATGATAAGGGCAGTTCCTCCTGTATCAAGTTTGAAAGTCGGCGACTGCCACTGCTAGAGACTTTTGCCTCTTTGGCACCATGCTTCATTCCATTGTGTTCTTGAACCTCTCATTATATGTACAATGTTGAAGAAACCTAAAGAGCTGGAATTGACAAGTCATGAAGCTGAAGGTTCCTCTCCAACCCAGGCTGAATGTTTAGAGTAGTCAGTTTGAAAGTACTCGAATGCAATTAGGGATGCATAGCAGAAATTGTTCAAGTCTTGGCCTGTGTTCCGTTTGGATGGATGGATGGATTTTAATTGAATGGATGTAGTCATTTTGGTTAAATTTTACAAGCATGTAGAATTTGTAATTTTGTTAGAATTTTTAGTATAGAGGATTTGAAATATATATATATATATATATTTGAAATAATTACTTCAAGGATTGATGTATCATAAAATATCAAATTGAAATCCATATCTAAATCACCAAATTTGTATTTGAGTTTCTTTCTTTCTTCCAATAGCTAGTATGATAATATCACATTTGTTAAATAGCAATAAAAATTATCTCTTATCTTATTTTTTATTTTTCTATTTTCTGCAACCGTGCATGGGAAATACAACGCATGCTTTGACATCAATGTGAATTTCATTTTTTTTTTTTTTCATTTCGCTAAATGAACAAGAAGGTTGAGAGGGTGAATAGCTGAACAATCTCTCTTAAATGTAGGTGCATAACAAAATTAGGATGGGGCATTTTTTTTTTCTTCATTTATATAAAATTAAGAGAATCCAACTTGAATTCTAATGATTTAGGTGGCATTTAATTTTCTTTTTTATTTTCTATTTTTGTCTTATGCATTAAAAATCTCAAAACGAAAAAATAGAAAATACTTTATTTTTCTTATTTTGAGATTTTTATTTTTATTTTTTTTGTTAAAAACTCTTAAAACGATTTTTTGTCATTTTTTATTTTATGTGTAAATTTATTTTCTATTTCTAAAAATAAATTTTGAAAACACAAGTAACCAAATAAATTTTGAACTGTTTTCCTTATTTTCAAAAGTACGAAATAAAAATGAGCTTAAAACAAAAAATAAAAAATAGAAAAACAAACTAAATGACACTTTAGTAATATGTATACATTTTAATTTATTAATTATAATTAGTTGTATATTCGTGCATTGCACGAATGATTTTTAAATATAAACATGAATCTAAAACTAGAGGCATCGTTTGGCAGAAAAAATAAAAAATAAAAGTTACAGAATTTTTGGATATAATTTTTGTAGGATAGTATTTTTTCCTTTTCTTTTTTTTTTTTAATCAAAAGATGAAATTTGAATTGTTCTAGATGCATGCCAAATAGAATGTTGCACAAAATATTCAACCGAATTAAAAAAAAAAAATTGAATTTGAGATCGGTTCAGTTCTTGATTTAAACAACAAAAAAAACAAACAGTTGGATACCAAATAGTACACTCGTAAATGGATACCAACTGCGAATGAGGTCTAAGATACAAAATTCGCTCCTGTCTTTTTTAAAGGGTCAGTTGAGAAGCTTCTCATTAAAGGCAAAAGACAAAAAATGATTTCTCATATTGGAAGATCATAATGATATTACATTCTAAGATAACCATTTCCAAAAGCATCCAAAAAGGGGAAAAAAAATATTGATGTTCACAATTTTTTGGAAAAAACCGTAAAGTTAATAGAATGGTCAAACGAATTTATATTATACCTAAAATCAAGTGAAGATTGTTGGGTTGTAAAGATAAAAGTTTCTTCATTTTTATGTATACCTACAACTTTACGTCTTCATTATTTCATGTGTCACTTATGATTTCCGATACCGAGGAGGGGGGAGGGGAGAGGAATTGATTGATTGGTCATAATTGCTTGAAATATGTTGATTTATTGAAGTGTGTTAATTACTGAAATTGACAAGTTTACATAAAAAATTACGTAAATCAATTTGTACGAGTTAGAAATAACAATTAAATTTTACTCTGACACTTATAAAAGATACCTTTCTCACACTGTCCTTTATATCCATGATGAGTTGAAATCTTTTGTACCGTACCGTTGTTACTTAATTAATCGGATTAAGTAATTCAACTTGCTAAGATTCAAAAAAAATGATAATAATAAATAAATAAACAATAGTAAACATAACATAAAATGTATTTATAGCATATTACTAATTGGCATTGTCTGCATGGTGGACCCTCACTTGTCTAAGTACCCCCAAATGTTATGAATGCTCCCATCTGATATATAAATTATTTAAACATAAAAAAATATTTTTCATTTGCAAACACAACTTAACTGAAAAAATTATACTATGTTATCAGATAATAGAACTCTAGGCCATTGAAATTGTGCCACATAAGCACATAAGAGCCGAATATGCTCATATAGCACAATCTTAATAACTATGATCTTATGGAACCGCTGAATAATTACTCAATTTTCACTAATATGCTGCACCCTTGATGTTTTGTGTGTTAATTATTAGCTAAGCTTAACAACCCACCTACGGATCCATGTATCAAATTAATTAAAAGAACAAGAAGTTAAAAAGACTGATCCTGGAATGTCCTCAAAATGGAAAAATACCTAAATTGCGGATGGTTTAAGATTTTTGATACAAGTATTTAGCTACAGGGCACCCAATATTGGGATGTCCTGCCCCTTCAGCTGCAGATACAGTTTCAGTTTCCCAGCGTTTCATAGTCACATATCTCCCTTTGGCATGGCAAAGAAAAAGCCATCTTTGGGCTTTTGACCAAAAGCAATCACACGTTTTGGCTTTTCTTGCAAAAATTTTGACTTTTCCTATGAAATTATCACACTATATATTACCCCTCTGTTGCCACAAAAATTGTGGGGGTTAATCCATGACTTTGCCTTTTAACTATTCGTACATTTACTCTTTATTCAGTGTTTATGGTTATATGTTGAAATTATGTGTATTTTTAAAGTATTTTTCATTGCCCAATAAGCTGCAAGCTTCATGGTCCGGAATCCTGACCATTCAAAAAGTTTTGGAACTAGCGCTCTCAAAGAATTTTGGGTTACATTCATGATAATCCACTATTGAACCATGTTTGCAGAGGATGGAGTTCTATTGAAAATACGTACATGTATATATTGTTAGTATGAAATAAACTGAAGTTGAATTTCTAAAACCGTACTTTCAGGTTTCAGCTTCACAAAAATTTGGACGATTTATGATTTATGTACATGCAAAGGGGATGATAGTAGATGATGAGCATGTGATTTTGGGATCTGCCAATATTAACCAACGATTTATGGCTGGTTCAAGGGACACAGAGATAGCTACGGGCTCATATCAACCCCATCACACCTGGGCTAAGAAGAAAAGACATCCACGCGACCAGGTCCGTATCTTCTTTCTTACCATTTTAACAAGGCTTTCAATTTTTTTTTTTTTTTTTTGGTTCATTGTCATTTTTCATATAGAAAGCTCTATAGATGTATGTGGAATACTTATTGTTTGCTAATTAATATGGTTCATGGTCATTACTGAAATATGTACGGCATCTATTACGAGACCGTTTGAATAACTAAAAGTGACCAAAAAATTGGAAAAAGAAGAAAATATTAGTCACTTTTTTGTGTTTGAAAGACCAACCAAAAGTGACTAAAATGATCCGTTGAAACAGTGGAAAGGAAGTCGTTCCAACGGTTTTGTTTAAAAACTAGTACGAAAAGCTGACAAATGTGAGAAAAAGTGGATAACTTCTTACAGTTTTTTATAACTTTTTGTAAAAGTACATAAAATTTAAATTTTGAAAATAAAAGTACGAAAAACAAAAATGACAAAGTTGGTAAAAATAAGTAAATATTTGTAACTTTTTATTACTTTCAGTGATTTTTAGCCCAGCCAAACTGGGCCTATGTTACTGAACGACATACTTTTGTTTAGCGTGCTAAGTCTGCCTCTAGTGTGTTTGATTAACCATCATTGATAAATGTGTTGCTGCAAATAGTCCTTTAATTGTAACTAATAACCATTTGGATCAAATAGCTCTTTAATACTTCATTTCTTTTAAGAACAAAAAATTGATTGGCGTTGAATTGCAGGTTTATGGATACAGAATGTCACTGTGGGCAGAGCATTTGGGGAAAATCTATGAATGCTTCAAGGAGCCGGAAAGTTTGTTTTTGTGTGAAGAATGTGAACAAAATTGCAGAAGACAACTGGAAGACGTTTACTGCCAAGCAATTTGCCCCATTGCAGGGCCATCTTCTCAAATATCCAGTGGAAATAGATGTCAATGGTAAAGTCAGTCCCATTCCTGGACGAGAGAATTTCCCAGATATCGGGGGTAAAATCTCTGGTTCTAAGACAAACCTTCCTGATGCTTTAACTACACAAGTCTCCCCCTATAGTAGTTTTTGCGTGTCCATTGCTCACTTTATCGTATATGAACATTTGTAAAAATATTTGTCATTGGCTTCACAAAAATTGTCTTCCCACATGCTGGGGGTCCGATCTTTGATTCCAAGACAAACCTTCCTGATGCTTTTAACTATATAAGTCTCCCCTTTATGGCAGTTTTTGCATGCCCATTGCTAACTTTATCGTATACAAACATTTGTAAAAATTTATATCATTGGCTTCACAAAAATGTCTTCGAAGCGTAAATTCTTCCAAGAATATTTAAATTAATGCAGGTGTTCAATTAGGTTGGTAATGAAATTGCATGTCTTTGTTGATTTCCCAATATTAGGAAAGAAAAACCCAATTTAGTGTGCATTTAGCAATTATCTCAACTTTTTGATTTTTTCTTAAGTGACTATATTTACTTTCTTACATTTTTTAACTTCTTTTAAATCATGAAAAGCAAAAAAACAAATTAACGAAAAACTATAAAGCCGACTTTTTATTTTCCAAACACAAAAAATCTCACTTTTTAATAACTAATTACAAAAAAAATTAAACATTTTTTGCTCTTCAAACTTGGCCTAAAAGTTTTATTTAGTGACACGAAATTCTAAAATTAATGATCAGATGAACCTTTAATAATCATAAGAAAACTTGAACTTGTAGTAACTATTAGATAATAAAACCGAGTCTTGACCAATTAATCTAATCCTCCCCTTACAACTACCCTGTTAGATGCTATCACATTTCCTCTTATACCAAACCAAAATTTATCACCCTCCAATATTTCTATAAGGTGGGAATATTTACACTCCTCAATTAGCATCGATTCCATAATAATTTTAATGAAAAAAGAGTAATATAAAGTCAAGAGAAAGCTAATGAAAGAATGCATTTATCATTTCCCATTTCAAACACTCCCGAGTTAAAAGGTCAATAAGGCGACTACCAAGGGTCGTTGTGCTTGGGCCCTAAAATTTGAATGCGACAAATATCTAGAGGCAACAAGTATCACAGAAATCTAACATGCATGAAAAAATAAAAATAAAACCATGTAGTTATTGAATTAAACAATTAAGAGGAATTAGGTAAATGTTTTTAGTGATTATTCCAACATAAAGACTCTTTTCTTGCTACAGAAATAAAAGGCAACAACTGATAATATACATGGAAAGCAACAAAAGCTACTCTGAACATAAAACCAAAGGAACTAATTACAAAGTTTATTAAAACAATTCCCATCTACTCAAATCATACCCAAAATTTGGAAGACGGTTCCAAGCCACGCAAGTAGCAGTCCGTCAAGAGCCAAGGCATCAGAAGAGAAGTGATCCTGTATAATTCTATGCTCTATGGTAGCTGCCAGAATATTAAGAATTTGAGGCGATTTCCAGTTCAGGCCAGAGAAAGCAGGTTATCTAGCCATACCAGCTTCTTCAAATATACATAAATCATTTAAGTAGATGATACCATTAGTACTCCACCAAAATACCCAGAAGGAACTACCAACAAGGTCTTCTGTTTTTCCATTTTCTATGCACCAGAAAATGGGACTACTATCTTCTGCTAGTATCTGTTTTGTACGGCCATATAATGTTGTTTCAGTTATCATTCCACAATTACACTCATCAAGTACAGTTCATGGGGTTCAACTAATTTAGCAAAAACCCACCTAGTGGGAAAAGACTTGGTTTGGTTTGGTTTGGTTTAGTAACCCGAAACCATCATCAGTTTATTACAACTCTCAACGAACTACGTAACCGATGAATAAACCGGGCAGATGTATATGCTACCTCTCACGCACATCCCACTTGAGTTAAGAATCAAACTCGTGTGATCTCTATGGAAAGCATACCCAAACCACTCGAGCTAACCCCAAGGGGCCACCAGGCAGCAATTTTACTACAACATAAAATGAATTTTCAGGATAAATGCTGTAAAAGATAATTAGGCATAAGATATGTGGGAGAAATAAGGTCCTACATTGCTATCACATTGTCTAAAGGCAATGGGAGACCAAATTAGACTATCAAATAAGACTTGCACACGTTACCACAAGATAACAGCTAAATAAGAAAGGACAAGAACAAGGAACAAAATTGATGCACGATCGCACTAGTCAAAGAACCCGTTATGCACCCTTATGCGCAGAATTCTCTCTAACCAAGCTTGGTAGTAATAGAATTGGTAGCCACACAATAGGAAAAGAGTTTCATTTGGCATGGAACGTAGTTTCAAAAAGAATAACTAAGGGCAACTACCAACGGCCATTATGCCTTGCTGGTCCTGCTTAAACAATCAGCAGGGACTAATGAGAGGTATACAGGCCTAACATCAGGTTGGGACATACAACAACATCTTCATGAATGACTAACCACAATATCAGAAGCACGAACACACTTATCATCCCAAACCAACACAATCACCAAGTGGTGACTCAACATGACAGAATCATCAAATCATTTAGCATCCACTAGATAAATCGTATATGAAAATGTCTAATGATCGTTCAATTTTAAGGGAAAACCAATCGCAGCCAGCACTTGCTTGAATATACACCCTCAACAGGATGATATAGAATTCAATGTATGAACTTCGCAGTTTTTGTTTTCTTTACCACAAAGACACAAAATGAAGTAAACAGATATATATATATATATATATATTGAAACAAAAGTATAGATTTACTTGAGCTTCCCACATGGAATAATGACAGCATTCCAAATTAGTCGATACGAAGAGACGGACGAAGCTCATGCGACATCAAATGGTCATTCATCAACAACATTATGCAAAATCCTAGATGTCAAACAAGCAATTTTCCTGTGTTTCCCAGTATACATTATCAAACTAAACCAAATAACAAACACTTTAATAATTATTAATCAAGCATCCACTATGAAGACAATAGTTACAAATCTATTTACAAATAGAATTCGAATGTACACATAGTATCCATTTTCGTTTCACCTCATAGGAAAGATATCATTGCCATCATCATCTTCCATGTCGAGATACTTGAAGGAGACATCCCCCTTTTGGTCTGGATAATTGAAGCTAGGGTTCACATAGCATTTCATCTCATGAAAGAGATTCAAATTATCCACCAGCTTATGGAAAACATTGCATCCACAACACTGCCCCAAAAAATAAATAATAATAATAATAATAATAAAGCAACCAATAATAAGATATATATATATATATATATATTGGCAACAAAGTAAAACACGGAAGAGAAACAGAGAGGAGAAATTACCTGAACAAAGACGGTGCCATCAGTATAGGCATGGGGGTTGATGGCGCGAGTAGTCCTCTGCCCACAAACATTGCAACTGAAGGCGACGAGCATCCTCCGACGAGGCGATTTGGTGAAGAGGGACCAGGGGAAGGTAGAGACCCTATCCATACCAGAACCGGGCTCGGGTCCGGCAGGGACCGGAGGGCCTTCCATGCCGGAATCCGTCGTCCAACCTCTCACCGACGCCGCACTCAGAACCAATCCCATCGCCGCATCCTGAAAAAGCCTAATTCAGCCCATCAAAATACTAACAATTAGGTTAACAATAATCCAATTGGAGAATTCTGAAGCTACCTTAGAGAGAGTCCGATTGCCGAGAATTGGAACGATACTCGACTCTTCGGAATCGGATCGAAGATCTGATTCGTTATTATCATCTGAACCGCCAATTTGGAAAGATTCGCATCCTTAGAGAATAATCAACGAAATTGAAAAAATAAAAATAATTGGTGGAGATGAGAGTGTCGAGAAGATCTTACTCTTGGATGAGGTGGGAAATCGAAAGAACCTTCTGGATGAATCTCTGGTCTTGGGAAAGAAGCCCGGAAGGGACGAAGGCGACGCGGAAGCAGAAGGAGAAGACGAAGAGAGGATCGTAGCAGAGGAGATTAGCGCTTCCATGACCGTCAACGACGATTGCAGAGGATATATTCGATAGTGTATGGTGTTTGATATTTGTTGCCTTTCGAATTAATCTGATTTCCGAGTGATGAGACTACGTTTTTCCAGATTCTTTATCAGTTCTGGCAAATGGGCTATGGAACGGGTCGGGTCCATTAATCACAAATTTACCACGAATTTTTTTGCTATGCTGTTACGAGGACAAAAAAAAAAAAAATAGAGGAAATGCTGTCTAAAATAAATAATTAGAGAAGCACTTTCTTTGTATTATTTTATCCTTACTGAAAAATCTGTTATTTCTTTTTCTATTTTTAGTATATTTTACTATCTTTTTTATTTGTGAAATTTATAAACTATTTTTCTTACCCTATTATCTTCCTTTAAAATTTTCAGTATATCTTCTCAATTTTCTTCCTTTGCTATCTTTATGATTTCCAAAAACTATAAACACGCATATATATATATATATACATATATGCTAAAATCTATTAACACGTATTTGCTATTTTTTAATTTTTAAAATCCATAAATGTTACTTCTTATCTCTTATCTTATCTTAAAATTTTTAGTATTTTATATCTTCATTTTTAGAATCTGTACACACATGCACGAAAATGTATAAATTATATTATGTACTTGTATTTATAGATTTTAGAAACTATGGCGTGTTAAAAAATAGAAAAATAACAAGGAAATACTAAAAATGCAGTTGAAACAAAGATCTGAAAATCAAGGAATACATAAAATGATAAGAAGGAATCAGTTTACAAATTTTCATTACACAAAACAAAATTATTATTAGATATACTAGTTGAAGAGAATATCAGAAAAAGATAAGAAGGAATGCATGTAAACATGTATATCAATTTATAAATTTTCTTAAAACAAAATTAAAGATGTATATTAGTAGAAGAGAACATAAGAAAAAGAATATCAAAAGAGGGTAAGAAAAAAAGAAAGTCTGAATTAAAAATCATTATGTTTGATAATACATTTTTACTTTTTAGGTAAAGTGAAAGTATAATATCAAAACGTTTTTTTCATTAATAGTAATCTTACAATTATTTTGTCCTAGACAGTATTTCCAATGTTATTTACTATTTCAACAACAGAACAAAAAAACTTTTCCAATATTGTTTGCCATTTCAACATCAGAACAAACAAAAAAAAAATAATTTATACCTAAAATCTTAAGATTAATTAAGAATTTGTTAAGTGTTTAATTGACTTGATAACGCAAATTCTATTATCACATGGAAGGTTTGGAAACTAAAGATGGAGATCATGAAGATCATAAAATTCAAAAAATTAATAGAAAAAGTAATATGTAATAAAATTTTATTAGAAAAAATAAAAAATTTAGCTAAAAATTATTATTATTATTATTATTATTGGTAAGACCAAACGCAATCATTTTCGAATTGATTGGTAATTCTAGGTTAGTGCCTGTGCCAACCGACTTTTGATTGTTACAAATTCAGTGGGCGATAAAACCAGCTGCTTTTTTTATTTTTTTTTATTTTATTATTATTATTTTATTATATTATTTTTTTATTTTTTTTTGGGTCCGGTGCTTTTCGGCCCATGAGGTTTGCTACGGACTTGGACTCTCATCAGAGCTTGGGTTTGTGCTTATGAATTTAAAATAAAAAGATTTTATATTAATAAAATGGAGAAATAATATAGTATAATTTTTTTTTTTGTAAGTCATGAACATATATTTTAAGTAGATTTTAATTTAAAATTAAAATAAAAAAAAAACATAATATATAATTATAAATTTGAGCGGACTTGAAATTGTCTCGTAAAAATAGTCATTTGCCTCTCCCCGGTTGCTCTCTGCGCCAATTCCTAAACCATCAGATTTGTTGAATGCTGTAAAAGGCATCTAGGTTCGCAACTCTTGTTAGGGCCCAGGGCTCCTTTTCCTGTTTGTTAAATGGAAAAATATTTTATAAGGCAAATTAGGCTGAACTCCTTTAGACATTAATGTAATCAAGGAACCTTTTCAAATCAATTAAGATTTGCAAAGACGTTTTTTTTATTTATGTAGACACACACACTTTAGACAGGGTGCACAAGTTTACGTAATTTTGGCATGCGATAGACTAAAAATTAAAAAATAAAATAAAATAAAATCGACGACGTGGAGTTATTAATAGCTAATTACTATAAATGGTAGGACAAATTATTTAAATTAATAATTTACCGAAAAACTAACAGGGTTGGGATTCATGCATAGGATACATTTGATTTGCTAAAAATTGTTGAAAATTTCTAAAAATTTTTAAAAATCTCTAAAAATTATTTACTTTTTATCTCACTGAACAAATTACAAACTCACAAATTATTTCACTCCATCTCATTTTTTATTACTCTAAACAAGCCTTTAATATTAAAATGTAGGAGTCAAACAATTGTATGTAATTTAAGTTACCATATTCGATTATTCAAAATGTGATCGTGGTTGATAGTGTAATTAATTGGCCTACGTAATTTATTCTCATTGGGCCCACCTTGGATTTTGGGCCTCATTTTCCTTTCTGTAGCTCTTAAGTTCCGGCCCGTTTATGGGATTGAACTCGTGGTGACAGGTATGGGAATAATTAAAAAAAATCTCACACAATAAATACAAAACTCAAAATAAATCCTAATTTAGTGTGTCAGTCAATATCAAACCTGTTTGATAATAAAGTAGTGAAGTAACTAATAAGCGTCCTACAAATTCCATCTAATTAAAGTATTACAATTAAAATAAATTCAGGTATCGCTCAATTCAAAATGGTCAACCAAATATAATAAATTAATTAAATTATTGGGAACGAATTTCAATTATTATCCTAATTATTAAGATCAAAAAATAAAAATCAAAAATTAGTTAGAGAAAAATATATTTATAGGTGTCATAGTAAAGTTAAAGTTGATTGTTAGAATAATACGGACTCGATATCTTAATAAAATATTGAAAACATAATGAAAGATTCAAAAAAAAATTATAACGTCGTAAAAATATTATAGATCAACCAAGAAAGTTACAAAAATAAAAATATTTTACTTTTTAGAAATTGTCTCATATCTAGTACATGACAGAACTCAAGTAAAAAAAAAAAAAAACTTTAATAAAAATTAAATTTCACAATTATTATTCTCTCTCTCTCTGCCGCGTGCGCATGCGGGGTATTTGTTATTGTGATGTTTAAAATCCAAAATATGAAATCGGACGTGGAGTCTATAAATAGAATCCGTGAAAAACATTCTCTTATCTTTATATTATAAATGCCATTATATAATTGTTTGAGTATTTTAATGATACGCAAGTGTTTGTTGTTACTAATATTAGAGTCTAAAAGATCAAAAAGGGCATATCCGTAAAATTTTTACTCAATGAAATTATGATTTCCAATAACTAAAAATTATTAAAATTATTTTATAATTTTTATACTAGTTTAAATAATTTTGATACTTTAAAAAGTTAAAACTGGCCAATAATTGAAACGAAGTGAAATTAATAGTCCCTGTGTATCTCTAGGCATACAACTGGAGGAGAGGAGAGGGGGCTGCAACCAATCTAAAATGATGTTGTTTGGATTTTTTTTTTTTAAAACGATATTGTTCTATTTAAATTTTTTTATTAGAATATAAATTGATATATTTAAAAATAAAAACTTAAATGAAACGGTGTTATTTAAAAAAAAATATCAAAATGACATCATCTTAATTTATTACAGCGGCTGCAGTCGACTGCAGCCCCCGAGTCGTACAACTGGGGCTCCAGCAGAATACCGTTGTGTGTATTTGGCAACTGTCCTTGTCGGCACTAAGATGTCGGGCGGGCTCTGATCCGTGCATTAGGTAGGTATCTTCTGTTTTTGGATTTTTCGTCACCTTCTGACGGATCGGGTCCACGGGTGGCCAGCGAGGGCGACCCACAAAGCAATATTTCACACGAGCTTTGTTTAGATAAGTTTGAACCGAGGACATGAAAGCGCGGTCGCCCATGGAGGTACATTCTTTAGGGAATGTTCCGGACAAACAAGCCAAAAATGGGCCCTTAATTCATTTTGCGTACTCAAGAATGGCCGACTTATGAGGGATTTTTGGTCTGACCAATTCTAATAGAAAATCTTATGTAGTGTTCGTTGATAGTGTCAAATTTTAGTTAAAAAATAAAAAATAAAAAAATTTAATTTTTAAATTATTGAGTGTTTGGTATATTTTTTGAAAAGTGTAAAAAATAGTTAAAATAAAAAAAAATTAAAAAAGTTAGTAGAGTTAAAAAAATTAGAGATTTTTAATATGAAGAAAGCTGAAAAAAATCAAAAAATATTAGAGAAAATTAAAAAATTTTTTATCAAATTTGACACTCCAAAATCACACTCAATAAGCATAAATTGTTTAACTCGTGCAATAATAAGTGTGCGCTTGAAAAAATTAGTCAAAACTCCGTTCAATTTTTTGACTTTTTTTTAATGTGGCTGAATTTACACCCCTTACACTTTTTTTCAATCATAAAAGATAAAAATATTAAATTAACAAGAAAAATTAAAAACCTAACTGCTAAACGTGCACTCGGTGTTTAAAATCAAACAAATTAACTGCATACTGATGGGGGTTCAAACTCTGCCGCGCCTTGTGTTTAAAAATTTTGTAACAGAGCCAAAGGGTCTGACTAACCAAGCTAATCTGTTGATTCACATATTCTAGAAGGTATATTAGTGGTGTTTCAAAATCAAACAACTCATAAATTGTTTGCACTCGTCTTGAGTTTGATTGATATAGCCTCAAACAAATTAAATTCAAACTTTTTTTTTTTTTTTTTTGTCTTCTCCATAGTTCGTTCACAATTCTAAGTTAAGATTTAGCCACTAAATATTTTGATCAAAATAATATATATAAATAGAATGGAGCTATTTGTACTTACAAATAATTTCTTACACTCCAGTTTATTCTTTTTATTAAATAAAATTACAAAATTATTCTTTTTAGACTAATTATTCTTATGTCTAATTTGAACTGACATAATTGTTATTCATAAAAGAAACATTGAAAATTTTGAATAAACACTCTTAGGTCTACAAAAGAGTAGAAAATTTATTTTTAAAGGCTAAATTAAATTTTATTTATATTTATATTTTTTAACAATTATAAAAAAATAAAATTTATTTTATTTTATAGCGTAATTTATTAAAAAAAAATCAATTTCTTTCCTTCCTTTTGTTTACAAAGTTTTATCATTTTTTTTGTGATGCGAAACCCCACCGATTTATTATATCTCTCAATGAAATTTTTATCAATTTAACTCTTGTCATCATACTCAAGTCATTTAGTAAAATTAAATGTGATTTTTTTAATTTTTATAATCTTGTAATATATTTTAAAAATAATGTAACAAAATAAAATGTTAGTATGATAAATCTTAATATAAATAATTTACTAAAGATTTGAAAAATTAAATAAATAACTTTCAATATGATAAAAAAACAAAAAACAAAAGTTTGTGCATTGATAGAAATAAAGTAAGTTATTTTTCATTTGATTAAGTTATCGAAAAATTAAAATTTATTTTTATATGATTGTTAAAAATATAAATAAAAATAAATTTTATTTTAATTTTAAAAAAATATTTTTTTCTTACATAAAACTTTAAAAAAATATGAAAATAAGGTCACTAAAATATCGCTTAGGATGACTTCTCCGCCTGCGGGCTGAAAGAAGAGAGAGAAATGGAGATGGGTTTTGGTGGTGGGGCTTTGAAACTCTAGCCGGCCGAAAGCATAGTGAGAAATGTATAAGTATACGTGTATTTTATTTGTTTTTTCTTTTTATATCCAAAGATATTTTTTTTAAAAATATTTTCTGTTATAAAAAATAAATTATATTAATAAATTATTGTTCTAAATTTTTTAATAATTGTTACTTGAATTATTATAAAAAAAATTAGATAATTAATACGATAAAAATATTTTTGAGTTATTGGGTGATATATTAATTATATTGAATATTAAAATATATAAAAATAAAGTTTATTAATAAAATTTACAATATTATAATAAAAATTAAGTGATCAATATATTTTAAAAATATATTTAAAAATGTAATTTATCAAAAAATTTAAATATTATAATAAAAATTAATTTAGGTAATAATGTCCGTTTGTTTGTTAAAATATTTAAAAATAAAATTTGTCATTATAATTAAATTTTTTATAATAAAAAATATTTTTTCAAACATTTCAAAGATAATAACTTAATTTTAAGTTTTATGATATGAAAATAACCCACGTAGTATAAGTATAATTTTTTTAAAATATTTAATTTGTTATTGTTTACATTTTAAATAAAAATTTAGTTCAATCAAATTATTAAAATATTTTTATTTTTACCATAAGAAAGTAGTCTCTATAATATTAATTTTTTTAATTTAAGTATTAATTCAAGAATTCATACAAGCTAGTGATTAATTTTTATAATAATTATCTAATTTTTTTATAATAATCCAAGTAACAGTTGTTAAAAAATTTAAAAAAATAGTTTATTAGTATAATTTATTTTTTATAACAGAAAATATTTTTTATATAGATTGAACAAGAAATATGTAAATATTTTGATTTTTACAATAGTTAATTTTTTATTATAATATTTTGAATTATAATAATAAAATTTATTTTTAAATATTTTAAAAGTATTAATTTAAAATATTTTAAAATCATATTGATAACTAAATTTTTATTATTGTATTAAAAAAATTTTATTTTAAAATATTTAATATCCAATATAATTAATATATTATCCAATAACTCAAAAATATTTTTATTAGTTGAATCACGATCTTACAAAAGAAAAATAAAATTATTAGGTTAATTGACGTCGGGAGATATGTTTAAGAGCAAATAGTTGGTAACTCGGCTATCAGCTACTAATTTTTTTTATTCTTTTTAAAATGACCAAATTTACCATTTTAGATTTTATATTCGTTTTAAATATTGAAGGGCAAAAATGTCAAATTAATAAAAAGTAAAAAATATAGTTACTGAAATAACTAGGTTTTTTTCCCATCCCAAAAATCCCCTAAAAAAAATTAATTTTTAGCAGTTAGTTGGCAATTGACTAAAAAAAAATTAACTTTTTTGATTTCCAAAGCCAGTCTTATTCGCCAGTTTCAACCAAACTGAAGGAAGAAAATAAAAAAAAATCACGTGCGCCCCGTGTGAACCAAACCAAAAAAAAAAAAAAAATAAGGGCGAAACATGTGGTTGGGAGGCAAGGTCAGCGAGCTAACATTATTCACAATATTAGCCCTCCTTTCAAGTATTTTGCCCTAAGAAAATTATATTACAAAAAGGAGTTGATTCTTTAAATTATTCCATTCAAATTAACTAACTATTTTTAAACAAAAAACCTTTTTAAATAGATGAGGGGTCAAACTGTTAGAGTTAATAGATGAAGGGGTGTTAATGTAATTAAATCACAAAACATATACGAAAAAAAATATGGACAATTGTGTAATTTTAATTAATTAAAAAAAGTAAAGTGAAGGGTAAAAGATTATTTGTGAAGTACAAATATGTTCAGCCATGTAAGTATCATAATATTTTAATTAAAGCAATGTTATTTTAATTTAATAAAACTATTCTCTTTGAATCATAATGTTTGTGGGAAAACAAAGTTGTCCCTACTGTATTAACCCAATCCGCACAATAAATGGTTTATTTGTCACCATTTGTTTGTGTGAGTCTTCCCGACTCGAATCCTGAATCTTTAATAAATTAAGATGGATTGAGAAGTACCCCTTGTGTGGATTAGATTAAGACGACAACTCTGCTCTCGCGTATTATTATATGACTCCGTTTGGAGTAATAAAAATTTTTGAAAAACGGTGAAAAACTCTAAAAATTATTTATTTTTTATCTCACTACATGAATTATGAACTCATAATTTATCTCACTTCATCTTATTTTATCTCTTTTTTATCACTCTAAACGTACCTTATATAGACTAAAATAATGTCTAAAATTATGCTTATTGACTCAATGAAACGGTGATGTTTTAATTTAATGAAGTTATTCATTTTACATCAGATTATTATAGACTAAAATATCAATACTTTAATTTTTCTAAATATTCACAGTCTAAACTCGAGTCCAAACTATTATTTATTAAACTAAAATTGACTTTATATGAAAATTCAAAATCAAACTCATGCCGTGGTTTAAAGGTTGTTTGGAGTTTCAAAAAATAAAAAAAAAATCAAAAATTGATGTAAAGTAATGTAAATATGACATGTGATAAAATTTAATTAGAGACGATTAAAACTTTTGAAAATTTTTAAAACTTTTTGAAAAACTTTGGAACTCTAAATGGAGATTCATAACGAGCTCAAGCCTTTTTTCATATTAGTTATTAAGGTTTAGTTTAGAAAGATTTTTTTTTAATAGTTGATTACTAATTATTTGTTAAAAAGTTATTGTTTTTCGTTCTAAACATAGAAAAGTTAACTTTTTAATAACTAATTTTTGAATTTTTTGTTAATTTGATATTTTTGCTTTCATATTTTAAAAGAAGTAAATAATATAAAAGAATAAACTTCACCATTTTAGAAAAATGAAAAAAAAAAAATTAAGTAGCTAGAAGCCGACAAGACTTTTCAAATGGAGCCTAAGGCTGGGTTTGGGAAGTAAAAAAATAAACTAATTTTTTTTATAATTAGCGATTAAAAAATTTGTTTTTTTTTTTTGAAAGGGGAAAAAATTACTCTTTACTATTTAATTTTTAATTTTTTGTTAATTTGATATTTTTATTCTTCATATTTTAAAAATTTTAACGTTTAAACAAATAAATTTAATTATTTAAAAAAAGGTCAAAATCAAATAACTAACTATTTTTTTCCAAACACTAATGAGAACAAACGTTAAAGTTTGGCTTCCTGTCACTTGGGCAGGGAAGAAACTGTCCAAATGGAGTCACTGTTGGGGGTTTCGTCCCGCAATCCCTCTTTTTCCCAATTTGATCGTTTTCGAGTCAATGCCGCATTTCCAAACTGATTGGCTGCTCCGCAGCCGCAATGGGCGAGTATTAGATACTAGCTGGACGGTCCGCGTCCTCCGCGTCTTTGTCCATTCTCCCGGAGCCATCGCTGTTTAGTTCGGGCGAAAAGATAAACATAAGGACAATGGTCAAGGGTAGTGGGATTAGGAGTAAAGTGGCATGCTTCAAAATTGACTAATGGTAAAAACAACACGACTTTTGAAGGGTGAACTTGTAATTGACTCCTGTAAAGTATGATGAAAGACAAATTGAGTTTGATTTGTGATTCACCCTAACGTACTGATTGTGATTTGCTTTACATTTTTTTTTTTTTTTTTGTCTAACAGAGCCTTTGTAATCATCAGTAAAATTTATTATCTACACCAACACAATACATTAAAAGAATACAATAAAAAGAAATAAAGAAAATTCTAGATGGTAGATTTCCTTTTCTCTTTTTTTACCAATTCTTCAATAATAATTAAAAAAAATTAACAGAATATTCAAATCAAGACAAAATTGCCATAGTAATAATATTGAATCGTGTAAATTCTAAATCCAATTCTACTTTAGACTTAATAATCAGGAGAATTCTGTTTTGTATCATTTGCACTGTCATTTTAATTTTGTTGAGTGGACAAAACAAGAAATGCATTTATTGTTTATTATAATAAAGATAGTGAATTTGTTATTAAACAATTTAACTAAGGGGGTGTTTGGTTGGTTAAATCAACCAAAACTTACTAACTGTTACCATTTTTTGTATTTTTTCAATCAAATTTTATTACATATCACTTTTACATTAAATATTTGTACTTTATTGTACTATTTGATCAAACTTTTACCAATTAAACACTCCCCTAAATAATTCTAAAAAAAAAAAATCTATAAGAAAAGTTATAGCCTGAGGAATTAAATTAATTACATTAGTAACGTTTTACCTCGCAGGGTATTTAATGCTATATAAGCTAAAGTCTTCAAACCAAGTAAGGTACTTAAAAGTAGTGATAAATTAATTGTTTCCGGTTTCCATTGAGGATATGTATTGTAATTATTTTTTTTGTTTGGGGTAGGTATATTGTAATTATTTGTGATATGGTATTTAAAGCAATCTTTAAACGTAAATCCTAAACAGACATAGACTGCTTCCCATTATAACGCCAATGCGTCCAAAAGAAAAAAGAAAAATATCTCACTGCTTTGCGTTGTGCAAACTAAACAAAACAAAAACAAACAATTTAACTTAAATTGAGAAAAAGAAATAGAAATTAGTTCGATTTATTTGTTGTCATGGTTTACACAGTTGTCTACCCTCGTCTTTGTTGAAATGTATAATACTGGTTTGGCATGCAGATTTCTACAGCTCAGGAGACCCCAGATGTTTCTCGACAATTGGACGGCTTCGATTTATCTTATCCCCGGAGCATCCACCACCTTCTCTCTCTCTCTCTCTCTCTCTCTCTCGCTGCCTTGCGTTACTTCCCAGCCCCAGCCCCACTTCAACTCTTTCTGTCTTTCTATCTCGATCTAACGGCGGTGTTTTTACGACAGATCAATTCCGTATGCAAATCCCGGTAGAAGTCTCAACTACTTTAAAAAAGTAATTTCCAACTGCTGAATCATCCAGAGTCCGTGTCTTTATTAACTTTCAACACCCAAAGTTGTCCTCTGTACTAAGTTAAAATGGACAAACTCAAAAAGTCCTTCAAGAAACTCTCTGAGCAAACCCGCCAAACCCACTCACCCGAGGAACGGCGAGTCCTCTTACGACAGCAAGACGGCGATCCCATGGCTGAGAGCGACCGGAAAGAAGTGGTCGTCAAAATCAACGCCCAGGATAGTCCCAGGGAAACGGAACTCGCGTCGCCGTCCTCGTCGTCGTCGTCGCAGCCACAGCGTAACGGCGGTGGGGATGGCGGTGGTAATCGAATGTGGAGAGACTCGAGTTATGATTTCTCCAACGACGAGACTAATGCCATGAAAGAGTTCGATTTCGGAACCGATTCGCCTATGTCTCAGGCTTCGCGAGGTGGCTTATCGAGGATCGCGGAGAGCCCCAGTAACGGTCAGTTCACGCCTAGGGATGTCAGGGTTTCGTTTAACGAAGGTGTGTCGGAACCGGTTCAGCGACGGTCCAATGCAAGCAGCAGTGGTGGTGGGGGCGGAGGCGAAGACGAGATTTTGGTCTGCAGTTCCAACTCTTCGTTTCGGCGGAAGTCGACCTTGTTGAGGACGAAAACGAAGTCGAGGCTATTGGATCCTCCGGAGCATGATCGGAGGTTACAGACGCAGAGAACGATGAAGTCTGGATTCTTGGGGAGAGGTAGTGAAATCGACGAGGACGACCCATTCTTGGACGATGATTTGCCTGAAGAATACAAGAAGATGAAGTTCAGTACATTGTCAGTGTTTCAATTGGTGAGTTTGTTTTTGATCATAGCGGCTTTGGCTTGTACCCTTGCTATTCGTAAAATTAAGAGGCAAAAACTGTTTGAACTTGAACTGTGGAAATGGGAGCTCATGGTTCTGGTACTGATCTCTGGTCGTTTAGTGTCCGGTTGGGCTATTCGAATTGTCGTCTTTTTTATCGAGCGCAATTTTATGTTGCGGAAGAGGGTTTTGTATTTCGTTTATGGGGTTAGGACTGCTGTTCAGAATTGCATCTGGCTGGCTCTTGTCTTGATTGCTTGGCAAATTCTTTTGAACAGAAAGGTTAATAAATTCACTCATGGTAAGGTCGTGCCTGTTGTAACAAAGATCTGGATTTGTCTCTTGGTGGGTACATTGGTGTGGCTTCTGAAGACTCTTCTCGTTAAGGTTCTCGCTTCAACTTTCCATGTGAGCACATTTTTTGATCGAATTCAGGATTCTCTGTTTAATCAATATTTGATAGAGACACTGTCTGGTCCACCCCTGATTGAGATTCAGCATGAACAAGAAGAGGAGGAGAGGGTTATGGCTGAGGTTCAGAAATTTCGGAATGCTGGGGCTACTGTGCCTAATGACCTTGGGGCAACTGTCTTGCCGAGGAGTGGGAAGGTGATAGGTAGTGGAAAAGACCAGAAGAGTCCCAAGGTCACAATGAGTCCCATATTTTCAAGGGCTTTGTCACAGAAGTTAGATGAAGGTATCACGATTGACCATTTGCATAGGCTGAGTCAGAAGAATGTTTCAGCTTGGAACATGAAAAGGTTGATGAATATAGTTCGGAAAGGGGTCATATCGACTTTGCACGAGCAAATTCAAGATTCAACTGGCAAGGATGAGTCCGGGATTGAGATCACAAGCGAATCCCAGGCAAAAGCTGCAGCCAAGAAGATATTCTACAATGTGGCAAAGCCTGGATCCAAGTAAGCTTTTATCTCTTTGCCCTTTGGATATCACGAGATTACTTGGTTGTTTAATGGTTTTTTAACTTCTCTTTACTTGCTTGATTGAGTTGTGGCTTTCAACTTTTTATTCATTCATGTATTATCTTTTAGAATGGTGATTAAGCTCTCGGAAAGCAGATTTGATTGCTCTGTATTCATGCCTCTTGCCTCTCTACGTGCGTAAGAAGGACCTGTACTATTTAGTTCAACAGTGCAAGAGAGTAATTGAAGATAGAAATTCATTTTTTTGAGCATTATTGTATACAGCAAAATAAGTTGTGGCTACCAAACTGAACTTGGCACATTGGAAGGCAACATGATCAGTACCCACAATTCAACTCAGGTCACAGCTTAGAAAGGAATATGGACTGAGGGAACAAGTTTAGTGGTCACTGTTGTATATATGATCATTTGACCTTACTGCCAGAATTGGAGTGTCATATATGAAATTTTGCCCTTGTTAGTTATGGATTATCAACCAAGCAATCAATCAATCTCTCAATGCAAAATGGTTATATGTAGGACTGTGGTAGCATACATGGTCTACTCTTCTTACGCTTGCTGCACCAGTTACAATTGGCACCTTCACCAATACATGCTAAAGAATCTTTACTTGCCCTTGACGAAGAACACGCCTATGCCTTTGAAATCCTTCAAAGAACTCATGCGCCACAATTTTAAAGGAAGATAAATATTTTGTGATTAGGTTGATAGAAATATCTTTGAAGCACACAATAATATGATATTCTTCTCTCTAAATAGATGCTGTAGATCCTAGGAGGACCTAGGTCCTTTATATAGAGTAGGACTCTCACGATTTTCTAGTTCCTTTAATGATAGGAATCCTTCCTTTTTAGGTATCTAACCTCCTTGTATATTAAGAAACCTTCTTTACGTGTTCCAATCTTAAAATATTGGGTACAATAGGTCTCCGCGCACAGTTTTAAAAATTGCAACGTTGCAGCTCACTCAAGTGCTCTTTAAGTGAACTTCCAGCAATGTCCTCAACACGTTCCAGGAACATCCTGTTTGCATCCCATTTTTCAGCAAGTATCTAGCGAGATCCCACAAAGAACAACATTTTTGGCTTTCCCAATGCTCTGAAAACACCTCCATGCGGCTTTATTGCTGTGTTTTGGGATTTAAACATTCAATGCTGTACTCTATGGTAATATTTAAAAATATAAAATTGAACTCATTGTTTTGTTCACTGACTTGCCAAATTATAAACATAAACTTAACAATATATATATATATATGGAGAAATACACTCTGCGGTTTTATGCATGTCCTGTAAATCTTGACATCTTATTGGTTTCCATTTATTCATGGCTGAATAGTTTGCCTTTTCTTATTAGACGCATCTACCTGGTGGATCTGATGCACTTCTTGAGAGAGGATGAGGCTTCAAAGGCAATTCAGCTCTTTGAAGGAGCGAGTGATGGCAAGGGAATCAGCAAGCAATCTCTGAAGAATTGGGTGGTAAATGCTGTCTTCAATTTTTCCCCCATCTTCTTGTGCTGGTTGGTAGTTAATAAATTAAGAAAACCCTTTGTTGTTCTTGAATGAAATTTTGATGTCTCTTATCTTGCCTTCACTGAGCAAGACGTTTCAGTCAGAATATTACCACAGTGATGAGAGGGCAGAGTTATGCAAAAGCCAATTTCATAGTACCAAAGTTTTTATGGATGCAAATATTATATTATAAGAAAGCTAATTTTATACCAAAAGGAGTAAAGGAAATGGTTTTATGGCTTTGAGCACTTGATTTGTACGAAGAAATATCAAGGTCAAGTTTAGGAAGATAGTAATTAAATCACTGAAAACACCCAAAAATGAGATAAGTTTTGCATTTAGGCAGCATAAAAATTATTTTCCTTTTTGGGTACTGTCATTGCAATCAGGGCTGTGAATGGACAAAGCTTATCCCACCTCATCGCCTTTCAAGCTTGAGCAGTTTAGTTGCCAGTGAACTTTTACTCTATTAATAATTACTTTGACAAACACCCTTGATTAAGTTTCAGGGTAAATAATGTATTTTTTTATTTATTTGTTTGCATTTTAAGCCAGTAATTTTCTCTGGACTTCAGTATTTATAGTAATTTTTTGGATGAACTAATTTCGAAGTGCATGTGGGGCTGTGATGAATTCAGCTTGTTTATATTTTCTTCCACTGCAGTTAACAATTCATTGCAACAATCCACCATCCACATTAAACATATTTGTCACTCACATGATATTTCTTACTCCAAAAGTCAATAATACATGAAAAGTTGTCCTCTTCCTCCAGCTCATGAACAGTGAAAGTGTAAATGTGAACATATGGTTCTAAGGTAGAACAATTCTGAGCCTCAGTTGATTATAGGACAGGATCTACTTTTGAAACAGAATGTGTCCTAAGGACTTGTGTGTGATGATATATGAGAATAATGCTTCTCTTTTCTTTTTCCAGGTTAATGCATTCAGAGAACGGAAAGCACTTTCACTGTCGCTCGATGATACAAAAACAGCAGTGAACAAACTTCATCAGATGTTGAATGTTGCTGTAGGAATCATCATATTGGTTATCTGGCTTCTCATACTTAAAATTGCAGATACCCAAATCTTTGTCTTTATAGGCTCCCAGCTTCTTTTGGTAGCTTTTATGTTTGGAAACACATGCAAGACAACATTTGAGGCAATTATCTTCTTGTTTGTCATGCATCCATTTGATGTCGGTGATCGTTGTGAAGTGGAAGGAGTTCAGGTAAACAAAATCTTCATTTAAAGCTGCAATTGTTTTCTTCAGTATCCTGGCACATAAATACATGTGGTATTGGATGTTTGAGGTAGTGAATTCCAGCTCTTTCTGTCACAGATGGTGGTTGAAGAGATGAATATACTAACTACAGTTTTTCTGAGGTATGATAACCAAAAGATCATATATCCAAATAGTGTTCTTGCTACCAAGCCCATCGGTAATTACTATCGCAGTCCAGATATGGGGGATGCAATTGATTTTTGTATCCATGTTGCCACTCCTGTGGAAAAGATTGCTATGATGAAAGAGAGGATAACAAGGTACGTATGGAGATGGATCTCTCTCTTTGTGACATCCCCCCCTCCCCTTCTTTGTCATTCTAGGCATCTGTGTCAGAAGAGTTGCTTTTGTACCTTCTGTGACTACTAAAAGTATACCTAATGGGAATCCCCAGTTTTAGTTGCTTTTATTTTTTCTCAAATCACTCCGGTCTTGGAAAAAAATAAATAAATAAATAAAAAGTCGCTAGGCTACAATGAACATCATGAATGAGTACATAAACTGGTTGGTTTTCTATCTTCGAAAAAAATGAAAAATAAAAAACTGGCTGTTTTTCAGATACGGCTGTGTGACAATTACCTGGCGGTGAGCACCAGTATGTATATTTTTCTCTATATCAAAAATGGAATCTGACTAGTGTGTTATTTTTCAACACATTGACAGTTTAAGTTTACAAACGGCAAGTTAGGAACATCGATTTATGGAGAGAAAAGAGAAGTGAAGAAAATGTTGGAAAATAATCAATTGTGGGCCAAATATGTTATTTGTGTGTTATAGGTTATCATAAAGATTAAGCCCATTTAAAGTGGTCTGTTAAGGTTTTAAGGTTTTGGGCTTTATAACATCTCAATTTTGTATGGGTTTTTAATGTGTAGATACCTAAGCCCATATTTCTATTTTCTGATGGGCCGAATAGAAGTAGGGTTTCTACAGTTATTATAAATAGGTTATGGTCTCCAGGTCATACGTAAGAGTTTTCTAATTAATCTGAGATCCCATCGTCAGAGAGAATTAAGAAAAGAAACCTACGTATTGGCTTGGAAGATCAAGAACCACAAAATTACATCAATGGATTCAGGTACGCTTCCGCATTAATTTATTTTCTTGATGATTCGATATGAATTAAATCATCAACAAGTGGTATCAGAGCCAACTCATGTTGAATCATTGAGAAATTTTTTTTATGGATTAAGATTTAATGGCTAGGGTTTAAATTTTGGGGATTAATTTTTAGTTCTCAAAATTTTGAAATTTTCAGTTACTTGATCATCTTTTATGCAATTGCTGTTCGTATGCATATATATATATATATATATATACACACATGCGTGTACATGCTTTAAACGTGGTGGTGCATGACGATATATGTATACACACTAGATTAAGTTTCTTTAATGAATATTCATTCAATGTTCACGCTGGAAAGTTTTGCTTTTAATGAATATTGAATGACCATGTTTTTTGTCTTTTAGCTATTTAATGTATACGTGAAAGGTTTTTGCAATCCTATGGATTCAGACTGTTTCGATGCTTAAAGTAGTTTTAGCGTAAAACGCTAATGTTGATTTAACGAATCAAGAAAGGGTAGTTCACGAAAGGCCTTGGGGTGTTCGTAGTCCCTTCGCGTAGGTTGCGAAACCCTTCGCGTAGGTTGCGAAACCCTTCGCGTAGGGTTCAAAACCCTTCGCGTAGGTTGCGAAACCTTTCGCATAGGTTGCGAAACCTTTCACGAAGGGATTTACCTTTCACAAATCTATTTTTTTATTTCAAAAGGGCCCTAAAGAGTTTTAATTTCTTTTAATTTTAAGGGAATTGATTTAAGGAATCAATTAAATTCAAATTTTGGTATTATTAATTTTTGGTACATAATATTCAACAATAAATTAATGGAAGTAACATGTTGCCAAAGCAACCTCTCTTGTGGAAATTATTTTATTTTGAATATTAGGAGGTTATGTATATGTATTTATTCATGTGAGTATTGGTCGGCCCAAAGGAAGGCTAATATTTGGCAGAATTACACATGCACCTGTGGTGGTAAACATGTGACAATTATTAGGTTTCCATGTAAATAGTAAGACAATCCAAAGATTGGCTTATTATTTGACAGGAGTTATTGTCAATGTTTGATCACTATAACAAGAGTACCACTTACAATTAATATTACTGTCCAAAGACTTGTTATTAATGTTGTGCTGGGTATCTTGAGATGGGTTTACCATTATTTGAATTTATTGATTATTATTTTTGTTTATTAATGTGAGCATAATTTTTGGTTATTTTGTTCTCTATACAGCTAATATGTCTGCTACTACTATATCTGCCAATATAAATTCGATTCCTATGCTAAATGGAACAAATTTCAAGGATTGGAAAGAGAACATATTAATTGTTCTTGGCTGCATGGATCTTGACCTTACGCTCAGGGTTGAGCAACCCGCTTCTCTTACGGCTGAAAGTTCACTTGATGAAAAGAGGAACTTTGAGAAGTGCGATCGCTCAAATCGCATGAGTCTCATGATCATCAAGCGCGGCATTCCAGAAGCCTTCAGGGGCGCAGTATCCGAGGGGATAACTAATGCCAAGGAGTTCCTTGCCGAGATTGAAAAGCGTTTTGTTAAAAACGATAAGGTTGAAACAAGCATGCTTTTGCAAAGCTTGATTTCAATGAAGTATAAAGGCAAAGGAAACATAAGGGAGTACATCATGGAGATGTCCAATATTGCTTCTAAACTTAAGAGATTAAAGCTTGAGCTATCTGATGACTTGCTCGTGCATTTGGTATTGATCTCGCTTCCTGCACAGTTCAGTCACTTTAAGGTTAGTTACAACTGCCAAAAAGAGAAATGGTCTCTAAATGAGCTCATTTCATATTGTGTGCAAGAGGAAGAAAGGTTGAAGTAAGACAGAACTGAAAGTGCTCACTTGGCAAGCACCTCTAAAGACAAGGGCAAGAAAAGGAAGAAAGAACAAGAAGCTGCTACTAAGGGTCCAACACAAAAGAAACAGCAGCAGAAAATTGACAGTTGTTTCTTTTGTAACAAAACTGGACATGTAAAGAAGGATTGTGCCAAATATCACGTTTGGCGTGCAAAGAAAGGTACAATTCTTACCTTGGTCTGTTCTGAGGTTAATTTAGCTTCAGTACCTAGAAACACTTGGTGGTTAGATTCTGGTGCTACTACTCACATAAGTGTTTCTATGCAGGGTTGCCTGAGCTGCCGAAAACCAAATGATGGTGAAAGATACATCTTTGTGGGAGATGGCAAATCGGTGGAAGTTGATGCAATATGCACTTTTAGGTTATTATTAGGAACTGGTTATTATTTGGATTTGAAAGACACATTTATTGTACCGTCTTTTAGGCAGAATTTAGTTTCTGTTTCTTTATTGGACAAATCTGGATATTATTGTTCATTTGGAAACAATCAATTTAGTCTTTCGTTGAATTCAAATGTTATTGGTACTGGTTCATTATCTGCATATGGTAACTTATACTTGCTTGATACTATTGCATCATATAATAAAACCTTGCATGTGCAATCACGTGGTACTAAACGCAAATTAAATAAAGAAAATTCAGCATCATTATGGCACAAGTGGTTAGGTCATATCTCAAAAGATAGAATTGGAAGACTTGTGTCTGATGGTATTTTGGATTCCCTTGATTTTTCAGACTTTGATGTCTGCATTAATTGTATTAAGGGAAAACAGACCAAAACTAAGAGATTAGGTGCCAATAGAACTTCAAACGTCTTAGAATTGATACATACGGATATTTATGGTCCATTCCCTACGGCTTCTTGGAATGGTCAACAATATTTTATATCATTCATAGACGATTACTCACGCTATGGGTACCTATATCTCATTTATGAGAAGTCTCAGTCACTGGACGTGTTCAAGGCTTTTAAAAGCTGAAGTTGAGAATCAACTCAATAAAAGGATTAAGAGCGTCAAATCTGATCGTGGTGGTGAGTACTACGGTAGATATGACGGTTTAGGAGAACAACGTCCAGGATCATTTGCTAAATTCCTAGAGGAGTGTGGAATCGTCCCACAGTACACCATGCCAGGATCCCCTAGCATGAATGGTGTAGCTGAGAGACGAAACAGAACTCTAAAAGATATGGTAAGGAGTATGATTAGTCATTCTACCTTACCAGAATCACTTTAGGGAGAAGCACTTAAGACTGCAGCTTACATTCTTAATAGAGTACCCACTAAAGCAGCTGCCAAAACACCTTATGAGCTTTGGACAGGTAAAAGGCCTAGTTTGAAACATTTTCACATTTGGGGATGCCCAACTGAGGCAAGGCCTTATAGGCCACATGAAAATAAATTGGACTCCAAAACAGTGAGCAGTTACTTTATTGGTTACTCTGAGCGATCAAGGGGCTACAAATTTTATGATCCCATACTTAGGTCAATTTTTGAAACGGGAACTGCAACATTTTTTGAGAATGTTGATTTTGGGGGGAGAAATAAGGTTAGAGACATTGCCTTTGAGGAGGAATTGGTTTCGATTCCTACTATCCTTTATGATAATGTGCAGGCTTTTATACCTGTCATTGATCAAGAAGGAAATCAGGAACCTCAACAAGACAATGTTGAACAACCCCCCATCCAGAATGAGGTAATTATTCCAGAAGAACAAAATCAACAACTTCAAGAACGAAGGAGATCCACGAGAGAAAGGGGAAGTGTTATTCCAGATGATTATGTAGTATTTCTCCAAGAACGTGAAGAAGATATTGGAATGGTGGAAGATGATCCAATCAACTTTCATCAGGCCATGCAGGGTTCTAACTCTCAACAGTGGATTGATGCCATGAATGAGGAGTATAAGTCTATGCAAGACAATAAAGTTTGGGATCTTGTCCCATTACCAGAAGGTGCGAAACCCATTGGTTGTAAATGGATATTTAAAACCAAAAGGGATTCGAATGGTAATGTGGAAAGATATAAGGCTCGTCTTGTAGCAAAAGGCTTTACCTAGAAGGAGGGCATCGACTTCAACGAGACTTTCTTTCCGGTTTCTACGAAAGACTCTTTCAGAACCATTATGGCGCTTGTTGCACATTTTGATCTTGAGTTACATCAGATGGATGTTAAGACGGCGTTTCTTAATGGTGACATTAATGAAACGATCTATATGGTGCAACCAGAAAATTTTGTGTCGGGAGACTTAAAGAATATGGTTTACAAATTAAAGAAATCCATCTATGGACTCAAACAAGCTTCCCGTCAGTGGTACTACAAATTTCACCAAGTAATTATCTCGTTCGGCTTTGAGGTAAATGCTGTGGATGATTGTGTGTATCACAAGTTCAGTGGGAGTAAGTATATTTTACTGGTTTTATATGTTGATGACATATTGCTTGCCACAAATGATATAGGCATGTTGCATGAAACAAAGAGATTTCTATCAAAGAATTTTGAGATGAAAAATCTTGGTGATGCATCTTTTGTATTAGGGATTCAGATACATCGAGATCGCTCTCGGGGTATTCTTGGATTATCACAAAAGGCCTATATCGATAAGGTACTTAAAAGGTTTGGCATGCAAGATTGTAAACCAGGTGACACCCCTGTCGCTAAGGGAGACAAATTTAGTCTCAATCAATGCCCTAAAAATGACCTTGAAGTTAAGGAGATGAATAAGATTCCTTACGCTTCAGTTGTTGGAAGTCTAATGTATGCTCAAGTTTGTACACGTCCAGACATAACATTCATTGTTGGAATGTTAGGCAGATATTTAAGCAATCCTGGGATGGAGCATTGGAAAGCAGCCAAACGAGTTTTGAGGTACTTACAGAGAACAAAGGATTACATGCTCACTTATAATAAATCGGATCAGTGGGAGATCATTGGGTTTTCTGATTCCGATTTTGCTGGATGCCAAGATAGTCGAAGATCCACATCAGGTTGCATCTACTTGCTGGCTGGAGGAGCTATATCCTAGGGAGTGCCAAGCAGACACTCATAGCTTCTTCCACTATGGCAGTAGAGTTCATGGATTGTTATGAGGCATCTAATCATGGAATATGGCTGCGGAATTTTGTCACTGGGCTGCGAATTTTGGATAGTGTTGAAAGACTATTAAAGTTATTCTGTGACAATAAGTCAGCTGTGCTATATTCTAATAACAATAGGAGCTCTTCGAAGTCTAAACACATAGACATTAAGTTCCTAGTTGTTAAAGAGAGAATTCAGAGTGGTCAGGTGTCTATAGAGCATATTGGCACAAACTCCATGATTGCGGATCCGCTCACTAAAGGCTTACCACCCAAGGTCTTTCATGAGCATGTAGCTCATATGGGTGTTGTATCATTTGATGATATGTTAGTTTAGTGGGAGTTTGTATTTGGATACTTTTCAGTTATAGACACATTTTATGGATTTATTTTCTGCAGAATAAGATATTTGGTTTATTTGCACTCTGAATGTATTTGTTGTGATCTCACTAACGAATAAAGTAGGACCAGTTGGAAATAGGCATGTTTAGATCACATTACATATAATTTCCATGCTACACATCCATACTTGATCTATGTCATTGATTGTATTGATATATGTGACTATTGATGGGTTTAGTTATGATACATATAACGAAAGCCGCTTTAATCCTATATTGATATAATTGATGGACCAGATTGCATAGAGATATTTGATAATGATAGCAAATTTTGAGCTCATAAGGTTAATTTTATAATACACAACTTAACATATCTGGCCCAAGTAGGAGATTGTTCGAAAATAATCAATTGTGGGTCAAATATGTTATTTTTGTGTTATAGGCTATCATAAAGATTAATCCCATTTAAAGTGGTCTATAAGGTTTTAAGGTTTTGGGTTTTATAACATCTTAATTTTGTATGGGCCTTTAATGTGTAGATACCTAAGCCTGTATTTTATTTTATGATGGGCCGAATAGAAGTAGGGTTTCTACAGTTATTATAAATAGGTTATAGTCCCCAGGTCATACGTAAGAGTTTTCTAATCAAACTGAGATCCCATCGTCAGAGAGAATTAAGAAAAGAAACCTACATATTGGCTTGGAAGATCAAGAACCACAAAATTACATCAATGGATTCAAGTACGCTTCCGCATTAATTTATTTTCTTGATGATTCGATATGAATTAAATAATCAACAGAAAAATGTTTGGAAAGAAAAATAAAGTAAAAAAATTAAATTTTGTGTGTGTATATATATATATATATATATATATTTGTTAAGAAAATTAATAGATATTTAAAAAAATAAAAATTACTTGATTAACCATAAAAAATTAACATGAACTAGTAATTTTAATTTCCCCCTACAAATTCATGTTCCACACATTGTCTGAAGTTATCCTAATCTGCCTTATATTCTCTGTTATGGCTGTGCAATTGCAGTTATATTGAAAACAAGAGCGACCATTGGTACCCAGATCCAATGATAGTCCTGAGGGATGTGGAGGACATGAATAAGCTGAAAATATCAGTATGGCTTTCGCACACAATGAATTATCAAGACATAGGCGAGAGGTGGGTTAGGAGAGCTCTTCTGGTTGAGGAGATGATCAAAGTATTCAGGGAGCTTGATATTGAATACCGCATGATGCCTCTTGATGTGAATGTCTTCAACATGCCGGTCATTACTTCAAACAGACTTCCTTCTACTTGGACTAATTGTGCCAGCTGATCAGACATGAAGGAAGAGCTACTTCAACTCCCTTTCAAATAATGGATCTGTAACAAAGGCCTCTGTGCCACTGGCAATAAGCAGTGGAGCAGGTAAGAGTTCCCTCAGAGATTTCGAGGATTTTTATGTAGTGAATTTGAGGACACTTGTGCCATTGATATGAAAAAGGAATGTTGACAATGTTGACATCTTATGCAGCAGCATAGATGTGAATCATGTGATAGTTAATGTACATGCAAAGATGTTTAGTTCATGACTAGATAATTGTGTTACCTTAAAGAGTTTTATGAGGTTGACAATTAGAGGTATCCAGCATTGTAAGCATTGTGAGTTCTTAGTATGCATAGAGATTGTTTGCCCAGTTTGCCCAGGTTGACAATTAGATGTTTGGTTTTGTGTGACATGCGGAAGAGAAAATCCCAGTTGCCTGAGGTTTCTAGGCAGAGATCAGTGGGAGGAGTGCAGCCAGAGGCTTTGGCTGAAAGAGGAATTTTGATTCTCTTTCCATGTGTCACTGAAGGCGGTGAAGAGAATTTGAATTTCTGTCTTCCTTTGCTGCTTCTTACTCCTTTTATTTTTATTTATTTATTTATTATTATTATTATTATTTTTTTGGTGGTTAGGGAAATTGGGAGAAGGCATTGTTTGGTGAAGCATATGATAATGTTCTTTGAAATAACAAAGCCATATCATCGAGCCCAGAAAAATTGAAAAATAAAAAACAAAAGGAGTACTATTTGGTTTTTCTGTTCTTTGAAGAAATGATTTCCCCACACCCCTAGTGCAAAGCACCTGCAGTAATGGGCCAGGCTGGGGCCCATAGATGGCCATAAAAAACTAAAATACATGGACACTTCGGTCCCTCCCAAATAAGTTTTGAGAGGCAACAAGCGTCGCTTGAGCTCAAGTGGCCGAGCTCCCGCTTTCGCCCGCTGGTGACCCGGGTCGATTCTAGGGGTCTTCTCGATGCCCCTGCCTAGACTAATATACTAAGGCTATACTAAGGCTATGTTTGATTGATAGGTTAGATAATGAGATATAAGTAAGGAATTGGATAAAACGTGAGGTTATTTTTCGTGTGGGATTATTTTTTAGTGTTTGGTTAGTGAGATATAAAGTGAAATAAAAGATGTGATTTAACATTTGATATGACAGAAAATAATTTTAAATTTTTAGATTTTAACGGAAATAAATCCGAATGTGGGATATAAGTAATATCACACTTTTCATAGTCTTACTTATGTCTCATTTTTGAGGTATAAATAGTCCAATGGTATTAATAACTCTTTCCACTTTTTCTAGCCAAATGTAAGATTAGAGTAGGTCTACTGGACATACACTCGAATTTTAAGTTTTAATCTTGAAAATAATAGCAACCTAAAAGATAAATAAATTATACTTAGATTTCCTAAATATTTAAGTAATTAGACATGATTTTTTTAACATTTAAAATTTGGACACTTCTCTTATTTAAAAATATTAGTAATCCCCGACCTTTTTTTTGTTAGTTTTAACACTAACTTCGCTAAATATTTACTAAGGCAAATCTACACTCAATTAACTTAATTCATTCTCTCTCTCTTTCTCTTTTGTTTTTATTTTATTAAAGTTAAAATAATAATTTATGATTAAAATGATTTATTTTATTAAATTAAAATTATTTATTAATAAATAATAATTATGTATTAAAATAATTTATTTTAGTAAAATTAAAATAAATAATAATTACATATTAGACTATTTAATTGTTTTTTAAATGAAAATAAAAAACGTAAGATTAAAATGTTTATTTTATTAAAATTAAAACTACTATTAAAATAATAATAATTATTAAAATGATTTATTTTATTGAGTTATATTAATTTTATTAAATCTAATAATGATTTGTTATTAAATTATGTTATTTATTAATATATTTTATTAAAACTAATTATTATTAAAAATATATATTTTATAACATTAAAGTAATTAATTTAAATATGTTTTATTAAATATTTAAATTAAATAATCAAATAAATTTTAAATATATTTTATTGAATTCAATTTGTTTTATATTTCTTAATAAATTATGTATTTTATTTAAATAAAATTAATTACTGTAAATAAGATTATTGAAATAATGCATTGACAAGCTAAATTATTACCTGTCTCTAATTCCTAGTTTTAATAATTACGGTTAAAATACAACCATGGTCGCTCCAAGAGTGAGCCCAGCAAGTCCTTGAACTTGGGCAACACCCTGGGACAAGGGCAACTTAAAACAAATTTTTAGATTGAGAGGAAAAAAAAAAAATTTAAGCTTGACTTGTATACTAGTATGAAATGGCAAAATTTTTAAAGTCGAGCTTCAATAACCGAATTGTCGAGACCGGCGTTGAATACAACTAATTAGATCTAATTTAAATTATAGAAGAGACATATTAATAAAAGAGTTTTTCAAACAAATCTACCAAAATTAATGAGATTCAATTAGATTTATACGAGAATCGTATCAATAAAAATTAAAAATTCATAAAAGAAATACAAATTTGACAAACAAATACAGATTTGACAAAAACAATCAATCAGAACTCACTTCAATTTCTTTCCCTGATTTTACAAAAACAATGAAAATAGTTTGCAAAGGCTTGGTTTCCTCAACCTAAAGTTGCCTCAATTGTGGACAATTTAGAACAAGCAACTCCACAATTGAGAACAAGCAATGCAACAACTTCTACTCCAATCCCACGACAATTCGTTACATGCATGCACTCCAAATTCTTACAGCTTCTAAACTTTGAAATAATGGATGCATTTGTCAATCCTTGGCGCCTCCTCAACTTCAATTCCCTCAAATACTTCTAGAAAAACAATAGAAAAAAAATACCGAATTCCGGCCTATCATATTTTGACAGGCTGATGAAACAAATTCAACGTAACGATCAATAATCAACACAAAAACAAATTTGGGCTATTCGCCTCTGCTACATCGAGGACTGATTTACAGCCAGTCATGGTGTTTCTGTTCAAATTCAAGTTCTGCAGATCAAGGAGGGGTTTCTCTACAGTCGAAATCTAGTTTGCGGTGCCAGGCTTTAATTGACGGTGGGGAGCGTGTGTAAACATTGTGTGTGTTGTATGAAATCATTTGGACTTGATTGGGTTGTGAATTTTGATGGGTTTTCGGAGCGGATTGAAGAGGAGGTGTTCGTAGAGCTTTCGTCGAGCGTCTTCGCAAACTCCAACCCCTGCTTTGCATTCGAGCAACCATTAGAGCAGATTTGAACGAATTCTTCAAATGATATACAATCCTCCGTAATTTGCCCAAGCTTGAACTTCAACTTTAGCCGCCAGCTGTTAAGTGCGCCGCCACTGAAGGAGCTATCGGAAAAATGCCGTCATCTCCGGGATTCGGAGCCACCTTGGCCAGATTCGGAGGTATAAGGGCTCGTTCGGCTGACGATGACGATAAAATGTGGCAATTTGTTGTAGTTGTATTCGATTTTTTAGATATCTTAACTAATCACAGAGCTAGGGTTTTCTTAAACGCCATTGATGAGTTCTAGAGAGTGAAAGGAGAGTGTGGTGTAAATTAAATGCCAACCTCTGTTTTAGTCCATTAATTTTAGTCCATTAAAGAGTAAATTTGGTATATTAAAAAAAAAAATTGACTAACAATATATTTTAATCGAAATCCTAACTAAATATTATCAGAAAGTGTCAGAGTTAATAACTTTTTAAAATAAAAGACACGTCTGTAAATTATAAATATTAAAAGAGTTTAAGTGTAATATTACCTAAATGTCAAAAGAATCCAAGCATAATTTGGCTCATAATAAATTGTGAAAGTTCATACTATGCAAGAGTTGGTTATTAATGATCCAGTAAGATAGTAGTTTACTAGTAGTCTAGTAAGAAAAGTAGACATTGATTTGCGTGTATTTTTTTTCAAAGACTTGCTTTATATGACAGATGCAGATTGTATAATTTATTCTATGACTAATGTCATTTGAAACAAACGCTATTATAAAATAATATGTACAGGTTAATGTTTTATAATCACAGGTCCATCTATCAGAGTACCTAATTCATATATATGATTTAAATTGATATTATGGTTATGTGATGATAGATATTATTAAATAATTAATAAATGAGATGAGATGAAGAAATTATAATGCATTTATGTTTGCCTAATTTGGAACTAAATTGAAAAAAAAAATATTTTTACTTTTTTTAGTTTGATATATATTCAATTTTTCTGCTTAATTTCGAAGATATTTTAAAATTGCTAATTTCTTCCATGTTTACCAATTCTCTAGAAATCTTACAAATAACAATTCAAATTTACCATCTTTCGATCATATCTTCCCTTTACCTAGAATCGCTGTAGAGGAAATATAAAATTTGCTCTATACTTATTTAATTTATTTTTTATAAAAAATAAAAAATCACTAATCATTTATTTACTCAAAAATATTTACATAATTATCTTAAGTATGCTCAATCAACTATATTTAAATATCCTTTAATTTTTATTTTACTCTATCTTTAATTTTTATACTTTATGATTATTCATTATAATTTTTTAATTGGTACCATTGCATTTTTAATTTATTCTTCCTTTTTTGGAAAATAATTAAAAGTAATTAATGAATTCAAAATAAATATAAGCACAATAGTCATTTAATTTTTTTTATAAATTAAATTAAAATACTATTGTTAAACTACAAAAACGGAGTGTTTAATAATTAATTCATTTTATTTTTAGTAACTGGTAGATTCTAAATATTATATTACATTGTTACATACAAAACACTAATTACTAAAACAATATGGAATGAGCTTTATTGCAATTTTTATAATATTAAAACTGAAAATAGTAAAGTCACTCTCAGGAAGGTTTACGATTTTTCAAATTTTCTTCAATAAAAAATAATAATAATAAATTTTCTTCTTCTTCAATTTAAATTTAAATTATTAATATTTATTTTAATTTTTTTAACAAATAAGAATAAAAGCAAGGATTATTTTTTTTTAAATTAATTTGGCACGTCTCTTACTTCTTTTGGTTAATTAGTTTAATAAAAATGACTGAATACATTGTTGTACTTTTTGTTAATAATAAATTAAAACATTATAATAAAAAAATATTAGTATCCAATTTATTTTAAAAGTATTCATTTCTATTTAGTTTTGTTTACTTTTTCTAAAATTAACATTAAACTATAATAATCATAATAAAATTCTGTTGAACATTAAGTAATTTTTTTCTTGACTTGAAATTGAAAGGAAAAAAATATTTATAAATTATATTGAGTGAGTATTGTTTCTATATATATATATATATATTTTAAACAAGAAGAAGAAATTAAAAGGAAAAAAAAAAAGCATTGCTACAATATAAAAATTATATGTATAATTAAGAAGTGAAAAATATTTAAATTAAATTAAATAAAAATTGAAGGACACTTAACAATAATTTATTAAGCATATTTATGATACTTATGTAAATATTTTTGCGAATATAAACTGACTAATTAAATTATTTTTATAATTTTTTATTTTCATATGAATAAAAAATAGAACAATAATAGATAATTTTTAAATTGTACTTATAATATTTCTAGATATGGGGAAAAAATGAGAGAAAAATGACAATTTTTTTAAGTATAATTTATAAAATTTATAAAAGAGGCTTAAATTAGAGAAATAGGGTAGTTTTGAATTATCTTAAAATTAAGAGCGGGAAAATAAAATATTTTCAATTTTGTTGTGCCCTTCATTTTCTCTCTCTTTGAGTGGGGCTGTAATTCAAGCCCAAACCCATATTGGGCCCATTTATTTGTTAAATGGACTGTTATTGGGCCTAACTTTAATAACTCATTTTTTAATGGGCTATTTGAAAGTCTTTTGGTACCTTTTAACTCGTTCTTCCTAGGGTTTGAGCCTAGGGACGAGAGAGATCGAACAAGGAAGAAGAAATCTGTATTTGAATCGAAGCTATTGTTTGGAACGATTTAGATGATTCCAGTGATTCAAAGCCGAAATGAAAGATTTCGATTCAAGTTTGTTGTGATCGGGGGAAGGAAACACAGCTCAGTCGTCCTTTCTCCTCTGCGGACCATCATTTCTCTCCTCGAGGTCTCTCTTTACCTCTACCTTGTCTGCAATGTGTGTGCTTATATATATATATATATATATATTCGGATATATCTGTGTTGCAATTCTCTTCTGACAATTAGTTTCTGGGTTTTACCTTCCTATAACTTAAAACATCAGTTCTTCGTTTTATATGTATTGATTCATATAGATTTTTCTTAGTCTCCTGCTGAACAAGATTCAAAGATGTAATCTCAGGAAGGCACTTATCATGTTGCAGCTGAGCTCATATTCGAATCAGCAACCCTGTAGCAAGTTTTCAGTTCTTCTCCTCACTCT
The DNA here is from genome assembly GCA_019916065.1 of Vitellaria paradoxa. Classification (NCBI taxonomy): domain Eukaryota; kingdom Viridiplantae; phylum Streptophyta; class Magnoliopsida; order Ericales; family Sapotaceae; genus Vitellaria; species Vitellaria paradoxa. The sequence goes on along the minus strand of CM034233.1, from coordinate 5,948,631 downwards.
ATGTGTATATCTGTAAATAAATATATGGATGTGTCCTGTATCTATAGGTTGGTCTACTTGGTTTCTGCAATTTCTTGTGTTAAACTGGTGCTCCCGATCCAAAATGTGTTTTTACTTTCTGAAATCATCTTGCCTTCTTTGAATCTTTCCTCTGATGACTCTGAAGATCTGTTGTTTGATATTATGCTTGACAGAAAATTGGTTCTCATATATATCAGTGTAATACCAAAAATTAGGAGGGAGTTTTTTTTTTTTTGAACGAAAGCATTTTAAACACTATTGCGTTGAACCAAGCTGTGCCATCTTTAGAAGGCAGTATATAGCTGTTTTTTTCTTTTTCTTTTGATTTGTAGTATGTAGCTGTTATTATTGCTGCAACCGTGGAAGGATTAACTTACAAGGTGTACTGGGCTTTGTTAAAATGAAACTGCAGTTGATACTATAAAAAAAAAAAAAAAAAAAAATTTCTGAGATATATCATATTGGAGAGATGGAGGCATCTGTAAGTGGGAGAGTAACGGGGGAGGATGATAACAGTATCGGAACAGGGTACAACAGCAACAATGTCAAGAAGGCTAGGCTGAACTCAACGCTATGTGCTCTCCTTGAAGATCCTATACTCATGGACGTACCTAAGAAACCGACGCTATCAGATGTTGACACTCTCATCAGCTTGGAACTCGGTAGCGCAATGCGCATATCTGTTCTAAAATTAGATGGTACTTCTTTTGGTACTTCTAAAAACACTCTCTATTAGTCATTTTGACAAACATCTATTGTATGTATGCTCACGATTGTTGGTTGATTGGATTTCCATTTGATGAAGATGTGGTGGTCATGAATTCTGCAACCGTGAAGGTTTTGAAATTGGCAATAAAGAAGAAAATTAATGAAATGGAGCAGTCCAAGATGGGTCATCGTCACATTTCTTGGTATGTCAAAATATCTAGAAACCTGGAATTTTAGTGTTAATAGAAATATAGAATCATTCAATGTTAGCTTTACAATAGTTTTGAATCAATGCATAAGAACTTTCTATGGCTTCTCTTATGCTAACATTCTGGAGCATTGAGCTATACCATAGATGGTTCTCAGCTTATAATGACGTGCTTGTAAGTTAGCAAAAAAAAAATATTTCGGCAGTTGACCTAGTTGCCACATGGAACTGTCCCTGTTTAACAAAGAAGATAATAATCCTCTTACAACTGCCACAATGTATCACTTTCATCTCACACGTATTTGAAGTAATTTTCATTCATGTGGATTAATGTTCAAAAATAGTTATGCAAATCAGAGAGCTCTTCTTGATTTCCAAAAACAATTTTGGGGATTAATGCTTAGAATTTCCCTTATTGTATAGTTCCTAACATGTCAACTATGACTGTATATTCATTGAAAAAATTCAAATCTCTTGATTTCTGAAAACAACTTTGGGGATTAATACCTTGAATTTTCCTAACATGTCAACTAGGACTGGATGTTTGTTGAAATTTTTTCAAAACTTGACCATATTTTTTATCATTAAGGTTGTTCAAAATTTTTTCTCCTTTCTTTGTTGGAACTTAAAGCTTGCCTTGAGTGATTAATTCTAAAATCTGAGATTAACAATATATTTTACATATTTTCCTATTTTCCCATGTTGAAAAATAAATGAAGCATTCAAGCTGGTGACTCATCAATGCACATATTTATCAATATTTAGGGACCTCTCTAACTAGGCATGTGCAATTTGTCTTTCCATTCTTATCCTCTTTGTATCTACGCTTCAATTTGCTTGATTGAAAAACAAAGCTCGATATTGAATTTCCATTCCCTTTGGGTTTCTCCTGGTAGCTAGTTATGGATCATTATTCCTTGAATTTACAGGAGGCATGTTTGGTCAAACTTTTGTCTTTCTTACCATAATGACAAGTTACTCGACGACAATTCTGCCCTACAAGATTTTGGTATACGTAACAATTCTCAGGTGTTAGTTCCACCCATTCTTAGTACTGCAAAGTATGTTACTTATGAGCTATTTCCCTCTCATCTGTCTAAAATGGAAATTTGATGATGCAGGTGCAGTTCGTCCCTTATGTTGTGGCAAGGGCTTCTTGGAGACATTCAAGGAGAAGAAAACACCGCTTCTTTCACGGTCTAAACAAAAGTGCGTAAAATCCAAATTCCTGCTTCAGTGGTGCTGGTATTTAATTATCAATAAACAAATGATGTTGGATCCTCCTGGGGAGTGGTTTTGTCTTCCGCATATATATTATGGGAAATAAGCTTTTCTCCGTCATTCCCTGCATATGAATAGAATTCTGATAATTATATGTTTGAAACTCAGTTACCCTCTGCTAGTTAATAGTTTTAACTTATTTTTCTTTTTTTCTTTCCTTTTTTTTTTTTTTTTTCTGGTTTTGGAAACACAATGATTAAAGAAAATGTGGTTGAATTTGAGCAAATAGTAATGTGGGAAGCTCAATGCTTATACTAAAGTAAAGCCCACCAGAGCCGGATGGGCTCCCTAATCTTTGTCTTGATGGGTCCTGTAAGACGGATGTGTTTGACACCTAGCCCTGCTTATGGTATAACTAATAATACTTTGTACTGTTTTATTAATTAACAGAAAAATACATGCACAGAAATGGTAAAAATAATTCGATGAAATAATGTAATTTTTAATTCTTTATTTTTTTTTTGAAAAAAAAAATCTCCATTAGCATATTTTGGCTGATCTAAATTATCAATCGTTAACTCGTCGTGTACCTCTTCCATATGAAAAATATGATTATTCTTACATGGTGGAAAATATAATTATTTTTAAGCGTAATTTATACTTAGCTCTCTTATATTTTATCTTTAATTTCACTTTATTCCCAATTCTTCAAATTGAAACACTTGCTCCTTGTGCTTTAAATTCAGCTCGTTCTCTCTCTCTCTCTCTCTCTCTCTCTCTCTCTGTCTCTCTCTATGATGAAATTTCAAGTGGTGCTCTCTCTGGTAGCTCATAGAGCCTGCTATTGTTTTCGGTGGCACTACAGCCACATGAGACCCAAGGCTCCCACCGATGTCAAGGCATTCTTTCATCTATAAATATCAAACATCTCTATCGGTTCCCGAACGAGGTCCAGAAATAAGAGAAGCCACCACTAACAATCCTAGAAATATATGTTAACCATTCTAGTGTATACATGTAGTTTGCTGGCCTTGGAACAGATTGTAGTTTGCTGGTTTTGGAACTGATCATGAATAAGGCGAATGAAAGTTTTACAAATATCGAATAAAAATTTGCGACTAAATAAACTGATTGGCCTGATTGAATAGATAATATTACCCAGATTGAAGGGGATAAGGGAGGGTTGGAGTCGCTTAATAATATTTTGATCCCCTTACATATTAATATAACACAACACACTTTTCAAAAGAACAATTTCAAAAAATAATCCACTTAAAAAAAATTCTCCATAGCAAAATTAAACTTGATTCACTAAATTTATGAACTCAAAAAATGCGCGTAAATTTTTGATACACCCAAATTCTATATAAAAAAAATAATTAAAGTTAAAAATCACGTCATAATATAACAAAATTCCACTCAAGAAAAGTTAATGCTAAAGATACTCAAATAAAATAATAAACAAAAAAATAGCTCAATTTAAACCAAATTCAAGCCCACGTTATTTTAATTATATATTTTTTCATTTAACTTTACAACTAAGCCCATATTATTTTAATTTAACTTTAAAACTGAATTGTAGGGCTTTACCCCGAAGGGAGCCCTTCCAAAAATTCTCAAAGGCCAGGGCCAAACCCAGGCCAAAGAGGGGGTTTGGAAATAGTTTTCAACCAGCAATTGACGCGCCTCGGTTAGAACCTCACCAGCTGCGTCATTGCCCCAAGCGCAAAGATACTCTCTTAATCCACACCCGACCTCTTATATAAACCATTACAACTTTTCCCTTTTCTTAGCTAGCCGATGTGGGACTTACCCGCTTCTGCTTCCAACGGCATTCCCATCCAATCCTACTTGGATGTCAATTTACAAACATATAAGCTTTCCTCTGTAGGGATCCATAAAGTAGATTTTATACAAGTTAGTATGCCTAATCTTAAGTATATTTTCCAAAAATAGAATCAATTTCTTACGATACAGATACCAAGATCACGCTCCCCACAAACGCAGGTCGATGCTAATACCCAGCTCTATGTGCTTGATTTTGCTGCATAAGGTTGATTCTCTCCTTGTATTCCTTCATTTCTCTTTGGTACCTTTCTTTGTCCTTCAATCCATAGTTTTGGTAAACCTGTGTAGCAAACAAAACAAGTCCACAATCAACTCCAGTATCCCACCAAAAACTCAACCTAAATCTCATGAAAAATAAGCATGAACACATATATAATAGTAACTTGTGTCTGATTGTCAAATTCAGCACAAAAATCAACATCAAATCATTTTAAATCCAACATAACAAGCCCACAGTCTCGAGGTAATTATGATAATGTATATCCAAAATCATTTGGTTTCTTACTTGTCAAACAATTACGCGATTGTGATCGAGTGCTTGAAAAAGACTCCCAACTACACACTATTGGACCCTTAATAGGATGGGATAATGAATAATTGGTTAAGTTTTCTTAGTGCGCTCACCATCCTCTCTTCTTGGTTGAGATTGTTCCAAGACTCTCCTATCATTTTTGTGAACTCCCTTTCTCTATCAGGGTAAAGAGATTTGAGGGCAGAATGCTTTTCTGCAAAGAAGAAGTTGTAACCACTCCGGTTAGGCTTTGGTCGGCTGGGGTCTCCTCCCCTTCTTCTTCTTCTTCTTCTTCTATTTCTTCGACCCGTACGACAAGGCTTTGGGGTGTATGGAACTATGGCTGTACAAGGTTCGGCAGTTGACAAAGAAGAAGACTTTGGTTGGTCTGGAAAGTAGAGCACTCCATTCAGAATCTCAGAACCCAATTTCACAGACACCAAATAGCCACAGTCACACTTGCCATCTATTGTCCCTGTAGCTGGAAATCATGGAAAAAAAAAAAAAAAAAAAGAAAACCATACATCATGACTTGGCAGAATACCTTAGGGGAAAACCAAATGTTAATGATAAATGTTAGTATAGACATACTCATACAATTAGTGGAACACATATGCTCAATCCAGCAATTCAGGCATGTTACTCCGTTTGAAGTAACAAAAAACTCTAAAAAATATTAAAAGATTCTAAAAATTATTTACTTTTTATCTTACTGCACGAATTACGAATTCACAACTTATCTCACTTTATCTCATTTTATCTCACTTTTTGTTACTCCAAACACACCATGTATAGGAAGAAAAAAAGTTTGGCTTTTTTTTTTTTGGAGGGGGTCTGGCATTTAAAAAAAAAAACTAGCTTTTTGTAGCTAATCCTTTAATATTCTTTTTAATTTTTTGTTGATTTAACATATTTCTCTTTCATAATTTGAGAGAGAACCCTAAAGTGAGATGTTAAATTTGGTCATTATACAAAAAGTCCTTTCTTCCCCAACGGTAACTTTGTCCCTCATAAAGAAATAAGCAATCTTTTGAATGGGACCCGAGGTAATATGATTTTTGAGTGTCAGCTTCGATGCACAAGATTCGCTTGTGGCCTCGTAAACATTAGTAGTCTCTAGCCTTACCATTAGAAATTTGAAAGGACAAGATAATTACAAATGTATATTAATTAATTGCCAAAAAGTTTTATTATTTTTCAGATCCAATGTCAACTGATTGGATTGTAGAATTACAGGAATCCTATGCCACATATGGATTAAATATGGTCCAAACAATTAATTTAATTTTGCAGTTTTTGGGTCAATTTCCTATGGTCAGAGGAAATATAGGAGCAATCAAGAAACAAATCAAAGCATATGTTTATAAAAAAATAATAATAATAATAATAATAAATGACAACCACAAGTCTCTGGATGTGAAGGTAAGGGATTAGATGACCCCGTGAAAAGGGCAACTATTGCTGATAAATCCCAAATATATATATATATATATATATATGCTTGTTACGTGCACTTCAAATGTCACAAAAATAATTAAAGTGACATCGCATAATTAAAACCATTTCACGATAACCCACCAGGAAAGTGAACGTGACATTTATGGCAGAGAAATCAAAACGAAATTCAAGTGGTATGTGGCTCGTATATTTTACCAGCTTAAAATTTATTATCAATAAACTAGAGCATGGCTAAGGATAAAAAAAAAAAAAAAAAAAACAAGTGATAGAACAATTTTGGGACAATAACTCCTTTAATGGAATCCTTACCCCCAAGATGGGTCAATTTCAAGTCCAATCAATAATAATAATAATAATAAGCTCCTTGAGGGAAATTGAAAAACCCAGAACCAAAATGGTCACAGGATAAAAAAACACCATGCCGTATTAAAATGAACGAACATTGTAATCTGTGAATATGAATAAAGTTATAAGCCAAAAAAGGGCGGCTGCAGAAAAGTCACGCAAAGAAGCAAAAAGGTCAAGAGAAAAAGTTAATACCTGTTGGTATAATCAAAGGACCTTGCAGCTTAAAGAAGTAAACCTGTTCATAAGGATGAAGAAGAGTAAAGTAGTGTTTCCTCAATGCATATGAAGCGCTTGTTGTCGTCGGAGAGAACTCGAAAACAGAACTAATCTCTCTCCACTTCTTCTCCGAAACAACCTGTTCATCATTTTTTTTTTTATTTTTTAACAATCATCAATTCCAAAAAAATTTATAGCAAGGTAGAATAACGGAGTTTTCGATACTGAACCTTGTCATAACCACCCCTTCTGGTCACCTCTACATACAAAACATGCAAGTTTAGCTCCTTCCCTCCAATCACAGGAACCCTTCAGCAAATAAATTAAAATTTTAGATTCATTTACTAATATATATATAACATTGGGCATTACATCCAATGAATGTAAAAACCCAGTAGAGAAAAAATAATTAAAGGAAAAAATAATGTATTGGTCTTACATGTGTTTGGTACCCAACTCAGAATGGAAGTTGCGGAGGGTGTCCCAGAAGAGTGTGGGGTCCCTGACAACGTCTTCGTGGGAGGCTAGTGGCGGAGGATAGCGCCTACCCTCCAAGCCATTTCCGGCGGGGACTATTTCTGTAGACGACATTACGTCACCGGCGACTTCCACAGGTCCCCGGAAAATCGAGGAAGTAGAGAACGATGGGAGAGGGAAAAAAAAGTAGAGTGAGAAATGACTCCAGTGAAATAAAAAAGAAGGTAATTAAGGGAAACCAAAGTCTGACCAAACCAGTAAAGAGAAAATTAAAGAGGGGCGGGGAGGGTGAGAGACGCGCGCGAGCAGTTGCGCAAGTTTTTGGCTTCTTCTGCAGGTAGAACCACTGAATCAACCAAACAACTGATGGTCATTTAAATTACACAGAAGATAATTCATAATGTTATTATATGGCTCTCTCTTCTCTCCGTTGGTCGAAGTGTATTGAAGGGCTGACAAGCCTAGACTCAGAGCCTAAGTTATAGGATGAGAGCTGTGAAGTAGTTCTGTATCTGGGTTTGTTGACATGGATTGGATTGGATGTGTACGTGTAAAAGGATCTGATCATATCTCCAAGTACCTCTGTGGGTGGATTCCATACCTGCACTGCCAGCAATACCCGGAGAATATATAAATGTTTGTTTTTGTAGCACTGATGAGGGACTAGCTCGGGCAAGGCAAAAAAAAAAAAAATTAATTCTTTGTTTTTTTAATTAGCTACATGTTGATATTAAAATTTTAATTTTTTAATTTTTTTTAAGTTATTAGCTACTATTTACTTTTTTTAAATAATTAAATTTATTTTATTATATCTTAAATTTCTTTAAGATTTTAAAAAGTGAAAATGTCAAATTAACTAAATAGTTAAAAGACTAATTATGAAAAAGTTAATTCTATTTTCTTTTCAAATAAAAAAGATAATTCCTAATAACTAACTATAAAAAAAAAAAAGTAAAAAGTAAGTTTCTTCTTCACAAATTTAATTTAAAAAAGAAGTTTAAAATTTCAAGAAAATGAATTTAACCATTTAAAAAAGATAAAAAAGTGATAAATAACACAAAGTTAAAGTTGTAATTAGTCTTTCCAAACACATACTGATTGTTTGCTGCAGCCCTTTTCAGTCATATTTTCGGTTTTATTTTTTTAATTCTTACATTTAATTAAATTCTTTTATAATCTATATAATATATATATATATATATATATATATATATATCCATCGTTAAAAATTCTACTTTGTCACATATGTGTAATTAAAATGGGAGGGCGGGGGCATCATTTTTTAAAAAACAAAAGGTAAAGTACGATTTCAACGTTCAGTAAAAAAATATTTAAACATGTATTTATAAATTTAAATTTTTGTAAAATAATATTAACAATATAATAGATATTTCAGTTTCTTTTCAAATTGAATATGATATACAAATCTTGTAAAATAATATTGTACTTAATCATTATGTTTATCAAGAAAATAAAAATAACATTGTACTTAATGATTATTAAAAAAATAACAATTGTTTCAAAATTTTTTCTAATAATTTGATATATTTTAATTATCATAATATTACACAGGTCTCTCCAATAGTTAATAAAAGTGAATTTGTGGTTGAATGCTTGAGCAGAATTTATTTTAAAATTTACAAACTCTGACGGTAATTTTAATATATTATTTTATTTAAAAATAATTAATCGAGGACCTATTTGTTTTTTTTATTTTTTTTAAGTTAAGAGAATAAGTTTTTTTTTTATTACATGCCATTATCGATTTTTTATTTTAAATATGAATTTAATAATTAAAATAACAATAGCAAAAATAAAAAGCGAAGATATGTAGTGTTAACATGTGGTTGAGTTGAGATGGGTTGGACCTATCGTACTTAAGCTTGATCGGGTGATTAAATTTTTTTTTTTAAATATTGGGCGTTTAAAATTGCGGATGAGAAAAACCCGGAGTGTCTGAACTCGAGCTCTCATTGTCATTAGATGAATGGATGGCCCATGGGCCCAGCCTGTGAATCCCATATGGTTCCGGGCCTCTTTAAGATTTTTATCCCATATCCATACTTGCGCCTTGCCCTGTTGACATGGCTTCATTCTGTATTAAAAATACACAGAAGGTGTGCACCTGAAGATTGGTGATGATTCACGGCGCCCGTCTCGCACGGGCTGGCCACTTGCCACCTGTTGGTGTGGTAAATTGGGGTGTTTAGATGACAAAGGGCTGGCTTAGTGCGGTGAAAGGCTTAGTGCGGTGAAAACACCGTACAACAGCGAAAAATATTGCTTAAACAAATTTTTCGGCGATTGGCAAATAACAACTAAATCACATTTTTTTAAAAATAAATAGTAAATTATTTTATCTTTTGCGTCTGTTTTTCAAAGAGAGAAATAGTTTGAATAATTTTTTAATTTCATTAGAATGGATTTGCATGAGAATTTATTGGAAATGGTTAAAAAATTTTTGAAATTTTAGAAAAGTTGTTGGGATTTGTGAAATAGTATTGAGATTTGTAAAAAATTTATTGAAATTTGTAAAAATTTGTTAAGATATGTAAATATATATAAATTTATGAAAATTTTATGAAATACGAGCAGTATAAAATGTATTAGAGAATTTTTGAGATTTTCTGAGGTTTTTAATATTTTTCACCCCTTTTTTTGAGTGTCAAATAGGCCCTATATATATATATATATATATATATATATATATATATATAAGAAAAGTATAAAAATATTAATGTAAAAGTAATATATGACAAAATTTGATTGGGGTGAGTTTGTAACTTTTTTGTAATTTTTGGTAAGGTTTTGTAAATCAAACACTACCTAAACATATCGTCAAGGTATGGTTAGTTGACAAAATCTAGGAGTATGTTTAATACGTGGAAATGAAATGAAAGATAAGGAAGGAATGTAAGTCATTCATTTGTTTAGTTGCCAACATAAAAATTATAATAATGGAATGAATATTTAAATTTTTATAATTTGATTATTTTAACTATGATGAAGCAAATAAAATATAATAAAGTTTACTAACATTAATTTTTTAAAAATTATACAAATAAATTTTATTTTCAGAACTCGAATATGAGTAAAAAAAAGGCCTGAGAAAAAGTCATTTTATAGCTCGAAATCGTATTGGGCTAAATTTTTCCTAATTATTAAGAAACGTGTCAACAAATATTTTTTATTTTTTGGGAAGTCTAGAATATAAATTTAGACCAAAAACGAAATTAGGAGTAAAATAATCATTTTACAATTTGAATTTAAATAGGGTTAAATTTGTTTAACTAGTAACAAAAATATCAATAGATATTTTTTTTGTTTAACCTTTTAAGTAACCTAAAATGCAAATTTGGATAAAAAATTGAGTTGAAATGTAAAATCATTATCTTACAATTTGAGTTTGCATTGAACAAATTTTTTTTTTTAGTTATTAAAAAATTAGTCAATAAATATTTTTTAATATTTTCGAAACCCAAGATAAAAATTTGGACAAACAATGGACTTAGAGTTAAAATGGCTATTTCACGACCCAACTTTGAGTTGGAACAAAATTTGCTTAATCATTAAGAAATATATCAATAAATTTTTATTAACCTTTTGAAAAACTCGAAATATGAAATCAGGCAAAAAAATGAACCTAGAGGTTAAAATAATTATTTTATAGCCAATATTCGAATCTAGGCTAAAAAATGTGCTCTAAGAGTAAAATAGTCATTTTATAACCCATGAGATTAATTGAGAGAAATTTGTGATTACAAAATAGTTGCTTGTTTTTTTTATTTAAATTTTTTTATTTCTTAGATCGAATCTTGATTGAAACGGAATGTCTATTCCGTCATCTATAATGTAAAATGTTTTTTCACTTAAGATTGTGAGTTGTCCAATCAAAATTAAAAATTGAACGGTTTATAATAAATTTAAATATTTTTAAATTTATTAGAAATAGTTCAATTTTGATATAACAGGTCATAACTACGACGTTACACGGCTAATAGCCTCCCCGGATCACTGTTTACCCACTGGCGCGAAGCACCATAGTTATAGAGACAAAGGAGTAAATAAAATTGGGAAGGCATATCAATCGTGTATATTTTGTTTGCCGTTTTAAGAATTCGTATCCTCGTAGACAAATTTCCATCATGAAGCAATAGTTGCCTCATGATTGTACTCTGTTTGTACTCCACAGTGGTTTGTTCTCCATGTGTGTAAATAGGCTTTATTCTAGCAACTTCAAATGTGTCTCTATTCAAATTTATCCCTTGTTAGCACTACTGATGATGCTTTTGGAAAATTGGGCGAGCAGTTGAAGCTTTCAACTTCAATTTTAAGATGATACTCGCTCAATAAGGATTATAGCTCCACCGCATTAGGTGTTATTAATATAAGGTTCCAATAAGTTTTAAGAGTTGTAGTAAAAAATTCACTACTAAAAAGTGAAGCGTAAATATCAGCAGTTGTGATTTTATTAGTATTTATTAAAATGAATTAATAAATATAAATGAAATCACACTCACCCTAGCCCCTACCGTGAATTCCACTGCAGCCCTTAAAATCGAGTTACAACCCCATTGCAAATTTTGCAAGGCCGAGGCAGAGCAGACTTTTCAAAGGCCACGGCCCAACATGGGAACGCTCCATGAACTGCTAGTTCCATTTTTGTTCTTAGAATATCACACTAATTCTCTTTTTCCCTTTCAAAATTCTTTTAAAATAAATTAAAAACGAAATAAAATTATTATTGTCACTGGAGAGAATGTGACCTTTGAATTAACATGGTCGAAAAATTGTCCCATCTTCCAGGACGTACATACATATGCCATTGATAAAAATTACACGTGTCATATAAACAATTATTCTATTTGTCTATTGCGCTTTATTTTTTGAAAATTTACGGCTTTTTATTGGTAAAATTCCACAATATCAAACTCATTTCATATGTAAGCTACAATTAAACCCAAAATACGGGTTCGGCTGGGGATCACCAAACTCAAATCCATAGCTAAGTACAAACTTTTTTGGAACAAAAGTTTAACAAACGTATACGCGCGCATACACACACACGCATCTATATAATAAAATAAAATAATTTTTAAAAATATCTCTCTTACAAATAAGATTCAAAGGTTAATTTTTTTTTATTCAACGATTGAGATTATTTTTATATTTTTAACTTCATATCCAGTTCTTATTTTAATAAACATCACTACCATTTATCTCACAAAATGGTTTGAACATTTTAAATTTTAGCATATTTTAAGAGTAGAGATCATATACAAATCAAAATTACCAATCTAAATTTCGCCTAATTATGATCTCTAGGAAATTGAACCTTACAAATTAAAGTACCATAATTCGTATTTTCCTTTATAATACTTATTAAAAATTAATTGGAGAGAAAAAAAATCAAAACATATGTAATAACTGTTAAAGTCTAAAGTTTTGGAAGAAGAAATTAAAACTCATGGGTTATCATAATTTTTTCGATTTGAATTTTTTGTCCAAAATTTTAACTATATAAAAAATTTAATATTAATTTTGTTCAGAGTGCTGTAACTACGAGTTATTGTTAGTATATGTGTGTGTGTATATATATATATATATATGAATAATACTATATAATTAAGGATATTTTAAAAAAATTAACTAAAATAAAGTTAAATACTTGTGAGTATATCAATTCAAAATAATAAATTTATAAAAATTTATTTTAATTATAACTTTATCGCTATCATATAATTCTAATTTTACTTTTTCTTTTTTGGGTAAGTATCTAATTTTACTTTCTTATATATTTTTTTAATTTAATAATATTTTTTAATATACATACATGTATGTGATTCATGAAATCTAATGACCCGAAAATTTATAAAGTATGCATACATAATACAATTCATAAAATGAATGTAATCAACCTGTATTGGCTACCTACGTAGTATATACAATGATATATAGTTAGTGTATGTTTGTTTGAGGGAAAGGAAAAGAAAGGAAAATGGGAGAATGAAAGAGGAGATAATTTTTATCTTTTCTTTGTTTGATTTTAAAAATGGAGGAATGAAAACCAAAGGAGAGGAAAAATTTTCGTGAGCTCTTCTATTTTTTTTTTTTTTTTATTCTTCCAAAAGTAGACAAAGGGTCCATTTAGTTGACCAAAAAAAAAAAAATGAAAGAAGGAAAAAAAATAAGTGACAACTTTTTCTCATTTTGGTGTTGGGAACACCCTTAAAATTTGTAAATAATTTTTTTAATTTTTATTAAATAATCAAAATTTTTTGAAAGTTATTAAAATCTTCTCTAATTTTTATTAAACAATTAAAAGTTTCTAAAAATGTTTACTCAATGACTAAACATTTTTAAAACTTCATAAAAGTTTCAAATAATATAAGTGGAAATTAAAGAAGAGGGATGAGGAAAAAAGTTGTTAAAATTTTCAGATAATAGTCTCACTATATTTTACTTAATTTTTAAATAAATTTTAAAATAACATATGCACACACAATTTTTTTACTTATTTCTTTTTCACCTTCCTAAGAGCAAGTGCAACAGAAAAGCTAAAGAAATATTTTAAGTATTTTTGCTAACCAATACAAGAGAACTCTTCTACACCAGCTTCTCTAACTTCGGAGGTATTTTCTTCCTCCGACTACAGTACCTCGCTTTTTTTGCCGAGAAACTGTTCACAAGCAATCCAATTATTTATTATTTTTTTCCTGCACTTCTCTTCTCCTTCTCCTGCACTTATTCCCCTTATACAGGCCTCCAATTTTAAGAAACTAAATTTTTAATAGATAATTGGTAAAATGTCTAGCATTGGTGTGGTTTGGAAAATAAAAGCCACTAGCTAAATCCAAAATGTACACTATTTACTAGATAATATGCCTATCATTGGTGTGACTTGGAAAAGAAAAGCCACTAACTAAATCCAAAATGTACACTATTTACTAGATAATATAACTAGCCATTCTAGCATTGGTGTGACTTGGAAAAAAAAAAAAAGTCACTAGCTGAATCCAAAATATACACTGTGTACTAGATAATATGCCTAGCATTAGTGTGGTTGGGAAAAGAAAAGTCACTAGCTAAACACAAAATGTACACTATTTACTAGATAATATAACTAACCATTGGTGCATTCTACCAATTGTCTATTAAAAAATTAGTTTCTTAAAACTGAAGGCCTGTAAAGGAGAAGAAGCACGGGAGAAGGAGAAGGAGAAGGAGAAGAGAAGTGCGGGAGAAAAATAATAAATAATTGGATTGCTTGTGAACAGTTTTTTGGTAGAAGAAGTGAGGTACTGTATTTAAAAAAAAAATACCTCCAGATTTAGAGAGACTGATGTAGAAGAGTTCTCTTATATTAATTAACAAAAATATCTAAAATAATTCTTTTTAACTCTTTTACCGCACTTGCTCTGACAGACGGGGCATTAGAGATCCCCACCCGGGGGGGGGGGCGATGGTGATGTGCTGAAAAGAGCACACACCCATCCACATCTTTCATCATGGCCATGGTCGTCGACCTCATGATTCATGTCTTGAAAACTCAAACCCAAACCCTTCCCCACCACCTTTCTCTCTCTCCCTCTTATTCTTCTCTTCTCACTCTAGCCAAACACCCACAAAGCCAATACTATCATTGCCCTCTCTCTCTCTCACACTCACTCACTCACTCACGTGACACACACTGTTCTAGGATTCACCATACATCATTGAAACAGCACTTCCCTCCACTCCATTTCCTATTATTCAAAAGTCAGGTGTTTGGGGTTTTGAAAATTTTTTAAGAAAATTAAAAATTAATAATGAAGTTATATAAATGTAGTATGTGGTAAAGTCTAATCAGAATAAGTTAAAAATTTATAAAATTTTATTTTTTAAAAAAAATTTGGACTCCAAACAAACACACACATACACATATATATATATTTTTTTATTTAACTATTTGTTAGTCAAAATCAAGTAAATTTTATTAATTTTTACTAATTTTTTATATTTTTTTATTAAATTTTATCATATATCCCTTTTAGATCAAAATTTCATACTTTTACTGTACTTTTACTTTTTGTGAACTTAGCACCTCCTCAATCAAACCTTCTATGGCTTTATCCAACGTTCCCCCTCTCTCTCGGGAGGTCAAGAGTCGGCACGAAAGGTACAAGGCAGAGGACCATTTAGAGGCTATGGGGTTGGTCTTCCCTAATTGTCCACAAGATAATTGTGCTAATATTTACATAAGCATCATTAGAAAAATCACTGGGTTAAAACAGTAATTAATTAATAAATAAAAATATGTATAGTGATCTAGTCATCTTTGTGGACTTGCCTTTGAAGTAGAGTCCGAGTCGGTTGCAAGTTCTAACTATAAATGATTAAAGATGGAATTTTGGGTTTCTCGTGTCAACTCTTGCTTGCCACTTTCAAATCTTGTTTTCTACTAATCAATCGTCATTGACCATGTCACTTGAGTGAGAAATTAGAACCTTTAATAACATCCTACCTTCTTTTCATAAGCCTACTCTTTCCCTCACCATTGAATGCAGTAGGATTGAGATAATCCACTTAGTTTGGAGGCAAATTAAACAACAGTATAATTAAGTCGCTTTTTTCTTAGTGTGCAATTCGTGCATATCTATTACAAGCGAGTTTGAGTTTTGCATTATTTAAGTATGGTTAGTTTTATATGGACTCGTTGGGCCTCTACAAAACTCCACAAAATTTGTATAAATTTTTATAAATTTTAAATTTTTTATTTACTGTATTAATTAGTTACAAAACTGTAACTTTTATTAATTTATACTAATTATTATAATTTCAAACACCCCTATATCAATTTGAAATTTTAGATTAAAACTTGACTCCTCAAATTTTTTAGTAGTCAAACCCGGAGTATTCATAGACAATAATATTTACTAATTTGTATTAAAAAAATCTTTATATCTATAATTTAATATGAAATAAATAGGTATAGTTTAGTAATACATTAATTATGCTATATTAGTATTATAATACTAAATTAATACGGTGGGTGTGAATCATTTTTAAATTGAATGTGTGGTAATTTAAATATATATATTATTGTTCGAATATTACATTTTAACTTAAAAACAAATAAATTTAGAACGTCACAATAAAAACAAAAGATACGTAAATGAATCATTATGTCTAATGAAAAAGAAAAGAAAAAGAGTATGACGCCCAAAAGTGCTGGTACTGCGAGTTTGAACTAGAGATGTGTGAGTTGAGATATAGGTCTCCTTCTGCAGCGTAATATTATTCGAGTAGTGAATTATTTTTGGAATTTCTCAATTATGGACGTAGGCAAATTTATCATACCATGTTAATTTGCCATTGTTGTACTTGGATTATTTTTTTTGAACCTTTCCTTGATCTCTAAAAAGAGTTGTTGAGGCTCAAAATGTAAATCTGCAAAACAAAAGAAAGAAAAAGAAAATGGTCGGAAAAAAAGATCCAACTAAAAACTCTGACGATCGGATTAGAAATTAAGTTAAAAATGTAAAAATTTTTAAAAAGTTAGAAGGAGAAAGCCCCTCTTTCTACATAAACTTTTGATATTTGCAGATGTAAAATGACTGATTGGTATTTTTTTTATTTGATTGTAGTGGTGGTATGTATAATATTAAATGCTGATAATGATATCACTAAAGGCAAAGACATTAGTAAGAAAATGACCTTTTTGTGAGATATTTTTTAATCTTGCTCTTTGATGCAGTCGAGTGTACTAAATTAAGTAATTATTAAAACATATGTTCCAATATAGTTTGAGTATAACTTGCGTTAGACCTTTTTTATGTCCTAACAAGGTGGTATTTTTTTCTAGATCACATAACAAAATTATTTTATGTCTCAACAAAAGTTAACCATACTATATTTAATAGGAGTCAACCAGATATTAAACCCATGAATATGTCTGTTAAAGTTTTGTCGGTTGAATTGAAATTATGAAATTAACTAATTTATTATTTATATTATAAAACTAATATATTTACAGATAATAAACTAAAATAAATACAAGGACGCGCGCGCGCAAAATATTAAAAAAAAAAAAGGTGTGACTGGTTTGGCTATAAAGGATTACATTAAAAGAGCGTTTGTTTGAGGGATAAAGATGCGAGATTTGATGAGTAATCTGTGGATCTCACGAATTGGAGGAGTAATGAAGTGTTTATTTGATATCCGTGAGCTCTACGGATTGAATGAATAAAGAAGGAATTTGTGGGATAAATTATTCCATGGGGGGTGTGGGATGAGTTATCCCCCTCTCCGGATTACTTCCCTCTAAAATTATTTTCTATCACATCACATATCAAATCACATCTTTTATTTCACTTTATATTCCACCAATCAAATACTAAAAAAATAATCCCACATAAAAAATTAATCCCATCTTTTATCCAATCCCATCAGTGGGTCCCACGGTATTACTTATCCCTCGTCATCCAATCCCTCAAACAAACGCAGCCTAAGGGTGCATTTGGAGTGATAAAAAATAAGATAAATTGTGAGTTCGTAATTCGTATAGTGAGATAAAAAGTAAATAATTTTTAAAATTTTTTAATATTTTTAATTATTTTTCAGAGTTTTTTATCACTCCAAACGAAGCTTAAGTACCAAAAATTGATCCTTTAGTTCAAGTCAATCGTACCCATGCACTCACGTACTAAAATAAATAATAAACAGTTAAGCAAATCTGCCAAATCACCAAGAGATCACCCATCTTGCTTTAATATAAGATTTTTTTTTTCTGATTCTACCAGGTAGCTGTTCCATATACAACGCAAAATGCTAATTTTGAAGCACCCAATTGATGCAATACTGGGCATGCATGCATTCCTTCTGCACGAGGCGTACTGAATTCTAAACAGGGAATGTCTAATTAAAGAAATCTTAAGGCACTTGTCCCAGAATGCGTCCACTTGACACCCCCAGTTACCAATAGCTTGCAATCATGAAAAAGTGGAATATGTATATACAGGTGTGAATATATATATATATATATATATTTTCAATGCATTGAGAAGTGCAGAGATGCCAAAATCGATCTCCTCCCGCTGGGAAGCCATGCCTGGTCCTACAATGGTTATTAAAATTCTACAGCTTGTCACTGAGTTTGACTAATTATGTCTTAAACCTTGAATTATTAATTTACGGCACCTTAACTAAAAAGAGACTTTTTTAATTGAGGATATGTTTGAAATTATAAAAATTAGTAAATTTGTAAAAATTATAATTTTGTAATTTGTATCATAAGTACAAAATTTAAATTTTATTAAGATTTATATAATTTCATAAAAAATAATTAAAAAGAGAGAGAGAGATTCAGACTACCTATTGATAATACATGTATTAATGTTTACTTTCAAAATTCAAGCTTGAAGTGAAAAGGGTTTAAATCAACTGGGTTGAATGATTCACACACACAAAAGCTAGAGCATGGTTAGCTGAAGTCAAATGGTAAATTAATTAAGGGAAAGTTCAGAGGAAGTTAGACGTATAGGTCCATTAAGATGGGGGGGGGGGGAAGGGGAGAAAAGGAATTGTCTATTCATTTTGCAAGTCATATGCCATGGTCCCATCATTGCACCAAAGCCTAGAACCTTTTTTAATAAAGGACACAGAAGAATGGAAGATGGATATAAAAGGTGAGATTTAAGAGGTATAAAGTGCAGGACACAAAGCATACGCACTTTTGCAACGTTCAAATTCGTGTATTAAATAATGGGAGCCAGGCTAAATTTTTTTTTTCTTTTTTCTTTTTTCCTCACATTACTTTCTGACTTTCTGTAGTTGGTTCCACTGGGGTGTTCGAACCCTACACTTAATTGCTAGGTGCTAAACGACATTAGAAATTAAGACAACTCGAACCTTGTTTCACGGGAGAGGATCAAGCCCTGTGTGAGACACTCTGAACAGCCCTAGCTGGTGAAAAGCCTAAAAGACAATGAAGTTTTGCATGTTTAAAAAATGAAGCGAAAAAACAGAAAGGAATGGAAGAGATGACCAACTTAGAGGCAGCTGTTTTAAAAAAAAAAAAAAAAAAAACAAAGGCCTTCCCGTGCATGTTGTTTGTTGTATCCAAATTATTATTATTATAATTTTTTTTTGGCAATCAAACATAAGACTATTTAAAATTATTAATCTCGTCGAATCTTAGCCAGTGTTGACATGTTCTGCAATAAAAGATATCATCGCACATTGTCACTGCATCAACTGGATGAGCAGTAATTAAGCCTGCAGAATGAGAAAAGTGAGAGGAAAAAAGCTGAGAAGGGTTTCCAACCAAAATCTCACCGATGATAAAATCAAATAAAGCTTAAGAAAATTATAATACAAATAAATAAGTGTACAATTAATAATAGTAAACATATTTAAATTTTAGTATTAAGTGCTGTATTTATAGTAAGATAAAATGTGAAAATAATTGAAATATCATGATTTTGTACTTTGTATATATATATATATATATATGACGTTAGGGTCGGTCCAGGGGTGAGCCCAGAAGGCCCTGGGCTTAGGCAACACCCTGGGCCAAGGGCAACTCAAAAAAATTTTTGAACCGAGAAGAAAAAAAAAATTTAGACTTGACTTCTATATTAGTATGAAATGACAAAATTTTTAAAATTAGATTTAAGCAACTGAATTATCGAGGCTGACACTGATGACGGTTTTCTTTGGTTTTAATGTCATTAAATACATATGAAAAAATGAGTATAACAAATAGAACATATGTCACATTTATCTGCCATTCTAAGGTAATGAACTAATCGGTTAATTATGAAGTAATAAATTGAGTTTATTTATTATTTTATATTTATAGTTTGGTTTATACCAACTTAATTTTATTTAGTGGTAAAGCCTAGTGGTAAAAATTAATAGATTAATGAATCAATGCGTACTGATGCTTGGAAAGGTGCCACGCGTCAACATTTTTGTCCCAACGGGACGCATTTGAACCAAGGATTTTGGCTTTTAATATGACATGGGTTGGCACTGTCAAAGAGAAGAAGTGGAAAGGACTTTGCTTTTACACTATCAAATTGCAATTCCACATTGTAAGAATGAGATGTAGAAGCAGTCTCATGGATGATGGCTTGAAACAAATAAATTATTGGTTTGAAATGGATGAATGGATTTAGATTATTTTTTCCTAAAGAAGAAATAAAATTAAGGCTCTATTTATTTAAATATAAAATATTTTTTAAAAAATAAATTTTTTCATATTTAAAACATATAAGTGAATATGTATTTTTTAAATATTTTTTCATTCTTACGGAGCCTTATACTCAGGGTTTGTTTGGAAAAAAGATTTATTTTTGATTTTTTAACCTATTTTCATATTATATATGATTTTTAACTAAAATTTAATTTCTTTATTTAGTGATTTTTAGATATATTATTTTCATTCATTAAAAATACAAAAATACTTATAAATAGGAAAATTTAGTTTTTTTTTCTTTTTTTACAAAACTAGCTTTTTCTAATTATACATGAAATTTTAAATTTTTTGAAATTTTTTGGATCAAAATAACATGTTTAAAAATTATTAAATAAAAATTAAAATTTAATAAAAATTTATATAACACAAAATAAATTAACCAATTAGGAATTGATTTCCAGTTCTCAAATCAACTCTAAAACTGTACAAACACTCCATTCACCTGCAAACGTACAGTCCTTAGCCACTCCAAAAAAATGGATCCAATCCAAGTCTTGTCCGCATCAACACTTTACAAACTATTGACGTGGCAAAATTAACCAATTTCAAATGAAAATATTAGGTGTGTTTGGAATAATAAAAAAAATGATAAAATAAGATAAATTATGAGTTTGTAATTTTGTACAGTGAAATAAAAAAATAAATTTTAGGAGTGTTTTGGTAGGCTAAAATCTACCAACTTGTATTAACTTTTTATATTTTTTCTAATCAAATTTTATCACATATCAGTTTTATATCAAATTTTTATATTTTTACTATAAACTTATTTGGTGGAACAAAAAGTAAAAAAAAAGTACAATAAAAGTAAAAAGATGTGACATAAATGTGATATATAAAAAAATTTGATAAAAAAATATAAAAATTAATTAAAATTAATAAATTTTAATTCACCAAACAAGACCTATAATTTTTTTACTAAACTTTTAACAATTAAACACCCAAGATTGAAGCGATAGCAAATCAAACGGTGGCAATTGCATAATGATTGAAGGCAAAGGCAAGCCCTGGCAATGAAGAAATTATTCTAGTTTTGGGCTGTACTTACTGCAAGGATGAGAGAGCACCCATTTAGCATTGTAAAGTGAAAACTGCTCGCAATAATTAAAAATATTTTCGAACTCCCGTTTAGCATTGTAAAGTGAAGAGAAAACTGCACGCAATAATTAAAAATATTTTCATCGTTCGAATGATTTAATCATAGCAAGCTCTGACATAACTCTGGAGTGACAACTGGTTCTGTACTCTCAAGGAGACTAATGAGAGGTAAAGAAATTAGATAAAAAGAGAAGAATGCCAATCGCAGTCCATAAAGATGCTAAGGGATTCTGATTTTGTTGGGTCGATGTTTGAAATGAATCGCCAGAATTTAATGGATATGGTTGGGGTAGATTTGAATCTCAATAAATAGAGCACCGTTTGGGTTGCACAATAAATACATTCACCTCCATTTATACGTACCCTCTGTTTCGTATACGTTTCTCTGTTGGTTTTGCATTAGGTAGGTATTTCAGAGGGAGGGAGGGGAGAGAGAGAGAGAGAGAGATAGAGAGAGAGAGAGAAATGGCGCGGGCTATGGTGATATGATTGTGACGTAACACTCGACAAAAGGAAGAATTTTTCATTTCCCTTTCTCTCTCTAGCTTTCTCTTGGAAAAGGGAGATGACCAGAGAGAAACCCTGCTAATAAAAGTCACATATGTAATTGAACCAATTTGACCTAGTTCTTTACCTCATAATTACGTTGTTTAGCTAGGACTGCGGTAGGTCAAGACTTACCATGCCAACCTTTGATGGTTGTGGATGAAATAAAAGATTTGTGAGGGGGAAAAAAGTTTGAGAGGACTTTGATCATTTATATATTTATTTTATATAATTAATTAATAAAAAATAAAATCTTTCAGAGTTATTTGATTAAAAAAAAAGGTAAGGAAAAAGTATAATAAAAATATAAAGATATGATATAAAAGTGATATGTGTTAAAATTTTATTAAAAATAATACGAAAAGTAGTTAAAATTTGGTGAGTTTCGGTATTTTTTGGTTGGCTAAGCAGGGCCTTCATAAATAATTTTTATTTATCTATTTTTCTAAACGTATTAACTGAAAATAAATATATTTTTTATTTTTTTCTTTTATTGGCCAGCTCTAATCCTTGTTAACAATAACAAAATTTAAATGAGAATGAACAGACAGGCGTTGCTCATCAACAATGAAAGAAAGGATATTTAGTTTAGAATATTTTAATGCACAAAATCCCGTCGAGTAAATTGATTTAAGTATGAACTAATAATACGACTTTGGTGCACGTAAGTGATTATTGTCTTACAATGTCCTTACAGGGTTAATTAAAGATAATTCTCCTAATTCAAAGTATAACAATAAAACCAACTTTGTGAAATAATAAAGGAGCTTTTGGAAGGATAATTTTTAGTAAAAATTATCAATTTTTGATTCTCTAGTCTTTGACAAAGTATCAATTTTTGTTACTTTTCTATCCATATACAATCATTTCTCAACCTAAAATTTATTAAAAATTACTAAAAATTGTACCAAATAGTCAAAAATTGTGTAAAAAAAAGTTGTTAAAAATTATTACTTACTTCACTAACAATATCAAAAATTACAACTAGTAACTTTTAAAAAAAATTTAAAATTACTAAAAATTGTACTTCCAAATGCCCTCTAAGTTTAAAGAAATTTATAGAACTTTTTATATTGAACTTCTCCTTAGAAGTTTGTAAAATCAATAATGAAAAATGTAAAATTAAATGCTAAATTCTTATATAATAATTTCTCGCAAAGCATTAGAGTATTTTAAATATTCATTAATAAGAGTATCTTAATAACATGCGATGAATTAAATAAATTATGTGGAAGTCTTTTGAAATTTTTTTAATACAAACTGTCTTTTTAAGCTAGGACAGCATAAAATACCTAAAATTTCACCAACAATGCAAGTTATACTTAATACATTTTTTTTAATAACCGAGAATGTTTGGGTCAATTTACACTATTGACTAATTCCTAAGATCTTGAAATTAACGACTGGATAAACCATCTAATAATTTTGAAGAGACTTAAACTAATGATCTAATACATTACTTCAACATAAACCTATATTATCTTTGCCCCCTCATGGGAGTGCAAAATATTGAAGAATAAATAAAAATTGAAAGTTGAGAATTTTATTTGAAAAAAAAAAATTCAATCCTCTCCATTTATAATTATAGAACCACTCAATCATTTTTTTTTTTAATTTTTAGAAAATCTTGAAGTGGATTCTTTATTGGCCTATAGATTTTATTAGTCTAGAGACCACTTCTACAAAGAGGTCGATTATGTACCAAACCACGATACTTGAACCCTATAAGAAATACTACAAGACTAGCTAGTAACAAGACCTGGATGCACTTGCCGGCCAATAAGTATTTTAGATTGCTTTATTTTTAAAATTTTAATATTAATTATTTAAATGAAATTACTCAAAGTATTTTATTATAAATTTAAGTAGTTTAATAAGATGTATTATAATGAGTTTAAAATCAGTAAATAATGTGATTATACTATTTTAAAAAAATAATAACATTAGGGGGTGTTTAGTCAACAAAAAATGAAGTAAAAAGTATAATAAAAATAAAAAGATGTGACATAAAGGTGAAATGTGAAAAATTTTAAATAGAGAAAAATATAAAAAATAATTAAAATTTATGAATTTAAATAATTTTTAATGATGTCAAATAAGACTTAATTTGATAACAATTATTAAAAAGTTATATATTAAAAATTTTTGTTACTGAGAGATCGAGTTTCACTGGTGTGATGTGAAGTCGGAGAACCGTGGCACAACCAACAAATCAAGAGGCACTGCAGTTCAAAAAAAAAAAAAAAAAAAACAGTGATAGATTGATTCTACGGCCGAATCAAGGGCCTTAATTGAAATAAGAGTGCGTTTAGAGTCTCGAAAAAATTAAAAGTGAAATTTTTTTAAGTTTAAAGTATAAAAAATTATTTTAAAATAATAGGCAAATATTTGTATTTAATTTAATATAAAATTTTTAAATATTATATAAAATAATAGATGACATAATTTTAACAGAGAATATTAAAAATTTTTAGAGTTATGTGAACATTTTTAGTACAAATATCACTTTAACTTTTAAAAAAATTTAATAAAATCTGTTAAAATGCACCATCATATTTGTTTGTTTTAACAGATTTTAATAATTTTTTTAAAACATTAATATTTTTTTGAAATAAAAAATGAAATCTCTAAAATTTTTTAAAATTTTTTTAAGAATCCATACGCTACCTAAGTTGGGGTCGTATTGATCTTTTTAAATACCATTATTGACCCAGATGGACTACACGAGAAAGGAGCGGAAGCATAAAAAGGTATGATAACGTAAGAGTTCAAAGCCGGAAGCCACTGCTTTTTTATAACCTAAGCTTGGTTTTGTCCAGTTTTGTCATTTTTGGTCAGCGAGCAACAATTTAAGCTTCTAAAGCCTCATTTCGATTAGCTTTTATTAGTGTAGAGAGAGAGAGAGATGGCGGAGGGGGGATAGTAGCTTTGTGTTGCATCAGAAACGAGGGGAGGGAGGGAAAGGCCAGAAAAGACTGACGGAGGGTGAGGGATTTCTTCATCAGTAACGAGGTAGTGAAGAATAACTATGATGATTCTGTTGATCCTTTCCTTCTAAATTATGCCCCAAGAATACCATCCCATCCTATTATTATCTCTCTCTTCTCTGAAACCACCCCCTAATTAATAAATTACACACTCTCTCTCTCTCTCTCTCTCTCTCTCTTTCTCTCTCTCATTTACTGTACCAGCCTCACCCCATCTTAAATAAAACCCAACTGCCCGTTTCCACTTTCACTCTCTCTCTCTCTCTCTCTCTCTCCCTTTCCCCCGGCTTTGTATGTGTGCGTGGACTGCGTTTTGTGCCCTTCAGAGGTAAGGTAAATTGAGGGAAATTCTTGATTTCATGTTGGTTCAACAAAGGGTTTCTTACATAGTTTATTGGCATTCTGTCCACCTCCTTAAATCAAAAAATTCGTTCTGCTAACATGGAGGTGGGCAGACTGCCAACTGAGCTCTGTTGGCCTCTCTTTGTAAAACCCTCGTGATATATCTTTCTGCGAACATGCTCTCCCCGTTTCCCCTTAGCTTGCTCTATTACAAGGTAAAGAACAGAACCCATCTCCTCTTACTTTTTTTTCCCTATTTTCTTTTTCTTTGTGTTATTTTTCTTATCGATCTTGAATGATCGAGCCTGGTATATATATTATTATTGAAAATATATATATATATCTCTATACTTGAAATCATCCCAACTTTATGAAATTATGATTTTCTTTTCCTGAAAAGAATACTTTCCTTAATTTATTCTTCCATCTATGTTTTGCAGGGTTTATTGTGTCTTGATGCAATCCATGTTTTGGAGGACGACCTAACATCAGTTACAAATGGCCTTTTTTTATTTTTTATTTTTGGATGTAACATATTCATTCGAGTGAAAGAAACCCTAAAATTTGAAACCCTAGTTTATCTTGCCCTTCTCTCTCTCTCTCTCTCTCTATATATATATATATATATACATACACATATTCAATTAGCTGGTTTTTATGAGGGTTTTTCTGCTTTCAGTATTCATCATATTTTCTAGCATATAAATCTTCCTTCTCTACTTTCTCTTCATCTCTGTATAAAAAATCTAAATGAAAATATGCAGATCTACCCTTTAGAAGATGACCAAAAAGGAGGGTTGGTAGGGAAGGACAAGCTTGAATCCAATCTTGGGTCCCAAACATGTGTCCTGGGCATATGATTATTAGTCACTAAGATAATAGGATCCAATGATCAGAATCCGTCGGAGGATTCGATCTCAATGTTCTTGGCGTCATGCACGCGACTGTGTGATCCCTATATTTTTGTGATGTTTTTAGGTTGGGAATGGCAATATTGTAAATTCTTAGACGTAGAACTTCTGCCTGCTGTGGTGGATTTTTGAAGTCTGTAAGAGCAACTGTGGTTTATATCCCCTTACCTTGTTTGGTTAGGGTGGAAGAGAGAGAATTTTTACTTTGGTTTGAGGAAATAGGAAAGAAAATGAAGAACAAATGACTTTTATCTCTTTCTTCAGTCCTTGTATTATTCTAATTTCTTTTAAGTTTTTTTATTCTTTATTTTCTTATTCCCTTCCTGTTAAGTTCCATACGAAAAAAGGAAAATAAAAAAATATTAATTTTCTTCTCGTTTCCTCGCTTTCTTCATCACTTCATATTTTTCTCAAACCAAACAAGGCCTTGGGCTCATGATTGAAAGTTTGACTCGGCCCATGTTTGAAGGATAGTGTTACAGTTTCACCCTCCCCCATTATGGTGTGACGATTTATGATTGCTTGAAGCCTTATCATTCTGGGCAAAAATTAAAAATAGAAAATTAAAAAAAAAAAGGAAAGAAAATTTATGGGTACCATGTGTTAATAATTTATCCATCTGAAGTGTGGGCTGTTCTGGCAATCAAAATTTGACAACAAATGCTGACTAGGACTTGTTCCTTCAGAATTTCCCCCCCGGGGGGGTTGCAGCAGCCCATTAACTGCGGCAGCTGCAGTCCGACGAACGGCGTCGTTTTGCCCTAAAACCGTGGATTTTGTGCGTAAAATCGTGGATTTTGTTGGACGGGGAGGCCGAGTGGAGAGTGAAAAAAATTATTAAAAAAAAAATAATTTTTTACTTGATTACGTTAGAAAATAAAATAAAATATATTTTTAATATGATTAAATAATTTTTTGATGTTTGGTAAAATAAATATAAATTTTTGGTAACATTTGATAAATTTTTTGTGTTTAGTAAAAATTTTTGAAAACTTTGAATTGGGTTAAAGGGCAACTCATTAAAAAAAAATTAATGTATTGATAATTTGTTGCACAAAATTATTAATAATTTTTGTATCAAAAGTTTGTGTTTACTGCTTTAATTAAAAAAAATATTAAAAGTTGCTTAAAAAAAATGGACTTTTAAATGACGGTTAAGCGTTTTTAGTTTAGGGGTGTTTGATTCATTAAAAAAGTGTAGCGAAAGAATTTTAATTTTATTATTATTATTTTTTTATTTTTTATTTTTTAGGTTTTTGGGGCAAAGGAAACAGCACCTGATCCTAATATGTAAAAATAAGTAAAGAATGTTAAGAAGAAAAATAGACATCATTGCAAGAAAATGTGCTTGTAGTAATAACAAATTATCTTTATCACAAAAATTTTTTAGTGACGATATTACTGATGACTAAATGCTTTCATTTATAGTCTTGTTCAAACTTAATGTGACCCTAATTTGTTATTGTCACAAATAACTTGTCACTGTATCCCTTTTTTCTTGTAATAGTGCATGTTATTTAGGAGCCTTTTTGTGTATTAAAAAAAATGAAAAGTGAAATTTTTTAAAATTTTGAAGTGTGTAAAGTTATTTTGAAATTAATTATTTTTTGTATTTTATTTAATACAAAGTTGTAAAAAATTATATTACACGGGTTAGAGTTTTATAAAATTTTTTTAGATTCAAATGTCAGTCTAATTTTTAAAAAAATTTGTTATAATATATTATTTTGATTTATTTTAACAAATTTTGATAAAATTTTGAAACAGTTTACAATTTTTAGAGCTTTAAAAAAATTGAAACTTATGAAATTTTCTGAAAGTCTTTAAACTTGTTTAGAGTACCAAACGGCTCTTGTAGGACAGAAAGAATATTAAAAAGATAGTGAGAAATGAATTAGAAAATATAATAAAAACTAATACATCTCCAAAAGAAATATTGAAAAAGATATATATATATATATATATATATATATATATATATATATATATATATTTTGAAACTGGGTATTGAAAAAGATTAAGAAAATAGAAAAGGAGAAAATGGTTTTTGTTTGATGTTTATATTTCTAAAAATTATTTTTGAAAGGAGAAAATAACAAAATATATATATATATGGAAATAAAATATATACATAATTTTTAGACTAATGTTATATAATTAGGAAAATAATCAAAATAATAATAAAATTGAAATAAAAAATCATAAAAATATCTTTTATTAGGGTATTTTTTATTGCCCACTTCATTTTAATTGCAATATTTGCTAAAAAAAATGTATTTAGTAAAAAAGTATTTTATTAATTCTTATCAAAGATTTGCTATAAAGGGTGTGTCTGAAGTGATAAAAAGTAAGATAAAGTAAGATAAAATGTGATTTGAGTAAAATTTTTGCGTTTGGTGCACATATCTCAAATCATATTTTTTGAAGATGAACAGTAAAATTTCTGTTATGACGGATTGAATTTCTGTTTAGACGGATTCAAAATTTTATATTAGTTATGACAAGTTTGGATGGAAGTTAGCTGTGCAGATCCGTTAGAACAGTTTCTACAGTTCATCAGAATGGTTTTTACGACCCAATAAAAAATAGTTAAAGTGAGTGTCATTCGGTAATTTAGAAATTTTTCGTGAGAATGACTAAAAAATTTTTGTTATTTGATTAATCGAATTCTAATTATCAATTTTTTTTTAAAAGTATTTAATTTTTTTAATTTAAAAAATATAAATATATAAAAATATAATAAAGACTTTGTATTTATCAAATTTTCGTCAGCCAAACGCACCTAAGTCAAATGTAGCGCGCGCCCTCTGGCAGTTTTTCGGAAAAGGAAGAAATTGTGAGGTCAAAGTGCCCTTAATCATGATCACCTCATATTTGCTCATAAGCACTGTTAATATTGTGACCGCATGATTGGGACGTGTGGTCTACCTGGCATCGAAGACGCTTAGACTTTTTTTTTGAAAATGTTAATAGTTAATTACCAAAAAAAAAATATTAATTATTACAGTACCACGAGGTGAAGAGATTATTTATTATTGTAACGTATTGTAATGTTTACACAGAATATGTTTAGAATCATATAAATTTATAAAAAATAATATCTCGTATTTTATGTAACTGAGTAAAAAAATTTTAATTTTATATTTTTATACTTTGTAATTATGTTTATAAATATTTATAAAATTTTATATTTTTTAACTCCAAACATAACTATAATAACATACATATCTATGTTCATATTTTTATCTAACATTAAAAAATTATTTTTTTCTTTCATCATCTTTTCTTAATTCTAATTCTATTTTTTTCTATTCACTCTTTTTGTCTCCTTTCTTCTTATTAAAAAACTCTTTATTTTTTTCTTACCTGACATAATTACTTTTACATTGATTCGACATTAATTTTTAGTTTTTTTTTAATCTTTCGTAATTCTTAATTCTCCTAATTCACATAGTTATAAAAATTGTATATTGTGAATTTCAAACGCATGGGGGATTATATTGGGAAAACTATTTCCCTCGCAATAGCAATTCTTTGTATTTTTTAGTATGCCTAAATATTAATTAGGCTTACCAAATTATTTTTCTCACAATAATAATTTTGAGTATTTTTCAAAATGTTTAAATATTAATGATGCTTGGAATTAATTATTTTTTAACTCTAATTTTAAAATTTAAATTTAAGATTTGTCCCCCCATTTTTATAAAACAAAAGGTATGATTAATAGTAATATTTTTAATTTGTGTTATCACCAAATTTTATATGACATTTTTTTATATATACTATTTTCAATTTTTCTATTATTACGAATCTTTGGAGGGAGTGATTTTTTTTTTAATTTTATATATAAATTGGTCACATTGACCATAATTTTCTTATAAAGCACAAAATACGCGTAGCAATAATATTTTTAATTTGAGTTATTTTGTAAAATATTTAAAAATTTTATTATTAAATCCTACCTAATATACTCTTTATTCACTATTTTACTTTTTTTTTTTAATTCATAGCTCTTTGAATAAATTACTCTATTATCAGTTTTATGATGCTTTTTTTTTTTCATATTTATAAAGCTTTTCACTTAATTTTTTTGTACATCAATACCTGACCATAAATTTATTTTCTTCTTTGTGTGTAAAACCTTAAGTTTTTCGACCATGCCTATTGATTTATTATAGTTGTAAAATTTAAATTTTTAAAGTATATAAAAATATATAAAAATTTAATTCGGATCAAAAAAGAATTTAAAATTTTTTGAGTATAAATTAAATTTAAAAAAAAATCTAGCAGCTCTTATTGTAAACACAAAATTGCCTAATATTGTTTAAGCTTGAGCAATTTTTTAATCTTTAAATTTAAATTTGAATTGATTATATCGATTATTTTCAAAAATAATTGGAATTAGATTTAAAAGCAAAAATATATCTAAATATAATTAGACATGAAATGGTATTAAAATGGCTGAATATTAATTAAATAAAAAAATGCAAAAAAAAAAAAAAATTACTTACCATTTGTTAGGCATGGAAGTGCCTAAACACTAATTAGGTAAGGGTATATTTTTTTTTAAGTTGTAATTGAAAGTTAAATTAATCATTTTGACCATTTGATTAAAAATTCTTAGTATTTGAATTATTTTTTTTATAAAGTACAGCATACAATTGATAAAATCAGTTAAAAATTAATTTTAATAGAATTAAGAATAAAAGTATTTTTAACTCAAGTTAATTTTGCAAGATGAGTCAAAATTAAAAGAAATTAAAATTGGCATACTTTGAAATTAAAAAAGAGATTGGGCCAATTAGGTAAATTTGAGCTTTAATATATATTTTAGAGTTAATCTTAATTTTTAGGATTGAATTTTATTATTCCATGTACTAATACTATAATATATTAATTTTTTAATTTTATTATTTGAATTTTTATATATTTATTATTGTTTAATTTTATTTTGCTATATATCTGTTATACTTTAATATATTTATTTTTTAAGTATATAGTATTTTAATCAAAAGAAAATTTTTACTTTGTTTTGAAAACCAATAAAAATATCTAAAGTTTTTTTCATTATCTATAGCATTTTCATACCTATGAAGCATTAGAGGAATGTATTAAATAAATAAAACAGAAAAACTGATAGCAATTCCAAACAAAAATTTTAAGGTGAATATTTTTTATCAAATACATATATACACAAATATCTTAAAAGACAATAAAAATCCCAAGCCTATCTTTTTAAAAAACAAGACAAATTCAAATGTTCAGTCAAATAATAATCAAATCTAAAACCTCAAAATCCATGAAAGATCCAATTTTGAGAAACCAATGTACCAAACTAGATTATTTTTGGATTTTGGTTTTTAAAATTGGATTTTTATTTTTATTTTTCGGGTTTGGAGGCTTTATAATAGGTTTTAAATTTGATTATTTGTTCCAATTTGACTTGCTTTCACAAAGATAGGCTTGTTATTTTTAATTAGGTAATATCTTGACTTTGCTGAAGTTGTGGGATGATCCAATAACTTTAAATGCATTCCAAAATTGTTTTATGTTGAAGTTGTGAGTTTACTTGTACTTTAAAAAATAAGTTTTAAAATACTCTAATTATCAAAATAAAAATTTTAATTACCTTGCAACAAAAGAAAAATCACTTCGTTTTTCCTTTTTTCTGCTTTCCTACCCAGCAACACACCCGAATGATACATAAAATTAATGATATGGGAAGACACCACATCCGACTAAGGGTATCGGCAAGTTACCTGATCAATCTGTTCCCGGTGGGGAAACGTGAGTGGTTCACTCCCGATTGGGTTTGGCCACTCGTCAGGAACTCTGGTGGATTTGCTCCCCCAGTCCAACCTTACTATCCATACAGGGGCCCGACTGATCCTTTTTCTTGATCGAACACATCAAAGCAGCTTACGTCATAAAATCACGCGTACTATCTCCGTTTAATAGCAGCTTACGTCATAAAATCACGCGTACTATCTCCGTTTAATAGTCTCTGTAAACACGCTTATAAAGACTATATCACCAACCATACCAAGGAAAAACACAACTGAAACACGTTAACCAATAGATTAAGGAATTAATTTTGGAGTTTACAAGTACAAGTAGCGTCATCCTATTATAATCCTATTAAGAGGGGAAACATGTTGCGTGTAGTGATGTGTAATTACACTCACATCAAACCACGTGAAGACTTCTTATATAAAAATTAACACTTCACAATAGTACAGGTATAACAACATTCTCACCTCACTAAAACTCTGCCAAAATATTTCTGAACTCTTTTACTAATTTAAGTATCGAGAACTCTTTAGCAGGTACTACAATGGTGTTCAAGTCAGTTTCCCAGACTTGGGTCCGATCTCTCGAAGGAGACGAAGTTACTAACTCATCAATTGATATAATACATTCAAAAAATTATTAAATATATTTAAATTTTAACATTCTATAATTTAAAAATTAGTACTCATCACAAGAATTCTTGAAGAGAGGGTAGAGTGTGAAATACTAAAAAGTAAAATACATTTAACATTTTCTTTTTAACGCGCCATGACCGTTGATTTTGTTGTGAGTGTGTGACAAGAGGATTGGAGGTCCATATTTGTAATTATTGCATAGCAATCGATATTCCTTGGTGCATCAATGTGCTTTGTAGTTCCACTTGGGCTTTCTCGTTTCTTTGGGTGAAATAATTGATTGTAGAATTTGTTGAGTGGTAAACTAATTACGATTAAGACTAATAATAGGATGGGTGAGTGGGTTGGTCGGACTAGAATTATGATCATTTAGAAGAGAAAAGTCTCAATTCTGCTAGTAATTGCCGTCCAATTAGATTATATGATGAATCGGTAGAACAATGTAGGGGTGACGATATTGACCGATACGTTCAAATTCGATTCATTACTCGAATTGAATGGATGTAAGATTTGGATATTTTTTAGAGATCAGATCAGATTTAGATTTGTTGCTTAAAAAAAATCAGATATCGAATCAGATATGGGGATGCCGTTGCCTCGGCCCCGATCTGTCCTGATTTATTCCGAAAATTATTTGAACTACCCTGATCTGTCCCGATTTGTTTCGAAAATTGTTCGAACAAACCCGAATGATTTGGATCTATGATAATAACATCACTACTATAACATGACAAACAACATTTACATTCATCATACTTCTAACTTATTAAACATCACTATTTTTATTATTAAAATGAATAATGATAAATAAATTTAAAGCAAAAATTTTATCATTTTGTATTAATTAGGGTGTGTTTGGAAAAAAATTATAAATTTAATTTTTTTTTACCTTGTGCAAATTGAAATTTAAAAGTTTAAATTTGTTTCTTTCATGCACAAAAATTAAGAAAACTTAAAAAGGTAAATTTAAAATTTTATAAGGTATATCATTTGGGACTCTATAAAATAATACAAATCTCTATAAAATTTAAATTTTTTACTCACTACATGAATCATGAAACTGTAACTTTTACAAATTATACTAATTTATATAATTTTAAACACCCCACTATGATTCAAAAATTCAATTATTTTTAGAAAAGTATCTAGATAAAAATTTTAAAAAATAATTAAAATATTTTATTTGTCATTTAGGACAATATTAGTACTTTAGAATTATGTATCTTTATTATATGTTGGTAAAATGGTACACTGGTAAATATTAATTTTGGAGATATTTATGTAATATTTTGGTAAATTATTATTATAATGATTTTAGTGTATTATTTTGGTTTTGAAAATAAATTATTTGATAGTAATAGGTTACATATGTAATCAAATAATGTATCGAGTTAAGGGCAAATTCGTAGATGAATAGAGAGTTCAAATTTTGGATATCCGCGGTATATTCATTCTTTATTTGAAGTGGAGATGGAGGTTCAAAAAAATATCTATTTGAAGTTCGAGGTAAATTCAGAGGTGGACACAAGATTTAAAGTTCAGATTCAAACATTAGTATATCGACTTTCGATTTTTCCCGTTGCCATTCTTAGAACAACGAAAAGGAAACGTGCACATAAGGGTAGAGACGTCCCTAAAAACTAAACAAAGTGCCCGGGAAGTTATAATTATCAACTAAGATGGGTTAATCTATTTGGAATTTGACTGGAATTATAAAGATTTGGCAGTTAAAATTAGAAATATAGGAACTAAAATGGAATGGAATGTAAATTTTATGGTAATTTCAATAATTTATCATAAATTTTATATATTTTAATTATATATATATATATATATATATATATATATATGAATAAAACGTCTATAATAAAATTATATTAATAGATAACCAAAAAATATAAAATAAATTATGATTTAAAAGAGTTCAGATAACACAAAATATAAAATAAGTTATGATTTAAAAGAGTTCTCACTAGACAAGAAGGGTTTCGAAAAAGAGAGTTTGTTTTGTACGGTAAAAATAAATCTTATTAGTGAGAGTCAACTTAAAAAAATAATGGATAAATTTGCAGATATGCGAAAATTTAAAACTTTCCATCGACCTTCGAATTTATCCCCTAACTTAATACATAACTTGTTGCATGTGTAATCCATTACTGTTAAATAATTCATTTCTATAATCAAAATAATACATAAACTATCACCACAATAATAAAATAGGAAGACTGAAAGTATGATTCTATGAAACCTTAGCTATCATATGTGAGGAACATAATATTATACTCTAAGAATATGGGAGAGTTCAGGTTTGTTCGGATCCTTTTCGAGACAAATTTAGATCAGATATCGAATTCAGTACAAATCTGAACAGAGACAATCCTATCCCATATTCAATCTGATATTCAAATTTTTTTATTTAAAGAATCTAAATCCGATCCGATCTCTGAAAAAAAAAAATTCTAAATCCTACATCCATTTGATTCGAGTAACAAATCGGATTCAGATGATCAGCCGAGATGACCATTCCTACCTCCCCTCTTTCATCCGTGACAACCAC
Source organism: Vitellaria paradoxa (assembly GCA_019916065.1). Lineage (NCBI taxonomy): Eukaryota > Viridiplantae > Streptophyta > Magnoliopsida > Ericales > Sapotaceae > Vitellaria > Vitellaria paradoxa. Next base: position 5,913,512 of record CM034233.1, on the reverse strand, counting down.
ATAAACAAATCGTGCTTATCTTTGATCCAAAACCAGATAGACAAACGATAAGGTTCAGTTCCATCTTTCGTCAAACATGACGCATTCATACATAAAACAACAATAACGAAAGACCATTAACACATCAGGAGGACGAATAATTCTAGTTGTATGGAGTCAGAAATCGTAAGACAGAATAAGCGATACATTATTGCTTGTCCCTACGAGTTCTCAGAGGCCTTGACTTTCATAAACCAATATAATCCAAGATAAAATTGTAACAAGATGCTAGTTTAGAGTGAACAAACAGTTCTGAAGCATTACTTCACCCCCATACAAAGAAGTTCATACAGCAAAATATTTACCTAGCAAATGCTCTGATTAATTACAGACACAACATCCCAGTAATGTTCCACAATCCTCTCTCTCACCCAGGAACTCCTATAATTAGTTGTCACTGAACTCCCTCCCCACTTCCTAACCTCAAAAATACAATAAAATACTATGTACCTTGGATGCAACCTCGATCACCTCATGCTCCACAATCATAAGGAAACCCAGAATTTACCTAGCTTTGTTGGAACAACTTTACCTTTCTTGCTAACGAGCATTGCTTCAATCTTTTCTGGCACAAAGTTCCATAAGGAGCCACCTTTCTCCTTCAAAATGATCATTAGAAAGTCAGTCTTTCAAAATTCTCATCCAGGGAGTCCCATAGACTGCTGTTCTTTACCGAACAGTTTTTTCTCTTGGGGCTTTCAACATTTTGTTTCGAGGAGCTGAATGCCGGTGTATTAAATGAGTTGCAAGAATTGTGCTTAATTGACAATGCGCCAGGTGAAATACTCTTCTGCAATGGAAGAAGGCCAGTAAACCCTCCCTGGTCAAGCGTAGATGCCAACCCTGAAGGAGCTTGTTGCTTTGTGGCATCATCAACATATAGCAGATCATCTATCCTTGCTATTATGTTGAAGGCTAAGCTTTCCATCACTCTTGAATAGCTCTCAAGAATTGACTGCCCCACGTCCTATACCAGAATGAATTGATTGTTTACGTTGCACAGAAAATGACAGAAGTTCCAGGGATACTTGACCCAGAAAGAAAGAGATACCCCTTAATTTTCCATCAATGGTGGGATGCTTGTGCCATTAAAGGGTATAATTGTTCCGAAATTCAAAATATATATTGTTCCACAATATATAAAATATGTATATATATTTTCCTTCTTTCCATTTCAAGTTATAAAATAGCTGAAACAGATCCTCATGCAATCCTAGAGGAATGGTTTATGCGTGGAAAGTTGTGTTTCGTCCACAAAGAATTCCAGTGTGTAATACTTATTTAAGAGATGGCAATGCAAAGAAACAAACAGAAAGTTCAGCCACTAATTGGTCACCATATATAACATCTACATTTCTGCATAAACTCCCATACTCAAATATTGACATGTCAACTATGTTGATGAATGTGGTTTGTCAAATGGTTTGGATCACGGATGTTTCTCAAAATCAAAATTTTAGATCATACCTGCAAATCCCACCCCACCGCCAAAATATAAATATACAGCAAGTAACCAGTATTTTTTGGTCGGGCCAACTTTAGGGTTTTTTTTTTTTTTAAGTCAAATTTAGACTAAGAAAAAATTACAGTTAATATTATAAATTATATTTAGTAAATACAAAATCAATTAATATATAAAACCTAATCAATACACAGCAATAATACATCATTGAAAGTGAGTTTTATGTAAATATCCACAAACAAAATTCATCTTCACATACATATCCTATGAATTTTATCAATTAAATTGACACTCGACGGCTTTTCATATTATAGAATTTATCAATATAGAAATGCATACTGAATTTTTTGCGATTTTTTTCTCTTCCAACTTATTTTGAAATTTTGTTTTTAACAAAACTTGTAACTAAAAATGTACATTCTAAAGTTGCGATACAAATAAACATTTTTTCATTTTACATGAATTGTGTCTTTTGATTTTCTTTAGTTATTTTATTTTATTTTTCCCAATTTTTAAAATATTACTTAGTTTGGGTTGTTCCTAATTGGTTTAAAATTTTATAATACTTAAACTAGGAATCTTTTTATATGCTTAAATTTTATCGCTTGGATTAGTATGGATGATAAAATTAGCGATAAAATTATTGAGCTTCTAAATTTTGGGCTATATACAATAATTAAGGAAAAATATTTAAATTTTAAGGAGCTTAGTTCATAACCTAAAATTTTTTTGACCTAAAAATTTATATGTACTAGGAGGGGTGTTTTCTGAACTAAGGTTTACTATTTTTTCAAATTTTAAGAGGCCCAACCATGCATAAAATTTATTTAACCCAAAATTTACATGAACGAGTGAAATTTTTTCAAATTCAGGAGGCCCCCTCCCCTGGCCCCCTAGCTGGCTTCATCTCTGTATATATATTGTATGAGCACACCTGGTTGCTTTAGCTAAAATAGATTGTTAATACCTTGTTATACTGAATCTTGTTAATGTCCAAAGTAGTCTGTGGGAGGCCAGGGAAGTGCAGCCTGAAGCTCTGCAGGAGGGTCTCTGCTCGTTCTGCTAAAAGTTTACTCTTTTCTGTGTCAGCAACAAGGCCCTTAACCTTGCCACCCCATGAGGACTTCACGGCCTTCGCATGTTTTGAATGCCGTTTTAAGTACTTCTGCTTCCAAATGTGAAGGGCAGCCTCAATTCTATTCGCTATTTCTAGAGTGGTGTACTCTGATGACTGGTCTAGGTAATCAAGAAGACACTCTGGGAAGAACTGATCAGCAGCAATATATCTGTAAAGGATTTCACCCAAACATGCTTTCCCACTCTGAAAGAACACAAATTATGACCACCAATATTAGCGATACATACAACACGATCATAGATAAAAGCAAATCAATTGCATTGTGGTTTGAAATGGGAATCCAATTGAGTACTTGATTAGCACAATACAAATTAAAAAGTATTGTTAGCAATGTTGGAATTAAGAAATAAAATAGAGTATAATTTGTATTAAAGAAGTCTGGTAGTTATCATACATATTCACATAATAGAGGGGGAAGACATCATGATGCTAAAAAAACAAGAGTGATTTTCCTTGGACAGCGCATCTCCTAAAATATAATTTTGCATTTAAAGGTGAACCAATAATTTCAAATACCAAGCAGTAACGGGCACACTTTCTTTAGTGAGATAAATCGTACATGTTAACTTCTCTAATGAAAAGGGGGCATAGTTGGCCAAACAACAACTCATTATATGCGGAATTCTATATAAAAAACAACATTCCATACCTTGGGTAAGCTCTCCAAGTAGATATTTGGGATTTCCATGTTGGCTAGTACGCTGCTATTGATTTCCATGGCAGCCTTAAATATTTGATTTGTGCATTCCCTACACTTCTGCAACCTTTTCCTAGTATCTTCCGACAAACCATTGGGTGGAACCTTTGGGAAAGGTAGCCACCATTTCTCTTCCAGCCTGATTGAGGGCCTACCAAGTAATGGGGATGAAGGGTGTGCTTCAATGCTCTCACCAGCAGAAATGACTACCCCGCGATCAACATAACAAAATTCAGAGTCCCGAAACCCATCAAGTATGCCAATCAACATAGTATCGAGTTTTTTCAATGCGGGAAGGTTCACATAAAGATCCAAGCGTGGTTGAGTCACCATAACCTCAAAAGTCCCACCATCGGGGAATTCTTGCAGTGATGGAATGAGCTCCACGATAGAATCACTCACACATAGAAGCCATTCCATTTCTCGGAACCACATCAGCTTTCTCTGTGGTGCCAATGGCTCCAACTTCCAAAGCTCCCCAAAGACAGTGGCTGCCAATAACCACACAAACAAATTGGCCCATATATTTATGGGGCTCAGAAAAACAAAAAGAGAAGTGTGCGTTTAATAGTAGAAAAAACAAAAAGAAAAGAGTATGTTCGTCAGTATAAAAGTCTAGAAATTGACAAACCAGAGAGATTTGTGATGGCATTGGAAATGGCAAGAGCAGTACAAACTCCCCTCCCTCCACCTGACATATCTTCTCCAAGCAGAAGCTTAGCAAAACGTTCCTTCATCAATTCAACTTCTGTAATCACATGAACAAACACGGAAGGAGATAAATTAAAGAATTAAATAAACAAATGCATACCAAATATCAAAGATGTTATTGCAGAAGAGTCATATCATAAGACTTTGTTTGGGAATTAAAAAAAAAACTAATTATTTTTATTTTATTGACAGCTGGCTACTATAAAAGTTAATTTTTCTGGCGTTTGGAAACGGGGAAAAAAAAAAAGGAGAAAAATTTGTAATTAGTTTTTTAATTTTTTTTTGTTAATTAGATATATTCATCTTTTATGATTTAAAAAAGAAAAAACTTAAAAAATTGTAAAAGGATAATCTTAGTTAGGTGCCGTTTGGCAGCACACAAAAGTGCAAAAATCTACCAAAAGTTGCAAACTGAGCATTTGGTAAAATCTTAACTTTTGACATTTTTCTTTGCTACAGTAATTTGTTTCACTCAAAATTTCATCAAACACATAAAAATTTGCTAAAAATTTTACCAAACACTCAAAAATTGTTAAAAATTATTAAATATTGCCAAACACCCAAAAATTATAAAAATTGCTAAAAATTACAACTTACTTCACTAAACATACCAAAAATTACTACTAACAACTTTTGACTAAAAATGCTAACAATTGTTCTACCAAACGCCCCCTTATTGGACAAAAAAGCTAAAAGCAAACTCAGAGTAACTTACTGGGTTCCAAACGGAATCCTCTGCTTGGTTTTTTAAAAACTTTAGGCAGCGCTTAAATGCGTCTAAAACACCGGGCCAAAACTTATACCGGGTAAACAATGTGGGTCCCACACCTTTGCCTTGGTTTAGCAACGCCATTGGAGATAATTTTTCCCCCCTCTGGAGATAACTTTTAGTATTTCCCCCCTATAACTTTTGGGCAAGATCGAGGTTAGTCAAAAATTACGTGGCTTTAAGTCCCTTATTTTTTACGTTTTTAGTCTTCGTTAATAGTATTGTTAATTTGATTAAAATAAATATAATGCTAGTAAAATAATAATAGATAGGCCAACAAGTCAAAATAAATATAATAAAAAAAAATTAGATAATAACCGACCATTCAAAAGTATATATTTAAAAAAATTCTATAAATAAATTTATAAAAAATTAAATTTTCAATGAAATAAATAATATAGCTTTAAATTGTCCAAAAATGATTAAATAGAGTGAGTTTTACAATTTAATATTTAATTTAATGGGTAATCAAGTTTGGAACGAGCAAAAAAGTCATTTGACTGCTTTTTCTATCAGTCACACCCTCTTATTTAGGGTCCGTTTGGTTGGCCAAATTTTGGCTAAAAAATATAATAAAAATGAAAAGATATGACGTAAAAGTGATAGGTGTTAAAATTTAATGGAAAGAAAGTACAAAAAGTAGTTAAAAATTGGTGAATTTTGATAAGTTTTTGTAGGCCAAACAGGACCTTATAAAACATCCAAATTAAGTCAAAAGTTATCTCCCTCCGTAAACATTACATCAATGAACCAACCTCTAAAAATAATACATTTTCTTATCTTATACCTTCTCTAAAACTTATTCACCAAAAATTTTATAACCATTTAATCGGCCGCTTAAGAAAAAAAGGGGAACCGGAAAAAAAAGGGGGAAAAAAGATGCTACGATTCCCAATAAAGTAGAACAATCAACTCTACCTAATTATTTCCAAAGGCTTGGCTGAAATGAATTCAGTTTGGGACTTTTCTCGGCAAAGAAACAGAGTAAGCCACAAAAACATACACAGGCATACAAAAACATACACAGGCATGCACGCAAAGCATCAAAATCTGAAAACTTTTCTACGGACATCAGCACCGTTGAGTCTACAGGATAAAAAATCAAAATAATGAAGAAAATGGTGATTAATTAAGGCCATTTATAACCTAAATAACTCAATTTAGCAAAGAAAACGGAGGTGGTATCTGAATATTTAAAGCTTACCTGATAAATCGAGTCTAGTAGATAAGGATTTCTGCCGCTTATCGGTGGAAACGATGACGTGTCGGCCGCGAATGACCGGACACGCTATCGGGGGCGGCGCCGGGAGATCGTAATTCACAGAGGAGTCAGGGCCGGCTAGCGGCGAAGAAGTGAGAGAAGGCAAAGCGGCATTAGGATCATACGAGAAAGTGCTAGAACTCTCCGATTCACTCACGTCCGCACTAAGGATATAACTCTCGAACCTCGCACTTAGCTGATCGAAATCATCTTCCGACGAAACACTCCCCATTGTTGACCAAATGAACCTTTACCGTTTGGGAGATAATGGCTCGTGTCTACGAAGTCCCTTCCCGAAAATGTGCGATCTGAGAAGACGAAAAGAGTAAAGGAAAGTCATTAAGCAACTAGCTTACAATACTTCTACAGTGCAGTGCACTCTCTTGGGAGTTGCAAGACGTCGGCTTTCCGTCGCGCACGGAGGCCCCACAGTGGGGGAGGGGAGGTCTCTTTCCCTTTCTAAGAGCGGTGCAGCAATTACGTGCTAAGCAGCGCGTAGGATCACTCTCCAGCCCAAACAAATCGAAAAAAACTCACTGATTCAAATAGGTTTTTTTTTTTTTTTTTTTATATAGAGTAGAGATTGTAAAAATATAAAAAAAAAAAACCAACAACAATTGCTCTCTTAATCCCATTTTGATAACATTTCAGTTATCTTAGCTCCAATTTGTTAGCGTTTTTTTTTTTATATTTTAAAATTTTTATAAAATGATAGTAAAAATATGTTTCTTAAATCTATTTATATATTTTTGTTTCTAAAAAAATGAAAACTTAAACAAAAAAAATATTTTCACACTTTGTCTCTTTTTTCTATCATATTAAAATTAATTATTTTACTCAAATATTTTATTAAATTAAAATTATTTTTAATAAATAAATATTAATCTAATTATCTAAATTAATATATAATATATTTTATTATTTTTTTAATAAATAATAAATTAATGTTGTTTAAATCAATCAATTTAATCAATATGAAATATATTTTATATTAATTAAGATATATCTTATTAAATTGTGTTTAATAAATAAATAATATAATTAATAAAATTAATTATTAAGTTAATTAATTTAATTAATATGAAAATAAATTTATTAATTATTAATTTAATTGATTAAATTATTATTTATTAAAAATAATTTTATTAATTAATTGATTTAAATTAACTAATTTAATTAATATTAATTATATTTTATTAAATTATTTTTATTAAATATCAAAATTAAATTATTTAAATTATTACAAGATACAACTATTAAATTATATTAATAAATAACATAATTAAATTATAATTAATATATTTCATATTTATTGAATTAATGATATAATAATTATATTTTATTCAATTATTTTTAATAAATAATATAATTTAATATATTATATTTATTGAATTATACATTTTTAATAATTAAATTAAATTAAACTAATATGAAATATATTTTATTAAATTCAATTAATTTTTAAAAAATTACAAAATTGAATATCTTATTAAAATAAAAAATTAGTAATTGTAAGTAAAATTGCATTCTCAAACGCAGGTTCAGTTTTTCATTTTAGAAAAAACTACAACAGAAAATAAAAATAAAAAACGTAAATGCATAAACATAAACAAAAAAACGACAGTGTTACCAAATTATCCCTTATTATTTTAAATTAGAAAAATACTATAGACTTCATTTGAAGTTTCAATTTTTTTCAAAAATTCTAAAAGTTTCCAACTTTTTATAATCAAAATTTGCTACGTGTTACTTTTACATAATTTTAACACTAATTTTTTTATTTTTTATTTTAAACTCTTTTAAAACTCCAAATGCTAACATAGTACATTCTAAATCATCGCTGTAATTATCTTACTCAATCTAATAATATTAATAATAAATATAGTACATATGTGTTTTAGTAATAGGAATAAATGTTTTTGTAAACTCTTCAGTCTTTATGAAGATAACAAATTGCTAGCACTCGCCCCTACACACCGATCTCCAATTTTTTCTGTAAACTCTTCAATCTTTGTGAGGATAACAAATTGTTAGCACGTGCCTCTACACACCGACCTCTAGGTCAATTAAGAGCACTCATCCTTTTAATCAATTTCAGCTAGTCATAACATTAAGTGTTTCCTTTGAATCAAGTTAGGGTAATCTAGTAGCAAACCGTTTTACTACCATTTTTGCCAGCTAGCAACATCTATCAAGTTAATTAGTTTCAGCTAGTCAAAAAATTGAGTGGCTCATTCGAATCGAATCAAAATAGTATAGCAAGCAAATTCTTTCGCATATTCCTTTCGTCAGTTGGCTAACTCATGGGAGCAATTCCAAATAAATGACTCTTCTTAAAATCGAATTTGAGACCTCTCTTAGAAAATATGAAATTATAGCCAAGTGATCTAAGATTATATTTTAATATTATAGAAAATAGGATGAAAAATTTTAACATGGATAATGTTGAATAAAAAATGTATAAAATAGAAAAATAGTATTTTTTGTATTTTATAAATTATGTAAAAATATTTTCAATGTCTTTTTAAATTTCATTTTCCCTTTTGACGCGTGAATTTATCCTTTACTAACATTATGTCATTTCAAATTGTAGAAAACTAATGTTACAAAAAAAAAATTTATTCAATTTTTTATAGGATTAATATAATATATTTATGAGATTATTACTTTAAAAGTATTAACTTAATCATCACATCATTTATTGCATTAATAACATTATTTTAATTTCAAAAATTATAATAAAATTTTCTAATACAATTAGATTTTACATTTTAGGATTGCCGAATATTCGATGAGTCTATTAAGCACGGCGGCAGCACTATGTTGAGCTTGAAAATCGCATGCCAGCTCATTGCTTCCTGCACCCCAATTCAGAATTGGAAATTTAACCATCCGTTTGAAATAATAAATTTGATAGGGTTTGATTTTATTTGGTAAGAATTTTTATATTAAGAATTAAAATAAAATTTTATGAGTTAGATTTGACTTCATTTTATAACGTAAATTTTAAAATTTTTATATTATTTAAAATATAATTCAAATAAATAGAATTTGATGAAAACTACCTTTTTTCTTAAACCATTTAAATAAATGCATAAATTTATTCTCATATATCATCTTTATCATATTTTTTATTTCTGATTAATATGGTTAAATTTGATATTTCATTTAACTCAAATCAAATCAATTCTTGAATTTAAAATGTATTTTAAATATAGAATTTTATTTGTCAAATTTAATAAAATTAAATCAATTTTTATTTTCAAATTAAATTAATTTTAAGATATGAATGTTCTCAAATAGTGTAAAACTTTTAGTTAAAATATTTATTCGTTTCATAGAGACAGGAATGACACGAACCCAGCTGGGTTTTTTTGGATACGTACCAACGCCCCCCCCCCCCCCCCCACGCAAATAGCAAATAATTTCAATCCAGTTTTATCCGAACGTAAAGTTTTTGCAACTTTAAAATTTATTTGAATAAATTAGGGTTTTCATATATAAAAATTGATTAAAATTTCACAGGAGTCGGGGATATATATATATATATATATATATATATATGTCTGTGTGTGAAGAATATAGTTAAAGAAAAAAAAAATACTCCATATATACTCTATTTATATAAGGGATTCAAAATTTGTAATCAGTGTGAGTAAACTTGCATTCTTAAAGTAAATAAGATCAAAAGTGAAAATTTAAAGTAAATAGGATTAAAAGTAATAAAATAAAGGCAAAAGTTTAATAACAATTGAAAATATTATAATTTATAAGGGGGAAAAATATAGTCTTAGCCTCGAATTAATGGGAGAAATTGTTTCTATCGGATCTAAGTCCACTCACTCATGTACATATTAAAGTATTGTTTGGGAAGCTCCGTCAAATTGGCTTATGAGCTTATTTGTTTATTTGTAAAATATCTAAATTTATCCTCTTACATTTTGATCTTCTTTTAAATCTTCAAGGATAAAAATATCAAATTAACCAAAATTAAAAAATCACTTTAAAAAGTTACATTTTTTCTCTTCCCAAACACAAAAAAATGTAACTTTTTTTCAACTAGTTACTACTAGCTTAAAAATAAAAAAAGTTATGTATTTTTCTTCCCAAATCAAGCTTAATTGTTTTAAACCTGTGACAGATATAAAAATTTTTTTTTCTTTTATTAGAACCATAATAAATTTTAATATACTTTGAAACTTATTAACCGCGTTGCATACCCACGTCACCTTCTTTTAACAAATTATCTAAAATGCAAAATAATAAAAATAAAAGTAAAAAATAACCATTGTCCTAATTTAACACTATGCTTCGCATTAACTCCTCTAAACTATCATTTATAATATTAAAATATTAATTTCTTCATCTTTCTTCGCTCTGCCATCATGCATTCACACTTCAATAACCATATTTGAGATTGGTCCGATCAGTTTATCATCAGTAATTTACAAGAGAACCAAAATTACTTTCTTTTCTCTCTCTTTTTTTTTTTTTAAGAGAAGAAAAAATTAAATTAATGATAAAATTACAAAAACTTCGGAGCATACCTATGATATTATAAATGACGCTTAATCCAACTGTCTTTGAGTTACTCACAAGCTAGACAAAATTTCAACAAGCCAAGGATTAAACGATATCAAGGCAATATCTAAGAGGCAAGCACAAAGATACCAAATCAATATCATAATAGACAAGTAAAACCAAGCAAATGCTAATGTAAAGGAAAAGACCAACAAAATACTAGCAAAGCCCATTATGAAATGATAAAACAAGGATCTTTATAGTAGCACCAAACTTTGCCACAATATCCCACCAATCTACATTAGCTATGTCCAATAAGGAAAGTGTTAGGTAATCTCTATTTATCAACAAAGAGAATCAAGTTTTTATTTGAAAGTTTGAAGCGAAGATAACCAAGAAGCATCTCTCTCGCCAATTCAAGATTTTCATAAAGATGACATCCTCATTTAAAGAATAGTTTTTCATAACATCTTTTATTCATTTTTTGCCTCAATAAGTAAACCATTCTTACTAAACATAACTTGGGAATGGTACATTACAAAGAACTCCCTTTAAGATTGGATGAGGCCCAAGTTACTAGACCATCCCAAGAACCATGTGTGACATTGAAATCACATAACTCCACAAGAAGGCCCCAAATTTTCCTACTAAAAGAGCAACCAACCCAAAGATGGTATTGCTTGCAAAGGAAGTAACACATCTCTACTTGCCTTCCAAAGGGATGCCTTCTATCAAGAGAAGACAACCGACATCGAATAGCAAGCTATAGTATAAAAGAGTGCCTCGATATAAAACCTTTGAACCAAATGAGATGAACCCTAGTCACTTTATTATAGTGTTCTCAAATTGATTCCCAAGCACTTTTAAAAGGGAATCAAAATTATAAACACAATGAAAGAGAAGGGCACCTACACCCAAAGAAATCAAAGCTCAATAATTTAGGTGTCATTTGATTTATTTCTTATTTTTTGTTCTATATTTTTGTTTTTTATTTTCTATTTTGAGCTAATTTTCTATTTTGTGGTTTTGAAAAAAACAGTTCAAAACTTATTTAATTACTTGTGTTTTCAGAATTTGTTTTCAAAACAAAAAATGAATTTACACATGAAATAAAAGATGACAAAAAATTGTTTTGAGAGTTTTTAATAAAAAAATAAGAAAAATATCAAAATAAAGAAAATAGAACATTCCCTATTTCTATATTTTGAGAATTTTAACACATAAAATAAAACTAAAAAATAGAAAATAGAAAAGTAAATCAAATATCACCTTAATTTTGCTGAAATAGAGGTCTTTGGCAATGATGTAGTAGGGAGAAAGCAAGCAACGGCCTGGAATGCACGTGTTTTTTTTTTTTTGGTTCTAATAATCAATGAAAATATATAAGAAAAACAAAAATGTCTCAAATAAAAAATAATAACTAGTTAAGGTTATTTAAGTATATAATACATAATTAAGGAGTATTAAAAAAATAAAAAAAGTTATAAAATTAATAGGTAGTTAAAGGGTATTTAAGGTAGATAAAAATATATATAAGTGAAATTATATAATTATGTGATAGTTATAAAAAAAATTACTTTTTAATACCATTGAAATATAGATAGTCATAGACATAGGAAGTAAACGATATTATAGGAAAAAAAAAAACTTCACTGAAAAAATGGTTCATAAAAAAAAAGAAGGATTTCATCAAACTTTAGTGTTTGTCCTATAATAATATAGATAGATAAATATATATGCATATATATATATATATATATATATATATATTTTTTTTTGGTAAACACGCAACGATTTATATTTATTATTTTTAAAAGATATTAAATATATTTTACTTTTAAATTTTCACACTTAAAATTATAAAATAATAAGTGAAATCGTGTGTAACTAAAGGCACATTTGGTGTATAAAAAAATGGAACTTTTGTAATGTTTATCATGGTGCTATTATGTGTTGCTTTTAAGAAAACTATGTATTTAAAACAAATTTATAAGAATTAAAAAAAAGAGTAAAAGTTGAAAAAATAAGGGAAAGTTGATAAGGATGCAAGAATGCGATAAATTTTATAAGAGTAATTGATGAAAATTTAATAAATATTGAAGTGCACCAAACAAGTCCTAGGTTTTGAAAAGCTTTAGAAATGCCAAGCTAATTTTCAAAAAATCAATCTAGAGTGTATTTAATTCAGCTATACTGCTGCTTTCGTTGGCAATAAAAGGGTGATTGTTTTTCTTTTAATTAATTTTTTTAAATTTTAATGCACAAAAATTTGTGAACTATTTTTGGTGAAAAGTTTCTTTTTCTATTTCATGACCAATGGTTGATCATAGCTCCTCATGGCTTCTATGGTTCTGGGCCTTTTCAAGACTTTTATCCAATACGAATAAAGCTTAAGAGCTTCGTCTTGCCTCGTTGGTATGGCTTCATTCCCCATTACAATACACATATGGATTCTGGAATTCAGCAGACATTACATCCCCCCCCCCTTCTTTGATACTCGGGCGGATTAGAGGATACGCTTCTCGCCGGAGAAGTCGAGATTGTGCCGGCGGGTATCGGATTTAGCAAAGATTATCGTTGAAACTCCCAAGGCACTCACTTCGAAATTGTAAGTAAACCTTAAGACACGGTTCGCGCTCTCCTCTATTTATTTCTTGAAGTTAAAATTGAATGCACTAGGGCTATTGATTTAGCAATTTGACGGAGGATTAGGGTTTTGATGAGGATAATTGATTTTTATACGCGAAAATACTTTTTGACTTCATTTTTTGAATAGCGAAAATGCATATCTCTACATTTGTCGCATATGCGTATGTATTGGGAAATTTTTTTTTTTTGGTATCAATGAATCGGGGGTGTGTTAATTAAGGAACTCGTTTGATTTGCTAGGTTCACGAAATTAGGGTTTTGAAGATATTATTGAAGGTATTTCTTGGGAATTGACAAACCTTCTGCTTAGAGATTTAGGTTTTGATTTGTACTGTATACTTTTTGGCTATTGGTTTTGTTTGTTTCTTCTGATATTTTCAAAGATAGATTTCACCAAAGGAGATATAATTGTGGTTATGACCTGAAATCATGTTGTAGTATTAATTTCTGTGTTCGGGACTAGATTGAACTTCATCTTTCATTTGTGAACACATAATAATGCTAATTTTTTCTATTTTATTTGTAAATGTTACACTAGCCTTATTTGCTATATGGTCACAAAGGGGATGTGTGAATACTAACACGTCCTTAACTTTAGATCACGTCGGATACTTAAGAAGACTAATTTGGACACTGGTATGGCATGACTTGAGAATTACCTAGGGCATTCTAGATTTCTCTATGATCTTCCAGAATGTCCTAGAATGGTCCATTGTGTTCTAGAGGGTCCCATGATTTTCTAGTATAGTCTGGAATTTTCTAGAAACCATTAGAGTGCTTTATGTCATACCCCAAATTAATGTGAAACCAGCCGTGAACTATATTGCCCTGGCCGACGGCTAGAAAGCCTTCATAAATCCAAAGTAAAACAATTAAATGTTTCTATAGGAGGTCATAGGCTTATGATGTCATAGTCCCAATCCAATCAAAAATTCTTGATTATAATCGTTTCATCTCACTTGAAAAATGTTAAAAATGAGGCGTGAGTTAAAAAGCCTAGTGAATGGGTTCCTAAGCCAAACATAATAATAGCATTTTGAAAATAAAAAATTTCAATAAACAATTTGATCAAAAAAAATTCCAAGTGAATAATGTCCATACATAAATAATAGTAATTTTAGAATCTACATGTCAAAGTGCAATAACATTTACAATCAACACCTCAATCACAATAGTGATGATAAATTATTAATCTGTGGATTATCATATAGGAGTTAAATATAATGAATGCCAAATAATTTCTCATGGGCAATACTCGTTGGATCCAACATTGCATCTAGTGTCACCTAGTTTGGGTCTTGGGTTCTTCTCTGAGTTAATCCGATTGAGATCATCATGGTTTTCATAGTCTTGTTCTTACAATTGTTGAGAACCGGGGTTACCACGATTCATAAGGGCTTGTTCTATAGTTGACAGAGTCACAGCATTTAAAGAGTTTGTCCCGTAAACGTTTATTTCAATTCCAATAATTACAAATAAATATCTATCATAATCCCAGACAGGCTTGTTCTATAGTTTCCACAGTTCATGCGGGCTTGTTCTATAGCTGCCACGGTTCATACGGGCTTGTTCTATAGTTGCTAGAGTCACAATATTTAAAGAGTCTGTCCTGTCAACTTTTTTTTCAATTCTAACAATTACAAATAAATATCCATCATAATCCCAAAAATTGTTGTCACAACCTCGATGATGATGTTGTCTATCTTGGTTTTTGAGAGAGAGAGGTAGAGGGGGGGTTGTCCAGGAGAGAAATGGGAGAGGAGAAGAGAGGAAGACGAGAGAATTTTCAAGAGCGAACTTGGCTTTGCCAAAAAATTAGAAAAAGCATTAAATAAGCTCTAGCTCTACCAATTTTTTCTTTGGCATTATTGCCACCTCATTACATATTAATTTTAGACAAGTGGGTATGTATGCAGGTAAGAGGCAATGGTGGGGACTATCGTCTTTGTACTCATCGCTATGAATAGTATCTCCATAGTTGCTTTGAATGGGGTAGATAATACGAGTATCCGTCAGGAATGAGTAATTTTGCCACCCAAGATATGACAAATTGATAAGTTAACATGCCTTTTTTAAAAAAATATCATAGACATAACATGTTGGTGATCTGTCAAAAAATAAATTATATATTGTTATAATAGGACACATTTAGATGATTGTTTGACTAGTGTCGTGGGAGTGAATGTCCAGCGTGGACATGGCATAGATACGTTATATTGGTTGAGGTTTTTCTTGCTTAATAGATTGAAGCTTGTGAAACTTATCTTGATTTTTGGGCCATTGAGAGACTTTAGAATCATGAAAATTTGAGATTCATAATATTAAAATTGTACATATGAAATGAAAATTTTGTAGTAGCGAAAATACAAATGAATGAATGTTCAGCATTGAATGTGAAGAAGTACTTAAGACAAGTGTTGTGGGAGTGAATGTCCAAGGTGGACATGGCGCAGGTATGTTGTATTAGTTGAAGTTTTTTGGGTTAATAGATTGAAGCTTGTGAAACTTATTTTGATTTTTGGGCCATTGGGAGACTTTAGAATCATGAAAATTTTAGATTCATAGTATTAAAATTGGACATATGAAATGAAAATAATTTAGTAGTAGTGAAAATACAAATGAATGAATGTTCAGGATTTTTTTTTCTTTTTTGGGTTAGTAAGCTTTTCATTTGGGTTATGGGAGAAAACTACAATATCTAGAGTGGGCAATTTCCATACTTAGGGTGTATTATTTAAGGAGATGGAGAACTAGTGGGGATGTTACATATAGAATTAAATTGTGTTAGATTAAGTTAAGAAATGTGTTAGGTATTTTACGTGATCGCTGTATACCCTTACGTTTAATAGAAAGTTTTGTAGGACATTTGTTAGGCCTGCCAAAGCTTGTTATAAGGTTCAAAATGTTTGTTTGTGTGTATATATTTATATATATAAGGATTTGCATTGGAGAAGGCATCAAGCAGATGGAACCCAAGTACAAATGGCCCCTCCATAACCAAGAATTAAGATATAAACATGTTCTCGAAGAGATGCATAAAACTAAAAATATCCAGCTCTAAACCCCTGGACAACCAATCATACAAATCAGTCAAAAAGGTACTCAATTTAAAGACAAGAGTTTTGGTATCTTGAAAATGTCTACTATTTCTTTCCCCCTGAATAAGCCAAAGTTTACAAAGAAGGTATTAAGTGCGGCCCTCCTTATGCTTTTATGGAATCTTGCTTCTCACCACTCTTGAAAGACTTTTCTAGCCTCTAATAGAAATATCCAATTCATCCCAAACCATGATGAAGCCAAATCCCAGACGTGTCTAGTCTAACTACAATGAAGAAACAAGTGGTTTATAGATTTCCCATCCCTCTTGCATAAGCAACATCTGTTCACCAAAATCAACCTCTTACTTAGGAGGTTGTCAATGGCATGGAGCTTTCCATGGTTCAAGCACCACATAAAGAAAGAAACCTTTGAAGCCGCATTGTTACACCAAATGTTCTTTCAGGGATTGTCCCCTGCATTCTGCCAACACCTTATAAACCGACTTCACCTCTAAGTGGTCTGATTTGGTATATTTTCATCTCATCCTATCCTCTCCTACCCCTCCCTTCAATGTATATAAAGTTGTGAGCAGCCCAATGGTGCCTTCAACCTTTCTGTCAAGAACATTCCTCTAAAGCAAAATTTCCCACACTATGACTCTATTATTACAGTGAAAGAAGTTTACTGCCCATCATTCCCTAATCATCACCAAGTCATGAATGCTGGGAAACATCTTCCTAAGTCTTCTATCTCCAGTCCAATAATCATTCCAAAAGCCAACCCTCCTCCCTGCACCCAATTCAAAAAAAAAAAAAATAAATAAATAAAATGAGTCTAGAGAACGCCAACCAAGCCTTGTGAATGCTTTTCTAGAAGCTGGACTGTTCACCTCTTTAACGTCCTGGGTGGTTCAATCTCCCTGCTTGAGTCGATATTTAGCTGCTACAATTCGCCATGAAGTTGTCTCTTTCACAGGCAAATCTTCATAGTCATTTTCCCAATGGAGTTCGTTCAAAAGAGCTAGCTTGCAAGGGTATTCTACTTCCTTTCATGTCAATTTGGAGATAATGTGCCTCTTAGTAAGGGTAATTCTACCCCCTTTGATAGATAGGCAACTACAAATAACATGTTGATAAAATGGATGTAACTGTAATAAGAATGCTAAAATGGATGTGTGGTAAAATAATAAAAGATAGAATTAGGAATGGATGGATTTTTGAGATAGTAGAGGTAGCAACAATTGAAGATAAATTAATGAAAAATTGGTTACGCTGGTTTGTTCATATACAACAGAAATCGATCCATGCACCAATTAGGAGTGATAGCCTTCAAATTGTGAGTAATGTGAGGGGGTGGGGCAAGCCAAAACAAACATAGGTAGAAATAATAAATAAGGGCATGGCTCAATATGTTTTCACAGAAAAAATGACCCTAGCTAAGTAGAATGGAGGAAAATAATTCATGTAGCCAACCTTGTTTTGTTGGGGAAAGTCTAATTTAGGTTGAGTTGAGTAAGTGTATTTAACTTTGTCTACTTTGTTACGCGTAAGTTTTCAAGTTTTAGCCATAGCAAAGGTTTTTTTTTATTTTTATTTTTTATGTATAGCTATTATCCGACTTCTTAATAAAACAATAGACTTGGTTTTTTTTTGGGTAATTGAGATTAACTTGGTTGCCTAATAGTTTGAGTTCATTTATTATTTTTATTTTTATTTTTTAATTGGTTCATAGTTTTGACTCTGTTATCAAGATATGGAGAAGTTTGAGTAGATAACTTTGTCTCTTTTATTTTTTCTTTTCTTTTCTTTTAAAAGATTAATTTGAAATGTTTGGGGAGCTGTCAAATTGCATGTTATTCTCACAAAAACTGATGAAATATGGGGTGAGTTAAATGATGAATTGCTTTGCCAAATTTTCACTAGCAGTTGCAACAAAAAAGGACTATGAATGACAGCGGGGACCTGTGAAACAAAATGAACATCCCCCCAACTCCCCCCCCCCCCCAAAAAAAAGTTTTGAGTTGATAAATCTGGCACAACTTTTTAGTTTCTTAGTTTTTAAATATTTGTGGAACATGTATTTATGAGTATAATATAATATGGTCACGTTTCACGAGGTTTAGTTACAACATTTTTGTATAGAAAACATGTGATGCCAGAATATGAAATAATGAGAAGGTTTGTTACCTTTTGACCTTTGTAGAGATTCTAAAGTGATGCATTGAACACTCGCGATTTTCTGGTATAGCTTCTAGCTTTCATTTTTCCAGGCTGCCTTGTCTTCTTAGTGTGAAAAACTTACAGACCAGATGAGAGTGATAAGGTCACTTTGTTTCTTTTAGCCTTGTTCGTGTCTAATTCCGTCTGTTTGAAATCCTATTCTTTAGAAAATCATTGGTAAAGTGATTTAACCTTGTTTGTTGGAAATTCTTTGAATTTGTTTTTCAAACAGGTTTTAAGTGATCTCCAATACTATTAAATAATACTGAAATACAAGGAGCATTTGGTGAGAGACCCTTTTCCCCCTTGAATACCTCTACTGCAGACAATTTCATGTTTTTTTTTGGCTTAGTTAGGATGGAACAGAGATACCGATGTTTATTGGTATAAAAGAATATTCTTCTAGATGGATCCTATACTTTGTTGTATGGATATAGTGGGTTTAACATTTGTATTACACCATATTTCAGAGCCAACCATTTTGTGCTTACAAAACACTTAAGTGATCTCTCTTGCGTAGAAAACATTTGTGGATGGCTCCTTTCTAACAAGCATAACTGCTTTGCTGACTTTATTTTTGCCACTGAATTCTTTTTCTGTTGGTTGTAGCTAACACAGAAAATTGTGTATTCAAGGTGGAAACTTGGTCTTCTTTTTGAGGTTTGCATTAATCATGTGTTTTGGTGTTGCTTCATTTTTTTGATATCATTTTCCAGTTTATTCATTTATCATAATAATTCTAGCCACCCAGTAGTAATAAGGGAAGAACAAGACAGAAAGAGAGAGCATGGAGGTTGGTGAGTGTTCAATATCCCAAGTAAATGCGGTGTTCGGTATGTATAATAATTATAGGGGTTGTCCTTGGTTGTTGAGCCAAGTCAATACCTTATAAGGCTGCTATGAGCGTATCGAGGGGTCCAAAAGGGTAGAATGTTTATCCTTGCAGGGAGGTCCAATTATCACCTCACGAGGCAGATACATGAACATCTGGAGTGGTGCTACGTGGGCCACATCGGGGTAGCTATAGGGGTTGCAGAGGCTTGATCTTTTTGGCTGTGCTTTTGCCTATGTTGGTGTTAGGGATATCCTTCGCTCTCATTATTTAACTATAGATAGCCAGGAATCTGTGGCATTACTAGGCATAATTATTTTATTATCAATTGTTGGTTTAGATTTCTTTTTATGGGTCTTGGATGAACCTGTGACTGTGGCTGCTCAGGGGAGTAAGAAAGTGTGTTTTTATTGAATTATCTGGCTAGATCTTCTTTGTATGTATGTCATTGTTTCAAATCTTTAAAATAGGATTTCTAATATATTAATGCTGTGCGAACTTGAAAATTTATTTTTTAAGCATGTTTGACTAGAGGAGGCAGAGAGTGAAAGTATGGAGATTGTCAGGAGTAGGAGAGGTAGAGAAAGACCCAAGAGAAGCTGGAAAGAAACTATTAAACATGACCTGACTTACCTAGAGTTATCGGAGGACATGCCCGTAAACAGATCTAATTGGCGTCGACAAATCCATATAGCTGACCCCACCTAGTGGGAAAAGGCTTGGTTTCGTTTGGTTTGACTAGAGGAGGCAATGGTGCTATAAAATATCATAGATTACAATTCATTTGTGTACAATGGGAGTATTTTTGTGTTCCACAGAAAAATATCCTAATGCATTCTTGAGTAACTCTTTTGGTTCTGTTGTTGTACCTTTGCCCCTGCTAGCTGTTATTTGTTATTTTGAACAATGGAGTATTTTTCTGTTCCACATAGAAACATCCTAATGCATTCTTGAGTAACTCTTTTGGTTCTGACGTACCTTTGCCTTTGCTAGCTGTTATTTGTTATTTTGAAGTTCCAACTTTCTGTTAGTTTGGTTCATTTGTAGAAGGTTGTCAGTCTTATCAGCCAAAGTAGAACCAACTAGCAAGTTGGATTTAGATATATTGGTGGCAAAAGTCAAGAATTATGTTGGCAAGGGAGGGGTAATGAACACCAGCAATTCTAGGGAGAGGGGAGGGGTAGATTTCTTTCACTATAGTGATGAGGGTGAGATAGAGTTAACTACCATGGAGGACTAAAATGAGTGATTATGAGATAGCCATAGATATCAATTTATATGAGTATGACGTAGATATCAATTTATATGAATATGGTTTGGAATGTCACACATATTCGTTATCACAACGCCCATCATCTGGATTGTTTGGTGGCTGCTCCTTGGAGAAATTATTGATGGTCTTGGATGCCTACTATGATTGGAAATACCTGGAATTTTTACATTTGTAGTTTTTTTTTTTTTTTTGGTGCCATGGTTAGCTCCTTGTCATAGTTAATGGAACCATAGAAAGTGAGGTATGCTTGTTTATCTATTGAAGTAGTTCTTGTATGATTTTTCTACTTGGTGGTTTTTAGAGTATTTTGCTTTTCATCAATATCAAGTACTTTGCAGGCTGGTAGTTTTGAACTACTTAATCAATTTCGACTCAATTAATTTTTAAAATGTTCCCATCAGGTACTGGCCGCTTTGTTTGATCGGCCTTCAGTATCCTCTGCCAAACTATTGACAGCCGATCCTGATGACTGAGTATTCTGGTTGTTCCATTACCACTCTTTATAAGTATTAGCAGTCGGTATCAAATTGTTTCAATTATGTTTTGTTTTGATATGCATGTCTTATATTGGAAAATTGGATAGTCTAGTTTTCTGGTCAAGTTTCCTCGGTTACCCTCTTGTGTATTATCATAATCATCCCCTTTTTTGTTGGGTGCTGGGTCACATTCTTGTGAATGTTGCATCACAATTAGGGGTGGCGACAAAACAAGCTATTTGTTAGAAAAGCTCGGTTTGAAAGATCGCAAGGTTTGAAAGATCGCAAGGTTTGAAAGATCGCAAGCCGGCTCAATAAAATAAAATATATATATATATATATTTTAATAATATTTTTATATTTTTAATAATATTTTTATTATATATTTTGTAATATTTAATTTATTATATTTTAAATTAAAACGATGTTATTTTGGTTTAATTGAGCTCTTATTGTGTCCCATGCCAGGATGAAGAAATCCAAGGATTTTATAGTCATGCTCATGGAAGTATGGACTGGTTTAACACTCAGACCAATATTGCTTAATTTCTTTTCTATCGAGCTAGGCTCGAATTCGTATAAAAGTTTGAATTGAGCTTGAGTTCGGTATAAAAAGTTTGAGTTGAGCTTGAACAAATTAAAGCTTGGTTCTATTTAGCTCGTTTCCACCCCTGATCACAATCATGTGTAGGGGTTGATAATGGGCTGTCTGGGACAACATTAGGCCTAATATTTTATCCAAAGTACCTAGCTCTATGTTAATATTTAAAATGCTATACTTGCCCAATTGAGGCCACTCAGTTTATAAATCAATATTTTACCATTTATCCCATAATTGTTTTACATAATTTAAACAATTAAAAATAACTAAAGAAAGCTGCAATATCAAGTCATGATTTATTATTTGGCATGTGTTTTCTATACCTACTCTTGCTTTGCATGTATTTGAATTTTTATGATGTATAATTAATGAAATTATATTTTAATGTTTTCAGGTGAGTCTCGGGCAATAAAATTGGGCATGGCAATTTTTCCACCCCTATCCGAAGTTTGACAAAGGCTGCGGACCGTCTTAGCTTTCCTGAGTAGAAATGTTTACATGCGTATTGGATGATTAGGTGAAGTTGACAGAAATATAATATTTTGTTCATAATAAGAAATTTGTTCTGCAGGTGAAGTAACCAACTAATCCTAGTCTACAAGTGAATCATGGACTTTGGGGCGCCGACAGCTCTTTACCATCTCTCTCCTATTGCATGCAATTGTCTGCTCTCCCCCTCTATCCCTCCCCCAGACATTTGTTGTAAGCCATGGTTTTATTTATTTATTTATTCCTTTATTATTTTTTTTTGTGTTAATTTTGAAATTTTAATTACAACATTAGGGTAGAGCTGAAGATTGAAATCTTTCATCCATTCTTTATTCATTTATTTCCTTGAAAAAATGGGCTTTTAAAATTGTTGGTTCCATGTGGAACTGGAAGTACAAATTCGCAAAGTTAGGTTAAATTGGGCTTCAAGTAAAGTGTTAGGCTAAATTATTAAAAAAAAAAAAAAAAAAAAAAAAGTGGTGTGGGCTTTGGAAACTATTTGATGGAAATCAATGGGTTTGGGTTTCAAAAATGGTGTGATGGGCTTGCGAGTTTTTGTGGGTTGGGCCTGATTCTATTTGATTGGGCTTCCAAACTAGTTTGATTGGAAAATTTAGCTTAGATTGGGCTCGTAAGCTGATGTGCTGGACTCGATTATGTTTTTTTTTTTTTTTTTTTCCGAAGGCGATTATGCTTGTTGAACTCGCATATTTTGGCGTGTTGGGTCTAATTCTTCCTGATTACGCTTCGAAATGGCAAAAATTTGTCAATTGGGCTTATTTTGCTTGATTGGGCCTTGGTGGGCCGAAAATGAAGTTAATTTTCTTTAAAGTGGGCTTCAAATATAGTGGGTTAGGCCCATATCTGCTTATTGGGCTTCCAAATGTCTGGATTTGGCCTATTTAATTAGTGGGCTTCCAAAATGTATGATGGGCCAAACTGGGCCAACAGACTAAATTTATTTAAGATGGGCTTTGAAAATCATATGTAGGGCCTGGTCAATTGGGCTTATTTTGCTTGATTGGGCCCTGGTGGGCTGAAAATGAAGTAAATTTTCTTTAAAGTGGGCTTCAAATATAGTGTCTTAGGCCCATATTTGCTTATTGGGCTTCAAAATTCTGGATTTGGCCTGATTTAATTAGTGGGCTTCCAAAATAATATGATGGGCCAAACTGGGCCAAGATACTAAAGTTATTTTAAGCTGGGCTTTGAAAATCATATGTTGGGCCCAAGAGCTTGGGCTTTCAAATTTATTTTACGGGCCAAGGTGGGCTGTTAGCAAACTAAATTTTACATTGAAGTGGGCTTCATATATGGCTTGTTAGGCCCATTTTTTTATTGGGCTTTTAAATTTCTGGAGTGGGCGTGATTTAATTGAGTGGGCTTACAGAAAATTGATGGGCCGAAAGGGACAAAATAACTAAATTAATTTCAAGCTGGGCTTTAAAAATCATATTTTGGGCCCAATCATGCTTTTTGGGCTTTCAAATTTATTTTACAGGCCGAAGTGGGCTATTAACAAATTAAATTTTACATTGAAGTGGGCTTCAAATATGGTTGGCCAGGCCCATTTTTGCTCATATGGCTCTTAAATTTGCGGATTGGGTCTGGTTTGCTTAGTGGGCTTTGAAAACATTTTATGGGCTTAAATTGGGCCGGCCCAACTCTGCTTGTTGGGCTTGCTAATTAATGTCAAGGGCCGAATTGAGCCTGAAAACACGCTAGTTAAAGTCAGCTTAAATGGGCTTCAAATCTGGAAATTCGGGTCCAAGTTAATTGGTCAAATAAAAAATTAAAAGGACCATACTGCGCCTTAAAAGTAAAAGAACACACTGGACCTTTTTTGCTTAGTTGGGCTTTCAAATATTCAGCAGCCCAATTGGGCCTTAAAACATGGATCGGGAATTTGGGCTTCCAAGATGTTTAGTTAGTCCATTTCATGCTTATATATATATATATATATATATATTGTTTCTAATAACAATATGATTAAGCTATAATATTGAGTTTTCCCACTTTAAATAGGCAATAAAATATTCAGTCACTTTACCCCTTCACATCCATAATCCAAATTTCCCTGCTAATGCATTACATAAATATTGAAAGAGAGAAATTGAAACGGTGATCCTGTAGTTTTGCAATGAAATCCAAGAAGAACAAGCCAATTTCTGCTTTGCCCAGGCCCTTGCAGGAGTAAACATAGAAGGATTTTCAATCAGCAAATATGACTGAAGTCAATCCCATTCAAGCTGAGGCAGAATTCACCAAGCAAGGAATCAGCAGGGCTCGAGATATAGAGCACCCTGTTGAGATAAAAATGGAGCCAGAGTCTGATTCAAAACTGCCAACAAATATGGCTGTGAATTCCACACATTGTCTAAAACCTGTGGGTTGTAACATGTTGGAAAATATACACATCAATCAAAAGAAATCAAACCATAGTCAGAAGGGTGATGCATAAGTCTAGTGGATAAATGAACACCTCAAGCAAAGAAACAGTACTACGATGTGCACAAGTTACTAATTTCTTTTTCCCTGGAGGGAGTTAAAAAGAGTACCAATAAAAAATCACAAATTTGTCAAATTCTGAACAAAAAGAAGCCGAGAAAGACGAAGTCATTTAGGTTATGTTTGAAATATGAATTTATGAGGTTAAAAGAAAAATAAAACAAAATTTTGTAAGAATACAAAATGTAGTGAAAAAAAGTCAAATTTAAAAAACCGTTCTAATTGTTTGATACTATTTATCTCAAAAAATACAATTTGAAAATAAAATATTAAATGCCAAAATTAACTTAAAATCACATTTTTTCTTAATTTATTTTATTTTTTCTTATTTTTTACTACTCAAAAGAAGTAAGAATAAAATGAATAAATATCTATATAATAAAAAAAATGACAATTTTTGAAAATTTCTCTCACAAATTAAAATTTAATGACTAAAAATTATTTTTCTTTCATTCAACGATTGAAATTATTTCTATATTTTTAACTTTCTACTCAATTCCTATTTTAGTAGATCCTACTATCATTTATCTTACAAAATAATTTGAGCATTTTAAATTTCATCATATTTCAATAATAGAGATCATATGCAAATCAAAACTGTCAATTTAAATTTTGCCTAATTATGATTTTTTAAAGAGTTGAACCTTCTAAATTAAAGTTCCATAAGTTTTGTGCACGCGTGCGTGTATTTTTATTATGGTGCTTATCAAAAATTATTTGAGAGAGAGAGATCAAAACACATGTAATAACTACTAAAATTAAAAAAAAAATTAAAATCCATTGATTATTATAATTTTTTTATTTGAACTTTTTATCTAAAGTATTAACTATATAAGAAACTTAATACTAATTTTGTTTAGAATACTGTTAGCACATGTTATTGGTAATATATATAATAAAATAAGATGATTTTTCAAAATATCTCTCTCACAAACTAAGATTTAACGGTTAAAAATTATTTTTTCATTTATTCAACAATTAAGATTATTTTTATATTTTTAATTTCCCGCTAAATTCATTATTTTAGTAGATCTTACTACCATCTATTTCACAAAATGACTTGAAAATTTAAAATTTCACTATATTTCAAAGGTAGATATATATACAAATCAAAATTACTAATTTAAATTTTGCTCAATTGTGGTTTCTAAGAAATTGAATTTTTCAAATTAAAATATCATAATTTATATTTTTTAATAGTACTTATCAAAAATTAATTTGAAAGACAAATCAAAACACATGTAATAGTTACTACAATTTAAAGTTTTGAAAAAAAAAATTAAAACTCATGAGTTATCATAATTTTTTCAATTTAAATTTTTTGTCAAAAGTTTCAATAATGTAAGAAATTTTATATTAATTTTGTTCAGAGTGCCATAAATAGGAATTATTGCTAGTTTGTTAACAAATCTTAACTTTTACATGATCATGCGTGCAAAAATTACATAAATTATAAATTTTATTTTTCTTTCTTTTTTCCTTTCTTTCTACAAATTGATACAAATTGATGTTCTAAAGATAGCATTAATATTCTTTTCTTTTTTTTTTTTGGGGAATTGTTTATTACGTCTCCTCCCCGCCCCAAAACAAAAAAATACCCCAATCAAATGAATCCTTACGCGGCAATGCTTGAAGTTTGAACCAAATAGAAATGGCAATGAGAGAGAGAGAGAGGGAGAGTACCATTGTGAGTGGACAGTTTTCTTTTGTTTGGATATCGGTAGAGGTACGGTACCCGAGACAGAAGGAGCTATCATCAAAAGGCCATTTTACCAGTTTACAGGAGAGTCTCATTGATAGAAAGCATTCCACTTCAACATCTCATCATGTTGCAGCTCTGTGATGCATCCAAGAATTCAACCAACAGTAGATGCGTCTACAAAAAAGTTAAACCACTATTTGCTTCAATTACCCAAATTGAACTAGGGTCAGGGATTTGATCTAGATTTCTCCAGTTATCTTTTAGGGTAAACTATTTAAATACCTCGAGGTTTGCTACAATACATCTCCCTCCTTGAGGTATGAAAAAAATTACTTATACTTCCCTAACTTAAAATTGCGTAACAAATTGGCCTTTAAAAGAAAGTTAGTCAAATTTTAAATTTCTACTTTACCCTTAAAGGCTTGACTCCATCACCCAACATCACTCAAATGAATTGACTCGTTCAGTCAACTTAAAAACCACCATAACCATTTACTTGTCCTCTCGTTCTCCTGTTCAAGAATCAATGTTTTCTCTTTGCTATCTATCATGTTTTCGTCTATCAATCTACAAATTCACGCACTCATTTCCTCTATAAGGTTGATCATTCTTTATTTATTTTCATACTCATATTCTCTTTACAACTTTAATATTTATTTTTCACACGCACACAATTTAACTCTAAATCCACCCTCCACAAACCGAATACTCATCTCTTTTTCAATAATCATATTCTCTTGTAATTTTCTCCATTTAGGTAACCACTCTCTCCCCACAAATCTCTCTCTCTGTCCCATTCAAACTCATATTCACACATAAGTTGTCCCCCCCCCCCCAAAAAAAATCTCTTCTACTTTTACCTCAAACACCCATCCATAAATTGAAACCCAAATTTACTACAACATTGTGGTCATTAGTAAGTATAACATGATTGAAAGAGAATTCGGATGAGATACTGGAGTTAGACAGGGTTGGATTGGATAAAGAATGAGATTACATTTAAATGAGTAGAATAATGATGGAATAAGTATTCCATTCTCTTATTTGGTTATACTTTTGAATGGTTTAATACCAAATTCATTCCACCCTTTATTTTCCCTAGCCCTTCTCCCAAAAACCATGGGAACGGCTTATTCTCTTGTGAGAAGAATGCATCTTGATACAACATTTACAAAATTAACTCCTATAAAAGTGTAATGTTCACTATTATATTAAATAATTTTAAGTATTAAATGAAACACTTTGTCAATTATTTTTTTTGTGTCCTACTAAAATGCTTTATTTTATTAATAGTAACAACCATTAAAACAATAATTTATTGTTAAAATGAGTTATTTTATTAAATTAAAATTGTTTTCTGATAAGTAATAATTTCAAATTAAAATGATTTATTTTATTAGATTAAAACTATTTTTAGTAAATAATAATTTATTGTTAAATTTTGTTCTTTCTTAATATAATTTACTAAAATTAATTATTATCAAAATAAATACTTCTTTATTATTAAAATAATTTACTAAAATTAAATTATTTATAAAATTTAATACGTGTTTGCTTTACTTTTCTTTATAAGGGTAACAACAGTATTCACTCACTTTCACTCCATTCTATCATTTATTCTACCCTGTGAAACATGCATCATTTTCCCTCTCAAGTTCATTCTTCAGATATACCAAACATGATTATTCTTACCCTTACACTTGCCTTATCCTTACTTCCAACCAAATATAACTTTAAATATAACTTTAAATGTTAGAAAATGGAGAGAATAAAGAAAAATAAAAATTAGGTTAACCAATTTGGCTGAAGTAAAACAATAAAATATAAAGAAAGAGAAAAATGAAAAAAAAAAAGACGGGGATCAATCTGAAGCATAATGGAAGTAAAAAGAAATTGTGTCAGTAAGAGAAAAATAATAAATTGAACTCCGACGGGTAAATGTCATTTTTCATACCTAAGGGAAGGAGTTGTATTAGTAGCAAACCTCAAGAAAGGTTCAAGTAATTTACCCTATTTTTATTTGAACTTTTGGGTGATAGAAATCATCAGAGATGCTTCCAACACAAGCGTTGATTACAGCAGTTTCTTCTCAGTAATTTCATGGTATAGCGTTCTCCTACAGTCCAAAAGAAATTCAATGCTATTCACTAGCATTCTCCTACAGTCAAAAAGAAATTCAATGTTCACATAATCTCTTGTTAGGCTTGTGAGTAAAAAAACAGATGTGCAAGAAGAATAAATAGTGCAGATCAGCAATTCATCCAACAGGATAACAAACATAAATTAATTATTTCAGTAAATAGAAAATTTGATGAAGAACCCCAATGCATAAATGCAGGAGAAAATATTAAGAACTTAACGGCAATCCTCTGGTTTTTCAGTCTGATATCAAAAAGCAAGTCTGATTAGGGAATTTTTTACGCATGCGTTATGCTAGTAAATTACAACTCTCATATCAATGTATAACAAAATTCATCAATAAAAAGGCAAACAATATGACAAACCTCACTGACAAAGCACACAGCAGACCTGAACATCAATCAACAAGAATGTCCATTGAAAGACAGAATATACTACGTGTTCCTAGAGAATTCCTAACCTCCCAAGTAATGTTATGTTCTTTTGTTGTTAACAACGTGGAATGATACAAAAGCACTTAGCCTAGTTTGGTACAAAGAATTGGAATGAAATGGTCATTCCCAATCTATCATTCCATGATACTCTCTCAAATAACGTAACATTTCAGATAAATATACAAAAATAAATGGAATTTCCAATATTCCATTCCAATGCCTCGTGCTGTGCAAAACTAGGCCTTATTGTTTTCGGAGAAGAAAAGGAAGCCAAATGCAGTGTCTTATGATCAGACAATAAGTGGAATTTGAGATTCATATATCTACATCTGATATGCATAATTGATTTGACCACTAGTTTGAACCAAGGCTTTGAGTTGAACTGCATTTTTTTTTATTGAAAAAACTGATAGGATAGTTTACTTACTGTACAAGAAAACTAATTCAAGCTTTCCAGAATAAACCGTCAGTACAAAGCACCTTGATGCAAGTACCGGATCAAGGATGGCAATCGACATAGAGAATGTCTTCTTTTCAGAGACAAATTACTAAGTATCCAATAAGAATTAAACATAATCATCATGCGATAAACTGTAACTAGCGAGGTACATATATCCGACACCCCGCCATTTTTATAAAGAGTAGGACTAGCCCAGAGATAATTTGCAGCAAAGAATTTATTTTAGTAGGCCAGTAAAGAATTGAATGGCAGCAATCGAAAGTGGTAATTAAACTTACATCAAGATTCACAAAAATCAAACCCTAAGAAGAAGGATAAAGAAAGAGTAAAACAATGCACCAAAGTTTAAGATTCTTTCTCACAACATACACTTAAAGCGGCAACCACAATGGCCTTATATGCATTATTAAAATACAGTTTGTCGCTAAGCAAGTAAATCAATTTAGGCCTCGTTTGCTACTAAATTTTAAACTAGCTTTTCTGCCTTTTTGCTTTGAAAATGCTATTTGTGTTTGGTTACGTAGTGTTTTAGGCTATATGCTAACTTCTATGTGGCCTAAAAGCGCAAAACTTAAAAAAAAAAGGGTAAATATAAAGCTTCTACGACTTTCATGAACATTGAAGGTTTAAGAATTTTACTAATTTTCCAAAATTCCCTCACCAAATCTCCACAAGTCCCAAAATAAATTTATATATAAAAACCTAAATACCAAATTTACCCTCAAATCATTTAATAAATTTCATTTATATAAATTACAAAATAAAATGTAAAAAATATATTTAAACAAAGGTTTATTTCACCTACACCACCTGTGGTTTTGGTTTTGTGTACCTAAAACTCACAAATTCCATAAATGTACACCTGGACCTTGATATCTGTATTATATTTATTCAGACCCCCTTTATTAGATTTTACATATAACAAGTAACTTTTGATCAATTCAATACTATAAAATTATTTTTATCTTAGTATTAGTTAAAAAAAGAAAGGAAATTAGATCATAACATCTTGTCTTGTTTTTCATTAAAATTACATTACAATTAATTTACCATATTTTTTTGTGAACCTTTTTTATATCAGTAGTTTAAATTATTATACTTCAAATTAATGTTTTAAATTTATATTATTTACATAAATTAGTAATTATACATATGTATAAATTATCATTAATTTTTTTTTTGTCATTAATTTAATAAATTAAAGATGGAAGACAAAAAATTTTATTTTATTTTCTCATTTTCTTTCACTTTCTTTCAGTCGGTATAAAAAATAACTGAAGAACCTTAATCTCAATTTTATTTTTCATGCATTTTTTTATTAATACTAAGGATATATAGGTAATTTCATAACACTAAATTGGTCCAAAATTACTTTTGGTGTTACACAACATGTTGACCCCAACAAAAAATTATTTAAATCATATGCTCCATTTCCCAAAGCGACCAAGCCTACCACAATTTAAACAAAGAAATCTGAAGTAAATCCTCAATTCAATGTTTTTCGTCTCTGATATGCTCATCCATTAATCTAAATTAGACTTCTCATAATTGGCCTAATTGTAGAAAACATGCTTCACATCCTAACACCCTAGCACCAAAGACAATCGAAGTAAAACAATTAGTGCCACATTGACCAATATATAGAATGGAGAAAACTGATTCATATAACTGACCTCAATTAGTTTGAGACTAAGGATTTGTTGAGTTGAATACATATAATGATATTAACAATTTTTGAATCATGATTAATGCAAATTAAATTTCTCCTTCAAGTACTTCAAAAGATGGATGAAACCAATTCTCCCATCAGACTGGTACCAAGACAGGTTGAGACAAGAAAAAACAATGTAATATAAAAAAAAAAAAAAAAATTAGTACAGTTGAATTTGGGAAATTTGCCAGCGAAAGAAATTCTGGAAATCCAAGACTATACATAATAGAAGACAGTACTGACTTACCAAAGGAGTTCCCTACCAGGCCAACCCTAGCAAGGAATCCTACTTGCCTGGTGTCACAAGCACAAGCCCCTCAACACGTGTGGCATTAAGTCGTGGACATACACAGCGGCAAGGGTTCAAACCCACGCCCTAAGGACTTGTCACGGTTCAATAAGTCAAAGAGGCCCGTTCTACCAACCAACTGTGCTATGCACCTATGGGGCTTCAAACTCGAGACCCCCCATAGGAAGGTCTCTGAGCTCAGGCCAAGTAATATATACATACATATGAGTCTTAATTCGACCAATAATTGCCCCAAATCCAATGACAGAGTTCCAAAACCAAGACCTAAGATAGTAAGAACAGAAGGTCGATCCTAACATTTTCTCCAATCAGAGAAAGCATCCGCGATTAAACAAATTAACTAAAAGACGGTCAACTAGAACACAAAGGAAACAGAAATTGGAAGCGATTATTCACGAAAGACAAAATGAAATGTGCACAACGATGATCAAAAACCAAATCCCAAAGATCCAAATGACAAAGTTCCCAAACTCAAAACCCTACCTAGGAAACATAAGGGACTAAAACCTAGAACTTCTGCAATCTTTAAAAAAAGACTCCGCGATTAAACAAATTAGAAGACAACTACTGTGACAAGAAGAAACGGATTCCTGAAATCAATGCAGCCATCGATCATACTGAAAAAAAAAAAAAAACCAGTGTGGAGAAGTCGAAAAATGATCAAATTCAATAAGCAAATTTACACAAAATTGAATCGCTCAATGAATCAAAAAACGAAATCGATAATGAATCTTTACCTTCGATGTAAACGGGAGAGACCAAGACGAAGCGATGAGTTTATGAAGGAGGAGACTGTCGATCCCGCCCAAAGGAACGCGGATGGAGAATCAAATTGTAATGCTCGCACTAACCCATAAAAAGTGAGTTTGCTAACTCAGAAAGTTAGCTGGGCGACCGACGTCAAGTTTAACGTGGATCGGGTAATAATTAGGTCTGAAATTAAAATTTAACTGTATTTATAAATTTTTTTAATTAAATATTTATGAATGTAATTGGAGGCCAAGATTTGATTGTCACCCAACAAATAACAAATTTAATGTCAGCGCTCCGGATTCCTAAAAAGTTTGGTTTATTTCCGCTTTTTTTTTTTTTTTTGGTCTACTTCTTTTCTTGATTTTCTTTTTTATTTCTACTCATTTTTAATCATATTGTTTATATTACTTTTAAAAAAATAAAATAAAATGCTTAAAATAAAAAGAACTATGTATAGATAAATTATGTAAAAAACTAAAATTTTTCAACGGTACATAATTTTTTAAACAACTTTTACAGTTTTTTTTTTAAATATAAATAATATGTCTAAAAGTTAAAACAAAATAAAAAAATCAACTTTCGATAAACAAAGTCATAAAAGCTAAAATATAAAAATAAAAATAAAATAAATCAACTAGTTGTTAGAATAATACCTACCTTAGTTGTAGGTCTGTTCGAAGTGATAAAAAGTGAGATAAGTTACGGATTCGTAAATCGTATTATGAAATAAAAAGTAAATAACTTTTAAAAATTTTTAACTCACGCTAAACGCACTCACAATTGTTCAATTTTTGTCACATAATGATATCAATTAATAAAAAGTTTATGTATCAACCCATTTAATTATATACTAAATCTTGTAATTAAATTTAATAAATATGCTTGTTTTATTCAAAGCATGGAACATATAATTTAAACTGAGTATATAAAATAATTTTATTCGTAATTAAACTTTTTCGTCTACAAATTCATCCAAAATTATTCCATTAAAAACATTTGAGCAAGTTTTATGATATGCAACTCATTGATAGTGTAAATAAAACAAAGATAATGCAATGTATATATATCCTAATTGACAATGTCAATGTGAACGATAAAAGATTATTATTAGTATTATCATTAATATTCTTGTTTAATACTATTATAATTCACTAAATGATTTAGTATTTTTGCCTTTCGGGGAGTAATTATGATTATCTTATTATTGTTACTGATTGATTAATTTTGATAAGAACACAAATAAATATTTACTTATAGATATTATTCTTCCGTAATGAGCAAACTAATAAAGAAAATTTATTATAAACTTGATTGGGTAATGACATCCAACTCAAGCATAGAGAGGCAACTTAATTAGAGAGTCACTTTTCATTAAAATTATTGTGCAATATAAACCGTGTTTAGATTGACAATTTGTCGTGAAAAATGAAAAGAGATAGTGATTTAAAATCACTACTCATCCTTAATTTGTGGTGAAAAAAAGAAAGGAAAGACATGAAATTTAAGATATTAAAGATGATTAAATTAGAAAATTTAACTATTAATAACTACCTTTTATTTTGTTATATTTTTCTATTTTACTCAAATAAAATCATATATTTTGATTTTATATTTCTTTTCTCCTTTTCTTTTTATTTTCTTTACTAACTTTTTTTTCACCAAACTTTCATTCTAAACACATCTTAAAAGAATAACAATAATAATGATAATGCCCTTTTTCATCTGAAGATGAAAGAATATGACCTTGAGCTAAGGTCATTGTTATTATACTTATACAAAATTCTCAAATTACGTTAGTGCCAATTCAGCACTCAAAAAAAAAAAAAAAAAAAAAATTAAACAAGAAAAACAAAAAATAAATTTTCAATCCAACCCACCAATAGAGAAGCTTTTTTTAGCTAAGCCTAAAAGATTTAGACTTAGAAGAGTGGTCGTGTACGTCGGCCAGTGGCTCGGCCGCAAAGAAGTGCATTCTTAGGAATGGGGTATTCATCCCTCAACGAAGTTGATGTTGTATAAACTCGTAAGTAGAACTGTTGTCCAAGATACTGCCGAGCCCAAAACTCTGATCTTAAATTCCACATTCCAACATTATCGAGTGCTAAATAAATGGCAGTCCATGAGTTGGGATATACCTACGTTTACCAAAAACATGAGAGATTATTTTCAAAGTTTTGAGTATTTAAATCAAGTTTGTTCTTTATACTATTGTAGCAACCAAAATTGAGTATTATTTTTTATAAGGTAATTACTAATTTTTACTAAATGTTTACTAGAATGATATAATATATAATTTATTATACAAATATCTATATCATATCATTCTCATTCGAAATTACGTAAAGTAGTACCTGAACAGTGCATCGTGAAACTGCATCACGAAGATTATATTGATTTCTACTAGTCAGTGACCATAATCCTCCATCCATTCTGCATTTTGAAATTTTAAGATACATTAGTTTAAGGAACTATTAGCGAGTTCATTGAATATAGTAAATATTTATCTTTAAAAAAATGCTAAACTTAAAGAAGTAATCAAAATATTAAGTAATGACATTTGTTTAATAACAATATACTTTAATAATTTATTTTATTTTTTTAATTAAAGTGATAAGCTCATAAAAGTGCCAAATCACTTTGATAAAATTTATGGTCGGATAGCATTACTCTCATCTAGATTTGAGCTTACTTACCCCACTACAAAGAAAGAGTAACCATCAAGATGCCAACTTTGAAGAATGTCCTCGCTGTTTTCAAACACAATTTCTATGAATGCTCTGTAGTCAGTGCCCAAAACTGAGGTGTCAAGGTACATCCCTCCACCTGTGGGGTTATCAGATATACTTCCAACTCGAAAAACTCCACCAATCTTGTAGTAGTCTGCTACTTTAAGAGGTGTGTCTGCTGGCACAAAGGAAACACTGTTGACTGCATATCTTTGCTTACCATTAATGAGACCAGCAGAGTTAGCTAATCTGATTGTTCTGGTGGTGTTTACGAGACCATAGTGGTATGAACCTTGTGGGTTAGGTCTTGGTCCACTTGCCGTCAGATTAGTTCTGAAAGGAGTTCAAGAATAAGTTGACTTAAATTTGGAAAAGGATAAGTTTCTTAAAAAATGTCAATTTTGTTTAAATTCTTAATTTTAAAATATTGAGATAATAATTTAAGAAGTAGGTACAAAGAACTTTTAAGTTAAGAACATTATAAACACTAATTTAATACGCTACAAGAACAAATGAGATTTAGTGACACTAATTTGATGATTTTTTTTTTGAAAAAAATAGACACGATTATGAATGCCACTATTCAGCTGGAGATGGTAACATTTAATGATCAATAAATTACAATGGTTCAATAACATTTTTCTAGACAACCTCGCTATTTGTTCTAGCAACCATGGTATTTTTTTAAGAAACTTTTTTTAATATACATGTTTATAATTTAGAAAGGTATCCAAAATTTAAATTTAAGTTAAAAGAAAAATGACACTGAATTTCATCTTTGGTACATAAGATTGTCAAAAATTAATATTTTTAAATTATCTAATTTGGGTAAATATGTAAGATACACACATGTATATAAGCCCCTAATTTATTAGTGGCATATATATTGGTCTGAAATGTATGTATATATTAATATATATACACTGGGGAAAGAGAATACCGAACTGAGCTTATGACGATTTAGACCGATGCCAAGCCCCCAAAATGAACGAGTCAATTGTGATGGGTGGAGAGGAGTTACCTGATGGATCTGGCCTGGTTTAGAGACCAGTCAATTTGAGTGGTGGGTCCACCAGGGATTGGGCCGGAGACAGGCCCAGCAGAGTTACTGTAGCGAAGAATGCCAGTTGTGGTGAGTACTTGAGAGGTAAAACGAGTAGAGACGACAATGTAGTAATCTCGAGCAGGCTGATCGGCGGTAACCAGAACAGAGTAGGACTGGCCCACATGGACATCCAACGAAGAGAATGAAGTTTGGAGAGTGTGTGTTCCCTCAACTTCCACCAACGTCATCTTGTGGCCCTGAATCCGAAAGTTGAGTGAACTTTGCAATCCAACGTTTGAGATTCTAAGCCTGTAGGTTTTTCCTGTTACGATAAAAAAAAAAAAAAAACAATGCGATCAAATCCACCTAAAGTATCGCCAAATTAAAAAATAAAATAAAGCCTATTTGAATTGAGAATTTGACGGGAGAAAAAAATAAAAAAAAAAAAACCAGAATCTTTGATCCAATCAAATATAATGTAAGATGGTAACCACCACCGACCTTGTTCAACAGTGAAAGAAGTGCCATTAGGCCCACGACCGTTGATGAGGATTCCATCGGGGAAATGTAGCATCTTGCCTGCATCGAGAATTGCCTTCAAATCCTGTATAAAGCGCCACGGTTCCCATCAGATATATATAAGAAACAGAGCCTTTATTGCGAAACATTTTTAATTGAACACCTACAAATGATTGAATTCTTTTTTCCGGCCACGAGATTGTGTAAATGTATTTAATTTGCAACTACAAAAATCAAACTGAACTAAAATATAATTTTAAATCAAAATCAAAAATCAAAAACTTAAATTTCAATTCAATTTATGATTGATCAATCGCTGCATATCTTATTTACAAATGGAGTTGCATTTTTAGGTGCACTTAAATCCTACTTATGTCGATCTTAAAATTAAAGTAGAGACCCATTAAAATTTTATAATTAAAAGTTGTTAATTATTAGTTATACATATATTTGACTACGACATATATATATATATATATATATATATATATATATATATGAGAAAATTATAGATTAGAATAAGTTGTATATGTTCTGTACTACTATTTTAGCTGCACTCCCCTTATACTAATAACGACAAATGATTAATATTTAAGCAATTCATCTTACTTATTTTTTTTTTTTAAATTTGAATTTATTAAGGAGTAGAGTCAACATATTAAGTTGTCAATAGTTGAATAAAATTATATGACTAAAAGTTGTTAATTATTAGTTATACATATATTTGATTATGATATATGAAAATTATAGGTTAAAGTGAGTTGAATACGCTCTATAATGCTATTTTAACTCCACTTTCCTTCGTATTGTTCCAAACAAATGATCAGTATTTAAATAATTCATCTTACTTATTTATTTTTTTTTTAAATTTGAATTTATTAAAAAGTAGAGTCGACATATTGAGTTATCAATAACTAAATAACATTTAGTGAACTGAAGTGGGAATATAATCAGCCAAGGGACTTCATAACTTAGAGATGGGAAAAGTATAGTAGGAGATATATATGTACCGTGTGATTAGATGTGTACCAATCTCCGATTAAGATGGTATAATCGCCGGCAGGATCAGGAAAGGGGACCGGAATTCTAGGGCGGCTGAGGATCCTGATACCTCCAAAGCCACCAGCAGCCTTGTGGAATGCAAGAGAAGGGAAGTAGTAAAAGCTTCCAATCTGATCCTTCACTTGGAGGATGTAAGTGAAGTTCTTCCCCGGAGGTATGGGGCATGTTGTTCCGTAAACTCCATCTTCATAAGAATTCCTCCTTTGTTGAATCCCATTCCTGTAGTAGTTCCACACCATAAACACATATTAGAGACAATGAACGAATTCTAGTGCTTAAAATGCTTTGTTTGGATATTGAATCTTAAATTAATGAATGTTGACACTCAATTGTAAAAAAAATATTAGGTAGATAGTTAATTCATATAAGCAGGAAACAGAGGCAGGTGAGAATTGTGACAACCTTGGTCTCTTTTTTCAAGACTGCCAAAATTATTATAGATACTTTATATTTTGTAGTCAAAAAATTTAAAATATTGATAGTTGTCATCTCCTTTTAAAATTTGTTGTAACTATTGCACTTTAGTTGTTATATTTAGTATTATTGTCTCCTTCTCTTTTATAAGAATATATACATTCAAAATTTTAACAATAGGAGTCACTATTATTAGTGATTTCAAATAATTATTTTTTTTTAAATTGCAAATTCCTTATAGTTCATTATGTTAAACCACTTGAATCAACAATGAAAGCAACTGATAAAATTATATTTTTAGCTATTCCTTTTAGATAATAATATTAAAGACTCATTTGGCGCTCTAAAAAATGGTGAAAAATACTGAAAATTTCTAAAATTCTTTAATACATTTTGCACTTCTCATATTTTATGAAATTTCTATAAATTTATATATATCTACGTATGCCAACAAATTTTTATAGATCCCAATAATATTCCACAAATCCCTGTAACTTTTCTACAAATTTTAAAAACTTTTTAACCACTTTTAATAAATTCTGACGCAAAACTGTTCCACGGAATCAACAAAACCATTTGGAAGGTTTTTCTCTTCAAAAAACTAGCGTAAAAGTTAAAAAGTTTCACTATTTATTTTTGAAAAATGTGATTTTGTGGTTGCGTGCCAAACACTAAAAAATTTTCCAAACCACATTTTTTTTACTATTTTTCGTTATTTTTCGCCGCGCCAAACAGATCCTAAATTCATTGATTTCAAATTCACAACATTAATAGAAATTCCAAAATAATAACGATACGAATAGGGTTAACTTTAGACAAGCCGCAACTTAAGTCGAGACTTCAAAGAGAGGTAACCCCAACTTAAGTCGAGATTTCAAAAGAGAGAAAATTTTATGTCTCTCTTGATTTGTAAGAATTGGGGGAGAACTCTTATTGGTTTGATTCAAGTATTAGAACTAAAATAAGTAATATTTTTAAGAAAGGTTTTGGAGTGATTTGGGGATATAATTAGTTGGTGTGAGTAATTTGAAGCCAAAATCACTTGGGGAATGTTAGCTAGTAGATTGGAAGAAACTACTGTATAACAAACTCTTCAAAGAATAGTAGAGGAATATTAAGGAAAGTTTTGAAGTATGGATG
This sequence comes from Vitellaria paradoxa, assembly GCA_019916065.1. Taxonomy (NCBI): domain Eukaryota; kingdom Viridiplantae; phylum Streptophyta; class Magnoliopsida; order Ericales; family Sapotaceae; genus Vitellaria; species Vitellaria paradoxa. The sequence goes on along the minus strand of CM034233.1, from coordinate 5,874,413 downwards.
TGGACAATATTGAAGTCAAACTATTATAAATCAATGTATTTGTTTGTCTTTTCCTTATCTTTTTATATTTTCTCACAACAATTAGCACTAACTCTTCACCCACAGTTATTGAATACTCTGTTAATTGTTTATATCATTAAGTGTATTTTATATTTGATTATATTTATTATTTTCATTCATCTTTTTGATAAGTTGATTTAAGAGTGAAAATTTTTATTTGTCAAATTTGTTTTTCAAGCAACCCTATTCACCCCTTCTAGTTTTACTACTTGAGACAACAATATTCAATATGTTCTAACATATTATTTTTAATAAATAATATTATTAATTCATTCCATTTATGATGTACATAGTCGATCTTAAATAAAATTTTAATAATTTTAATTTAAAAAACTTATTTAAGCAAAATCACTTTTAAAGACTGCGCCTGTGAATTAATTTTTTTTTATGGATTTTAAAACACTTTTATTAGTATTTAATCAAAATACTAAATATACATTAAGAAGGTATAATTGTCTAGGGGCGTTTGCTCAATGATACAAGGCAAAAGCCTTAATTGCCTTATAACAGGGCAAGCATTATTTGTGCATCATTTTCATCCTAGTTTTGGTATCGTAGACTGGTAGTTAGTCATTGTTGTAATTAATCCAAAAATAATGGCAAAAATATTAAAAACAGAAAAAAAAAAGTAAAAACAAAGGAGCCATTTAATAATTTGGGCCAGCTCATGTGAAAGCTTTTTTTCATTTTTATTATTATTATTATTATTATTATTTTCAACACAAGCTCACGTGAAAGCTGGAGAGGCCAGATTTGGTCAAAAGAGATCTTGCATGGATGAGTTGTACTGCAAGGCCACTTGTGCCTTCACACCTAATGCTGTCAAGATTCGCCAGAAAGGAGCCCGAAAGGGGTAGTCGAATTGGTTTGGAAGGCGGGCAAAAGGATCTGAGACTAATAGGTCTCGCGTTCGACTTCTCTTGGGAGCAGTCATTCATCTAATTGTGAAAGGCCATTTAACAGTTTTCTCGGCTGAGCCGGTCAGCCAGGACTTGCCTAGACTGGTTTACCTCCTCGTGGTTCTTTGTCGACTAGGACCACAGGACGGACTTCACCCAGTACGCACCTATGGATAGCGGCTGCGAGTTTCTTCCCGACCCCAGAAGATTCGCCAGAAAGGAATTAAATGGGAGGGTGCTTTTGACCTTTTCACAATGGCAGTGTTGTTAATTTTCTAAACAACACCAAATTTATTCTTTATGACATGAGATTACACATTACAGTTGTATTTTTTTTCCCTTCTCGGGGGAAAACAAACATATTTCATTAATAAATCAACGAGTATCAATTGCAAACTTAACTTTGTCATAAATTTCCCTAACTAAATTTTTAGATCACACCTTCCTAATAAAGACTTATCTAATCAATAATACAAATCGTAAAAAAACATTTATAACATCTCAGCAATAACACGTGTTAATAGTGAGAACTCAAATCATAAGAGTTATTTGAGCCATTTAAAAGTGACAGCTAAAATTTGTGTTATGAGCTAATCACTTAAATGCAATGGGCACATTAGATTTAGGGACTATTTGGTGTGCAAAAAATACTAAAAATCTCTAATTTTGTTCAATTTTTCTTTCTTTTAATTTTTTCTATCATTTTGCACACAAAAATTTCTAATTTTTTCTAATTTTCTTCAACTTTATTAATAATACATCAAACGCTCAATAATAAAAAATTTGATAATTAATTTTTTTAGTAATTTTTAGCACACCAAATAACCCCTTCAACTACTTTAAAAATGTTACCAATGATCTCCTATTTTTAACCTTTCATGTATCAATGCCACAAGAGAGTACTATTTGTTAAAGAAAGTTCAAACTATACAATCCGAAAATATCACTAGAATTTTTACCAAAATACCGTTGCTAAGTAAGGCATGATTTGGGAACCCATGCTAAAAGTATGCTTTTTTTAACTTAATGTAACATGTGTTAATGGCTAAATTTAAAATTACGGAATTACTTTTTTATTGGGTATTTATATCTTTAAAGTAATTTTAAAAAATAGTATAAAGTAACGAGAGAAAAAATATCCATATACTAAAAAAAACATGCTTTTAGCATGCTTCCCAAACGCAAAAAAAGCAAGTGCTAATGGTTTCAAACCATGCCTAAGTCTGGTGTGAGCTATTAGGGGGTCTTTAGTGACAAAACTACAAGCAAAAAATCACCCACTTTTGATTTTTGACTATTTGGCAAACCACCAACTTTTGCTACCTTTCTATTCTATTACAGTAACTTCTTAACTTAAAAATTATCAAAAATTACTAAAATTTATTAGTAATTATTAAAAATTGCTAAAAGTTGTTAAAAAGTTAAAAGTTGTCAAAAATTTTACCAAACACTTAAAAGTTGTAAAAAATTATTAAGAATATTATTGATTTTATCAAACACATAAAAAATTATAACTAGCAATTTTGACCAAAAAATATCAAAAGTTATTAAAAATTATGTCTCAAAACGCTCCATGTTAAAAGAAAAAAAATGTAAGAATTTAATTTACTTACAATGCTATCTCTATTATAGTTCCGTTTGATTTACTATAATTCTCTAAGAAAATTTTTAAAAATTTCTGAAAATTTCTAAAAATTATATACTTTTTATCTCATTATACGAATTACAAATTCATAATTTATCTCACTTTTTATAATTTCAAACACACCTTATATAAATCTAATTTTAGCTTTTCATAGTAAAATAGTATTTTTTTTTTATTTTTTAAAAGTACGTCAGTGCACGTGACGTTGGACCTACCATTGTCCCTCTTTTGTCTTCCAGGAACCGGAGCCCAATGGCCATGCCAGGGAATGCTCGCCGTTTTGCTCATTGAGATCCCGAAAAATGGACCAATTTCTTAGAAACACATAGACGTGCCATTACAAAAGGCATATGCTTGTACTTATCCAAGCATTGCTCATGGATTTCAAAACTCACATACATTGACAATGCCCAAAAAAGGAATAAAAGAGACTGCGCATCTCTTCAAATTTTTAGCATACGTTTATGGTGGCAAAAAAATAAAATAAAGAAAAATAATTTGAAATAATTAGTGATTCATAATTCATATAATGAAATAAAAAATAAATATTTATAGAAATTTTTAAAATTTTTTTAAATTTTTTTATCGCTTCGAGCCAACTTGAGTTGTAAAAAAATAAAAATAAAAAAAGGAGGGTTGATTAATATCGTTTGAAGTACAGACTAATCCCTACACACCACGCGGCATTTAAGAGGACTGCAAAAAGGAACAGAGTATTTGTTCTTAGGTTTTATCGTCTATACGTACCAGGAAAGCAGAAAAGGCTCGTCCAAGCTGTTGAAGACGTTGATAATGAGGTTGTCGTTCGTAACTGAGTATATGTCGGGACCGGGGAATTGGCCATTGATGAGAATACCCTGCGAACAAACAAACAGATCTTCATTCTTTTCTCAGACTCAGTTCATTAATTCCACTCCCTTCAATTCAAATATCAAATAGGTTGATTCAAATATCATAATTTGTCAGATTTTATTTACCTGTTGGCGAACACCGAGGGGATAGATGTCTCCGTAAGTGACATTCCAATTGAAGAACCTGTACGGATCCTCAGCTCCAGCAATGGCAATCAGAGACACACCGATACATAACACAGCCACCAAATTTAGCGCCATTTTCAGCCGCAGCAGTAGGGAGAGAGAAAGAGAGAGAGAAGGGGGGGTCACTGTGATTTCCGCAGTGATGAAGAGAGCAGGGGAAAGTATTTAAGATGCTGCGAGGAGACGTGGAGGGAAAATGGATGATGGAATATTTTAAAGTGCGGCACGCCCCACGCAGCCTACCTACCGTAGAGTGTGGATCGATCAGTGATAAGACATACAGTCATACAGGGCCTAAGTCGGTGGTGGGGTCCACGCGGACAAATGATAAACCGGCTGCCTGTCTTGCCCCTCACATGGCTTTGTGCCTTTGAATGCTTCCCGCGTAGATTGCATGTGTTCAGCCAACCCCCAAGAGGGGGATTTGGGGGGCATCCGGTGGCACCGGCTTATTAACCGGTGCAATTTTCAGTCTTTGGATCATTTTAAAAGCGAATCAGACACATGACAGAAAAAAAAAACTGTAAAATTACAAAAAAAAAAAAGAAAAAAAAATAATTGCGTATTAGAAGAAAAATTTTTTCAAGTACTTCTAATATAAGGGCCTATTTAAAAAAATGAGTTTCTAAATTATCGTTTAGCAACGTTTTCATTTTTTCTTTTTATGTTTATATTTTTAAAATTTTATAAATTAGTAACAAAAATATGTTCATATATCTGTTTATATTTTTTGTTTCAAAAAAAATTGAAAAGTTACACCAAAAAATGTAAAAAAAAAAAATTTTTTTCACTATATTTTTTAATGTTACAAACACTTTGACAATTTTAATGCTCCGTCTTTTTTTGTTACATCATATTAACATGAATTATTTTACTTCAATATTTTATTAAACTAAAATTATCTTTAATAAATAATATAATTAAATCAATTAATTTAATTATCTAAATTAATATATAATATATTTTATTAATTTATTTTTAATAAATAATATAATTAAATTTAATTAACTAATTTAATTAATATGAATGGTAACAAAAATACATTTGTTAAATCTATTTATATTTTTTGTTTCAAAAAAAATAAAAAAATTAAAAAAACAAAAGTAAACAAAAAAATATTTTCACTTTATTTTTTTCTATTATAAACATTTTGTCAATTTTACCGTTTTGTTCATTTTTGTTGAATCATGTTGAAATGAACTATTTTGTTTAAATATTCTATTAAACTAAAATTATTTTAATAAATAATATAATTAATTTAATTTAATTTGGTTATTTATTAAACATTAAAATAGAAAATGAAACATTATCAAACGGGACTTAGAAACTCATTCTTTCAAAGTAATAATATATATATTATTTTAAATGCATATTAAACATAGAACATATTTTTAATTTTTTATGTATTAATGGATTAAACTATGTTACTTTGTATAAAAATTTTGTACAATAATATAATACATAATTATTATATTTATCAATAAACTATTTCAAAATTATTAGTAATTATTCAATATATCTTAATCATCATAATATCACGTATATCTTTTAAATGGTAATTTAGAATTTTTTATTTTCTTTTTATTTTTTTGGCTAAGCATACGTGGGAACAATCATGTAATTTTTGTCCCCCACTAAATGATAGAATCATAAGATTGAATTAGTGAAAAGCCCAACCAAGGAAGCACCTCGTAGAAGGCTTAAATTACTAAAGTAACCTACAAATTCCTCATGTACGCAAAGCTCAAAGGGAAAGAAGTTAATTCACCAGCATAGTCTTTTTGACTGAGACTATTAGCAGCTCCAGCACCAAGATTCCCGATTAGATGATTAGCAATAGAAGAAATTTGCACCCAACTCTCTCGTGCAATTAAGCGCTTGAAACAATTTACTAATTTATTTGAAGGCTATCTATTTTTTTTTTTTTTTTTTATCTGTGTGCGTTGTGAAGGGTTTTGGGGGGTGGGTGGTAGTTTTATATCTAGTTATCCAAGGATCCAGTAAAGCCTCTCTAGAGCATCCAGTTGCTTTTAATTCAGAAACTAAAAATATGGACCAAAAACAATGTAAAGTTTTATAACATCAAAATAACAAAACAACAATTATTTATCATAAAAAAAATTAAAAAAAAAAATTAACAGAATAACAATTCAAATGAGACTGTCGACATGTTAACCACATTAAAAAAAAAAAAAAAAAAAACAAAGTTAGAAAATTAATAATTCACAAAATATTTCAAATCCAAAAAGCACAAATCTTCCTTCCAAAAATCTCTAGGGCTTTTCAATCGTGTTAGAGAAACCCTTGTTCTCAAGTCAAAGTGCTTGATCCTCTGCCCCATACTTTGATATGCTCCTCCCCATCGATTTAGCAGCAATGCTACACGTGACAGGCTTAGCTGTAAGCTATCGTTTGGTTTGGATAAGTCAATTCCCTTCGGTCGGTCCACCCAAGACATTTGGTGTGTGTGTGTGTGTGTGTGTGAGAGAGAGAGAGAGAGAGAGAGAGAGAGGGGGGGGGGAGAAGAGACAAGGAGAGAGGGATTATGGCACTAGGCAGAAAGGGAGGTAAGAGAGAGAGTGGGGGGGAGGAGAGACAAGGAGAGAGGGATTATGGCACTAGGCAGAAAGGGAGGAAAGAGAGAGAGAGAGAGAGGAAAGAGATGAGCTATGGGCACGACAAACTTAGATGGCGTTTAGGTATTCGAGTTAAGTTGGTTGGTCTCATAATAATGGTAGATTTGAATGTTAATGCTAGTTGTTAAGTATTAATTAGAATGAATCGTGCTAAGTCGGTTGACCTCATAATAATAATGATAGATTTCAACGTTAACGCAAGCTGTTAAATATTAATCTCTCTCTCTCTGTTTTTAATTAATTTTTCTCATGTTAACATTAATTGGTACACAGCAAACTTGTTCTTTCTATCACATGAATAACATATCAGACTTCAGGCAGCGCACATGGCCAACGGCCCATAAATTTTCAATGCCAAATTTTGTGGGGGTGAGAGAGATGGGGTACATGCCTAATCACACTCCTCCGGACCTCCGCACTGCGAGGCGGAGTGCAATTTTCACTGCTTGGCCCCAGCCCAGGGGGCAAAAATGCCAGAATACTCTTGAACTGCGTACGCAGTAGAGATCAAAAATTAAAAAAAAAAAAAAAATAGTGCATTAAAAAAAATTACTAAAAAAAATGCTTCTAAATAAAAAATTCATTTATGTATAAATTTTTTTTTCAAAAAAATTAAAATGTTTAACTTATGTGAATTTTTTTTATGATTTTATAATTTCATTTGATGAATACGAATAACATGTCTAAAAATTATCAAACAAAAAAATTATATTTAAAAAAAATATATAAAACAAAATAAATTAAATTAAATTTTGCTTATACGTACGCAAACCAAACCTAAATAATTACAAAGGCTTACGTGCTTTGGAATGGATTGGATTTAGAAAAGTGAATTGATTCATTGCATGAAGTGATTCGTTGTATCCCAAATAAAAAACAAATAAGTAAATGGTGAAAATGTAATCAAATAAATTGAAAGATGTTTTTTTTTTTTTTTTTTTTTTTTTTTTTTTTTTTTTTTTTTTTTTCAGAACAAAAGAAAACCTACAACCCAACTTTCTAAATCAAAAGTTAAAATGTCAAGCGAAGAATATGTAGTAACACACGCACCCTAACTGTTCTAATGTAAGATAGCTTGCCCACTGTAACCCCTCAAGCTGAGGCCCAGACTGACCGAAACAGCTCATAAGGAGAGTAGAATACTGGACAACGCACGCACATAGTAAGGCCGATTTGTTGTTTTTTTTTTTTTTTGAACAAAAAAAAACCCACAACCCAACTTTTAAACTTTTCAGCTCAAAAACTAAAAAATCAGGTGAGAGATATGTTAACACGCGTCCTCACGTGGGATAGCCAATTGAAAGATGCAGGTATGTCTGATGGTAGGAACAAGAAACAACTCACATATATTCATCACCAAAATAATAATAATAATAATAATAAATAAATAAATAATAAAAGAAATAAAAGAAAAAGAAACAAATCGCATAGCCAATGGAAAAGGCTGAAAGGCAGGTCCGGTTGACCGCAATGCGTTGATATCTAAACCCAAAATCTAACAGGCAGCAAATTAACACAATAATAATTGGACGTCACATTGAAGAACAAAAATTGGTACCCCAATTGCAATAACAACGATCGACGAATCGCATCCAATGAAAAAAAAATTAACGTATTGAACATATTTTTCTTCCCTCTTCTTTCAAACATGTATAGCACGGTAAGGGTTCTCAACCTGAAGGGGAAGGCAAGACCAGATCAGCCCTAAAGCAGTCAATTTCTAGCCTGACCACAAAATTAGATTCAATATACGCTTATAGGGTACCGAGATTCAAGACGGCTTTATAAATTTCCAACCACATTGCCCATAGAGTTTGGAGATCCAACTCTAACCAATCCAGCTGAAGCCTGGGTCAGAGCCATATCTAGAGTCTCCAGTCCTTAATCACAGCCCAAGACCACCTCTTTTGACCACCATCTCCAGAGTATAGGGCATTAAAAATGTGATTATTTATTAAAAAATACCACCCACTATTTCAAGCACATATAATTCCCATCTTGACATATATGTGTGTGCGTGTGTGAGTGGGGAAAGAAAATTGAAAACTGAAACTCATGAATGACTTTACCGTCTTCTAACCTGCAATAATATGATGGTTGCATTTTAAGAAGGCACAACAATCAGATCATGTGTATTAGTGTATCAGGAGATTATGAATTTATGTAACATGTGGGCATTTAAGGATTTTTCTACAACGTATTATCCCAAAAATTTAGTGAATTATTAATTTAGCACGTTGACCCCAACTGAGGACCAGCTAAAAATATTATTTAAAGGAGGTTATTAATTAATCGATGTTACACTGTATATTGAAAAGAATTTAGTACTAAGGAATTTACGAGAGTATTTTTAAATTCATCCAATATAAATACATCCTAAAACATTTAAACAAGTGATGATGATGATGATCATAATAATAATAACAACGTAGTATAATCTTAATTGAAAGTATCAATAGACACAATAAAAAAGAGTAAAAGGGCTCAAAATCAATTAAGCTAAAGCAAAAGTGCAGAGGTAATAATATAACTTCGCACCCCAACACGTAAAGAAAGCAAATTCAATTAAAAAAAAAAAGAAAAAGATTAACATATCCTCCCATCAAAGCCTTCGTGCATCCATGCAGCATTTGAGTCAAATTATTTAGCAAAAATAAATTGACAGTGCTTTTCTTCAAGGAAAATACATTCAACCCAGACTGTATTATCTTAAAGTATCTCAGGAAACATAGCAATATCCTCTAATTCGTTTTAACTATTAACCACGGTAGACTTTCTGAGAACAAAGAACCCCGTGTAAAGGATCCTAACATTGCACATGTAACTAGAGTACCAGAAGCAATTAAGACTTGCATACCCAAAAACTACGGGACAACCAGTTCAAACCAGGAGAGGGAGGGAGAAGCAGGAATAGAATGCTTTCCAATATGGCATCCCGTTCCAACCTTAATGAATATTTCATTGCAATATCAATGGCTACATCAACCACTTGAAAGAAAGGATAATAGCACAAATTAATACAACCATTTATGTCACATATTTTTTTTCACCAATCGCCACAAACAAAATGAAAACAGTTACAATAGGACACTAGAAATTCATTTCTACAAAAGATATGAGTCTGTCAAACATGCCCTCATCAACCATATAAATACATATAATTGGCATGTCGGTTTCTTTTCCCAAAAACCGCAATCTTCTCCCTTAAAATATTGTTATTATAAATTATTTCCTGTACTTCAACAAAAATCTTATTCTAAGCCTAGTTTCCTCCAATGTCTTATGCCCAACAAATACAACAAGATTAAGGACATGGGATATGCATCTGACTCCCATATTCAAACCGCACACTTGCATCCTTCAATATTTAACGACATTTAAATAAATAGTTGCTTGCATTTGATATTAAAGAAAATTTTATTCTATCAAAGATAAAAAATATCATTTCCTCTAATTTTCATTTAATTATAAGTACATTTGTAAATAATAACTCTATATTACGTGAGTGCATAATAAGTCATTTCTCTCGCACAGTTATCTGGTCATTTGAGAAATTAGATCCAAGATAATTTTCTCACTACCTTATGTTCATCAATCTTTGCCTGTAAGCTCCCTTGCAATATTCTCCTATCCATAAATTATAAATTTGTCAAGACTAAAATTCATATGTCCAAAACTCTTATTCATTGACTTCTACATGACATTCCTCCCCAATCTAAAACTCCATAAATTTGATAACCTAACTGGTAAATTTGTCCAAGTAATGAAAAGTATGTAACAAGCTCTTGGAAAATCAATATTAACCAACATGTTCAATAACCAAGTATAATGAAAGATTATATGATTAGAAGACCAAACATATCTCAACCAACGAAAACCGTGATCTAATTATAAATCTAAACCTCTAAATATCCAAGGTCACAAATTGTTATGAGCATGCCAGATGTTACAATTTAGATAGCACTTGAAATGGTTCTCATATCATTCCTTCTACTTCAACTTCAGCTGAAAATGCAGTTTAGGCAAAATTCTAAATTCTTTAAGGAAGCAACACTTTTTCTTTTTTTTTTTTAAACCAAATCACTCTCTAATATTTCATCAGGTTAAAGATCAATAATCTGCCACGTTTCCTTTTTCCAAAAAAATGAAAAATTGAAGGAAGAAAAAACCCCTAAAATGCCATATTTTATCATATTGGAGCATTCTATATCTACTTCCTCGTTGAACAGACCTAATTTTGGAAGTTGCACTGCAATCGATCAGATAAGGTGATTAATAATTATACTTACAATAATTCAAAAAATCTATGTCATCAGAGATATCAACAGATTCGATCAAACACGGTCCATAGAGTTTAGGTCAGCAAATATTCGACATTCGAATTAAAATTCAATTATACGCAAGATTGAGTCCAAAAACCCCCAATTCATCAGTACTCGAAAAGCACTCACTCAGAACAGCCGGTTTGGTGATAAAATCAATCATCGTCGCCGAAGAGACGGCGAAGCCTGGAAGCGAAGAGGCCGGTGGAGTCGAGAGCGGCTTCGGCGAGGAGACTGCTCTTGATGTGCTTCATGCGATCAGAAAGTCCCTCTTGCTCTTCTCGGAGGGCAGAGGTGTCCTCGAGGAGGTCGTGGATGCGGTACTTCTGGCCCAAAGATCTGAAGCTCAGGAGTAATATTCCGGTCATCGCGAAGAAATGGATGAAACTGTGTTTGCTCTTCATTGCAGCTGCTAGAAACCCTAGGGGCTTCTTAGGGTTTTGTGCGCCCGCGGCTGAGCTTGATGATGCCGAGTAAGCCATCACTGAGACTTGTGTCTGTGGCTTTCCGGTTATCTGATGATATGAACACCGAGTTCTGATGAAGTGCGGGGTGAGGCAGCCGTCGCATATGACATCCGGCCGGGCCAAAGCCGTCCCAATTTTTAGTTGAATTTTATTTTTTTTCCTAAATCTGAACCGTTAAACGTTAAAACATTAGTCAAGTCCGATTAACCTACCGCCGGGTCCATTTATAGAACCAGCCGGGCCCATCAAACTTTTGGGCCTGATCAGCCCTACTTGGTTTGCATGGCATGTTCTCATGTGCAGGGAAATTAACCTAATCGTTAATTTTAAAATCTCGTAAATTAATCGAAATACGTATAAATTGACCTAAACACTCTCGTTATAAAAAAGTATGTGTTGCATGATTAATTTTCAGAATAAATTATACTGATGATGAAAAATTCATAATATATATTTTATAATTTTTGAAATTATATTGATTATTCTTATTTTTGAAACTTGTTGTAAATTTTTCCAAACAGTGTTAGTTTGTCGTTAGAAGAGCTAACTTTACATTGTTTGTGTCAAAAAAAAAAATAGTGAAAAAAAATCAACAAACGAAATAATTTGGTCCATTTCCCTCGATTAATGCATGCTCCTATCTAATTGATTATATATGTATTTTAATAATGTTTTTAAGTTACCTTGACAATCGTACCATTAATTTGAACTTTCAAGATATTTGATCATAATGTAAAATCCATAAATCATCATTTTTAATATGTATAATAAGATTTGACTTGATTATATAATTTAATACATAAATCTTCGATTAGAGTTTATTTAAAAATTCTAAAATGGTCGAACATTATATTTTACTTTGTGATTTAACTATAAACGCATATTCGTATCACAGCAAGAGTTAAAACACCTAACCCTCAAACTCTTTTATCTTCCTTTACAGACGGTAATGATATTATTCATAATTAAATCTAATAGTAATTTTCTTTTTTATCTACTTGTAATAAACTGATAGTATAATATTTTTTTTAATACAAATAACAAATAGAATATGATACATTATTTTTTTAATCTAATAAAATATAAAAAATAATAATTTTAGATGCGTGTTATATTTGAAAATTCACTTATACAAAGTATTACACTTGTAGTGAATCAAAAGTCACTTATTAATCGTTCAAGACTATGAAATTAAGGACGTGATAATTTTTTTTTAGGAAATATTATTTTTCTAGAGTTTACAAAATGCAACAAAAGAAGGATTAGTGATAATTTTTTTTTTTTTTTGACAAAAACTTTGTTTGGAATTCTAAAATTGTTAAAAAATATTAAAAAATTTTAAAAATTATTCACCTTTTATCTCACTGTATAAATTACGAATTCATAACATCATCAAAATTTATTACTTTTTATCATTTCAAATGTCATAATTAGGAAATCTTTCAATTAGATAAATCTATTAATTATAAATGACACTGTCTACGATCTCACCTGGACATATATTTATGAATCCGTTTAGTTTGCTAAAAAATACTAAAAATTTTTAAAAATTTCTGTAAACTTTTAAAAATTATTCACTTTTTTATTTCATTACACGAATTACGAATTCACAAATTATTTCATCTTAATTTAATTTATCTTAATTTTTATCACTTCAAAACATCCAACATATATATATATATATATATATATAGGAAAATGGTTATTTGTCAGCCGTGAATGAATGAAAATTGAAGAAGAAGATCAGTGAAAAGGACTCGGATCCACAGAGGCAAATGAAAGGATGCGTGGATCAGCCAGTAATAAAGCCATCTCCTTCTCATCCAAAGTCACCCACGCCTCTATCCCATCACCCCCTCGCGTCTCCAACATATGAACCAAATTCATAAACACCGACCCACTTATCTGATGACTACTCACCCACGCAGGCTTTCCCCACCCAAAATCAGTCTCATATATTCGAAATCTGGACCAGCTGGTGAACCCATAATAGTCCACCGGACCTTTGGAGCACAGCTCGGCCATGTCCTTCACATTCTCTGAAGTCACCAACAACCCTTCACCACTTTGTAGCTTTCTCACGAAACTGCCGTTGATTTTTGTGATTGTTTCCCTCAGCTTGTAAACCAGGGAAGGTAGTTCTATATCATCGTCGACGGCGCATTGTGTGTATGGTATCCAAAGGAGATTGCCCACAGAGAATTCTCCCAATGGAGGCTCCATTCTTCTTCTTAAATCCACTGCGTGGGATAGAATAGATGGCCTTGGGAAACCTCCTCTGTTGGCTTTTGAAGCAGACATGGCGAGTTTCCATATAAAAGCTGTCACAACTTCAACACGAGAAGGGTGCTGGACAGTCCCTGATAGAAAAAGTCTTAAAATAGTTAGGCTGAGATTATCAATAATTGTGTCTCGGGTTCACGATATACATGAAAATTTTGAAAACCAGACCACTCCGATCCCTTTTCAAGTCGGGCTGATTCGACCCTAGTAAGAGATCAGTTGAATTTTGGTACTAAATATTGTCAACTCGAGTTTGACTATAAGATTAGTACATTTCTGAATCCTTACCAAGCCGATTTGAGCCAACTCAATTTTAAAGCTGGCTTCATTTTGTACAAAAGGTATCGTAGATCTGATTTAATTCCATTAAAATTGGGTTGGTTTTGTTTTATAGTTGACCACGGACCGTTTTTAGGGTTGTCCTTAGCCCAGGCCAAACTAAAGAAATTTTAGTTTAGTTTTTTTTTTTAATAATTGTCCATCTTAAATTTTTATAACTCAACTCACTCTACCTTTAAATTTTTTATTCTGTTTAAATTTTTGTACCCTAACCCGCTCTACCTTTAAACTCTGTCAATTTACATGAATCTCAAATTTTAAGTTCACCCTTTTTATAATATAATTGATTGTTCTAGTGTAAATAATTAAACCCGATAAAAAATTAAATTAAATGTCATAAATCTAAACTGACTCAACACGCCTACACTCTTACTCATGGCTATTAATAAAATATGTTATGTTAATAACTGTATAATTTTGTTTCCCAAAAATTAAGAAACAAATGTTGCATATTATAACGATTACGTGCTACGGTATAACTTACCCACTAAGCTTTTTCCGGTGCCCGAGCCAGCGGTAGCTTCCCTCTTTAGTGCTGCTATTGCCGGTGCATCATAAAGGAACCTCCTTGTGATACAATTACCCGTTCTGACCATGGCTCTTCCCAGCACAGCAATGGAGTCCATTGGGAGCTGATCATTCGGTGGGAAAAGAGAAGCTGCATTGAAACTGGGACACACGCTTCCAAAGCACCCTCTAGCAGCAGCCGCCCAGCCTTTGAGGAAGGCACTTGTTGATATTCCATCAAGAATTTTATGCGAAAGGCACAAGCCGATGACAATCCCAGAACAATCGAAGAGGTTAATCTGCACCATGGCTGGATGAACTCTTGCGTATGGTTCGATTTTATTAGGATGGCACGGAAAGAAGTTGTTCAGTAAACCGAGATCTGGTTTTCTGAGGAAGTCTGAGAGACGGCAATTAACTCTGGATTCAGAATAATACAATCCCTCGTCGTTACAATCAATCGAACGTTGGTCATCTTTGATTCTTCCAGCTAGGGGATAGAATTGAGTTAAGGCCTTTGAGAGCGAGTCTTTTAAATGATTCAATTCCTGGGAAATATTAAGCTGGGGATTAGAGTTATCCATGAGATAACAAAGGCCAACATGGCTAAAGATTGGAGGGTGGAGCTGATCCAAGAAGGAGAGCTTGTGGGTTTTCAGGTGGTGGGGAGTAGGGCTAGAAGGTTTGACAGTCTCTGTAGAGATGACTCTGACCTCTATAGTCATAGTTGTGTGTTTCTTTGGGGTTAAAATGATGGTACGGCACTTCACTGGGAACCAAATCTATAGAGTCCTAACACGAAGAATGCTGATTTTGGCACTTAATAAGTAGTCCCAATATATACAACAATTTGTTGTAGCAGGACCATTGATGTAGATTAATTTGTGCAGATAAAAACTAATAAATTTAAAGAGGCAAAAGTTGGTCATTAATGCCAAGAATTTATAGCTGTAGTTACAAACAAATTTATGTCACAATAAATTTGGAAGTTCCCTCTTCCAAAGGATTAGGATTCCCTGAATCCCCTCCTTCCTCGATGGGGAAACGCCTCTATTACCACCACATGGGTGATTCACAATCATTCATCTCACAGTCTCACTCCTAGGTTATGCTCAAACGCAGTGGGACAGCCAATGCATTACATTACAACACATAAGCCAGTCTCCATTAATATGATCATTTAAAAAGTGTTAAAAAAAATAAATATATAAATAAAAATACAAAGACGCATAAAACTCAGTAAAAGAAAGAGCAAGACAATGGGAAGCCAAGACAGAAGATGAAAAACAAATAATAGGAACCAACAAAAGCACAATACAAGCATTCCAAAACCAATAGTTCACAAAAATAGACTTGTTTGAAGGCAAAGCTTCGATAGTGTAAAAATGATTTACAACGTAATACCATTCGGAAACATTAAAACAAGGCTCGAAATCTAATTTGTACAAGGATTCCGAGTAATTGCGGAAAAACAAATCAAATGACCTACAACAATCACCGGCAACTTCACCATCCATAGCAATTACAACGGGACCAGAAACCATCCTTAAAGATCACAAGATAGTCATGACCTCCCAGCAGACTCATTCACCCTTAAGTCGTTGACTAAGATCTTGTCTTAGAATATCCATAAATTCCTGCAAAAACCCAAATGGAAGGGCAGATAAGTAGCAGCAACTACAAACTGCAAGGCAAGGTGCAGATAAAGTACACTGCAATCCGACTATAAACAATTGTTTTGAAACTGAAAGTGGGGATGACTGAGAATAACTCAAAATAAAATACTAACATTTGCCAGATCCTCTTGATGGGATAGTTCATACACAAGATCTTCAGCACAACTGCCACTGTCGTATAAACGGCTGGCACTTTCAACAATAGAATGGAAAATGTCTCCAGGTTGATCCTGGTGTTCAATTCTCTCAACCACTTGGTGGAGGTCAATCTAGATAAGGGAAACACTCCAAGAAGAAATAGTAAGAAATTCATTTCTTGTTAAAACAACTATCAATCCAAGATATTAGCTATCCAAATTTAATGCACGCATATCTGCAAGTATTAACACATGCTTGTGCACTTGAGTGCGTAAAAAACAGCTCCGTCAGTCTTACCCAGAAAAACAAGAGCAGCTTCAAATTGGATCGGGATCTAAAAGAAGTGGCAAGCAGAGGGATAGAAGAAATTTCATGACACAACATAAATAAGTAAAGTTGAAATATAGCATGGTTTCCTTCATAAACAACTACCATGAGAATGCACAGAAGGTTTTGTAATATTATTCTGTTTCTACAGCAATATCTCCGTCTCTAGATTATGGTTTCCTACAAATTGAGCAACTTAGCATAAAATAAAAAAATAAATAAATAACTACCCATGCAGTTCAAAAAAATCATTTTCAATTTCACAACAATGCAAAAAATCACATCAAACACAGAATATGCAGGGCAGGCACACAGGCTCTTTTGGTGAGTGACACAATCCTATTCCAATCTCCGGCTCTTGAACACAAATTACAAGAGAAATTGCCATAATTTTAAAGCACACAGAAAGGGACAAGTGAGGTATTGGATTACAAATTTTCATAAGCATGCACAATATGGTTTTCCAAATATACAACCCAAAAAAAAATATGAAAATTTCTAAGCATTAAATAGGTACCCCAACGCTGTATGCTCCACACAAGATTGCAACACACAACATATGAAGAAATGAAAAACAGGGATGGAAGGATCCTTGCAGGAAAGAAAAAAACTATGCAGACAAATATCCATCCTTCAAAATGCTAGAATTTCAACAACCAGATGGAAAATCCCTGAGAATTTTAACGAGCATGCACTATAAACGGAGGGATGCAAACTGTAATTTGCCCTAATTCAAATAAGATGCATACCGCATAATAAGGACTGAGGGTCAGCATTGAAGAAGGGAAACCAGGCCATGATTACTTTTCAACAAATAAGTGCATCAATCATTAAATATCCAAGGGGTGTGTGGAGGTACATCATTAAGCTGGAAGTACTTTTCTGTTTCTATGGATTTTTGAAGTATACAAACCTGAGAATTTTGATCATTTGCTTTGTCATCTCTGCTTGAACTTCTGCAGTTGTACCGTGTCTCGGGATCAGGTCCCATGGCTATAGGTTGAGGGATGGAGGACCCACCACTCAGAGCTTGAGATACAATGGGCATCATCTGCTGAACCATACTTGCCAAATTAATGCCAGCACCTTGGCCTCTTCCAAAACCAGTAGACATGTTTCCAAGATCTTGGCCGTCAAATTGTTGAGTAATTTGATTTAATGCATTCCTCATAGATGGGCTCTGAGTAAGCTGTTCCAACATGTTCCTCAAGACATCAGGAGAACCAACCCCAGTCTGCTCTGAAGCCCCAGCCAATAAACCGTTTAAAGCAGGACTATGGAGAACCTGAGACATTGCACTCGCTATATCAAACTGGCCATCTGCACCTTGCCCTCCCATTTGTACAGTCTCCTTCATATGTCCAAGGGGAGGAGGCATCTGGGTTGAGGAAGGGATATTTGCATTCCTACCATTTGGAAAAGATGCGAGAGATTGCAAATTCTGTTGGCCATCTGCTCCTGTTTGTTGGGTCTGATTTTGAGTAACAGAATTTGCACCATCACTAACTTTTCCTAACAATCTTCGTTGTCTAGTTAGCCTCTGATTACATCATTTAATAAACAATTTTAATACAGACAACAGGCAATCAGATTGAGAAGGAACCAGAAAATATATACAAGTATCAAGCGCATCACCCAGGGAAGAAAACAGTAACAAGTAAACGAGAACTAAATATGAGGAGCTTCTATCCTAATCCTCCAAAAAGTATGCCTGTAACTAAGCAAGCTGCATGTGGTTCATATTCATCATCAATTAGATGAAACCGTGCAGATGGTCGAGTAGCAGTTAAACAGGTGAGTCAGAGATATTGTCTTAGAACAGAAAAAAAGAAGGTTTGACACTGTTCAAGCAAAAGTCAAGACTGTTTTGGTTTATGGCTGAACCTAGGCAGAGTATCAGGTAACCCAAGCCCATATCTTTTTCAGGGCTGGTATGAAGCAGAATCACTGGCTCTGATACACCTAGCCACTTTGTCCTGACCATTGGTTGCCTTTCTTTTCAGGCACCTGTTCTCAGTTAGTAAAATTCTAGAGACAACACAAATCTTACTAACATGATGCAGATTTACAAGCACTCTAAAGATTGATTCAAAAGCATTGAGTTTTTAAAGGGAAAAAATACAAATGTTTTTACAACAACGGGTTAAACCATTTATTTTCCTTTTCTATACATCTATCTGTGCGTGCACCATTTACTTGAAACCAGAAAGATCGTTTGTGGGGATGCTGGATGTAGATGGTGCAAACAACATAAAATTTCCAGCAACAAAGGGCCAGCATCATCAGCAGCTGGACAACCGGATGCAAATAATAGCAATTGACAGTTGGCAACAGTGCCAACAATGAAGGGGCATTGTTGCTTTGACAAATACTCTCAACTCCACCAAGAAATCAGTTGAGCCTACTAAGGTCATGCTAGGCATAGACAAATATTAGGTTGCAGTGGCAACCTGGAAAAAGTATACCAAATGTTCCACCAAACAACTTCTTCCACTTGAGAAAAGCCATGCCATAAAGGATTTATGATAATGATCATAGCACTAAAGATTTGAAATTTTGTCTAGAAGTTACAACAGTGTCACCTGGGGTTGCAAAACTCCCAGCCCTAATCCCAGTGGAACAGATGCGGCAGCATTTGGATTATCAATACCTTGACCAGATCCTGGAGCACGTTCTAAATCATCTCCAGTCTTTAGTGTAGTATCTCCATTCAAATAGTCAACAGAGGCCCCAGATGAGCTACTAGAAGGTATATCGTTTGAACTCACAACACTTTCCCTGTTTTCATTACTATGTTGGTTGTATTGAGGATGTGCCTGGCAATTATTCAGTTTATCAATTCCGGTTTCGAGAAAAGAATTGATACAAAATTTAAAGTTAATGAATACGAGAAAAATGGCAGGAACAATACCTTCTCACCTTCCCTCTCAGGCACACTAGCTGGAACAGATAGAACCACCTCTCCAGCTCCAGTGTCAGCTAGATTTCTAAGCTGATTTTTCACTTCACTGTTACCAGCACTGGGTCTGACAGATGGATTCTGAACAGTTGAACTGTCTGCTTGGCCTACATAATGTAAAACAACAGTTTAGAGGATCATAGTGGCACTATGTAACTAAAGGACACTTAAATATATTATAATTTGCCACCTGATGGGGCTTGATTTTCATTACACATGATATCAACTGAGTTCCTGGTTTGTGAATTGACGTCAGCTATAACTGTAGATGGCGGAGTGGAATCAGTAGGTAGCTGTGAAACAGAAAAACCAGTTTGAGAAGAACTGTAAAATGTAACAGATGGTCAAGATAGGACAGCAGCTGCAATAACATTTCTCAAAGGTATTACCTGAGATTGACTGGAACTGCTAGAACCAGTTTGATTATCATGTTCTCCCGGCAGCGCTTCTGCATTAGACACCCTGGGCCCAACAGCTGAAACAATATATGTAAGTGAAGATCCATGCAATAAGACCTATTATGTTAACTCATATATGAAGACACACAAAATGTGTAGAATCATAATCTCCTTACCAGAATGTATATGAATGTTTACAAGCCTCGGAACAGTTCCCATACCAATAGGGCCAAAAGTAACAGGATTTGATGGGCCATCCGTAGAAGCACCAAACAAGGAGTTAGTTTGAAGAGGAAAAGGCTGCATATTGACATGCACATGCATTATTTCAAGATACAAATTTGCCAGCAGAACACTGGTAAAAGACCCAAATGTCACAAAAATGGCATCTTTTGGGATCATATTACTCTGAAAGGCAATCTGAGAAAATAAAGCCTGAACAGTTTTCAAGAGGTGCCAAATCTTGATGAAGCAAATATACAGGGGCACCAAAATCACACAAGCCAATTTATAGGGACACTGTACAAGCCCACTGCAATCTTTGAAAAACAACTTAGTTAATGCTCAAAGTCTAAACACTCATTCCGTTGGCATAAATCCCAACATCTATACAATCTTGACAACAAACCTCAAGTATTGGAAAATCGTAGCACTCCAATAAGCTGGCTAACATTCTTGAATGACAATAAGTAGGCACCACCACGCACAAACAAGTGCACAGGCATCTCACCTTGCAAACAGCAGTGCTGACACATACTAGTGTTTATCCATCACCAGAGGCAGTTAGCTCGAGTCATTTCCTAACTTTATGGTGTCACAGAATATCCTGTTCAGTCCTACTACTACATTTTTGTTGTCAATCAACTTTTACTTGGAACACAGTTCCATTATTCCATACAACACAAAATGCTTTCAGATTCAAAAGAATCTGTTTTGATTGAAATTATGAATGGAAAAGGAATCTCAAATCATTAACTAACCTGAACCATTATAGGATTTGGCCCGGATGGAGATATAAATACTGCAGGCCCGGCATTCACATAAGACTCGGCCTGCAATGTGCATACAAACAGTTGCAAGTGAAATTCATAAAAAATCTGAACCATAGAACAGAGGACAAAAAAGCTTACAGGAGATTGCCCCATGCGCAGTGTCAAAATTGTCCTCCCAAGCTCTAGAAGAAGAGCACCTAAATGTTGCATTGCCAGCCCTACTTGCATTGCTTCTGTGTGAATTTCACCCCTTACTGTAGGATCTGTAGAACCACCCTCCTGCTCTAAGCGTCCTGCAATATGCTACAGAATTGCAGCAGGTTACAGATAACATAGTATCAGATACTAAGGAAATGTCCAAGGCATACAAGTTCATTCCTATAAATATAATTTTACCCCCAGCATTTTCTCCATTTTTACTCACAGAAATAAGTGTTACACCCTAGATTTCAGCCAATAATGTCATCCAAAAGCAGTATTTATTCTTCAATTTGCAGTTTCTTTGAGGAATACTACTGGGCAAGTTCTCAATACTATCTCATTCCAGCACTAGATTACTGTATCAATTCATATAGTCACATGAAGCATCATAAGCGCGCGCACAGATTAGAGATCAACTGTCTTCTGTGCAAAGGAAAACTTATGATTTATCAAATCACCTACACAATATCCTATCTCCAGAGATCGACTAGTGAATAAATTATAGTCCTCCATGGAAAGTTCATAAAAAAATGGTAATTTTCTTTTCAGAAGTCGCATCATCTAATTATCCAAAATTCCTACCCTGACAAATCAAAAGATAAAATGGATGACAAAGCCAGTGTTATGTGCTAAGCTAATAACAGGCCTTGTCTTCTAGAACTCCATTTAACCAATTATCTTTGAATAATTGTTTTGCAGGATCAATGGCCCTAAACCACAAGCAGTTCTGAAAGAGAGTATATTTATGGAGTTTACCTAGTATTTCATTATTATAGTAGCGTGACAAATATCACAACTTGTTGAATTCAAATATCAAAGTCTTTGGACAAAGGTCTAGAGAATTTCAAGGTGAAATGAAAAATTCAAAAATATTTTAACCTAAGGTATAATCATCCTAGGATCGTTAATCACAATTGTGTTATTAGAATGATTATTGTGTTAATCCACATATATTTCATACTTTGATTAATCCCGTTGGTTGTTGGTCCCTCCAGGATGTGCCACAACAGCAACGCCTCTAGGTAGGAGGCAAGCGACAGTGGCCATTGATCATGGCCCCATCTACATATTTCCCTGTGCCAACTCATGAATTTACATAATCCCTTCACCAATAATCCATGAAGCCTACAAGGTGGTCTTAATATTTGACCTGCCCGCCAACCTTCCTCCTCTTCCCATCCTTAATGGACCAGGAGCCCAAGATATTCAGACAAGAATGGGCCTCATGAAGCGTGGCTACAGCTGCCCAATATATTATTTCACATGGACGATTGTATAAATCTCTAATAAGCTTTTTATCCTTAATTGGTCTTGATTAATCTTACAAAACATTACCATACATTTCAAATTCTTCTGACCTGTTTTAAAAAATTTCCAAAACATGTTCGATGCTTAACAAAACAAAATAATGAAAATTAGATCGTTCAAAACAAGCAAATTGACATATGGTTTTTTGGGGTTAGATGCCAGGATTACGGCCCAAAAAAGACTAAAAACTAAACAGAAAAATGAAGAAGGAAAAATACAATTGTCTGAGTGGTGCATATAAATAGCACAACAATAGTTTAACACAAGAATAAGATACCAAAAAAGAGAGTTTGGGTAAAAACCATAAACTAGCTTTTTAAGTAGAATTTTTTCGTCTTATGTGAATTTTTTTAACTAAAGTTGGTTTTTTTTTTTGGGGGGGGGGCAGATTTTTCACATGTTATTCACATATTGTTTAAAAAAATTACATAAAAATGTTTAAAAATAGGAAAAACTATACAGTTAAAAAAAAAAAATTTTTAGCCACTTACGCTTTTCCCAATTTGTAAGTATCTATTCTGCAAATTTCTTTAACATGTGTGAATAACATGCCTAAACACTATGGAAATCAAAAAGAAAATCAGATTTTGACTAGCAAAATCATATAAGACGAATAAAAAAATTAAAAAAAAAGCTAGTTATTAGTTTTTTTCTCCAAACTAACCCAAAATTAAATGGAAAAATATACAAGACAAAAGTAAAATTTTCTATGTGGTACGTACAGATAGCGCAGCAGTAGTTTGATTACTCAAAAGCCGTTGTGCATGATGCAAAACAAAGCTCAATGCTTCAGGTGTTGACAATCCACGTGCATTGGAAGGCAGTTCCACTGTTGGTAGATCTCCACTATTGGTTGGTGACTGATTGGCTTGGTACCCTACGTGCAAATGAATGTACAAAAATTATACTGCAGAGAAATATATAACAGCAAAACAAAGACAGTATGGTCTTGAATTATCACCATTCTGTGACATTGCCAGCTCCATCCGGTTCATGAACTCAGACAGTGTGTGCAAAGAATCAGGAATTGGCTGAAAATAGGTGAAAATATATAAATAAGAAACAAACAGCCACAATTTAGAATTTAACAAGGACAAAAAAAAAAGGGAAATTTTTTAATCCACGGTAAGAGAAGGAACAAGTGTTTCTTCTCCCATTGGGATTTGCAGAACCTGGGCAAAGGATTGACTTGGTGATGCCTGTCCAGGCTGAGCTTGAGTTCCCACTTGGCCCTGACTGCCAGTATTACTCCTAATTCCCTCAGTTAGATTTCCTTGACCAGCCTGAACTGCAGTACTGAACTGTGAAGAAAGAGCCACCTACTTAGATCAGGTAACTGGCACATAGATAGAAAGCAATCATAGGATATACAATAGAGGTCCATCTCCTTCAAACCAATCTTTACAACTACCAACAGTAACAAGATCTGTCCACCATATTATTAGTCTATTAGAAAACATTCCTCATTGTCTCATTCAACCTAATTTCAAATCAACAAATCGCTGAAACCATCGGTTTCAAATTTGCATTAATCAACAGTCTGGTAAAAAATACAAAATCAAATAGAGTAAGAAAATTTTAACCTGCACAGTGGGCTGTACACCACCGATAACATTGGTTGCTGCCTGGTTACCCACTCCAATGGAATTCAAAACAGCCCCAACAATCTGAAAATCAAACAACAAAGCATAAGATATAACTGAACAAAACATGGATATATAACAGAATAGCCTTGATATATTACAGAAAAGGCCAAAGAGACTGGCAGATATACCCTAGTTAGATCTGGCACAATGCCTTGGCTTTGGTCCCCAACATTAAGAGGGCCAATTACTACACTCTGCGATATTTGCCCAATGCGATTTCGTGGACCAGCAGCATTAGCATTATGTCCTGCCCATAATTACAAAATCCAGTTACAGTTTGATCTTATTCATATCGTACGTAAAAATAAAACTCATAACCTGGTAAAAGCAACTAAGCCAACAAACCAATACCTCTGTTACCATTATTTGCACTTGTTTCTCCCGACCTCGTACTAGGAGGCTGTGATTCAGAAGATTGCCTGGCAACTAAATGCAATGTATGCCCATTTTCAACATCTAAACATAATTAAGGTTTGTATAATAGAAAACTACAAAATGCTGGGGCTTTGATACAAAATGAACCTACAGGATTGATGCTGCACTTCCTTAAAGAGGCGTCTAATTTCATGAAAGACTAACACTTTTCATTGCATTTTAAAAATCTTAAAAGACTCAAACCAACCAACAAGCAACAAAATTGAATTCAGTTAACACATGACCCTTTCTCTTTATGGACATATGCGACTCAAAGGCTATATTAACTCTCATAAAACTGAAAGCCCATAATTTAAGAAACAATTACGAAAACTAACCAAATAATGATTCAATGGGTAAGAAAATGAAAGGGAAAAAAAGTAATAGTTTGTAAACACAACTTGCAACCTGAATTGATCCTACACGGACATGAAACTAACATGATCAATCACTTGGAATCAATGATGATTATTGCAATTAACCCTAGTTTAAAAGCAAACAAATTTCTAGAAATTCAAGTGCTCCTTTTGATACTACACATTCATCATTCCATGTGCAATGCCTTAATGAATAGAAAAGGTTAGACGGTGGAGCAAAGGCAATGCTGTATGGCCCCTTTTGTTGTCAACGTAAAAATCCAACTTCTCGTGAATATGCTAAAAAACGTAATCACAAACGCCTGAAATGGTAGGATACGATATTCAGAAAGCAGGTGATCATCCTTCAACACTTTTCCCCTAAAAATCAGCCGTTGCTGCCCAACTGGAAGACCAATTTCACTGGCAATTTTCTCCTTCAACAGTGAGACTGGCGTCTGAAAATTTTTCAAAGGCCAAGAAAAAATAACACGAAGTGGAAATCAAAGAAAAGCATAAGCATATGCAGTGAGTATGTAAATTCAACAATTTCCAAGCCTGTAAAATGGAAATTACTGTAATTTTGCAAAACTTCATATATTCATTAACTTGAAACAATTAAATTGCAACTATAAACAGTGCAGGCATTAAAACAATAATCGGTACTTATCAACATTATGTAGTACCCACGTGAACAGGTAGTAATTTAGTAGTAATTTACCAACATAACTTGAACAAAAATGAATAAAACCATGTAAATTACATTTTTATCCACTTGAAAGCTATGGATTTGTGAATCTAGAGTCTTTATATTGAGTTCCACCACCGATTCAAAGCTTTCACCGCCAGCACCACTTGTACTGGAACCTTCGACTGGATGCTGATCCGCCATGTAATTAGAAATGAAGCTGCTTGATATAGAACAGTGCCTGTAAGGTATCAGCACGAATAAAATTTTGAGATTATAAGCAAATTTAAACAAAAATGAGACAAGGCAAACACACATTTATACTAGCCACAATGACAAACTAAGAAACCAGGCCACCTAAATTTTAAGAAATACAATTGCCCGATCGATCAATACCATCAACCACATGCTATTATCAATAAAAAAAAATATTGCCAAAAATAAATATATTGATGTTTCATTTCAAAAAATTCAAAAAGGCTAAGCAGGTATTCGGATTACAGACAGTAACTGAAAATTAGTGTTAGCTTGAACCAATCCGTCTTTGAAAACAATTATCGCCACTGGTGATTTTGAGCCAATATACTCCTTACAAGCCCAATTCTCAAGACCAATAACAAAAAAAATCATCTTACCAAGGGTTTGCAATATCGAAATCGAAATCGAAAAAAATTACACTACACGAAACGTATATAAATGTATAAACAGGCGCGCGGTACATGAAGATAGAAACAGAGGAAATCGAACCTCTTGTGTGCGGAAGACCAGAATTGGAGAGAGTGAAGACGAAGAAACTGGAAGGAATATGTGTGATTGACGAAAGCGGAAAGACGATGTACGAATTATAGCTTAGGGAGTAAGAAATGCAAACCCTCAATTCGCAACCCCTGCGGTGGGTTCAATCACGTAGAGGCAAGTGCGCGCAACGTCGTTTTGATGGGGGCTTGTTTCTTAGGTGCCTTTCGTCAGCTCTGTATTATTCAAACGTCTCTCTCTCTCTCTCTCTCTCTCTCTCTCTCTCTTATCAATCCCAATCCAACGGTTCCAGAAATATCAAGATCGGGAGTGATATAAGTTAAATCGTTTGTAATAATTACCAAAAAAAAATCATTTGTAACAACGTCCTGGTATTTATTAAAAAAAATGCTAAAATAATTTAGTTATTTTTATTTCAGGACTTGTTTGGTAGATAAAAAATAAAGAAATAAGTATAATAAAAATAAAAAAATATAATATAAAGGTGATACATGAAAATTTTTAATTGAAAGTACAAAAATTAGTTAAAATTAATGACTTTTGATAAGTTTTGGTGTGACTAAATAGACCCTTAGTAGACCCCTTTTTTAATAAGAATAAAATAAAATAAAATGAAATAATTTTTTTTTTTTTACATTTTCATTGGGAATAATTATCTTATTCTATTATCTTGTATCAAATTATATTTTAAATTTTTAAAAACTACAAAAAAATAGATTTTAAATAAAATTATTCAATTTTCACTGACATAATTTTTGAAATTCTAAAAAAGGTAATGCGGCATTTGGTTTATTTTTATGTTTTCTATTTTCTGTTTTCATTTTATGTTTTAAAAATCTCAAAATAAATAAACAAAAAATGTTATGTTTTCATTATTTTCAAATTTTCTTTATTTTGGATTAAAAACGCTTAAAATGACTTTTTGTTATTTTTCATTCTATGTGCAAACCCATTTTCTGTTTTCTAAAATGAATTTTAAAAACACAAGTGATCAAATGCGTTTTTAACTTTTTCTTTATTTTCAAAAGTGTAAAATGGAAAATGACTTCAAAACAGAAAATAAAAAACCAAAACAGAAAACAAAAAATAAAAAAACAAACCAAATGAACCCTAAATTGTAGACATTTTTGAAAATAAAATTATATTTTTAAACGCAATTTTAATTTTTCATCTCTAAAAAAAAAAAAAAAAAAACACCTCCAAATACTGGGATTCGTTATAATTCCTGTAAAATATTATCGGATTAAGTTAAATTCTTGCTAAAACTTTTTCAGAAAAATATCTCCTAAATATTTTAGTTTTTGGTTTTCAATTTCGATTTTTAATTTTTTAAAAAGTAAATATAAAAATTCGTTTAATAAATTTATTTTTAGTTTTTAATTTTTAAAAACATAAAAAATATTCTTAAAATTTTTTGAAACTATGCAAATATAAAAAATATATTTTTTTTCCAAATTTTCATTTTACCCTACGATCACTACCACCGTTAGAACACCAAGTGAGTTTTTAAATTCTTTTTATTTTTATTTTTTTTACATTTGTGCCAAATTTAGGCATTTAAAATATTTTTGCTCCTTTTTTCTTTTATGATGAAATCCCTAAGCTTCTTTATCAAATACTGGTATAATGATTCCGTAATTATCCATAAACAAATTCGCGACTCCGTTCTAGAACGCGCGAAACACTGTTCAGCGACCCTACAATGAGATGATGATATTTTGATTTTATTCCCAATTGATTGATGACGGAGCTATGATTTCTACACAATTCTACATATATATATTGATAATGCAGCTAAGCTGGACCATCCCAATTAGGAGGCCAGTCGATTCGATTCGATTCCATTCACACTAAATTCAGATGCATCAAAATTTTAGTTGATTGAACTTAATCTAAATTCTCACTGGTTCAAGCTTGTGGTACAGTGGAAAAACTTATACGCAAAAGTTCAAGTAACTGTGGGAAGGTTGACACTGGCTGAATAAATCATGCCGACCCATGAATTATCATCATATCCAATACGATCTATTTTTGGGTTACTGTTTTAAAAGAAAAAGGTTGTTTAGGTTGGTGCAATTACTGCATATATATATATATATATATATATATATACATGTTCGACAGCAGAAATTACCGCCGGAACTGCTGACCACGCCAACTGAAAATGCAATCGCTGACCTGCCGAACAAAGACAGAAAGAAAGGTGACGGCCGGAGAGGAGGTCTCAGGCCGGAAAACCCTCCGATGATTAAGTCAGCAAGTCACCCAAGAAAGAAAGATTTCTGGAAATAAAGAACTCAAAGTTTAAGTTGGCAATAGTCAGCTTACCTCTGTGATTCAGTAGTATATCCCATATATAGTGGTCTGAGTAATGATTACAGCATACTTATGACTCGACATTACGCACACTGCCGTGTCCCTCTTTTACACTCTTACTTTAAATGCCCTTCCCCTTCATTTAATACCTCAGACCCCTCATTAATACACCGTGCCTTTCATTTAATGCTTCTGGCGGTTTAACACGGCATTACAACCTGAATTTCAGGGTCATACTGTCTTCTTGTCGCATCAGCCACCGAATCGTGACGAGATAGACCGATTTAGTTACATCTCCAGAGACAAGTACCTAATTCAATCCTAACTAAGGTGCATTTATGGTCATGAGCCTTCTTTAAAGGCTTTGGGCCCTAGGTTTGACATTTACTGGCCATCGACAGATAGGCCGAACAAACTAGATTCCTCAGCTATAGCCACGTGGTTATACATTGTTTATTGATGTCGAGGTTCAAGGTACTCTTTGGAGCACTAATTCTAAATCGTGTACTCACGTATAACACTCACGTGGAACTCTCGTGCCAATAATCAGTTGTTCGGCGGGATGCCACGTGTCCAGACGGAACGTGCTCGGCAAGTGGCTAAGTGGCTTATATGAATTTGCTCGGCACCGCGCCACATGGCACCAGACTAAACCTGTTCGGTAAGAGTACAGTTTTAGTATTATTATGCCCAACAATGCATATACATAATCATCCATATATAAAATAAAATAAGGTGAAATCAAACTCAGCAAATTTGATGGAAACAATTCACAAACAAAAGTAACCAAATCCATTAATACCGCGCAAATGCCATACAAAAACATCACACAATCTTATGCATAAGCACATATAGAAAAGCAAAAGCACTAAACACATACATACATATATACGCTTCCTTTTTTTTTTTTTTTGTGTGCCAAAGTGTATATATATATATATATACACACATACAATTCATCGAAAAACGAAGGGAGGGGGGGGAGGCACATAATAATCATATCAACCCGGGCCCAAGCATGAAACTCTGGAAAGGAAAAAGTAAATTTGCTTAATGGGATTCACACTCCTTTTCCTTTTCCTTCTCTTCCTCGGTTTTGGGGTGGTAACCAGGGAGCTTCTCCTTTATCTTCTCCAGAATACCTTTCTTCTCCTTCGGCTCGCCTTCGTGACAGTGGGACTCCGCAGCGGCAGCACCACCGCCACACTCCGCCGCAGGTGGCGGCGGAGGGACCTCCTCATCCGTCTTGTGCTGTCCCGGTAGCTTCTCCTTGATCTTATCGAGGAAGCCTTTCTTCTCCTCTGGCTGATGAGCGTGCACTGCCTCATCGCACTTCTCGATCGGGACAGATTTGTCCTCTTCATCGTGCTTCTCAGATTTCTCTTCTTCCTTCTCTCCCGATATCTTGTCCTTGATCTTCTCCTTCAGACCCTTCTTTTTCTTCTTCTTCTCACCTCCCTCTCCTTCCTCCTCCTCATCACTCGACTGCAAAAGTTTCACAAAATCACAGGATCAATCATCAACGTTATCAAATCTTGCAATCACCAGATTCACAACACAGACGTTTATATATAACGCCGTATATTAATATATGTACTTACGGAGCTTGAACTGCTGCCAGATCGGTGGAGCTTCTCCAATAAACCGTGCTTTTTCTCTTCTTCTTTGTGCTTCTCCACCTTCTGTTCGGGCTCCGACACCTGGACTTTCTCGAACTCCGCCGCGATCACCTCCTCCTGAGGCTGTTTCTCTTCCTCTTTCTTCCCCATGAAATCAAACAGCCCACGATCTGTGGTTTCAACCGCCACCTCGTCCGCAGTCTTAACGGTGGTCTCGCACTCATGGCTCTTCTTCTCCTCCTCCTGCTGGTGGTGGTGGTGCCGCTGATGTTGGTTGTATTCCTCAGCCATGCCGATCAAAAGTAAATCAAAACACAAGCAGAGACTGAACAAAGAAAAGTGATAAATCGGTGTAGTACTGAGCACTCAAAGTCCGATCGAACACGAAATTTCTTCACAACGCTTTGGGTTCTAAGGATAGACGTGGTTGTTTTTTATAGGACAAACTGGGACACGAACTTGACGCGAATAAGATACACGAAAACCCAATCGCCTTATTGAACCGACGCGTGCATTTATGAGTGAAATCAAACTCGCTTCGGTTTCTCGACACGTGTCTACATTAATTGATTTGACGAGAGGATTGGAGCGACTGTTAGGTTGATATCAAAGCCAGCGATTTGGGGTCCGTTACAAGTCAAAAGTAGAAAGAAAGGGAAAAAAAAAAAAAAAAAAATTAAAGAATACAGTAGAAAGGAGGAGAGAGACATGCTGTCCTTCAGTGAGGGCTTTGGCCAATAGAATATCGCCACGTTGCAATAGACGTTAGATCGTGTCCACGTGGTACCCGGAAGTGTCGGCAGATCGATCGGATAAATACGTGAAGGTCGGTCACAAATGCTGTGTGGGGCGGAAAGATGGCGGGGAGGGAGGGGAGGCGTGTCGAGATCTGCGATTGGGGGGGTGCATGGGACGGCTCGCGTGGGCTCTCTCTCCGTCCATAGAATTTTTCTGAATGGGCGGTTTCTCTGTTCCCAAGGTAAGCCCTTTGGCCCACTTGAGGACAGGTGGTCGGTTTGCATGTTCCTAACTGGCTACCCTCTCTCCTAAAGCTCGCACGTGTAATTGGGCTGATATCGCATGACAGCTTCTGTTTCCTAATCGATAATCAGAATTTAAACAGGGATTTGCATCTTGATTTAACAGGAGACAAAATAAAAAATAAAAATAAAATAAAAGATAAATTACATTTACCTCCTCCTCAAATTTTAAATAATTACATTTATCATGTCTCAGTATTTAAAAAATTATACCTACTACTTTTATTTTGAAAAATTATTAATCTTAATTCTCCTCTATTAGTTTTTTTTCTTTTTTTCCTCTTAATATTCAAGCATCCAGGTTAACTTGAAGTTTTTGAGTTAACAAATGATAAACTTTCTAAACTTTTTCATTAATTTGACTATTTCACTCTGTTAATATGTTAGACATAAGTATATTTTTACTCTTTTTTTTATATAAGAAATTACTAAAATTATACATGCTTAAATCAAATACATGTATTTATATAGATCGCGTTTGGCTTACTTGCAAAAAAAAAAAAAAAAAATCAAAATCAGTGTAAAAGTGATAGATGAAATTTGATTGAAAAAAAAATTAAAAAAATAATTTTTTTTTTTTGTATTTTTTTTTATCCAACACCATCATATGTATGTAAATATCTCCGGAATCCCCCCCCCCCCTCTCACTCAAAAGTCCATCAGCCCCGAACACAACCATCCCCGACCACCATACATTTTTCCTTATCACTGCCTTGCGGAGCACTACCACCACATCTTATTCCCTCCACTCGATTTCCCCTACTCACATTAGGGATTCTTAGTTTAAGGGTGTAGCTTCATTGATTTAAAAAAGAAAAATAAGTTTATTTGTTAAACAATGAGTCTTTTTTTTTTCCCCTCCTCCTCCTCTAGTAATATCATTGCTTGTTGCGATGATGGTGGAAAGAAGGGTAAGATCAGGAGGAGATATGTATGTATATATGTTTATGCATGTACGTATGAATGCGATGCAATTGCGTTGATTTCCCATATCAAGATAGGGGTAAAAAGGCCTTTGCAACTAACATATTAACAAAGCCAATGGTTAAATTAATGAGGTTAAGAATCAAACTAACAGAAGGAAGTAATGGTTAATATTTTTTTAAAATAAAAGAAGTAAGTACAATTTTTACATATCGATGAGTTGTGAGATTAATTATTTAAATACTAAAAAGAAGTAAGTGCAATTTGTCTAAAAAAAATATTTCTATCAATTTTATGAATAAAATTAAATTAATAAAAACTTATTTATTTAATTCTAAAAACTTTTTTAAAAATTATATACCTTGCATACTCTTTCCACAAATGTGCAATAAACATTAATTTTATTTAATTCTCAATTTTTAAAAACTTTTTTTTAAGTTATATATCCTTTCTTATTCCTTCCACAAATCTATACTATAATAGTAAAGATTACAGTTTCTCTCTCCTCTCCTCCTTCGTTGTAATCTTACGTGACATGTTTCATTACTTTTTATTTTCTAAATACTCTCTCCTCATTCATTCACAAAA
Source organism: Vitellaria paradoxa (assembly GCA_019916065.1). Classification (NCBI taxonomy): domain Eukaryota; kingdom Viridiplantae; phylum Streptophyta; class Magnoliopsida; order Ericales; family Sapotaceae; genus Vitellaria; species Vitellaria paradoxa. The sequence continues at coordinate 5,841,872 of CM034233.1, read as the reverse complement.
AATTAATTTCTTTTTGTCCTACATCGGTAAATTAATAATACTTTACTTTTTTTATGGCAGACCTTAATTAATGTGAAAACTAATGAATTCATGAAATTGGCCTATTTCCTTATTGATCAATTATAGTTTGACCCATTTGCTTATTATTTTGTTATAATTATAAAATTTGTATCTAAATATTAATTTAGGAAGGGGATTTGAAATTACTGAATATTACTTAAATTTAAAAAAATTAATATATTTTAAATTTAAAAGAACAAAAAAATTCCTAAACATTAATATTAATAAAAATACCTAAAAATCAATAATTAGGTTTAGGAGTAATAGTTTTTATAAAACTTTAAATTTGTCATGTTGTCAATTAAGTTGAAAATTTATTTTAATAATACTTTTAATTGAAGTGAATAATTAAAAAATAGAAATGTATATTAACATTTTGACAAACATTTTAAAATATAAAAAAATCAGCTTGATTAAGTAGGTTTGAGATTTAATATAAATTTTAGAGTCAAATTGAATTTTTGGAATTAAGTTAGATTGAGATTTAATAAACATAATTTTTTAATATTCATATAAAAATATAATTTTAATCAACTCTATCTACTTATTAAAATTGACATAAATAAGAAAATATAAATATAAAAAATAATTTAATAATTATCATTTAAAATTATACGACTTTATTAAAATAATTATATTATATTTAAAAGTTTATTTTTATTAATAAAAAATTATTATATAATTCCGTGCATCGCACTGATGAACACTCGTTTATATTCATATTTTCTAGGGAAATGCATTGGATTCTAATTAATAAATTCCTTATATACCCTTTCTAAGATGAGCTCTAGGGGCTCCCTTTCAGGAAAAGTTTAAATTAATAGAGAGATGCAACTGATTTTTCACATATAATGTTTATTTGAAAAACAAATTCCCGCATCATGTATCTGGAAACTTGTAATCAATGGAAAATTAAAAATCCATCAACATCTACTTTTACTACAAAAAGCAACTATCATATTTATATGGTGATTTTTTTTTTTTATTTTTTTTTCTTATAAAATCCCATTTTCCAAAATTCATATCAAAGTAAATGCTGTAGCATTTCAGCATCATTCGTTGTTCCTTCACCTACAAGCAATTATTCAATTGAAAAATAGATCTCTCACGTTACTTCGTGATGATAGTAGAAAATGTTGAAATGAACGACATAATATAATTAGAATTCTTTAGTAAAACCCTACATTATGATGATGCGGTATAATTACAGATTTATTATTTTAAAACAAACAACTCATTATAATACATTTTTAGTGTCCGTACATTAAATTTTTTATTTTTGATAAAAAGTTTCTAACAATTACGGAAAAAATACAAAGTGCCAAACGGACCCTTATTATTATAATGACACCACAACATCATATCTTTTTTTTTTCTATAGTTTGATAAAATGTTTTGGTATTTGTAATACCCAGTATTTAATTTTAACCATTTATGTATTATTTTTTACTAATAAAATATTTAAAATGAGATTGGATTAATTTATTTTATTTTTCTTGTATCGGATGTGACTCAAATTGACATTGAGATTGGACATCTGGGTCAAATGTTCAGCCGTTTTCTTCATTTTCTTTTCTTTCTTTCCATCATTTCCATTTTCTTTCCTTTCTCTTCTCTTGGCTCCGGCGGTTTTTTAGAGAAGGGGAGGAAGGGGAAAGAGAGGGTAGAGAGAGAAACTAAGTTTCGGGAAGGAAAGCCGATGGATCAGGGTAATACTCGATACGTAAATATTGTGGTGGCGTCCATTTCACCTGGTTTCACTCGAGGTAAGAGAAATCGAGGCCTAAAGTTTGAAGGCCAAAACTAGAACCTTCTCATTTCTTCTTTTCTCTTTTGATTCAAGATAGGTGGGACTTATATTTGTATTCTAGATGTTGTTTTGACGATTTTGATTTATATATATACTTGATTTGGTTGAATATCATGAGATTTACGTATATATATGTATACATAAATGTATGTATGTATATATACATGCATATAAATGTGAAGATCTTACTTATATTTGAGTTATTATTGATCTTACTTATATTTGAGTTATTCTTCGATTAAACGTTGTAGAAACATATGATTTAAGTGTTTAAATGTTTATGTATAGGTTATTGTTGAGATTAAGACTTGGATGGGTGATTTGGAAGAGATTTAGAGTTGGATTTCATTGAAAGCGAAACCAGGAACTAGGCACTAGTTCTGATGTCCAGACTAACTGGACAAACTGTCGAAATTGATGGTGTCCCGATCGCAGCTTTTGGTGTCTGGACACCAAGTCTGGCAAAATTTAAAAAATGTTGATTTTTAAAAGTATATTTTGTGCCCAAACTTATTTATTATGAATTTTAAAGATAAAAGGACCTTAAATCATCATCAACCTATTAAGATACATGTTTATATTAAAATGATATTTATTTATATAATGTGCATGGACTGGGGTTACATCATTCGGTTTGATATTGTGGTTATTAATTGACCGAGAGAATCATATTAATAGCTTGACATGCCGAGACATGGGTTATATATATGGACAAGATCCATGATTTGATAAAAATGATAAAAATGAATTTTGAAAATATCAAATGATCCATAGTCGATATATATAACTAAAGTTTAATTATTGGAACTGGAACGTTAATTTTGAAATAGTATTTATATTGATTTCCTGCTTAAGTTAAACAGATGTCTGACTAAGGGTATACTATGATTCCCTAGCAGAAAGGCTAGAGGGTAACTCAGTTCCCCTAAGACTTAGCTAATTTGGGGGTACAACTCGGTACTTCTGAGTCTTAACTGATTTAGGGGTGCAACTCAGTTCACTAACCGCTATTTATATTGTTTTTCTGCTTGAGTTAAACAAATATTTGACTAGGGGTTAGTACGGTTCCTTAGCAGAAGGGCCAGGAGGTGTAACACGATTCTCCTGAGTCTCATACTAGTAGGGGTGTAACACGATTCTCCACTTGTAATTGTATCCTGTTTAAGCCAAGTAGATGCCTGACTAGGGGTATAACACGGTTTCTTAGCAGAAGGGCCAAAGAGTGTAACACGATTCTCCTGAGTTTTACACCGGTGGGAGTCTGACACGATTCCCCACTCGATTTATATATATTGAGTTATACGTTTGCCATAAGCATAAATGGTGCGATTACTGATCCCATGTGCTTTACTAAGTGTTACCTGTTCAAGGATAAGGTTGGGGGTAATAGGGATTAAAGAGTATGCATTGACATTGCATTTCATTATTACTCATTGCATAAGATTACATATATATTATTGTTAAGTGTTAATATTTAAGGATGTTTAATATATGATTTATTGATGAAGAATTGAGTTGTGAACATAAAATAATAAAGTTAGAAATTACGATATCTTGATTTTCGAGGTGGGATACGTATATAGTTTAGGCTTAAAGTAGCCTAAGTCTGGTCTTAAATATGGATAATAATAATTGTATTTATTCTTCTTAACTAATAATTGAATTATTAATGTTATAAATTATGTGACCCAAGGTGTGGGTCTACTGTTTACATTTATAATATTATTATTTTAAGAGATATAAACATGATTATAGTATATGTTGTGACCATACATACCTTAGATGCTGTCATTGAGAATGGCACTCAAGTGGATTCTATTATTATTTAATTTATGGTAATGTACTTAAATATTATTTTATATAGGAGTAAGCATATCTTCGAAATATGTTAGCATATTTTCCCTTTTCAAAAAATCAAAATTTTCATATTTCTTAATGCAACTCTTTAGATATCATCATTAAATTTAAATTAATGGTCTGAAGTGATCCAAAGGTTGGGTGGGAGTTTGAGCAGAAGTTTTAATTTGATTCGTAGAAGATCTTAACTATTCGTTGAATAATAAAATTCAAACTTAGAAAATCATACTTAACTTTTGAACTTTAGTTTGTGAGAGTGACATTTTTTTAAATATATTGTGTTTTATTATATAAATTAGATAACTGTGTGTGTGTTTTGAATGTCGTGCTTTAGGAATTCATTAGATATTGAGTAGGAATGAAATTGAAGTAGAGTAAATCAAATTTGTTAATTTTCGATCAGCAAATCGAAATTGACACTCACCAAAATAGTACTCACCAACTCACTAAGTTTTGAATGAGAAGGACAAAACATAATTTACAAATATTCAACAAACGCCAATTGAATTATATTGGCAGGGATTAACCTAGGTAATTCTCACTCTTATATGGACTTTCCGTTGAGATTCTTAGTTGAGAAATGGCAAATTTGACTCGACTTCTTCGTGAGAGTTCTACTTGAGACTAGTGTATATGGAACGTCTGTATCCGTCTCTATATGAAAAATTTGAAATTTATTAACGGTGGGCTTGAAGTGAAGAGCTGGGCTTGAAGTGAAGTTTTGGTAAGAAAAAAACAATTAAACAAAGAAACGATAAGCAAAAGAGAAAATAAATATAAAATTTTAAATATATATTATTTAAATAAATTTAAAAATATAATACATTTTGGGTCGAGCTTGAGATTACGACAGTAGGCATAAGCCTGGCCCTGTCGGTTCAATTATTTTTAACTAAATTCATTATGTATTTTAGGTATTAGACTAAGCTTGAAAAAATTTTTAGAGAACGAGGCTTGGGCCTTGCTAAATTGGTTTATTGCCTTTCAAAAACCCGGGCCAAGTCCGGAATTAATCACCTATAAAACATATTTACCTGTTTAAATTTAAATGATTTACACATATTTACATGTTTATCGCAACAGTTATGGGTATTTCAAAATTAAAAAAAAAATTTGTTGGGCTCTTTCTTGAAAAAAAGAAAGGACAAGGGGTCGGGCTAAGGTCATAACCTTTAACAAATAAGGTCCAATTGGACAGTCCAAAAGCTTAAAACAAAGTTGGGTTTGGGCAAACGAGTCAGAATGAAAGCCCAATTGCAAAATATGGAAGGAGAGCGGAAGGCACACGCGAGTCGACTAAACCCGAGCCAGACTTTCAACCAAACAAGCAAAGAGGATGTTGATGCTTTTCGTTTCTCTTTCTTCCTTTCTGAATCATCTGTGTTCAAATTGGAATTCAAATTCTTCTTCTGCGGCTCTCTGCAAAGTCTGCAATTGTAAATGACAATTAAGCTCCAGCTACATACATATAATCTGTAGAGGCGCGGGGAGGGAAAGGGGAAGGGGAAGGGGAAGGGGAGGTAGCGATGATCACGCGGTCGAATCTGGCCGAACAGCTTAAGGAGTACCAGATTCGATCGAAGCATGACTGGGCTTCCGTCTCTTTCTTCTCCTCCACTTCTAATCTTACTTTATCAAGGTACCACTCAAATCACCCTTTGTTTGCATTCAAAATCTGGAGTTTTTGCCCTTTATTTTCTGTTAAATTCTCTGTTTGTTTGTTTGGTCATGGTTTTATTTTCATGAAAGCCGAATGTTTACTCTAAATTTTGTTTGGAACTACAATTAATTTGATATTCCTTGGGAAGATGACTGGACCCAATTGGATTAGTTAGGTTTTCTTATGTACATTGATTGAACTGTTTCTGAAGTATAAGCTTTTTTAGTATTCAGAATCTTAATGGGAAAGAAACTTATTGTTTGGGTAGGGTAAATTATTGGGTTTGTACTAGGATTGCTGTCGTAAAAATATTGAGCCTTTTACCATTCATTCGTATTGGATGGATATTGAAACACCAGAAAAGTATTTAGTTAGACAAACCAATGAGCCTTCTGTTTGCACCTTCCAGCAATCACCTACACAAAGAGTACTGCTTTCCTTTTATGTTGCTTGCTTGATGCCCAAAAAAAAAAAAAAAAATTACTAGTGGTCTGACTTTGTGCATCTTCAGGATAGTTTTTTTGTGAACTAATACTGATATTCAGATCTAATTACTTACTGATAATATAAATAAGCAATTTTTATGAAGTATATTTATATATAATTTATTTCATTTTTTTCCATGTTACCTTTGTTGGACATTGCAAATCATTTTTGTCAATGTTTTTCATGCAATGTATTAAGAGCCATTAGTTTCACTGCCATTTTTGTTCCAGTGCATCATTTTGTTTGGCTTGGGCGGGTAGGGAATCCAACTCTTCTTGTCCCATTCTCATCTTCTTTCATACTGATCGCTGATATCATCTTTGATCACTTGATCTCCTTCTCCTTCCCCAAATTGAATATTCTATTGAGGGGAAAAAATGCCCTCTTGTGTGTTCCATTTGTTCTGTATGCAGAATATATTTATCTTGAATCTGTAGGTCCGACAAAGATTTAAAATCAAATATTGTTAAGCCATGGGAACCTAATATGATGTGATTAGAGATTGAAGTTGGTCCGGAAGAAATAGGCTAAAGTTGGGGACATAAATGTGACATCCTCTAGTGTCATTAGTGTAGCTTTGCTCCACCTTTAGGTGCTTGTTTTACCATTGGACATGGATGCCATTTTTTCGTTCTTTTTCAGAGGAATGAATGACGTAGCATTTCTACAGAACTTGTAGGGTTAGATTAGAGGGAAGGGGACTGTGAATGTGTCACTGGCATATTTTGTTGCATATACATATTGTGTGCTGAATAATAAAGTTTGCTACTCGCACTAAATGTATTCATGATTGTCACTTGTTTCTTTTCCATTTTCAATGGCATGAGGTGAGGTTTGTGATCCAGAATTTAGGTGCACACTTCTAGTCCCCTTTTTCACTTTGGTGATTACTTTCGCTTTTGTCTTTTTGGCAGACAAGTGAAATACAGGAAAATATTTTATTAGTGCTATATGACACATATTTTGATACTGTGGGATATAATTAATGGTGCGAGTTTTTGTGGCTTAGAGTGTAGTGTATGGATGACTTCATTTTGAAATAGAGTGCAACTAACTTCATAATGGAGGATTCAATGGATTCTGTTGATATCCATAGGTGTGAAAAGAACTATAAATGTTTTAGTAGACGTTGGTTTGTTATTTCTGGTGATGTATCTGGTCAAAGAACTCGCTTGAAATCATTGTTTGGCTATTCCTTTTTGTTTATGCTGCTGCTGCTGCTTAAGCTATACATGACAATGAAGAAAAGCAGCTCTCATATCTGTTTGTCCTGCCTTTTGCTTTCCATTGCAGGGTGGATGTCGTGATCTTTGTAATATGGGAACTCGTCATTTTAGCTTTCCTGGTTTTCTCAGCCGTTTCTTTGTATTTCAGGCATTTGAAACTTGCATTTATCTTAGTTTGCACCACATTGCTATTGTTTTTATGCATGAAAATTACAAAGCAAGTAAGACTGGCCCGGAAAAAGAAGCGAAGGATGCTTCTTCCATTATCAATGTAGAGGCGTATAAAATTACAATCATTCTTTCTGAGTGACCCAGCTTTGTTTTATAGATTGTCTGAATTCTTGACCACTGCTTTTGATCCATTCTCCTTTTTTTCCACTTCTTACATATGTACTTGCAGTTAAGGCAATATGATTAAAGAATGTAATTGATTTGGTTATTTCAATTTAAAAAAAAAAAATTGTTACTTCTCATTTTTCTACCTTGGTAAGATGTCTTTGGCATCATTAAAGATCTTGTGGGTTGGTTTCCTTTTTCAGTATTTTTTTGGTTCCAGGTTTGAATGGATGGGCAATCTTTTTTCCTTGTCATGTGTAGTGTCTCTCTGCACTTAAAAGTTCCTTCTTTTATACACATGGGCTATGTTTGTTTACGGGATGAGAGTGGCGGACTGGAGTAGCAGTCTGCGGGACCCACCTTCTTCCTGTGTTTGTTTTGGTTTTTTGTTAATCCGTGGGTCCCACTGATTGGAGTAGCAGTGAAGTGTTTTGCCGGATGAGCAATCCCGTGGGGCATGTGGTATTATTAATATCCCATCTCCCGATTTGTTTCCCTTCAAGATTCAAAGGTTCAAAATTATTTTCTATCACATCACATATCAAATTACATCTTTTATCCCACTTTATATTCCACCAACCAAACACTAAAAAAATAATCTCACAAAAAAAATTAATCCCATCTTTTATCCAATCCCATATATTATCCCATGGTATTACTTATCCTCTATTATCCAATTTCCTCAAACAAACATAGCCATGGTCCTATATACACCGAATTCTTTCAGTTTGGAGCTACTGCAATAGAAACAAGTTAAATGCTGCCGTAATTTTCATGATTTTATTGCTTACCAAGAACATTGATGTAGTGATATCAGATACATGGAGTGCAATCTCTTTAAGATTAAGCCTGTTCAGAGATGGTTGGTTGGGTTGGAAAGATCGCACCCTCTGCTAGGCAACAGGTTAATTACCAGGTTGATGCTATGATGTCAGGTTATATTTTGGGTTAATTGCCTCTTTGCCACTATACTGAAGGTTAAAAAAATCACCATGTCCTTGAATTTAAAATATCTATATTTATTCTCTTTATAATTTAGACTAAGTTAAAAATCTGAAGAATTCCATTAAATGTGACAGTTTTTACTCTTAAAAGGTTAAACAATTCTTTTATGCCCGCCGCACTTCACATTCTCTACACTTAACGCCCTTTGATTTTGAATGCATGTTTTTAATTTTTTACTTGAATTTAAATTCGTGTGCCATTTTAGGTTAGTCTCAAGTACAATAGTATAAAAGTAGATTTTAAAATTTAAGAACGCTGGTGATTTTCACATTTAATACATAGGTATAAAGCTAATTAACCCTTATTTTTTCATCAATTAAGTTTGGAGCTCGTAAGGTTTAGCCCCATTTTGCTTCTTTCTACATTCACTGTGGCTTAAAGAAGTGGACTTCAATCCCCAGAGTGACTATAGACCATATTGCCCCTAAAACCAATAGAACACATAGTATCATCCCCAGGCATCCTAGTGCCCAGTTGAGACACCACATGGCACCATATTTGGGGGGTTTCTTGATCGTAATCCACATGAAGCAAGGATAGGCTGCGGTGACTGGCAGTGCAATTCCTCCAATTAATCCTGCCAAGCTCGGCAAGAATGGCAGTGCCACAGATATGAAGAATGCCAGGCATCCGAAGAAGACCCGAAACCCAGTTCGCAACCACCGTGGACAGGGCTTGTTTGTTTTGCTGGTGTACCTGAACTCGAGGTTGTCGAAAACCGGCATAGCATATATCTGGAATGAGGTCAGGCTGTTAACCACGACTAGGACGCTCGCTAATCCAAGAATAACCTTGGATGTGTCTTGTTTGTGGTATTTGTAGAGGGCACTTAGCATTCCTCCGTTTGATGGTATCTGACAACAATCATCAAACAGCAATATATCAATTTTTTTTTTCTGGGTCATTGATTAATTTGCTTGTGATCAGATTAATTATTGGGCCAAAATGGGCCTTTGTGGCATAAAATCGTGGGGTATTTTAATTTACTTTTTGTTTTGTGTCGTGAAAAGATGGTGGAAAATAGTGACGAAATTACGGTCATTACCAAGTTTCCGTAAGCCCAATAGCCTGATATTGCCAGTGGGAACAAACACATTGCTATTATTAGATATGAGAATTTCACTCCTTTCCACATTGGTACCCTTGATGGGTGCTTTAGACTCGATGGCATTGTACCCTGCATCCACAATTCCCCCTTAAACTTAGCAAGAGCAAAAAAAAAAAAAAAAAAAAAAAATTAATAAATAAAATAGGAGTGAATCATGCTATATTACTATATATATATATATATTACACGTAAAAATTACTAGAACTACGTGAATAACTTATTTCTTTAAATAAAGATATCAAATAAAATGTGTTTTAATTTTAAGTGTTATGATTACGTATTTCTGATAATTGTTTTTGATAGATAAATATTTTTCAAAAAGTAAATGTAGTGATAATGAAAGAAAAATATTATAAGGAAAAATTACTCTTTTCAAAATTTTCTTTCAAAATCACACATTGGACTTGGATCTAAGAAAGTAACAATCCGTTCCTTCCGATAGACTGAGATTAATGGTACACTTGGATTTTGATCCAGTTGTTGGGTGATTTTGGAATTATTTCATTCCTTGTAAACTTTTTCTTATACTTATGAGGGTATTTGCTTTACCAAAACTAACTGGAACTCACAAATTTTTAATACTTTCTTCTAATTAAATTTCGTCACATATTACTTTAACATTAAATCTTTATACTTTTATTGTATTTTTTAACTAACCAGATACCTCTATATATTGACCACCAACTTCTTTCACAGTTGATGTGGAAACCCAACAAATACTATAATATGATAGTGTCAAAAATCTGATAAACTTGGAGGCTTATTATTTATAAAAAAAAAAAAATCTCAATAAAATATTTTGCCTCATTTTTGTTTCTGTAAACAAAACTTAATAAAATAGTGTTTTTAATAATAAAGAATAGCAATTAATTAATATTTATCATTTATTTATTTATTTATTGAGGATGACCCACCAACTACAAGGCACCAACCTGTATTTCAAGAACAAGATTGTGGCCTCTAAAAGCAAAGGCAATTATGCCAAGCGCATTGAGGACACCGCAGAGCCTGCCCACATCAGATTCCACCTCCTCTGGTGGTGGGCCGTGGGAGACGCCCATGGGCCTACCTTTGACGACGGAGACGATCCAAATGAGGGTACAGTAGGAGATGGCCGTGACAGCCCCGATGAGAGAAACTCCGGCGATGGAATTGAGATTGGGAAGCTGAGCCATAATAACCGCCGAGCAAGTGAACACCACGTACCACTCCACCGTTGTTAGCGGTTTCACGTTACATGATTGGGTCCCGCAGACGAGTTCGAAGAAAATCTTCATGGTCCCGCCTCCGATCATGATCAGAGTAACGCAAGTTCCGCCGGAGAGGTACATGGTAGGAAATAGTGCAAGTAGCTTCCCTGCCTTCTCACCTTCACAAAGTACAGCAATTAAGCAATGTTAATTTGAAAGAAATTAAATAATATTCTTTTCCATTTATTTTTTTCTCATCATACTAATTTATCAAACCAAACCAAGGATTTGAAAATCTTTCCATCCTTTTCATTTCTTTTCTCCCCTAACTAAACATAGGCTAAGCTGTTACCAATCCCTCATCCTTTGCAGTAAATCCGAGATTATTAGTCCTTGCCCATGAACAAGTTTTTAGTAAGAATTCTGGATCATCTGAGAAGATCATGCATGAAATTTTTTTGGTGATCAGATTGGTAATTCAGTTTTTGTAGTTTGAAGGTGCTCTTGAATTCATGCACGTGCGTGTGGGAAGGGAATGAACTATAAGTTGCTAAACTAAAATCACATATATGATTCTTAATTACCAAAAGCAGCCATTGAAAGTTGGAGGTATCGGCTGTATCTCGTCCCAGGGACTGACTCATGAAGTTGGATCAGCAACCACAGGGTATAAAGTTGCCACACAAAAGCCAGTGACAGACAGATGATTCCCCAAGTCCTGCAACCAATTAAATTCGATTACACTAGGAAAACTAACTAAATTCCCTATTTCGGGCGACACAGAAGCGTGCTACACTTGGTATAGCAACCCATCTTTAACGATGAAAGATTGATCGATTATAAATTTATATCTGTAAGTTTGATTGATTATAAATATAGATATATGTAATATTAATTACCAGCCTCCGAGGGCAGAGAAAGCAAGGGGAAGCACAAGTGCTTGAACTCCGATCCCAGAGCTGAGGGCGTGGAAGGCTGCATAGAAAGCATTGCCGTTCCTAGACTCGGTGATCGGGAGCCACGCCTCCTGGGGGTTGAGCTTGGTGAGGTGTCCAACTTCTTCCAAATAACCTTGCATGGTCGAGAATGCCTTCTTCATGGGGCTAGCCAAAGGAGTCATCATTCGCACCAATGGACTCCTTGGGGTTTTCGGCATGGAATCAACGAAAGGCGATCGAGTCGTCTGCGACGGTGAATGCAGCTGAAACGGAGGCGCTGAGATGACCGGATTAGATTTCGTCTCTGGCGGGGTCTGTGTTACAGCTGGGCTCAAGCTCACTTCCACCGTTACCTCAGCCATTGCTGCCAAAGACGGACTCTAATTAATTACGTCTATTTGTTTTGCGTGTAAACGGGTTTGGAGAGGACAATATATATATAGAGTAGGCAAGTTTCGGTGGGTATTTAAGTGCGGAAGCTTGAGTGAAAGAAGTAACTTTTTGGAAGGGAGAGGGACAATGGTGAGTGGGGGAGATGGAATAAAGGAGAACCTTCGACCAGTCCCACTAATTAATTGGCTGCTGGGTGCCCTATCATGCATAAAGTAAATACCTGTGACTTCATGACCCGCGTATATGGAGCTTTTCTGCTGTAGCCATCATGCACAGTGGTTAATTTCTTTTCTGTAATTTATTTATTTATGTATTTTTGTTTGAAGAACTTCCTTTCCGTATTTTAAGCCTATTGATTATCATACTGCATAATCATCATTTGCTAAATTAAGGGGTCAAAAATAGAAGCGAAATCTTAACCAAATCCTGTGATGTAATCGGGAAAAGAAATTAACACATGAAATATGTAAGAAAGTCAAAAAGAGAAATTGACACAAACACTTTAGCACAGATTTAATGTGTCTACTATTCATGTACTCCATCTAGATGTCTATTAAATAGAGTTCGGGTTACAATATATAATATTTTTCTATTTAAGAATCGCGAAGTATCATGTGAAAGTAATCGCAACATATATTTTATATTTTAAGTGCTAGGTTTTTATTTAGAGATTGGCAAGTCATGAACAAAATAACAATTTTGTCAAATTTGTACATTTGAAAAAAAAAAAAAAAAAACAGAAGATTTGATTTCAAGAAATTTACTCCCTAGACCAAACCCCTAGAGAATGAATCTCTTTAAGTTTGTATATTTAGACATAGATTAAGGTGTTAAAATATATAAGTTTGGTGATTGGTTATTTTTCTGCACAGTAAAGTTATAGTAGCAGCAAAATGCACTTTGCTTGAAAGCTTGTTAGCTTCTCGGTGGAAGTTGCTAACCAAAATAGATACTGTAATTTATCAAACCATCTCGCTGGCATGCTTGTTGGATGTCACTGGTGCTCGCCAAAAAATTCAGGAGCTTAGTTGGTTAAGTTGGGTAACATGTTTAAAAGCTCACTGGGAGCCTCGTTGGTTTAGTTGGGTAGCTCAATGGGTATTCCAAAAATAGTTAATGCGGTTACTTTACTTGTTAGGTAACTTTTTTTTTTTTTTTTGTAACGGGAGAAATCACCTAACGGTTTTACCCACTGAGGTACAAACTCTCGGAGAACTAGTACAACAACCCACCACCACGGGCCCCCACTTAAATCCTGATCGCTCCAAGTGAGAATCGAATCTGCGACCTGAGTATATCACCCAAGCCTTAAGTTTGACTCTCGCTCCACTGAACCAACCAAAAGTGGGTACTTGCTAGATAACTTGTCCAAGCGAGTGGCCAAGAATTTTAGCATCAACCTTTTTTTGCCTCGAAATTGCTGTGCATTATATAAAGAAGCCTTCTCTTAGAATTTTTGGCTAATGAGAACGAATTTATTGTACATTAAAGTGTTTTTAGAGTGTTCTCTCACACACTTACCCAATTAAGGTTACATACAAATTAATTGGTGTGTTGATTTTCAACGAACTGAATATCATTCTTTCATTAATAAAAGGGTTTGTTGTGGAATTCGGGCAAGTGTTCTATACAAAACATTATAGATTCGATTAGGATAATTTTGTATTTTTTGAAATTATTAACCCATTTATAGTGAAAGAGTTTTCAATATTAGTCCTTTGTATAAGGTTTTGTTTTTTTTTTTTTTTTTCTTTCTTTAGTTGATTAGAATTTTAACGTTAAAAATCTCAAATTCTTTATTTTTCAGACATATTTGTTTATGTTTGATACTAAGTCATTACGAACTTATGTTAAAAAAAAAAAGACACACAAACCGTACTTTTTCGACGTGCAAGCCACCTCATGGATGGTCAAGCCAACCATCCGATACAGAGCTCCTGTAAACTAGAAAATTAATAATTGTACCATACTAAAGGGACATATCTTTGTCATTTGTTGAAATTTTAGTATGAAGATTATTATATAAGTCACGATTAAAACAATGCTCACTGGAGATAATATAAATTAATAAAGATTCCGTTTAGTCCAACTTACTGTACTAGCTTGATACAAAATTAAGTCGTTGCTTTTACTGCGGATGTAGAACCGCCCAGGATGATCACATGTGTTGCAATAATTAAATGCAAGTACTGAAGTCCATGTCTGATACAAGAATTTGTCGGGGGAAGAAGTACAAAAATCGGTAGTACCGGTCAGCCAGGGCTTGCTTAGGCTGGTTAACTCTTCAGGGGCGGTTGCCGGCTCGGGTCCTGGAGCGTGCTTCGCCCTGTGCGCACCTCAGTAGGGGGTAGCGACTGCGGACTTCCACGTACCAGAAGAAGTACAAAAAAAGAAAAGATAAAAGGGACGTTTGGAGTCTCAAAAAAAAAATTAAAAAAAACAATGAATGAGATTGATGTGATGTAAAAATGATAGGTGATAAAATGTGATTGAAGGGATTTGAAAACTTTTGAAATTTTTTTATTTTTTTTTGTGGCTCTAAACGAGCCAAAAAAAAAATAAAATGAAGTGATATAGTTAAATTTAATTTATTTTTATTTGAATTTAAAAAATATATAATTGTAAAAAATATATATATAGGTTAGTATTAAAAAGGTGAATTAATTTTATAATTTTTTTCTTAACTTTTAAGCTTGGAATATTCATGATCCCAAATTTTTTGCTTCACAAGATTCCTGGCTGCCATACACACATACATGCATATATATATATATATATATATATATTATTGCATGGGTTTTCAGATACAGAATGCTTTTCGGTACGTGATTCAGATAGTCACTGAACAATTATTTCATCATCTGGGTAGGGGTAGCTATGATGGATAACATCGATCTAATATTATATGCGACAAGGACTGGTTGCTAGTGGTCTAATGAAAAACAAAAGTGTCACCAAAATTTGAGTTGAGAATTTTCATTATTATTATTATTATTTTTTGGCTTAGGTTGGCTTTGATGATCTCACCCTTATGACGTTGGTAATTTAATCAAATGCGAGAAGGACTGGTTGCTAGTGATCTAATAAGAAACAAAAGTGGCACCAAAATTTGAGTTGAGAATTTTCATTTTCAATTTTTTTTTTCCTGGCTTACGTTGGCTTTGATGATCTCACCCTTATGACGTTGGTAATTTAATCAAAGAAAAAGATACTAAAAGTATAAGGTGCCCTTATCATGATCATTCATAATCATCTTCAAAGGAGCTAGGAAGGGCCACTGACTTTAACTTCCTTGTAATTTATTTCATCAACTATATGTGTTTCAACTTTCCTTCTGGGCCCTCGTTGGTGTTTTATCTTGAATAAATACATATACATTGCCAATGTTATACAGTTAAAAACAGAAGCGAAATCTTAACCAAATCCTGTGATGTAATCGGGAAAAGAAATTAACACGCGAAATATGGAAGAAAGTCAAAAAGAGAAATTAACACAAAGACAATAGCACAGATTTAATGTGTCTACTTTTCATGTATCCCATCTAGATATCTATCATCTTGGTACCTGCTAAATAGAGTTAGGGCCACAATATGTAATATTTTTCTATTTAAGAATAGTGAAGAATCATGTGAAAATAATCGATCCCAACATATATTTTATATTTTAAGTACCAGTTTTTTTATTTAGAAATTGGTAAATTATGAAGAAAATAATAATTTTATCAAGTTTGTATATTTAGACATAGATTAAGACGTTAAAATATATGCATGTGTGTAGGTATGTATGCGTGTGTGCGCGCGCGCGTGCGTATGTAGGCATATATGCATGTATGTGCGTGGGCGCGCACATGTAGGCATGTATGCGTGTGCGTACGTGCGCGCGTGCGTAGGCATGTATGTATGTGTGCGCGCGTGCGCGTGTGTATGTGTGCACGTGCATGTGTGTAGGCATGTATGCTTGTGTATGTGCATACGCGCGCGCGTGTGTAGGCGTGTATGCGTGTATGTGCGCGCGTCCGTGTATGTGTGCATGCGCGTGCGTATGCGTGAGCACGCGCGTGCACGTGTGTAGGCTTGTGTGTGCGCGCATGTGTATGCGTGAGCACGCGCGTGCACGTGTGTAGGCTTGTGTGTGCGCGCGCGTGTGTAGGCGTGTATGCATGTACGGGCGCATGTGTGTACGCGCACGTGTTATTTGTATTGAGTATGGAGGAGAATAGGAACAGAGAATGGAAGAAGAAATAAATTATATATAATGTATATATTATACATTTATTGTATACGCTGAATATATATATACACGTATCATATATATTTATTGTAGATATTGCTAGAGAGAAAGAGAACAGTGTAAAGAGAGAGGGGGGTTAAACTAATTTTTTTAACTTAAATGAGTGTTTTAACGGGTCCCGTTTCACAACCCATTTGTACCCGTTTATAAATGGGTATTTTATAAATTACCCAATTACAACCTAATTAGTAAAATAATAGGACCCAAACCCATTTATCATAGGTTTAATTGGGTGGGTTGATGGGTTTGGGTCAATTTTGCCACCCCTAGTTGGAAGCTCATATTGGGCATGATAGGTCTTGAGTTTTGAGATTTCTCCACTTCTCCTTCTAAAGTAAGAGTGAATGGGTTGAGAACATTTATTTTTCTTCTTTTTACACCAATTAATAACCTGTGTATTGGGATGGAGAAAAAAAATTCCTTTCATTGGTTGAATTCCATAGATCCGGCGCTTTTGCAGTCCGAATTTCAAATGTGCTCAATGAATCGTTACGATGGGACTGCACGGGCTATTTGGACGAAGTCAGAAAGCGGATTGGCGTCGGAACGGTTTTTACAATCTGTTTGGACAGAAGTTGGCTGTAAAAATCCATCAGAACGATTTCTACAATCCATTGGAACGATTTCTACGACCCTAAAAAAATAGTACAGTAAGTGTTATTCGATAGTTTAGAAGTCCATTGTGAAAATAAAAAAAAAATTTACTATTTGATTAATCAAATTTCAGTTATCGACTTTTTTTAGAAGATATAGAACTTTTTTTGAATTTCAATAAGATAAGGATACGTAAAAGTAAAATATAGATTCTTAGATATTTCCACTAAAGGGGCCCAATGCAAGTTAATAAAGATTCCATTGAGTTCAACTTACTGTACTTGATACAAAATTAAGTTGTTGCTTTTACCGTGTCCGTTGAACCTTCCAGGATGATAACATGTTTTGCAATAATTAAATGCAAGTGCTGATATCCATGTCTGGTACATGAGTTTGTCGGCGAGAAAAAGTACAAAAAAAGGAAAAGATAGAAATATAAAATAAAGTGGAATAGTTAAATTTAATTTGTTTTTATCTGAATTTAAAAAATATATAATTGTAAAAAAATATATATAAGTTAGTATAAAAAAGGTGAATTAATTATATAATTTTTTCTTAACTTTTAAGCTTGGAATATTCATGATCCCAAATTGCTTTACAAGATTCCTGGCTGCTATACACACATACATGCATATATATATATATATATATATATATATATATTATTGCATGGGCCTTCAGATGCAGAATGCTTTTGGGTACGTGATTCAGATAATCACTGAACAATTATTTCATAATCTGGGTAGCAGTAGCTATGATGGATAACATCGATCTAATGTTAGACGCGACAAGGACTGGTTGCTAGTGGTCTAATAAGAAACAAAAGTGGCACCAAAATTTGAGTTGAGAATTTTCATTTTCAATTGTTTTTTTTTTTTTTTTTTTTTTTTTTTCTGGCTTAGGTTGGCTTTGATGATCTCACCCTTATGACGTTGGTAATTTAATTGAAGAAGAAAGATACTAAAAGTCTAAGGTGCCCTTATCATGATCACTCATAATCATCTTCAAAGAAGGAAGGGCCACTGACTTTAATTTCCTTGTAATTTATTTCATCCACTATGTGTGTTTCAACTTTCCTTCTGGGTCCTCTCTGGTGTTTTTATCTTGAATAAATATATATACATTGCTAATGTTATACAATTAAAAGATTTTATCAAAATTAAGTGAAAGATTTGTGAGCAAGTTAATTTGAAAGTATTAACACATTAAAATATATTATTACATAATTACCATTATCAGGTTTGTTTTTTTAGGAATAGTTATTTCCGTTTAAATTAGTAAAAAATATTGAAAAACTCTAAAAGTTATTTACTATTTATTTTATTGCACAAATTACGAATTCATAATTTATTTAACTTTTATCTCATTGTATTTCACTTTTTGTCACTCTAAATTCAATCAATATATATTGTCACTAATCTTCTCTTTGTACGAATTATAAATTCATAATTTATTTTATTTTTATCTTATTTTATTTCACTTTTTGTCATTTTAAATTCAATTAATGTGTATTGTCACCAATCCTTTCTTGGTTTCCCTTACATCCATGCGTATAATTTCCGACAATAAATTGACCACATGTAAGAAATTAGATGGTTGATTAAGAAAACGCATAAAAGCAAAGGTAGAGCAGAAGATAACCTTCCAGGAAAGAGAGGTCGTCTTATGCATGTGGGAAGTTGAGGAAAAGAGGATCCATTTGCCATGCATGGTCTTCTTTTGCGGCTTTTGTGTAATGATCCCTGAAGAGGGAAAAAAAAAAAAAAATGAAACGTGGCATTCACAGTGGCATCCTAGTTCCTTATAGCTCCAATGAATCATCTCCCTACCGCCATAGCTTCAATGAATCACCCCCTACCCGGGAACACCTCTTGTGTATATACACATATGTTTATATAACTTATGGAAAATATAAAAAGACCAAAAAGGAAAAAAAAAAAAGAGATAGAGAGAGAAAAGAGGGAGAGATTAGTACCCAAACTCAAATTATTTTTTCAATTATTTAATTAAATCTGTTCCACACGTGCTTGCGGTGTCAGATTAAGAAAAAGAAGTTTGATTTGAGCATATAGTGAATTTTTTTATCTTTCCAATAAAAAAATGAAGTAAAGAATTGGTATATTATTTATACTTTTTGTAATATTTTATTTGATAGAAAATGATCATGAAAATAATTTTGGCATGCTTTAAAAAAATAAAATTTTAAGATTTTAAACTATACCTAATTTTTCTTTAATTATTTTATAATATTTAATAGAGGTATCAATATGAGGTAAAATTTATATACTATTAAATTAATATTAAATTGAATTTTTGGTGGTACTAAAATTATGGTTAGACTTTTTTTTTTAAGTTGCTATTCAATATTGAGATATGCTATATTATGTTATGTGTTCATTGTGGAACATATAATAATTAAAAATAAGCGGGCTGTAACAGCTATAGAAACATGAAATTGTAAAAGTTCACATATTTTATTCCTAAGTTTTAACAAGAGAAAAGTGAAATTTAAGAAAATATTGGTTTTGAGGAAAATAAGGATACTATAAAAAATAGGGAGGGTCGTGAGATACCATTGGTTGAAAGACCATAAAACTGCACAAGGTCAGGTAATCGTACCCGTGGACTAGTAATCCGCAATGATGACGGAAATGATAAAAGTCATCGTGGCCTTTAGATTTAGATCTATAAACGACGATACAGTGGTGCTTCATGACCCGTATATATATACGAACCAGCGATAATTAGAACTACTACTTTGATTATGAGACAATCTTGCAGAGTAGCCTTCCCTACCTTAGGAAAAAAATAATAAATAGAGCAAGATTGACAATTAAAAAAATAAAAGTTATGAATTAATGTTGTTCTAGTTTGTTATGAATTGATGTATTCGATAATTTCTTGCTGTGTTCATTATTTTTATGTGATTCCTAAAAAATATTATAAAAAGTATATTTCTATATACTGTGAGCACTAATGATTTGATACTTATATCCCTAGACTGTATTACAGGTGCAGAACTTGAGATTTAGGAGAGTCGACACAACCGTTTGAAACTCTACAGTTCTATTAAGTAGCTTTTATGACTTACACGCAATAACTTTAAAAGTTTAGTCCCTCGTTGATGAGACAAACTTGTCTTCCCAAGGATGGACAGGAAATAGGCTTCGTTTGGTTTTAAAAAAAAAAATTTAATTTTTTTATTTTTTCATTTTATATGATTTTTTCATTAAAATATATTTTTTTAAAAAACTATTACTTTTAGAATTGTTAATCACATTTAAAAAAAAATTGAAAAAATCACGTCTATTTCGATAAAAGTTAGAAAAAAATAAAAAAATAATTTTTTTTATTTTTTTATTTAAACAAACCTGAATTTTTTATTTTTTTACAAATATGATTAACATACTTAAAAAATACAATTTAAAAAGATTAAATTTTAATGAAAAAATCATATAAAACAAAAAAATTACAAGAAAGCTAGTAATTTTTTTTTTTTTTTTTTCACGTAACCAATCGCAGCCTAGAATGATTAATTGATAAGATATTACACACTCAAAAGTGGATCTAAGATGAATGAATTGTCCGGGCTTAACTGCTGCTTTAGCGACCGATGATGTTTATAAATGTCACTTTCGTAAACCCACGTTTATGACAATTTCAATTCTAATATTAGTTGCATTTGGCGAATTAAAAAATATTTAAAAATTATTTACTTTTTATTTTGAATTACAAACTCACAAATTATCTAATTTAATCTTACTTTTTTGTTACTTCAAACGTCCCTATAATATTATAACTTTTATAAATCACTGGTTTTGGTATCAAGTGAAAGATGTATTTGGAATAAAAATTTGTAGAAAAAAAAGGGGGTAAGAATTATTTAAATAAAATAAGAAATATTAACTTTATTTTATTTTTGTTATAATTAAGAAAATAAAAATAAAATAAATAGATATTTGTAAAAAAGTAATTTTCTACTTAAATAATCATAAAAATGAATGTATAAATACTTTTATTTTTCTCTATTTTACTTTGTATCCCAAATTCAATGTGTAATAATAAAAATGGAAGCGTTGAGCAATTTCCTCGTATTGCTAATCCCAAAATAGGAGATATACCATCCCATATGTCACCTATCTTTGAATTTGATTTCTACCAAAATTCAAACATTTAAAATTATTTTCTATCATATTTTATGTTAAAACATATCTTTCATTTTACTTTGTATCCCACTAACGAAATACCAAAAAATTTATTTAATATAAAAAGTTAATCTTTTGTTATATTCAGCCTCATATATTATTTTATAATATGACTAATCGCTCTTCATTCAATCTCTTTAATTAAAAGTAACCTATAAGTAACGGGTAATTTAATTTGTTATCATTGAACGGTAGGCATGTATAACTTCACCTAGCCAGGGATTATAAAAATTCGAACCCAAGTATTAAGAGAAGGTTCAAAGTTATCAATTACCAACAGATCCAAGCAAGCGATGCTATTTTGTGTGTGCGTGTGTGTGTGTAATTGAGTGTATTCGGATCAGTTTACATACTTCTCGATTAATTCCTGAAACTTTGAATTTAACAATCGAGTAAACCCTCTAGTAAATCTGAAGAGATTTGAACTTACATTTCAATTAATTCCTGAAACTTTGAACTTAACAATCGAGTAAATCCTTCAGTAAATCTGAAGAGATTTGAACTAATGACCATTAAAACGTAAATCTAAGACCTTATCATTTGGACTAACTCTCAAGGTTAATCAAGTGGTGCTACTAACTGCACTTATATGGCAACTTAACAAAGAGAATCCGAATGGTTAGTTAATAAAGAGATTGTCTTCTCAGAAGAAATGGGATAACCCAGAATGGTTAGTGAATAAAATATTTCAGAAGCAAAAGTGGATCTTTAAATAACCTTTTCGATGAATGAATTATCGGATGCCAGATTGGTTTTGACAGCTCAAACGTACCACTTCTCCGATAACGTAAGAAGAGAATAGATATTTAATTACCCAAAAAAAACAAAAAAAACAAAAAAAAAGAGAATAGATATTTGTTAAGGAGCGTCTTTGAAATGAAGGTTTGGTAAGGGGAGGAAATAAATAAATAAATAAATTTTCAATAAATATTTTTATTTTAAAATAAATCTAACAATATAATAAAATAAAAATATTCATTAATATACTAATTTTTTATTTAATTAATTTAATTTTTTAAATTCATAATATTTCTCTTTTATTTTCCATCATAATCCAAAAAGAGAAAGAATTTTAAATTTTTATCTCTTTCCTTTTTCTTTAGCAAATCATTGATCCAAACTATAATTATAAATCTCGTACCGGATATGGCATTGATTTTATTATAGTAACATTTCACCAATATAAAATTATATATTTATTAAAAATATACGTATTTACACTAAAAATATAATGTGTCAACTCATATACTTATAAATATAATTTAATTATAAAATAAAAGTTATAAATTGTGTGTTAATATTAATTGAAAAAAAAAAACTAATTTATCATGTTTCACTTTTGATAAAATTGCAAATCAACTTTTATTTTTACCACTAAAAAAAAAAATCTGCAACTTTACTTTTTTAGAGGAATAGTTTGCCAATAGTTATATATATATATATATATATACGTACGTTAATTTACATAGTCTTTAATCGAAAAGCACAAACATGTAGCATGCATTAATCAAATCGTACACGCATGCTCTTGCATTTTGAGGCAACTCAGTGCCTTAGGGCGGTCGGCAACCTAATTTTTAATAAAAAATTATTAATTTTTAATTTTTGAACGTTTAATAAATCATTAATTTTTGTTATTTTTTATTTTATTGTAGTAACTTCTTAATTCAAAAATTATTAAAAATTGTTAAAAGTTACTAAAAATTACCAAAAATTACTAAAAATTGTTAAAAATTTTATCAAAAAATTTTATTAAATACTCAAAAGTCATAAAAAGTTACTGAAAATTGTTATAAATTATTACTTATTTCACAAAATATATTAATAGTTATTAAAAATTATACCTCGAAACTCTTGGACTAGACAAATTGCAAGTCTAGTGACAACCAGACATTCATATGCCAGTTCCATGATTTGATAGAACACAGGTAATGAACTAAATATGTATATAAAAATAAACTACTTTCAATAAAGGAACGTCGTTTTCGACCAGGGGGCTGCTTCAAACGTAAAGGTCCATTCTGAGGTGCCGCTCCTCAGTTGATTAGATTTATGTATAGATTTGCATGCATTATTTGTGGACGCAACAATGGTCCGGTGGAGCCCGTTCTCCCCTTCTATATGCATCCAAACTCGATGCCACCTCCTCCTTTTTGTTTTTCCAATAAAGTTGCCACTTTCCACGGTGCCCGCTACTTGGTATAAGGCGGAGCCGATTTATATTTGCAATTAAACTACCCTCACCGCTTTTTAATTTCGTGTCAATAACCACTTATATTCTTATCACTAATTTTTAAATAGAAGATAATATTTTACGATTGTAATAACTTTGAATGAAATACATTAATCATTACTTATAATTATCAACACAAAATAGGTAAGTGGGGAATGATCTAAGATACAAAATTGGTAAGGGTAAGATTTTTGTAATATTCGAGCTCGGGTCAAATTTGGGTATAATATATTTAAGGGTAAATTATATCTAGACACCTTAAACATTAGCGTAATTACACATGAATCCCCTCAACATTTCAAAATTACATTAACTTTCCTTATTTTGAAATGTTTGTAACAAATACCCCCTTCCATTAAATTTGACCCTAACTTCGTTAAACTTTTTATTATAAAGACAATATTACCCCTAATTAAATTAATTAAACACAAAAAAGCTTCTCTTCAATTCTCTCTCTACTGTAAATAAAACTCTTTCTCTCTCTCTTCTCTTTCATTCCTTCTGTCTACTGTAAATAACTCTCTCTCTCTCTCTCTCTACACGATGATCAAATTGTTCACAATTATTATATCCATATTCCACTGAAAGGCAAGCATCTCAAACATCGATTGATCTGGAGCATCTCAAACATCGATTCTGGCTCTAACGCTCTACACTTGTAGCTCAAAAGCCTGTTGTGAAACAGAGTCTCCAACGCGAACTGGTTGGTCCAATACCACGCTAGACCCAGATTCGCCAGTACAATTTCGATGAGCTCTTTAGCTCTGGGCCCAAACCCATCAATGGAAACCGCACCACACCACCAATGTCAGGGGTCGGAGTCATTGCAAGTGTTGACCAAGTCTCTGTTAAACCTCGCCGAAAGGTCATAAACATAAACCCTACCGGACGGACATTCTATCGACTCAGATCTTCTGGTTTCTGATACCGGCAGAGATTTTAGAGAGATGCAGATAAGAGATATTTTGGAGAAATGGTAAGTTGATTAAACCCCAGAATGAATTTGCACAGGGAGAGAAAGTAGAGATAGATGAATTTGAATAAACTCTAGAAATGCCGAAGAAAAAAAAAATGTTGAATCTCGGAAAACTTGGTTTTGATTCCTTTGGTTTTTCAGCTTCGATCTCCTTTTATTAATTCAGTTGTTCAACTGTTCAAGCTATAACTGCAGAAAACTTACCTCTCTCTCACTCTCACAGTTCACAAGATAATGGCGGAGAAGTTCAATTCCGATGTTTATGCAGGTTTCAAACGAAGCATCTCACAGCTCTCTGAGACCAAAAACACTCAACAAACAGTTCAAGTGCAAGATTTGGCTACAATCGTTGATTCTGCAGAAAAGGGGCTACAAATTGAGCCAAACAATCCCCTTTCCGCTTCTCAATCATCGATTGGCCTCTTGAAAAAATTTCTATTCTGTTCTGGCTTCTCAAGATTATTTTGAGAAATTGATGACGTCAATTTCAGAATAAAAGATATAATCTTTGTTTCAATCCCCTTTCAAGATTCTGTCATCTCACGGCCTCCTGATGAACTTTCCACTTCTCAAGATTCTGTGGTTCAATTTCAAAGTCTGTGGTTTAATTTCTAAGTGTAGCAATTTTGGGTATTGAGAGTTTAAGTTGAAGAACCACAGTGAGAGAACAGTTAGGGGTAAAATTGGTATATTAAAATTTTTTTTGGCTGACGTCATCATTTTAATAGAAAACTTAACGACACATTAATGGAAGGGGGTATTTGTTACAAACATTTTAAAATTAGGGAAGTTAATGTAATTTTGAAATGTCGAGGGGATCCATGTGTAATTACGCTAATGTTTAGAGGGTCTATGTGTAATTTATCCTATATTTAATTAGGTTCAGTTCAATTATTCAAATCTAAAATTTTATAAATTTTGTTTAAATTCCATCTATTAAAAAATGTATATATTAGTTTTAATTTTAAAAATTCAAGCCATCGGCCAGGTCAGGCCTAATCTTATGGTTCTAAACTCGACCTGAAATACTAATATATATATATATGTATAATTTGTCAAAATCCGCTCCATGGACCAAATAAAAATGCACTGCAGGGTTGTAGTGTAACAATGAAAAGTTGAGATGCACATCAATAAATTGTTGGAAGATTTACGTCATTAAGGGCTCATTTGGTTCAATTTTTTTATTTTTTGTTTTTTGTTTTTATTTTCTATTTTCTATTTTGAACTCATTTTTCATTTTTACTTTTAAAAATAAGAAAAAAACTCAAAACGTATTTGGTCACTTGTGTTTTCAAAAGTTGTTTTAAAAAATAGAAAATGGGCTTACACATAAAATAAAAAATGACAAAAAGTCATTTTGAACATTTTTAATCCAAAATAAAGAAAATTTGAAAATAATGAAAATAGAGTATTTTTTGTTTCTTTATTTTGAGGTTTTTAAGGCATAAAATGAAAATAGAAAACAGAAAAATAAATCAAATGTCACCTAAATGATTTGAATCATTAAATGATCATTAAATCATTTGAAGAAAAACCTAAGTTAAATCAGAATCATTAAATTATTGGAAGAAGATCAAGATCGTGTTTCAATCCTTCATTTTTGTACTGTAATCCCTCCTGGAATCCTGCTTGAGGTGGGCCAATTCCCTTGTTTAAATTTTCACAAATTCCATTGGCCTCTACTTTATCTTGAGCTCTAAATTTGCCAGAATGGGTTGAAGGGGGAGGATAGTGGCAAACTCCTATTTTTAGTCAGTGCACAGACACTCTA
This sequence comes from Vitellaria paradoxa, assembly GCA_019916065.1. Taxonomy (NCBI): domain Eukaryota; kingdom Viridiplantae; phylum Streptophyta; class Magnoliopsida; order Ericales; family Sapotaceae; genus Vitellaria; species Vitellaria paradoxa. Next base: position 5,815,731 of record CM034233.1, on the reverse strand, counting down.
TTTTTGTAATTTAATTAGGAGTATGAAAGTAAAATAATTTGACAGTGAAAAATTAAAAAATTTAAAATTAAGTGACATTATCTTTCACTGCCACTTTAAATTATTTCCAGTGATCATTATTAAATTATATATATATATATATATATATCAAATTTGAGCAAATTAAATTCGATTATTATAGTCTATTAAATTTCAGAATTCTAAAATCAATAATCGTTAATTTTACGTATTATAATCAAACCGACTATTATTAGGCGAATAACTAAACCAAATATTTTGAATTTAACTGATTCAGTTCGAAAATAAAGTTTTGATCGAATTTTACAAAGGCAACACTGCCGCATCCACGAGGACTCCTCGAGGCCACAACTTAGATCCCACCAGCACTGCACCTCATTGAACTAAAGAGTGGGTTTAGCCCACCAAAGCGGATATAAAGATTCAATCCCAACTATTACGTTGAGTGAATCCTAGTATTTACCAACTTAGGGGTGTTTGGTCCCGGAAAAATTAGTTTTTGATTTTTTTTTTGTAATTTTTTATTTTGTATGATTTTTATTAAAATTTTACTTTATTTTTAGAAGTTGTAATTTTTATACATGTTAATCGCATTCGTAAAAAAAATAAAAAATAAAAAAATTCATCTTCATTTCAATAAGAGTCATCCGTTTGATTAAAAAATAACGAAAAAATTTATTTATTTTTTTTTTACTATTTTTCTAACGTTCACCCAAACACATAGGCTATTAAACTTATACATGTATATACATACGTATACACACACATACACATATTTATAATGAAATAATAAAACAAATTTGCTACAGTTTGGAGGCAGCGAGTTGAACGAGGTCCTTGCGAAGTATCTTGCCCGACGGATTCCTGGGGATGGATGATACAAACGCCACTCGCCTGATTCTCTTATATGGAGCAACCTGTAGTCAGATTAGGTCCATAATTTCAACAAGTGACAGCCAACATAGCTTAGCTGGTCGGAGATCCAGGGTGTTAAAAAATCAGGGCAATGAATATTTATTGGTCTTTTTGGTCTAAGCCTTTGGTTACCTGCTTAGCAACAAAGTCCATGACAGCAGTCTCGGACAAATCACTTCCACTTTTCTGCACTATATATGCCATGGGAAATTGCCCAGCCTCCTTATCAGGAAATCTGAGATGCTAAACTAATGATCAGCTAAAATCCGTTGCTTTCTCAGGAAAAACTAAACTCTTGAGATTTCTCTGTGTGTGTGTGTGTGTGTATAATCCAATGGGCTCAATTTCGTTTTAGCAGATGACAACTGGGGGAGGAAATAATGCCTTGCCTGGTTATATAAGTTTGGCCAAACAACTCCAGAAACAACTTTCCAAGGTTGTGTTTCGGGTTGAGGATTTGGTGAGAGAAAAAAAAAAAAGGAAAAGAAAAAATAAAAAATAAAAAGAAATAAAGGAAAGAAAAGAGAAAGGAAAAATAAAATCTTAAATGCATCCTTTTATTCGAGTGGATTAGCAAATATAAGAAAATAAAATGTCTTCATTTCTAATCGAATTATTTAAAATTTCTCAATTCCCGTATTTTTCCTTTTCAATTTCCACCATAAAGCAAACAATATAAATGATTTTCGAACCCAGTTCATTTCTTTTCCCCCTAACAAATCCTTGATCCCAATGCAACCTAAATGATCTCAAGTTTCTAATTTTTTGGGTCTTGATATTAGGAAAAAATAATAATAAATAAATAAATAAATAAAGAAAACTACCAAAGGGGGACTAAAGTTCTTCCCAAATTTGAAACTGGTTTACACTTCTTTACAATTTATAAGTGGAGAAGAAAGAAAACTCACGGTATGACAGCAGCATCGGCGATTCCTGGGTGAGTAAGCAACAAAGCCTCTAGCTCCGCTGGAGGGACCTACCAAATCAAGTGACTGATTCCATGAGAGTCTTGAAGGTATTTGACCAAGTATACAAGTGCTCAATGAATCAATGCTTATGCTTGAATGGACAAGGAAATTAATATGGACCAATGAAGAAGTCCAATTTGAAAAGAATGAGCATATATATATATAGAAGTTTCATGCACCTGATAACCTTTGTACTTGATCAGCTCTTTTAACCTATCAACTACAAAAATGAATCCATCATCATCAATGTAGCACAAATCTCCAGTTCTTAACCATCCTTCTGAATCTAAAGTTGATGCAGTTGCTTCAGCATTGCTGAAATAACCTGCAAGGACCACATTGTACCATAAAGGACCTCCGCTCAGATTAAAGCTTCTTCCACAACATAACCCCCCCCCCCAACCAAACAAAAAAGGAGAAAGATTTGACATATTTGCATACATCTATTGGGTACCCAACAAAAATAATAGCGGATGGAGTCTATTGCCTGACCAAATGATGAACAGAATCCACTTCCCTGGGCTCAACATTTTAATTTCCCTTTTCACAAATAAATCATACCAAGGCAAAGGGATATATGGGACCCACAACTGAGGTTCTCTTCGATGTTCTCCTAATGCTGCTGTACCAGATGGGTCTTGGCAGCATCAAAAGAACACAGTGATAATGAGGAACCTGTTCTTTTATCTGCCGGTTTCATCCAATATTATATTGTACTGAAAAAGAAAGATAGTTTGTCGATTACTGAATAATAATCGGAAGAACAGTGTAAAAGGCTAATTCAATTGTTATCCTTGGAAATTACATAGTATATAGACAACTAAAACTGTTTCCCGTTTGATACCCTGTCAAGTTTTATTATTTATCTTAATACCCATATCAGATTTTATTATTTAAATCTCAAACTCTTCCTATTAGGGGCGGGGTGAAGCAGGTAATCCGGTTAAATTGTAATGTGGGTGAATTCAAATCCTTTTCTTCTTTTCTTTTCTCCACTCTCTTGCTTATATTTTTTTTCTTAAAATTGAATATTTAAATAAATAAATAAAAAACAGAAAAACAAAAACAGATACTTAAATCGATAGTAGAGAGTTAGACGGTATTTAAGAAAAAATGAGAAATTGACGAAACTCCAATTTCAGGAAAATACTTAATTAGGGTTCTTCCTTATAAAAGCCATAGTATATAATGATGATGGGGACCATCATAGCCAACAAGCCTAGCACATCCAAACAGCTTCTCGATTTGCAAATTGTTCCAGATGTAACAGAGCAAGAAAAAAAAAATGAAAAACTAGAATTTTAGTTACCTTTTTTATCAATACAGCATACCAAGAAAAAAGGAAAAGATTTAATTTACACTCACCGCTCTTTTCTCTTGCATAAGTCACCGCTCAATTAATTTGTACTAGTGATTATTTGTAGTCACTAGTGCATTTTATTCAAAATCATTACAGATGATATTTTCCATTTGAAAATCAATGGTAGAAACATAAGCGGTAAAAGGTGCAGGGTAATTATGCAGTGAGGTAATCGAGCTCAAGGGAAAATATGGGACCCCAGACACACTAGGCCTCACAACCTAGGCTCTCTTCGACGTTCCCCTGATGCTGAGGTAAAGCAGAGAGGTCTAGGCAGCATCAAAAGAACACAGTAATAGTGAAGAACCTATTATTTTATTTTCTGGTTTCATCTAGCATTATATATTGTATTAAAAAAGATCGAGATTAAACCGGTTACTGAACAATAACTAGAAGAACAATGTAATAAGCTAACTCAGCTGCTACCCTTGAGATTAGCTAGTACAAGGGGTCTCCCCTGGCTTTCCTTTTATCATAAACTAGAAAATGTGCGGGAGAATTCAAATATTTTTCTTCTCTTCTTTTGCCCCACTCTCTCATTTACATTTTTCTATCAAATTAAAAAGCAAAAAGTTAATTTAATAAATAGTTGAAAGTTCCAGGGTATTTAAGAAAATATGAAAACTTGACAAAATTTCAATTTTCAAGAAGACACTTGATCAGTGTTCTTGCTATATCCGATAGTATATGATGGCATAGACAACAATCCAACGGGTTACATATACCCGGTTTCTAAAACCGGACTCCCCTTCTATTCCAATTCGGTGCATTTGGTTGGACTTGGGAGACTAATATCATTAGCCTGTGAGATTGGACAATAAAAATAAATTTTAAAATTTAAAATTTATTTTTATTTTTATTATGAATCATCCGCTTTTGTCACGTATAAAATTTTTTTAATTTATTTTAATTAAATTCTATCCTCTGTTACTTTTATATCAATTTTTTTTTTTAATTTTTTTATCATAAGGCGACAAAAAAAGCCTAGTACCTCGTGTTACCTTTCATAATAGTGGGGCCTCTGAGCCAAAGCTCACCCGTCCGATTCACCGGCAACAACTCTCCGGTCTCCGGATCAACAATCTCCGCCTCCATGTTCGGCGACAATAACCCCGCCGAACCGTACCGCCTGCTCTCCTCCATCGAGTCCGTCGACGCCCCCGTTCCCGTCGATTCCGTCAGCCCATATCCCTGAAGAATCCTAACCGTCGGGTACCTCGCCACGAACCCCTCGATCACCTCTCTGCTCAGCGGAGCTCCACCCGACAAAATCGATTGCAATGTGCCCAAATCGTACTTCTGCTTTATCTGGTCGGCGTTGTTCACCAGTGCCACCAGTATCGGCGGCACCAACGGTAGGAAGGTGGCGCGGTACTTTCCGATCGCCGAGAGCATCTCGTCCATCTCGAATCTCGAGAGAACAACAACCGTCGATCCCGAGGCCAGCATCGCAGCTGCGAACGCTGATAACCCGTAGATGTGAAACATAGGGACGGTGCATATAAAAGTCTGCTCACCATCTTCTGGATTGAAACGACTCAAAACGTTCAGAACCATCGCTATGAGGTTTCGATGCGACGAGACCACGCCTTTACTTGCGCCGGTTGTACCCGACGAGTAAAGCAGAGTTGCAGCGTCGTCTTGAGTCACTCGCTCCCTGACTCGGCTCTGAGCCGCTGGTTTCTTCAACATCTCATTCAATGTAGTTACAATTTTAACGGAATCACTACCGCCGCGTGCGTGCTCGCACGTGAGTACAATTGGCAGGTTCGAGTCGGCGAGTTTGGGGATGAGCTCCGAAGTGGTGAACGCGAGGACGGGTTTCGAATCGGCTATCTGCTTGGCGATCTCGCGGGTGGTGTTGAGTGGGTTGGTGGTGGTGATAATGGCGCCGAGAGACATCACGGATAGGCAGACAATGGGGAAGAAGATGGAGTTCGGGGATAGGAGGAGTACAACGTGACCTTTCCGAATACCTAGGTCGGATAGGCACGAAGCCACCGAATCGACGGCCATCCAGACTTCAGGGAAGGTGAGGCGGCCGCCAGTGGCGGCGTCGATGAAGGCTGTGTTGCCGTGGTGGGCCTGCGAAGAGATGAAAGTGGTGACATCGAGGGAATGGTTTGAAGGTAAGGAGATGGGTTTTCGTTTGCTGTAGAAGACGTAGTTGGACTTGCAGAAGCCGCTTTTGGGATCAATACTATTATGATCCATCGGATTAGATGGAATGGAGACTATTAAACCGCACCAGACCTGAGCAGAGCGCTTCGCTTGTCCTCGCCGATGATTTCAGCCGGAGAGAGGCTGGCTGTAGCATTCAATAATAATAATAAATGGGTTTAATGATGGCGGAGGATTTTGGACCCTTTATTTATTATTTTTTCATTTTTATGAGCCGTACAATAGAATTTTGTTATTTATTTATTTACTAGCAACAACTTGTTTTTACCTCTATTACATGTATTGAATAAAATCAGTATTAAATTTTTTGATAATTAAAAGTTAGAATAAAAAATTTAAATCTAAAAAATTACGATAATTTACGAATTTTAATTTTTTTTCTTATCAGTTATTATATATATTTTAATATCTCCCTAATTAATTTTTAATAAACACCATAAAAGAAAATATAAATTATAATAATTTAATTAAGAAAATTTAATTTTCTAAAAATTATAATTGGATAAAATTTAAATTATGGATTTTAATTTATATATGATCTTCACACTTAAAATATAGTAAAATTTGAAATATCTAAATTATTTTATGAGATAAATAATAGTGGAGTATACCTAAATAAGAACTGAGTAGAAAGTTAAAAATATAAAAATGATCTCAGTCATTAAATAAAAAAATAATTTTTAACCACCAAATTTTAATTTACGAGGGAAAACTTTTAAAAATAATCCCGTTTTATCATGTATGTATATTTTTTATCGTTCTCAATTTTGGTTACGTGGACCTCTTTTTGTTTAGTTGTCATTCCCGTTATATAAAAGAAAACAAATGCTTTCTTGCACTTTTTTGTTTTCATATTTTTGTCTCAGGTGCAATATTTAAGTAGTCAACGTGTGACTTCACCCAAATTCGACCCAAAAAGATAAATTATTTAAGATTGATATATTACTTAAAGCCACACCTGAACTTTTTAACATTTAATAATTTTAAATATTTATATATATTATAAAGATTAGGTACACAATACATCAACATCAAATGACAAATATTTTTTTGTGTGTTAGGTAAATGATTGGATTTCGTAATTTATTTATTTATTTTTTTGATTGTATAACTTGTAAAATTAAATAATTTATAAATTAAATAAACCAACATGTTATTACAAAATTAACATAACATCGGAAGAGTAGAGATGAAGTTATCTTCAATGGTTTTCCTCCATCCCCATAGACACTATTTTCAAAGCCTCAATTGCAGTTAAGGACTTTCTGAAAGCATTATTACTTGAAGAACAGAAAATATCACCCCCGCCACTGGTATAAGAGTCTCTTCATGGCGGCCTTCTCCCAGAAACCTGTGTAAATTTAACTGTGACGGTACTTTCTGCTCATCAACAAAAATCGCTGCCTTTGCTATTATCATCAGAGACTATGAAGGTTCAATAATTGACATTAACTATGCCTGCGTTCGTGTCTTTTCGGCCCCTGCAGCAGAAGCCTGGACCATCAGAGTGGCATGTTCTATGGCTGCGAATTTAAAGTTGAGAGATCTCATTTTCAAAAGTGACTCTTTAGATATTATCTCGTACGTGTTCTAAATCTGGCACAATTTCTTAGGATACTTCATCCATCTTTGAAGACGTTCTTGCGTGGAGTTTGCCTTGGAACAAGTCCTTCTCTTGGTGCAGAAGAAATGCTAACAAAGCAGCATACTTTCTTGCCTCTTCCTGTCTAAAAAGATCACTTCCTGTCAGGAACTCTCTAATTTCTTTCCCCCTTTGAATTGTCTAATATTGATGAGAAAAAAGAACTTCGCATACAGATAATTTTCTTGCAATATAATTCCCAATTTCTAAATATATATATATATATATATCGGACTTGGACAAAAAATATTGAGCCCTAACAAAAATATCGGACTTAGACAAAACATATTGAGCCCTAGCTTGTCCATTGCCCATCCCAAATAAATTGACACTGAGAATAGTTTATTCCTGAAAAGCCCGGACTCGGCCTTGGGATTGAATTTCGAAGAGAGGTTGCGAATGGGCAAGAAGACGACCTAAACATAATATGATTACAAGCCGTCTGAGTCCGTTTGGCCCAATTTTGTAATTATTTGGTATATAATGGTGTACATATACATTGACAGCTTGATCTATTTTTTTGACTTGCAGTAGTTTGAATTTACGACCGTAAATGAACTTAAGAAATTAGTGTCGATTAGTTAAAAAGTAAGTGTGGGTTCTGCTAATTACGAAACCAAGTTCAATTTCAACACAATTTAAAATTTAGCATATAATTTTAATTAATTATAACAACCAGAATCCTACAACTTTGATTAAATTTTAATTGAACGATTTCATCCACTTTCATTAGAGTTATGCCGTTAATATTCCAAATCAGGATGAATTTGACAATTTAACCTACACCTTGTATCTTTCTAACGGAAATGGAAGGAATGTTCAGATTGAAATTTGACTAAAATTATAAAATTTTTATTGTTACAATTAAAGTTTCAGAAATTAAAATTAGACGTGGTGTAAACTATAGAATTGATTTATGAAATTTACTTTAAAATTTAATATAACTTTTTTTTTTTTTGATACTTGATTAGAATTTAGTTCCATAAGTTTAAATGTAAATAAAAACAATTAAAAAAGCGGAAGTTGGATTCTATTGAAGCTCATTTGAGGTTGTCTTAAAAAAAAAAAAAAATTATCAAATTTTTACGTGAACGCATTTTAGAAGTAGAGTTCTTGGAATCTAAAAGTCTATTGCACTTACAACAGTATATTTCTTCTGTCTATGCTGTAAAGAATTCATTTTCTTCCCCCCAAAAGAATTGCCAAGATGGAGAAATGCTCCTAAAATGCAGTCAAATTTTATATTTCTGTAAATTTATAGCATTCCAAGACTCAACTCAATTATGGGCGTAGAGTATTCTGCTGCATAAAGTTTCGCAACTTTCCATCATTGTATGTGTCGAGGGTCGGTACCAATCAATTTTAACATTAGAACAGATCATATCGTCTCAATCCTAATTGAGATTTGATAATTAGAGCAAATTCAAAGCATACAAAAGGTGTATTGAACATGGCATCATAAGTGCAAAAACTTTGGGAGGGATAAGTCTGTTAACTGCAGAAGCTTTGGGAGGGATACCGTTTATAGAATTTTGACGGAGGTTGTCATGCGCTGGCAGGAAATTGTTCTCTGCTGGTACTGGGATTCCAACAGAGCATTATTGTTGTTTATGTTGCACATTAGCAAATGTTAATTCATAGCAATAGGCTTGCTGAATTGTGCTGTGTTGTCTTGTTTTTTTTGGTAACAGGGGAAATCATCCAGCGGTTTTACCCACTGAGTTATAAACTCTCGGGGGAACTAACACAGTAATCCACTATGGCCCTTCACTTAAATCTTGGCCGTTCCAAGTAAGAATCGAACCTGCGACTTAGGTATATCACCCAAGCCTTAAGCTTAACTCCTGCTCTACTAGACCAACCAGAGGTGGGTTGCTGTGTTGTCTTGTGTTGGTCTCATGTTTCAGGTTTTGGGTTATATAACAAGATGGTACCATAGTCTTCGTGAGTTATCAATTTCTCTTCTGCCCTTTACCTCTCATCTTTTTCTTATTTATTTGTTTATTTTTAAGGGCTGGTGACATCCTTGGAAACGCCATGAAGGTCGTTCACATGACCGTGGGCACGGGCATAAGGTACGTAATTTCTGGAAAATTGTTAACTAATATACTTATTATTGTAGATAAGGTATAGGAAAGGTAAGTGAAATTTTAGCCCATTCCGTACATCCAGAGTGAAGAATAGGCTTGGGCTCATGTTGCTTTCTTTAGTGCACTTTGTCACATTTTATAATCACATAACTATACAAGTTTTGATGACATTTTTTTCATTGTGGATGAATCTCAGAGCCTTTTGTGAGAGTTTGATGCTCTCTCTCTCTCTCTCTCTAAATTGTGGTATTTTGATTCCGGACATCCCATTGAAGAGCAGAGACAAGAAAGCATATGTCACTATGCACTTTTTTTTTTTGGGCCCCCCCGGGGGGGGTTCACATTGCGAATTGGCCATCTATTTTGACTTCATCTCAGTAAAGTTTTGCGAAAGAGATACTGTGACACGGAGGCTTGTTTGCAAAAACTTTATGTTTCTAGTCTGTGAGAAGGGGGGAATTTGAGATGGGGCTCTAACAGCCTCCGTGTCAACATATGCTTCAAAAAAAAAATAAATAAATAAATAAATAAAATGGGGGAGAAATAAAAGTACAACCTAAATAGCAAATATCAATTCAAATAAGTTTTAGTAGTAAATAGGTTGGGAGTTGATTAGATAGATCATTTCTCTCCATTAATAGTAGAATAATAACGATAATAAATCATTGTAAAATCAACAAAGATATTTAATTAGTTAAAAATCGTGTTAAATTAACGAATATAATTAGTCTAGACGTTCAATATCATTTACTAATTTAAGGTGTGTTTGGAATAACAAAAAGTGAGATAAAGTAAAATAAAATGAGATAAATAGTAGGTTTATAATTTGTGTAGCGAGATAAAAATGAAAAACTTTTAAAGATTTTTAAAATTTTTTTAAAATTTTTAAAGATTTATAATAAACCAAACAGTGCATTAATTATATATAGTTTAAAGTAATTTGTGATGGCTATAGAAACTTTAATTGTGGTGGAAAATGCTAAGAGGAATTCAATATGAATCAGGCGAGTGCACATTTAATGTGACAGTACTCCAGTCAAATTCTTTTTTTGCCCTTTTTTTTTTTTTTATCTTTTTTCACCCCTTAAAGATGATGAGAATTTGAACTGTCTTGATTCAATGAGTTTTGGAAGTTTGGTTTAATGATGGGAATGTTTGCCGAGAATAACACTTTATAATTAAAGAGTTGAAAAGAGAAACATTCGACCTTTTCCAAAAGGCTAGCTATACCTTAAAGTCAAACTCCGTGGCGCTTTGAACAGGTTTGAACTTAAGACTTGGTCTGGGAGCTAAACAGAATAGCTTTTTTTTTTTTTTTTAATTATCTATTAAAAAATTAATTTTTTTTTGCATTTGAAAAGAAAAAAAATTAATTTTTTAGTAATTAATTTTTTATTTTTTTTGTTTACTTAACATTTTTACTCTTGAGGATTTTAAAAAAAATTAAACTATAAAAAAAATTAATTATTTAAAAAAAATAAAAATAAAAATAATTAGTAACTCAACTGCTAACTACACCTTGTCCAACGAATCATTGAGAAGAAGTAGTTAAATTTTCAACGATTTCTTTATTTGTTCAACGGCGGTCGGCTTTGAATTGTCATTTACAAAAACCGAAAAGTTCATCACTAACCCAGCATTCTTTTACAAACCGCCCCACCAAAAGGGAAAAAAAAGAGAGATTAACATATATATATATATATATATATATATATATTTGTCAATTGGATAATATTAAAGTTAAAAATTGTTAGATTAAAATTTAATAATTTAAATATATTTACATTTTTAATCTAAGAAAAACATAAATACATCTCAATTAGGGGTGGAGCCAAAATTTTTTATTAAGGGGGTACCAGAAGCTGAGAGGGCACCGGGTACCAAGGGGGCACCAAGTACCAAGAAAAAATAACAATTGACTTATTTTTTGATTAAGAGTAGGAGAAAAATGATGTTATTGTTAGAGAGAAAATAAATTATTCTTGAGTATTAACTAGTGAATATATTTCTCACGGTTAATGTTTCAAGCACCTGAAGTTTATTAGAGATATCTCTCGCTACAAAAAATATAATTATTATTAAATTTTATTATTTATAGAATTTATTATGTTATATGCTAAATTTACTGATAGTATAAACAAAAATATACAATAATGTATTAAAAGAATACACTTTATTTTACAAAAAATACAAAGTTTGATTCTTTTAAACTTCTTTTATGTTAAAAAATATTGAGTTAACTTTAAATTTTTAATAAAATCAAAATATCTTAATTTTTTAATTAATTTAATTTTTAAATAAAATTAAAATAACAAGAAGAACATTTTAGTAATTTTATCTTAAAAATTGAGGGGGGTCACTTGCCCTTCTTGCCCCCATATAGCTCCGCCCATGATCTCAACAGTTAAATTTTAATTTAACGATCTCTTATTATAAATTATCATACCAACATAAATTACTATTACTCCGTTTGATTTGCTATAAACCTTTAAAAATCTCTGAAAATTTTTAAAAATTTTTAAAAATTATTCACTTTTTATCTGAATCTATAAATTATAAACTTATAACTTATTTCACTTTATTTTATTTTATTTCACTTTTTATCACTCTTAATAAAACCCAAGGGCGGCTCCTCTAAATCCCCAAAAAAGTAAGAAAGAGCGTGTGGTCATTTATAAAAGTCAAAAAGTTCATCACTAACCCTTCATTCTTCATGGACTATTGCCCACCAAAAAAGGGCGTGAGATAGAGCTGGAGGTCCCATGAAACTGACCAGAATTATAAAGGATGTGAACCTCTCGTAAACGGAGGATTAAAAGGGTAAAGAATGGAAGTCGTTGTCTCTTACTAACTGAATCACGTAGAAAAGTTGTACACGGAAACAGCAGCTGCCGGGGACCAACCCCTCTGCCTCTCACTTTTACCTTCTTTTCCATTGGATTGGAACAGCAAATTTGTATATGGAAAATGGATGACCACGTGAATAGACATTTTTGGACAACTTTCACGTCACAGCTTTGTGTGAATATGTCATTGTATTGAAAAGATAGAGCGGTATGCTAAAGCAAAATTAGTTCCATATTCTTCGGTAGGAATATATAAGTCGTTCAGATTAGATTCACACTTAATCTAAAATCAAATTAATAGGAATATATAAGTCGTTCAGATTAGATTCACACTTAATCTAAAATCAAATTAATTTTTTTCGACTCTTAAAATTTGAATCTGAAACTAAATTAATTCTAAATTAGAACTGAATTGAAAATTTTGAACCGAATCGGGTTCAAGTTCGATTTAAATTGGTCCGAATTGGATCAAGTTCATTTTTGGGCGGGGTCCATTTTTGGGCGGGGTCCAATCATTTTTGCTCGGATAATTGGCCCGGGACGCTGTTCATTAATCTGGAGGGACTATCGATGGAGATTTTAAAAAAATGATTGGATATATCATATTCCAAGGAATATATCCACATTCTGCTTTTGAAACGATAGAGGTTGTGGAAAATGAAATTTCTCATTTAATCTCATTGGAGGGCCAGAAGACGCGATTAATTTTATACTGATCAGTTCATTTCTACAATTTCAGATGGCAAGAGAGTTCTTGATTTGTACTGCTATAGAGAGTGTTGGTTTTGCTTTGAATATTGCAACACATGGTGGTGTGCTAAAAGTGTTGTTTAACGTAACAATGTAACCCAAAAAAGCTATTTGACATGAACAAGTAGCTGGAACCGTATGGCATATATAGATGCTTTTTTTATGCTGAATTCTCTTATAACTTTTGAAAGTTGCTAATGGCCAGTAGGGTTTGATAATCTTTATTCAACAAAGCTACTTTTAAAGATCCAATTAAATGGCATACATGGAGAAAAACAGGAAAGCTATTATAAATTTATATTTTTCTTTTCAGTTGCGTTGGATTAATTTGGGTTAGGTACTTATTAATCTAATAATCGAATAAAAAATGTCAATTTATTAATTTTTTAACTTAGAACTAAACCAAAAATTATATAGATTCAACCCACTTGAACTAAAGTGATTAAATTGGTTCGATTTTCGGGTCATTCGATTTTTTTATACCCCCATTCTTAGCTTATTACTTGGAAAAAAAAATTTAAAAAAAATCACAATTACCTTAAAAAGGAGGCTGACATAGTCAATTTGGTAACATTGATATTAGAAATTATTAAATTAAAATATAACGGTTCAAATGTATTCGTATTTTTTTAATCTTAACAAAAAACATAAATGTATTTAAAGAATTAAATTTTAATTCAACAACCTCCACTACAAGTCACCAAGTTGACATAATTTTCTATGTCAGCTCTTATATCAGCTCTTCCAAATCCAGCATCTTCCCCATCGAGGAGAATGGTCCATGGCTTTAGTATTTCCCCATCACTCTTCGTGGGTTGGAGGCTTATGTAACTTGCAGATTTCAAGGAAGATGAGTGGTAGTAGTTGCGTTTTAACTTGTCCTCTTCAATTAAGGTTGCCTGCTATAGTTGCATGAGAAAATGAGAGACCAAGGATCATCATCATCATTATTATTATTATTTTTTCTAACCTTGATGGTGTTGGTGGTTAGGGTGGATGTTTAAGTTTGAAAATAAAATAATGAAATGTGGTCCAATCCAATAAAGGGTATGCCCATGTATTGGCTCATTTATATAATTTTCAAGAGGGTTATCTGATGTATTTGAATCCTCTCCATTTCTATCTCACTCGTGGAACAGTGATCTCGCAACTTCTTGATAAGATCATACATTGGGAGGCAGCTGGGTATATAGCTTCATGAATATATATATATATATATATACATAACTTCCCTTTATTGTTGCCTCCAGAAAAGTAGCAAACTAGTATGAAAGCAAAGAAAGCTTCATAAATAGTATTTTTTTTATGCTAAAAGTTTCTTATTTATTATCTAAAACATTTAATCTACCCTTGCTGTTATTTTTTTTTGCACAAGTCGTCAATCAACTAATTTGTATTAGTGATTACGAGTAATTATCAGTGTATATTATTTAAAATTATCACAATCTGAAAATAATATTTTTTATTTGAAAATTAATGATGAAATATAAGAGGTAAAAGATGCTTGATAATTACGTGGTGGGATGGTCGAGCTTTATCTAAAAGTAGACATTTTGAAGAGAGATGCGCGTGACTGATAAGAGAATGACGTTGCATTTGATATTATTCAAAATGAGATGAGACTGGAAACTAATGGGAAAAAAGAATTAGAATGTTTAGAATTTCCAAAAATACGAATGAAAATTCTGTGAAGAGATGATAAATACACTCTCATTTTTTAATTTCTTGCAGTACTCCATTTTTTCTAGCAATGAATATTAATTTTTGGAGTGTGAAAAACTAAAAATAGAGTCATTTATTAATTCCTAATTCTATGGTTACGTTTGTTTGTTGGATGGAAAACTTAGGAATGTTTGGATGAAAAAAAAAAATTTTAAATTGGTATAAAAATGATACATTGTGAAATTTAATTGAAAAAAGTTGATAATTTTTCTGTAATTTTTGGTAGAGTTTGATAAACCAAACATCCCCTCGAATATAGTCGTAATTATTGATTATTTTTTAGCTTTAATTCTGCGTTTGATTTGCGGGATTAAACTTTGGGTTGGGTAGTATGTCCCTAATATAAGGGATTCTCTACCTTCGAATTAACTTTTCACTGAAATCTAAGTATTCAAAATTATTTTTATCAAATTTTCTATCAAAGCAATTGTATTTCTCATCTCATTTTATATTTTACTGACTAAATGTTAAAAAATTATCCTCATATGAAAACTTAATCTTATATTATATCTAATTTTATATTTTATTTTATAATACTATTTATGTCCTATAATTTAATTTACCCAGTCAAACGTAACCCATAGCAATAAAAGCGCGGAAAGTGAATTCCTCATCCTTTCAAAGAAGCATTAAAAAAGTCATGCATGGTGTGTGAATTCCTCATCCTTTAGGCCTGTTTGGCCACACCAAAATTCATAAAAAATTATTAAATTTAACTAATTTTTGTACTTTTTTTTAATTAAAATGTTTCACATATCACATTTATGTTATATCTTTCTACTTTTATTGTACTTTTTTTTCATTTTTGTCTACCAATCAGGCCCCAAAAAAAAAAAAAAAGGAAATCATTCGTGCCTTTTCATGATTCATGCACAAGGAAGGGAATTGACAATTTCTTGCCTTCTATTTTTGAACTCAAAATTTCCTAAAATGTAAAAAGGGATTTCTCCTTTTATTTCGTAGGAGACCATTTTATTTCTAATTAAATGGAATACCAAACAAAGCCTAAGTAAAAGCTAACGGGAGTGTTTTACAAACCAGTAATATTGTGTAATTAAAAATTTTTAATAGAAAAATAAGGTTAAAAAGACGTGACTTTTTTGTGATTCAATTATTTAAAATAAAATATAATTTATTAAAATATATTTTTATTATAAAAATGTTATTAACGTCATATTATTATGATGGTATATATAATTTTCTGCGTAAAAATTTTAATAGAATATGATTTCCCTTTACAAACAAAAGACAGGGCAGAAAAGGGCATGTACGGTTAGGGGGTTTGGCGAAGAGGAGACTTCACGTAGTGATGGGTTTGGCTTTAGTAGCATCATGCTGGGTCCAATGCCCGCAATTGTGCAGGGATCAAAGGACAGCCTCACACGTGGCAGAGGTGAGTAATATCAACGATATTACGATGAAGCTGTAATTCTATTGGGTTTGTTCGGGAAAAAAAGATATATATATATATATATAGGGGGATGGCCCATGGGGAGCTTTGTAACCGATGGCTGGAGGAGGCCATCGACAGTGACAATTGCAGCAGGGCTTGATTTTGACTGAGGATAGATGGATGTGCAGATAAATGTTCGAACTTTTAATGAATAGAATATTGATTATTACAATTCACAATGATAACTCAATTTGTAATATTTTAATTTTATTTTTAAAAAGATATTTGTCTTGAGAGTAGAGAGAGTAAAATTTACTGTAATAATTTTTACATTTTATTATATCAATTTGGATGATAAGGTTAATAATTACTCTGAGTTATGTGGGGTAACTTTTTACTCTATATGAGAGATGAGTAACAGAGGTTACTGAAAAAATTTTATTCTTTTTTCATTACCTCCGTAAAATATTTCTTTACCTCGTGCAAAATCTTAAGTAACGTTCTTTTATAAATAATTATAATAATATTATAAAATAATAATTAATTTAACCAAACTAAAATAAATTAATTATTTTATCAAAATAATATTTAATAAATAATAATTCATTGTTAAAATAATACTATTGAAATATTACTTTATGACTGAAATTATTTATTTTATCAAATTAAAATTAATGTTTAATAAATAATAATGACCTATTAAAGTAATTTATTTTATTAATGAAAATTATGTCTCATAAGTAAAAATTTACTAGATTATGTATTGTATTAATATAATTTATTAAAATCAATAATTTATTTAAATAAACTAAAATTATTTGTTTTATTAAATTATTTTATCAAAATGAAAGTAATTTTTGACAAATAATAATTCACTATTAAAATTAATTACTATTGAACTATTAATCTATCAAAAAATTATTTTTTATAATTGTTATTTTTATTTCACTATATATTTTTTTATTAAAATTAATTATTATTAAAATAATAATGATTATGATGATTTATTTTATTTAATATTTTATTAAAATCAAATATTAACTTTTATCCTTTGTCAATTTATCTTTATTCTAAATACAATTAACTTTTACTCCTTTAAAATTTTTAGTATTCCAAATATAATACAATTATTAACAGGTAATATTTACTCTCTCATTCCAAACACACAAATTTATTATCCTAGTAACCACTATCATGATAACAATTACTCCCATAATCTTTTACTCTCAAAATTTTCACCCCGTATCAAATATGTCCTGAGTCTTTTCGGTGTCACTAAAGGAGATTGAATTAGTTGGGATGCACGCTATAGTTTGATTATTTAAAAAATAACTGATTATCACATTTTTTTTAATTTTAAAATAGGTAATATGAGTATTGCATAAAATTTTTGTAACTTTATGTTTGACCTGGTAACATTTGACTAATCGTAGGGGGTGATTAGTTATGAAAGTTTCAAACCAAGGGATATGCAAGTGATTTTTGGGACCAAATAATGGGATATATGTAATAATAGCAAAATTTGAGGATAATTTAAGTAATTTTACCTAAAAACAATTATCCTTTTTTTTTTTTGAAATTCAAAACAATTATCTACCGGATCCGGAAAGCGAGTAAAAAGAAAAACAAGCAAATTTCCAAAACTATTGGGTATTTTTCTGAGAGCTCACGCTACGTGGCAGAACAGGATTCCTCCATCTATCCTATCGTTCTTTATTTCCTACGGTTCCATACATAGCCATTGCTCCGCGTTCCTTTTTGGTGTTGGGACTTCATATGAACAAATGGGAAAATACCCTCTGGAATTCTCTTTTATGCTAATCGAACCAAACAAAGAACAGAAATAGGAGTTTCTTCACAGAGAGAGAGAGAGAGAGAGAGAGAGAGAAGGAGGGGGGAGGAGATGGAAGAGAAAGCAGCGAAGAAGTCAAGGTTCAAAAGGGTTTGTGTATTTTGTGGGAGCAGTACCGGCAAGAGAAATTGCTACCGAGAAGCTGCTCTTGAATTGGGGCAGGAGCTGGTAGTCTCATTATTATATGAAGGAGAAACCATTCAATCTCTGTATACGCATATATATTATACATACATACAGATTTACTTTCATCATCAACTGTTTCAGCTTCTAACTCTTGCGTTGTTTCTCGGTTTTCTATTACTTGGACAAGGTCTCGAAAAATTTGGATCTGGTTTATGGTGGTGGGAGTGTTGGGTTAATGGGTTTAATCTCTCAGGAAGTTCACCGTGGTGGAAGACATGTTCTTGGGTAATTAAAAACTTATCGTATCTCATCTTCTGGTTTTTATTTATTTATTTATTTATTTTTTCCTAGATTTTCTTCTTCATTTCTTCATTTCTTTTCTGATTTTAGACTTTTCTTCTTTGTTTGGCTGTCCTCACAGAATCATCCCCAAAACTCTGATGTGCAAAGAGGTTCAAACTTCAATTACACTCTCCTCTGGGTTTTGCTTCTTGAACGCACGCCTTTTTTTATTTTACCCTCTTGGATTAAATATTTTTAGTATCATGTTTTGTTTTTTCATGGAGTAGATTACTGGTGAAACAGTGGGAGAGGTAAGACCAGTGGCAAATATGCATCAAAGGAAAGCTGAGATGGCCCGCCATTCTGACTGTTTCATTGCCCTACCAGGTCTCTCTCTCTCTCTATTGACATATATATATATAGTAGTTTACACAATAATAATAATAATCATAATAGTAAAAGTGATTATCGAAAGTTAATTTGTTAGTGGTCATGACTTAGGTGGGTATGGAACTTTGGAAGAGTTATTAGAAGTAATTACATGGGCCCAGCTGGGGATTCACGACAAGCCTGTAAAGCCACTACTTCTTCTTCTTCTTCTTCTTCTTCTTCTTCTTCTTCTTCAAAGTTCAGATAATTCCATGGTCTTTCTTTTCTTTCATTTTTGTGTTTGGCTAAAGCAGTACTGTTTGTTTGTATTTCTCAAATCAATGGCGGAAATTTTTGTAACTCTCCGTCTGTGTATTTCTGTGCTTAGGTTGGTTTGCTGAATGTGGATGGTTACTACAACTACTTGCTCACCTTCATAGACAAAGCAGTGGACGATGGGTTCATCAAGCCCTGTCAGCGCCACATCATCGTGGCTGCACCAAACGCTAGAGAACTTGTTCAAAAATTAGAGGTAATTAATTTAAATTTAACCCAGTGGCTGCTTTGGTTTTTTTTTTTTCCCCCTTCCTCTTGTGGCCTATAATTTCATTTCTTTTTCCGGGTCCATCTATTTTCTCTGTCTTGTTCATTATTGTGTTTTATTTTCAAAATTTTAATATATATATATACACGCATGTATATATATGGGTTTGGTCAGGAGTACGTTCCTGTGCATGATAGAGTAGTGGCCAAGGCACGCTGGGAGGTAGAGCAGGTGGAGCTTAACGCATCCTTCCAGTCAGAAATAGCACGGTAGAGAGAGAGAATTTCATTCTTTTCTTTTCTTTTTTTTTTTTCTCTGCAGATTCTGTAATTAGGGTTTCTATTCTATCCTCAATTTAATTATATATATATATAGTATGGGTCACATAAAATGTAGAAAACGAAAGGAAAAAATTGAAGGGGAAAAAAATATGTATGTATATATATATATATATCAGCTTTTCATTCACCTCATCTCGGTTGAGCATGCGTTTACTTAATTTTTAATTAAGTGATAACATTAAATTGTCTCTTCATCCTCTAGCTACAATTGTGTTTTGTGTAGAGGACAAAAGAAAATACAAATAATTAAAAGAATAGATTGTCAAATGATGTAGGTTGAACATGGTCAAACATGGTTTCGATTATTAAATCAACTTCCTTTTTCATATTTTTTCAACTAGCTGCAGTACTAGTTGAGGACGAAGAATAATGAATGAATGGCTTGAAGGCACTCCCAATTATGCACAATTGAGGTACAAAGAATTGGGCCATTGCTGAGGCCCCCAATCCAGTGAGAAGGGGGGTCCTGGCCTTCAGATCCCACCTAACTGTGGCCACCCCTTGTATACTTGTCTCAGTCTCAACAATCATTTTAGGGCACATTTGGTGTGCTGAAAGTTATAAAAAAAATTTTAAATATTTCTAAAATTTTTTAATATATTTTGTCCTACTCCTATTTTGTAAAATTTTTATAAATTTATATATATATCTAAATATTCTGACAAATTTTTACAAATTTCAATAAATTTTTTACAAACCTCAATAATACTTCCACAAATTCCAATAACTTTTTTATAAATTCTAAAAACTTTTCGAACAACTATCAAAAAATTCTGACATAAAACCATTCAGACAAACCCAAAAAAATCATTCGAATGAATTCTCTATCCAAAAAGTTAACATAAAAGTCAAAAGTGGTATGATTCATCTTTAAAAAACGTGATTTGGTGGTTACTCACTAAATGTCAAAAAATTACTCAAATCATATTTTTCGTTATTTTTCGACACTTCAAATGCCTCCTTAGTTATAGATGATGTATGCCTATGATGGTTACTATAACTGTTAGCTCAAAATTTGGGTAATGTTTGAGACGTAAAAAAGTTAAATTTCTTTTTTATAATTGACTACTAACAAGTTATTAATAAATTAGTTTTTTGTGTTTGAAAAAAAAAAAGAAAAAAGATAACTTTTTAATAACTAATTTTTTAACTTTTTTATTAATTTGATATTTTTACCTATAATGGTTTGAAAGAAATTTAAAATATAAGAAGGTAATTTTAATTATTTTAAAAAAAATTAAAAAATTGAGTAATTAAAAGTTAATGTTTCCCAAACAACGAATAAATTAGTTAACCTATCTTGTTTATAAAAATTAATAGTCTAAGTTGCGTTTGGTGAAATAAAAATGCTGAAAAATTTTAAAAATCTTTAAAATTTATTTACTCTTTATCTCACTATACAAATTACGAATTCATAAATTATCTCAAATTATTTCATTTTATTTTATTTTTCACTCCAAATTAATTCTAAATATAGTAATCGTGATTAAACAATGGACGATCGCACCTCTCTTCTATTGAGGTCGAAGTAAACTACTTCACAAATTGATGAATAGATGAATTAGAACGATTGCCATTTGCATTGGAGCTTGTACTTCTCCCACTAATATATGCACATATGAGTTTGTTATTAATAGTATGGTGTGCCTAGTCCTACCAATGGATTACATTTGAACTAGACTTAGACCAACTTTAATTGAGGTGGTGTTTGAAGGGCAATATATATATATATATATATAAAAGTAATACGTAGTGAAATTTGATTAAAAAAATTAAAAAAATAATTTTTTATAATTTTTGGTGAAATTTGGTAATTCAAACACCACCTAAATGAATACAAATATAATTTTAAATTCATTTATTTGATTAAGGCTCGAATTAATTGTTTGATATTTAAGGAATTTGAATATGAATATATCCCTATCTAGCTAGATAAGCATCCGACTTAATAATATAATGTTATAATATTAAATATTGTATAATTTATATAATACTATAATATTGTATGAATATCATAAATTTTATATCATATCGGATCTAGTCTCCCAATTAATTACGAGTCTAAATATAGATACACAAATTATAAACTTAACCGATCAGAGTCCGACTATGGATCTATAATTCTATAACGGGTTCAAATCTAAGCTTATCTGACCTAATAAAGGCAGCATTAAAATTTTCATGCTCTTTTTCAATTTAAAAATTAAATTTCATATTTGATGATCTTTATTTCTTGATAAAGTAAATTTCAGTGCTTTGTCATATATTACATTCTTTTTTATTCTTATTTATTTATTTCTTTGATACATGTTAATTTGTTTTAAAAAATTAGAGTTTATAATTATATATATAAATCGTGACATCTTTCCTAACTAGTGCCTCTGTTGCTGTAAGCAGGGTCAAGTCGGCATAATTCACCCTTTGCATTTGTAAAGATGTCAAAACTACATATTCGGTGAATGCTTGCTTCATTCGTCTTATTTTCAGAATGTATACGAATATTAATAACTAGTATGTATGTAGGTATAAGAATTTTAACATATTATCCAAACGAATACGGAGACGAGAATAGGTATGGTGGTCTTTACACTGTTCGTACTTATTTAAATATTTATTTGTTAATATATATATATATTAATATTTATTCAATATATATACATATAAAATATATATTTTTATTTAATATATATAATAATTTTTAATATTTATTTTATATATATATATAATAGATAATTTTATTATATTTAGCAGATAAATGAGGATAGAAACGAGAAATCTGCTATCTAGTAAGGACAGGTATAAAAAAAAAATTTTATTCTCAAAACCGTAATGGAGACAGAGACATGAATAAAGAAAAGTATTACTAAATGGAAATGAAATAAAGGA
The DNA here is from genome assembly GCA_019916065.1 of Vitellaria paradoxa. Lineage (NCBI taxonomy): Eukaryota > Viridiplantae > Streptophyta > Magnoliopsida > Ericales > Sapotaceae > Vitellaria > Vitellaria paradoxa. The sequence continues at coordinate 5,793,446 of CM034233.1, read as the reverse complement.
AAAGATTATACACAACCTATTGACAATCCCAGTGTTATGCTTCCTAGATGCCAGCACATAATTTGGAGCTTTCCATTTTGGTTTGATTAGCTCTGACACGTACACAAAACTAAAATAACTCAAAATTAATACATAATGAAGCTTGTTAAAATTGAAAGAGACTAGTAGTACTTGATGAAAATGAAATAGATGTGGAACCATGTCTTAGAAAACGAACGCATAATTGTGACCAATTGACAGATACGTACATACCACGGTTCACGTTAATTTATATATATTACCCATAAACACATTTTCTTTTTAACAATTGAATTTTTTTTTTATCTTTTTTAATGTGAAAAGAATATCAAATATATCACTTATATACAAAAAATACATAATTTACTAGAGCAAGGCACTTGACTTAGTGGCCGAAGGCCCCTTTACACCTACTCATTACCCGAGTTTAAAACCTGGGGTGTTCACTCCCTTCCTTGCTTAACTATCAAAAATAAAAATAGAAAAAGACATAATTTACTAGTCATATATAAGTATCTCCTCGCATAGATGTTTATGTTAGAGGCGTTTAAAATCGTCTCCTACAAAAACATAAGGTTTGTTTTTCGAACTTTTAAAAAATTTTACAAATATGATCCTAAAATAAAATATAAATCTCCAATCCGTCCGTAAGCATGAGAAAAAGTAAAATATATATATATGCATCTATAAAATGATACATAAAAACAAATATTTATAATGTGTTGTGTATATAAAATTTTAATAGTATGTATAAAAATTACAAATTATATTTATTTTAAAATAAAATTGGGCGGGACTATGCTCAGGCCTTTTAACCAAATCTAAAACCGGCTTAAAAGGTAATCTGACCCATTAGGGATGGTCATCTCAGTCGACCCGTTCGTACCCTACTCGATCCCCGCCATAAATGGATAGGGGATTCGAGAATTTTTTGGGGATCGAGTAAGGTACGGAGATATTTTTTAAAAAAATTCGGGAATCGGATAGTGTCTTAACCTTACCAATATTTTCGTATATATATATATATATATATATTTAATTTTTTAGTGTGTTTGTTACGATAGATTTCTCAGTAAAGTAGTGAATTAAGATTTTGAGTTTATTTATCTATCACATTCCTATTAAATTACTTTATTTTCCAGTTTACAAGTAAACTATAAATTGTGATAGATCAACTGTAAATATTTCTTTGTTTATTTTCCCTATTTTGAACCTTAGAACCTATTAATATAGTAAGAAAATAGAAACCTATTAATATGGTAGGAAAATAGAAATCTTATAAATACTTTTTAAATATATATATACATATATGTTATTTTTTGATTTTTTAAATATATATTAAGATTCTACTCTATTTTCTTATAAGTCATAATTTAAAATTTTTGTATTTTTATATTTTTTTAATTGAGGTACCTGTTTCTCCGTGAGGATCCCTATTCCCCGTTTGGGTCGGGGATGGGTGCTAAAAATAAATCCCCAATGGGGAACGGGTAGGGTATGGGGATTTATTTTAGTTTGGGAATCGAATATGGAGATATGCGTACCCGTCCCCTACTCACCCCATGCCCATCCCTATGACCCATTTTACTTCTTAAATTTGTTCTATATGTTGAAATAGTTTAATATATATTGTTAAACTTATTTCTTAACAGTTTAAATTTTTGGGACAATTAGTGACTTATATTAGAGTTCTAATTTCGGGAGATTGTAAGTTCGAATTTTGTTATTCTTTATTTATTATTATACACTTTATTTGTTTGCATTGGTATACATTATTTAATTTGATTTATTTATCTATACTTTATGAACAAATTGAAGTTACATGTGATGGGGAATGGGTGACCAAACACTGTAAATAATGTACGTGTCACATGTGAACGTCCAAATCGGAGCCGGCCAAACTTGTAGATGGTCCCGGGTAATTATTTGGTGAGGTGGAGCAATCACACATCACCACATAAGCATGGCCCCACCAGAGTATGTTTATGTGACTGACCTGGAGTCTCAGCAGCAAATAATTGCCCAGATGGTCCACTTATCCTTCCCGGCATACAAGAGGGATTCCCCCGAGTCGGAGTTCTCCATTGGCCCAATTCCGTTTCAAGGCTGATTTTGTTCGGAGGGCACCCTTAGCCAACAAAAACTTATTAAGGGTTTGTTTGGGTGTCAAAACTTTAGTTTTTTAATAAAAAATAAAAAAATAAAAACAAAATATAAATTTAGGGAGTTTGAGAATTTTTTATTTTTATTTTTTTAATCCGTTCAGTTGTAAAAAATAAATAAAAATAGAAGAATAAAAATAGATTAAAAGATCATGTCAAAAAAAAAAGAACTTAAACTTAGTAATATATATATATATATATATTTTTATGAGATATGAGAGATTAAATATTCCCTGAAGACATGAGAGACACCCGCCTAAGAGGACATTACAAACCATTTTCATTATCCAGACTGAGCTCACTCTCAACCTAAGAGGACTTTACTTGAGCGTTGAAATACAAAAATAGGCCCAATTAATGTTTCTTTACTTGTAGTGTGTGACCCGACCCGATTCATATGGCCCTTCGGAGTCCATAAGGGTTTTGTTTGGCCCTAATTCGTATCGCTCTCTCCCTCTCAAAAGAAGGCTCCAGATAATTTATATTGGATTGGACCAAACCTACCCTTTGAACTTCGACAAATCTCACTGGGTCAGGACAAACAACGCATTTCCATGTCTCAGCGGACTTCCGACCCTATTGTACACTCAAGTGGATCCGAATACCAAGCTTTTTTTTTTTTTTTCGGTAAGTCGAAATACTAAGTTATTATATACAAAATTAATTTTATCGAGCCGAACTTAAGTTACAAGTTGTATTTAAATTTGACCTGATTTCATAACAAGTCTATCTCCAACGAGCTTTTAAGAAATTGAATATAAACTAATCTCGGACAATTTGGTTTGTTTACCAGCCGTGCTCCCGATACAATTTTCTTTAGTAAATTTAAGTAATATGTAGGGCAGTGAAACGAATCAAATAATTCAAAGCTTGGTTCATGTTCAGCTTGTTAAAAACTTGTTTGACATTAGTTTATTATGAAACTAAGATAAACTTATGGGGGTGTTTTGGAGCATAAAGGTAACATTTAGAGTAGTAAAAAATAAGATAAATTGAGATAAGACGTGATTTTGAGTTAATTTTAGTGTTTGGTATTTTCTTTCCAAATCACATTTTTTAGAGATGAATAGTAGCAAACTGTGGGAACAGTGCCAAAACCGTAAGAATAATTTTTTAAATTCGTTCCTACAGATAAAAAAAAAATCGTATAAATGTGCTGTTTGGAGCACCAAAAAAGTTTAAAAATTTTCAAAAAACTTCAAAAGTTTCACTTTTTTCAAACTCTAAAAAATTTCAATTTTTTTTTAAAATGTTATCAAAATTCGTTGGAACGAACTAAAATGATGTGTTCCAACGGATTTTACCAAATTTTTTTAAAAATTGAAGTAACATTTGTACCAAAAATTTTCACAAAATGCTAAAAATTTTTAAGATTCTCCACTAAAATTATGGCACGTGTTACTTTATACAATTTTTAACAACTTTATATTAAATCAAACACAAACATTTACTTATTATTTCAAAATAACTTTTTACACTCCAAACTTAAAAAAAAATTCACTTTTTGGTTTTTTTGGACTCCAAACGCACTCAAAATAATAATAATGGTACTTATTTGAAAACTTTCGACTCAAAAAATATAATTGTCCAAAAAAATTTACGAGCCTTCTTTCAAATTTTTTATTTTTTCTTTAGCAAAACATTGAAATTTTTTAAAATTAGTAAAGATAGCAGTGTAGAAATGTGTAATAGAAAATTTGAGTGATTTATAGAAGTTGTTGAAGATTTATTTTGTTTTATTTAATTTGTTAAAATACCAAACGAACTCAAATTTTGCAAAAAAAATTAAACTTTTAGTCTTTTACAATTCTTTTACAAAATTTTAGCCTTTTTCATATTCTATGCGTGCCTTTTACAAATTTTTTCTTAAAATTCTGATACAATATACGAAAATTATTGAAATGAATCTGTCAGTTCAAAATTCTGATACAATATACGAAAACTGGTAGAATAAGTCATTTAACCTTGTTCTAATGCATTTGGTCAACAAATTATAATTCATTCTCCAAATACTAAAAAGTAATTGATACATTATTTATTTTTTTACTTTTTTTTTTAATTTTTAACTTCTAAACATTCTCTTAAACATAATTTATAGTCCAAACTCAGGTTAATAAACATAAATTTTATGTAAAATAATCAAGTAATTTGAGTTAAGTTGGATTAAGTGATCGTTTAGGAAAGTCAATGGGTAACTCAACGATCAATTATTAATTTTTTAGCCTTTTTTTTTAATAATCAAATTTACTTTTTACATTTTAATTTTTTTTAAATATTAAAGGCAAAAATATCACATTAACAAAAAAAAAAAAAAACTATCTAGTAGAAAGTTAAGATACTATTTGATATATTTATTTGAACTCATTTTTCATTTTGCATCTTTTAAAATATGAAAAACAGTTCAAAACATATTTAGTCACTTATATTTTTAAAATCTATTTTAGAAAACAAAAAATTAATTTATACATAAAATACAAAATGATAAAAAACCGTTTTGAGTGTCTTTAACTCAAAAAAAAAAAAAAAAAACCTCAAAATACAGAAAACTAAAATTATCAAAATAAATGCATTTTTTATTTTCTATATTTTAAAATTTTTAAAATGTAAAACATTTAAAATAAAAAATACGAATACAAATTAAATACCACCTAACTTTTTTTTCACCTTTAATTACCCAAAAAAAAAACTTTTTTTTCTCCTTTGCCAATCAAACTCAGCCTATTGGTTTTCCTTGTTTTCTTTGTACTGTATACGTACGTTGGTTTGCACAGTGGATTTCATTTCAGACCAAAATTCAAGTAAGAAATGACTGGTTAAAATTTAAAACACGTAGATTCAACTCAATTCAACTCTCAGTCAACAAAACCCAGATTCATGGCTTTCAGTGCGTTGAAGCATTGATAAACCCAATTCTGATCTTCCAATTAGGTAATATATAAATAATAAATTCCCATCTCTACGCTCGAGAATGTCCCAAATTGAGAATTAACCTCAACGCAACCCACGTAGAGGGTTCTCAAGAGATAAAAATCCATGGCTTCAACTACCCACCCTCTGCTCTCCTCAACCTTCCATGGCAGCCAAATCCTGCTCTCCTCTCCAACTACCAAAACAACCCTGTATTTGCCTTCTCTCTCTAGAAAAAAGTTTCAAATAACACAATCAATTCTCAGTGGAAGACCACCCAGTAATCTGAAGAATTTACCATCTCAAGCCACTTTGGCTGCTCTGCTCCTCTCTTCGATTTCCCCACAAGCCCTAGCCCTTGATTCCACCAATCCTCCTCCACCTGCAATTCAAGCTGAAGCTCCCAGACCCAGCCCTTCAAACTCATCACCCTTTTCTCAGAACCTTCTCTTGAGCGCCCCGAAACCCCAAGCCCAGACCACCTCTGACCTTCCCGAGGGCAGTCAATGGAGATACAGCGAGTTCTTGAATGCCGTGAAGAAGGGCAAGGTCGAAAGGGTGCGCTTCAGCAAGGACGGAGGTGCCCTTCAACTCACAGCCGTCAACGGCCGCCGAGCCACCGTGATTGTCCCGAATGACCCCGACCTCATCGACATTTTGGCCATGAACGGGGTCGATATCTCGGTGTCGGAGGGCGATTCCGGGAACGGGTTGTTCAATTTTATTGGAAATTTGCTGTTCCCTTTCCTTGCCTTCGCCGGACTCTTCCTTCTCTTCCGCCGCGCACAGGGAGGTCCCGGTGGCCCAGGCGGGCTCGGCGGGCCAATGGATTTCGGTAGGTCGAAATCCAAGTTCCAGGAAGTTCCGGAGACCGGAATCACTTTCGCCGACGTGGCCGGCGCCGACCAGGCCAAATTGGAATTACAGGAAGTGGTTGATTTCTTGAAAAACCCAGATAAGTACACCGCCCTGGGGGCAAAAATTCCAAAAGGGTGTCTTTTGGTTGGACCTCCCGGCACCGGAAAGACCCTGCTGGCGAGGGCAGTCGCCGGCGAGGCTGGGGTGCCATTCTTCTCTTGTGCAGCATCGGAATTTGTAGAACTCTTTGTGGGCGTGGGTGCGTCGAGAGTTCGAGATTTGTTTGAGAAGGCAAAATCCAAGGCACCTTGCATTGTGTTCATAGATGAGATTGATGCAGTGGGGAGGCAGAGAGGTGCTGGTCTTGGAGGCGGGAACGATGAGAGAGAACAGACTATTAATCAGTTGTTGACGGAGATGGATGGGTTTTCTGGTAATTCCGGTGTGATTGTCTTGGGTGCAACTAACAGGCCTGATGTTCTTGATTCGGCATTATTGAGACCAGGGAGGTTCGATCGCCAAGTGACTGTGGACAGGCCTGATGTTGCTGGCAGAGTGAAGATCCTACAGGTGAGCTCAAATCAATGCAGACTTAATTGGCTTGCTTATTGTTTGTTCTTCCTCAGCTCTAAACGCGGACTTTGTTCTTAACTAATGTTACCAACAAACAGGTGCATTCGAGGGGGAAAGCGCTTGCAAAAGATGTGGATTTTGAGAAGATTGCAAGGAGAACTCCGGGTTTCACAGGAGCTGATTTGCAGAACTTGATGAACGAAGCGGCTATTCTTGCAGCCAGACGTGACCTTAAGGAAATAAGCAAAGACGAGATATCTGATGCTCTCGAGAGAATAATTGCTGGACCAGAGAAGAAAAATGCCGTTGTCTCGGAAGAGAAGAAGAAACTAGTTGCTTATCATGGTATGTAAAACATGGAGTTTTCTCAAGATGTTTGCTTTTATGTTGTGATTTGGTGTGTGGGTGTTTTAACAATGTATATACACTTTTTGAGTTGCAGAGGCTGGCCATGCTTTGGTCGGTGCTCTTATGCCCGAATATGATCCGGTGGCCAAGATATCAATCATTCCTCGTGGCCAAGCCGGAGGACTCACCTTCTTCGCTCCCAGTGAAGAGAGACTCGAGTCTGGACTCTACAGTAGAAGCTACTTGGAGAACCAAATGGCTGTTGCCCTTGGTGGAAGGTTAGTTATATACAAATGGATAAACACACTGTACAACCAGAATTTTGTTTTTCTATTAAAAAAAAAAATGCACCTTCATTACGTAGTTTCCATTTATCATATCATTCTTTGTACTTTTTTCTAGAAATAAATTCTAATAGAATATCATTTTCCATATGCAAACTCAACTTATCAGGTATGGTCAGATGTTTTAGGGCCTATGCATGCATGAAACGTCCTGTTCTTGCGGACGTGCTTGAATGCTATGTAACTAACCCAAAACGCATTGGTTATTTAACTTATTGGTGGCATTGGAGTTGCACATTGTGGGCAGTTGGTCCTGGTATTGATATTCTGATACTTGTAGGGGGACAATGATAATGGTAGTCAATGGCAGAACTCGTCGGAAGCCAAGGGAGTGAAAGTTAGGATGAACTAGAGTGAGAGAGAGAGAGAGAGCGAGAGAGAGAGACAACATGAGAGGATATTGGGGGAATATCGACTGTGGCAAAGTTGCTTTGACAAGCCGCTCTATTGGCCTGGGGTCTCTGCTGATTGGGGTGGTTGTCCAATGGAAGTGGGACTGACTTTTGGTATTTGGGAATCGATCGTATTACTCACTTGGTCAAAAACATTAAATGCATGGGTGAGTCTCTTTCTAGATCGGTTGAGGGAGTCTCAACGAATTTGTCAACTCTAAGGCATCAAGTTGCTTATCCCTGATGCTCCTGCAAGTAGATGTGCATTGAGATGCACATGCTTCTCTTAAATCGAACCATAACTTGTCAGTTTAGAAGATTTTGAAACCTTAATTAACCAAATTGTTCAACTAAGAAGACTTGGTTTGAAGGTTTTATATTATATGGTAGTTAATAATTTTATCTAGATAATTTTTATATGAATTAAATGCTAGATAATTATGTCATGTAGGGTATTGCAACGGGGGATTAAATCAAAATTGTTAGCATTAAGCTCCGTTTGGTAAGAAGTAATTAGTAGCTTAGCATTTTTTTTTCTTTTCTGAATGGTGGTAGGTTAACTACCAGCTACTAATTTTTTGACTTTTTCTAAAATGACCAAATTTATTCTTTTACATTTTAATCTTTTTTTAAACCTTCAAGGAAAAAAATGTCAAATTAACAAAAAGTTAAAAAATTAACTATTAAAAAGTTAATTTTTTTCCTTTCCTAAACACACACAAAAAAAAAAAAAAAAAAAAAACTAATTTTTTTTGTAGTTAGATAGTTTTTTAGTAGCTAACTACAAAAAAAACTAACTTTTTTAACCCAAACCAAGCCTTAGTTCTCTGAAAAAATAAAACATGTATGTTTCATGCACCCTAGCAACCATAACTGATGAGGCTTTCTCACAATCTTGTTTGTTTCGAAGGCAAGGCTGGGACTGACTGTTAGGGTTGCTGCAGCCTGTGTAGGGTGATCACACACACATGGTCTCCCTCACCCACTTAGATTAGTATTTTAAAATAAGAGAGAATAAATTAGGAGAATAATATTTGCCCATGTAGCATTAGAAAATATCATCACTCAGCTTGCCTTTGTGTGTGTGTGTGTGTGTGTGTGTGTGTGTGTGTGTATAATTAAATGTTATCACCTACTTTACTAATGCAGGGTTGCTGAGGAGGTTATTTTTGTGTGTGTGTGTGTGTGTGTATAATTAAATGTTATCACCTACTTTACTAATGCAGGGTTGCTGAGGAGGTTATTTTTGGGGACGAGAACGTTACAACAGGAGCATCAAATGACTTCATGCAAGTATCAAGGGTAGCAAGGCAGATGGTGGAGAGATTTGGTTTCAGCAAAAAGATTGGACAGGTTGCCATTGGTGGACCTGGTGGGAATCCCTTCTTAGGTCAGCAGGTAAGAAGGATTTTCTAGAAGCTCCTCTTTTTTATGTTCTTTTTCTTTCATACTTTTAAAATTGACAATCTAACCTAAATTTTTGGTAGATGTCAACCCAAAAAGATTACTCAATGGCAACTGCTGATGTGGTAGATTCAGAGGTGAGGGAGCTGGTAGAGAATGCATATTCTAGGGCCAAGCAGATCATCACGACTAACATTGACATCCTTCACAAGCTTGCTCAACTCCTCATAGAGAAAGAAACTGTAGATGGGGAGGAGTTTATGAGCCTCTTCATAGATGGAAAAGCTGAATTGTACGTAGCCTAATTAGTATAGCAATTACATACATACTACCTCATAATCTGTCCTGTATCTATCGTGAGTTCCATGTTGAAGTTTTGTATGCGTGTTTACACGAATGAAATCAACTGATGATTTCAAACTTCCCGGGGTTAAAAAAAAAATCAACATTTTAAGCCATTTCAGTGTCAAAAATACAAGCACTTCGCCACATTTAAATTGTACATAACCCAATGCGTTTTCCTTCCTTTCAACAACAACAACAAATGATTTTAACAAAAAGAATGCTACAACAGGGGTTTCTCAAGGTGCTTTGTTACCTTTTTGCCTTTTTTCTTCTAGTGCAGCGGCCTCATTCAGCATATCAACTGCATCCTTGTGCATGTCCAGCTTGGCAAGGGCAACTGACTGCATGTAAAATGCTGTGGACCAGTCTGGGTAGACACACTGTGCTTGCATTGCGTCTCTGAGGGCAGCATCTGGTTGGTCACAGAGGAGATAACAAAGACTCCGACGTGCCAATACAGTTGGGGAAACCATGGTTCCCACATCTATAAACTGCAGATAACAAAAGGAACATATGAATCAACCACATAAAATGCATTGAGCCTCTCCTGCCTAAGGTTCACTGGAGGAATGCATAATCTATTGTTCATCCTGCATGGTTTGATACTACGAAGGCATGATGATTAAATACAGCATGGTTATATATGTTTGGGCCTGGATAAGTGTTGGATGGATGGCAAAACCGGAATATAAATCCCAGCACCTCATTAGCCAATCCCAATTCTCCATCTTACCCAGTTTATTGGCTAACACAGGGTTTCTAAACCTAAAAAGATATATGAATAGCAGCCATCGAACAAGCAATAGGTTTGCATAAATCAGGATTACAGAATTCTATGGCATGCCATCATCAGCATCAACGTCCATGCGTTATCCAGTAACACTCAGGATGTAGGCCTTATAGTACATGACATTACCAGTATTCACGGACAATTTCACATCCCAGCTCAAACAAAGTATAACCATATACCTGTGAATAACAGTCTATGGCAGTCTTAAAATCCTTGTCACGAAATGCCAAATCCCCACGCTTCCTTGCCTCCAGCATATCTCTCATTTGTTGGGTCCACTCTTGGAAAGATAACTGTGCCAATCCATATACAAATAAATAAAAACACTAGCACAGAAATGGCAAAGGGCATCAACAAACCCATTTAAGGCAGGGGAAAAAAAAATTACCTCATTGGTTCCTTCGTCATCTCTGTAGTGTGTCATCACCAAAATCTGGTGAATAGCTGTCAGGTCCATTCTTGAACATGCATCACCCATTGGAGAAAGAGGGTGTTGCGCAGTAGGAGGCGCTTCCTCATGCTTTGGAATTCCCAGCATCACATAAGATGGAACCTGGATTAAAAGAATCGTGATTTTAGTGCTAACTAAAAGCATATTTGATCCTTATACAGCCACAATTACAGTAAACTTAGCACACCTCAATCAGAGTACATAGTAACTGACAGATTCTGAAAAGCCTTTCAGAAGCCGATGCGACGATAAAATTCGAAATAAAAAGAAGAATGATGAAACAAGATCATTAAGTGGAAATGTTTAAAAATAAAGCATAAACTGACTACAGTAAGCCATCTGGAGTTCACTCAAAAAGAAAACAAAGAAATACGCACACTGTTGCTAGGAAGGAGTAAGCAAAAAAAACAACTTGACATAATACAATAGTATGGAAACAAATAGGCATAGCAGAGTAGCAGTAACCTTCTGGTTAAAAAATCCAGTTACCAAAAGATGTCTGCATCTTAAGTATTGACCACCCATGGTATTGCAAGTGGCACAGTCACTATTACTATACAATCACTTGGCTACAAGCAGATATCACACAACAAAACTACTCCCCAAGTAGAGAGAGAGGGAGGGAGGGAGGGAGGGAGGGGGGCAGAGAGAGTTCAGCATTGGAAATATATAAAGTAAAAACAAGGACTCACATCCGCTTTATTCTGCAGCGGAGTAAGTGTCGAAACAAGATCCTTGACATTTGGCCGCTCCCTGGGTTCATACTGCAGGCACCGCGAGGCCAGGTCAAACACTACAGTAGCCTCTTCAGTAGAAAACTTTCCCTCCAAATGTGAGTCCATCAACAGTACGATGTTTTTACCACGTCTCATATCAAGAGCCTACAAACACACTGCAATTTAAGTACTCTAGGTTTCTAAAACACAAATTTGCAGCAATAACCATGACTTGAGGCAATTTAAAACTATCTTGGTCCGCACACATGTTCTTGGAGGTTCTAATACAGGGATATGATTATAACAAATATTTTCAAAAATAAAAAATAATAATGGAAGACACAAAATTAGGCATTTGAACTTTTGCTTTAGATTGATGAAAATTATGTTTCACACTTTTTTGAATCATTTCATTTAAGATCCAAGTCAGAAGCATTTCCTTGCCTTCAATGCTAAATCCAGAATGTCAGAAAAGCCTAGGACTTGGTAAAAACAAACAAAACAAAACCAAAGAAAAAAAAAAATATATATATATATATATAGGCAGAAAATCAAATTGAAAAGAAAGGTTTCACAGGACTTGGTATGTCTATGCAAGTTGGAAATCAGATTAAGTAGCTTTTCAAACTCAGCATCATCTAAGCAAGGAGAATTCTAAATTTCTAAGTGGACTGTCCATATCCTTGAGAAATTCCGTTTACAAGTTTGCAATGCTACATTATTAACTAGCTCAATTAGGTTAACTGCTGCATTATAACCATGAGATAATGAGTTCAGTATAGCAAATTGACAAGAGATTGAAAATACAACACAAAGTAAAATACATACATGGCTCGGCGGGATGTGCTTTCCACTAAGCAGATCCAAAAGCACAGTCCCAAAGCTGAAGATAACACTTTCTGGAGTGACCCTTCCTACAAGTAGATATGTACTATAGTGAATCAATGAAATCCGAGGCAAAAAGAAAGTCTTTCATGCAAGCCCACAATGACCCATGCAAAATAATATGCACTACACAATTGAGCAACATTCTGTCACAGCAACTGGATAACCCCCAGTGGAAAGAGAATATATGTTCATACAAGTAAGTTGCAGTATAGTTTAATAAGATGTGGCTGGGAACAGAAGTAAAAAATTGTTCTGAGTACGCAAATATCAAGATAAATTCATGTCATGCCTCACTTTTGCAACAATCATTCCTAGAAATTTCTTCTCAGCCAAAAGAAAGTCCAATTGATAGGGTACTAGGTTCGTGGATCGATCTGGTATGTTGTACCGGTACGGATTCGTGGTACAATACATTGGCCGTACGCAGTACAGTGGGGGTATACTAAGTGGTATACTTAGTTGGAACGCTATTTTGAATCGCAATTCGTTTTAAATGTTTATTTGGTTTTATATGTAGTAGTATATACAATATGCATTATGTATATTATAAAATATATATAGAGTGTTTAACAGTAGAGTCCTTTTTGGCTTGAAAAAGCAAAGGAAATTGGTAAAGTCCTTTTTGGTTGGGGGGGGACACAAATTAATTATCCTGGCTAGGAAAAATGAAAGGAAGGAAGTTGTAAAGTCCTTTGTTAGACCAAATCTTGACCTAAATATCAAACGAAGTGGCAGATATATACCAAGAAGTTACAAAGTCTCTTGCTTTGATTTGAGAAAGCAAAGAAAATTCATAGTCTTTTTTAATTGGAACAAAAAAATACAGATTAATTATTTTGACTTGAAAAAAATGAAAAAAAAGGAAGTTGTACAGTTAGACCAAATCTTGACCTAAATATCAAAGTAAGTTACAGAGTCATTTGTTGGATCAACTCCGATGAAAGACTACAGGGTGATGGCAACGACAGCTATTTCAAGTCAAAACTTGTTTCTTTCTCATCTCAGGTACTCATGCTCCTCTCGTGAAAGTGGATCATCAATATTTGTAATTTGGATCACGAACGCACCCCCTTTGGGGTCGCACGATCTAGTTCGAGGGTCGCAGGGGGGTTAGCGAATTAGGTAACTATAGTCCAATTACATAAAACACATGTGAAAACAAAAATTTGAATGCCAGAAGTCATATTGTAAGCTAACTAAAGACGTGGTTACCATTTCTGAGATACTCAGGAGGTGTATATGCAAGATTCGTGCTATAGCTTTTGCCATCCCTGCTATTTTTCATTAAGCCAAAACATGAGAGCCGTGGATCCCCATTCTGCCAAAACCAACCACAATTCCACGACATAGCTCCAATTAAAACCAATAGTTCATCCAACTAATGTTGTAACCTATTGAGGAATAATCAAATAAAGATTCAGTTTCAAAAAAATATTTATAAAATTTACAACACCTCATCAAAGAGAACCCGATATGCGTTCAAGTCATGGTACAGTGGACGTCCTTCAGTACTACAATAATCCAATGCTTCAGCAATATAGAGAGCAACTCGTAAACGCATAGACCATTCAATGGTTTGACTCTCCCCTATGAAGCAAGTATAACTGAATTTACAAACAAATCTCAAACAAATAAAAAATAATACGATGTTAAAATTATTCTCCAAACTAGATTAACGGAGGCAAGATTTTATATTGTTATTCTTCAATTAAAAAGAGGATTTTGTAAAGATGGAACTTTCACAAAAATAAATGTTGCCCATAAGATGGATAACTACACATGCCTCCATTAATTGAACTAGAGGTCACCAGCAAGGTTGTTAAAATCTCGATTTAGATCTCAAAATCTTACGATTTTACGATACTAGAGAGAGAACTTATTCAATCACATAAAGAATTCTCAATGGGGTAAAATAGGTAAAATCTCGTTTTTGGGATGTAAAATTGGTAAAAAAATATTTATTGTATAGGCAATTTTACCAATTTCAAATTTTGCGTGGTTATTGTGTAATTTTGTCAAACAAAATAGACTTTTATGGTTTTTACTTTCATTTTTTTTTTTTTTTCAAGTGATAGGCCACAGGTGTTTACTTGATATTTTTTTTGGTAGATTTTCTGGTTGAGTAACATTACTCTTTCCTATAATATACTAGCAGAGGACCACACATATCGACTACCGTAAATTAAATATAATAATAAGGATGGAAACCAAGAGACCTATAAAAAAATGTTCCAAATACATTTCTAATCCTACAAAATTAAGCTAAAATGAGATTAATATTTTAATGGCAATTGTATAAATCATACCAAACACTTAAAAATCTCAATTGTAAAGTTCAGTAAAAGGGGGTATAGCCTATATAATCAGACATAGAATCTTTTGTAAGCTTTGTTGATGGTTCGTTTTGTTGATATGGGTGGGTTTTTTAGACATATTATTGTCTTTGTGCCTGTTTTTGCTCTCCTCTTATTAATAAATTTTGTTTTTCATTAAAAAAATTGAAAGCTTTAAATGAAGAAATTGTAGTAAGATTATGTTTCATGAGATAGGCCTATGTAAAATCTTTCAATTTCACAATTCAATTTCTCAGACCATCCATCGATTTTAGATGGAATCTTGATTTTAACAACTCTGGTCACTAATTGGAACACCCTCGGTATTACTTCACTGTTTGTTCAAGTGGGTGGGCAAGGAGCCATTAGGGATTAATCCTGGATTAATCCTACCAAAATGTGGGAACGCCCTCAGTATCCCACCAAAAAAAAAAGATGCATGTGTAAGTGCCACTATTTGTGAGCATAAAAATTCTACAAACAATCAGCAATTCTTGCTGCCGCAAAGCACCCTGCTATGTATGCCTTTTATAAAATTTTAAGCATTGGCGGCAACACAACATACCCCAGAGGTCTACTGTTAAATCTACCTCAATTTCACCATTCCAAAAAATCAACACCTAAATTTGCTTAACAAGATCCCATAGTTACATCACCAAAAGATGATGCAACATTCAGAAGTAAAGCATGCAACTGTGATCTTGGGGTTCTATTTGCAGAATACCAATTGGACAGGAATGTTAGGTTTGAGCATGTAGCAGAGGTTTGTCGTCCTTTTTTAAAAAAAAAAATTAAATAAATAAACAAATTCTGGAGATGTTTGATAACCTTTTCTACATGCGCCCAAAAATAAAAAATAAAAAAAATCCCCAACCATAATTAATCCACAATATTGGCCATCATACATTCCAAATATTTGGAAGTGTTGAGTTTCAGGAACCAAAAACCTAGAAAGCTTGAAATTATGAAAACTGGACAATCCACCCAATATGAATAGAAAATTATCAAGCCTCATCCCTTTGAGCTTATCAACTATTACTTTTTTTTTTTTTTTCAAAAAAGAACTTAACAACTATTAGCTCATTGTAGAAGGAACAAATTCTCAAATTTTTAAGCTAATAGACACGCCAACTAACGGATTGAGAAATGGCTAATAAATGAAGAAACATAAGCTCAAAATGAAACAAACTGAACAGAGTAATTGCGGGATTGGATCAGAAATTAGAAGCAATTTATCATCACATACAGTGGAATAGATGTTTTGCCAAGGTGTCATTGGGCATGTACTCAGCCACAAGCAGCCTCTCATCGCCGTCGCAGCAGTAACCAATCAAATTGGCAAGCCTCTTATGTCTCAACTGCCCAACTCCCCATGCTTCGTCCTTCAGATAGGATAAAACAACAAACACATTAACCCCAAATTTGATCGAACCCTAAAAAGCAATTAACGAATCCAAAAAAAAAAAAAAAAAAAATTATAATAATAATAATAATAATAATAATAAAATCAAACAATTGAAAATCGGTACAGCGAATTGCTTAGGATCTGGCCAGGCCATTTTCGTGAATTTCTTGACGGCGATCCACCGCCGGTTCTGTAGGCGACCCTTGTACACGACATTCGGGGCTTTCTCGCCGCTATCTGAGACGATGAAGTCGGAGCTGAAATTATTGGTGGCCGCCTTCAGGTCGGAAAGCAAGAACTCAGAGAAAGTAAAAACGCCACCGGGACCCTCGCCCCCGGCGGCCCCAGCAGTGGCGGTACCGTTGGACTGGTTATGGCCGCGACGCTGGTCCTTCTCCGAGTTCAAATCATTCAACAACTTCGATTCGCAACAACCCATTCGGTTGAGTCAAAAGGCGTCAATCACCTTAGAACTTCTGCTAGTGAAGAACCTCAACCAAGAAAGATATATATGCAGTATATATATATATAGAGATAACTATTATGTACAGAAACTTTGAGAGAGGAATATAGAGCACTTGGATATATATATATATATATACACTGGCTCTGCTTCTGCGACTGGTAGGGGGCTTTCTTCTTCCCCTTCTGCTTCTTCTTCTTCTTCTGGTTGTGTAGTTTCTCTCTCTTTCTTTTCCCTGCCCCGGCTCTCGCCTTTCTGCCCTGACACAAATCTTTCTATAATTTTATTTTTTTTTTTTGGCGTGTGTACTGGTGTACTGTCCTTCCATTTTAGGACGAAGGGTACTTTTGTCTTTTATCTTCCGCAAACCTCTCTCGTTTACCTGTCGTGATATTTTAAGGTCTTCTTTCATATCCATTTAATAGGTTGCAGGTCTTCTGGATGGGTCTAATCTGAGAGTGATAAATTTATTGGAAAAGAGTAGTAGCATTAAAATTATTAATTACCAAAAAAAATTAAAATTATTGAATTTGTATGCATTGTTGTTTATAAACTCATTTAATTACACCATTTTAAAATATCATTAGTTGCAACCTCCATTTCGTGATTTTTACACAAATTATATTACGGGGATGTTTGATGTTATAAAAAATTTTAAAAATTATTTAATTTTTATTTCACTATACAAATTACAAATCATAAATTATCTCATTTTTTATAACTTTAAACACCTCCATCTATTATTCATTTCATGGTCCCATTTCTTTATTAAAATATTAATTAAATAAATTTTTATTATTTTTGAGATCATGTTAATGATGTTCGAAACACCCGTTAAGAACCAATAAATGCGCACGTAATAATAAACACTTTGATATAGTTGTATAAGAACAAGTGTAAAACTTTATTACATAGTTTATTTTTATTGGCATTTAATGAGTGTCTCGGATTAATAAATTTCTTATCTTTATTAAGAATTTCATCCCCTACTATATGATGTATTGTTATTATATATAAATTATTTTTTAGGAAATGTTTGATTTATCAAAACCCAACAAATTTTATCAAATTTTTTGTACTTTTTTCTAATTAAATTTCACCGTATATCATTTTTACATCAAATTTTTATATTTTTGTTACATTTTTTTACTATCCAAACACCACCTCAGATTTACTAGCCACTTTGTCAACGTGCCTTTAATTAAGATTTGGAAAAAAGAGTGCTCATGTTGAACAACCATGCAAATAAAGTTAGTAGTTTTAACAGTTAATAATTAATAATAATTAATCTTCAATGTTGACAATGTTGAATTTTATCTTACTTGCTTAATCTCATTAGGACAAAAAAATTAACATTTCATTATTAATACTAAATGTTGGTAATTTGAAAAGACTTGTAAGTCGTTTGCCAATAGTTTAAATAAATAACATATAGTAAGTTTATCCAACCGATATGTGCACATGAATAAATATTAAATCTTTCTATATACCACCCACTTTACTTTTAAATTGAGTAAGAAAAAAATGAAAAATAATAAAGAAAAATAAAATGATAACAATAGTTTTACATTTTTAGTTAAATTCTTTGACTGGATATATATTTAATATTTATAATTTTTTTGTCACTTTTCTATATTTTTCATGGACGATTAGGAGTGCACAAAATACCTGAACAGCCCGAAAATCGAACCAATCCGATCAATTTGGTTCGGATTAGTTCGGGTTTATACTCTTTTGGGTCGGTTCTGGATTGAAAAACTGAAAAATCGATTTTTTCGGTTCGGCTCCCGAATTTGTATATATTGAACCCGAACCGAATCTGAACCAAAACCGAACTAAATCGAAAATACCCGAACCAACTCGAAAATTTAATATATATAATTATATATTATATAATTTATAATATATAAAATAAAAAGGGAGTTAGGGTTCCATTTCATTCTTTTGGCTTCCTCTCGCACCGTAGCTCATTTCTTTTCACCCCCTCTCTCTCATCTCATTTCTTTTGGAATTATATTTTTTTTATTGATATTATGGGCTTGTATTTTATTATAGATTGTACTAAATGTTACCTTTTTTTAAGTGATTTTATGGGATTGTATTTTATTTTGACTTGTACTAAATGTTGCCTTTTTTAATGGATTCGATCCAACTCAAAAATTATCTAAACCAAAAATTGGCCCGACCCAACATGAAATGATCTAACCCGAAAACCGAACCGAACCAATCTAATTTTTTCGATTCGGTTTGGTTTGATTCTAATTTAAATTGATTCGATTTCGGGTCCAATTTTTAGAAACCAAAAAAAAATTAATTTGGTTCTAAGTTAGCTGCAAACCCAAACTAGTCCGACCCATGCACACCCGTACGGACGATTAACTTAGTATGTATTGAGCACGCTTCCAGAATTGAAGAAAATTAATTCGGAATAATAAATGAGCGCGTAAAATGAAAATTTGTTATCTGATATTATTTTAATATAATGAAATGACAGCTGGATAAAAGCGTAATTAGAATAAAACTATTTAAAATGTCATGATTACATTTAAAATTAAAAAATATTTTATTAATCTCACTTTATATATTGAAAAATTAAAATATTAGTATTAAATATTTATTTTTTATAATTTTAAAAATATTAACATTTTATTCTTTAATTGATATTTAATTTATAAATTTTTAAATAAACTAATAAATAATGAGCCTATTTGTAATTCATAAATGGCCTCTTATGCTATATCTTACTTTTTTATTAGGTGAAATTAAAAAAAATTATTTTCTTTTCTTAATTAGTTATTTTTGTGTATAATTTGAACTGACAAAATTATCCTCCACAAATTTTTTTTTTTAACAAATTTGGACAAAAACCTTTGGACCTAATTTTACAAGAAAATGATAAAAAATTTAAATCGTAAAATAAAATTTATTTATATTTATATTTTTAAAAACATATAAAATATATATTTTATATTATTTTATTTTCTAACTTAATCAAATAAAAATTTTATTTTTTCAGTTCTTTACTTTACAAACTTTCATCATTTTAATCTTTGTCATCACATTTCAAGGCATTTTAGTAGGTTTCATATCAACCTTTCAATTAAATTAACAAACTACCAAAATAAGAAAAGAATAAACTTAAAAAAAATTTTAACTTCTAAGCAAAAGTTCATTTTTATTAAACAAAACCCGTTGTGACTTTTTTTTTTTTTTAGAACTTAGGTTCCGTTTGGAAACAATTAGTATTGGCTAATGACTAATGGCTAATAATTAGCTAAAAAATGTTAGCTAATTTTGTGTTTGGGAAGGAAAAAAATGATTAATGGCTAATAGCTAACTAAAAAAAAATTAATTAATTTTGTGTTTGGGAAGGAAAAAAAGTAACTTTTTTTTAGGTGGGTAACTTGTTTTTGTTAAATTGACATTTTTACCCTTAAAAGTTTAAAAGAAAATTAAAATATAAGAGAGTAAAAAGTCCAACTACTGTTGAAGTAACCATTAGTCTTGGTTAATAGCTACTCTTCCCAAACGGACCCTTAATTTAATCTAAAACTAAAAATTTTTATCATAATAAAGTTACTCAAATTACGTAAATAAATTTTGCTCAAAATTAATTTAGTAATTGTCCAACCACTTATAAAAAATTAAAAAAATAAAAATATTCTGGTGAATTGTTTTTTTCATATTTTGTCTTAAAAACTTATTTTTTCAATTATAAAATGACTAATTTTATGAGGATTAAATTTTTATATAAGAATACTTGTGTCATTATAATTTTATAAAATATATCATAAAAAATAATTTCGTAATTTTAAATAATAAAAAATATAATATAATGCAAAATTAATTAATAAAATGTAAATAGACACACCTAACAATAAAAAAGCAGGAGGGTGGAGGTTTAGGGGGAGGGCCCCGACCCGTTGCAGTCCATGACCTAAAACCACATGACACGTCGGATAGATTTATAATTACGATTTTAACCCTCACTTTTATTATTATTATTATTATAGCCAGCAATAATGACATCAGGCCGACTCACAATAGGGACAGCCCTTCACGTGAGTTCGTCCTTCAAGTGTCTTAATTGAGTCATTCGTTTGTTGGGATCTGTGTGAAAAGGTCGCCCTCTGCAGGCTTTCCTCGGGTAGAGTATTTTGTTTATAACGGATCTGACGGCTACAGGGATAGCTCTCACGCTTGTTACCATAAACCCGCACGCATCTTGTTAGTTACGGGCCCAAATTATATTTTTATTTTTCACATGCTCGTTGTGGACTCTTACCTTACTATTTAAAAAAAATATTCTTATTTATATAAAATATTTAAAAATTAATTAAATAAGATTTATTCTGGAAAAATAATTAATTTTTTTAGCGGGCTATCAAAAAATTAATTTTTTTTTTTGCATTTGTAAAGAAAAAATTAACTTATTTTTATTTTTATTATTAATTTGATATATATTTTTCATTATGATTTGAAAGAACTTATGAAAACTGTAATAGAAAAATTTTAGTAATTTTTAAAAAAGTAAAAAAAAATAGAACTAGAAAAGCTAACTTTATCTTAAGGTTCCAAGCGGAGGCTTTTTTTTTTTTTTTTTTAACTTTTGGGTACACTTACAGTGACAAAAGTGAGATAAAATAAGATAAAATAAAATAAAAGAGCGTTTAGAGTGACAAAAAAAGTGATAAAATGAGATAAAAGTAAGATAAGTTATGAGTTTGTAATTCGTGCAGTAAAATAAAAAATGAATAATTTTTAAAATTTTTTGATATTTTTTACCTTTTTTTAAAATTTTTTAACTATCCTAAACAGAACTTAAGTTGTGAGTTAGTAATTCGTCTAATGGAATAAAAAGTAAATAACTTATTAAATTTTTTAATATTTTTTACCCTTTTTTAGATGATTTTATTATTCTAAACATAACCTAATATGATTATTTTTTTTTATATTTTATAAAGCAAATTAAAAAAAATAATTCTTATCTTTCTTTCACTTTATTTGCATAAAATATCAAAAGCTAACACATGTAAAGATGCTCTAGTTTGGTATAATAATAGCACCGAATGAATATGAGCATTTTATTTTCCTACTTGCTCATATTTCTTTCATAATAAAATAATATGTTCATCCAATCTATTATTATTTCTATTCAAGAAAAAGGTCATTCTTTCAACAAAAAAAAAAAAAAATCATTTGAAAAAACTCAGATGTTAATAGTTATGAAAACATAAAAGAAAATAATTTTTACCGGTAATATTTTTTTGCGAATCAATATTATTATTTTATTAAAAATTTAATTTATGAATGAATCATAACTAGTAAAGTTTCGTTTGTTTGTTATAAATCTTTAAAAATATCTGAAAATCTCTAAAATTTATTTATTTTTTATTTCACTGTATGAATTACGAACTCTTAATTTATTTTATTTTATTTATTTTTATCACTCTAAATTAAAACACTTGGCAAGTGACATAAATATGTACTAGAATGATAAAAAGTTGCTTTGATAATTATATTTTTTCAGCTGAAGAAAACTGGGTGAGTGACACCTGGGGACAGCGTAATAGTTTGGCAGGTTTTTTTTTTATTTTTTTAATTTATAATTTGGAATGCGCTTGAAATAATAAAAAATAAAATAATTTAAATTCATAATTCGTACAGTAAAATAAAAAATAAATAATTTTTAAAATTTTTTTAATATTTTTCAGTACACCAACCAAATCCTTAATTATCATGTACTCATTCGTAAAGCAAACCACGTATTCTGCGCAGGAAATTTGCAGGTTTATTCCTGAACTCACAAGTTCAAAATATGACTTGCTCCACAATAATTTGATTTCCAAGTGGGTTTTTTTCTTTTTTCCTTTATAATTTTTCTGTTAAAAAATTATAAATTTATAATTAGAATATAGTAGGTAGCATGGAAAGAAAATCGAACCCATAAAATGAATGCTGACCTACTAAACTAATCTTAGGAGTTCATGGCTTTATGGACTTGTATCTTGGCATACGTCAACCCAATTTAAGGTTTCTATCCACAAATGATATATATATATATATATATATATATATATATATATATATATATTTGTATGTGTGCATGTACATTGGCTCCATTTGGAGCTCTCAAAAATAAAATAAAATTTTATAAATCTCTACAAATACGAATTACGAGACAGTAAAATTTTACAAATCTCTATAAACACGAATTACGAGATAATAAAATTTAAATTCTTCACTCACTGTACGAATTACGAGATATTTAATTTTACAATTTTATTTTATTTTATACATTTTTATACAACTCCAAACACACCCATTATATGTGAAATAGCATAGGATAGTTCTAAAAGTAAATTAATTTCTCCTGTAAAGTTGTGCCAATATTAATATATAAATTTAGTTTAATGGGTTATTTCATTTAAAATATATATAAAAAAAATTTATTCCACTGTAAAGTAGAACAGGAAAATTGTAACATGACTGTGATAATTTTGTAAAGAGTTAAATTATAGGTGCGTTTGGTATACTGAAAACGCTGAAAAATTTTTAAAATCTCTAAAAATTATTCACTTTTTATCTCGTTATATGAATTGCGAATCCATATATTATCTTAAATTATCTTACTTGATATCACTTTTGTCATTCCAAATATCTCCTATATTTATATAAATTTTTTATTTTAAAATGAGCTCTCCACTAGTCTGATAAAATATTTTGATCATACATTATAGTTATATAACATTGTTATTACCATAATTAAAACATAGGATAATTATCTCAAACAAGCCATTCACATAAAAAAAAAAAAAAAAAAAAGTTGTTGCAGCATAGCTAATAGATTTACTCAAATAGTTTTCAGGCAAAAAAAAAAAAAATTGTTGTTGTAGCATAGCTAATAGATTTACTCAAATAGTTTTCAGGCAAAGACAAATGAAGGGGAAAGCAAGAAAATTGGCCGCCGCCCTAAAGAGATAGTCGAGTTGGTTCGGATGGCGGGCTTAAGAGTCTGGGACCAATAGATCTCGAATTCGATTCCTCTTGGAGACAGTCCTTCCTCTAATTGTGGAGGGCCATCTAACAGCTTTCTCAGCTGAACCGGTCAGTCAGGGCTTGCCTAGGCTAGTTTACCTCCTCGTGGTTCTTTGCTGGTTAGAGCCATGGGACAAACTTCACCCAATGTGCACCCATGCATAGTAACTGCGGGCTTCTCCCCGACCCTAAAAGAAAATTGGCCGCCGCTGCTGGTGTGTCCGGCAGGCCGACTTCAACCATTCCAGGGGTACGTATGCAATGCTTTTTCGACTGGGGCTCAACCAAAGCCTTACTTTTTGCCCTTAATTTCCAAGGGTTTGATTTGTAATATACGTCAAATTAAAGAGCCAGGCGTCAACTCCAGTCACACATTTTAGGAGATATTTAGTTGATAGAAGTTTAATTAAAAAATATAGTAAAAATATAAAAATTTAATATAAAAATAATATATAATAAATTTTAATTAAAAAATATAAAAAATTAATAAATTTTAATAAATTTTAACTAATCAAACACCTGTCAATATTTTTGGTTAGGATAACGTAACGTCTTGCCACCAAAAAATTCTATCGGAAAATAAAATTATAATTGACTTTTGGGCCCCTTTTCTTTTTCTTAAGTGGAAGCAGCTAGAATTACGCAATCTTGAATCACGGTGGGTGAACTTATCTACGCAACACTTCTGCTCCTGATGAAATTAATTGGGCAACCTCAAAATACAAAAATATACACACGAGTCACATTGGAAAAAGGCAAATTGGGGTCGAGGGAATTGGCCGGATAGGTTAAAAATTCAGGGATGCAAGGCCCGTTTGGTAAATTACAAATTTCAGTTAACTTTTTCTATTTTTCTAAGCTTTTTTCACCAATATATATCAAATACATAGAGAAAAAAAAAAAAACTACTGCACACAAAATCATTATTTTTTCTAATTGTTTTAATATATTTTTAATTTTTATAAATTTTTACTAAACATACAAACACACCCATATGTATGTATTGATTTGCATCGAGAAGCTAGTAATTAAAAAGTTATTTTATTTCGTGCATTTGGCATACATATGTTTTATTCTTCATAAATAAAACGTTCGAGTGTTTTGTAATTAGTTAACAAAGTAATTTAGGTAGCATTTAGAGTAACAAAAAAAAAATAAAAAATATGATTTGAGTAACTTTTAATATTTGGTGTTTAACTATTAAATTATGTTTTTTAGAAATAAATAATATAACTTTTAAACTTTTGCATTAACAAGTTAGAAAAAAAAAATCGTTCGAATCGATTTTTAGATTCATTCTAACGGATTTATGTTAGATTTTTTAAATTTTGTTAAAAGGTCATTGGATTGGTAAAAATTTATCAAAAAAGTACAGTAAAATTACAAAAATTTAATTAAAAAGTGATATGCGGTAAAATTTAATTGAAAAAAATATAAAAAATTAATAAAAATTATTAAATTTTAATTAATTTTAACGAACCAAACACCTTCTTGGCATTTTTGGTTAGGATAATAACGTCACGTCTTGCAGCCAAAAAATTCTATTGGGAAATCTATAATTGACTTTTGGCCCCTTTTCTTTTTATTAATTGGAAGGAGCTAGAAGTACGTAATCCTAAATCGCCGTGGGGTAAACTTATCCACACAAGACTTCTGCACCAAATCAAATTAATTGGGCAACTTCAAAATGTAAAAATATAAACACGAGTCACCTTGGAAAAAGACAAAATGGTGACGAGGGAATGGGCCGGATAGGTTAAAATTTCAGGGACGCAAGGCCCTTTTGGTAAATTACAAATTTTTATTAACTTTTTTTTTTATTCTTCTAAACTTTTTTCACCAATATATATCAAATATATAGTAAATAAAACTTATAACAAACATAATCATTATTTTTTTTCTAATTGTTATAATATATTTTTAATTTTTATAAATTTTTACTAAACGTAAAATTGTTACTAACAGTATAGGAGCAAAAAGTTATAAAAAATTATATTTTTTAATTTACCAAACACACTCATGTATATGTATTCATTAGCATTGAGAAGCTAGTAATTAAAAAGTTATTTTATTTCGTGCATTTGGTATAAACATAACATTCCCAATGTTTTGTAATTAGTTAACAAAGCAATTTAGGTAATATTTGGAGTGACAAAAAAATAACATAAAATGTGTTTTTGAAAATTTTTTGACGTTTGGTGTTTAACTATCAAACCACATTTTTTTAAAAATAAATAGCGTAACTTTTGAACTTTTGCATTAGAAAGTTAGAGAGAAAAATTATTAGAACGATTTTTTAAATTCGTTCTAACGGATTTATGTTAAATTTTTTAAAACTTATTGAAAAGCCATTGGAATTTGTAAAAAAATTATTGAAATTTGTAAAAATTTATTAGGATATATAGAAATATATAAATTTATAAAAATTTTATAAAATACGAGATAGGCAAAATGTATTAAAGAATTATAGAGATTATCAGAAAATTTTTTTTTGGCTTTTTTAACGAATCAAACCCACCTTTGGTGAGCTTTTTATTTTATTCTTTTCCATGAATTACTTTGTTAGTATATAATAAAAAAAAATCAACAGTTGACTTCTTTTCACAAGTCGAACGGGTGATGACTTTTAATAGAAGTCAAAAACTAACCCCCCCTCCTCTCCTCTCTCTCTCTCTCTCTCTCTCTCTCTCTCTCTCTCTCTCGGGAGATGATTCATGGAGGCTGTTGGGCATCGCCTCCTCACTCTTTATTGTTCGTTGATCATCGAGAAATGATTAGATTAATGTCCACCAAAGCTACCCATTCTTGTTGGGTGGTTCCCAGTTTTAAAAAGAATTAAAAAATTTTAAAAATTTTAAAGGTTTAATTTTTTAAACTCTAAAAAGTTTTAATGTTTTTTAAAATTTATTAAAACAAAAATGCTAGATTTACACCCACACACCTACACCCTCAGTTACACTCGGCCAAAACGACATCGTTTTGGCTGGCCCTTGTTAAAAAAAAAAAAAGATCACTCCGATGTATAGAACCCAAAATTAATTCCAGCGAGATCCGCGATTCTCCAGAGGAGTCAAATGCATTCGGTGGTAGGGTGATCACGGCTCCGGTACTGTCGGGGACGAAGGTGGCGACGCTGGTCACAGATTTGAGTAGGAGCTAATCGGCTCTAGTATGGTCACGAATGGACGTGGCGGCGATAGTTATGTATCGGTGTTGGTCGTCGATTTGAGAGGGAGCTGGTCGGCTCCGGTAGTGGTCGGAGACGGGGGTGGTTTTGTGGAGCTAATCGCTGGTCAGACAAGGCGGGAACTGAACTTGAGAATCGCGGATCTTGCCAAAATTAATTTTGGGTTCCATACGTCGGAGCGATTTGTTTTTTTTTTTTTTTTTAACAAGGGCCAACCAAAAACGATATCGTTTTGGCCAGGTGTAACCGAGGGTGTAAGCGTGTGGGTGTAAGCCTAGCATTTTTGTTATTAAAATCCATTTGAACCAATTATTACAATGCGTGCAACAGATTTTAGTATATTTTTGAAAAAATTAGACTGACATTTGAACCAAAGAATTCTATAAAACTCTAAAAATTTTTAAGATTCTCCACCAAAACTTTGTTATGTGCCACTTTTTTATATTTTTTAATAACATTATATCAAATCAAATACAAATATTCAACTATCATTTCAAAATAATTTTTTACACTCTAAACTCTAAAAAATTTCTATTTTGTTAACTTTTATTTGTTTTTCTATTTTTACACTCCAAACGGACTCTATAAATGCCATAATTTATTGTCGAATATAGTTCCATCATGTACACACCTTGCCCCGGTTTTTTCCCTTTCTGCCGTCTATTTAATTTTGAGTTAATTACAAAATCACTCCTGACTTACAATTTAGTATTACTTTATTTCTATCAACTAAAAAAAAATATTATATACTTATATTCTAAATTATTAATTTATAACAATATATCCTTTCCTTATACTAATAATGTCTACAATTTTAACAAAATTTAATCAACTGATATAAATATATGAAGTAAAAATAAAACATGTTGCATATTAAAATAAACATTTTAAAATTATTATGATAAAATAACACTGCATATAAAAATACTACATGTATTTTATTACCATAATTTCAGTACTTTTTTAAGATAATTTTGACAGTTGAAACTTTAAACTATAATTTTTTGCTCACATAAATTTATGTATGAACATTTTAATTCTTAATATTTTCCATCATCACTTCGTTTAGATATCATATTTGAACAAAGTTTTGTTAAATGGTGTTTGAAGTACATAAAAAATACTAAAAGAATTTTAATTTTTACTAATTTCTTTAACTTTCTCCAACCAAATTTTGTCACGTGTCACTTTTATACTAACTTTTAATTCTTTTTGATAAATCAAACACCATCACAATTATCAATGTGAGAAAAGAATATATTGTAAAAAATTAATAATTTAAAATGTTAATGTGTAATATTTTTAATTAATTAATTAAAATAAAACTAGGTTATAATACAAGATGATTTTATAGTTAATCATTCATTTAATAAGGTCCATTTGGTGTAATGACATATAGATGTGAACTTATCACATATAGATGAGAACTAACTTTGAAGTTATTATTTCCTGCTTTGAAGTTATCACATATAGATGAGAACTAACTTGACCATTGGAGTGTCTTTGGTCGAGGGACCTCCTCCGACCACTTTTTTCTCATTTTTTCTATTTTACAGGCATTTTTCGACGAGTCTCAAGACAGAGGTGAGAGAGGGGGTCTCAAGGCAAAGGGGTGCTAAAAATCCCTAAACATTTGGCGCCGTCTGTGAGAATCAATTTCATTCCTATGTAATTACTTCTGTTGGAAGTATTGTTCTACTGCTAGAAACATTTATTT
This sequence comes from Vitellaria paradoxa, assembly GCA_019916065.1. NCBI lineage: Eukaryota > Viridiplantae > Streptophyta > Magnoliopsida > Ericales > Sapotaceae > Vitellaria > Vitellaria paradoxa. The sequence goes on along the minus strand of CM034233.1, from coordinate 5,765,107 downwards.
AATTACCCAGGGCGACTGCCGAGGGCATTATTTACCCACTTGGGGCATGATTCAACTTCTGGGAGCATTCTTACCCGCAATAAACAGATCTGTTTTCTCTATTTATCTATATATCTATTTTGAGATTACTCGTATTTATTTGCTGGGTTATACCTATTTATATAATTACTTTTTACAAATAATTAGGTCTTGTCAAAATCTGTCATGTTACTGTTGAAAAGGTTATGTTCAGATTTTTGTATAAGCCATGTCTTGAATTATTTTTATTGCGGTTGTTATATTGCCTTTAGCATATGGTTTTTGTCGAGGCATCAACCTACATTCATAAGCTCGAGCAAAATTCCAGCATAACAAAGTTCACCGAACATATATATATGTATATATGTTTTCATCCAAACGATACTTCTAATACATTAAATCCCTCAAGCATGATTTATTTTTAGTGCACACCCATGTGATTCAAAGTCATATTTATTTAAGCATGAATTGTCATCTTTTAGCTTGAAATCATAGAATAGATCACACTTGAAAATGAAGCCGAGCAATAGCTGTATCGCTAGGCAAATTCACTGGAGCAACTCCACTGCTGAGTAACTTCATCCAAACAATTTTAACTCTTTTTAGACTTTGCAATTCTAAAGTTTTATACATTGAGTTATCTTTTTTAATCTATCCAATGGCTTTTGCTGCTTGTAATACTATTTTGTATTCATTCAATATTAATTACTTCACAGCAATGCCCCTTTTACAGTGTAAGGAAATGAATACATATGAATAAAGGTAAGAAGTCATTCTCAACCACGTCCTCCATCAGTCCTTTTGATGCTGCAGATGAGATAGAGAAGGTGACAAGGAATGGAATCCTCAAACTCTGTTATTGTGATGGGTCTTCCTCCATGTGTTTGTTGTTGGTCATCTCAACATTAATTATTTATTTTCTGTTGGTAGCTAGGTGTTTTTTTTTTTTTTTCGTTTGCCACATATATGTACACGGTCCTTCATTATTTTTCATGAAGTCGGTGCTTGAGATTGAACAATACTATGCCGGATTATCTTCAATCCAATGCTATCTTTATATCTTATCCAGGCTTCTTACACTCATGGTTCCAATCTATGGTGATCTTTCTTTGTACCACTGATTTCTTGGTTTATTTTGGTCTCTTCATCCTGAATTGCCGAGCAGTTTGTTAGCCATTTGGAAGGTTGGAAGATTGGCTTCTTGATTGATCAGTAAGAAATGAACTACATGGCCGAGTTACAAATCACTCAAATCACGGCGTAGCAGTGAACCATATTCGACCAGAAACATGTTTATTGGTAGCATTATTATTCTATTATGTTTTGTCCAAGCGTTCAGCCTAAAGAATACATGATTCATTCCGCCGACCATAAGAGAGTTATTTGTATTTCATGAAAGTTGAGTCGAGAAAAAGGGTTGAGCCGAGAAAAATGGTTAAATAATTATCATCCTTGGTTGACAATATATGGAAGTCATCCTCATGAGAATACGACCCGTACTACTACAACTTTCAATTCATATTTTTTCTTTTTCTAGTCTTTATATTTCATGGATTTATTTAATCATGCTATGGTTGGATGATGTGCAGTTATTAATACTGGAGCAGTATCTGGTGAGTACAACGCCTGTCAATTAATTCATTTGGCTACCAATTTTCGAGCTATAATTCTTCGCATGCCGAGCATCACATTAGAGGTGCCGCTTCTTTCAAGCAAATTCCTTAATGACCCGAGCTTCACAAGCAAATGTCGAGCTACATCCTAAGTCTCCTGAGTTTCACAAGCAGCTGCCGAACTATGCTCCACGCTTCCTGAGCTTCTAGGCTTTCCAAAAATTATAGCAAGCACAATTTGAGATTAAACATCTGCACGATGTTCCCCGGCTTTCTGCCCGAGTAATATCCCGAGCTTCCAAGTACCCGTGTTGATCAACCTCATATCAAGCACTTTAATGCTACCCCCGACCGAGGATGAAACCGAGCACGTCACTGCCGAACATCATCCACATCCGAGCAATATTATTTCAACCCCGAGCACGTTCATGATGTCCCCGAATTTGTTTGTTCTGTTCCCAAAGCATGTTAATTTCATTCAATCAGTTTTTATCTCATTCTTGAGCAGGATTGTATCAGTTTCTTACATCTATTTTACATGCAAGCATTATTTGAATATTTGTTATTGCTAAAAGTTTTTACAGATAAGCATTACAGACGAGGCATTTCAGAGACATGCACATAATTAAAGGAATTACTCTAGCGTCAGAGACATACACATAATTAAAGGAATTACTCTAGCTTCAGAGACATGCGTATAATTAGAGGAACGTCCATCTGGAACTCCCAGATGCGACAATTGAAAAAAGATTATCAAAAAGGCGTCCAACTGGCTTATCCCGGTTGCGACAACCTTGGTTTATTTACTGACCAGGTCTTCTTTTTAAACCAAGTTTCGATTCCTTGGTTTATTGAAAAGTATTACGAAAAGGGAGCCATGCCCCCTTATGATGCTGGTTTAACCCTGGTTTATTGAATAACCAAGTGCACTCTTCAAACCAAGTTTCAGTTCCTTGGTTTATTGAAAAGTATTACGAAGAGGGAGCCACACCCCATTGGGGTATTGGTTCAACCCTAGTTTATTGACTGACCAGGTGTGCTCTTTAAACTAAGTTTCGGTTCCTTGGTTTATTGAAAAGGATTATCAAAAAAGTGCCACACCCCTTTGAGGTGCTGGTTCAAAAAGGGACCATGCTCGATTTCCCGAGCAATGGTGCATGAAAGGTTGCCACATTTTTGGTATCCCAAAGAAGCAAAAAAGTAAAAGCTCTCAATGAAAGCACAACATTGGTTTGGAGAGCAGAAGCTCTCAAAGAAAACACAACATTAGTTCGGAAGGTAAAAGCTCTCAATGAAAGCACAACATTGGTTCGAAAAGCAAAAGTTCTCACACTTATATAAAAATTAAAGGTAGCCGAGCTCACTAAGTTATGAAGAAAGTGACTCTTTCATATTTAAAAGCTGTGCCAATTTTACTTGAAAGTTTGACTTACTTGATTAAAGCAATCTATTGTTTGATATTACTATGTAAATAATTTTTGAAAAGCTTGATCATTTCTTGAGGAAATCTCAGTCAAAGACAGTAGAAGTCTAATTAAAGCATATCCATAAGATTATCCTAGTTAAGCTCTTTTCAAAAAGCTAGTTCCCGAGGTCAATCTGGCTCAGTTTATCTCTGAAAACTTATTCCTGAGCATATTTAGGTCGGGTTATCATCAAAAGCATGTCCCCCCAGGTTGTTCTAACAATTTATTTCAGAAAGCAAAGTCCCAACCATATTCTGGTTGGGTTATCTACAAAAGCCAATTCACCAGCCTATTTTGGTTAAGTTCACTTTCAAAAAAGTATATTCTGGTTGATCTATATTTGAAAAGCTCATTTTTGTGGCTAAGTTCATTTCAGAAAGCTAATTCCCGAGCATGTTCTGACTTGGGTCATCTCAAAAAGTATATCCCCAAGGCTGTTATGCCCCAGCTCATTTCAAAAAGCGTAAGTCCTGGCCATATTCTTAAGGATTATCAACTAAAGCATAGTCACGAGTATATCAAGGTAGCATTCAATTCGAAAGCTAATTCCCAAGCTTATTTTGCTTGGGTTCAATTCAAAAAGTATATTCTGGTTGACGACTACTACAAAAGCATATCCCCGAGGTCGTTCTGCCTCAGTTCATTTCAGAAAGTTATGTCCCAACCTCATCTTGATAGGTTATCAACAAAAGCTTGTTTTCAAGCTTATTCTGGCTAAGTTATATTCAGAAGCATATTATAGTAGAAAAATTCAATTTGAAAGCTATGTCCCAAAGCATTTTGCCAAGGTCATTTTTGAAAACCGTATCTTGGGCATATTCGAAAAGCATATCCTGGTGGCTGGATTCAATTTGAAAGCATATTATCAAGCGCATTATGACGAGATTCAATTCAAAAGCTTTTCCATAAGCAAGAGATTCTTGTGAAAGGTTTATCCCGACCAAAAAAGCATGATTATCCCGATTGGAGCATGTTGTCCCCCCAGCAAAATATGATACTATCGAGCAGAACACGTCATTGTAGAGCAAACCTTGTTGATCCCAAGGAGAACATGGTGTCCCGGGCAAGTGTCACGAGCACATTCTAACTGAGCTCACCTTAAAAGCTTATTTCCAAGTAAGACTAAATGTTCATTCCGGAGAGTTCACTACCATAGCAAGTGCAAAAACAAAAAAGAAAGTCCACTCCTGAGCAAGGTGATTCCCGAGTAAGCCATACCCGAAGAATCATGAAGTAAGTCATTCCGGAGGAAAACACTTCACCAAGTAAGTTATTTTGGAACAAAGCATGTAATCTCGAGCAGATTTAAGCTACTCTTGAGCAGGTTGAAGCAATCCCCGAGCAGACAAGAATTCTCCCCCGATCAAAGCATAAGTAGAGCACGTTATTCCCGAGCAGAGCATAAGCAGAGCACGTTATTCCCTGGCAGAGCTTGTGTCTCGAGCATATCACTTCTGAGTACAGGATGTGTTTCCGAGTATATGTAAAGCATACCCGAGCTCGGCTTCTCTCCTCGAGCAAAGTTGAAGGCACATCCTGAGCTCAGCTTCTCTCCCCCGACCAGAGTATGGTTTGTCCCCCCGAGTAAGGATGAACCATATCTCTGAGCAAGTTAAAGCACATCCCCAAGTAAGGTTGGTGTCCCCGAACAAGTTAACTACTTTGTAAAAAAAGTATCCCGAGCATGGCTTCTTTCCTTGAGCAATGTTACTTGTCATTAAAAGTATCCCGAGCAAAATAAATGTATTCTTGAGTAAGGTTATTACTCTGTAAAAGTATTACCGAGCAAAATTATTAGCGTTTAAACACTTATTTATATTTAAGTAAAGCCACAGTTAGTATATCCGAGGGAAAAAGTCCAAAAAAGTGATGAAGATGAGCTTATTTCACAATTTTGAGCATCATAAATAAGCAGTTTGGTCGCATAAATCTCGAAAAAATACATGAAATCGACACCAAGATTATCTAAATCAGACACCCGAACAAAAAAGTTATGACCATTTGAAATTTTCATGGTATAAAGCCCAATTTGGTTTGGTTTTCTGTCTTTTTCTACCTCTGCTAGCACTATTGAGAGTATTTGCAATCCAACAATCTTAAAAGCAGATCATATTTCACTGGTTTCTTTTATCTTTTTGATGACTGAGCCCCGGTTACGTTCAGACATATTTATCAAAGCCTTGATTTTGGCCTTTTGATCAAGCAAACGCTGCATTTAAAGCTGTACCTAAGAGCTCAGGGGGGTACAGGCGCATCCCAGGACAATTTCCTCTGAGGGTGAGAAATACGCAATATTATGATATCGGGTGAAAGGAGGGCCCCGAATTATTGATGTTATTGGTATTTATTGGTATATCGGCTAATCTTTGGTATCCAAGTACTAGTATTCTATTATAAGAAGCATACCGTACCAACATTGAAGCTTAATTTAGCCATACCGAGTTGCAACCCAATTGAGCCTACATTACAAAAACATCAAGCAACAGCCAAAAATGATGAAGGGTAATAACCAAGCGATTGATTGTGATCCGAATGGTAATTACAGCAAGTGGATTAGTTACCAGCAGTTCAATCTTCTTAGTGGCCAAATAGATACTTACTGGAAAAGGCGTAGCCAAGCAACCTAGTTGCTGAGCAACTTTATTGCCAAGCAACTTGTGCGAATTTTACAAGTAAAAAGAGCAATGCCTCATATACAGATAAGGACCAACCAAATCTTATGTGCCCCCTGAAGACATTCCTCGCGCAAACTTTGCCAAGCATATCCAACATGGTTCAGCAAGATACAAAAAAGTATGTTATTGAGTAGTAATGCATCATCATGAAATAAAATGGAAGATGATAGTTTTAAGACTACGTGAAATGTTTCAAAAACAACTTCAACTCCCTGTATTACCCACATAAATGTCCATTAATTATACTGGAAGATCGGTCGGTCAGTAGTCAGTACAAGACCAAATTCATTAATTATTTCAATACATAATCAAATTTGTGCGGCTGTGCAAGGCTCTCAACTCTGTATATGTCTGCTATTACATCTATGTATTACCCTCACAAAGATTGCCCAACCCATAAATATGGTTAAGAATAGCTCCCCCCAGCGGCGAATTGACATCGGGACAAATCGGTCAATCACTCTGGCAAAGGCACCTCATTTCTTCAAGATAATTACATCTTCTTCGGCTATTACACAGTCGAAGCTGATCACCTCCGGAAGCTCAAATACCTAATGGTTTATGAAGAATTATTTAAAGCTATATCAAGCTGTGGTCTCCGTAAAAATGACATATTAAATAATTCTACTAGCGTAGTAAAAGCAAATCAAGGTTTTCTGATCGACATCCACTCTATGCCGAACAGTCTTGCAGACAGAGGGTTATTCAAAATAGAATCATCTCTTCTAAACTCTACTAAGAAGGTTTTTAGCATCAAATTGTGTCATTCGTTACTTGACTCAGGAAGGCCAAATACATCATTTTTTACAATATATATGAGGTAGTAAAGGTACTATCATTACAATATTACAAGTAATCCTTTTGAGTTTAAGTACGTTCTGCCTTTAAATTACTTGCCTGTTTTCTTTCATTGCTGAAGTTGAAACGAGTGTTAATAATTCATCAACATGCTAATTTTTGAAGTATCATTACATGTGAGGTGGCAAGAAAATTTTTGGAAAGTTATGAGAAGCTTTCCATATGCCTATGGCTTATGGCTTTACATATTTATTTACATATGCAAATCAATTTAGCATGAGTCTATCTTTACATCTTATAAAGAGCATAAACCGTTTACACTGTTGTTGAAGTTATGTCTATGCAATGCTGCATACATCTATTGTTGATGAATTTCAATTTTTGGGCATATATTGTTTATTTTGTTGCTATTAATACGGAAAGGATGAAGGTTTATAATTTCTACTTTACTCTGCTTGGGTAATAAATTATCTGGACCAGAGTAGGGGCATAATGTGTGGCATAAAAATATCTTGCCCGACCACAATGGTGTTTCGCCGACCATAAATTTCACCCCCGACCAGTGGGTATATTCTAGTTAAATTGGGACTAAATAGTTTGCCAGTTATGTTGTGTAAATACTTCGCTTACTACCCTCAAGTGCAACAGGAGAAAAGATCTGCAAAGTGTATGCAATAAAGTCACTTTCACACGCCTCCCAAAGCTTACATCATCTGGCATTTAATGTTAGCCACCTACCTCTACTTTAAGTCATATCAAAATAAAGTAATAGTCAAAACAGCAAAAAGTATGTCACACACTCCACCTATAAATATAAAAAATGAAGACAAGGTAAGGTCTTTTGGGCTCTCTCCCTCTCTCTCGTTTACTTCTTATTATTTTCTTTTTTGAAGTTATCACATATAGATGAGGACTAACTTGACCGTCAGAGTGCTCTGGTTGGGGGATTTCCTCCAATCACTTTTTTCTCATTTTTTTTGTTTTACAGACATTTTTCAACGAGTCTCAAGATAGAGATGAGAGAGGTCTCAAGGCAAAGGAATGCTAAAAATTCCCCAAACAGTTTATTTTTTTGGAAGCTGAAGTGCGTGTGATCTGTTATGGACCTTACGGTGCGGAGGAAACAAACGGGTTTAAAAAAAGGGGCAACGCAGAAAGGCAGTTATTTTTAGAGAGAGAGAGAGAGAGAACGAACGCGCACGAGGGGAGCGCAAGGTGACGGTCGGAGGGGACTGGATCCGCGAATATATCCAGCTGCTAGGCTCATGTGGGCTGGGCCGTTTTGTTTTAAATATTAGTGTTGTTCATGAATGAAAATGAGAAAGGGCAAATCGGGGAAATCCCATCAAATTATATTTTAAAGGAACGGTAAAATTTGGGGTATGATAAAATTTTTTGAGTTACTTGATTTAGGTTTAAAATTATAAAAATATTTTTACCAATTTTATTTTAATTTTGAATATATTTTAGAATTTATTATTTTGATTAAAATAAAATAATAAAGTATTATTGAAATACATAATTTACTTGAAATTTATTTACAAAATTTTATACAGTAATAATTTAGTAAGAATATTTGTATGCTAAAAATTCCTTTTATGTGTCAGATTGATGTGCCCGCATGTCTACCGTATGATTGATGAATGCATGTTTAAATAAATAGAAAATGAATATAGCAACATAAGCTTCAAACTTACCCCTCACTAATTTTAGGATCTCAAGAATCGTTTAAAGTGCGTGCAAATTACTTGAACATTTTTAGTTACAAGAAAAAAGAAAAAACATAATTTTTGCTACGAGTTCTGTCATGCATGTGAATCTGGACTCCTAAACCCTGCGTATGAAGAATACATACATATATATATATATATATATATATATATTAACAAAAAGGAAAAGATTAGAGGTGCAGTGTAGATGTTGATGGGGATCGGCAAAGACCTTCTTTGTCCACGTCCTTGAGGGCACAGCTAGGGATGGGTATGGGGTCGGTAGGGGACAGGTACACGCATTCTCATATCCGATCTCTAAATTAAAATCAATTTTTATATCCTACTCGATTTTTATTGGGAATTTATTTTTACCACCCATCCCCGACCCGAATGGAGAATGGGGATCCCTATAGGGAAACGGGTACTTGAATTGAAAAAAATATAAAAATACAAAAATTCTAAAATATGACTTATAAAAAAATAGAGCAGAATCCTAATATATATTTAAAAAATTAAAAAATACCATATATATATATATATATATATAGAAAGTACTTATTGGGTTTCATTTTCCTACCATATTAATAGGTTCTATGATTCAAGATAGGAAAAATAAATAAAGAAACATTCACAGTTAGTCTATCTCAATTTATAGTTTCCTTGTAAATTAGAAAATAAAATAATTTAATAGGAAGCTGATAGATAAATAAACTCAAAATCTTAATTCCCTACTTTACTGAGAAATTTGTAGTAACAAATATACTAGAAAATTAAATATATATATACACGAGAATATAGGGAGGGTCCAGAAACGGGTAGGGTAAGGTACGGGACAGGAATAGACTTATACTTGTACCCTACTTGATCCCCAAATTTTTTTAAAAAATGCTTCCATACCCTATTCGATCCCTAAAAAATCTTCAAATCTCCTATCTGTTTGGAGTAGAGATCGAATAAGGCACAGACGGGTCGACCAAAATGACCACCCCTACGCACACCTAGACCTCAACTTGACTGTCTCCACCAATGCTAGAGAAGCGTGGCAGATTGGCTGCACACAATTTGCTTACAGGCCATCAAAGTTACGCACTCAGATTCCTTCTGTCAATTTCAAATCATATATATATATATATATATATATATACCCGCGCCCGGGGGGCGGGGGATGGTCTAAGGATAAAACAAAAAATTCTTGTATGTTTGGGTCAAAATTTGTAAAATAAAGTTAAGTTTAAAAAATTTTAAATACATATATTTCTTGTTAGTTAATGGGTTTAAAAAATAAATGCAAATAAAAAGACACTTCTCATAAAATAATTTTCTAATAATTTTTATTTTTATATGTCAAATCCCTCATTATATGGAAATATATAAACCATAGCAAATACTTATAAATTTTTATAAAATTCAAATTTAATATACACTGCATGAATTAATTACGAGATTATAATTTTTATTAATTTATATTATTTTTTTTCACTCCAAACACCCTGTTAGCTATTTATTTTAGTGTATATTTTAATATAGCTAATTCAAAACCATTCATTTAAAAATTTCACTCGTCCAAACGGAGCTTAACATTCAAATTAATGAGATGCTTTTCGATTCTTTATAAAAGACATGCAGGTTAGTAGAGGACTGGCTAATAGTTTTGGAGGTTGGGTTCAGAGGGACTAAGACTGCTGCCATCGCAAGGCACTTAATGGGCCATAGCTTTCAATCAAAAGCCCATTGGTTTTTTTTTACTATATAAATCTGGGCCCCCAGTCATGGTAGCCTAATTGTTGTATGGACGTGATCCGGCCCATAGACCCAACGAAGACGGATTCAAAAGGTACCTGCATGCAACGATGACAACGTGGCGTTAGTGGTAACAGGTACTTCTAGCCGTGGATTTGGAAGAAGAAAGGGAAGATTATGATGGAGAAGGAAAACAAGCAAGGGAACGAAGCGGCGACGGAGGATCAGACGCACATGCAGCACCAACCACCCAATATCTCGCCCATGAAGGCCGTCACTAAAGGTGCTTACGGCGGCTGAATATACGGAACGGAGGAGGGGCAGCCGGAGAAAGTTACCAAGCCACCGGCGAGTGATACGCAGAGTGCTGATGGGCCGGCCAAACCAGAAGTCCAACCGAAGCACAAGCCTCCACCGTCAACCGATGATCGCGATGTTGATATCACCGGCCAATCTTATATTCAGTGACTAGTCATCCGATCCCTTATTCGGTTCAGATTGTCATTCTTAATGTTCTGAATGTGTGGTGCTTTTGTAGTTTTTAAACTCTCACACGGATCGAATATAGTCAGAAAGTGTTTTCGATTTTATTGATTTTTTTCTGAATGCAGCATATATATATATATATATATATGTTTAGTTCAATTAGTTTCTTCAAAGTAATTCTGAATATTGACAATAATTCCCCAAAATTCCGAAATAATCGGAATTAAAATTTTTACAAAAACCAAGAGATATCTTTCCCAATTTCCATAACGCACTTCCTGTTTGAATGATAATCTAATCTCTCTCTATTCGGATTTCAAGCCGATTCTGCAAATATCCGCTGCCGCCGGAGAGTCCCAGTTGACGGTTCGCCTCTTCATCTGCTGGAAATCGTCAACGCATTGCTGGAACGTCATTGCCCAAACTCGCCTCCTCGCCGACGCGAGTTTCTGCCCGGCGATTCCGTCGAATATCTTCTCCCAACCATTTTCCCACTCGGCGTGAGAGTCGCACAGCTGAAGGGTCCCGTTGGCCCACTCAGTCCAGCTCCAGTCTTTATCCAGCCCAGTCATCACGTTCTCCACGCACGTGCCGGAGCACGCCGGCGTGCACGGCCGGCACTTGGCCCCGCTCAATGGGCCCGGACTGGACATTGCCGCCACGGGAACACCGTATCGAGACGGAGGGAAGTCGTACTTCCGGTCCGTCACGACGCAGAAAGGGAGGCGCTTGGCAACGTAGGGCACGCCTTGCGTCGTGAGTTGGGCTTTGAACGCTGTCTCCGAGTTGAGTCGGTTGAACCCGGCCACGTCGAGGTGGGGGATGAGCGACAGGCGCGAAAGGGCCACGGTGGAGGTGTTGAGATCGCCGATGCCAAACCGGTCGTTGAGTCCGCCGTAGGAGGAGCCCGGTGGGACCAGGTAGTGGCCCGGGAGGAAATTGTCGGGGCTGAGTGGGGCGGACCAGTATCCGTCAACCCGGGTTCGGATTATCCAGTCGTAGGTGAAGTTGGATTGATCCTGATGCGCTTTGATCATAGTCAGGCATCCCTCCACGAGTTTGAAATACTGCAGGAGGCCCTGCTTAGCCAAATAAATGGAATACGCGTGTTAGTTAATGAACTCTTTTCAGGACATGCGCTTATTAGTTCCACTGTTCATTTAACATGTAGCGTTAATATATAAAATGCCACGACTTACAGCAAATATGAATTTTGTTTATAATGCTCTTCGTTTGAGAAAGAAAGAAGGGTGGCCGAGTGGAAGTCGGGCTCGCCTTAGAGTTTGGGCCTCTCGAGGTTCCGGGTTCGACTCCCCCACAGGGGAGGTGGGTTACCGCTGTAATGGCGGGTGCCTAATGACCTCCTCTCGGTCGTGCCGGTTAGCCAGGACTTGCCTAGGCTAGTTAACTCTCTAGGAGCCTTTGCCGGCTAGGGTCCTGGAGCGTGCTTCGCCCTGTGCGCACCCCAGTACGGGGTAGCGGTTGCGGACTTCCACGTACCAGAAGAAAGAAGTGAAGTAGTTTTTGTGAGAATGTTGTGACTTTAACATATTAAGGTATTTTTTTAAATAATAAACTTATCAATTTTCCTATGCTATTTTTTCTTTGAGAAAATATTATTATAAATTATTCATAAAATAATAAAAAAGTTAAAATTGTGAGACGTTTGGCTTGTCCTTTTTTTTATGGAAGATTAATTTGGTATCAATATACCTCTATATATTTATATAAAATATTAAAATAATATTTTTTTCCTTCTCTTCTTCTGCATTCTAATTCTATGTGGTACTCTCTTTCTTTATTTCTTCTTATTTTCTTCTCTCTTTTCATTTACAAAGTCTACCCTTTTTTTTTATCCACAATACTCAGTGTTCAGAGTTTTATTTTTTATTTTTTGTTTATAAAATTAGTATAATTGTGGTATCTAATTTTACTAAATGTGAAGTGAACTCATGAGTTCTTATAAAGGACCTACTTAATTATAAATTCAATATAGTTGTAAACTTTATTTATATTTTGAGGTCTAAATAATAATTAGGTAAATTGTTTAAAAATTCTCTCTCTTACAATAATTCCTCTTCGTATTTTTAAATTTAAAAATATAAAAAAAAGCCTAAATATTGATTTGGTTTGGGAGTAATTATTTTTAAAATTTTAATAATAAATTTAAATTAATCCCATTGATCATAGATTTTTAATAAAGTACATAATAATAATATTTTTAATTTGAATTATTTTTATAAAACTAATCAAAAAATTATTATCAAATCCTTACCACAACAATTAGCAATTTTAACAACTAAACATTTGATCGCTAAAATTTATTTTTTGGTTGTTAAAACTTTTATCGATCAGACATAATTTCGTTCACTGGTTGGTCTGCAAAAGTTAATTACAAAAGGTATTGACGACCAAAATCATATTTAGTCAGTAAAAATATGATATTCACCAACCAAATTTTAGTCACTAAAGGGTAAAGTCTTAGCCATCAATTGGTCACCTGTGTCACTCTTTGATTTCACCATTCTATTTTTTATATTTTTACGAATCTCTCAATGAAATTACATTTTCTCATTTTTTTTAACATTTACTTTTTTATTCACAAAATATTTACTTCCTTTGTTCTATAATGATCACAACTTTACCTTTCTTTCTCTATAAAATCACGGTGGTCTAAAGTTGTTAGTGAACTAATGAATTCCTTAAATGTAAGGTGCATATTAATTATTTGTAAGATTTATTAAAAAATTAATTAGAATTAGAAAAAATTTCAAAATTATTGAATATTAATTAAATTTAAAAACCGTAACTCTCTTACAATAACAAAATATATTAAAAAAATGAAATGAAATAATTTTATTAAAATTTTTATAATATATTCAAAAATTATTTTTTATAAATAAAAAATATTGTACAATTTCATATATTGCACGGACCAACAATACTACTCGTAGAAGGAGAAGTTTACAATAATATCTCACCACTAACTCCTAATAAGTCTGTGGGAAAGTGAAATTGTCTTTAAAGATTGGAAGAAGTGTCTTAATAGATTGCAATTAATGGAATTGAACTAAGAAAGAACTATTCTTGATTCTTCTTCAAAATTTGGTCTTTTCTTTTTCTTAACTATTTTTAATTTATATTAGTGTATTAATTTATGACAAGATACATACAAATTTATTTAATTCATTAATTATGACATATTGTGGTTTGATGAAATTGGTATTTGTAATTTTAAAGGACCCTGCATGTGGAGGCGATGGAGTAAATGAATTAATGGTGTTCTTGCGTGGGTCAAATGACATTAACATTTGGTGTTTAGGCGGGCCAAGCATTTGATATCTGAAATTAGCCGTCCGGCCTAAAAACTAAATGTATTTTGCTTTTAATTTTTTTTATATTTATTTCATTTTATTTTTAACTTTTTGTATTTATTCATTTAATTTTTATAATTAAATTAAAAAAGTAATATTATTATCACATGAATTCTTAAAATATAATAATTAAAATAAAATTTTCCTTTATAAACCAACAGAGAAGACATCCATTCTCAGTTCCCTCCTCTCTCTCTCTCTCTTTCTCTTTTTGTCTCTGTAGAAATTAATTACATGCGGTGTTTGGTGGGTCAAAATTAATTAAAACTTATTAATTTTTACTAACTTATTTTGTATTTTTAATTAAAATTTGTCGCATATCTTTTTTATATTAAATTTTTATATTTTTACTGTAATTTTTGACCAATTAAACAGCTTATGGAACGGAAAAATGCATGAACCAAGCAAGTCACTGGCGCGAGAATTTTTTTTACCGCCAGTCTTCGGTTGGAAAGTTGTTCCAAAGTTGGCTAAGGATCCAATCAATCCACCAACCAACCAACCAACCAACCAACCTCAGAATCAGATCGCCAATTCTAAAAGAAATGCAAAATTAAAACGAGAATTGGTTATACCTGTACACCGTTTGGTGAGCCGATGGAATCGAGAACTCGGGCCTCTGACTCGGTTTCTGGAATGAGTTCGGGTTCGAAGATTCTAACAGCGGCGATTCTAGGCGCCATCTTCAGGAGAGAGAATTTGAAGGCATTGGAGTCCAAAGGACTGTGAAGGAAGAGATCTGAGTTCGGATAAACTTTGAGAATCCTCTCCACAATCGACGGTCCTGTGAGCTCAAACCTCCTCGCCCCGCCAACCAAACAAACCGCCATCCTAGACCGATGCAACAATTCCTCCTTCTTCCTATCCCTCCGCCGCCGGTTCTCCGCCGACTCACTTGCACTGTGGTTTCTCGGAGGCGGCGGAGCAGATTTTCTGGTGGTGCTGTTGTGGAATAACGATTTGAGAGGGGTAAAAGAGGAAGCGGAAGTGAAGGCCGTGGGGCTGAAGGATAGAGAGAGAAAGACAAGGAGAGAGAGAGAAGGGATTATTAGGAGAAGAAGGACGCGCCAGTCGACACGCCAACCTTGTTTGGAAAGCTACGTGATTAGTTTTTGTGGATTCTTTGGGGTAATCATCTCTATCTCTGCGAGAGATAGAGGGAGAGATGGACGGTGAAGGGCTACGGGAGGCGAAGGTTTTGAGTATCCAAAAAATGGATATTTTTGAAGTAGAATGAGAATTTGATGGGTAAAGCAATAAGTGGGATGTTCTTCTTATAAAAATAAATAAGGAAATGAATGGTTTTGAAATAAATCATAGTGCAAGCACAGTGTTTTTCTTTTGATACCAATATATATATATATTGGGCAGAAATAAATTTTATAATTAATTTGACTATTTAGTATTAATAAATAATGAAATATCTAATTAACAACAAATTTAATAAACTTTACACCTTTTTAAATTTTATTTAATTTTTTATATGACATTGAAAATCACCCACGTCGATTAACTTATGAAATGAAATAAGGTTTGCTTTCTTTTCGGTGCAATGCCTTTTTTCAGATTGGGAGTGCATGGTAGCGTATCTTATCTCATATATATATATATATATATCTATATTTTATACTAAAAAGAAGTATTTTTTTTCTCTCCTTTTCTTTATTTTCATTTTAATCGTATTTTCTTATTCCACGTTGCTAAATGAATACAACTTCACTTTTATTTTTGGATATAAAACTGTTATAAATATGAAGTGAATTTATGAGTTACTGCAAGGGACCCACTTGCTTAAAAATTCACTATAATAGTAAGATATACATATTTCAAATACATTAGAAATTAAATAAAAAAATAAAAAAAAATTCTAAATTGTAATTAAGAAAATGTTTAGAAATTATTTCTCCCATAGTAGCAACTCTACAACGCACCAATTTAAGTTATTTTTACAAAATCAATCAAAGTTTTACTATTAAATCTTACGTTGCAATCTTCGTATTTATTATTCTACTTTTTTTTTTTAATTTTTACAAATTCTAGAAAGATACTAAGATGAGTACTCACTCAATTCATCTTAATTTACTTAAAGTTTAAACTTCGATTTAAAAGAAACCATCCTTTAGAGAATAATAAATAAATAATATCTTTACATGTTAGTTAGACTTTCGCATACGAGACCCGCTAGGAACTATTAATCGCCACATATACCGTTGCTAAAAAATATCTTTTCGCGTCAAAAAAGTTATACAAAAACGACCAACATAACAATCCTTTTAAAACATGATCACAAAAATATTTACCCATGGTAGAATATTTTGCCTTAATTCATAATTGGAATGGCTAGCGCATTAGTGCCATAGTCTTATTGGTTCTGTTACAATCTTTCCGGAAAACTAGTAATTGCTAAGTAATTTGTAAATTGAAATAATTATATATGTGCTATATCAAAAACACCATATATATATATAAATATATATTTAATTACGTTCTGTTTGAAACTTTAAAAATTACTAAAAATTGATCAAAAATACTAAAAATCTTTAAAAATTATTTACTTTGATCTTACTATATGAATTACGAACTCATAATTTTCATCAAATTTTATAACTTTTTGTTACTTCAAATGTCACCTTAAACTCACACCCACACGAGAGATTGAAACTTTCACCCTCAAAGTATACACACAAATCCCCCCCCCCCTCACGAGTTATTAGCTCGGTGTTGATGGAAATGGTATTATTCTTAGGAAGTATAAGAGAGTGTTTGGGTCTTAAAAAATATTAAAAATTTTAAATTTTTATCAATTTTTTTAATTTTTTAAATTAAATTTCTTCACGTGTTATTTTATACTAACTTTTATTTTATTATTACTTACCAAAAAAAACTTTTATTTTATTATTGTTATTATTATTTTGCTAACCAGACAATACTTTAAAAAAAATCAATCTCAGTTTTCTCCTTAATATACAACTAGCTATTTATATAATAAAACATGATAATTTTTGAAAATGTTTATCTCACAAACTAAGATCTCACGGATAAAAATTATTTTTTCCATCCAACGATCGATATCAGTTTTATATTTTTAATTTCTTGTTCAATTCTTATTTTAGTGGACCCAACTATTATCTATTTCACAAAAAAGTTTGAATACTTTAAATTTCACTATATTTTAAAGGTAAAGATCATATGTAAATTAAAACTGCTGACTTAAATTTTGTCCAATTATGATTTTTAAGAAATTGAAACTTCCAAATTAAAACACTATAATTTGTAATTTTTGTTACTTGTCAAAGAATAATTGGAGAGAGATACCAAAATATATGTAGTATCTGGTAGGACTTAAAGTTTAAAAAATAAATAATAAAAGTAATGATTATCATAATTTTTTCAAATTGAACTTTTGTTCAAAGTTTTAGTTATATAAGAAATTTAATACTAATTGTATTTAGAGTGTTATAGGCATGAGTTATTATTAGTATATATATAAAATAATTAGAATTCTGAAAAAGTTAAAAAATAATTTTGAAATCCAAAAAGTTAAAAAAATTTAAAAATTAGTATTAAAATAATATAAAAATGATATGTGATAAAATTTAATTAAAAAATTAAAAATATTTATAATTTTTTTTTTTGAGAAAGATTTTTTTAAAAAAATTTGACACTCCGACCAGCCTCGTCGCATGGGCAGTGATTTACCGTAGTCACCTGTGTCGTGTTCCCAGTTACGTCTTGGGCATTTATTTATCTTAAGCATTGAAGTCAGGTTACTTGAGAAAACATTCACCGTTGCTTTTTCCACGGTGACAGAGTCAGCAGTTGAGTTAGATTGTAGTAAAGCATTCCTCAACTGCCACCTGCTCTTTCTTGCATACGAATCCAAGTAGAAGGCTGGCACGCGGAGCCACAAACCCACAAGCATCTTCAACGGTTGGTTTAGCAAGTTATAAAGAATAAAGGGCGTGTTTGGCCTCATCATTTTTCAATTGTTACCTGGAAAGAATGTTTGGTTTAGAGCAGGGGCGGATCCAAAAATTTTATTGAGTGGGAGTAAGATTTAAAAAAAAATAAACATTAAAAATTTTTAAATAACAATCAAATTTTAGTGGAGGTAATTTATATATTTATATATTAAAAGAATAAAAAAATTATACAAAATATATATAAAATATACAAACTTTTAGCAGTTAGTGGGGGCAACTACCCTCACTCGCCCCTTCATAGATCCGCCCCTGGTTTAGAGAGTGTTTTTCTAAAAAATATATTTGACATTTTTCAGGCGAAACATAAAATATTTTTACTCACATAATTAACTCTCACTACATTATTATGGGTGTGTTTAGAGTGATAAAAAGGTAAAAAAAATGAAATAAAGTAAGATAAGTAGTGAGTTCGTAATTCATACTGTGAGATAAATAATCAATGAGCATTATTTTTATAAAAATTAACCTGACAAATCGTTGTTAGATAAATAACCACTTGACTTATTAAATTTAGTTGATACGATTTGAAAATTAAATTTTTACCAAATTATGAATTCCCGGTGGGACCATTACAAATTTATTAATATCAGATAATTAGTAATGCGAAACTCTAGCTCTTTGTTAATGAGTTATTGGATTTACTTGTCTAACTACGGGGTCGAAGTTCATCATATCTTTGATGAATTATTGGGTTTGCGTCATTAGTGATGCACAAACCAACCCTAACGTATTAAAATAATGTTGAAGATTTCTATTAAGTTATAATTTTTTTTTATACGTTGATTAATTATTGTTGACTTTGAAAAAATTATAAAATCGTAAGGTTGAGATTTTTTTATTATTTTTATTTAGACTTATTAACTTTTTTTGTTGAGTGTATTGGTCTTATCCATTAGAATTATAAACAGAAGTTGACTCGCGATTAGAACCCAACCTAATCCAACCAATATAATAATATAATCACTGCATAATATAATCAATTTGATTCGACTTTGGGTCCAAAGATTTAAAAAAAAGGGGGGGGGGAGAGGGGGTTGGTTATCATTACGTGGAGCTTTTTTTCACCTTTCAATTTTCCTAATTCTTCCTTTTCTTTTTTTTTTTCTTTTTCCATAAACTCGTGTAATTTTATTAATATTAATCTCCTTACATCCTTCATTCTTCTGCATATTGTCTGCTCAAAAGGAATAAAAAAAAAAAAAAAAAAAAACTCAAACAATTACACGCTTTTATGAATAGGTAAATGATATTAAAGAATTATAAATTATGACATAAAAATATAGTGACATCAATATTAACTTTTTTTATATTAACAAGAAAGTAAGACACACTTTATATAAAAAATTATTATTATTATTATCTTTGCTAAATTAATTTTCCTCTACTTCACTTTACTTCACCTTAGAAGTATGAATATTTTATGCGGCACTTGTAACTTGCATCGAATACTGACATAACTTGCATCGAATACTGACATAACGGTTCCGTTTGGAATTAAACAAAATAAAATAAAATCTTACAAATCTCTACAAACATGAATTACGAGATAATAAAATTTAAATTCTTCACTCACTGTACAAATTACGAGACATTTACTTTTACAATTTTATTTTATTTTATACACTTTTGTACAACTCTAAACACACCCAACATGACGAAATACTTATTAGACAACTCACTAGATACATTCAATTATTTTATTTATTTATTTTCATGAGACAAAGAGGACACATCACTTGATATATTCAATTATTTTATTCAATTATTTTTGTTAGACAGAGACATGGGAAAGAATATGATTGGGACCTAAATATAATATTTAAAATTTTTTGGAGGCCATTATGAACTTTTAATATTCATTTGAGACTAGAATATAAAAATAAAAATTATCTTTCAAAGAGAATTATACATTTCCAATCAATAATTTTAAGGGTTG
This sequence comes from Vitellaria paradoxa, assembly GCA_019916065.1. Lineage (NCBI taxonomy): Eukaryota > Viridiplantae > Streptophyta > Magnoliopsida > Ericales > Sapotaceae > Vitellaria > Vitellaria paradoxa. The sequence goes on along the minus strand of CM034233.1, from coordinate 5,745,306 downwards.
TTATGTAGTTTTCGCATTTATTTGAGGTTATAATGTAAAAAATAAAAATTCATTTAATTAAAAAAAATTGGACCCAAAAAAAAAATAATAATAATAATTAAAACAGCTACTCAAGAAAGTAAGTCACGAAAAAGCATTTGAGAAACAATAATTGATACTTCTCACCAAAAAAATTAAAAAAGAACGATACAAATTTAGAAAATACAAAGATATAAATTCAATATTCTCATACTATATAACATAACAATACCCTGCAATTGTTATTCTGACCATTAGGGGGAGGGAAGGCAAACAGAAAATCATCAGAGGGTGGGGTGCTGGCAACTTCTGGAGTGACAGTTCTTGCCAAAATTTAATAAGACCAAACATACAAAAGAGTTATACAACAACATAAACATACACGAAATCTGATCCTTGAACGCAAATAAATACAAGCACATCTCTCAAAACATTAATTTACAACCTTCATGCCCGAAAGCATCTAAACCGGACAGTAGTCTCTGAGCATTCTCCAACACTCGATGGAAAAGCCAGAAAAACAAAAGAATGAATAAAATTGAAGAACAGTAGATTGTAACATTCCGTTACAATAGGAGTTTTATCCATTACAAATTGCTTTTTTAAATAATATATTTTCAAACTGTCTATAACACAAAAAAAATAAAATAAAATAAAATAAATGATTATAGATAGATACAAGCCATTCATTGTGAAGGGTCTGGTGGGACATCATCTGCTGGTGGCGGCGGTGGCGGAGATGACCCGAAATCGATACTGGGGAAGACACCAGGTGGTCTCTCCCGAGGCTCAATGGACAGCAACTGGCTTGAATCGCCAACAACATCTGCCCATCCGTAATGAGGTTCAGCCCTTCCATTAAAAAAAAAAACTCATCAATTTATTTCCAAAAGGAAGGCTTGAGATAAAAATATGTATCCTCATCAATGCCAAAAAAAGGCTTTTGGTTCTTCGCATATTCAAGTCTCTAGAAAGCACAGACAAACAATGCTAGTAATCAAAGAAAACTTCTTACTCATAGTAAGTTTCCTCGTCCACAACAATGTCCCAGCTTTCACCCGTGGTGCTCTTACCATATTTGTGCACCTTACTGTTCAGAAATCATATCATTAATATAGCACAAAAACAACAACTCACACTTGAAAGTAGTTGAACTCCTGAAGAAAGCTTGCTGAGTCAATGAAGGAATTCACACTCGGTAGCTTACCCATTTCCAAAGTGTTCCTCTCCCCATGTCCTAGACCAACCTAGAAAAAGATGAATAACTCATTACTGCTTCAAGATATACATAAGCAAATTGTAAGGCATAGTTTCTTACCCCTGCATTTTGGGCATATATATATATATATATATATATATAAAGCTGAGATAAATTGGTATGTACATACATATTTTTCCCAGTAAAAACTCAGTCACCCTAATGAAGGAGCAAGCAGAATCTCATAAGTCTTGTACCACAGGATAGTAGCTTCGCACCACGTATAAATATGTAGTCCAGTATATTGGTAATGAAGTTCTTAGTATGGAAACGAAGGGGAAGTAAAATTTGCTCCAGATATTCTCCTACTATTCAATCTCCATATACTCAGATTTGACCATGGAAGAGAAGAAATTGGAATAGTTCACAAACAATTACCAAGTATCAGCCTACATATCCATTTAGAAGCAGGGAACTCCGGGTTCTAACTTCTAACCCATGTCATGAAATCTCTCTCCTAGATATTCTTATGGCCTTTTATTTGATTTTTGCTTATTTTCTTTGAATACACAAAAAATGGGCCAACACAACAGTAAAACACATACATTTGCGTGTGTTGCCACAAAAGAACTCTCTCATATAAATCCTTAGTAAATCATATACCTACTACAAAATATAGAGCAACTTTTCCTAAATGGTTTTAACTGTAAATACTAACTGAAAAATCATTTGACGAAAGCTAACTTCAAGATGTATTACAATGAATCAAACTTAGTTTTATGACTGAGAATTGTGGATATTTAGATTAAGTGCTACAAGCCCATGTAGCAGGGTTAAAACATCAAAAGAAGGATGAGACGTACGATCACCACTAGGCGACACATGCCAAGTCTCCCCTTGACGTGAACCTATGCCAGCAAAAAACTTCTCCTCCCACTTGTCTCCCCATTTGGTTCCAAGTTCAGTCTCAGCCCACTTGTCTGTCCTGAGAAAAACAAAAACAAAAACAAACAGAACTTTAAAGCAAGTACAAGAAATATTTTCCCTTTTCTTCTTCATTATTTCAACTTCAAAGCAACAAAAATAAAAATTAGTGGACCGAAAAAAAAAAAAAAAAAAAGCAACATCCTTCAATGTGTAATATTCCACATATCCTAGTGCTAGCCTATCACCCTTGTACATCCTATGTGACAATAGTGCTTGCATTCTATCTCATTCTTTTGAACACCACTAGTGGTGTAATTTTAGTTGACAGGAGTCAAATTACTATTAGATTCTCTTTAGTAGTGCCACAAATTTTCAGTGAAGAGATAGTGCATCTCCAAGCCATTGAGCAACATTTGGGCATCTTCAGGTCCTGAAAACATACTAAATTCAGTAGCCTTCATTTCTCATTAAAAGATACATTATGATAACCTATTGCACAGTATACTAGACATTTTAAGCTGCAAGTGATTGCAGAAAGTTCTTAATTTTATGGTGTGTGTATAAATTACTAGCTTTAAGTTACTTATTCAAAGTGATACAATTTTGCCCAAAGGGCATCACAGGACTGAGGGTTAAAATAGAGAATACCATTTTAGAACAGATCCTCTTCCATCATAATGTTCTCCCCACTTCTCCCACCATGATTGTTCGTTCAATCGGCCGTACTTGTGTGCCCCTTTCTCAGTCCAGCCTTTGGCATCATATTTCTCCCACCTGTACCAAGGAAAAAAAAAATACTAGTATTAACTACAACAGCGTGACTTGAGAATTGCTCAAATGCATACTAAATCAACGTCATTAAATTATAACTGTTGCACAGTATAAACATTGCTCACCACTTCTCATACCATCCAGCATTTTCTGTGCCTGATTTTGCTTGTTTCTGAGCACTCCTTTCTATCCTAGCTAGGTTACTGCAATTTTAGAAATCAGCAACCAATGTCATCAAAATAATGAAAAGACATACTTTTGGTAAACTGCAAAGTTTTAATTTGGTAGTGCAGCTTGGCAAATTTTAAGCGGTTGAAGTCTACAAGCAACAGAAGCAGAAAAATAAAATCAAAACCTCCATTCATCTTGGTGAAGAACTTCCTGCCACGTTTCCCACCATGAATCCCCTTCAGTATTTCTTCCTGATTTTTCTACACCTATAATTTCCAACAGGAAAGTAAAAAATGAATTTTCAGAAAGAGGAATGCTCAGACATCACGCAAGGTACTTTTGATTGGAGAAAAAGGGATTACCTTCCTAGAAGCAGTTGATAGGAGGGGGCAAAGATAGGAGAATGGATGATACTAACACAACACAGATACAACATGGCAAGGACATGTTGACATGACAATTTGTTTTCAATGGAACCCAAAAAAAAAAAAAAAAAAAGTAGGACAGAAGCACACTGCAACAAATAATGTGTAACATATATACACATGAAATCATGAAAATAGTAATAATTACCAAAGTTTTATGTTATAAAAAATATTTATGCTTATTAATCATGTCAAATCCTTGATAAAACTCTACCCCTCTCACTTCTCTCTGAACAAATTGAAAGTTTAGGCCTTAGGGTTTCTAAAATTGAAAAGCCTAACGAATGATATATTAAAATATATATATATAGAAATCTACAAATTCTCTCAATTTTAGTTATTGGCACTCAGGATATATTTTCTTCAAGTGACTCATAGAGGAAGATCAAGTGACTAAAATTACTTTTCCCAGCATATTTTAGTACAGGCACACATTGAAAGTAAATATTGTCAAGCTGCATATCACTATGAACAAAACAAATAACCAGTCCACAAATTTTTAAAATGAATGTATGGCATGTGAAAAACTATCAACCATTTTGAACTGACATATGCTACGAATTGCCATATTTTGAGAATGGAAGGAAAGAAACAAACCTAACTCTTTGTATCCTGTCCAGTCACTTTTCTCCCACCACTGCCAAGGAGATCAATAAATCCAATTAAATGTATTCACCTGGGACGATGCTTGATAAGTTATGAAAACAATTTCAATATTTCATAATTGTGTGAATACAGTGAGCAATATCATTTTCTTTTTTTATAACAATATTGATAGCAACAATGATTACGGCATTTTAAAAAAGTAATCTTGCACTCTGTTTTACTGCTGCTTCCAGATTTTGAATTGAATTTGGAAATTATCCTCTGAAGACAACATGCTATTAGCAATATAAGCATCAGCATAAGTTAGTATTGTTGAAGAGGATTTGACACCACAGAATACGACGGTTCATTTCCAATAAAAGATGGATAAAAAGAACACCTCTCCCCTACTCACACCCACACACATGCATTAAACATGAAAGTTATCCTCTTTTTTTTTGGGGGGGGGGGGGGAGGGGTGTGTGAGTGGAGAATGTTCAACCTAGCTTATGCTATTTTAAGGCACTTAAATCTTTGCCCAAATTAACCATATGGCAAAACATGTTAATATGCTATGTTATTGCTTCATTTTTTGTGAATTCAAAAGCCTTTTTCAGGTAAAAAAGCTAGCAATATGAGTAAAGCTAATTATCAGTATGGATATGATTGAACTCCGTGGCAGGAATTCAACCTTTTACTCTTCACCCAGATTTTTATGCTGAATATATATGTTTTTTTATGTTGCAGATGTTAGGAAATGTGGAAGGTACAATACCCAAAATGTGTAGGCTTTGGCTAATAGTGACCGGCAAACCAGGTTTGTTATTTAAATTGGTTTTTATGTGCTAATTATGAACGGTCTTTAGAAGCAGATTTCCTTTTGCTTGAATTTTAGAATCTGATGGTTGCATCATGTTCTCTTTCACTTACTTAGCCTAAGATACAGGCAAAATCCTCCATATATCTTTTTCCATTACAAGATAACAACGGAAGGAATGAAATCATAAGGTGGCATTTGGTTTAATTTTTTATTTTCTATTTTCTGTTTTATGCTCAAAACAAGGAAATAAAAGATGTTTTGTTTTCTTTATTTTAAGTTGAAAACGCTCAAAATGACTTTTGGTCATTTTTCATCCTATGTGTAAATTCATTTTCTGTTTTTTAAAACAAAATTTGAAAATACAAGTGACCAAATGCGTTGTACTTGTTGTTTTTGTTATCAAAATGACAAAATGGCAAATACACTTAAAATAGAAAATTAAAAACAAAAATAGAAAAACAAACCAAATGAGCCCTAAGTGACTTTCCCCATGATATGGGACTTCCTAAAAAAACAAAAAAATAAAGAATATTATGAAGTTAGTGGGTTTATATAAATATTTTTTGTTAAATCTAGAAAGAAATGATTCTCAAGATTGGTTGTAGAGTGTGAAGCAATTTATGCAGCTTTGTTATCAAATATCTATATTGAAGAATCAAATTAGTATGGATTTCTTTGTGAAGCTTTTGAGAAGAAAGGCCATGCTTAATAGTCTCCATTGTTAAATGACTGAGATGAGTAGCTGAAATAAAAAATTAGTTTCCATTACATGGTATATCTTACAAATAATTGCTTGAAGTTTACATTTACACTCAGATGAACTTGTAGATCCAAACACCGTATCGTTAAAAAGATTTGTACCGTTTCTTTCCATTCTATGGAGCTATCATGGCTTTGACCACCCATCCTTGTCCATCTACATCTGTATCCATTTTCTCCAAGCTCCTCACCACTTTCTCGATACCAGGTGCTTCCATCTTCATTAGTGCCGGACTCATTGACATTTTCATTTAACAGATTGATGCCCCAGTCCTTCTCATTTGCAATACCAGTGTCTACAATGAAGGAAATCAGTGAACTTAACAAATCATTCAGCTTGTAAATGCCAAAATAAACAACAAACCATAAGCCATCCTTGTGAAATTCTACGAGGAGAATGTTGTACAAATTTTTAAGATTAGCTGGACAGACTAAGACATATTTAGAAGCCAATATAACAAAGAAGATATTGATACCTCGTTTCGGTGGAGTATCACGGGACTGCGGACCAGAATTTCTAGGGGTACAGCGGGGATAGAACTTTTCTTGTTTGGAGCCAAACCGAGATCTGCAGCAAGTGAAATGCAAGAAACCATTACAAACTTCCAGCCGACCATCATATTCTTTACAATTACTATATCCAGAATTAGTGAAAGTAAACTCTAGCTCAAGGAATTATGTCCAGGAAGCTGGAACGTAATCATATTATTGCTCAAGGGAAGGTGGTTTATATACAGCTTGCTTTGCAGCTGCACAGTTTTATTAAGACCGTACACACACAGCTGATAACAAATAAACTAAACTTTCTATTTTAGCAACTTCCTCTAACATGTCTGACAACTGGACTCGATCTGCAATAAGGAATCCCACAGCCCTGATCAATGGTAGGTAAACTTTGGAGGCTCACAGACTTATGGGATTGATTTTGCTATCACAATTGCATTTTGATTATTGTTAATATCATGTCCACATACAACATGTAAACTGGCAAATGATGTGAATTATGCTGCAGGGACCAATCTAAGGCTTACTGGAACAAAAAAAAAAAATTATGCATCAATTTTCCTCCAATCCTCGTAAAGAATTCATTGCTGTTCTTATGACTTTACAAGTAAAAATCTGTGGAGGAATCACTTTTACAACCTGTACTAAAGGTGAAAATCACTAATAACTGTTTGAACTTTTAAAAGCTATCTTTACAGCTCGTAATTAAAACTAAACTAAAAACGTAAATAAAATTTGTCAAAAATCAAGAATTTAGCTCTGAATAACTTCAAAGAACTACATTCATACCCTTTATACTTTACACCTCCTGGTTGGATTTTACTTGGAATAGTAATTTTTATCCTTCCAATTGAAAACTTAACACCGTTCAAGGACTTTACATTTAGTCACCAAGTAAAGGGTTTGTAAAGGTAATCTTTTTAAGTACAAGGGATGTCAGAAATTAAGAGCAATTACCCCAAATTTGTACAGGGATATAGAAGCAATTCTCCAAATTTTGTAACATCCTCAAGTCCACACTCACAAAGTATGTCAACAAATTGCGACTCAATAAGCTCAAAATCCCCACATAAAGCAAGCAAAACTGCCAAATATCCTCGATAAGTTGAATAACATCTGACAATATTTCAATGTCTATTTTTCCTATAGTTCAAGATTCAAGAATGTATACATATCAAAAAAAAAAAAAGCACAGTTGAATAAAAGCATGTTCTTTCATATTCATGAAAACTGGGTATGTTACACAGACAGAGTCTTGTTTCGATAGCGAGAGAGAGAGAGGGGGGGGACTGAAAACTGAAAAATATATACTACAAACAACAATCTCAATGAGCATAGGTACCTCAGAAGCTCATAAAACTGTGCAACATGCTGGAACAGCTTTGCTCAATGTGAGAAATCAAGATACAAGACAAAGGTAGCACAACATTTTAAACCCGTTCTGAATTCTGATTCCCTTAATAGAATCAGTTAAGAGACCACAGCACACTATTGCCCTTTGTCTCTGTATAACACGCACCAACTAAAGAGGAGTATAAACTATAAAACTAATACAATGATTCTTCTAATTATTCTGTAATTTGTGAAATTTCTGGCACAAATTTGCTTTTGACTTTGAAGCCTAAATTGAATTTAGAATGCATAATTTTCATCTTGCCAGAGTGTAGGCTAACTTAAATTCATTGTGCCTTAACCATACCTTAGAATTTATCAATTGCCTAACCAGTATCTCCTCGGTCTATTTGATTATTTGCTAATACTACAAGCTCCATAATTCAAACAATTTCTCAGATAATTGAAATCAATTAGTAGGTATGAATCCTGAGTATATTTTTAACAATTTGGCATTAAAAAATTAAAGCATCAACAAACTCGAATGGTCTGAACCCTCGGAGGAAAAATTAAGAATATTTAAATAAAATATTTAACTATTGATTTGGATGCAAGATCTGGCCGCATTACTCCAGTCTGAAGCGGGATCCAATTTGGCCGAATATTAGGAGGCAAGGAAATTTGACCCTTACACCATCCTATCTGTATATACTAGTAGAGATATTTGTATATAGTTAAGTCAGAAGATTGTCACTTACTGAGGAGAAGAAAAGGGCAATGCAGGAATCGCACGGATTCGATCTCTGTGAGGGCTCTTTTTAGGATCGAAGCGCCATTCCTCGGCCTTGTCCACGCTCTTTCGGGACGCAGCGGTTCTCCGAATCGGGACCACGGGGTCCGAACAACAGCACTCAATCCTGCAACCACGGCGGAGAAACCTCCTCTTCTTCCGCAAATCGAGACCGCGACGATACAGCAAAGCAGGCACGCAGTCGACGCTTCTCAGCTGCTGCTTCAGGCCGAACGGAGCTGATAAGCCTCTGGAACTTGCCGCCATTATTTACAAGAATGCCATTGGAACCAGGCGATGGAAGAGGAGGAGAGCACAAACCCTAGCCTCTGGAGGCGATTCTAGGAAGAGAGTATTATTATCTTTCTTCTTACTAGATTTACTGAGGAAGGAAGAGAAGAGAGTCTGAGGAATATCAGGGGTTTAAAGGCCAATTGCATTGAAGGAGATAATTCCCGATATATCTGGAGAAGATGAATCTCTGCGTTGGGACATTTGTTGGCAATTAAGAGAAAGAGACAGAGAAATAGAGAGAGAGAGGGGATCTTGGTTGTGGTTTAGATCGGGCGTGGTTTGCTGGGCATACGGCTGGCTGCGAATTCGAGGAGAGGGAGGGTTGCAGTACGGGTCGTAGGAGTCACTGCAGTATCAAAACGACGCTGTTAGCGTTATTTTAAGAGGAAAAAACGTTGAAACGATGTCGTTTTGAGTGTTGCAGCGGCCGCAACAAACCCCTGCTGCGTCCCGAGTCAGCGAATTCGGAGACCTAGCTTTCATACACGTGAGCACTATCAGCGCCCACGTTGGTTTTGCATCCGTTACGCCACTCTGACCCGCCACGTGTCATAGATTGAGCCGTCTCCTCCCTGGCCAGCTTATTTTTTTTGTCTGCCTAAAAGCTGAAAACAAATAAATGAATAAAAATAATTTTTCCCCAAATCACATGTCACGAGAGTGTTCGGATGAAAAAATAAAAAATAAAAAAAAATTAATATATAAAAGACACGTGACAAAATTTAATTATAAAAAGTTAAAAAATTATAACTTTTAATAGAATTTGATGAATTAAACACAGGTTTCATGAGATTACAGTGGCAAAATTCACTAAAAGAGTAGTAGGCCAATTAATGATCATGATTCGATTTTATTTAATTTAATGGTCTTAATTTTAATAAAATTAAGTTTAAAATAAAAATAAAAGTTAAACAAAATCTAATTAGAACATAATTAACAAAAAAATATAAAAAGTTATATCACATTAAAATACAATTAAATCATGATCCTTGATTGGTTCACAGCAACCCCTACGGTAGATTTTCTAACTGCAACCCCCGGAATCCACCAAACACCCACTAAAGCTCTGTTTGGAGCGACGAAAATCACTAAAAATCTCTAAAAAATACTGAAAATATTTAAAATTGTTCACTTTTTTATCTCACTACATGAATTACTAACCCACAACTTTTATTAAATTTTATCACTTTTTGTTACTCCAAACGCTCCTAAATGTAAATGAAGTGAGTTTTTTAAATTTTGAGAATAAATATTGTTTGACACTAATTCTTTTAAAATAAATGTGGGTGTGGGTAAATTTTAAATGTTGAAATTAATTTGTATAAAAATCAAAAAAAAAAAATGAACGGTATGGCTTCTCTTTTTTATTTTTTATTTATTATTATTATTATTTTTTTGAGTTGTTCAATTATACTTGAATTCTTACTCTATTAACAAATTGTTTCAATCATACTTTACTTCATTTCTAAATGCATTCATGTATTTGTAGTATATATAATTAAACATAATCATTAACTAATAAATTCAACTATTCATAATATATGTTGGAATAAACATCAACTAATAAAGGACTAATTAATACATGTCACATAATAATATCTTATAATTTGTTGGATTGAAAAAATGTGAAATATTATTACATGACATATTTCCATTAGTTCTTAATAGGCGGGATACCTATTAGTAAATGTCTTAATTTAAAAGTTTATGTATAATCCTTTTTTGATTTAGATTTAAATGCAAAATTGATGAAGTCTATTAAATTTAATTAAATTTATATCTTACTTGTAATGAAATTAGTAAGTGATTGTAAAACCAAAAAAAAAAAAAAATGCTTAGAAAAATAGAAAGAAAATATTTACTGATAGTGTATTAAGTCTCTTTTGAAAACGAAAAATATATATATATATATATATCTGAATGAAGAATGAGTAAAAAAATACTTTTATCTATTAGATTTTTCATTTTTTTTTCTTCTAACCAATTTTAACACGCTGCTAAATTTACAAATTTTATTACCAAGAGATTATGCATTAACTTTTAAATTAGAGAAGTGTCATATATTTTTAAAACCAAACCACAAAATAGTTAATTATAATTACTCTTTAAAAATATATGAAAATAAAAAGTTCATTGATAAATTAATATTTTATTTAATTATTTTTAATTGATCAAATACCACACGTTTCCTACTATTTTCCACTATAAATCAAACCAAAGTAATGATTTGAATATCCATCCCCTTAATTTTCTTACCCACCCATAAAATTAGGTTCCACAAATCTACCTTCTCTTTGAAGTTAATTACATACTCCACTCAATTTCAAAACACATCTTTTGTCGAAATCGGATTTCGCTTCTGAAAACCTGATTTATTAATTTTGTTTTTAAGATTTTTTAGCAACATTAAGTGAGAAAATAATTTATAAAAACTATTAGTTAGTAAATAAAATCTCCCAAGGAGGCGATTCAGAATGATTGTATTTGAACTCAACGGTGGGAATGTCGAACCCCAGTGATCAAAAAGGCTATCCGTACGGATACCGTCCAAGTCCTCTTGGTTGATGTTCAATAACACTTGCTCTCACTGACGGAATCTCTGTGCTGGTAATAACGGAAGCGTTCGGAGTTATAAATAATTATAAAATTTAATAAGAATTGTTAATTTGTAATTTGTGCAGCAATATAAAATGTGAATAACGTTTTCCAGCACTCCAAACAAAGCCGTTAGCAGTCAAGGTAAGAGGCAACGGCTATTCCTCCTCTTATTGGAATGGAGAATTCCACTGCCTTATCCAAATCCGCTGTAGGAGTCATCATTCATAACTGCCGTCACTTTTCTCTCTTTACGCCCCACTGTAATGCCGCGTGTCAACAACTAGTGCAAGGATGACTTGGCAAAGATATATGCTGACAAGGCACTCAGATTTGTGGATAAGCTGAAAAGGTTGTTGCTTACGTGGCAGGCAGAAGCAAGACTGGGCATTCATGGTGTTTATGGTGATTGACACTGCCACTTGTACAAAAAGTTGAAAACATGGATCCTCTTGCCAGTGGACGAGGAAACCCCCACTCAATTTTAAAGGGCCCGTGGTCTCTCTCTCTCTCTCTCTCTCTTCTTCGTTCTCCTGGAATCTAGATAAGCTTAACGTCGCTACCATTCAAAAATCAAAAGTAGCCCTAACGAAAACAAAATCCACGTAATGGTAACGTTCCTGGCCAAAATCCCCTAATCTCAAAATGAAATTTCTCCCAGAAATTCAAAAATTAACAGCACGTATTTTCAGGCCACATATCATTGACAGCAAACAAAAATAGACTTGTCGACGAAATAGTTACCCTTGTTGAATTGGGCACTCTAGCTATAAATTATAGCCTATAATGAAAGATACCATACAGTCAGACAGATTGCAACAACTTGCCATGTGGAAGCTTTGCTTTTTCCACCTATAAATCTGTCATTTCACAAGGTTGACTCTTTTTCCCCTATCCAAATCGGATTTGTTAAAAGAGAGCAAATGGACTCCCTAATCAGGAGAAAAATCCAAACGACCACCTCTTTGATTTTAGGATTTAGATCAGTATGACTTCGCCTTAAATTATAATGGAAGTTACAATGACCGTCACATTGAATAATTGTCCCCACTCAGAATGGCTCACCTTTAGCAAATGCACTCTTACAAAAGAACCTCACAAGAGAACACAAATTTTTATACATATTAGGACAATACAATCTTACAAGACATATTTCAAACCAAAAACTGCATACCAGCAAATAAAGAAATGGCAAGTCAATGGCAGTTTCAGGAACTTACTACACCAAGCACCCAGTTTGGCTTCATCTTCTGGGGAGAAGGGGCTTTATATTTTGTACAACCACCTGCTTTGCAGAGGGAACATTTTTTAAATATAAGTAAATAAAAAAAATTAAATGGAATAAAAATTAAAAAATCAAACCCAGAAAAATTTCTTGCTAGTCCACGAGGTCCATATTTAGTTCATTGCAGAAGTTCATCTTCATAACATTAAATTTTGTTTAGGTTGGGCAATGTCCTAGGCATGTTCTGCAACAATGTCTAAGATTGGGCGATGTGGTGGTCATCCTAGGTTTTCTATTCAATAAAATGATGACCAAAACCACTTTACTCAACTAATCAGAAAAGTGTGGTTCTCTTATATATGATTTTTCCAATTTAAATATGGAAACACTGGTAAAAACTGTAAAAGTTGTGATAGCACATCATAGATGCTAAGAAGAACCCCCCATAAAGTATGATGTAGAAATGAATTCCCCTCAAACTAGACCTTTGACAAAAAATCACATTGTTCTGAACTGCCAATTATTTGTGCTTCACTACATCATAGAAAGCCTAAATTCCACAACATTCTCAAAAGCAAGCCTGACTGAAATGTGTTACAAAATGCTCGAATTACTTAATGCCCTGCTGCTAGAAATGAGCTGGAAGTTATCAGGTAGTGTAGCATCATCAAATAATTGACATTTTATAATACCTTTTCAATATGGTTCATACAAAAAAAGAACTCATATACTGAATGACAAAGCATAATAATCAAGAGCTAGAATTTTGGGTCCTGTCTGCTTCCCTCTGTTAGACAAAATACTGAAAGTCTGAAATAGTGCCCTTACCCTTCCATCATAAGACAATGATGCGAATATCCAAGGCTCTCTATAACTCCAGGCAAGGCCTACAATTTCAGGTAAAAATAGCCGGGCCAAGTTCAAGCAATTAACCTTTTTTTTTTTCAAAAAAGAAAAAAAAAAGGAAAAAACAAGGAGTTGCAGCAATCACCATAAACACTGTCTTCATAGTCACTGTAAGAATTGAGCAACGGATCTACCCGCCTTTTAGGTGACTCAACCAAGCTGCTGGAATCATAAACATAAATAAGATCACCTGAAGAAATGAGAGGGAAAAGGCAGAGTGGTGAAATTTGTAAGCTCCAGAATAAGTAAGCAACCTTTCAGATGTTATATCAGTACTGCTTGGAGGCGAAGCCACCCACAAGTTGACAGCTGAGTCTGTTCCGGCACTCTGCACAAGTGTTGCTTCAGTTAGCAATGCATTGTCAGATAAAAAATGACAAGCAAAGCACATTCACAGCATTTTTGAGGCCTTATCCTCATGCTTAGCCAAAAGAATTGTCTCTTTCTTATAATGGACGAAGAAAAAGGGTGGACCGTGTGTGTTTGTGTGTGTGTGTGGTGGGGGGGAGGGAAGAGAGAGAGAGAGAGAGAGAGAGAGAGAGAGAGAGAGAGAGAGAGAACCAGAATTAGCTCATCATACTCAGGATTACATCTAACAGCCCATGTCCTACAAGCAACACCAAATAGCATCACAATCAGATCTCAAAAGGCATGAACCCATGTTAATGAGAGTAGGCCTGCAGTATTAGTACAAATTGATACCAGTGTGCATGTCCAGGCAGCTCTAGGATAGGAACCTTTGGCATTCTAAGATCCCATATGTGTATCCCAGATTCATCCTCTGCAGTTACCTGTAGAATTCACAACAGGATTAGCAAGGTAGTGTCAAATAACAAAACTGGATAATTAAATAATAGTAATCCAATACAAAAACATAAGTAGAGATTTTGAGGATGGTCATTTACAAACAGATAAAGTCTTATCTCTTCTATGACATGGGAAGGATGTAAAGGGTGCCAGGAAGGTCAATGAAAGAACTTAAAATGCATTTCAAACAGCACTGGGGACATTTTTCTTTTCCTTATCGACTCAAATTTCAACAAAGGAAATGGTATGACAAAGTTGTTGTACCATGGAATTCACTTATTTTTGCATTCGTTTTTTTATCTTTTTTATTTTTGACAAGTGAAATTTTTATTAGAAGCCATCAAAAGGATGTCCCCCGGTAGAAAAAGATAACCCATTGATAGGAATTAAAGCGTATCCATATTCTTTATGAAGTGCAAGAAACTACATATCTTTTAGTCTCTACCCGCAGAAAATCAACTATACAAAAGAACAAAAGAATGCTTTTCACTCTGCACAAAATTTTCTGTATCTTGAAAGTTTTCTCTTATTCCTCTTCCCCCACACTACCCACAGTAGACAAAAATGTAAAAGTCTCTATGCCATCCATCGACTCTTGTCCATCCTCGCTCCCCACCAAGACTTTAAGGCCAACCCCACATCCGGAGGAAATAACCACATCATTCCAAAAGAGGGCAAAGTGACCCCATGGAAGAAACACAGAATATAACACGAATACTAAAATTCTAGTTACAAGGTTCCAGCTTGTACTAAGACAAGTTATCAAAAACAGAAGTCCTTCCAGCTTGACTTTATTAGGAACAATGGAATTCCTTTGAATGCATTAGTCACTGAAGCCAAGAGGGCAGCTTCAAATTTACATTTATCCTACAAAATTTCAATACCAGACTCATTTTCTTCAAATATTCTGCTATTCCTTTCCTTTGATAAAATCCATAGTACTGCCAATAATAATGCATAGCCCCACAATCTCTTGGCCTTCTTCCCCCAGCACAAGCCCCAGAAGCTTGTGGTGAATAAATTAGAGCAACTTTTGAGGGAAAACCCAGGCCTCTCCAATTTCAGCAAATAATTTATTCCACGCGTATGACGTTGCTAGACAGTGGAGAAACAAGTGACCAACTGTCTCCTCGCTATTTTTACACATTACACACCAATTTGGACAGATGTTGACCCCTTGTCTCCCCTTCTGAAGCTTGTCACATGTATTGATTTTGCGATGAGCCACTAACCAAGCGAAGATTTGGATTTTAATTGGCACATTAGCCTCCCATATCATTTCAGCATGAAGGAAAGGGATCAAACTTGGGTCACTAATTAATGAATCAAAGAACAATTTACAAGAAAATACTCCAAATTTGTTCAACCCCTAAACTTTGATCAAACTTTGTGGTAGTCTCTGGACTGAAGATAAATCTGAACAAATCCTCTCTTTCTTGAATCAATGTGAGCAAATTAATTGTGAGTAACATCAGTAGGCAAAGTGCGTGTGTCTCGAAGTTATGGACCATGAAATATTTGGGTATTCCTCTAGGTGGTAATAATGCTTCAGGCAGTTTCTGGGACCCTGCTGTGGATAGAATTAGGAAAAGGCGTCAAGGGCGGAAGAAAGCTTGTTTGTCACGAGGGGGGATACTTGCATTAGTTCAAGCAATTTTATTTAACATCCCCGTATACTTTGTCACTATTTAAAATGTTTGTGGAAGTTAGCCAGAAAATTGAATCCACAATTAGGAATTTTTTCTAGGATGACTGGGAGGAAGGCAATAAGGACCATCTAATAAATTCAAAAACAGTCTCTCCTCCTAAGGGATTGAGTGGATTAGGGATGGGAAACATTGTTGCTAGGAAAGATGCTTTATTAGCCAAATGGTTGTGGATACTTCAAGTTGAACAAAATTCTCTATGGTTTTCTGTCATCAAAGTAAATTTGAGTTTTTGAACAATGATTGGGATCCTAGTCAAATTGTCAAACGTATCTTAAGGAATCCATGGGAAAGTATTTCCAGATGTTCACCCTTGTTTTCTCAGTATGGTAAAGTGGGTTTTGGGTAATGGGCAGACCATCCTATTTTGGGAAGATAAGTGGGTAGGTGAACGAGTTCTTTCTGTTCAGGTTCCTATTTTGTATAGACTCTCGAGAAACCACTCATGTCCAATCTCTTCTATGATCTCTTTTGATTCAACCACAAATTCATCCTCATTAGCTAGGAATTTCAACTTCAATCGTAATCCGAGAGAAAGTCCTCTGAACCTGTAATGCCTCTAAATCTGCGGGTAGGGATTATCATTATACTACTCATTCCTAATAGAGAAGTATAGGGGCTAGATTATTTTGGTATTTTCACTCGTATATCCTTCGTTCGCTCTTTAATCAATTCCCCTGAATTGAATACTTCCTTCCAGCTGAGATGATTTGGGACGCGAAGGTACCAATTAAAATTCAGATATTTGTCTGGTTAGTGACTCATCATAAAATCAATATGTATGACACAATCCAAAGAATGACACATGGTTTATGTTTTTCTCCAAACTGGAATGTGATGTGTAAGAATAATGAGGAAACTGTTGACCACTTATTCCTTCACTGTTCTTCAGCAACATATCTACGGAACAAATTATTTGTTGAGGTTGGAGAGGAATGGGTATGTCACCAAAGCTACACCAATATTTTCATCACTAATTTTTGAGGTTTTGGCCAAGGAAAGAACGTAAAAATTTTGTGGAATTGTGCATTATTGACAGTCGTGGATTATATTTCAGAAAAGAACCAGCAGACTATTTGAAGACATGGAAATGGGTATTCATGATTCTCTGTGGGCTTCGGTCACCGCCACCTTCAAAGGGATTCCACTTTTTCTAATTATAATACCCTGGAAAGAGGCCTGTTCTTAGGATTGCTAGTTTATGTATTTGTATTTGAATTTTCTGTTGTGGCCATCTCAACCCATTTGTATGCGACTCTTTTATTTTAATTAATGAAATTTCGGTTATTTATCACCCAAAAAAAAAGTATGAGCAACTTACCATAAGCGATAATATTTGAACATACAGGCATGTTTGAATGAACTAAAAAGTTACATACTTACAAGTATATACTTCTTTTTATTGTTGTAATCTACATTCCTTACATGAGCATATTCAATTGAATTTGCTTTCCTGCAAGCACAGCATTATCAACCACGATAAGAACCCCGTGAATTAAAAAGCTCAAGTAATTAGCAATGCACCAAAACTATACCCATCAGTCAATGCATGATAGTAAAACATATGATCTACAGCTCACCTTACATTTGAATCAAAACAACAAAACAGGGAAGTGGAGTTGGCATAAAGAATGAATCAGGAAGAAACAGATTACAGAGTTTCAGCCCATGAGCCTTGTAGCTACTCAAGGTTTATCTGTCCAGCGGTGCCTGTTACCCTAAAGGAGTACCTTCAATCATGGTTGGTTTACAGATATTTGAAAAGCATACACATATAAGACACTCAGAAAGCAAGGGATTCATGCACACAGCTGCATGCTGCATGGTTTTAACTTTCAAATAGAATCAAGGATATGATTTAATTTTTTAAACTTCCCACATGTGGCACAGCTAGAAAGCAACCTTGAGACGAGTTACTGGTTTAAATTGATTTTGTTGGAGTCGGACCATTGGACGCACAAGGAGGATTGTTGAATGAGGGAACACATAATTAACTCTGTACCATTTAATTTCTAAAGAAGAAAGCACTGAGATCATTGACATTTCCATAATTAGGGGAAAAAAAAGTTTGCATGATTGATGCACGTCAGTTTATTCTCTAGAGACTGATCCAGCCCAATTTTGCATGCTTTTTTCTACAAAAATTACGCAATATACTATTGACCAGAACCGAGCCAATCAGGATTGAATTGGTTTGGTTCTATAGGACGATGGGTTGTTCTGGGTTCAAAAATTCGGACCCGATAAAATTAAGTTGTTTTGGGTCTAGTGTGGACCCAACCTCATCCATGCACACCCTTAGTTAGAACCTCCACAATGCAGATAATTAAGAAATTCTGTGTCGTCCAAGTTCTCTCAATCATGACCATCCAAACAATTTTAGTTCCAGTTGTGTGTGTCTGTAGGTCCCCCATATATACAGTTTGCCACGTTGGCACGCATGTAAAAGCTAATTCAGCTTGTTGAATGAATCAAACAGCATTGTTGTACACCTTTCTCAAAAGCTCACCTAAGACGATGCAAACTCACATGACTGAATCTAAAAAGGGAAAGCAGCATACTTCATTGTCCTTAGATCCCAAAATTGGATTGATGATTCGCATGTCAATGCAATAGAATTCACATCATGTGGATCCCATGCTCCGCCAGATAAGTAATGAAGCATTCCAGCTGACTCTTTTGATTGTACCTACATTTCACCACAAAACCTGAGTAAGAATCAGCACAATAATTTAGGAGTAACGTCAATATGATTTTGATGTTTGGATCTATTTAGCAACTATTAAAACCCCCAAGCACAAAAACATGGCAAGATGAATTTAAAGAATTAAATTCAAACTCTGGGAACAGGTCAGAAATAAAACATGAAAAAGGGACAAGAAGATAAAACAGATGGTACCACAATTCTTTTCTTCATTTTAATAAGGTTAAAAAGTAAAGCATTAGCCACTGGGTAGAGTAAATGTTCCAAATGCACTCACTAAGGCATTAGGTCAAGTAAATAGTTTCAAATGCAGTTGCCCTCTCACGCGAACTGATCAAAACGTCCAAAGAGCTAAAAATATCAGGAGACAAGGGAAATGGTGGAGATAAGAAGTGACTTCAATCAGGAAGTGTTTTCATGAAACCGTTATTAATATATCATGTGAAAAGGAAAACAAATATGCACACTCAAAAGGGGCAGTGTGAAAAGGAAACAAATCCAGAACCTTCATTTAATGCAGAAGATGTTTTGGCCTCAGTAATGCCAAGTAGTTGAGGTTATCAACATGCAATTCGAGGAATATGCCAATACCAACAGTCAACCAAGTCCAGCTCAAGCCTTCTGCTTAGTGCATCCATCATCACCTAGCATGCACCTAGGGAGTGGTAAAAGGCTCAAGCACAGTAGTCTAAAAAGTCACATTTTTTTTTAGAACTAATATATTCCGTATTGCTATAGGCATTGAGAAGTTGGGGGACAGGCTGTTGCCCATGAACTAAAAATGATATCAATAATGTACTCACTCAAGTAGGTTTCCAAATATTACCCAGGATACAGTATGCAATCTAATTCAACCCAACAATTATGCAGTGAAGTACTTAGATAAGATGCAAAAAATGCAACAAGGAAAAGAAAGGTGATATTACACCAACTCCCACTTCTGGCCCCATTTCTCAGGCAATGCACTACTCGTTATCACATAGCAGATTCACATTGACGAGCTCAGGAACTTTAATGCCTAAAGAAAGTATTGAGAAACAGAGAAGTGTTCCATATAGGAACATATGAACGGTGGCGCTATATAATCTTTCATTATAGGTCTTGTAGAGTGTGCTTGCTAAAGAAAGAAAGTAAATGTACAAGTCATGAGTAACAGGAGGGAGGTGGTAACGGTCAATAGATGTTCATATTTTACTATTTGCTAAATTCAGAATCTCTCAAGAATTTTCTTCTCTTCCATGGAGGGTTCTTCAAAAGCATGAGTTTTTTTTTTTCATAAACTCCAACAGCCAATGGCCGTTGCTTCAAGCCTTCAACTCGTCACGTCTTGCAGCTTGTATGGTTAGGGATAAAATTTTCTGAACTATCAATTCCTTATATTTTATTTTCTTTAGTTTCCTTTTGTATTGCAATATAATCACATAATCAAAAGCCATGCCTAACATCACATGATCAAATAAAACTGCCATTTCTAAGCATGCAGACAGTGAAGATATGTTAAGGGAAGACTTAGAAAGAATGAGTGACATGCAATCAAAGATAAAAGAAAATTTAGCTGCCCAAATATAGTAAAACAAAGCTTCAACCCAAACGCACCTGTGCAGTCTTTCTTGAAGAATCTAAGCTCCACAAATAAAGATTCTGCTCATCAATACTGATCAACTTGTCATACCTTCCGGATGGCCACCAAAGAGTGCTGTCAAGTACATATGTGATATTAAGTGACTTGAAAAATGAAACACCAAAAAGAAAAAAAAAATCCATCATAAATTGTTGATACATTTTATTTACTCAATTAAGCATAAAAATTATTTCTCACCTGACAACATATTTTCAAGTATTGAGTTAAAAGGACTCAGGCACAAATGCTGGCATCCATCTAAGTATCTGAGTTAGCCAATCCCAAATCCAAGTACATAGAGACGAGATACAACCAAATATTCACATTATTTAAACTGC
The DNA here is from genome assembly GCA_019916065.1 of Vitellaria paradoxa. Lineage (NCBI taxonomy): Eukaryota > Viridiplantae > Streptophyta > Magnoliopsida > Ericales > Sapotaceae > Vitellaria > Vitellaria paradoxa. The sequence continues at coordinate 5,724,810 of CM034233.1, read as the reverse complement.
TTCAGTTAATCCTAGGATAAGGAAGTACACTTTTGTAACACTGCATTCTGCATGTTGACTTCAATGGAATATGATGAGAGAGTTTTATGGAGAACTAGCAGTAAACTAGAACTGCTAGACATACTTTCGAGGGGTTTTTCAAAACCAAACCCGTTAGACGCATGTCAATACCTAGCACCTGTGTCTCATGGTAATATGTCACAAATTAGAGAGTGCAAGCCATGTATGTTCTCCGCTAACAGTTGAATCCAATATATCAGTGACTCTTATACGACCATTACTATGAGAACAGAACCCAAGATCTAAAACATTTACATCACTTGTATGAAAAACATTAAAAAAAAAAAAAAAACTTGATTCTTCCAGCAATGGTGGCATGAATATTTCTAAAACTGGGAATTTGGGGTTAAGGGTTTGTAAGTTGAGCAAAACATATAATCCATTGAAGAATCCAGGGACCCAACTGGGGATACAATTTATCACAATGTTCAAAAAATTAGCACCTAGAGACTGGTGGTGATAATCCATTCCAAAAAGCTCCCTAAAGGCGAATAATCACAGTAACTTCCAAAATATCACTGGTCTCGTAGCTCACCTGTCCCACATAAAAAGGTTTAGGTAGCTACTCTAGAATCATGGCATGCAAACTCCATCAGACACACAAGATAGGATGCTGACATCCGCATGAACACTAGTCAAATGTTTCATAATAGTTATTCTAAACACAATGTGCCTCATAAAATCAATTCTCTTTCGTCTTCGTATTTAGGTATCCTTTTAGGCACATCCTACAAGGTCAAGATGGTACAGGATGGAGTTATTGAAAAGTTTCAAAGGAGGCTCTCATGCTAGAAGAAAGTGTATTTACACAAAGGAACAAGTGTTACTTCCACTAAAAATATGTTTTCTAGCATGTATACATATTCTAGTGAGTTGAGTTATACTTTATCTTGTACTTGTGTGGCATTCTTACTTGTGTGGCATTCTCTTGATGCATTTTTAATTTAATTACTAATAATTTATTTATCCAACAAATGAAAAGAAAAATATAGCAACATAGAAGACAAAATATTTATACAAACCAAGGAGAAATGAAAAAATGAGCAAAACTTGCTGATGAAATATTATAATATCTTCTATCGAATCAAAGAAGAGTTGTTGGTCCCTGAAAATAAACTCAAATAAAAATATTTTTATGTAAACCAAGGAGAAGTGAAAAACAGAACAAAACTTGCCGATGCGATATTATATTATTTTCTATCAAATAAAAGAAGGGATGTTGGCACCTGAAAATAAACTCACCCTTTGATCTTAGAATTATGGGCATCTAGGGAACCAATACATTCCAATTGTGGAGAATTTAACTGGCCATACAGCTCAGGGATCTGCCATATTGCTGCTCCATACGATTCACCTTCAATAACAAGGCAAAGTATCAAACCACTACCTATTGTTATGCCAGCTGAACTTTTAGAGAAGGGAGGAAAAGAAAGAACGTAACCTTTTGCACTATTAAACTAGTTTGGCCCAATTGAAGGTTACAATAGTGGACTCGTTAGGTTTAAACAATAATTCCATATAAATTGTACTGGTCTAATTTTTTATTGTTCCAGCAGACTGTCAAGGTAAAACTCATTAATGTTGCAACACAATCAAAAAGGAGTTCACATGCCACAATCAGTGAACCAGAGTTGAAAGTCCATAAATATCAACCAAATGATTCCTTCCAACCTAATGCTTGGTAACTTCTTCACCATACAATGCCTCATTGCTAGTGCAATCCTTCATATTGCATCTCCAAATACCGGAGGATCGGTAGAGCAATCCTCCATACTGCATCTCCAAGGGAAAAAAAAAATGCAAACAAATTCCAGAATATAGAAAATCGATTACCTGATGAGAAAACAGTAGCGAAAATGCGCTGATCGAAGGGGCAAGAAGAGAGGTCCCAGATCTCGTTTGGATGAGAAAACAAACCCTCGCAGACGAGCTCAGTTCCGCCGGATGAAAGCCTAATCAAGTGCACCTGAGATAGATCTCGATTTCAATCAGAATCAAATCGAATTGAAGAAAAACACTCCCGAGTTCCAAACAGACGTTGAGATCAAACAGAAGACCTCGTTTTCCTCTTTGAGGCTGAGAGTGCCAGCGATGAAACTGGTGTGATCTGTGTCTGCTTTGACGTCCGCAATGCATCTCGCCTGCGGAAGAAGAATTGCGCATCAAATTAGGTTTAGCGAATCTACTAAAGAGACGTCGAAAGAAGGTCTGGAGATCGGTTTAACCTGGTATTTGAGACCATAACCGATGCCCGTTGATACTCCTTGCATTGTTGCGATACAAAATACAAATTCGATACGATGCAGCTACTCAGCTTTGGTTTCTTTTGTTTAGTCTCCGAGACAGAGAGTTGCTTGTGTTTGTTCGGTTGCTCCCATGCCCCCGGGAGATGGTTACTTTCTCTCGTCGTCGCCAGCGACTAATATATATATATATATGTGTGTGTGTGTGTGTGTGTGTGTGTAGATGAGAATTTGAGAATAGCAATAACCAAGCACCATTGGTACTGGTCATCTGGTTCCCATTGAATTTTTTAACCCTCAATGAAAATAGAAATAACCATTGGGTTTTAAAATTTTGGCTCGGTCTGGAGCGTTAAAAAAGGTTAAAAATTATTAAAAAATTATTAAAATTTTTTTTAAAATATTTATTTTTTATCCCAGTAAACGAATTATGAATTCATAATTTCTATTAAATTTTATAAATTTTTTTGGTTACTCCAAACACCTCTTTTATGTTAACTTAAAAAAAATGATCAAATAAAAAATTAAAATTTGAAAATAAATGTATAAGGGAAGTTCACTATTATTTATTTTTTTGAATCGTAATTATTTAAAATTTTATTTATTCAATTTTTAAGTATTAAACCCACTTATTTAACTGTAAAATGTGTAAATTCTCATTAACCATCAATTTTTGTGTTAAAATATCAAATTGATATTATTTATTATATTTAACAAGTACATGAAATGCACTTATCAATACTTTGTTAATTTTTTTTTTTTTCCCACGAATCTGTCACTAAATAGTCAAAATGTCTGATGCGAATTATGTAACTCTATGTCGCGTTATTATGCTAAATTTATGTAGAAATTTTAATGATTTAATCATTATTTTTTAATGAAAAATATGATAATTGATTATTATACGTCTATTAAATCAATTCATTTAATATTTTAGTTCGAATATTGAGGTGATTTATCTTACAACCAAAAAATAAAGAATATTTAGGAGATTATGCATTAAATTTTTAATTTTTATTGGGTGCATTTTTTCTTTAGTAGTAGCTTAGTTCTTCCTAGTTTACAATGTCACTAAAATTAAAAATAAATGAAGTTCAAATATCTCTTTTATGGATATGTAACCATGCCTTTACGAGTGAACATCCGTCACGGGGAGTTGATTTACAATTGTAATTATTTCGTATTTTCAAACTAATTCCCAAGTTTATTTGTGATTAAATTAATATTTCAATCAATGAACCAAGTAACATATCAAAGTAAATTATCTTTCCCTCCATAGTGCACAAATGACCTAAAAGATATTATAAGGTTCTATTTAAAGTGACAAAAAATTTCTAAAAAAAAATAACAAATACTAAAAAATTTTAAAAATTATTCACTTTTATTTCACTGCACGAATTACAAATTCACTATTTATTTCACTTTTTGTCATTCTAAATACACCATAAGTTGGTTTTATTAGATGCTTGTATCCAAAAATTGACACCATCCAATCTATTTGATTTGACGTTCGATTTACTTTATAATCTTCATGACGTTTTTCAAATTTTGATTTGGTATATATTCTTGGTGAGTTAAGCTTGAAGCTTAGCTTGAGGACCAATATTAATAATAATAATAATTTATTAATTAATTTTTTTATGTCAAAGAAGGAAAAAAATAATTTTTTTAATTGTTTGTTAACTTAACATTTTTGCTCCTCATAATTTAAAATAAATTTAAAATGTAAAATGGTAAATTTGGAAATTTAGGATAAAAATAAAAAAAAAATGTGACATTTCTTATATATGTTTCGAATCCATTTTCCATTTTTTACATTTTTGAAAATAAAAAAACAAAGTTCAAAATGCTTTTAGTTACTTGTATTTTTAAAATTTATTTTAAAAAATAAAAAATTTACACATAAAATGTAAAATGACAAAATATCATTTTAAGCGTCAATTTCTCGTAATGAGATTTTTAAATAGTGCTCTCTTTGCAACCGTGAAGAGGTTTATTAACGAAGTTTGCCACAGGTTTCTGGTTTTCAATTTCAATTCAAAATAAAGAAAATCTCAAAATACAGAAAATAAAAAATATCAAATCAAATGCGTTTTTCATATTTCTTATTTTAAGATTTTCAAAAACATAAAACATATAAAATAAAAAAATAAAAACAAAAAATAGAAAGACAAACTAAATGCTAATAAGAAGTTGATAAGCTACTAAGGTTTCCAAAAAAGATTTAATAATCATATCCTACTATAAAACCAAAGCAATCTGATTCTATAGAAAGATCAATTCGGGACGTGTCCCGAAAGGGATAATTGAGTTAGTTCGGATGGCGGGCTGAAGGGCCTGAGACCAATAGGTTCCAGGTTCGACTCCTCTTGGGGATAGTCATTCCTCTAATTGTGGAGGGTCATTTAACAGCTTTCTCGACTGAGCCGATCAGCCAGGGCTTGCCTAAGCTAGTTTACCTCCTCGTGGTTCTTTGCCGGTTAGGGTCACGGCACGGGCTTCACCCAGTGCGCACCTATAAGTAGCGGCTGCGAGTTTCTTCCCGACCCCAGAGATCAATTCGGGACGCTCATAATTTTGAACAAGTAAAGATCAGATCAAGTACGAACTTCTACACCCCTACCTCTATCTTTCCTCCTCTCTCTCGCATGTCTTGAGTACTGATTTTAATCAATGAAACAAAACATCAGCTTGCAAAGCCCAGCCACAAAACATACACTTCACTTGTAAATTGTATCTGTATTCTAGTTAAATACTTTGATCAGGGGCAGCATGCATTCCGGGATTTCTTAGTAGTACAAAAATGCGCCAACTGGCTTTAATTGTTCACTAGGAGAATTGAGCTGCAATCAAAGAGAAAAATCTGAATTCTAGGCTCGAAATAAGCTCTTATTATTAGGGGGAAACAAATATATATTTACATCATCCAGTAATATAACAATTTGATAAAAAAATAGAAATAAAAATCAGTATATAATAAATATATAGCAGACTAGGTTGGAGTGCAAAAGCCCTTTGTGCAATTTTGCCCCCAAGCTTCGCAGAAAAGTCCCGCAATCACGGTCACATAACAATCAACAAACCCTAGAGAAAAATTCTCTAGAGAGAGAAAAAGACTGTTTAACTTCAAACATTCCTGCTGTCCAGCTAACCTCTAAAAACGAGCTTTAGCTCTTGAGCTTTCATAATGAAAGTCCGAAACTACCCAACTGTATCCTTATACTTCCATCTCATCTCAACCGAACTCTTCTAGAGAATCCAAAATTTCATAAAATTACAAAATTGACAAAGCTTCCAATAAATAGTGGTGGACCGGAAGAATGCTCTTTCAGTTCAAATTCAGAAGGAGAGCTCACCATTGTGGAACATTTCAGCACTGCCTGTTTAAATATATTGTCATCATTGTGCTCCATCACCGTGGCATTGTTATAGAGGAAGAAAAGTTCACTCCACATCCAAAAGATTTTGCCAAGCTACAAGTTGTTGAAGGCAGGCAAGGAAGCAAAGAGTTCTCCTAATGAACGAGTTGGCACAACCAAAAACTGTCAGACAAAAGCCAAGTTGCAACCTCACTTAATCTGAGAGTAACTCATCCAACTCAGGCTCCTCAGCTGTGAAAGGATCATAGTCCAAGCCTGTTGTGTTAAACTCCCCTTTGCCTGGAGGGCTATTTTGATCCTCTTCATCTTCAAGGTCATCAGGCCATTCTGGGTTGTCGTCATCATCATCATCATTCCAATCATCAACTACTTCACCAACATCCTTTCTAGTTGCACCAATCACTTTACCAAACTTTCGAGGACTTGATTCCATCTTCCCCTTGGCCTCTGAGTCTTTACAAATGCAAGATGCTGGGTTCTCATGAAACACACCCCAACCTGGCTTAATTTCGTTTGGATCTCCCATGAAGCCTCTCTGGTAAGTACGAATAGTAGATGCAAATTCCTCCCACGTCATGTTAAATCGGCTTAAGAACAACCGATACAGCTTTTTAGCATTTGGCCGAATGGTAGGCTTGTGTCCATAATATCTCCTGCAACCAAGAGAGAATCAGTAGGATATTCAGCACAGTTCATTTCACCAGCACCCCAAAGAAATGAAAATTTAAAAAAAAAAAATGAAGAAAAAGAAACAGAAAGCAAGCACACCTTCGTCCGGCTAAAATTTTTGCCATATTACCAACGTTGTTGGTAACAAATACATCACTTTCATCACAGACAATAAAATCTAGTGCAGCCATGCGAGAAGAAAAACCAGAAAATGGTTCTAGTTCTTCCCTGCTGGCTAGGGTGTCTTTTGAATGAAAATTTGGGAAGAGTTCTTTTAGGGGGGCCAATGTCTCTTCCCCTCTATAAACTTCCCCAGATGCCACGTAGATGTAAACGTCTTTGCCATATCCCAGTGCTCTCAGCATCAGACCTACTTCTTCAGGAGTAAGTGGGCATCTTCCTCGCCTCCTTCCCTTTTCTGGGTCCCTAATCTGGAAATAAATCAAAAAGAAGAATCAAACATGTTGCGCGTGCACCGCAGCAGATCTGAAAGCTTGCAATAAGAACCAAACCAAATTCACATCAAGGAGTTAAAACCAGACACCGCTCTGATAATAATTCATACATTACGATGACCCATCATCTTTGATATGGTAGTAATGTTGTATTAATTATCTAAGAATTTCTTAGGTGTCACTGTTTGCATTCCCAAAAATGAATTCGGCACTCTTTACTTTTCATGGCAAGCAACTGAATAACAAAAAACTGCCTTCCTATCCCTCCAATCTCAATTACAATTTATGACTACGAATCAAAAATCTCAGCATTGATCATATCAGACTATGTATGGAGAATCCAGATAAGCATGCGCAGAACAACAGCATCATTACTTCTTTTGCTGATGCATATTTTTGCCAAAAAGTCAGAGTTCTTCTGAGGCAACCATAAAATTGCTAATTGCTGCTAAATGTTAAATAATCCGCAAAAAAGAAAAAAAGCACCATCAAAAAGCATAGTCCGATGGGAAGAGATGGAGAATAAGAGGAAAGGCAACCTTATTGTTTAACCATCCAAAACTAAAGGAGTAAAATGCAGGTCTTTTTGGCTACTGTAATTATTTTCCAGACAAGCTGTTTAAAGCTGTTAAACATTTAAACAAATGGTGCCAATTCATGTATTATGTTTCATGTTAAAATAATTTTTCCCAATAGCATGTACTGTATAATGTTGTCTTTTGCAAGTTGAACTTACATCAACAGAAAAACATACATAAATATAGCAAAAAAGGAGTTCTGAAAATAGCAAAGAAAGTAAATAGCAAGAAATACCCACAATTTATTTTTCTCAAATATTGAAGATTCTCAAACGAAGTTAAAAAAAATGACATTTTGAGACTCACATGTAGGGTATGCCACCTCTTTCTTATTGCACCCAAATCTTTCCTTTCCTTATCTCCTCCACCATAATAGCATCCTGAGAATGCAAGCATATCCGGTTCAAACCTGTAAGAAGAGACAAGTTGTTGGATCAAAATATGTGATCATCCTTGTGGCCAATATCATAGTGAAAGGTGGAGCAGGGGAGGGGGGAATCAAAACCATTAAATTAGACAATACAGTGCAGTGAGCAGAAGTCCCTTTTCCATTAAGCATAGTTAATATAAATAGTATCAAAGTAATATGTGTGCCACAGGATGTTAGATATCTGGTAGTTGAGAAGTTCTTCTTGACCCTTGACAGACTACTTCATGCGTGCACATTTGACTCACATATACTTAACTGAATCATCAAAACATGCCACCACTCCTGGCATGGCACCAATGAATTATTGTTCAAGTGGGAGACATTTCTGCAGGTTGACTACTTAATTTGTCAAATTGGTAATATAGCAATTTTACATATAAAGTTCATAGACATGAAATATTCATATATATAATAAAAAAAAAAGTTCACATACATGAAATGTGAGGCAATATGCACCTCAGAGAGCCGGGGAACATTGTGTTATTTTTTATGCACTAAGGATCACAATAGTACGAGGGCTATAATAAAAGAAAGTGCATTGAATATCAGCAATTAGAGACCCACATGGACCAAAAATTAGACTGACAATAAACTGGGAAGAATGAAAGAGGATCGATTGATTACCTTAGATGAAGGGCAATATAATGCTTGCTTCTCATCCTCATTCGATGGACCAACTTTTCACCCATTTCAATTATAGGATCAGTGAACTTCAATGCGTGATAGTTAACTCTGCATCTAAGCTTTTGTAAATCTGTATCCAATCTATTTGAAAGTCTGTAGTCAAACTTGTTGAGCTGAACAGCCTTCACAAGAATGAAAAACCATTAATTTGTTTTACAATAAAGCCAGCTCTTTGAATGAGACTCTAGAATTAACTGGACAAATGTAGTCCACTCCAAATGGTTGGTATAAACGTTAGTACAGCTGATTCCACCAAAGTGTATTTGTCCCATAAGTCATACCACAGTTAAAAGCAGTAAGGATTAAAGCCCACGGTTTGTGATTCTTTACGCAGCCAGAAAGAGAGAATTAAAGGAAATACTGCAGAAAGACAAGGGTGTTGGAAACTACTCATAGATTTATTTATGCCCTGTAGATTAGTTTTAACCTCCCCACAGACTGCTAGTATGCATAAATATGCATTACCAGCAGAATTTGTGCACTCATATAAATGCTGTTGATGTAATAGTGTAATTTCCAATAAATGACACATGGGCATAGCAGAGGCTTCAGATTTTTTCACGATTGTATAATCTGTTAGTAAGAATGAAATCAAAAAAAATCAAAGCTTTTAAATTCATTGTGTATGATTATGATCTTTACTTAGTGTAGTCTCTTAGTCGAAGACAAGTCATATACTCACTTTGGAAAGTGGTTGCGTAAAAGTAGAAAGTTGGTATCGGTCATTGACATGGATTTGGGTAGGCCACTTGAATTGATTATCAACCCTAACCTTGGAGCTATCAAGCACTTTGTTCACTATTGCCCAAGGACTATTTCTTCCTTAAAGAGTTGTCAGGCCTAAGGAAATTGTTTTCCATTAAGCTATATATGAAAGATGGAAGGAATCTCCATTTGTTCAATGATGCACTAATGGCTAACTTGTTCTGCTTAGTCTATTCACCAATAAAAGCAACTTTTCAAAAGACATTCAGATCAAAAAGCAGAGTACGACAAATTCACATCATGAGATTTTGGGTCAAGTGCTTTGGTGGTTAGGAATGCAGATTCATCCCAGGTTCTAGTACTTGTGTTCGAAAGTAACTCATTTAGTGCTAAAAGAATACTAATCAGGAATTCATCCTTAGACCAATTTGATTAGGAAAGGGAAACTTGATACTTTTCCTTATCTAAAAGAATCCTTTTTCAAAAAAATCTGGACTGTGCATACTCATGATGGATAGTCATAATCCTGCCAGTCAATAATTTGATTAGATTGGGGGGTGAGACGTTATAAATAGAATTGCTAACCCTTGAGGAAGGATTGTCCATTTTTAGCCAAAACCATAAGCAATTGGGCCACCTCTCCCCCATATTTTCTCTCCCCCATATTTTTTGAGGTTCTCTATAAAGCATGCACACTTCAAAAACGGATGCCATATTCGTATCCGGCACATATTAGACACATCGGACACATACACCTCGAACACTGTGTGATGTATCCGATCATTTTTTCGTTTTATTTATTTATTTTTTTTTTTCAATTGTGGTTAGGATATGCTTAGGATTCATTCGCTAAAACTCCTAAAATTTTAAAAATCTTTTATTATTTTTTTCATGTTGAAAAATGTTTGAATTATAGTACTAAAATTTTAAATTAGTGTTGTCGAAAATGTTCCATTCATATATATGACTATTATATGTTTGTAAATTAGATAATTTTGCCATATCCCCACAGCATTTATATCCTTATATTTTAAAAAATCGTCGTATCCCATGGTCGTCATGCATGATTCAAAGTCAAAGTCGTGGTCGCGATCACTGTATCGGCCACAAAAATTCTGACGAAGTCATGGTGTCGCAGCGTGATATCGGGTGATAAGCAACTTTTAGTATTTTTTAATTTAAAATTTTCAAAAAAATAATAATAAAAAAGTTCTTAATAATAAAATTAATGTCATAACATAATCAAATATATAGTAACTATTTTATTAAACCTTAAATAATCTCTTTATAACATGCGAACGAACTAATTTTGTATCTCACTCCATTATTGATAAATCTATTTAATAATGAATATTAGAAACTTCTATTTTCATAAATTGTTTCATCAAAAATAATTGCAAAATTATTGAATAATAGTGTCGTGTTTTTTTAATCAACTATTTAATTAATATGATTCCAATATATTGCTCACAATAATTAGTATAATTTGATTCATAAAATAATATTACAATTCTATTTAATGATGAATATTAGAAATTTATCTTTTCGTAATTTTTTTCATAAAAAATAATTATAAAATTATTGAATACCAGTTGTAGGTCTCCAAAATTGAGACGCGCCACCCTTCATCGGGTAAGGCAACGCTACCCACCAATCACACTACCCGCACCGATCGCGCCACCTTCACTGGAGGCATTCCAAACCTCAGACACTTAATTAACCCAAAGGCCAAGAGCGAGATCCAAGGGTCACCCGTAAAGAGTTCACTAGCACACACTCACCTGCGGGACCATCGGGGATAAGCAACTTGGTAGTTAGAGTTGGAGGATCTATCGATACATCGTCAACCAGCCCAAGGGGAGACAAAATCACCATATGACAAAACTCACCCTCCACCTCATAACCGTCCCGTACCCATACAATCACGACCAAGCAGGGGTGCTACCACCACTTGGTCGGAGTACCCACACCTCCCAATATACCAGGCCTTGCAGAGTAAGCCACATGGCCAAAGGACTATTGTCCTTGGCGCGTGTAAGTCAATCTCTTTGTTCCAACTCACTCTCTATAAATACCTTTACTAACAACACTCTCCATATATATGACCTATTCTTTTACCCTTCATTCTGACCTAGAACCTACAACTACCTTCTCTCTCCGTCACTTCGGGCTGCCCTAACTCTCACAGTGAATCCCCGCCATTGACGACGTATAGCATTATTCTTAGATGGTCAGAATATCCATCCGCATTCCAGCCACCCACACCAGTGTACCATTTTTTTTCAATTAGCTATTTAATAATATTATAATTTTTTTATTACTTTTTAACATTTTCCTCATTTGCTTTCCAATTCAAGCATCTCATCAAAACTAATTAATTGAAAGGAAAATATAATCAAGAAAAAACAAATTAGAAGTAGAATGAAAAATATACCAATTAAGTTTCACTTTTACTCATATACATATATATACATAAATACATTTAGTTTTTATCTTCTCTTAATTAATAATAATTTTTTAAGTAATAATTTTATCATACAATAATATAATTTATTACCAGATTTATATGAATAATTATAGACCTATCATTTTTAAAATAATAATCTCATTAATATGTATTTATTACATAAATAAAGTAAATTTTAAATAAATCCTTTTTTCTTTTTGGGTAAGCAAGGCATCAAAGGAATTATATTCAAAAACAATATCAAAAAAATAAAAGAATATGCATCATTCACTGCCACTATGCTATATATTCAAATATATAATATAGTATTTAATAAAAAGGCGTTGCCATAGTGGAAATAAAAAATAATAGAAAAATAAAAAGGAAACGACGAGGTGTTGCGACAAGGGAAGGCAACAATCAATAATCGGCGAGACGGGACGATGTTCGGCAGCGACTGCTTGCGACTAACGAGCACCAGTGACCACAACTATGACGAACAACAGTAAGTCTCTCTCAGTATCTCTAAAGCTTCAAATATGCAATTTTAGAGCTTTCTCGCCTTTTCCGGTTCCGTCGCTCTCTCCCTTTACTTTTAACATCATCTACATCGCCCAGATATCGCCATGATTTCTCCAAATCTTAGAGTATCGATGATATCTCAAGATATCTCGACCGCGAGAAGCCGAGTTAGACTATTTCGGCGATAATAGTTAATTCGGGCAGAAATTTCAGCATGAGCGGCGAAACCAAGCTGAGATAGCTGATATCTCGGTGTCTCAGCCAATACTTTGAACCCTGCCATCATGTCCATATCCTATATACATTTCCAGATCCTTGATACCTTGGCTAGTTTGTTAGCATCCTAGAGACGCATTACACCCTCACCAAACATTTACAAGTTGGAGGATCTTGAATCTTATTTCCGGTGTATAAATGCAAAGACAAAAATTTAATCCATTCACACGTCTTACAACGCCTATACACCAATGCGATAAAGTAAAACTAAATTTTAGAACTCTAATAACATTTACTTCAATCAAATAAGTACAATAGTTACAGTTTTTAGCATATTGTTATGTTCTATTGACCACAAAAAAGAAATGGCTCCCAGCAGTTGGGGTCTTTCTTTCCTATGGTAGAAGTGAGCCAATTAGGTATTTCTTAGTTTGGTCGGATTTGATTTCTCTAAAATGGTTATTACTATTTCCAAACACTTTCATTCATCTAGAAAGTTGTCAATAATGGGAACCGACATTTGTTCTAATTATGAATCACATTTATTACCTAAGAAGCATGGGAACTGACACGACACGACATGACACAGATGCATCAACCTAGAGTGTTTTCATCAAGGCTATCATTTGCGAGTCAGACTCGCAGGACAATCAAACACGCGGCAGACATGCCCCGGACACGTGTGGGACTTACCTTTTGCCATGTCAGATTTTTTCATTCAAACATAGCTTGAACACATCCAAGACTCGCATACTCATTTGGAACACAAGTCGAACTCACATTAAGAAAGTTATTAAGGTCTCAAACCCGTTTCAAAAATTAATTTCTTTGTTGACTATTATAATTTCTGTGACAGTTCAAAAATAATTTCACAATCTGCAATAGTTCAAAAATTATTATTATTATTATTATTATTATTATTATTATTATAATTTCTTTGTTTACTAATTACTATTATTACAATGCAAGTTCAAATAAATACTTCATATCAGGTCATGCAAAGTGTGAAAACAAAGAAAGTAGCAAATTAGAAATTTTTCTGGAGCACACTTTGGACCATGTTGCTCGAACTTGAGTCTTTGTTTATGCGTATCCAAAAGTTACTACATTGTTAATCAGATTTACATATGTTTGATTAAGTTCTGTCAAGGGTAGTTTGATAATTTCCTTATTTACTTGATATGGCCCGTGGCATGGGCCATTGGCCACATATAGGATCATGCCATGTTATGAAGCATGGTTTTTATTGAGTCTTAGCATTTTTCGTACATGGGATCATGTCGTGTTATTGGGTGTATTGTCTTTCTTAAGCCTAAAGTGTTTTCAAGGATTGTAATTTCTGAATTTCCTATTTTAGTAAAAGGAAATATCTAGCAGCCAATAAATATATTTTATTTAGTAGAATTGACAGTCATTGCTCCCTAGAGAAATCAAGATATTATTCCTGTGATATTACTCGCGGCCTCTAAATAGACTTCTTCCAATGATTAGGATTCCCTAAAAACAAGGAAAATACTACTGCCACACAAGTACTCATAGCTCCAATATAGACCTCATCGCAACCCAAAACCCTAGTGTACGAAGTCCTTATAGACCCAAGCCCTCCCACCGTCAACCTGACCTCTAGTATCTTAATGTAGGAGGAGTCTAACGCTTCCAATGGCAATATTTCTACTAATCCAGCAACCTGGAACATAGTGTATTCTGTAATTCCAACCCGCTCTATGGATTAGGCCAATTCCAACAATTCTTAAATCCCAAACCTCTTACTAACTGGATTAGAGTAGACCTAAACTCTCTTCTTTGAAACAGCAAACTTCAAATTCAATTCCAGCAGTATTGTTTTAAGTTTTCTAAACCTATCCAAGTTTATCATGAAAAACATAAATCGTAATCGAATGGTTGATAATTATTGAAGTGAAAGAAAAAAATAGGCAAGTTGACAACATTTTATGCTTAGAGTTCTGCTACTTCACTAACCTAAAAACAAAATAAATATTCCAATAACCAGTCTTCGTACTAGAATGCTGGATGATATGTGTACATTTGACAAGAGGATATTCGGACACTAAGTCCAGTTTTGCTAAGACTATAGCCTAATAAAGTGAAATTGTAACACAAAAACCATGAAAATTAAATGCCAAAGTATTGCAGTCTGAAGAGATATTATTGAACATATCGACATGTACATTTACATTTCTATATCTAAATAAAGGAAATATCATGGCAAGCTAAAAACTCACATGTTTCTTTAGAAGATTAGGTAATACACGACTCTGATAGCATCTAACGTTACACTTCCTTGGAACACGCATGATATAAGGAGTCCAAATCTTCCCGCCCCTTCTAGGGAGTTCTTTCATAATTTTAACATCTTTTGATAGATGAGATATAAACCAGTCGACATCAAAGATATCTGAGAAGTTACTGCACAAAGACAAAGCAACTTTTTTGTTATACGGCATTGCTATGATAATTGCACACAACAGCCAACCTTTCTTTGAGATTTGACAATGGTACCTAGCAGGAAGCATAAGCTAGTTCCATGACTAACCTCGAATCCTTCCAAAAAGATTTCTTATCCAACTTTGGGACAACAAGAGTGGCATTCAAAATGCGGGCAGCAACAACAGCGTCTATTATCTGCCAAAATATGGGTACAATAATATTGGTGAAAAAAAACTAGATCCCACAACATATTCAAAAATCTCATATCCAAAAAGTAACGCAATAACAACAGAGTGGTTTAAAAGTTTCTTACACCATGCAAAAGGTCCCAAGCTCACCAGCGGCTAATTAGATTGAACAATTCACAAAAAATACCCGTATAATGAATACATGCAGTCAGTCTTATCCCTTGGCAGCACATTATGAAATTGGAAAACCATCAAATATGATCAAATAAAAGCATTATGGCCGTAAGTTTTTCGCATAGAGTGGCAAGGTGAAAACCTGAACGGCATTAAAGCATCAAAAATTTAAGGTTGAGGAACCACCATGTAAATCTGAACCATTATATCAGTAATATCTCAAACAATAGAAGATGCAATAATATGACTACCAGGTTTACCTTACAATAGCTTTTCTAAATTGGAATAGTTTCCATTCTCCACGTGGTATCTCAAGTAAAGAACAAGCATATTTGATTATAAGAGGACAAAAACAGCAAGACAAGAAAAGGGAGACCTACAGTGACAGGGAATTGAAAATGATATCGTGCAGATGAATGGGATCTAAATCATAATGGGTTAACACAAAGAGTCACGCCCATCATTTGTGCGAGGCCTAAACAAATGGTGTGTGAGGAAACTGCCTCGTCTAGTATCAGTGTAACACGTTCAATGTAATGCGTTGTATGTGTTTGTAAGTTTTCATTAATCCAATTTTGTTAACTTCAGTTTCCCTTTGAGAATTCTAGGGAAAAATAAGTATCAACAGGGAGGAAGGGGTAGAGATGATTTTGTCCAGAATTCTGAAGCAACCTTACACATAAAAGAATACTCTAGACGGGCATATGGATGGTGGTCAAAGCTATCGAATCTGCAAATCTACAAATAAAGGCTTTTAGATTATATCTCAAAATATCAGAAAGATCTTGCATGAAAATTACAGGACCCTCTTTTGTGTAAATTCAAGAGGGAGAAGAAGGAAAGAAAGATAGTGTTGCATCGAACAACAAACAACGGGAAAAAAAATTTGTACAAGGCCAATCAAAAGAGTCAGATGGTTCCATTGATCTCTCGCCCGTATGAACGCGATAGATAAATTAACAAATACTGTCGATTATGAAACTGGGTCTGTAGACATGAAGAGACCATTCTTCAAACACTTGACAAACAAAGATGAAGCTAGATTCCCCTTTGACAATACTAATTCAAATGGATACAGCATTCCTGACAGACAATTTAAAAGGGATATCTCCATATAGTTACCCCAGTTCTTTGTTGATTCAAACCTCCACTAGTAGCAATTAACAAGTACCTATTGGGATGTGTGATGGCTTTGGCTTCTGCAATTTGAACAAAAATTCCACATCAATCCGAATGTTATAAATTTATAACAGCAATATACCGCGAAATTAACCCCCCCCCCAAAAAAAATATCCCCCCCACAGCAACAAAAGAATGGTACGAAGAAACATAATATAGAATTGTACACCTTCAAAGTATTTGCTTGCATTACTGCATCCGTAGTAGAATTTGGACGGTCTTGATCTCCAGAGATCACAGTACAATCTCCCTCCACTGGTCTACATTCCAATAAGCAATAGTTCAAATAAAGCAAACTCAAATTCATTTAAGCCTTCCCGAACAAGGCATCAATCCAAATGAATGATAAATAAATCAGCAAAAGATAAAACCCTAACCGGGACACGAAAATCCGAAACTCCAGCGCTATCGACGCCATTGGTGAACTGAATAACAAAACAATCAAATATAACAAAAAATAACGCATATGAGTGCGAAGCAAACATTGTGCGTGATCGTAATACACTCGTAGAGAGATAAGTCGTAGGATTACCACAGCACGGCGGAAAGGGTGGCGGAGGTGCTCGTCAATAGTTGGAGAAGGGGCGAGAAAAGAAAATATAGCGAATAATAGGAGAATAACGCCAGAGATGGCGGAGAATGCCGGAATCAAGCCCCGAATGCCGCCGTGACGGTGGCGCCCACGGGGCAAAGGCATGCCGCCCGTGGCTATCGCGGTGAGCTGAGAGGCGCTGCTCTCTCTCTCTCTCTCTCTCTCTTCGCCCCGCCCCCTTTGACTCTTAACAAGAGCGATGTTTTGGAGGGATTAAAATGGAGGGAACACGATCTCTTCTGCAGAAACCCGACGATTTCAATTTCACGCCTGTGATAACGACGACGATTCTCACGTTCATTGCATGAAAGCGTTATAGTTTTCGCGCAGAGGACCACAATTCAAAGCCAACAACAAACCATCCCTGGAAAAAGTGGGGCGGTTGGGGACTTCGGGGATTCACTCCTTTCATTTTCTGAAAGTACCCTACCGAACCCAATTGACCCTCCCGGATCTACTATTGGACTCACGTGCGATATAACACTTGGCTTTATTAACCTTGCCTTGTTCATGTAATTCCCCGTTTGGTATGGGAATTTATCGTGATTTTATAAAAAAATGGTAACTTTTAGGTGTTTGGTATATTTTTTACTGTAGTAAATCAAAAAAAATTTTAATTATGGAGTGGTACTTTTTACTGTAACAAATCAAAAAAGTAAAAAAATTTATTATTTTGTCAAACACATAAAAATTAACTTTTGATATTTTTTTACTAATTTTTGAGTTACCAAACACCATCTATATTTGGTATTGGCTTTTATATTTTTTAACTTTCTGCTAAAATAAAGCTTACAGTCCGTTTGGATTGAGTGAGACAGAAAAAAAAAAGAGCAAATAAAAAAAATTTTAAAAATTCTCCTGTTTGATGACTCAAGTTGTCCATATATATATATATTTTTTTTTTTGAAGATAAAAAGGAAGAAATGGGAAGAAAAATAAATTTTAAAATTTTTATCTTTTCAAAAGTGGGAGAAAATTAAGAGAAAATAGAAGTGAACTAATAAAACTTTTACAATGGCATATTTGTCAATAAAATAAAGAATAAAAAATAAATTACAAATACGTAATAAAATTGATTGCACTCCAAAATTTTCAAAGAATTTAATGATAAAATAATAATATACCCTTTATTTTCCTTTCATCTCTTCTTAACTCACAAACAAATAGAAATAAAATTATTATTCTTTGTTCTCTAAACTTACAAATAAATAAAAATAAAACATTATTATTTCTCTTCTTCTCTCTTATTTTTTAACAAATGTGTTCTTTACTTTTCTTTTTTCTTCTAAACTCACAAAGGAAGCCTTGGTGTATTTTGTTACTAAGCTGGATATATATATCACTAAATGCTCCGTGCAGGTTTTTTTTTTTTTTTTTTTCAGCTGACTTAAATATTGAACTTATTTTCAGCTAGCCTTTTTATTTTTAAAGGGTGTATTTAAAATGATAAAAAGTGAGATAAGTTGTAAATTCGTTAATTATGCAGTGAGATAAAAAATAAATAACTTTTAAAAATTTTTAGAGATTTTCAACGTTTTATCTCACGCTAAACACTACCAAAATCAATAACAAATTAGTTCTAACTATTATTCTATTTTAGTTTTATGAAAAAATGTTGAGTTTTAAATATGAGATACTGATTCCATGGGGCTACAATATAAGGGAGTAGTTTATAAATATATTTACGTCCAACTCAATTTCTTCTTTTAATAAATAAGATAAATTTAAATACTGTCTTATTCAACTCATTAACAACTGATATTCCTTTAATATTTATATATGAATTTAAATAATATTGTCACACCCCTAAAATCATGATATTTCGATAAGTGAGTTTAGATTGTAAATTTAATGCGCCTAATCTATTACAGTCTCACTATTTATTTTTCAGAATCATTGATCATCCTATTTATTAATTTAAATAATGGTAATTATTATTTTATTAATAAAATACGCAATTTGAATTAAATTAAAATCATATAACATAAGTTTTATTTACTTATAAAGCGATATTTCTAAATACACAAGTTTTTAAAGTTATCACTTTTAAGTTGTAAAAACTGCTCAATAAAATTGTAGGATTTCAAACAGCTACATCGACCCTCTTAGGTCTCGAACTCTACACTTACAATACAGCCTATAGGAGCTCTGTCGACCCTCTTAGGTCTCGGACTCTATACCTACAATACAGCCTATAGGAATGTGAGTATCAAACCATTAATATTCACGATGTATAAAAATATACTTTTTATAATGCATTATATGAATCACGTAAAAATAATGAATATAGTAAGAAATTATCGAATATATTAACACATAGCATAATAGGACAACATTAATTCATAACCTTTATTAACATTTTTTTATTTATTATTTTATTTTCCCAATGTGGGGAAGGATAGACTGTCCTACAATCAAAGTGGTAATCCAAATCATTGCCAGTTCGAATGTATATATAAGGGTTGTGAAGCGTCCCTGCGCCGTTGTTTATAGATCCGAGTTTAAGAGTCATGATGAGCCTTACCATTTTTGTCGTCATTGTGGATTACTGGTTCACGGGCATGACTATTTAACCTTACGCAGATTTAAGGTATTTCAATCTAAAAGTATCTCATAACTCTCTCTATTTTGTATATTATCCTTTTATCAAAATTAATATTTTCTTAAGTTTCACTATTTTCTTATTGAAGTTTAAGAATAATATTTGTGAGATTTTATGACTTCATATTTCTATTACCATTATAGTCCGTTTATTTTTAATTACTATACGTTTCACCATAAATACATATTCATTTTATTTTTAACATAGCATATCTCAATATTTATAAAATTCAATATTCTAACGCTTATTTTTTATAAAAAAAAAATCACAAAAAATATAAATAATATATCAATCCCTTATCTTATTATCTGTTGGAGAGATCGAAAATCCACCGTATGCTCAACCAAACCTCTGTTCCTTAATATGACAGTGCAGACACATTTGAAATAGGTTTAATCAAAAAAACTAAAAAAAAAAAAATTAAGTTCCGGTACTAACTTCTCCTTCCTTTTTTTTTTTTTTTTTTTTTCTGGGGTTCTGGCTTGCCAGTTCGCTAACTTCCACCCCGTTTGTGCTTATTCACCCTGCCACGTGGCGAGCTCCAAGGAGCTTTTAGGCCACCAGCGAAAGCTACAAAGGTAGCTTGCCATTGCTGGCAGATGGAATGGTGCTGAGGCATGACCTCTTTTGCCGCGTATCTATACATACATATATATATATATATACACACTAAAACATAATTTTACATAAATGACACAAAAACTATATATATGTATAAAATGTGTTTATTTAAAATTTTAAGTTTTATATACATTAATATTAAATTTTTAATTGAAATAATTAATTTTAAAATATTTTTTAAACAAAATTAAAGTTTAAAACTTTAATATTATGGTTATAATAATAAAAAAAGAATAATGGTTATAATAAACACGAGATAAAATTACACTATCTTATTTAATATATATATATATATATATATATATAATATAAGTAAATAATTATTAAATATATTGAATATCCTAAATCGAGATAATTATTAAAATTTAGATGATTTTTAGTAATTAATAAACTATCTTTTAAGTAGATAAATATTAATTGTAATTATTAAAATTAATATGAATCTAAGTATCATAATTCAAGAATAACTATAGTAGATTTTACAATTAATATGTTCAACTATTTAAAATATTATTTGTGACTAAAACATTCTGAAATCAAATTTTGTTCTAATACGATTAGTACCTCAAACTCAATTCAAACTTAAAGTTATCTAAGTGAGATTAAATATGATGAACTCAGTTTATTTAAAGTTTGACTCGAAATTAAATAAATCTAACATAAATATGATTTCAAGTTTGATAAGATTTGTATACTAAATTCGAATAATTTATTATTTGGCTTAATCTGACAAACCTATTTGATTCTTTATCTACCAGTAAATCTTGCACGCAATAAAAATTTACATATTTAGAATTTTAGTTTTCCAATTCATTAGAATAAAGATTTCAGTCCAAAATTTTATTGTACTTTTTGAAAATTTTCCTTTAATTTATCAAATTATATTAAACTTCTATTATTAATCCTTCTGTTTGAATAACAAATAAAAGAAGAAGAAATAATGAACCATGTAGGGGGCAAATTCTAAATTGGCGACAGTTGTAAAGAGGTCAGCTTTTTTTTGTTGGTAATTAAGGCTCATTTGATTTACAAACAAACTCCAAAAAATTCTATAAATCTCTGTTAACTTTATATCACATCAAATTTTTTCTTTTACTACACGCATTACGAATTTTTAATTTATCTCAATTTATCTCACTCCAAACCTACCTTAAACCTACCCTAAGCTGTCATGTTACTTCAGCAACTGAAAACATATTATCGGCCCCTTTTTCGATCGTATGAGCAAAGGCCCAAATGATAAGGATGGGCCGAACTATACGATCAGCTACATCGCACGAATTCACAACCTCAGTTGCAAAATCACAATGCTATTAATGGAATTGTAAATTTGAGGGTGTTTGGAAGTTAAAAAAAAAAGTTAAGTTTTGGTAGTTTTTTGATGTTTTTTTTTTTGGCACTTTTTTGTGTGTTTGGTTGAACCAAGTGAAATTTTTAGTATTTTTTTAGTAACTTTTGGGTGTTTGGTAAATTTTTTACTGTAGCAAAGTAAAAAAGTTGGAACTTTTGGGTGTTTGGTATGTATTTTACTGTAGCAAATCAAAAAAATATAATCATGGAGTGGTACTTTTTACTGTAGCAAATCAAAAAAGTGGCAAAACTTGTGGTTTTGCCAAACACTCAAAAACTAACTTTTGGTATTTTTTTACTAATTTTTGAGTTGCCAAACACCCCCATTTATAATACCATTTTTATTCGTATTATCATGTTGCCGTTTTTTTTTTTTTTTTTAATAGGGTCACCACCGGAGTCAGAATTTTCAATACGTAAGGTCGATAAGTGGCGGAATTAGAATTTTCAGTAAAATTTTGACCTCTTTTTTTTTTTTTCAAAGCACAAAATTCATGTATAAAATAGAATAAAAATAAATTTTAAAATTGGTCAAATGCATAAAATTAGAATAAAAATTATACTTATTCTTAACTAAATTTAAAAACGAGTAAGATTACCTACATACGCTTATCTCTATATGATTTCACTCATGGATGCTTAAACTTTATTTTATTTAAACATAATAAAACACACACTCATATTCAAATTATTTTTCGTTTGTTTAACATAAGAAAATACGTAAACATGATAAAATATGATAAAAACAATAAAATACATTTAATGATAAAATTATAAATTCTATTAATTTAATCGATCGTAAACATCATAATATTTCACAAATATTATTTTTTTCCAAGATTCATATTCAATGTCTTAAAATTAATTATTGAGTTTTTTTTTTCTTTTTTATCATTGCTATATATCAAGTGATAGGGTATAATTCAAACTTTCAAAAGGTCATATATTCAAATTTAAACTTTTAAATTTTATGTTATCATTACATATTAAGGATGCGTTTGACACTCTAAAACTCTCTGAAAATATGTATGTCAAATTATTTCAATTTATCTTACTTTTTGTCACTCTAAATATTCTATAAATTAAATTAATTAATTTTGTATCACTTTATATTTAAATAAGTCAAACAAAAAAATGTAATTTTTTTAATTAACAGTATATTTACAAATATTTAAAGTAGTAACGGATTTTAGGTGATCAGTTGGGCAATTTTTATTTTTATTTTTTTGTTTTTAAAGCAAAATAAAAAAATAAAAAATCCACTTTAACAGCATCCATTGATCTTGTTGACTTTCATTTCGCCTCTATGGCAGTCTAAACAATCAACTGTGGAAGCTGCCGCACGCGAAAAACCTGCAGCTCAGATTTACACAAAAGGCCGTCCCTTTGTCTAACCTTGCTTCGCTGTACGGTTATCGTTAATGGTGATGATAGGGTTTTAGGGAGAAAATTCCAGTGCAGGAGATTTCAAATGTCGTTGCTGACAGTGAAACCTTCATTCCTTTCAAATTCTTCTTCTTATTCGGTTCTATTATCATGTCGAGGTAATTGGTCGCGTTCTTTAATCAGCTTCCCAAAGAAGATAATCAATAGAGGCAGATTCATCTCGAGAGCTCGTTCTCACGATTCTTCTCAGAACAACAACATCAGCGACGGCAACAAATCTTCTAATGCCGGCGATTCCAAACCCCCTAACGGCACTCTGGTACCCCTTTCCCCCTCCTTCTCTCCCCATGTGTATGTATGTACGTTTTTTATGGTTAGTTTCATTGTTTGTTTCTGTGTTTCATTAGTTGCCTTGGTTATATGACTGCAATATTAGCTCTCCCTATATTTGTGTATATGTACGTGATTGACAGTTAATTTCATTGTTTTTTTTTTTTTCATTATTTTCCTTGGTGATATGAATGCAACATTAGTGGCCGCGATGCAACTGTTAGTGATGAAAGCCAGATCAATTAATGGAAAGAAAGTAAAATCAGGTCAAATTCACTGGTTCAGAAGTTGGTCTTTACTCTTGTTTCGGTTTTCATGCAGCGAGCTTTAGTATGGAGAATGACTTCAAGTATAATCAATCCCCTTGAATTTAAAGGCATAGAAGGAAGCTAAATCGTGCAATAACATATGGAAGCCCAGTCACATTTCAATTTTAACAAAGATGGAGTTGTTTGAACCTTATAGGTTCGGTCGGATTTCGCCTAAATTGAATAGCTTGTCTAGATTTTCCAGAGCATTGCATGTAGTAATGTTCCATTTGTTTCCATTTTGAATTAACAATTTCAAAACTTGTTAATTTATAAATGAGTTCCTTCAAAATTTATGCACACGATGAACAAGACAGGCTTTGAACATCCTACTGTTTGCCTAATTATTAAAATTTTTATCTTTCAATGTTACTGTGTTAATTGGTCCTAAAACAGGGAGGTAGAAAATATTGCCTCATGCAACTAAAGGTATCCATTGCTAGAGTTGCAGTTGGTTAGAAGTTCTGACATTCTTTTGTAAATATAAAACAGCAGAAGAGCAGGAGAGAAATTCTGTTGGAGTATGTACAAAATGTGAAGCCAGAGTTCATGGAGTTGTTTGTTAAAAGGGCACCTCAGCAGGTTTGTTACCTTCTCTTCCTTCTTGTTGTTTTTGTATTTTTCAGTGTTTCATTTAGAGTAATTTACTATCCTCATAGATTGTGAACTTGTAATCTTTGTTTTTCTGGGTTTCCAATGATTTCTTCTATAGGTTGTTGATGCTATGCGTCAAACAGTAACAAATATGATTGGAACACTGCCCCCTCAATTTTTTGCAGTTACAGTAACGACTGTAAGTATAAAAATTGTAAAGACTTGCATTTATTCAGTCAATGATTAATTTATGCTGATTGAATTTTAGTTAGCATCAATTTTAATTTGACAGTTGTAGGTGTTCAAGTTTGCTATAATGTGGATCCTTTGGAATTTGGACAGGTTGCCGAAAATCTTGCACAGCTCATGTACAGTGTTTTGATGACTGGATATATGTTTAGAAATGCACAATACCGGTTGGAGCTGCAACAAAGTTTGGAACAAGTTGCTCTTCCGGAGGTGCAAGATAAGAAAGTGAGTTCATGAATTATTCTCCCCCCCCCTCCCCTTAAATAAGGTTTGTTCATTCATTTTACTTTTTTCCCTTTATAATTTGATCACTTTGGAATTTGTCATTTCCCCCTTCGTAGTGGAAGATTTCTGACAGAGTTAACTTGTTAAACTGCTAAGTTTTCTTTGCTTTTTAATCCATCCAGAATATTGCCAGTTACCATTGACCTATGCTTGTAGATGAATAAGCATTACATTTTTTTCCTTGGTTTTCCGTATTGATTCCACCATTTGGAAGGATGGTTCATTATTTGTGCAACCCCATTTTTGGACTGACATGCTGTTCAAGGGAGAGGATGCCTTACCACTGGACTAAGATGGAAGACTGCACTATCTATATTGTTATACACGACGAAGCTAGAGGTTAATGTACTCGGCAAAACCTTAGCTCCTAAATTGATGGGCATTGTTATCATATAAATGGGTATAGTATTAGGCTTTTGGTTTAAATCTGACCAGTTAACTGAAAAAGCAAACTGAAGTAAAATATCTCTGTTTGGTTTGGTTCCAGTTTTGTGGTATAATAGTCTTGTCGTGGCTTCAAATTTTGGTCAAATGACCTGCTTGTTTAGTTTTTGATTGCAGATTGGTATACCAAACCAACCCGAGAAAACTAAGCTCAATATAGGTTGTAGAAGTGCATGTGCCAGCAGGTTTGTGCAAAGAAAACCTTTCTTGAAGGTTTAAAGGGCTGGTGTGTTATTTACCAAGCAAGTTTGTCCAAACAGACCTGCCTTGCAGGATGCACTAGGCTTCTCTACCGATGACATTACAGCAGGTTTATCCAAGATAAAATTGGGGAAATGGTTGTGTGATAATTTTGGGGCATGATAGCTGTCAGGTCTTCATTATAAATGGAAATTATCATTTAATTCTCATATTTTAAATCAGATTTAATTTGTATATTTGAACTTACAAATAAGTTAAGAATCTTAAGAAAGCGAAACTTCACCAGATTGGATGGAAATTATTTACCAAATTATGGACATTTTTTATCTCGTAACATCTGAAAAATCTGAAAGCCTACAATGCGGACCTGAGTATAAGTTGTGGACCCACCAAAGGAAAAAAGAACTTAGTTAACATGAACCTAGGATGTTATTAATAGAACTTTAGGGGAGAAAATTAGGAAGTGGAATACTTGTGAGCTTCAGTGATGAATGTTTCATCTTACTAATACAAGCAATTCAATATAGCAAAAATCCTACACTGAAAATTAGTAGAAATATATCATGGAATAAATCCTTGGATGATTATGTGGAGTTTGTGACATTCTGCCGATGTTTGCTTGAGATGTGATATATTGAAGGCTTGTTCCTATTAGATTTTACCACCATTTTTTTCTATTTTTGCTGACCGTAGCTGGTTTGGCTGCTATGTTTTCTATGTATACTGTTGGGGTGAGCTGCAGCTTGAACTCTATTTGTTATCCAATTAGAGGGCTTTATTATTTAATATTTCTGCCCTTCCATAGAGTAATCTATATTGTCTTTCGTTGGGCTTACAAGTGCTAAATGATTCATCCTTCTTCAGCTCTTATCTTATGCTGAACCTTGCTCTTATGACCATGCAGGATGTGCCAGATTATGCACCAGGTACACAAAAAAATGTGTCAGGTGAAGTTATTAGGTGGAATAATGTTTCTGGTCCTGAGAAAATAGATGCCGTAAAATATATCGAGTTGCTTGAAGCAGAAATTGAGGAGCTCAATAGTCAAGTAGGAAGAAGATTTGTGAATGGACCAAATGAATTATTGGAATATCTCAAGTCTCTTGAGCCCCAAAATCTGAAGGTACAAGGACTGGTAACCTTTCTTTGGGGGAGTTCATGGTGGGATTGATAAGGAAAAAGGGGGGGGGGTTCACAAAATATTATTATTTTCCATTACTAGGTCACCAAAACATCTGTGCCAATTCAAGTACTACATTTTCAGAGAATGCTTAGTAGATGAAACGTCATGGACAAAATAGTTTAAATGTGCTGACAACACAACTAATTGTTAAACAAAAAAAAAAATTAAGTGTTGTAAATACCTTTTGTTCCCCCTAGTTTGGCTAGGGAAAATTGGATCATCTTGCTTGGCCTTGTAGTTTCTGTATGCGTAGCTGTGGTTGTTTTCCTAGCAACTCATTATTGCCAATAATGCATTTTTTTTTATTCCTTATTAATGCACCCAATATTGTGCAGGAATTAACAAGTAGTGCTGGAGAGGATGTTGTGCTGGCAATGAATACATTCATAAAACGCCTCTTGGCCATCTCAGATCCTGGACAAATGAAGGTTTGTGACTGTTATCTTCTAGCTTTTTCGATTCCCTTCTTTCTGATACATTATCGATGCCAAGTTTTAAATTTCAGTTTGGTCTGTCCTTATATTTTCTCTTGAGCAAATAGGTGTGAGAATTGTAATTAGGCTCCAAGTCTTCAAACAAATGGATTGAATATAGAACAACCTAGATAAGGACAAAAAAAAAAAAAAAAGAAAAGGGGAAAATTCATGAAATGTTATAGTATTAACTTTGTCAATCAAATCAAAATCCTCCATTGCCCTAAAATTTGTTTGTGAAGATTGCAACTAAAGATGTTCAAAACTAACCAACGCTAGTTATTCTCTGAACTGTCTGAGCACTTGGAATAAACAAATGGAGCAATCATTTTGTTTCCACGCTGTAGAAGAAGTTAGTTTGTTAGATGACTCTGATAGCTTTATTGCATTGGGCTTAACTTTTTGCTATAAAAAAATGAATTTATCTGCTTAAGGAAGTATCAGATTGACTATAATCTCGTTGAATGGCGGCTGACGTTGAGATTTGGTATATGTGGTTCATAGACAAGTGTCACAGAGACCAGTGCTCCAGAACTTGCCAAGCTGCTTTTTTGGCTTATGGTAGTCGGGTACAGCATTCGCAACATTGAGGTTCGTTTCGATATGGAACGTGTGCTTGGCACTCCGCTGAAGCTCGCAGAGTTACCTCCAGGCGAGAACATTTAGGCAACCGTTAAATGAAGCAACAGATTGGAGCACGGATAGCTGTCATCAGGGCCTATATTTCAATGCATGGTGCGGGTTTTTGTTGCATCTGAAGGCATCTGAAAGCTCATATATTTGATGACCAACTGCCTGGGGAGGGGGGGAGTAGTTTTTTTTTTTTTTTTTGGGGTTAATTTTCTAGCCCAAAAAAAAAAAAAAAAAGCACCAGCAAGTGTTGATGGTAGACCGATTAATCCTCTGAATTTCATGATGATAAACATGTTGAATTTTAAATTATAGAATACTAGTAGCAACAGCACGCATTTTTACGTTTAGATATGTTTCCATTTCTACTTTTTCCTTGCCTGGGTATTACAATAGAACAGGGTAACCTTTGGACTTGGATTTGAGTTACACATCTTGATTGAAGTCTTTTCTTCCTCTTGAATTTCATCTGCAAGTTCAGTTTGCTTTTGAGACTCAGGACCTAAATTAGTCCGAGTTCTAAATTTTGCTCTTTCATAATTTGGTTGATCAAAGTCGGGCTCTCTTTGTTCCTTTCTCTACTACCGAGGAACAGTTGATTGCAGTGAAAACTCTGTTTACTATGTGACTTCTACCCTCAAACTGCACACGCGCGCACACCCCTCATTTGTGAAGGAAAAAATCATGTAGATTGCAGATGTGCTTGGAGTAGAACTTTTAAATGCCAATAATCCATTTCTGTATCCATGAGGTAACTTACACCCAAACGTTAAAACGTTTCGTCTAATTTGTATAGGGGAAATCGTGCTGCCTTTGTTTAATGCCTTCTGCTGTTTCCTCCTCCTCCTCTCTCTCTCTCATTGTTTTGATAGATTGTTAATGTTTTCAAACTCAGTTAGAAAACAATTCAGTGCACAAAATTCTCATATTACATGATCTGAATTAGATTAGACGTACGCATCCTGTCTTCTCCTTGCTTACAAAGAAGTTGTTCCTAATTTTTAAACCTACCACCTTCGAGTTGAACTTACATTGGAACAAATTTGTTATTGCTTGCTCCAAGGCCAAAAATAAATTATTCACTCCAATCTTGATTTAGTGACCACGGAGGGTCAATGAAAGTGAAATTTATGTTTTAAAACATGATAATTTGGAAAACGTTAAACCAATATTAAGCGGAGTCTATGTATCATTTAATTTAGATCCATGATGCGATTGAATTGAGAAAGTTTCATGAATACATCAAATTTATACATTCATTTGTTCAAATTATTGAATCAATTAAAATTAAGTTTTATGTATTTTTTTATAGGGCATACATAAATCAACTTTGTATGTACAGGCATTCTTCTATAAATATTTTTTCGGTGAATTAATTAACAGAAAAAAATTTTTCCTTCCTCCTCCATTCATCTTGTTCCCGGTGACTTCAGAATTCTGATTTTAATATTCTGTTGTTTTGTTTATCCTCAAACAATGACATTTTGTTTAGGGATGGGAACGGGGCAGATCGGAGGCGGATATGGTATTATCCAAATCCAAACTCCAAATTCTCTATATACCTTCAAATTTGCTCCAAACTTCAAACATATATTTTTTTGAACCTCCATCCCTGCTCCAAACGGAGAACGGATATATCCACGGATATCCAAAATTCCAAACCATTTATTCACCTCCGAATCTGCCCTTAAGTTGTATGTAAATAATAATATATTTTGTAAATAATGTAATACGTTTCAATAATCTAGTAATATATTTAAAAATACTGTAATGATTAAAACATAAGAAAAAATATGAGTTGGTAAATTTTAAAATGAATAAATTTTAAAAAAATTGTAAAAAATAAATAAATATCAAAATGTTAAAAAACATGACAAAAGTTTGTAAATAAATTTCAATTTATTTTATATCTTAATTAAATAAATTTAAATTTATTTTTTTATGATTGCTAAAAATATAAATATAATAAAATTTATTTTAGATTTTTAAATTTTTTTCTTATATAAAACCTACAAACATAAAAATAAAAGTTGTAAATTTAAATTTCTAGTTCTTTTTTGTCCCTATTAACATTTTACATCACCTAATTTCAAAATAGAATAACTGATTTTTTTTCTCACCATTCACAGATAGAAAAAAATAAAACTACAAAAAATTTTTAATTTTTTTATAATAACAAATAATTTTTTAGAATAACATAGAACTATAAATTTTTATTATTTGTATAAGTAAATGTTTTCAAAAAATTTAAAATATAATTATCTGCACTTATCAAACTATCTAAGAAAAAAATTAATAAGTTGCATTCTCTATAATTTTTTAAAAAAAAATAATTTTCACTATAAAAAAAAATATTGAATGTTTTATGAAATATTTTAGTTAAACTATTTGAAAAATCTATTTTCTAAAGAACTCTTTTGAATATCAATATTAAAAAGTTTAAAAATATATTTTAGTTGAAAATATTAAAAATACGAGAAAAACAATAAACTATTCAAAGTTCAAGAAAGAAGTTACTTAATGAAACAGTAATTTTATTTACTAAAAATAAGAAAATAAAATAGCAAATAAAATATTTTAATTATTTTTTAAAATTTGTATCTAGTTATTTTCTGAAAACAATTGAGTTTACAAGTCATAGTGAGGTTTGAAATTATATAAATTAATATAAATTTGTAAAAATTATAGTTTCATAATTCGTGCAGTAAGTAAAAATTTAAATTTTAAAGAAATTTATATAATTTTGTAGAGTCCCAAATGATTATATCTTATAAAATTTTAAATTTATCTCTTTAAATTTTCTTAATTTTTGCGTATGAAAGAAATAAATTGAATTTTTAAAACTTCAATTTGCACAAAAGTAAGAAAAAAATTAAATTTATAATTTCTTTCCCAAACACACCCTAATTAATACAAAACAATGACAATTTTTGTTTTAAATTTATTTATCAATATTCATTTTAATGATAATAATAGTGAAATTTAATAAGTCTAGAGTATTATGAATGTGAATATTGTTTGTCATGGTATAGTGACGATGTTATCATCGTAGTTTCAAATGATTTTGAGTTATTCAAATATTTTTCGGGACAAATCGGGGCAGATTCGAATTAGATATCAGATTCGGGGCAGATTGAAACGGAGGTAATGTCATCCCCATATCCAATCCAAGATCCAAATTTTTTTAAAAAATCAAATCCAAATCCGATCGGATAACGGATCGGATTCGGACGGATCGGCTGAGATGCCCATCCCTAATTTTGTTTCATTAAATTTAAGTTAAATTACACCTAGACTCCTAAACATTAAACTAATTATACGTAGACCTTTTGAATATTTAAATCTTACACTTAGACTCCTTATTCTCAAATGCTTGTAACATTTAGACCAATCCATTAATTTTTGTCCGTTAACTGCGTTGTAAAGTGCGGGAAATGCCTCTTGCCCATAACTCTCTCTCTCTCTCTCTCTCTCAGAGTTAAAAAGCGTCCCGCCCCCTTCGTCCCCTCTGGTCTCCCGCCGCTCCCCACCGGCAACTCCCTCTCTCCGGCAATACCTGGAAAATCCGATTCATCCCTCTCTAGTGGCAGATGGGATAGTAATTTTCCGGCGAGATGCCCTTCGCCCAGACCCCAACGCTTCGTGCCCTTTTGGAAAAGAATCAAGTTTCAACGATCTTCTTATTACAATTCCGGCCAGTGGTCCGGTTTGACAAACGCCCTTCCATCTACTCAGAATGGGTCCATTTATTTCCATTTTATAGGAAAATATTCCAATTAAGGAAGTGTTTAAGCAACTAAAATGCACCAGAAAAGGTTTACGTGCAACGGAAGGGCCCAACAGGCTTCAAAACTTCGAACCAAACAAATTGGAAGAGAAAAAGGTTCTTTTCTTTATAATCAAATACCTTTTAGCGCATAACCAATTTCGCTCGTATTGTAATGGTTAAAAATTTCATTCCTTTTTTTTTTTGTGGTTTTATC
Source organism: Vitellaria paradoxa (assembly GCA_019916065.1). Taxonomy (NCBI): domain Eukaryota; kingdom Viridiplantae; phylum Streptophyta; class Magnoliopsida; order Ericales; family Sapotaceae; genus Vitellaria; species Vitellaria paradoxa. Next base: position 5,693,202 of record CM034233.1, on the reverse strand, counting down.
TAATGAACAGGAAAACAAAATACTCAAGTTTCTTGGGTTCATGTGGAATCCACTTTCATGGGTTGAGATTCAGAACGATGAAGTTTCGGCACTCCGTTTAATATATATATATATATATATATATATATATATTGTGTAAATTGTAAATGTCAAGAAGAATAAACTTGGTATATTAAAAACAATTTGTTAACGTCATCATCTTAACATAAATTATAGACATTATTCACGTTGGAATGATTGCATATTAATTGCTACGTGGGTAGTTTTTATTTAAAGTACAAGAAAAAAAATTTTTTAAATAATAAAATAGTAAAAATTAAAAAATTAATTTTTTAATGCAAAGTATTTTTTAATTTAATTTAATTTTTCATTTGACACAGTTTTAATCATATTATTAAAAATAAAATTAAAAAGAGAAAAAATATGTAATTAAATAATTAAAATAATTTGAAACATTTTTATTAGTGAGAGCAGATTTTTAAGAAAAAATAATTTAAATGATTAGTTTAGGGTGTGCTTGAAGTAAGAAAAAGTGAGATAAATTGAGAGTTCGTAATGCGTGCAGTGAAAGAAAAAAAATTGATGTAATATAAAGTTAACAAAGATTTATAGAGATTTTCAGTGATTTTTTGTATGCCAAACGGAGCCTTAATATATTTAAGGATTGATGTAATTAAAAATAATAAACATTTAGATAAAAATATTTATAAAACAATCATTTTTGAGCTATATCAACTTAAAAAGCATTTACTAGGTATTTTTAAAAATATAAATATATAATTTCATTAAAACATAAATATGTTAAAGGATATAATTCTATTTACAGTAATTAATTTTATTTAAATAAAATATATTTTAAATATATTTGATTAATTAATTTAATAAAATATGTTTAAATTAATTAATTTAATGCTATAAATATATAATTAATTTTAATAAAATATATTATTATAACTTAATTTAATAATAACTAATAATCAGATTTAATAAAATAAAATTAATATAATATAATAAAATATTTTAATAATAAGAAAAACTGAAAGAGAGAGAATTATGAGCTAAGGACATTTTCATTATTTTACAATACAGTCAACAAAAAAAATTAACGGATAAACCCAAGCGTTATAAACATCTGAGAATAAGGGATATAAATGTAAGATTTAAATGTTCAAAAACCTATGTGTAATTAACCTAATGTTTAAGAAATCTAAGTGTAATTTACCCTTAAATTTATTCAACAATTTCAACAATCTCATAGCATCTAGCACCATCTCAATTTATGTAAGCAACCTGTGCTAATGATAGAAATAAGACTGGTAAAAAGATCTGAAACCAGAGTATATTTCCCAATGGCAGATGATTTCGGAGACGTTAAAAAGTCGTATACCCGCCAAGCAATTCAGAATCCAATCATATAAAATAAATAAATATATCATCTTTTAATAGGCATCTAACTCGAATAAAAATTTGAAATCACAGAACATCAAATAGAGAAAAGGTTGAAAACTTCTAACTCAACACATAGTAACCACCAAGATAAGCCAGTAAGTAAAAAACAATCACAAAGGAGAATATATAAATATGACACTCAAAAACTTGCATGTTCAGTTCGACACCCAGTCAAAGCCCACACGAGCTTTATATATAATAGTTGGAAGAATCTATAAAAAGAATTGAACTAATCTTTTCCCCTATAACTTCCAACCAAACTCTTCACATACACAGGCAAAGGCTAGATTGCCAGAACAACTACATAGCTCAATGACAAATAATATACGGGCAAAATTTTTTTGTTTCTCCAGTTACAGGGGAAACAATGAGATCGATCTCACTGACCGCTAACACAACTTGAGTTGTCAATCTGAACCAGAGCTTCATTCCCTTTTGATGACACAAATTCTCCCCCACCCGAGAAATCAAACATCATGAAGTGGGAACCAATGTTGTGGCCACTTGGGATATGCACGTTTGTACAGACTCATGCATACGGTGTCGTGCTGCTGGAGGACTCCATTAAAGACGCACTTCATTGCCCCTGACACAACAAGGAGAAAAAAAAAGGATAATTACTAGATGCATCCTCACAATAGGATAAAAGAAAGACGACGATCGTAAATTTCTAAACCAAATCACAACCACAAATGTTATAAACTCCTAGCATTTTCAACTTTCACAAATTCATAAGCATAGCAGACATGAATCAGACAAATTCTCCACATAAATATCCTGGGAACAACCCCCCCCCCAAAAAAAAAGTTAAAAAAAAAAAAGAAGCCGCCTTTTCCTAATCTGCCAAAAGGTAATGCTAGAAGGATATGCACCAACCAAATATCATCATCCCAGATCCAAATAAGCTGCACAGCTCTTTCTTGATTTTCTTGATGATGCTTAAAGAAAAATGGCATGCCTATTTTCAATACAGGCTGCTAATCAACAAAGTGAGATCTTCAAGATGTCTTAAGTGAGGTTGCAAAATAAGGAAATCAAAGGATTTCATTTATGGGGGGAAAATTAGACACGGCATTAATACATCAAAATAAAGACAACCAATGGGAAATGGTCTAAAGACACAATGCACGAGATGAAATCCGCACTAATACTTTCCAGCAAAGGTAAAACAACCCATTTTCACAGCAACTATCTTGGTCTCGGTGAGCAACATACCGTGCGTACCAACAGGTTCCTTAATGCAACCACGACGACCACATTTCGTCCATACTTCAACAGGCTGCAACAAGCGTGAAGATAGCCAATCATGATAGTTGCATACATATCAATAACACGATATGCTACCAGTAAGAGAACGGATTAAGATATAGCATATAAGCTAGGAATTCTTACCTTGAACCATCTTACATCATCTGGATAATGGAACATATATCTCACTATGGATTTCAATTTTGATACTCGCTGAGGATAACTGCATCATGTAGCTTTATATGAGCAAATCAATTTAAAACTTCTATTAAGCAAGAACTTTCCGCCATGTCATTCACCCACAATAAATTTCATTGTGTTTATTGATATGACCCCAAGACCAATTGGAAAGAAAATGACTCCAAACTCCAAAAGAAAGAAATGACTACAAAGAACGCATAAATGGTCAAGTAGCATGAAAGCACATGAAGCCAGTAACAACTTTCCACGTTTTCCTTTTACTCTTCACAATCCTTAAACAATTCCAACAGCCTTCAGCCCAATCACCTTTCTTGGGAACACCAAATGGTCCCCAAAACTGCCAAAATCAAAACATACAACTCCAGCACCTTAATGAAATTTTGCAGGCAGAATGACCAATGAAATATTCCCTGACCAGACACTTTCCCACCTCCAACTTAAGGCATCCAAGACTCCAAGGTCAACAAAAACCAAAGAATTATACTTGAAAAATCTACAAAGCAGGAAGACTGTTATCCTGCCTCATATGACGGGCTGAATCCCAACATCCAATGACGTCCAGATCTAATAATTTCACCTATTTGACATTTCTAATTTAATCTAATTTTACACTGGCATATACACCTCAGGGAAAGACGCGGGTTGGGTCAATGACTTGGCTTTAATTGCAGAAGATAGATCTCTTACCCAGTTAAAACAAGTTTCTTTAGGATAATCCTATCTGGATCAACACTCCTTAATGAACCAGTGGCAGCAACGGAATGTGAACCAGAAGCTGCATCACTTTTTAGAACAATCAATGGAAGAGGAGGAAAAGAAATTGGAGCGTATATTGAAGCTATGGAAAAACGCCCTGCATGAAGAAACCTCTCCATCTTGTGTTTGTCAGAATTAATATTGTCCGAGGAAAATATCGGCCTGCAAAATTGAACCAACAATCTCAATACATGATATAATCAAGAAGTTAAAACTGGCTGACTTTCTGTTTTAGAGGAGAGGGAAAAAATAGAATTGGCAGTTGAAGATCCAGATATTACCGACAGACAAATTGGCGGAAACCGACATGAAATTCTAATTCTTCTTTAGCTTTAATAGGAGGAATGTATGTGTCATGCTTCTTCACACTAAAGAAAATAAAAGATGTCAAATCATACAAAAAATCCAAAAGAGTAAACCATTGTTAACAAAAAAAACAGAGAAAACAGGGCACAAGACGTGGAAAGGATTAACAAAAGATACCTGAAATGAAGAACAGAAATCTTGGATTCGTGCAGTAAGAGGCCACATGCTATAATAGGCATTGTCTTTGCAAGCATGCATAATTTGGAAGCTACACCGAAAGACACTTCCTTGACATGAAGTCTTGTATAAGAGCCTGGTGGTATGCAGTCATCCATGCCTCCTTGTTCCATGTCTAAAGCTTTTGCAAGGACATGTTTCTGTGTTCTTGCGAAATTATCAAATGCAAAAATTCTTGCATATTGCATAGGTAGAGATTCCTGAATTCATAATCAGAGTGTTAAATAAACCTCTTAAAATCCAGAGACGATAGAAAACAATACCATAAACCACTCTGTAAAAATCAAATTAAAAAATTACCTTGGGGTCCCATGAAGATGTCCTGAAAGACTTAAGGCCTCTATACTTGGCAAAACGCTTTCGAGCAGCAACATCTAATGGTGTGTCCACTTCATCAGGGAATTCTGAGAAGCAGCAAACTAATAGTTAGAAAACAACAAAGATGATACATAAACACACATATCTAAATCCAGATAACAACAATAATAAAAAGTTGGGCAGCTCAGTGCACAAGGCTCCCTTGCATGCATGGAGGCTGTTTCCAGATTAAGAATAATCAGAACTCAGAGAATACACATAGCATACCTCCTAACACTCAACCATCTTCCCAAGAATTTGAAGGAAAGAAATATATATACAAGATACGACTTCAAAATGTAGTTTAGATGATATCCAAATGAAGTTGAACAGGTATATAAACATGAGAAATGCAACTGAATTATTTCCAGCATCCTGTTTTTTATCCATTACTGGCTAAAACTATACAGTGAGGTTTCAAATGAAGAATGTTGCAGGCAGGGTGGTCCTTCCTACAACCATTTTCTCCTAGTATTTGGATCCTGAATCTGCATTGCTGGTCGCTAAATGTATTGGATGGTTATTGCGGTTTTCTACTTGCCGGGCCTAGGTGATAGTGTTGCAGCTGTGCAGCCCCTATTATGCACAAATGCCTTTGCAGGATAACTAAAGCGCTAGATTGTACGTGATCTGACGTTCCTAGCTGCCAGAGGTCTTGCTGAGGTGTAAATGAGTGTAGCCCGAATGGAATTTGTCTCCATTCTGAGCAATAACGTATTTGGCTATTGCAAGTTTGATTTGTTGTTAAATTGGGTGTTATATTTGGTGCTCTCTGTATAGGTTTGCTGCTACATTGGCTACTTGGCCTTGGTTTTTATAACTTGTGTCCTTTTGCATCTTCTGGTGGTTCTCCAGCACCATGGTTGTATGGCCTGGGGATGCCCCTTGTAATGATACACTGTTCTTTTTTTCTTTGTAATATTAACAACTTAAAAAAAAAAAAAATTAGTGCAGGTGTGACAATGTGGAAGATCCCAAGTTAAAGCAGGAAGGATCAGAAAATTGTTATTACTATTATTATTTGAGAACACTCAAGTCTACAATATCTATATATATATATATTTTTTTTTGGGGGGGGGGGGGAGATTCTGGCAATTGAACCCGAACTAATGAGGGGGGCTTGACGAATAAAAAGTTTGTGTAGGAAATAATATAGAATGAAGAAATGAGAAATACCCTCATCTTCAGCATGCGCTTCTTTAATTTTGCGAATCTCATCCTCAATCTGTTCTTTTGTCAAGTTATCACCTTCCTGCGAGGAAAATAAGCATCTTGCACATTTAGAACCCAGAAGAGAGAAACTATGATTGCATTTATCACAAAGGATGCATCTTTTGACAGTTTCTAAAAATGAAATAGAGGTTTACAAATTAGAACTCCTGCATCATAAACGTACACTATGACTTATTTCAATTTGACAAGTGATTGTTATCATTTAATATTTTCTGCTTTAGAGCAGAAACAAATTGTTACACAGAATAATAATAATACTGTTGTAGTGTTTGACCATTAAGTACCACACATCCCAGGTCTGAAACAAATAAAACAGCAGCCCCTCCCAGTCTCTCTATTGCATGAAGACAATGATATGAACAACATATAAAAATCACTATATTGACATGGAGCAGAAAAAGTGATCCAATGTATGAACAGCAGATAATTGATAAGACTTGCAACTTGAACTTTGGGATTACTAAGTTGTCAATATGAAAGAGTGTATGCCCACACATGTAACATAAGTATTGGCACTCACCGTCATCACCGAGTCAACATCGGTTTCTTCATCCGAGTCCCTGAATTTTAGTTGAAGAGAAGCCTGGTCATCATCAGGGTCCAATTTGCAATTGGCCTCTTCGCCACGAAACCCACCATTTTTCTCATCCAACACCATACCATCATCAACATCAGCATCACTGTCCGAATCATCTAAATCTGAATCATCAAGAATCCAAGCAGCCTGCAAAGTTCAAGTTTTACACATTAAGCGTCTTGTCCACCCTCAAAGACATATAGAGGCCTAAGGAATGTAAGGATAAAAGAGAGGAAACAGCGCAAACAATTAAACAAGGAGAGACCTGATATTCAGAAGTGCCCCGAGGTAAAGTCCTTTTTCTCACACTTTTCTCCTTTTCATTTCTATCAGCTTCAGCCATTTCTGCTTCTGTTGGCCATGTCTAATGGGAAAAATAAGAATAAGAAAAGCAAAGCGAAAAACAAAATCACCCTATAAAAGCAGCGAAATTAATTCCAAGAAAAAAAGGGCAGCCTAGTTCACAAGGCTCCTGCCTGTGTGTGGTTTGGTTAGGGGCAATTTACATGGTCTTATCCCCAGTAATTAAAGAGAATGTTTTCAACTATTGAACTCGCGAACTCTAGATCAACCTTACCACTGTCCCATGAGAACATATTTTTGGTACTATCATATAGTTTCATGGTTATTTTAAAGAAATAAACTATTTCGGGTGAAAGACAAGCATTTTGTGATTTTCATCACACAATCAAGAGCTGGATACGTCAAAACAACCACTTTATAATTCAAGGTCAATGATAAAGCAAATATGTTATTATGCGAAATTGATGAGATACCAACAGAAAACTATCTTACAAGAGGCATGATATTTCATGGTTAGGCAGCTGAAGAAAGAGTTACATATTCAAAATTTGATGCTCATTCAAGCTACCTGCTCTCCTGCAAGAGGGTCTGGAATATTTTCAACAAGTAAAGGATCTTGTTTCATAGGATCAGGGGCCAAAGAACTGACGACCTGCAAAATTTAATGAGATGAATGGATTGAACGCAGCGACAGAAAGGGAAACAAAAAGAAAACCAGCAAATAAGGTAGGCAGAGCACTGGTCTTGTAGCCCAATAAGCATCCAGATATTCAACACATAAATTTGGTAAAGTTCAATAGTTTCAAGCTCTAGGGAGGTAGGGTAATTTAATAAAGTGATGATCCTATTAAAAAATTCTTAATGTTACGCCATAAAAAAATATAACAAAGAAATGTATAATTCAAACGAATATAAAGAAAAGTAAAATGAAACATAACATCTGATCCAATATTTAGTTGAATTACAAAGACTAACATAGCTATAATGTTTGGACTATAGTAGTGATCATATAAAAAAACTCAACCATCCCATTGCCTAAATCAATATGCAAAAAATTCAAGTTGAAATGCTCACACACATCTATGTATACTGGATGTTCTGATAAGGATTAAACACCAGCTAAACTACAAAATGAAGGATTTTTTCTATTTGACAGGTCAGTATCAGCTGCTTTTACATACAAAAATTCCAAATACTCCATCGCTTTAACAAATCTATGAAACTAAATGAGATAACAATGAATATGTTACAACATAGAAAAAACCAAAACAAATTAAAAAAACTTTGAGGCAACGCAGACAAGCTGGCGACAATAACAATGAGAACTTGCTGAGCTTAAAGTTAAAACCAGTATATAATTAACTTTTTTTTTCTTGACAAGTCCTTTGTATGAATAGAACTAAAAATAAAGCAAAAAAAGTAAATAAACCTTCTATGTTATGCAGAAACAAATCATGGTTAGCTTGTTCCTCTTATTTGTTTATATTTGAAATTCAAAACCAAACCTGCACATCATGTATTTCATCTGAATCCATAAAATCCCCCCCTTTCCTTGCATTCAGCGGGCATGGATCCTTCAGAAGTTCAATTTGGGACAACTGAAAATCCCCAGCACCTGATACATGCACCTGGAACGAGAGATAGATAAAATAGTAAAATGATACCAAGCAACTGAATCCATGCCAATTACCAGTTGGAACAACATACCAGCTGATTTACAGAAAGATTACGAGCACGCAGATAACCAGTAAGCAGGAGTGTACATTTCTCTGGATTGCAATCATCAGGTATCAAATCCACCTGCAAGGGTTCAAATAATGTGAATTTAATAGAATGGGAGACTAGCTTCAATGGGTCTAAATGTATGAATGTACGTGCCACATGTACGGCATACAAACAAATGAAGCAAGTAGGGAATGAAACATCCACACACCTCAAACAAACGTCCAAAAACTAAATAAAGTAAAACAATGAGGCATGCATAAAATCTAAATAAATAAAGAGGATGATAAATGTAAAACAAAGAGTATCTTTAGATCCCAAGAAAAACATAATTCCTGTTAAAAAAGGATTACAAATTTAACACGACAACGAATGAGTTGGAAATACAAGTACGCTAAATGACTAAATCAATTGTAAGAGTTAAGAAGTAGCGTCAGGTTGAAGGCAAAATGAGGGAGAGAGGGGGGGTTGACCAACAGATGAAACTGTTGCACTGAGGATAAATCCCAAAAAGTGGATTTGACAAAGCCAATCTTTAAAGATTGGAATAGAAGTGACGCTTAGAATTGTGTCGATGGCTCTATTGTCTCCCCACTTTAGTAGAGCATTTTTTATAGACAGCACATGGGGAAGATAAAAAGTTTGGGGCAAATACTAGAATAGTATAATCTTAAAATTGAACCTCCTTACAACTGAAAACTAATATATAAGAGCAGAGAGAAATAAACTTTAAATAGAAACCTTTTGAGCCATGAGATAAGGCCGTTGATTTCTCCAGTGAGGAACCATTAGCCTTTGTTCCTTAAAAAGCCACATGAACTGCAATCATCACATAAAAGCACAACCATTATAAGTGTTAAGCAACATGCAACAAAGATGAATCATGTAAAGTGATAGGTGAAAATTATGATGCCATCCATCTCTGTGTATCATCAAACATTAATGTTTAAAACCGAAAGTTTTTAAGTACGCAGACAAGTACCCATTTTGGGGTGTGTTTGGTTTACCAATTTTTTTCAACTTCCTACAATCAAATTTCGCCATGTGTCATTTTTACACCAACTTTTTTTTTTTTTGGGCCCATCCAAACACCACCTTTAGCAAGCATATGGACAATTACCTTATGCAACTCATCCTTTGTATCTGCAGGATAAAACTTACAATCCTCAGGAAATTCAGAAGCAAGGCTAGACATGCACATCTTCTTTGCTTCATGTCTCCTTTTCAAATCATCAGGAAGGTCCTAAAGCCCAAGCATGCAAATGAAATTTTAGGGTCTCCAACACACAAACTAAGATTTAACCAATGAAAAATACAATGCATGCAACGCATGTGAACAAAGAACTTACACGAATTAATACAGCCGTGCTTGGTAAACCAATAGATCTAAAAACAGAAAGGCATTGAGATCCAAATGAATCAATATAGTCGCTAGAACTGCCTTCCTCACATGAAGAGCTTGCAGATGCCACGAAAGCAAACAAATCCGCAACCTAATCAATGCAATAAGGATCAACGACTTAGAAAATAGTTGGCCTTGCACAAGGAACCTACAACCCAACAGAATCATAAGAAAGGTACCTTGGCCATCTCCATACAGGACAATAGATCTCCATGAGGTGCTTTCAAAACCTAATGCAAACAATATCCATTAGATTCTAAAAATGTCATACCTTGTGAATAAAAGTTTCACATTCAACCAAAATAGAATTTTTATTGTACGAAACAAAAAAATATGAAGCATAATGGATAGAATTGACATTATATTTTTGAGAAAGCAAACATGTACTATAAGTAGTAGCCGACAATAACAATGAAAATGATAACTAGCTGACTAGATCAGCTGGACAGAACTCAAGGCTTCCTTCTTGGAGGTCTTGAGGTCGACCCCAAGAAGGCTCCTTCTTAGGAGTGAGCCTACACACAGATTTTCCATGGGTTTACCCAGTCTGCACGATTTGTGGACTATTGTGTGCATCTAACAGTGTACCCAGTACACACCCAAAGGTTAGGCAGCAGGTTCCCATTGTCATTAAAAAAAAATCAACAACAAAAAGATTATACTAAACAATCTAAGTATACCATATGTAATTCTATAACATATTCTCAAATTCAAGGATAGAATCATACTGTAATAATTAGCTTGCAACTGTTTTCAAACACATAATATTGCTTATTTCCTGGCAATCACCTTGATCAATCCTTTCATAATTATAATACATGCGGTCACATTTATCAGTCAACTGACCTTTCCAGCTAGTCTGCCCCTAAGTCATAAGGTTAAGATAAAAAGAAAAAAGGAGAGGGGATCATAAGTCAGATCTATTCAATTATCATGAAGTACAATAAATTCAAGTCACAAAAGTGTTCTGGAAAAAACTTGACTAAAATTACTAAACGAAATAAACTAACAAACCAACTTCCTCTAAATGAGGTAGATTTTCAAATAATAGGCACCTGAATTGGATAATGTGAAAATGAAGTTTTGTGAAATAACAATAGCAAACCACTATTGCCTATGCACCCACATTTCTACAATAATGTTATGCTCAGAACATGGATTTGTGGAGAAAAAAGAAGAGCGAAGAGGAACTTGTTTGTATTACCTTTTTATACTTAATAAAGTAAAATTTATTATTTTTGGAAAATATATTTCATTTTCTTCTCATTTTTCAAAAAACCAAACCAAACCAAACCAAGCCTTTTCCCACTGGGTGGGGTCGGCTATATGGATTTGTCGACGCCAATTTGATCTGTTTAGGGGCATGTCCTCCGATAAATCTAGGTAGGTTAGGTCATGTTTAATGGTTTCTTTCCAGCTTCTCTTGAGTCTTCCTCTACCTCTCCTACTCCTGACAATCTCCATACTTTCACACCTTCTAACAGGTGCCTCTGCTGGACGCCTTCTAACATGGCCAAACCATCTTAATCGGTTTTCTCTCATTTTATCTTCAATCGGTGCTATTCCTACTTTGCCCCTAATCTCCTCGTTCCTAATCCTATCTTTCCTTGTAAATTGAAATAAATTGAAATAAATTTTTTTTTCTTTCACTTCATCTTACTCCCCTACCATTTTCATTCACGTTTCTTCTCTCCTCAAATCCAAGTTCCAAACAAAGCATAGAGGAATCCAAATTTCTTTACCTATACAGTCAAAACAGTTATGCCAGTAAATAACATTTTTCCCCTCTTAAAAGCAAATAAACATCAACAAAGACAACCGAACTACCTACCACCAAAAAAGGAAAATCACACATTCTAATTCGTCTTGCAAAAATTTCATAAACAAATTGCAAAAAGGTATGAAGCCTACCGTAGTTCTCAGCTTGTACTCAGAAGAAGCAACTGTTGGAAACGCGGCTGCAGCTCCTTCTGTAGATAATAAAGTGACAAAATCCTCTGCAAGTGAATTTAGGCTCACTGAAGCAGAAAGGCCAAAAAGAACCTGTTATAAAGAGAAGTTAGAGTACTAAAACATATGAAGATAGCAAAGTCACAGGTTAATAGGTTATTACCACATAGTTTATATGGGTATATCTATTAAAATTTTATTTTTGCCGCTATTCTGCATAAGTGTGCCATACAAGTTTCTGCCACAACTTGTACAAATTACTACCTTTGCATTAGACATCAAGTATTTCATATTCTGTAAGTAATCGTGACTACATCCAATAATTAATTGATCAAAACTTCAGATGCAGTGATTTCAAGCAAGAGTTCAAACTGTGGAACTGTTGACCAGAGAACCAACAAATTAAAATTTTCTAGAAAATAGCAATTCATTGAGTCCAAAACAATCAAGCAAGAAAAAAGCACATAAAGGAAACTCACGACGACTCGGGGAGGACTGGTTGATCCACTGGAGGCCCTCTTTTCTTTCAAAACAGCAGCCCGTTTCTGCTCCCTTATCTACAAAAATCCATTCTTTCTTTCAAACAAATGGCAATATTATCTTTTAATTGATGATTAAAAGAAATTTAAAATATAAAAGGGTAATTTTGGTTATTTTAGAAAAAGCCCAAACAGACACACACATACATATATATAAGATAAATTGGTGCAATTGTGCAAAACCCTCGAAACCTCGAGGCTTCTACGCCATGGCTGATCCTAGAGCTAAGCTAATAAGCCCCATAAGTGCTGATTTGCTTTCAAATCATCTCGCAATGTCAACAAAAAAATCTCAAAGGTTGAAAAAAAAAATAATTTCCTTAAATTTGTTGTTTTTAGGCCCTGACCCTATTGAGTCCGAAACAAAATCCATTAATACACAAAGGAAGAGAGAGGATCAAAATTACCATCTTGTTACGCTGAATTCGAGCTGCTCGAGCTCCCTTGGCAACATTGCGCTCCGATTTAGCAATCTTGCTCTTATCTAAATGACCCAGCAAAATTATCATTACAATAAGGAATCGAAAGAACGTTAGAAAACCAACCAAAAAAAAAAGCATTGGAGAAACAAAATTAGCCCCTAAAAACAACAAATTTAAACCAAAAAAATAAATTTTTTTTCTTTCAACCTTTGAGAGTTTTGTGGACGTTGCGAGATGATTTGGAAGCAAATCGACACTTATGGGGCTTATTAACTTGAGCTCTAGAACCCGCCATGGAGACAAACCCTTAGTTGAACCACTTCGCAGAACCCTTAGCTCTTCCACTTGGAAGACCTAACCCTAGACCATTATGCTCACGAAGCCGCGAGGTTTTCAGGGTTTTGCATTGCACTAATTTATCTTATGTATGTATATATAGCTCCGTCTGGAGCTCTAACAAATAAAATAAAATTCTATAAAATTCTACAAACATAAATTATGAGATAATAAAATTTAAATTTTTTACTCATTACATGAATTACGAGATATTTATTTTTATAATTTTATTTTATTTTATATACTTTTATATAACTCCAAACACATCTATTACGAGATATTTATTTTTACAATTTTATTTTATTTTACACACTTTTATATAATTCCAAACACACCTATAATAATAAAAAAAAACCCATTTTACATTGACATGATATATTTGAAACACCTTTCAAAAACATATATTTATATATTTGAAAATTTTTTATTTTATTCCCGTTCATCACCCCCGTACGTTAGGATTATTAAAAAATTATACTTAAATTTTATTAATTTTTTTATAAATTACAAATTTTTCATATTATTATTAAATTTTTAGACTTTAAAAAAATAAGTATAATAATAAATAAAAAATAAATTCGAAACCAATTCATAATAAATTGTAATAAATAAATAAGATTAATGCATATTAATTCATTTTGCATAAATTTATAAATTGTATGGTGAGGTTGCCTTTGCCAAACATTAGCTGGTGGCTAGTTTTTAATTATTCTGTTTTTTGACTTTTTTTAAAATGATCAATTTTATTCTTTTATATTTTAAACTTATTTTAAATTATAAAAAAATATTAAATTAAAAAAAAAAACTAAAAACTTAACTATTAAAATGCTAGTTTTTTTTCCTTTCCCTTCCCAAACTCAACTTAATTGTTAATCCCAACATTTTTTATTTTTACGGTAGATTAAACCTACTTCCCCTTAATATTTGAACAATTACACTTACTACTTCTCAACATTAAAAAATTATACTTACCTCATGATGATGATCCATTTTCGTCCCCGCATCGTAAACCCCACTACCAAGGTATTGTTCGCTTTGGGTCTTACGTAGAGCCACTTGGGTCTTAACAAGGTATTGTTCGCTTTGGGTCTTATGCAGAGCCATTTGGGTCTTAACCCTACCCTCACAGTTTTGTCCCGCCCCCGTGAGAAAATGGCGCCTTAGCAGGAAGAGAGCCCAAGGTCCTTATATGGTGCCTCGGTCTCTGACTCCCAATCGATGTGGGACGTAGTGGTATCATCAGAGCCCCCAGTTGGTAATTGAGGGACTTCGGAATGCCCGCTCGTAACAGGGACCGCTCGTGACGGTAGAGCACGTGACTCTCGTTCCCACAGATGGCACCAGTTGATGATGATTCATTTTCGCCTGCGCACTGTAAATCCTATTGCCAATGTATTGTCCACTTTGGGTCTTACACAGAGCCACTTTGGTCTTACTCCTGCCCTCGCGGTTTTGTCCCTCCCTCATGGGAAAACGGGCCTTGGCATGAAAAGAGGCCAAGGTCCTTGGGTTTTACCTCTGCCTTCACGGTTTTGTCCATCCCCCATGAGAAAAGCGTGCATTGGCAGAAAAAGACGCCAATGTCCTTATATGGTGCCTCAGTCTCCAACTTCCAATCGATGTGAGATGTAGTTGTATCATCAAAGCCCCCTAGTCAGTGACTAAGGGACTTAGGAACGTCCGCTCGTGACGGGACCGCTCATGACAATAGAGCATGTGACTCTCGTTCCCATAAATGGTGCTAGTCGATGATGATCATTTTCGTCTGCGCACCGTAAATCTCACTGTCAATATATTGCCCACTTTGGGCCTTATGCAGAGCCACTTGGGTCTTACCCCTACTCTCACAGTTTTGTCCCTCCCCCATGAGAAAAGCGCGCCTTAGCAGGAAGAGAGGTCAAGGTCTTTATATGGTGCCTCAATCTTCGACTCTCAATTGATGCGGGACGTAGTGGTATCATCACCTCATATTTTGAAATGTTGTTAATATTGATCTACTTTTATTAAATCAATCATTCAAATCTAACAGAAAAATGTCATAACAATCAAAACTTTAAATGTTTTATATATTTTATTCTTCCATCTCTCACGTATTTGTTAAAAACAAAACCTTTTTGAGATTTTTGTGAAAAAATTGACAAATATATGAAAGAGTGAGGGATAAATAAGAAAAAAAAACGTATAAAATTTTGATTACTTTAAGATTTTCTATTAAAATTTTAACAGTTAATTTAATAGAAGGGGTTCAATATAAACAATATTTCAAAATAAAAGAAGTAGTTATAATTTTTAAATGTTAAGAGATAATAAGTGTAATTATTCAAATGTTAAAAGAAAATAACTGTAATTTATTTTTATTTTTAAAATGAGATTAATGTTATTTTAGTGGCTAAGTTAATAACTTAATACGATATAACAAATAAAATTTACACGTCTATTTACGTCTCTGTTAAATTGTTCTACTTGTTGGAAAATTTAATTTATTATATTAAAATATTTTAATATAATTAAATTTAATTACTGTTAAACTAATAATTTATTAATAAAATAATAAGTATTTTGTTAAAAAATAATTTATTAAAAATAAATACTTTAAATGGATGAGTATTCTATACCTGTTAATTGTTAATCTCAATCAGATTTAATTAAATTATACAAATGATTTATAGGGTGTGTTTCGCGCATTGATTTTTACTGAAATTTTTAAAAATCTCTAAAAACCTCTAAAAATAATTTATTTTTTATCTCACTGTGTGAATTATGAATTTACAATCTATCTCACTTTATTTTATTTTATCTCACTTTTTATCACTCCAACACACCTATTAATTTTAAATAAAATACAAATGTTACTTATTTAAAATTTATGATTGCTATCTAGACATGGTTAATAAAGATTTTTATTTGAAAAGAACAAAAAAAAATTTTGAATATACTCGTTATGCTAGATTGCTCGGTTAGTCCTACATATTTCCTTTTTTATCTTCGATTGAGAATCTTACACGTATGCATATACACTACAATGTTAGTCTGGGGTGTTGACGTGGCACATCTATTACTTGTTTGGAGTTATATAAAATTGTAAAAGTTAAGTCCC
Organism: Vitellaria paradoxa; assembly: GCA_019916065.1. Lineage (NCBI taxonomy): Eukaryota > Viridiplantae > Streptophyta > Magnoliopsida > Ericales > Sapotaceae > Vitellaria > Vitellaria paradoxa. The sequence continues at coordinate 5,677,067 of CM034233.1, read as the reverse complement.
ATTTGGTAACGTTTTCGTTTTCTATTTTTTTGTTTATATTTTCAAAATTCTATAAATTCGCAACAGAAACATGTTTAATAAATATTTTTACATTTTTTTAAATGAAAACATAAACAAAAAAACGTAAATAGAAAAAATGTGTTTTTCCTCTAATTTTTTTTATTATCAATATTTTGTCAATTTTAAAACTTTGTCTATTTATGTTATATTACATAAAAATAAATTATTTTATTCAAATATTTTATTAAAATAAGTTATTTTAATAAATAATATAATTAAATTCAATAAATTAAATTAATTATATAAATAATTATAAATTAATTTAATAATTAATTGTTGCTAAATTATCTGAAATAAATATCATAATTAATTAATTTAATTTAATAATTAAATTAATTTATATAAAATAATTAATAATAAATAATTAAATTACATTAATTTTTAATTTAATTTAATTTAATAATTATTATTGAATTATTTTAAATATATATCATAATTAAATTAAATTATTTATGATTTAATTAATTTAATTTATATAAAATATATTTTATTAAATTATTTTAATAAATAATTAAATGAATTTAATTAATTTAAAAATAAATAATTTAATTTAATAATTAATCTAATTTAATTATTTATTTAATAAGAAATATATTTTATTAAATTATTTTTAATAAATAATATAATTTAATATATTTTATATTTATTGAATTAAATGATTTTAATAAATAATTTACTGCCTATATTAATTAAATTAAATTAATATAAAATACATTTTATTAAGTTCTATTAATTTTTTAAAACTAATAAAATTAAATATTTTCTAAAATAAAAAATTAATAATTATAAATAAATTTATATTTCCAAACACAGTTTCAGTTTTCATTTCAGAAAAAAAAAAACGGCAACAGAAAATAAAAAACAGAAAATGGCAACAGAAAAAAAAAAAAAAACGACAGCGTTATCAAACGAGCCCTTAACGTCTCGTATTTTATGCAGTGAATAGAGAATTTAAATTTTATTATTTCATAATTCGTATTTGTGAAGATTTGTAGAGTTTTGTATTATATTGTTTTAACTCCAAATGATGTTATTGTACCTCGTCATTTTCTTTTTTATTTTTCTTTATATTTAAGTTTAATAAGGCTCAAGTTTATATGCTTAGACTTTGTTTGATAACGTTTTTATTTTCTATATTTTGTTTGTGTTTTCAAAATTTTATAAAGTGATAATAGAAACATATTTGTTAAATTTGTTTATGTTTTTTTGTTTCCAAAAAAATAAAAAATTAAACAGAAAAATGTAAATATAAAAAAGTATTTTTACTATTTTTTTCTGTTGCAAACTTTTTTTTTTTGAAAGGTAAAATTCATTCATACTGTTACAAATATTTTGTCAATTCTAATACTTTGTTCATTTTTATTATATCATATTAAAATAAAGTATTTTATTCAAATATTTTATTAAATTAAAATTATTTTTAATAAATAATTAAATTAAATTACTTAAATTAATATGTAATATATATTATTAATTTATTTCTAATAAATAATTAAAGTTAAATTAGTTAATTTAATTAATAGGAAATATATATTATTAAATTATTTTTAATAAATAATAAAATAAAATAAAATGATTTCATAAATAACTTAATTAAATTATTTTTAATAAATATTATAAATAAATTATTTAATTTAATTTAATAATTAATTTAACTAATATTAAATATATTTTATTGATTTATTTTTAATAAATACCATCATTAAATTATTTAAATTATTATGAAATATACTTTATTCGATTATTTTTAGTAAATAATATAATTGAATTATAATTAATATATTTTATATTTACTGGATTAAATGATATAATACTTATATTTTATTCAATTATTTTTATAAATAATATAATTAAATTAAATTAATATAAAATATATTTGTTAAATTTAATTAATTTTTAACAAACTAATGAAATTAAATATTTTATGAAAATAAAAAATAATTATAAATAAAATTATATTTTCAAACACAGTTTTAGTTTTCATTTCAGAAAAAAATAACAAAAAATAAAAAAATAAAAAATATAAACATATAAACGTAAATAGAAAAGTGACAGTTTTACCAAGCGACCCCTAAACAATCAAATTCATGACCATTGAATTGGAAAAAAATATATATGAAATTTCTTAACATGTTTAAGCTTCGTTTAGAGTTAAAAAATCTAAAAAATAGTGAAAATACTGAAAAACTCTAAAAATTATTTATTGTTTGTTTCACTGCATGAATTACGAACCTATAACTTATTTTACTTTATCTCGTTTTATCTCACTTTTTGTAACTCCAAATATACTCTTAATCAAGTTTTTCATTACTGCAATTAAAAATTTTGGACCAATATGAATTATAAAAATTTTATTTTATTTTTAGTGACATATTTTGTTACTATTATAATTAAATATTTAGATTTTTCGAAGTAAACTATTTAAAAATAATGGCTAGCTTGTATCGGTTGTATTTGTTTAGATATTTACCAATAATTTTAAATTATTAATTGAAACAAATATCACCTAATAATAGTCTTAAATTAAAAATTTTTTATTTAGTTTTTGCAAAATTAATATGCTATTGCGTATATACCTCTAGTTTTTCATTTATAATGATATACATATAGACCTCCACGTAAGATTGTTTAAAGTATTTGTGGGAAGTTTTATGATGGCCAATGGGGGTATGCCTGTGTTGAATCAAAAAACCAGGCCACCTAGTGGGTTTGAATTAAAAAAATTTAAAACTTTGTCTAACAAATAATAATAATAATAATAATAATAAACAAATAAATAAAAAGTTATTTTTTTATCACAAATCAAGAAATATATTGTGTTAAAATTTCAAATATAGCCTCGTATGTATGGTGGATTTTTTGTGCATGGCAAAGATAAAATGGATTTTTAAAATAAAAATAAAAAATATTTTTTTAATATAAAATCTTGAAATTTTTATACAAAAAATTGACAAATATGTGAGAAAGAGATAAAATATTTAATTATTTGATATTTTCTGTTAAGTTTTAACTGTTAACTTAGGGTGTGCTTGGATCTTCAAAAAACCTCAAAAAATCTCAAAAACTTCAAAAGCTGACACGGTCTCAGGTGTCCAGAAATTTCAAAAGCCATTGGAACAGACAAAAATGGTGCGTTCTAACAGATTTTGCCAGAATTTAAAAAAGAGTGATCTGACATTTGTACAAAAAAGTACACAAAACTCCAAAAATTTTTAAAATCATCTACTAAAATTTTGACATGTGTACTTTTATATAATTTTAACAATTTTATATCAAATCACACATAAACATTAAACAATCATTACACAATAATTTCAAAATTCACTTTTGAAAACTTTTGATTTTTGTTGGAGTTCCAAATGCCTCTTAATAAGAGATAGTAAATATTAATAATATTTTAAAATATGATATATAAATTTAATTTTTAAATACTAACAGCTGATAAATATAAATAATTATATATTAAAGGGAGATAGTTGAATTTATCTTTACTTTTATAACACTAGCATCTATTTTATAAGCGTTTGGTAAAACTTTAACTTTTTTTTTTTATTCAATAATTTGTTTCATTCAAAAATTACTAAAAGTTTCACCAAACACACAAAAGTTACTAAAAATTGCTAAAACTTTACTAAACACTCAAAAGTTGTAAAAAATTACTATTTAAATCGCCAAAAATTTTACCAAACACCCAAAAGTTACAAAAAGTTAATAAAAATCACAACTTACTTCATCAAACATACCAAAAATTATAACTAACAACTTTTAACTTAAAAATTATTAAAAAATATTAAAAATTATGCAATCAATCGCCTCCTTTAATTCTATTGTTTAAGCAACAGTTAAAAATAAATAATAAACGAACACGGAAATAATCGATAAGTATCATCCTTCGCTCCCCGTCGCGCCACCCACCGCCGCCTCTTGGTCTCCGAAGCAGAGGAACATGAATGCGCTTCTTCTGCCTCCGTCGCTCCCGACTCGTTTTCCGTCAATTCAGTTTACTTTTCCGATTTTTCGCCCCCACCGCCAAATCCTTCAACGACCGCTTGTCGTTGCCACAAGCACCGCCGTCGCTGCCAACTCTCTCTACTCCAGTCACCTCGATGTCGACGACCAAGACCTCGCTGCCCTGCGAAACCGCAGATACGACTTCGGTCCCCTTCTCCAATTCCTCTCCACCGCCACCGCCTCTGAATTCGATTCAACCTCGCCAAACTCGCTGGATCCCACTGAGCTTCGACTCGCCGAGACCTATCGAGCCGTGCCGGCTCCGCTGTGGCACTCCTTCCTCAAATCTCTATGCTCATCATCGTCCTCAATTTCGACCGCGTACGTACTCGTCACGTGGCTCCAAAAGCACAACCTTTGCTTCTCATATGAGTTGCTCTACTCAATTCTCATTCACGCACTCGGACGCTCTGAAAAGCTTTACGAAGCGTTCTTGCTCTCACAGCAACAAACTCTAACACCGTTGACTTACAATGCCCTGATTGGGGCGTGCGCTCGCAATGATGAACTCGAGAAAGCCCTCAATTTGATGTCTCGGATGCGTCGAGACGGTTATCGATCGGATTTCGTGAATTACAGCCTGGTTATTCAGTCACTCACTCGTAGTAACAAAGTTGATTCGGCGATTTTGGAGAAACTTTATAAAGAAATAGAGGCGGATAAGATTGAGCTCGATGGTCAGTTATTGAATGATATAATTGTGGGGTTTGCTAAAGCTGGTGATGTGAATCGAGCTATGTTCTTCTTTGCTGTGTTTCAGGGGAATGGGTTGAGCCCAAGAACCGCGACTATTGTTGCGCTTATATCCGCATTGGGGAGCTCTGGTAGGACAGTGGAGGCTGAGGCCATTTTTGAGGAGTTGAAAGATGGGGGAGTGAAGCCTAGGACACGAGCTTACAATGCACTCCTTAAAGGGTATGTAAAATCAGGTTCATTGAAGGATGCAGAGTTAATTGTCACTGAGATGGAAAGAAGTGGCGTGTCTCCGGATGAGCAAACTTACAGTCTTCTTATTGATGCTTATGCTAGCGCTGGTAGGTGGGAAAGCGCAAGAATCGTGCTGAAGGAAATGGAAGCTAGTAATGTGCAGCCTAATTCATATGTTTTTAGTAGGATTTTAGCAAGTTATCGTGACAAAGGTGAGTGGCAAAGATCATTTCAAGTTCTTAAGGAAATGCGGAATAGTGGGGTGCGTCCTGATAGGCTTTTTTACAACGTGATGATTGATGCTTTTGGGAAGTATAATTGTCTTGATCATGCAATGGCCGCTTTCGAAAGGATGAGATTAGAGGGGATTCAGCCCGATAATGTCACATGGAACACACTTATAGATTGTCATAATAAGTTGGGGCACCGTAAGAAAGCAGAGGAGCTGTTTGAGGAAATGCAGGAAAGTGGATGCTCACCTTGCACAACAACTTATAATATAATGATCAATTCTTTTGGGCAACAGGAGAGATGGGACGAAGTCAAGGGCTTGCTGGGGAGGATGCAGAGTCAGGGATTACTGGCCAATGTTGTTACGTACACCACACTAGTTGATATCTATGGACAATCAGGGAGATTTAATGAGGCAATCGAATGCTTAGAGGACATGAAGTCTGCAGGGTTAAAACCACCCTCAACAATGTATAATGCTTTAATAAATGCTTATGCACAGAGGGTATGTTGTTGCCTGAAATTTATCCATCTTTCACGATCTTCTATTAGCAGTTTTCATGAATATATTTATAAATTTATGGTTGCTGCTATTTGTCACTGTTACATTCTCATATTGGACAGTTTTTTATATCACTACCAAAGGATATTCTCCAAAAAAAAATTGGGGTATGTTGTTTATAAAGTAATTAAACATTCCACTTCATAATTGAATAGCATTCATAATTCTTCTAACTGGAGAAACCTTCGTTTTCAATGTTCCTTGTGGTTGAAAATCCAGGTTGTGTTTACGTGTAGATCATTAAATCACCACTGCCTGTTAATGCATACATTTCCGCATGTGTATTAGAAGGTAACAACATTGCTAACTGTTTGAAGGCCTCTTCTTATGGATAATGAACATGGACTGCATGAATGCAACTAAAAGACATAATTCTGCATCGAACTATGAACCTTCCAGCTTAACTCTGGTTAAAATCTCGGAAGTTTGAGTTATATATACTTTTGACTGGCATTTATTAGCTAGTTTGCATCTAATAACCTTTTTCTTCTATTTTTGACAGGGTTTATCTGAGCAAGCAGTAAATGCATTTAGGATCATGGGAGCTGATGGTCTAAAACCCAGTATATTAGCTCTCAATTCATTGATCAATGCATTTGGTGAGGATAGAAGGGATGCAGAAGCCTTTTCCATATTGCAGTACATGAAAGAACACGTGAGTTTTTCGTCTTTCTGTTGTTCCATGTTGACATTTTTTCATTCAGATTTTGTGATTTTGTTTCAAAGTGATTATCTTATCTGACTACATGCTCGTGTGATTATTTACTGCAGGACTTGAAGCCAGATGTAGTCACCTATACTACACTTATGAAAGCTCTAATTCGTGTGGAGAAGTTTAATAAGGTATAAACTTTTCACAGTGCTTCTATTTTTATTATCAGAAATACTTTGTCTACTTTAACCTGAAATAATTCCACCTGTTTATTGCATGTACTCTCACCAATTCCCAACCACCACTGCTGCCCACTGTTACTTCCTACTGCCGCCAACATTGCTTTTAACCATCATCATTCTCCACTTCTTCTGCACCACCACACCACCACCTATCACCACTTTTGCTATTGCTCTTGCCCCTCCATACTACTTTTGCTGTATTTCTTGATTTTATTTCTATTCCATTTGTAAACACTGAACCCGTTTTTAGTTTTATTTTTCTTGTACAAATGCAAAAACAAAAAATAAAAAACTCACTACATAAATTAAAAAAACAAAAACTGAAATGCCTTGGTGTTTTGTAATTTTTTCTTGTATATATTGAAGGGGGGGTGGGGGGGAGAGGAGGAGGAACCTAGGACCTACTGTTTATGAACATAAAACTTTACACTCATGAAGTGATTTAACTCCCGGATCCATATGCAGGATTCTGTGCAAATAGGATCAATTCATATTGAATAGCAAAGCACCCTGTGTATGCAGGTTGTATAATGCAGAAGCATTTTAAGTGTGGCCTGCTTTAACACTGTTTTTGTGTCTCCATACCTATACATTTTAGATGTACTGTCTATGACAATTACAAGAGGTTAAATAGCATATAGATATCCCTTTTTTTTTTTTTTTTATCGGGATAGGCAACTTAAAAGACCTGGATGTTACTTGTTTGAAACATTGAAACAGTCTGTGAGTAAGGCTATATACATCTGACGCCCCCCTCGTCCATAACTGTGCTGTGGGAGCAGCCTTGTGTGTTGGGACTTGCCTGCTCACTAAATGGGACGTGATTCTCTTGACTGGGGCAATGCAGCCTTGGGCTGGGATCCCCCAAGAGACATGAGTTGTAAACAAATATCACTTTAATACAGGAAATACAGATGTGATCTGTTATGCTGTATTTTTAATTTTATATGCTGGATCAACTAGATGCCCATACCAGATATCCTCAAAACACCAAGTGGAAATGCTTTAGCAAAAAATAAAATAAAAAGTAAAATCAAATGCCAATATATAACTGTTATTGCTTTTGCTATGTGGAGTTGATCTAATTATGCATTTGCATGATTTGCTTTATAAGGCACTAAATAGTTTTCAATATTAGGTTCCAGCTGTTTATGAAGAAATGATTCTATCTGGGTGCACTCCAGATAGGAAAGCCAGAGCGATGTTACGCTCTGCGTTGAGATACATGAAGCTGACACTAAGATCATAATTGAGAGCACCAAATCCAGCTGGTCAAACTACATGATTAGCTTGCATGTCTGAGGTGGTTAATTATCAATCCAAGGTTAGTCGCCATTCAATCCTGAGCTGTTACAGAAGTTTGATGCCAAATTGTGGAGATGTTTTGAACTATATTTTTGGCATTAACTAAAGCAGGTTTATTGGTTCTTCGAAAGCTTTGACTTCTATCGTAGTCTAGTCATTACTCCAGGGAGTAGGGGCTAGTGATTTGCCTATGTTTTTAAAGTTCCCTAGAAATTTGAAACAGTTTTACTTTTTATCATGCATATCATAATCACTCTTACACCACGTAGCTCTCTCTCCCTCCCTCTCTATATATATGCAATACTATAAACCCGGCCCCCAGCACGAATATGTATTTATAAAATATTTATTTTATCGAAAAATTAGGGGTGCAGTAAAGGTGAAATGAGAGTATTGTTATGTACCACATGTTTGTTTGAGTTGTGTTGTGCGTGTTTCTAGAATTTTAGGTTGCATTTGGTTTATTTTCATGTTTTATGTTTTAAAAATATCAAAATAAAGAAATAAAAAATACTTTATTTTCATTATTTTGAAATTTTCTTTATTTTAGATTAAAAACACTCAAAATAACTTTTTGTCATTTTTTATTTTATGTGTAAGTCTATTTTCTGTTTTCTAAAATAAATTTTGAAAACACCAGTGACCAAATGCGTTTTGAACTTTTTCCTTGTTTTCAAAATCATAAAATAGAAAATGAGTTCAAAGTAGAAAATAGAAAATGAGTTCAAAACAGAAAATAGAAAACAAAAAATAAAAAAACAAACCAAATGGACCCTTAGTATTTAACTTCAGCTCGTCCAACATTACTTTATATATTATATAATGGTTCCGTTTGGAGTAAGAAAAAATAAGATAAATTGAGATAAAATGTGGTTTGGAGTTAATTTTGGCGCTATTTTTTTTTGAAAAGTCGCAAACCGTGAGAACGGTTTTGGAAAACCATTCCCACAGATTAAAAAAAATTTACAAAAATAGCGACAATGGTACTCGTTCGAAAGCTCTCGACACAAAAAATATGATTATATAAAAAATTTATGCATTCAGTTAATTTACTTTTAGATTTTTTATTTTTTTAACGAAATATTAGAATTTTCTAAATTAGTGATGGAGGGAAAATTAAGGATAGAGGGATTGTTAGAGATATATAGAGATTTTTAGTGTTTGTTTTTGATGCTAAACCGTGCCAATATAGACTTGGATACTAGTTCTGTTTCTCCGACTTTATTTAAAAAAAAAAAACTCTTTCCTAGGAAACTTGGTTTTGTCATGGTGAATTGTTCTCCACAGCTATCTTATGGAACTCCTAGTGCGATGACGTTACAGATGAAGAACGATAGTTGTCAAATATAAAGAATCAAAAGCCTGGAAGGACCTGAACGCCCTTTCATTTGTTATCCTTCCTCTCATCAAACCTTTTCTCATAAAATGTTTCGCACACTTTTTTCTTCAGATGTGCCTGTCTTTGTATTATAGTTTCAATAGTCATAGTTGTCCTGTAATCATGGAATTAGATACTGCAGAATCAAGAGTCTTGAGGTTCTCTTCCTCCTCCCCCCCCCCCCCCCAAAAAAAAAAAAAACAAAAACGAAAAACAAAAAAAAGTAAGCTTTAACTTATTTGAGTGAGATATTTATGCTGGACTCGAGTTATTTATATTAAGTTTGAGTGTGACTTGAGTTCAGCTCTATAAAGAAAAATTTAGGTTTTAAGCTCAACTTACGAACAAATCGATTAAATTAAAATAATTTTGTTTTAGTCTAAAATAGTATAAGAAATATAAAAATGTTATATATATATTTTATTGAGTTGGCTTTCGAGTTAAGTTCTCTTAGTTCAAGCTCAAGGTCAATTCTAAATGAATCACAAATTGAGTTTGATTTGAATTAAATTTGTGCCTGAGTTTATTGTTGAATTAAAAAAAAAAATATTAGGAGTAACTAGAAGATGATTGGTAAAATAATTTGTCTTAGTTGATTGACATTTTATTACGTTTTTAATTCAGCAATTCTTAATTTAAATATCCTTTTTATGCAACATAAAACATAATATTGGAATACGATGCTTGCTTGTAAATATTACAGTGCATCCAATCCATTTGAATGAGAAAATGCTAACTTGTATTGAATGGTTATATAAAATATACAATGCACTTGATTTTTACTAATATTTGAATAAGTGTATTGAATACATTTAAGTGGTTATTATTATTATTATTATTAGGCTTGGTTTGGGTAGTAAAAAAGGTGTTTTTTTTTTTTTTTTAAGTTAACTAAAAAAAAGTCACTTTTTTTTGTGTGTGTTTGAGAAAAGAAAAAAGTAACTTTTTAGCAGGTGGTTTTTTAGTTTATGTTAATTTGACATTTTTGCTCTTAAAGATTTAACAAAAAATTAAAATGTAAGAGGGTAAATTTGATAATCTTACAAATAAGTAAATAAACCAATAAGCATAAGCCAATGGGGCAAGGTTCTCAAATGAGTCCTTATTATCTTGGTTATTTCGACGGATTCTAAAGGGCTTTGAGAGGTTTATAAAAATTTGGAAATAGATGAGATAACAATGACATATTTTCAGTTACAATATTTACTCTTCATCATTTGTTAACATTTAACTCAGACTGGAGAAATATCAACTAACCGTTTGAGAGGGATGAAATGAAAGAGAATAAAAATAAAAAATGTGTCTCTTTGTTTTTTTTTTTGGGTGTGAATTGTAAGGGACGAAGATAAAAAGAAATGAAAGAGAGAGAGAGAGATCATATTTTTAGTATTTTATTCATCCAAAATTGAATGGAAATAAAGGAAAAATAGTTAATTAATAGAACTTTTATAATAGCAAATTTGTCCATCAAATAAATAACAAGAAAAAAAATTAGGATTATATTTTAGGGGTAATGATAAGGATAAAAATACAACAGTCAAGTATTAATGCACAGTATTTTTTTTTTTTTTCAGCTCACAAATAAAGATAAAAAGTAAACTTTCAAACGAATAGAAATAAGATTATTGTCATTTATCCTTTTCTTGTCTATCATTTTTAGTCTTCCTTTTTTCTTTTCCCTTTTAAAATTACAAATAAGCATAATCTTTTAAAAATTTCATAAAATGTATCAAACATAATTAAAAAGAATAAAATATTTGAAGATAATATTTACCTCCTTTCTAATTCCTTACCTGGAGCTAATCATCGCAGTCTAGGCCCGATTGGTTGATCCGTTGGATTGTATTTTTTATTGGCTTGGACAGCCGAAAAATTACTCTTAGGATGAGTTTGGACCTAATTTAGGTCCATTGTTTTGGTACTAAGATTTGAGTTTCTGTGTATATGTCCAAACCTGACTGGTTTTTAATATATGATTGGTATAATTAATGTTTAAATTTTACATATAACTAGCAATAATTTGTGTCTATGGTATTCTAAACAAAATTAGTATTATATTTCTTATATAATTAATACTTTGGACAAAAAGTTTAAATTGAAAAAATTATGATGATTCATGGGTGTTAATTTTTTTTCCAAAATTTTAAATCATAGCAGTTATTACATATGTTTTGGTCTCTATTTGTAATTAATTTTTGATAAGTACAATAAAAAAATACAACTTATGGTACTTTAATTTAGAACATTTAATTTCCTATAAATCATAATTGAGTAGAATTTAAGTTGACAGATTTGATTTGCATATGATCTCTATCTTTGAAATATAATGAAATTTAAAATATCCAAACTATTTTATGAGATAGATGATAATGGGGTCTATTAAAATAACAATTGAGTGAGAAATTAAAAATATGAAAAAATCTCAATCGTTGAATGAAAGAAAAATATTTCTTAATCGTTGAATCTTAGTACGTGAGAGAGATATTTTCACAAAATCGTCCTGTCATATTTTGTATATATGTTATTTATTATATATAATATATTCTTAACTGGGCTAGGATTTTTATATAGGCCCGGGACCGAGCATCAGAATGACGCATACTTTTAAACTTGTGCACACACCAAGTCCGAGCTCCTATTTGATCTGCATTACCTTATCAAGCAGGCAAAAACACCCCTAATGTTGCAATCTTTTAAGTATTTATTTTATTATTTTCTTTCCCAATAGTAGGCTTGGTCTGGGAACAATTATCTATTTTTAATTTTTTTTAATTTTTGTTGCCTTATGTGACTCTTTCATTAAAATATGATTTTTTTTATTTAATAGTTTTTAGATATGATATTCACATTCATAAAAAGAATTCCCTAAAAATAAAAAAAATTCAATAAACAAGTAAAAAAAAGTTAATTGTACATAAATTTTTCTATTTGAAAGTATTTATTTCGTAGTGTTTTTTTTTTTATGAACGTAATAACATATTTAAAAGTCAACAAAAAAAAGATAATTAAATTTTCGTAAAAAAAATGTCATATAAAACAAAAAGAAATTAAAAAAAATAGTTATCTAATGTTTCCCAACCAAGCCTAAGAATAACATAAAATGGAGCGGGTCTGAAAATGTGGATCCTGGGTCGGTAACTGTACCCGCTACCAACTGCTGGCTATGTTTTAACGGCAATAAACTGACGGACCAGAAGCAAAGAAACTATCGAAGCTGTTTAAACCCAGGGCTCTTAAAGTCAAATCCCCCCCCCCCCCCCCCCACCCGCTTCTCAGTCTTCCTTCAAAGTCGACGCTGATCTTTCCCTTTCGTATGACTTTTCTCAGTTTTAGCTCAATCCCCGCCTTGGTCGAGGGATGACCGGCAAAAATTTATAGGTATCATTACAGTCATTTGTTTTCTATCTTACTGTTCTTCATTCGAAAACAGAGTATTCCATGATCGTTTCAAACCCTAGAAAAAATGAAAATAAATAGGGCAGAGAATGTTTTATGGATCATTTGGCCGTTGAGAAAGAGAAGAAGAAAAAGAAGAAATTCTCGAATTCAAATTTGATTCCTTTTTACTATTATCTAATTATTTCCAAACAAAATGAAACAAACAGATGGTTCGGTTCATTCAGAGAAACAGTAATGACCATGAATTTGCCTGTTTCGGATTGTTTTAGGAATTTTAAAAGAATAATTCGGAGATCTGTAATTGAAGGGGGGGGGTTCGAATTTGAGAATCTTAATCACGGGTTTTGTTTCAATTTACGGATGTAATTTTAAGCTACACTAAAATGTTTCTGTTGTGGATAGATAAAGCATTGGTGTATTTGGAGTTATAAAAAATGAGATAATTTATGTATTTAGAGTTATAAAAAATGAGATAATTTATGTGTTTGTAATTCATGTAATAAAATAAAAAGTGAATTAACTTTTAGAGGTTTTTAGTGATTTTTAGCAAACCAAACATATCCGAAGTATACTTGGAAATTATGATAGTCCCTTCAGCTCTTTATTTGATTGAAACCCACCCCCCCCCCCCCCCCCCCCCAACAAAAAAAAGGACAACTCAAGTAGGAATTTTCTATTGCCCTCAGTCCATGGTGATCGAAGGTCAGCAACGTCTTTGTGATTAATTGATTCATAGTGAATTTAAATTCCAAAATTTTAAATTACGCACTGCCACGGATTATATTACAAGCCACGCGAATTATTAAACAAACAATTTAATAGCACCAAATTATTCCTTAGCCTTTGTGATTGATTGATTCTACTGATTTTGTTGATCTTCATGTATTACACTCTTTTGGGATTACTCCGCATACATTACATGGCACATCCTGATGTGCTTTAATGCTTGATCATATGGATTGGACAGCTAAAACAATGTAGTAACGTATTTGTACATTTGGAGATTGAACATCTAGTAATACTGTAGTAGGTGCTTATCTGATGGAGGATTGGGATCCATTTTATTGAGTGAACACGCTCATAATTATGCATGTTTATATACGCAGTTAAAGCTGATGTTATGCCCAATAGAAAATCTTTACCAAGCTTTTAGAGGACTAGGATCGAGTGAAGCTACTGTCAGGAGCTCCATATCTCGTTCTAGTATAGCCATTTCCCGTTCATCCAAGGTCACCCATGCTTCTATTCCATCTCCACTTCTTGTTTCCATCAAAACAATAAAATTCAAGAACGCCGAACCGCCTGAACCAACACCACTCAACCATATAGGCTTCTCCCACCCAAAATCTGCTTCATAGAAGCCCAACTTACACCAGCTGGTGAAGCCAAAGTAATCCACTCCATCTTTGGAGCCAAACTCTTCTATCCTTTTGATGTACTCGCAAAGCACCGCGGACCTTTCATCGCCACGTAACTTCTTTATGAAGTCGCTATTAATTGTTGATATTCCTTCCCTCACTTTACCCACCAAGCCACGCCATCCCAGACGATCGCACCTGTCCATGCATTTTGCGCTCGCTATCCAAATGAGGTTCCCAATTGAATGTTCCAACAAGGGTAGCATGATCTTTTTGCGCAGATTCACCACGTGGCTTAGTAGAGAAGGCCTTTTGAAACCACAGTTTTCTTCCGAGGCGGCCATAGCACACTTCCATATGAATGCAGTGACTGCCTCGACACGCGTGGGGTTATGCACACTAGAGCTGGCTGCTTTTGCCCTGAGAGTGGATATTGCTGAGGCATCAAAGACAAGTCTCCTTGTAGTACACTTTCCTATCTTGAACAAAGAACCCCACGCAACAATTGATGAATCTCTAAGCCACAAATCGTTTGTGGGAAAGAGAGAAGTAGCTATAAAATTTGGACACGCAACTTCTTTTGATCCACACGCTGTGGCGGCCCACCCTTTCACAAAGGTGCACAGTGCAGCTCCATCGAGAATTTTATGTGAGATGCAAAATCCAATAGCAATTCCTCCGCACTCAAAGACGTTGACTTGAATGTTAGTCACAGGACTTGCAGCAGCTGACCCTTTGAAACCGGCTTCACAGGGAAGGAATTTATGTATCAGCTCGAGGTCTGGCTGGTTTAGAAAGTCGACAAGGCGACAACTGACCTCAGCTTCCAAATAACTAGCCCCGTCATCATTACAGTCGATGGTGAGGTCGTCTTCGATCTTGCCAGCAAGTGGGTAGAAGCGGGTTAAGGTTTCTGACAGCGATGTCTTTAAGACTTCTAATCTCTTTAGGACTTTGTGACGGGTAGCGCCATCCTCACTGGGATAATAGAGGACGAGCGGAGCATAGGGAGCTGGAATAAGCTGATCCAAGAGAGAGAGCTTGAAGGTTCTGAGGTGATGGGGCGTTGGGGAAGAAGGTTTGATGCTGTCTCTGGAAACAATTTTAACTTCCATCCTAATTTAATATCTGGTTTGTCTGCCCCGAAGTTTGATGATGGAACAACAGGCAAAGGGCTCTCTATATACGGTTCCTTTTAAATCTGATAATTGCTTATAGATACACGCACATATACAGCATCCTGAAGTGGGGATAAATTCAAGATATGTATTAGATGCTTTCCACTTTGTCTTGTTAGTATTATCAAAAGAAAGGAATCCTTTAGAAATGGCACCTATTCGTCGTGAATTTGTGCACATGGGAGGCAGTCTCTTTCCTTTGGAGAAAATATCCACACATACGGTTAAGAATAATTGAGATTTGCTATCTTAGTAGGGGTCCTATCTATTCAAATTAATGTTTCTAAACTACCCTCTGTAGACTCGTGGCTATACTATTTGAAAGTTGAACTTGGGACCAACATATAAGATTAAAGATAAGTGGTTCCAGCCGGCTGATACTTCATTTCAAACAGAAGTGTGCTTGAAGGTGTCCCTTTCGAATCAGATATAAACTATGATCAAGATAATTTTAACAATGTCTAGCCATTTAACATTGGTTTATCAGTCTTTTTTTTAACTCTTAAGTGCTACGCCACTTCTGGGCCACTGTCTTTCAGATCATATAAACAAATACAATGACTACTCTAGACCATTCAAACATTGGTTAATCAGTCTTGCTTTTTTACCAATATGCCCCTTGTCTGGGAGCCAACGAACATGGCACTACTGCCGCTATGCCATCATCACACCACTGTTAGCAATGAAATGGGCCCTATAGTATTTTTAACTGCCACTTCTCTCTATTTTTTTTGGGCTAGGCAATTTAATTTTCTGCTTTGATGGTCAGAGAGAGTGCCGTCTTTCTTGTCCACACCATGAAACACATTATTAGCAATCATCACATCATGGACCAAGATTCCATTTAGTGGCTCCTGTCTTCTGCTACTTAACTGGGGTTTTGTTTTCTTTCAGGGAAAAAGTTTCTAAAAGGATAGAATTCTCAGCTTAGACTGGCACGTGGGATTGATTGAGGCTCTACAGTTTTTTTTTTTTTTTTTAATTTTATTATTTTTTTGGGACATGAGTGGCTTTTGACAGCTTCTTAGATCACTCATGCCCCTTAGCGACATAGTAAGATCCAAAATATGCCAGTTAGAGGGTTTTAGTAAAATTAATGCTTTAAATGATTAGTCAGGGTTTTTGTGGCCTTAAAAAACTCTGCCATGGAAGCTTTGGGATTACATGTGAACTGTACCAGAGCAATTAAATGTATTAGGCAGAAATCTCTAAGAAGAGTTCTTCAATCCAAAAGGAGTTTCTAGTGACTCTCTGCAATTTTTGGAATTCATGTAAAGACTTGCAAGTGAAAACCCATCTCAAAGTCTATTCTGGAGAAGTTGATGGACTTGTCAAGAAGCCAATCACAAATGTTGAAACCTAGTTTTATTCTTATTAAATAAATGTTTTTACCTATTTTATCCTTATAGATATATGCGTTTAGAGTGCCAAACTTGAACCCAAAAAACAAAAAAAATCCCCAAATTTTTGCTTTTTTTTTTCATTTTTCTCCAACTTTTCCATGCTAAAAATCGTTAATTTTTTCTAACTTTCTTTAATTCTTTCATATTTTTCTAAAAATATACCAAACAACTAATTATTTAAAATTTATTTACTTTTTATTTTATTTTTTGGTCAAAATTTGATACTCCAAACACATACATGAGGCAATACTCATCAATTTGGATCTTGGTCAAATTAAGACAAATTCTAAATATCGTACATCATGCCAATTGATTTTCCAACATGGGTCCACCAAAATCAATTATTATGATCACACAATAATGATTACAATAATTACTACTAGAATCTCTATCACGCTCCACATAAAAATGCAACTAGTCAAGTACCTTAAATCTTGGTCTAAGAAAGATGAAAACCTAATCTTTATTTAAATTAGATGGGATGGTCTTGGACTGGGACTTAGGGGCTTACCACCCCAAGGTCTTAAGTTCAAGTCTCCTCTCTAGCAAAAACTTGGGGCCAGCCTCCCGGGCGCAAAGCGTAGTAAAGGTTGGTAGGACGGGCCTCCTTGGCTGGACGAACCGTATCCAGTTCTTGGGTGTGGGTCCGACTCCCCGCCGCTACGCGAGTTCGCGATTGACCGCTATACATGTTGAGGGGCCGGTATGTGTGGCACAAACCAAAAGAGATTCACTCTCTAGGGGTTTGACCTAGGGAGTGAATCTCTCGAGGTTAAATCCTTTTTTTTTTTTTTTTATACTCTATCAAAGAGAAAACAATTATAAAATAAAATTTTTATCTTAAATCAAAAATTTAAGAAACAAAAACGTCATATTAAAATTTCATGCTCAAGGCATCTAAATATCAATAATTGAAAATAATCTAAATTATCAATTGCTGCAGTCCAACTACTAAATGAAGTCCAGAAAGTGTCAAAAAAAAAAAAAAAAAAAAAAAATCTACTAAGAGGCCATAACTTAAAGTCTTATCCTTCAAAGTTCATGACTAGTTCCTTCTACATTACTTGAAAAATATAAAACAAAAGGTGAGTTAAAAGTTCAGTAAATAAATTGTCAATTCAAACATAATAATAACAACTAAAATTTCAAATAAATAATTTAATCAAAAGAATTTCAAGTAAATAATACCCATGCATAAATAAAAAAATTCAAAACCTACCCACTAAAGTGCAATAACATTCGCAATGCAACATCTCAATCACAAAGTGATGACAAATCATAGATCCATGGATTATCAATGGAAATTAATATAATGAGTGCCAAACAATTTTCTCATAGATAGATACCCGTTAGATTTAATATCATACTTAAAATCACCCAGCTTTGCTCGAGTTATTTCCTAAGCCAATTTAATTGAAATCACCACGGTTTTCACGTGATAATTTAGATCACATAGTTTACCAAAATCACACTATTTGAGAAGTCTGTCATTTGAACTTTTATTTTAATCTCAATAACCACAAATAAATATTCATTACAATCTCATAATTTCAAGTAACTGAATATAAGTGTTCAAATAATTTTTTCTATGTGCAATAGCATTAAACATAGAGTCTCATACCAAATAAATAGATATTTCACAAATTAAGATTTAAAAAATCTATCATTAAAAATATTTATGCATAGAATAGTTTTACAAAATTTAGTACCATCAAAACAAACTACATCTTAAGTCCAAAGATCGTAATATAAAAACAAATCAGAATATTTTATTGCTATCCTCTGTGTGAATTCCTTCACCTATTACGGCCTCTCTCTCTCTCTCATATTGAAATTTTAGTATGACATAATCCATATTTAAATACAAGTAGGATAATCTTGTATTCCAAAATTCACATACACTTCCAAGTAAATCACAATTACGAAGAACAATAAAATTCTGACTTGTGTCACTTATAAAATTTTCACAACGTAATTAAATTTGTGGCCTAAAAGACACTTAATCATATCAATTAACTAATGATTAGGATCAATTTCTTAAACTATCCAATGGCCAACAATTATCTAAAATAAAATTAATTTAAATATTACATAAATAAATCTAACGAATTGCATAATAAGAATATAACTCAATGCAACCATTAAATAAATGAAATTAATAATTTGAGTAATAATAATCTCAAAAGTTAATGCTTTCAACAACAACAACAACAATAAAACTATCATTTAATTTAGTAAAACCTGACTCACTACATGAAGAAAATAAACCTGCGCATATTTTATGACGCAATGATTTTTGAGTTTGACTTAAAAATTCAGCTTAATAAGCAGATGTGAAGATATGGATGGATTTAAGACTGCACTTAGAGAGTAAAAAAGAACACTTGATAAGCAATGAAGGCTCACAAAGAGTCCAACAAAGAACTGGGGTGGGTGATAATTGCCAATCCGCGGTTGCTCAATGAAAGTTAAATTTTGATCAAACGAGGAGTTGGCATTTATGACTCAGGCCCAATGCAATCATCAAGAAATTGCTGTTTGGGTTTGATTTTTCAATCTGGTGGGTACAAAAGGCTGCCATATCATTACGGTAAAGCTTTCTTAATTATTAAGAGTTATGACTTAAACCTCAATATTTCCATAACAATGACACAGAAATCTGGAGAAAAACAATACACCACCCCCACCCAACAACATGGAACAGTCAGATACTCTCTATATGCCAATATTATTACACGACAATGAAGTCTGCTTTACAATTTGCTGTAACTCCTCCTTTCGAGGCTCCCCATGGCCTTTGCTTTTGCCCTGAGAACAAACTTCTGAGTCTTCCCAGTTGAAGTCTTTGGCAAATCCTCAAAAACAACTGTTCTAGGAGCCATATAATGGGGGCAAGTGATCCCTGCAATACTCAATGAGCTCATCAGCACTTGCATCACATCCATCCTTCAACTTCACAAATGCACAAGGTGTTTCCCCCCAGTGATCATCAGGTCTTCCAACAACTGCAGCTTCAAGGACTGCCGGATGACTAAACAGCACCGATTCAACCTCGATTGTGCTTATATTCTCTCCACCTGAGATGATAATGTCTTTCGAACGATCCTTCAGTTCTATGTAGCCATCAGGGTGTTTCACCCCCAAGTCCCCGCTTCGAAACCACCCGCCTTTGAAAGCATCCTGTGTTGCTTTTAAATCTTTCAAGTACCCATTCATTACAGTGTTGCCTCTGAACATAACCTCTCCCATTGTTTTCGCATCCGGTGGTACACTCTTCATGGTGACCGGATCCTTTATGTCGACTTCCTCCAAGCCAAGATGTTGCAGCCCTTGACGGGCCTTGACCTTTGCCTGTGCCTCTGGTGGGAGAGAATTCCACTCGGGTTTCCAAGTGCAGACTGTCCCGGGACCACAAGTTTCTGTCAAACCATAGGAGTGACTCACTCCGAACCCAAGCTCCTCCATCTTGAAGATAACTTGGGGAGGTGGTGGTGCGCCACCGGTCATCACCGCCACTTTGGCTGGAAGGGGCTTTCGGTCACTGGCTGGGGCATTCGCAATCGTGTTGAGAACTGTTGGTGCACCAGCCAAGTGAGTCACTCTGTGCTGAGAAATGGCGTCAAAATTCCCTTTGCAGTGACTCTTCTCAGGCAAACATTTGTCCCACCCTGTGCTGCCACACCCCAGGTAAGGCACCAGCCATTGCAGTGAAACATCGGAAGAGTCCATAGATAGATAGGCATTGGGGGCATGTCATTAAGTAGAACAGTAGCCAAGGAATTGAGATAGGCACCTCTGTGACTAAAAACAACACCTTTTGGGCTTGATGTTGTGCCTGAAGTGTAATTAAGTGAAATAGGGTCACATTCGTCATCTGGCCATTTGACCTCAAAATCAGGTTTCCCCGTTGCTAGAAGGTTCTCATATTCCAAGTTTCCAATGGTTGAAACGTCGTGGCTCGAAGTGGGAGATGATTTATCAGACTCTAAGATTAAGACTAGACGAGGCAGCTTGGTGCTTGTCTTGGATAGAATTTCTATTGCTCCCTTGGCGACGTAAAGTAATTGGTGGTCGACAAATATTACTTTGGCCTCTGAATGCTTCAATAACACTGAAACCATTTTTGAATCATGGCGTGTGTTGAGCGTACAAAGGACTGCGCCAGCCATTGGAACTCCAAAATGTAGTTCATACATTGCTGGAATATTCGGGGCCAAAGCAGCAACCTGCTCAAAAAGAAATTAAGCCTACCTAATTAGACTAGGAAAGCATGTATACGGCAATCCAGGGGCAATACATTTCCTAAGTGGCTTAACAACAAATAAGAGGGGGAACATTCTGAGGATAAAAAGGAAACATAAGATGGTAATTACCAAAAAAAAAAAAAAAAAAACATAAGATGTCAATATAAAATTTCAAAGATGCTAAATTATCTTAAAATACATTGTAAGAATTCAATGGGCCAAAAAGAAAGGCAAGTAGGAGAGGGTTTTTTTCTTTCTTTCTTTCTTTTTTTTTGGTTTGGGGGGGGGGGGGTTGTCGTGGAGCAAGAGAAACTGAGCACGAGAAATGCCTATTTAGAAAACAACGTGGGGCTGGTGGGGGAATTTGCACCCAGACATCATAGTATTTCCCATGGAAAATTTAGACGAAATAAACAAATATGATATTCTTTTAGGGTAAATTACACCTAGACCTTTTAAATATTAAACTAATTACAATGACTTACCTCAATTATTTGAACTTTATACTTACCTCCTCTATTCCCTAATATTTATAACACTTAAATCCCTTTCGTTAGTTTTTCCCCTAACGCCGTTAGAGTACTACAGTAAAATGACATATATGCCCTTGGTAAGTTTAAATGGTTGAGGGAGATTTTTGTAATTAGCTTAATGTTCATGGGAGATTTCTATAATTTAGCCTAATTGTTCTATTTTACCCAAATAATTCACTAAAATATATTTCTTATTAATTTAATTATATTATGTATTATAAATAATTTAATAAAATGTATTTTGTATTAATATAGTTAATTTATTTTAATTAATTTTATCATTAATTAACTTAATTAAATTATTAATTAATATATTTTCATTAATTATTAACTAATTAAATAAATATATTCTATTAAATTATGAAATTAATTAAATTACTAATTATTAAATAATATATGTTATTAATTATTAATTTAATTAATTAATTACAGTTAATTAATTTTATTTAACAGATTATAATTTAGTTAACTAAATTAATTAATTAATAACTTAGTTATATTATTTATTAAAGATAATTTTATTTTAATGAAATAGTTAAATAAAATACATGATTTTAATATGATACAGCAAAAATGGATAATGTGCTAAAATTAAAAAAATATTTATGTAAGAAAAAATGATAGTAAAAATACATTTTTTGTTACTTTTTTCTGTGTAAGTTGTCGTTTTTTAAATAAAAAATTAATAAATATATTTTTATGTATTTATTTTTAATTTTTGGATTTACTTGAACTTATTTTTGCCGTTTCAAGTAATAGGTCCACAAAGTGCAGTTTCAAGTAATAGGTCCACAAAGTGCATTGTTATATAATACATGAAAAAGATAATCCAAAATTTCAATAAAAATAATGTAAGCAGATTGTAGATCTATTATTTTAAAATATTTAAATTATTAAAATTTTTTATAATTTAAAATTTTCTAAACTAAAACTAACGTGACAGTATTAAGCTTTTCAACTTAATGATTGAAAAACCAATTCAAATAAATCCGAAAATTAAAAATTAAATATATAAAAAAATATTTATTAAATTTGTTCTTATTTTTTCAAAAAAATGACAACTTAAAAAAAAAAGTAACAAAAACTAAAAATGTTTTTACTATCATTTTTTCTATCATAAATATTTTTTTAATTTTAGCACCTTATCTATTTTTGTTGTATCACATTAAAATAATTTATTTTATTTAATTATTTTTAATAAATAATATAACTAAATTATTAATTAATTAATTTAATTGTTAATTGCCTTTACACCCCTTATAATTAGGCTCATTTTTACTTTACCCCCTCAATTTCATAAATGTGCACTAATACCCCCTATACTGTACATACAAGTGCAACCATGGATGGATCTATTTAATTTAACAGTGCATGCGATACACGCGTGGACAAAATGTAAGTGTTTGAGATCTAAAAATATATATATATATATATATAGAAAGACCAAAATGCCCTTTCGTCCTCGTCGTTTTGTTGCGAAGCTTCAGAGCTTCCTGCTTCTGTTGTTGCAACACCAAATATCACACCCAAACGTCGAACGGCCGTTCCACTGCTTCACGTTGTCGTTTCGCTATTTTTGAAAGATTTGAATTTGGAGGTGGGTTCGATCTTTGGATCGGATACATATGAATTTCATATATAAATATATACAAACGAATTATATATATATATATATATATATATATATATATATATATATCAATCTGGATTTGCCACAAACAAATCTTCAAATCTCTACAAACAAATATCCAAATCTTCACAAACAAATCATAAATACCAAATCTCCATCAAATCACAATCAAATTTCTAAATCTGCAAATTTGTAAAGTTTACCAAATCACAATCAAATCTCTAAATCTATAAATTTATAAAATTTACCCAGTTCACTAGGGTAAATTGCCATCTTCTCATGCTTGTACTTTACATGGCTGAGAACCCGCACAGAAAGAGTTTATGTACCAAAATGACTGAGAGAGATTGACCACCATTGAAGTGCATTCCTCTGCTACTAGGTTGTGACATCATAGAGGGGCAAAAATAACTTTTTACCACTTAACGTAACGATATCTGTTGTTGCACTTTTGTATAAAGTATATGGGGTATTATTGCACATTTATGAAGTTGAGGGGATAAAGTGAAAATGAACCTAAATATAGGGGTCTAAAGGCAATTAACCCAAATTATAATTCGTTAAATAAAATTAATTAACTATAATTAATTAAATTAATTAATAAATAATAAAATATATTATTTAATAATTAGTAATTAATTTTATAATTTAATAGAATATAATTAATTAATTAATTAATGATAAAATTAATTAAAATAAATTAACTAAATTAATATAAAATATATTTTATTAAATTATTTATTATATATAATATAATTAAATTAATATGAAATATATTTTAGTGAATTATTTAGGTAAAATAATATAATTAGGTTAAATTACAAAAACATCCTCTAAACATTAAACTAATTACAGAAACCTTTCTTAGCCATTTGAACTTACTAGTGGTATTTATGTCATTTTACTATAGCATGCTAATAGCGTTAGGGTAAAAACTAACAGATGGGGTCTAAGTGTTACAAACATTAGCGAATAGGGGAGGTAAGTGTAAGGTTTAAATGATTGAGATAGTCACTGTAATTAACTTAACGTTCAGGGGGTCTATGTGTAATTTACCCATTCCTTAATTCACCACTTTTTAGGTGACCAACTGATACGAAAGCCAAAAAAATATTAAATAATTATTATTAGGATCTTATTTTATTAAGATTAAAATTTATATTAGAATTTTACTTTATTTTATTAAAGATTTATTTTATTTTAGGGAAGATTTTATTTAGATTTATTTTAAGTAGGATTTGTTAGGATAGTTGATTTTTATTTTATTTTTAATAATCTTGAGAATATATTAACTTATTTAAAGTCTTAAGATGATTAGGGTTACACATATTGATGAATATGAAAAATTAAATTATTAAACCCTTCGTGACTTGTTCTCCCTTCCCCTCTTCTTCTTTCTTTTCTCTCTCCTAAACTTTTTTTTTCTCTTTCTATTCTCTCTCTTTGCTTTGCTCTATATTGTCCTGCATCAATTTTGGTATCAGAGCAAAACCTCGATCACAAAACTTTCTTCAAATTAGAATTTTATTTATTATCAAGAGCCCCTACTATCATAATAACGCTATCGTAGTCCAAAAAAAACCCTAACCTTTCGTGTAACGTTGGCAACAACTTAGCAGATCCACTTTCGTAATTCTCCGGCGATGCCCAGCTCTAGCAAACACCACCACTGGCATTGCCTCCCTTCGGCGAAGCTTCGACAACCTGACCAGTGCCCCAATGACCTCCAGTGAAGCTCTGGTGACACTCCAACGAATGTCTAGAACACTTCAGGACACTCCATAATATTTTTTGACTCCCTTTTAACCCATTTTTGCAGGTTCAAAGTTCTCAGTATACTATCAGCTATTCATTCGAATGATAACCAGATGCAAACGTAAATAGCAGCCCTCATTAAATCACTGAAGCCATTCAAATACTAAGTGAAGCCATTCAAAGACTAGGCATGAAGTTTGGGAAACACCATTAGCTAAGCAACCCTTTTCACCTTTATTTTAACCAAATATCGAATTTTAAAACCGAATATAGCTTCAGCTCCTTCATTTGGTGCATTTATCGATATTCTAAAAGTCATTGTTGAGCCGAACAAAAAATCTAATGATGACCATCTTAAAGTGAAAAGAGAGTCAAGTGATTATCAAATTGAAGAGTGAATTTATGAGTCTAATCCTAACGACTTCTATTTTTCAAATGATAAGAATGATGACCAAATCGTGGGCAAGTCACTTGATGAAATTGTTGCAACTACTGAAATTGTTGTTATTACTGAAGTCATTTCTCTTGATATAGCACAGATTTTCTGTGATGTTACTGAGATCCCTATTGGTATTATTGGGTTGAAGAGTATACTTAAAACCTATGGTGCTTTTGTGAATTTTATTTTTCCTACACCTAAACCTCTATCACAAGTTGGTCCATATTTGTCTTCTTCCAATACCTACAAGTTTTGTTTTCTGAATCGTAATACTTCTATCTCGGAAAACTTGGTGGAGACACTAGATTTTTACCACCCTAACACTAATCCATGAACATTAGGAACGGTTTTAATATCCGCTTTGTTCGTGACCCAGTGATTGAAGGAATACGTAAATTTTCCCTCGACAGAGTCGAGTTTTTATAAAGGGTGAAGAATGATGCAAAAGCCAAAAAATATTAAATAATTATTATTATGATTTTATTTTATTGAGATTAGATTTTATATTAGGATTTTATTTTATTAAAGATTTATTTTATTTTAGGAAAAATTTTATTTAGAATTATTTTAAGTAGAATTTGTTAGAATATTTAATTTTTGTTTTATTTTTAGTAATCCTGAGGATGTATTAGCCTATTTAGAGGTTTAAAATGATTAAGGTTAGACATATTGATAAATATGAGAAATTGAGTTATTGAAACTTGCGTGGCTTGTTTTTCTCCCTCTCTTCTTCTTTCTTCCCTCTCTCTATTACTCTCTTTTTGCTTTACTCTCTATTGTACTATATTACCGACATGCAGAAGATCTTAAATTTAGATTGAAGGAGCCTTCAGCCTTGTGCCAAAACAGAAACATAACACAAAAGCCATGAAAAAGGTACAAGAAACTAAGCACAACAAAGATAAGGATTTAGGAAATGAAAAGGGGTAAGAAAATGAGCAAAGTACCCTGGATATCATAGCATTTCACATCCAAGAGTAAGGCAAATATATATATATAATTCATCACCTTTTAGGTGTCCGACCTGTTGATCTCAATTCCATCATTAAATGTGAAAAAATATTTATTATTTTTCTTTCTTAATACCCAATTGCCCAGCATAGAAAGAGGTAAGACCCCGGATATGAAAAACCATTTTCTGTCATCAAATAATGGGTAAATTACAAAAACAATCCTCTAAACATTTAGACAATTACAATTAGAACTCTCAGCATTTAAAATTCACAAATATTTTTCTTATTTTGAAAAGTTACTAATCCGATGCTCTTCCATTAAAATATATCATTCAGCAATTCAGCCTAAAAAACTCCAAAAAATGTGTAGTTTAACTATAAAAATGTCATTCAGCAACTCTTTCATTCGCATGGCAGAAGATTGAGAGTTAGCAACTTTTTAAAATAAAAGAAGTATTTATAAATTCTATATATTGAGAGATTCAAGTATAATTACTTAAATATTTAGAAAGTCTAAATGTTAGGTCAGAAGGTAAAGACAAAATATGGGGAAAGAAATTGCTAAATTTATCTGCCGTCAAATTTTAACCTGCAATGGAAACTGAAATGCTATTATATATATAAGATAAACTGTTATTTTTATGTAAATATAGTTAGTTCTATTTAGAGTAATAAAAAGTAAAATAAATTATGAATCCGTAATTTATGCAGTGTAATAAAGAGTGAATAATTTTTATAAATTTTCAGAGATTTTCAGAATATTTTTAGTAAACCAAACACTCGTAGCAAGAGAAAGATAATCTCTAGAAAAGTCCAATAAATTTTCAATAGATTCAAAGAACAGGCGAGTATGTCTATCTCAAACTTCAAACCCAACTGTATGTCTATCTCGCAACCACAAAACGCACTGAACATACAAAAATCAAACAAGAAGAGAAAAGAAAAAGAAAATCTCCACAAAATGCAAAAGAAATCAAGCAAACAAATTAGAACAAGAAGTCAAGAAGCAAACCAGGGCATTCAGAGCAAGAAAGACCAAAACTTTCAGCGAATTAAAGGAAACCACAAAGAAAGAAAGAAATGGAACTGACAACATCGCCGCGTGAAATCCCCAGACGGGTGAGAGCCGAAGCGAGCCTGGTACACCTCTCGAGCGTCTCTCTCCAGGTGAAGCTGGCATCCCCATAAACAATAGAGGCTCTGTCTCTGTACACCATGGCCGATCTTTGCAAGAAGCTTACTGGGGACAAAGGGACGTAGTTTGCAGAGCATCGAACTGTGCCCTCCATTACCGGGTTGTGCAGAGACCACGGGGAAATGAAAATGATTTGGATGGATTGATTAATTGGGGCCGGAGATATAGACAGATAGATGATAAGAGACCACTTAACAAACATGCAAAGGAAAGGAGGAGAACCTTGGGCGTGTTGGGATATTCCAACATCGGTCAAGGAATTGGCAATCAGTGTATAAGCGTGGGAAAAAATTTCGCCCATGAGTTAACTTTTGGTTACGAGATAGATGGAAAATCATCCAACATTGATATTAGAGCCAGATTTACCATTAATGTCAACTCATCGAGGGAAATGGATTGTTACTCCCTCTAAATCAAGAGAAGAATCAAGAGAAGGAATTAGTGTAAAATCATAACATTGATATTAGAGACCAGATTTACTATTAATTTCAATCTATCGGGAGAAACGGGTTGTTACTCTCTCCGAATCAAGACTGATGTGTAAAAAGAGATATTGTTGAAATGTTTTCACATCGATTATAGAAAAAATTAGTGGTTAGTATATAAGTCCCATGAACTAACTTTTAAAAAATCTGACCTCATCAACAAATTTTTTTTTTTTTTTTTTTCTATTTGTAGAAAATGATACCACAATAGCACTTGCTTTAATAGTTGTAAAGCGTTAATACTTTAGTAATATCACTTACTTTTTTTATTATAATAAAATTTACATATGCATTCGCCGTAAAAACAGAGCTGACCCAAGATATTCTACCAAAAAAAAAAAAAAAAATTAGGTCCATGTTATTTTTAAAGTAATTAAACAGTCCACTTCATTATTGAATAGCATTCATAATTGTCCTAACAGGGGAAACCTACATTTTCAAAGCTCCTTCCTTGTGGTTGAAAATCCAGGTTGTGTTTACAAGTAGATCATCAAATCACCACTGTCTGTTAATACATACATTTCTGCATGCGTGTCAGAAGGAAACAACATTGCTAATTAAAAGACATAATTCTGCATCTAACTATGAGCCTTCCAGCTTAACTCTGGTTAAAATCTTGGAGGTTTTAGTTATATAAACCTTTGATTGGGATGTATTGGTGAGTGTGCATCTAATAACCTTTTTCAAAATGTTGGAAAAAAAATAGTAATACTTTATTCTCCAGACTTTATGGCCAGCAAAAAAGACTAACATCTGTTAGTGTATAATAATTGATTCTATCAAGAACAGTACTGTCAATAGGATGAACAATATAATACTAAGATGTCATCCTAAATAAAAAGTGTATTAAGGTCAAAATCGAAATTAGAAGGGTAAAAAAAAAAAAGCCTAAAAATCAGTTCAGAATGTAAAAGAACAAGTTTTGCACTGGTTGTAGTGTTATTGTAGCAGAGCAAGGCTTTGGAAAAAAAAAAAAAAAAACACTAAAAAAGAAAAAAATGTAAAAAGTTTTATTATAGTTCAGAATGCAAGAGAAAGAATTTTACGATTATTGTGCTAGTGTTATGACAAAACAAGGCTTTGAAAATAAAAAAAACCAGAGAAGAAAAAAATGCATAAATAGAAGATGAAAGAATTCTTTGTATATATATATATTGTGATGGGAAAAACACAGTGTAATAGAATGATGCTATACTAGAGAAATTAAAAATACAGAATCTGACTCTAATACTATATTAAAAATGAATGGCAAGAAATAGAAAAATGGCAATAGTTTGGATGTCAAAACTATATGATTGGCTACCATGTGTGCGGTGGTTGATTATCAATCCAAGGTTTGTCACCATGCCATCCCGGACTGTTACAGAAGTTTGATGCCAAATTGTGGAAAGGTTTTGAATTACTGCTTTTGCATCAACTAAAACAGGTTAATTGGTTCATTGAAAGCTATGACTTCTATCCTAGTGTACTCATTGCTCGATGGAATAGGGGCTAGCGATTTGCCTATGTTTTTACAGTTCCATATAAATTTGAAACAATTTTACTTTTTTATCATAAATATCATAATCACTCTTACACCAAGTAGCGTTTCGCGCTCTTTCTCTCTCTATCTCTGTGAATGTGTGTGTGTGTGTGAGAGAGAGAGTATATACACACCCCCGGCATGCATATATATTTGTAAAATATTTATTTTATCCAAAAATTAGGAGTGCAGGAAATGTGAAATGACAGTACTGTTACATACCACACGTTTTTTATGAGTTGTGTTGTGCGTGTTTCTAGAATTTTAGTATTTAACTTTAGCTCGTCCCACATTGCTTTATATATATTATAATACAGACTTACATACTAGTTTTATCTCCCTTACTCTCTTTTTTTTTTTTTTCCAATTCTCCTAGCGAACTTGGTTTTTGTCATAGTACATTGTTCATCACAGCTATCTTATGTAACCCCTACTGTGATGATGTTACAGATGAAGAACGATTGTTATCAAGTATAAAGAATCAAAAGCGTGGAAGGACTCGAACAACCTTTTGTTATCCTTTCCCTTAACAAGCCTCATAAAATGTTTGACCACTTTCTTCTCCACATGTGCCTGTCTTTGTATTATAGTTGCAATAGTCCTAGTTGTCCTGTTATCGTGGAATTTGATATTGCAGTCCTAAGGTTCTCCCCCCCTCCCTCCCCAAAAATGATATGTACCTAGGGGTAGAAATGAGCCGAGATGAGTTTTCCCTTATCCGAGCTCAACTCGAACTATTCATACTGGGTTCGAACTCGACTTAATAAAAAAGAATTTAAGATTTGAGATCAGTTCGCAAATAGCTCGATTAAACTAAAATAGTGTCATTTTAGTCTAAAATATTATAAAATATATATAAATATATTGTAATAAATGTATGTATATATATTATTTCATCGAGTTAGTTTGTGAGTTTTTAAGCTGAAATTTTTTAGATTCGAAATTGAGCTCTATTTTAAATGAGTTACAAATTGAGCTTGATTTGAGCTCGTTTTGATTATGAACTAAGCTTGAACTGAATCAAGCTCAAACAGATTGAAAAAAGTTTGTCTTGTTTCCTCCCTTATATTTACCAGAGTTTATTGTATTAATTCATAATATTAGGAGTAATTGCAAGATGATCAATAAAATAATTTAGCTTAGTTAATTGACATTTTATTACTTCTTTAATTCAACAATTCTTAATTTAAACATTCTTTTCATGCAACATAATATTGGAATACGATGCTTGCTTGTAAATATTTCAGTGTCGCCAATCCATTTGGTTGAGAAAATGCTAACTTTTATTGAATTGTTTTATAAAATATATAATGCACCTAATAAGACAGAGAACTGGGGTGGGTGCTAATTACCAATCCGCAGTTGCTGAATGGAAGTTAAATTTTATTATAATATTATTAATATCCAAATTTTATTACAATATTATTTATAACACGAAAACGAAGTCTGCATTACAATTTGCTGTAGCTCCTCCTTTTAAGGCTCCCCATGGCTTTTGCTTTTGCCCTGAGAACAAACTTCTGAGTCTTCCCAGTTGAAGTCTTTGGCAAATCCTCAAAAACAACTGTTCTAGGAGCCATATAATGAGGCAAGTGATCCCTGCAATACTCAATGAGCTCATCAGCACTTGCATCACATCCATCCTTCAACTTCACAAATGCACAAGGTGTTTCTCCCCAGTGATCGTCAGGTCTTCCAACAACTGCAGCTTCAAGGACTGCCGGATGACTAAACAGCACCGATTCAACCTCGATCGAGCTTATATTCTCTCCACCTGAGATGATAATGTCTTTCAAACGATCCTTCAGTTCTATGTAGCCATCAGGGTGTTTCACCCCCAAGTCCCCGCTTCGAAACCACCCGCCTTTGAAAGCATCCTGTGTTGCTTTGAAATCTCTCAAGTACCCATTCATTACAGCGTTGCCTCTGAACATCACCTCTCCCATTGTTTTCGCATCTGGTGGTACACTCTTCATGGTGACCGGATCCTTTATGTCAACTTCCTCCAAGCCAAGATGATGCAGCCCTTGACGGGCCTTGACCTTTGCCTGTGCCTCTGGTGGGAGAGAATTCCACTCAGGTTTCCAAGTGCAGACTGTCCCGGGACCATAAGTTTCTGTCAAACCATAGGAGTGACTCACTCCAAACCCAAGCTCCTCCATCTTGAAGATAACTTGGGGAGGTGGTGGTGCGCCACCAGTCATCACCGCCACCTTGGCTGGAAGGGGACTCCGGTCACTGGCTGGGGCATTCACAATCATGTTAAGAACTGTTGGTGCACCACCCAAGTGAGTCACTCTGTGCTGAGAGATACTGTCAAAAATTCCCTTTGCAGTGACTCTTCTCAGGCAAACATTTGTCCCACCCTGTGCTGCCACACCCCAGGTAAGGCACCAGCCATTGCAGTGAAACATCGGAACAGTCCATAGATAGATAGGCATTGAGGGCATGTCATTAAGTAGAACAGTAGCCAAGGAGTTGAGATAGGCACCTCTGTGACTATAAACAACACCTTTGGGGCTTGATGTTGTGCCTGAAGTGTAATTAAGTGAAATAGGGTCACATTCATCATTTGGCCATTTGACCTCAAAATTAGGTTTCCCCATTACTAGAAGGTTCTCATATTCCAAGTTTCCAATGGTAGAAACGTTGTAGCTCGAGGTGGGAGATGATTTATCAGACTCTAAGATTAAGACTAGATGAGGAAGCTTGGTGCTTGTCTTGGATAGAATTTCTATTGCTCCCTTGGCGATGTCAAGTAATTGGTAATCGACAAATATTACTTTGGCCTCTGAATGCTTCAATAACACTGAAACCATTTTTGAATCATGGCGTGTATTGATCGTACAAAGGACTGCGCCAGCCATTGGAACTCCAAAATGTAGTTCATACATTGCTGGAATATTCGGGGCCAAAGCAGCAACCTGCACAAAAAGAAATTAAGCCTTCTTAATTAGATTAGGAAAACATGCATTCAGCAATCCAAGGACAATACATTTCCTAAGTGCTTTAACAACAAATAAAGAGGGGAGAGATTCTAAGGATAAAGAGGAAACAGAAGATGTCAATATAAAATTTCAAATATGCTAAATTATCTTAAAATACAACGTAAGAATTAAATGGGCGCAAAAAAAAAAGGTAAGTAGAAGGAGGTTTCTTTCTTTCTTTCTTTCTTTCTTCCTTTTTTTGGGGGGGGGGGGAGTAAGAGATGTTGGAATTTTCTATATATTGAGCATACATTAATTAATTTTTATTTTATCAAAAATGGGATAGAACCAATTTAAAGATGGAGACGTACATGATAAGGCTCATTTTGTTGTAATCTATATTGTTGGGTTTATGTGTACCTAATAGGGATAATGAGGTTAGACGGTTAGTGTGGATCAATTGTCAAACCTACTGTAGGCCTTTTATAGGAGAGCTCAGTGAGGTTAGGGTTTTCCCTTTATATATATAGCTAGATCCCCTTTCTTCATAATATACAGACGATTATTCCCATTAATAACCGTTATATTAATTGTGATAGAGAGAAAGATTAAGTCCTAATAATTTAGCGCTATTTTTTTCCAGTTTCAGAGACGACGTAATCACAAGCCAAGTAAGATAATGAAGCAAACAGGTATGTGTCCTCTACATTAATTTATTTTGATATTCTTATATTCACATACATATAATATTTATTTTGCTTACCTGTGGTATCAAAACCTAATGTATGTGGATTAGGAATTCAATTCGTAGACTTTTTATTGTTTTGGCATACAAAAAGTTGTATAGATTTATTTGAAATCGTGATTTTGGTTTTGTTTGATTTCATTATTGTTGGATACTATGTCACTTCAGAACTAATTTTTTAATTTGGATATTATTTTTACCGAATTAATATCTAAAAATTCTAAAAGTTTTAAATTAGATCTAAAATATTTTCAGAATTATTGTTTTTTGAATAATTATTGTGTAAAAGTTACACAGAACAAATTTTTTTTTTGTCCAATTTTTTAGATGTTGATCACGGACGTGACGCCATTTTCTTGGGTTATTTTCTTTTTCCCTGTTGGGGTCCTTTTGTTTTGTAACGCAAATAATGTTTGTCCAATCAGATATTCATATTTCAGTTGTCTGTTTTGCTAGTTAGCCAACTGCTCGCCTCTGCCTTTATAATGTTTGATTGGATTGTAATTAGTGTGATTGGTATGAGTGGCTTAATCATGTTTGGATTATTGACTACTCAACAAAAAACTTTGTTTCGTTATTTTTTTCTTTTATCGTCTAGGTTTTCATGCATCGATCATTTGAATGCAAACAATATCTGCTGCATTCCTTGTTATTTCATGCCTTTGAAAAGGTTAAATTGTCCGTGGAAACTGTGTTAAAAAATAAAAAAAGCCCACTTATTTCTGTAGTGTTGTGGTGTGTGGGGGATCTTAGGAGACTTTGTATCCTGAAAATTTTTATATTTTTAGTTTCTAAAAATATTTTGTATAATTTTTTAACATTGGCTGGTATTTATTTAAGTCTGTTTTGTGCTTAATTTTACAATTTTTTAGAAAACCGTGCATTCTTTTTTTTAAATGAAATTTTATGGGTAATTAATTTTTTGACCCTCTGAACCTGTTAGCAATGTGCATTATTCCCAGTTAGACTCCTAAAAATTATATTCGCATCCACTGGTTATTTTAGGAGCCTAAAATTAATATATTATTTTAGATATTGTAATAATTTTTTTATATGGTTTTGGCAATATATTTGAGATCACAAGGTGCATTCAGTTAAACGCCCATAAGAATGTGATTAGTAGCATATTAGTATGTTAGGCGTGACATGGGGCAAATTTATTTAAAATAATGTCATGACAAGGTTTTGGGTTGAAATGGGTTTTACCGCCCAAAGGGGCATATCTATTGAGATCTAATTTTCTTGTATACGCACATGACTATGTTCATTGCATCATCGCATGTAAATACCTACCCAAAGGAGGTATTGTGTGCAGTAATGACAAGGATGTTATTCAACAACCGACTCGACAATGCCTGAATTTTCATTTATTTTTTTAAATGATAGTCTACCCAAATGGAACTATTTTTAAAATACTTGAGCATTCTAATATGGTGATTAGATGAAAGAGACCTTATAGCATATTACACTTTCTACCCAAAGAGTAGACAGTAAATGCATCGAGGAACCCCTATTATTTATGCTTATAATAAATTTTGCCCTTTATTTTATTAATATATTGTTCTTTGATTGCCAAACAGTTTCTTTTGTAGTTAACGATAGCAAAACTGTTATTGTGCTATTGAAATGATTCCAAATTTAAGAAGTGGGAGCAAATTTTTTTTTCTTTTTTCGGGTAACATATTTTTGATGTTCTAGATCTAATGGTAATGTGTACTCTCACTGATTTGATTGCATGATATTGAATTCTCCTAAAAAAGCGATTTAATGGCCCTAAAATGCTTCTTTATATATTTTTCTTAAATTTTTTTAAGCATATAATTTTTTAAGGGTATAAAATAATATTTACAATAATGGGCCACTTACATGTGATTGTCATGGTGAGAGATATTTGGTTGATACTGGCATTACTGCCCAGATGGGTACGCTCATTGATTATTGATTTTTTTGCATATTTGCACATGACGAATCATTGTATTATTACATATAATAATCTACCTAAAGAGGGTTATTGTATGTATTAATAACACGGTTAAAATTTAGTAATTGATAAGAGAATATTTGGGTTAGAAGGGTATTTCTGCCCGAAGGGGATGACTTTTCAAATTTGGGTATTCTCATTGGTAGTTTATTGAAGGGATCTCATAGTATGTTGCACTCTCTGCCCAAAAGGGAGATAGCAATGATGCACCGAACCATCCCTTATAGCTTATACTTAATTAAGTTTAAAGCATATTTTTGTCTCTGACTGCTAATTATTATTTTAAAATTCTCGAATTATTAAGCATGGTGTTTTACATAATAGTTTATTTTAGATAAATCTAGTGCAAATTTTGAGTATATATCTCTTTTTCATGATGATAATAATATGTCCAAAAGACCTAAAGTTTAAAATAATTTTTTTTCCTATGGCATAAGAGATTAGGTCATATTTCTAAAGAAAGAATTCAAAAGCTTATAAATAATGATATTTTAATATCTCTTAATTTTGGAAACTCAGACACTTGTGTTGATTGTATCTGTGATAAATTGACAAAAATGATCACAATTTTAAGGTCATGATTGTGGGGTGAGTATTATGACAGATATGATGTTATGGGATAGCACATGAGATCATTTGTCAAATACTTATAAGAATGTGGAACTGTTGTCTAATATAACATGCTTAGTAGTCCTGAACAGAATGGTGTAGTCAAAAGGCGTAATTGCACTTAAAGACATGTTGGAAAATACGATGAGTTAGCAAAACTTGCCTTTGTATCTTTGGGTGATGCCAACGATACAAAGGAAGATTGACCCTAGAATTATAGGTATCTAGGTCATTACAAGGGGTGGAGGTTCTACTATCATACATTAGATCAGATTTTTTAGTCTCAGGCTACTATTTTTTTTTTTTTTAAGTTTGATACAACTAATTTAAACCTTTCATAGCAGACTGATGAAAATAGGAGTAATGTGGTGATGCCTATTTCGTTACCTAAAATCCAGACCTTTGTTTTGTCAACACCTGTGGAGCGAGATGATCATGAGCAATTGGGGATTATGATATCACTCTTATTAATGCTTATGATCTTATTGTACCTTATCCTATTTCAATTGATACTCCTAATTCCATTCTACAAATATCTGTGAGAAAATTCGTCAAATGAGTTCTTTGTGTATCTCGATGAAAGTGATTATGATATAGGTCCTATGGTTGACCTAGTGACTGATGTTAGTGTTATTTTGAGTCATAGTCTAGCATTTGAGTGAATACTACGACAAATAAGATGCCATTTATGGCACGCAATGGTGTGTAGTAGCTAGTTGATTTTTCAGCTGTTATAAGTCTATTGGATGCAAATGGGCATTGACTTTAAGGAGACTTTTTTTTTCCAGTTTCATATAAGGATTCATTTAGAATTATCATGTATCTCGATGAAAGTAATTATGATATAGGTCCTATGGTTGACCCAGTGACTGATGTTAGTGTTATTTTGAGTCATAGTCTAGCATTTGAGTGAATACTACGACAAATAAGATGCCATTTATGGCACGCAATGGTGTGTAGTAGCTAGTTGATTTTTCAGCTGTCATAAGTCTATTGGATGCAAATGGGCATTGACTTTAAGGAGACCTTTTTTCCCAGTTTCATATAAGGATTCATTTAGAATTATCATGATTTTGATGGCTCATTATGTTTTAGAGATTCATTAGATGCATGTCAACACTTTTTTTTTTTTTTTTCCTGAATGAGGAAATTTATATGGTGTAACTTGAGGGTTTCAAAAATAAGGTTAACCAATGCATATACCCTTAGGGCAGTGGGAGGAAATTTATTTTTTTTGTTTCTTATGTTGATGATTGTTAATGTAGCATTAATGTTTAGAGTTAGTATAGCATTAATGATTAATGTATCTGGACACTTTGGTAACCAAATGGTCACCAAGGTAAGCTGTATAGTCTTTTACTTTTGTGTATATAAATCAGTACACACTGATTCATGGGTGTGGAAATAGTTCATCACAATCTTATCATGGTATCAGAGTGTAG
Organism: Vitellaria paradoxa; assembly: GCA_019916065.1. Classification (NCBI taxonomy): domain Eukaryota; kingdom Viridiplantae; phylum Streptophyta; class Magnoliopsida; order Ericales; family Sapotaceae; genus Vitellaria; species Vitellaria paradoxa. Next base: position 5,639,901 of record CM034233.1, on the reverse strand, counting down.
TGAGTGATTGAGTAAAAGAGTCGTGTAAAACAGTGAGTCAATGAGTCACTCACTGTTTATCAACGTTCACAGTCAAACAAACCAAGGTCCCTGTGTCTTTTTCAAAGCAAAGGTCATCAAACATTTGCTTGTCCAGGTGGTCATTGCACCAGCATCGATCGCCGGAGGAAGACGACCATCGTCGGAGGAGCGCCGCCACCAGAGAAATTCCCACGCGCCACCACACGCCTCTACTGTCACTGCGCGTGGGCTTCACGCGCTGACGCCGAAGCCGCGCGTGAGGGCGCGTGTCTCGACGTCTGAGTTCCGACCTTCGTTGCCGACTGTTCTACTCCCTGTGACGAGTCTACCAGTGTAATCAGATTGGTAATTTGCCAACCTTTGTTTGATTCCTCTCCTTTGTCGTCACTGTTCATCTGCCGTGTGTCACTGTTACTGTTCAACGTTGCATTTTTTATCTTAAATGGCTGCTGGAACCCCAATTGATCAGAAGATAATGAGTGTTTTTGTTCCAATTCCACAACAATTGACAACTCGAAAGTTGAATGGAACAAACTACATCCAGTGGTCCAAGGCAATTAAGATTGCTTTAACTGGATATGGTAAGAAGAAGCATTTAACTGAGCCAGCACCTCCTGAAGATGATCTTAAGTTTGATATTTGGGTCCAAGAAGATGCCCATCTTGTTAGTTTGCTGTGGAATTCCATGGAGCCCAATATCGCTGACATGTGTACTCACTTAGACACATGTAAGGATATATGGGAATATATTCAGTCTGTTGTTCTCCAGTGATCTCACTCGGATGTACGATCTATCACTGGAATTCTTTCAGCTTCAGCAGTCCGGCAAGCCAGTTACTGAGTACTTTGCTTCTCTCAAGCGTTTCCATGAGGAATTGAGCTCTCTGCAACCATTATCCACAGATATTAATGTTATGCAGAAACAGAGAGAACAAATGGTAGTGCTTCGGTTTCTTGCCGGGCTAGATCTTGAGTTTGAGCCTGTCAAAGCCCAGATACTTGGTGGGGCCACTCTTCACTCATTCGCAGAGACATATTCCAGGGTTATGAGAGCTGCATCTAAGGAATCATCAACTAATTCTGAGCCTGCACGTTCTGCCTTAATTAGTCAGACTCCCTTAGATAATAAAAGCCTTGTTCATCCGTCTTCATCTCAGTATAATGAACGTGGACGTGGAAATCGTGGCCGTGGTCGTGGAGGTCGTGGTACTAGACCAAGATGTACTAATTGTGGCCGTCTTGGACATATTAGGGAGAATTGTTGGGATCTCCATGGGAAGCTAGCTCACATGGTTCATGTTGTTGCATCTAATACTCCTACTTCCTCTGATAAGCTTAGTACAGGAGAACCATCCACTGTGACTCTCTCGGGAGAAGAATACGCCAAGTTCCTCCAGTATCAGAATGCTCATCAGGCATCTCTTCCAACAGCATCTTTAGCCCATCGAGGTAATCCCACTACATGTGTATTTACCTCTTTAAATACATCTTGGGTCATTGACTCTGGTGCTTCAAACCATATGTCTGTTACATCTTCACTATTCTCTAATCTTCAGTGTTCATCCATCCCCAATGTCACCACAGCTAATGGTTCGTCCAATTCGGTAAAAGGGGTTGGTAACATTTGTCCATCTTCTCATTTGTCATTATCCTCAATGTTATATGTACCATCCTTATCTTTCAACCTTATATCTGTTAGTAAACTTACTAAGCAGTTGAATTGTTCAATGACTTTCCTTCCTGATTCTGTGATTATTTAGGATTTGAAGACAAGGAAAAAGATTGGAGAAGGGCATGAAACTCAGGGACTCTACTACCTGTCTGGTCCATCTACTTCTTCACCTATGTCATGTTCTGCAGTAGCTTCTCCACTGGAAATTCATTGCCGTCTGGGGTATCTTTCTTTTGATCGGTTGAAATCCATGGTACCAAGTTTGAGTCAATTGCAGTCTTTAGAGTGTGAGTCTTGTCAGTTAGAAAAGCATCACCGTGCTTCCTTTAGTCCTCGAGTCAATAATAAGTCCTCGAGTATTTTTCATTTAGTACATTCTGATGTATGGGGACCTAGTCGTGTTATGTCCAAATTGGGTTTTAAGTACTTTGTTACCTTTATTGATGATTTTTCAAGACTTACTTGGGTTTATCTAATGAAAGATCGTTCTGAGTTATTGTCTATCTTTCAATCTTTTTGTCTTGAAATAAAAACTCAATTTGATGTATCAATTAAGATTCTTCGTAGTGATAATGCGAAAAAATATTTTTCTAAACCCTTTACTGATTTTATGACATCTCTTGGCATGATTCATCAGTCATCATGTCCGCGTACTCCACAACAGAATGGAATTGCTGAGAGGAAAAATTTACATTTGGTTGAAACAGCTCGTTGCTTAATGTTCCACATGAAGGCTCCAAAGCCTTTTTGGGGGGACGCTATTCTCACAGCTTGTTACTTGATCAATCGAATGCCGTCTTCTGTTCTGCAAGGTTGTTCCCCTTACTCTGTGTTGTTCCCATAAACACCGTTGTTTCTTCTTCCTCCACACATATTTGGATGTGTTGCATTTGTTCATCAGCTTGAAGGTGGGGTTGATAAGCTTGACCCTCATGCCATTAAGTGTGTCTTTTTGGGATATTCTCGGGTACAAATGGGGTATAGATGTTACAATCCTTCACTCAATCGATATTTCATATGTGCTAATGTGTCATTCTTTGAAAATACCCCATTCTTTTTCAATGATTCTTCTATGTCTGATTTAAATGAAAGTCTCCCTTTGTCTTTGGTTTCTTCTTTTCGTCTTTCTCGTCCTGATCTGCAGGTTTATACCAGACGGAGGGTAGTTTCAAATCCAGAGTCTATCCCTGATGCTTCAAGCACTTCACCTTCTCCTGTCTTGTCTTCATATCCTGCTCCCGAGCAAGACCTTTGTGACCTTGATCTTCCAATTGCTCTGCGGAAAGGTAAACGAACTTGTACTTCCCATCCTGTATCTAACTTTGTTTCATACACAGCTTTGTCTCCTTCATATTATGCCTTTGTTTCATCATTGTCCACCGTCTCTGTTCCTAACTCTGTGTCTGAAGCACTATCCCATTCCGGGTGGCGTAATGCTATGGAAGAAGAAATGTCAGCTCTTCAAGCCAATGATACATGGGACTTGGTCACTCTTCCTCCTGGGAAATCCACAGTTGGTTGTCGTTGGGTATATAATATCAAAGTTCATCCAGATGGTGCAGTAGATCGGTTGAAAGCAAGGATACACTCAAATCTATGGTCTTGATTTTTCCGAGACTCTCTCTCCTGTGGCCAAGATTACATCAGTATGTCTTCTCATATCTCTTGCAGCCACCTTTCACTGGTCCCTTTATCAGCTTGATATCAAGAACGCTTTTCTCCATGGTGATCTTGCCGAAGAGGTGTATATGGAGTAACCTCCAGGTTTTGTTGCTCAGGGAGAGACTGGACTTGTCTGCAAATTGAAAAAGGCATTGTATGGCCTAAAGCAATCCTCTCGTGCTTGGTTTGGAAGGTTTAGTGATGTTGTGACAGAGTTTGGCTTGATACATTGCGGTGTTGATCATTCTGTTTTCTACCGTCATTCTCCTCAAGGAAAAATATGGTTGCTGGTCTATGTGGATGACACTGTAATCACCGGTGATGACACACAAGGAATTCATGATTTGAAGATATTCCTTAAAACCAAGTTCAACACCAAAGATATGGGTCTCCTGAAGTACTTCTTGGGCATTGAGATTGCTCGATCACGCATGGGCATTGTCCTTTCTCAGCGGAAGTATATTCTTGATCTGCTCTCTGAAACTGGCATGTTAGGAGCTAAACCAGTGGATACTCCAATGGATCCTAATACAAAACTGCTAGCAGACAAAGGAAACCTAGTGGAAGATCCTAGCAGATATCGCAAATTGGTTGGGAAGCTTAATTATTTGACAGTCACACGGCCAGATATCTCATTTGCTACAAGTGTAACAAGTCAATTTCTTGATGCACCACGGACCAGTCATTGGGAGGCGATTATTCGTATTCTAAGATATCTAAAAGGTGCACCAGGATGTGGTTTATTGTATAGAGATAACGGTCATACACTTGTCCAAGGTTATACAAACGCATATTGGGCTGGTTCACCAACAGATAGACGGTCTACTACTGGGTACTGTATTTTTGTGGGAGGAAACCTACTGTCATGGAAAAGTAAAAAACAGACGATAGTGGCAAGATCAAGTGCAGAATCTGAGTACAGGGCTATGGCACACACTTCCTGTGAATTAGTTTGGATACGTCATATGTTGACAGAATTGGGAGTTCTTGGATCCCAGCCCATGGACTTATTTTGTGATAATCAAGCAGCTGTCCATATTGCAACTAATCCAGTGTTTCATGAAAGAACTAATCACATTGAAGTTGATTGTCACTTTGTGAGGGAAAAGATTCTACAAAATGTTATCAAAACAAGTCATGTGAAGTCTGAAGATCAGTTAGCTGATTTGTTTACTAAAGCTTTAGGAGGATCAAGAGTGAGATATATTTGTAACAAGTTTGGAACATATGATATATATGCTCCAGCTTGAGGGGGAGTGTTAATGTAGCATTAATATTTAGAGTTAGTATAGCATTAATGGTTAATGTATCTGGACACTTTGGTAACCGAATGGTCACCAAGGTAAGCTGTATAGTCTTTTACTTTTGTGTATATAAATCAGTACACACACTGATTCATAGGTGTGGAAATAGTTCATCACAATCTTATCAATGATTTCCTTCTTGCTAGTACTGGTTTGAGTCTTTTGAGAGATACTATACCACTATTGTCTGGTACTATTGATATGAAAGATCTCGAAGAAACCTCATTTGTTTTGGGCATTGAGATCATTCGCAATAGATCTCATGATATGCTAGGGCTTTCTTAGAAAAGATATGTCGATCGCGTATTTAAGAGATTTAATATACATAATTGTAGATCTAATGATATTTTTGTTATCAGGGGTAACAAATTTAGTAGGAGCCGGAGTACCAAGAATGACTTTGAAGTGAAATCCATGTAGGACATACATTTGCTAGTGCAGTTCTCATTTTATGTATGTACGAGTATGTACCTAGCTAGATATAGTTTTTTTTTTTTTTTTTTTCTCTGAGTGTTCTTGGGAGTTTCTCTTGAATCCTAGAATGATCATAGGGTAGTTGTAAATAAATTTATGAGATATTTGCAAATAACCAAAGATTATATGCATATTTATAGAAAAATTGATGATTTTGAAGTTATTGGTTATTCAGAATCAAATTTTACTGAATATGTGAATAACATGAGTTTTACTTCAGGATACATATTTATATCAGCTAGGAAGTTGTTTCATGAAAGAGTATCAAGCAAACTCTTACAGCATTTTCCACCATCCATATTGGGTTTGTACCTTATTTTGGGGCTCCATTTATGCTATTTGGTTGTGAAATTTAAATTCAGAATTTAAAGTGATTGATTTTATAGCTAAACCACTATGTTTTTCTGTTATATTAGTGTGACTATTATCTTTTTTCAAGAACAATAAATTTTCAAGTGGGTCTAAACATATAGAAATCAAATATTTATTTGATAAAGACTTAGTAAATAAATGTGACATCATCATATTGATAACAAATGATAGCAGACTCCTTAACCAAGGGAAATATACCTATTACTTTTTAATAAGCATGTTTATAACATAGGCGTTATTAAGTTTTTGATGTACTTGGTTAGTGGGAGCTATTTTCTTTACATTATGTAACAGATATTTTGTTTATGTTGAAACTTTTAGCTTCTCATTGCTATTAAAATTAATTGAAAGTTATCATCTATATTTCTTTTGATAACATTGAAACATGAATATATTCATGATTTATATATTTTCGAAATCTTAAGTCTATTGTTGCTTAAGCATTTTTGGAATGTGTCTTGCCTTACTTTTGTAATATTTGTGCAACGCACATTGGTTTCCATTTGAAATCTTAGAATTCTCTTACTTGTTTGATAAGCATATCTAAAGAGAATCGAGAAAATTCTTTTACTTATTTGATAAGCATATTTAAAGAGAATTGGACTTATAAGGGATTAGCACATTTATAAGATCACCTATTGAGTGCTAATTTCCACCACACTATCTCATTTGATCCATATCAATAAGGTCGTTAATATTTGTAATCTTGAGTAGTATTACATGAATTATAAGTATAATGTCTGCCTTGTTTCGATATTGATCATTTTATTAGATGGGATTGTTTTAAGTGTTTTTTTTTTCTTATCTTTACTTGGCTTTAAAATGTGGCTACATATAATTTCTAGCCCGAGAGTCATTTTTGAAATCTTTTCTAAAATTAAAAAAAAAAAATTAATATTTACTCAAGTGGAAGAATGTAGGAATTTTTCATATATTGAGCATACATTAATTAATTTTTATTTTATTAAAAACGGGTTAGAACCAAGTTAAAGATTGAGACGTACATGATAAGACCCATTTTGTTGTGATCTATATTATTGGGTCTATGTGCACCTGATAGAGAAAACAAAGTTAGACGGTTAGTCTAAACCAATTGTTAAACCCTCTATAGGCCTTTTACGGGAGGGCCCACTCAGGTTAAGGTTTACCTTTTATATATCGTTAGATCCCCTTTCTTCACAATATACAGACAATTGTTCCTCTTGATAACCATTATATTGATTATGATAGAAAGAAATATCAACCCCTAATAATTTGACGCTATTTTTTCTAGTTTCAGAGACGATATAATCACAAGCCAAGTAAGATGATGAAACAAAAGGTATGTGTCTTTCACATTAATTTATTTTGACACTCCTATACTCACAAACACATAATATTTATTTTGCTTACAAATGAAACTAAGCACAAGAAATGTCTATTTAGAAAATAACGTGGTGTTGGTAAGGGAATTTGCACCCAGACATCATAGTATTTCTCATAGAAAATTCAGACAAAAATAAACAAATATGATATTCCTTATTTCAATACTTTTTAGGTGACCGACCTGCGGAAGATCTTAAATTTAGACGGAAGAAGCCTTCAGCCTTGTGCCAAAATGGAAACGTAACACAAGCCAGGAAAAAGGCACAAGAAACTAAGCACAACAGAGATAAGGATTTGGGAAATGAAAAGGGGTAAGAAAAGAAGTGCTGTAACCTGGACATCATAGCATTTCACATCCAAGAATAAGGCAAATATATATATATATATATAATTCATCACATTTTAGGTGTCCAGCCTGCTGATCTCAGTTCCATTATTAAACATGAAAAAATCTTCATTATTTTTCTTTCTTAATACCCAATTGCCCAGCATAGAAAGAAGTCAGTCCCCGGACATGAGAAACCATTTTATGTCATTACATAATTACTTATCAAGGTCAGGAGGCAACGACAACACGGAGAAAGGAATTGCAAAATTTATCTGTCGTCAAACTTTAACCTGGCATGGAAACTGAAATGCTATTATACAAGATAAACTGTCATTTTTCATACAAAAATAGTTCCAATAAATAGTTAGACAAAGTCAATCTCTAGAAAAAGTCCAATAAAATTTCAATAGATTCAAAGAACAGGTAATTAATACAGAAATAAGGAACAACTTGCGGGAGTGGATAATCCATCGGAGAGGTTGGACCAATTTGTGAATTGATTGAGAAACCAACATGCACAAGTTGCCAGTGGCAGATGCAAGAAGGGGCAAGGGGGGTCTACTAACCCCAATGGAAGCAAAATTTCTATAGAGAATAGTATAATTTTTGAGAAATTTTTGCAATTTTGTCCCATAAAATATTTTTCCAAAATAAATTACCCCAGTATCTCAAACAATTTAGAAGTTTTGTTCTTTACTTTTATATTAGGCACACTACCCATTATTTTTTAGTGCATTGTGTGCAAGTGCAAATTTATGGGAATAGTATAATTTTTGGGATATTTTTGTAATTTTGCCCCATAAAATATTTTTTCCAAAATAAATTGCCCCAAAACTTCAAATAATTTATAAGTTTTGCTCTTATTTTTATGTTAGGTATACTACGTATTATCTTTCAGTATATTGTGTGCAAATGCAAATTTATGCTTGTTGGTTTGATCTCAATGGGTCCAAATCTTGGATCAGCCTCTGCAAGTTGCTCAGTGAATAATCCACAGCCTCAGTGACTTGATTAAAGCTTAATTTAATTTGAGAGCTTTAATAAACAAAACTTAAAACACATTTTTCAACTCAAACTCGATAAGGTTTTCCAACCAAACTTAAAACCCCACTGTGTGTCTATCTCGCAGCTACAAAACACACTGAACAAACAAAAATCAAACAAGACAAGAAAAGGAAATCTCCACAAAATGCATGTTGAAATAACTTAATATACATTATTGGGCCATTTGCTAACAAGCTTTGGAACAATTGGTGGTTTAACATTTCAGAGCTATGGTATCAAAGCTCTGGTTCCTTTTTTTGGTTTGAATCTTATTATTCCTCATTTATTATTATACACTTAGTTTGCTTTGCTTGTATTAGTGCACCCTGTTCTGTTTGATTTGATTTGATTTGTTTATCTTTATTTCACATGTAAATTGAAGTTGAGGATAGTGTTGTTCAAACAGCTTAATATGCAATTGTTGGGCTCATTTTTTTATCCGTTTAAACTTTTAGAATAATCGGTGACTTAACAATGCAAAATAAATCAAGCAAACAAATTGAACAAGAAGCAAACCCAGGCATTCAGAGCAAGAAAGGCCAAATTTTTCAGCGAATTAAAGGAAACCCAGAAAGAAGGAAATGGAACTGACAACATCGCCGCGTGAAATCCCCAGATGGGTGAGAGCCGAAGCGAGCCTGGTACACCTCTCGAGCGTCTCTTTCCAGGTGAAGCTGGCATCCCCATAAACAATAGAGGCTCTGTCTCTGTACACCATGGCCGATCTTTGCAAGAAGCTTATTGGGGACAAAGGGACGTAGTTCGCGGAGCATCGAACTGTGCCCTCCATTATCGGATTGCGCCGAGACCACGCGGAAATGATTTGGATTGATTGATTAATGGGGGCCAGATCGATATATAGATAGATGATAATAGACACTCTTATACCAAACATGCAAAGGAGGACAAACTTACGCGCCCCCACTTGGATATCTAAATATTAACCTCATCAACAAATTCTTTCTTTATTTTTTATTTATAGAAAATGATACCACAATAGCACTCTTTGTTTTTATCTGATTAAAATATTTGTTTCTTGTGCTTTAATACTTGCTAAGGGGCTAATACTTGTAATATCACTTAACCTTTTTTTATTACAATAAATTTTACATGTGCATGCCCCATACATAGGATCAGTTATACTCTTGTAACTTCTAATGCTGATGGGAATTTTTCTCTCTCTCTTTTTTTTTTTTTTTTTTTGTTATGCTGTTAAAGATGATAAAAAAATATGAAAAATACTATCTAAAATAAAATAAAATTTATATTACAATCTTACTCATTTGATGAGACATGTATATAAGTGTCAACATGAGAGAGAGAGAGGGGGAGGGGTTGGGGCCGAGTGCAGCTGAGAGAGAGAGAGTGAGTGAGACGGGGAGGGAGGGGGTTGGGGTGGGCCCGGGATGCAGGGGAGGGAGAGGTGGGGTGGGGCTGGGAGTGAGTAAGAGAAAGTGAGGGTTGGGTTAGGCCGGGTGGGGTTTCAAGGTACAAAAATGAGAAATTTTTAATACATAAAAATAATATTTTTTATTTGAAATAATATTTTAATTTTAATTTTAAATTTATATAAAGGTACAAAAATATAATTTGATTTACAAATAACTTAAATGTAAATTTTTTTTTAAATAACCAATATTAAATGTGTAAAATTTTATTATTTATTACAAATATTATTACATTAATATTTAAAATGTGATAAAATTTTTTTATAAAAATTTGTAATTTAATTTTTTTTAAATGTGATATCTTTTGATTAATAATTTTTATTTTTACAGGTTATTTATATAATTTTTTTATGTACGTTTACTTTATAAATTTATAGCAATTGCCCGTGCTTGAAGATATTAAAGCAAACTTACATTAAAAAGCAAACTTACATTAAAAAAAGTGTAAAAATAACTTATAAAAATAAAAATTATTAATCAAAAGAGATTAAAGTATAAAATTTTATTATTTATTACAAACATTATCACATTTTTAATTTAAAATATTTTATATAAAAAATATTAAAAAAACATGAGAAGAGGAAGAAAACATTTTGTCCGTTCTAATACTTTGTCTATTTTTAATGTATCATATTACAGTGAATTATTTATTTTTATTGTATCATATTATATTTAATATGTATCATATTCATTAATTAATTTATTTTTACTAAATAATTAAATTAAATTAAATAGTTTTTAAATTAAATAAATAATTAATTAATTCATATTAAATTAATTAATTCATATTAAATTAATATGAAATATATATTATTAAACAGTATGATTAAATTAAATTAACAAGAAATATATTTATCAAATCCAATTAATTTTTTAAAAACTAATTGTAGACAATATTTAATTTCTAAAAGTAATTTCAGCTTTCATTTTAGAAAAAAAAAAAAGACAACAAAAAATAAAAATATAAAACATAAACAGAAAATTGATAAACGGATATTAAATACTGTATGGATACCTATTAAACAAAGTCAAGTAATTTTTTTATTTAAAATAAATACTTAAACTTCAATTTTCTTGAAAATTTTATTAAAAAATAAACATTTAAATTAAAATTTTGGATTTCCTTAATGACTGGAATTAATTTTTCTCTTTCTCTCAAATTCTCTATTTTTTGAATACTTTTTAAATAAAATATATTTGATATTCAACTTTTAAAAATGTGATAATAATGATAATAAATAATAAATTTTAATACCTTAATCTCTTTTGATTAATGATTTTTTTTTATTTTTATAGGTTATTTTTACACTTTTTCATATTGGTTTATTTTATGAATTCAAAATTGAGTTATTTATACGCTAAATAACTTATTATTTGATATTTATTCCAATCATCGCTAAACTTTGCCACGTTATTAATGCTATCTTTTTCAAATTTTGTAATTTGAAATTCAAATTTATATAATAAAATATATCCGAAAGAAAAAAAATATTTCTGTACATTTAAGCACAGGCAAAATAATTGGAATTTGGCATTTTTAATTAATGAATTTATTTAATGGTTTGAATTTTTTTTCTTTTTCTTCCCACTTTAATTATCTTTTTGATCACTTTATATGAAAATTTTTTAAAATGTGATTACAAAATTATTTTTAATTTTTTAATTTTTCATATTTTTATTAATTTTTTAAAAATTTAAAATTTTTTTAATGTAATTAATATATTTCAAAACTGCAGCATGCCTGCTTGACACGCACATAAACGTCACATCCAAATGTTCTTAAAGCTTAAATTTTAAATATATACACTTTTACACTATGTGTCATTTATATAATACGAAAATTTAAAATTTTCTGCTATTGAATTTGTTAAATGGCTAAAATTGTTTTTCTTTTTCTCTCACTTTTCTCATATTTTTTTTAATACTTTTTATATAAAATATGTCATTTATATAATAAAAAAGTTAAAAATTTTGAATTTGAGGTATTTTCAACTATTGAATTTGTTAAATAGTCAGAATTATTTTTTGTTCCTCTTCTCATGTTTTTTTAATATTTTTTATATAAAAGATTTTAAATTAATATTTTAAAAAATGTGATAATGTTTGTAATAAATAATAAAATTTTATACTTTAATCTATTTTGATTAATGATTTTTATTTTTATAGGTTATTTTTACACTTTTTTCATGTAAGTTTGCTTTATTAATTTAAATTTAATTTATTTACACGCTAAATTATATTTTTGTACCTTCAGGCACGGACAATTGCTAGTATTTGATAAAATAAATACACTTTGATAATATCAAAGTTATTTTTTTATCCTCTTATGTTGTGTTTTCTTCTTTATTTCTTGTCCTCTTCTATGTAATCTTTTATACTGAAAATTGAAAAGACATATTAAAAATCTTTAGGAGATTGAGAAGAATCAATAAAGGATAAAAAGGAAAGAAAGAGAGGATAAAAATAAAAAGGAAGATAAGAATAATAATAGATATATATATATATATATATACACGCTTAAGAACTCTCGATAATAAAAGATGATAAGAAAGAAATAATGAGAGGATAAAAAGTAAAGAAGAGAATAAAAATAATAATAAATATATATATACACTGTAAAGTGTAGAAGATAATAAGAAAGAAAGGGAATAGGAAACTAAAAATAATATTAAATTTATACTAAACTGCAAAAAAAAGACAAGAAGGAAAGTTGTTATTATTGTTATTATTATTGTGTTTGGTAAACTAATATTTTTGTCTTATAAGACTTTTTTATTAATTTTTTTTGCTTTAATTACTTTTAAGCGTGATATTTACATATAAAAATTTACAAATATATATGTATAAATAAATAAACCCACGTACATGATAAAAAAAATAAATTTATATATTTTGTTTTTTCATTCATAGATGAGCTTTCTTGTTTTAAAGTAGCTTTTGTAATTTTTTTTTTTTCGAATGCGAGTAGTATATAGCTAAAAGTTATAACAATTAAAAATAATAAATCTCAATGAAAAAGTTAAATAAGACAAAAAAAATCGTCAAAACGTCGACTGAAAAAAAAAAAAAAAAAAACGAGTTACCAAATCCATCGATCAAAAGAAATCAATTACTTTGCTCAATTTGTAGTATTCAAACTTCTCGTGCTAGTTTACTTACAAAGGGTTCAGCTTAGAATCCTAATATGAGAAAGAATTTTTATTTTTCTATCTTTTAGAAATTTCATAAATGTAAATACACATGTAGAGGTTGTTTGGTGTATAAAATTTTATCAAGTTTAATACAAAATTGACATGTATCACATAAAGTTGAGTGCTGAATATTTGGTAAAATTTTATAAAATTAATAAAAATTAGTAAAAATTAGAGAAAAGTGAATAGAAGTTTTAAAAATTTAAAAAAATATTGATAAAAATTAGAGCTTTTTGGAGACCGGTCACTATTTATGGACTTATAAGGATTTAAGTCATATCCAAAAAACTTATTTATAAATAAGTCACACTTGCAACAAAAAGATAAAAAAGGACATCACGCATTTTTCACCACATTTCAAAATTGTCAGTTTTATCCGAAAATAGTGCACACTTTACTCATAACTTCCATGATTTTCCATCTTCTTTACAAAGCAAGCAAAACAGATTTTTGGAAACAAAATCAAAACTATTTGGGAAAAACCTAATTCCGCGACTTTCCATCTTCTTTACAAAGCAAGCAAAATCAAAACTGTTTAGGAAAAACCTAATTCCACGACTTTCCATCTTCTTTACAAAGCAAGCAAAACTGATTTTTGGAAACAAAATCAAAACTGTTTGGGAAAAACCTAAATCGATCAGCATTCCTAAGTATATTTATTTTTTCTAATTTTGAAACAATACCGGTATTGTTTTGAAGATAGTTCAAAATACTAATCAACTCCATGGATTTCTCTTACCCAAAACTTGTCATCTGCTTATAATTCATGGTGCTGTTTTAAAAACAGTACCGGTACTATTTTGGATCGGTACTGTTTTCATATTGCCTAAAAAACATCAATCAATACATAACACAAACCAACGATACGAGCCAACATCATCATATTTTTTGAAACAGTACCGGTACTATTTTGAAGATAGGTCAAAACACCAATCGACAAAATCAATCCATGAAGAAGATAGGCCAAATAAGCTCTATCTTTTTCATATCTTCACGACTAAAACTGTAAAGAATGAAACTGAAAACAAGGAAGGAAAAAAAAAACGGAAGAAGCGTAATTCTCGGTAAACCATATCTTCACGTGATTCCAGAAATTTCTGAAAATAACTTGTGTAACTTAATTATAGAAATAAAGGATATTATCGGTATATTAGAAACTGTATTTAAAACAAACTCGTGGGACCTACTCAAAAGTGTAAATTAAACACAAAACTTGTTACATTGATGTGACTTAAAAGCAATACTTTTTTTTTGTATGACTAATGGCCTTAAAAGATTATAAAATATGACTTAAATACAATTTTTTATAAAAATTATTTTGTACTTGACTGAGAAAATTAGAAAAATTGAACAAAAATGATTAAAATTAAAATTATTATTATTATTTTATTTTATTTTTTAAAATTAGTAAACCATAGTAATCACATGGTGGCATGACATTTGGCACATTTGGAGCTCTATCAAATTGCATAAAATTTATAAATATATATTAAATTAAAATTTTTTATTTATTATGACAGTGTCTGGTTTGGTAAAAACTAACAAAATTTTTTAAAATTTTTCAAAAATCTTTAAAACTCTTCAAGATATTTTACTCATCTCGCATTTCTTAAAATTTTTATAAATTTCTTTATATATCTATATTTCGTAACAAATTTTTACAAACCTCAACACATTTTTTACAAGCCCCACTAACTTTTTTCACAAACCAAATAATTTTACAACAAATTTCAACAAATCTAACATAAATCTATAAGAATATATCTGAAAAATCATTCCAACGGTTTTTTTTCAACTTTTTATGTAAAAAGTTAAAAAATTTAACAACTTTCAAAGAAAATTCTGATATAAATTCATGAGAACAAACCAAAAAAATCATTCTCACAATTTTTTTCTCAAGTTTTTACCGCAAAAATCTAAAAGTTATACTATTCATCTCCAAAAAATATGATGTGAGTTAAAAATATTAAACATTAAAAGTTATTCTAAACTACATATTTTCTTTCTTTTTTTTTTTTACCACTTCAAACACTACTTAATTTTATTAATGGATAAATTACACTTACTTCCTCTTAACATTAGGCATTATTCTATAATCTCTCCCAACCTTCTAAACTGGCAATTACCTCCTCTAAATCTAAATGTTTGCCACATTTAATTCTATCTGTTAATTTGAACAGTTAAACTTTATCAGAATCAACTAAATTAACCAAAATTTTTACTTAAAAGACAAATATACCCCCACAAAATAAAAAACTAAACCAAAACCTAAAAAAAAAAAAAAAATTCTCAGCCATTTTAGGCGACGCCGACGACGAAGTCGGATAAGGGAGGCCTAATAGATCTTCCGGCGACTACCGCGAAGCCGACGGAATCTTCACCTGCAAAATGGGGCTGCAGAGCAAGCTTTTCCCCGGGAACTTGCAGGCGTCCTGGGACTGGGGGTTCGTCGGAGACTACGTGGAGGCGATGCGAATGATGCTACAGCCGAACGACTACGTGTTAGTACAAATTGGACGACTTGCTTTTTTTGCTTCAGAAAACTGTGTAATTCATTTTTACCAAGATTTAGGTTTACATGTGATTGAATAGATAAGAGGGCAATCTAACTTTCTCTTTGACAAAACAAAGTTCTGAGGTTTATTCTTGGTTTAGCAGAGGATGCTGGAATCATCTGGGGGTTTGACAAATAAAATCTATCGACAAAATCAATTCGACGGAGGAACAAAGGTAATCAAGAAGAAATTAATTCAATGTGAGGCTCGCCCAATTAGACCGCTTCTGGTTCTCGCCGCGGAGGAATCTCCATTTAAGCTTAATCCCGTTGAAGGAATCGACGATCTTCTCCGACTGAGCGAAGGGGGTTTTACTAATCCTGAGATGCTCGTTGTCGTCGGGGCTGATCTTGGAGCAGAGGTAGAGCTCGGAGGCATCGAAAACTTTGTTGTGTCTCGTGTCGGTGCTCTCCTCGATGACCAGAGTGAGGAAGGAAGAGCGGGGCTTCAAGTAGTAGCGCAGGGTGGAGTGCTGGAGGGAGAGACGTACCAGCTGGTTGAACATGGATTTGAAGAGAACGACGGAAGCGGACATGGAAGCGTAGGATGAGAACAACATTGATGGGACATTTTGATCTTTTTACAACGGTACCCTAACTGCGGTATAGGCATAACTAACGTATAGGGCTAGTTGTGATAAACATTTGAATTTAAGAGAAATAACTGTTTAAGTTCAAACAGTTGGGAAAAATTTCTAAATGATGCCTAATATTCAAAAAAAAAAACGTAAGAGTAACTTACCTTTTATAAATTAATACTAATTTTGTCCTCTCTTTGTTTCCCCTTTGATTTGAGCAGATTTTTTATTTTTTTTATTGAATTGCATAGGAATTTGTGCAAAGAAATGTAACCGTTGTCCAGTGAAATTAAAAATACGTAGTTGGAGCATCAGGCCCGCGTAGATAGAAAACAACTAGGGCGGGTATGATCTTTTCCGTTTTTGTTCCTGTCACCGTTTAGTAATATCTTTACTCGTTCCCGTTCTTATCTTTGTTTCGGAGAAAAAAATTTTTCCCATATCCGTCCTCACGAGTTAATGAATTTCCTGTTCCCGTCCCCGTTTACTCGTCAAATATATTAAGTATTACAAATTATATATTATATGTATAAAATAAATATTTAAAATTATTATAAATATTATATATATTACATATATATATTAAATAAATTAAAAGTATATATATAAATATTTGATTTTGACTGGTACACTTAATTAAAGAGGAAGTGGTCTTTATTTATAATCTCATAAGGCCTTTATTTTTTTGTGAGAAACTAATGTGAGACTTTTAAAGAAACATCACGTCAACAAAATTAACAAATAAATATTTAAACGGGTACGGGACGGGGTGAAGACTATCATACTCGTCCCCGTATCCGTTTGAGTAACATTTTAAATCTTCATACCCATCCCCGCTATTAACATCCTCATACCCTCCCCGAATGGACGGGCGAAACGGAAACCTACTAATTACGGGTATATTTGACATCCCTAAAAACAACAAACTCGTTGTCGATAAACGACACGAATCACACTGCATGGGTTATATTACTTGATGAAAATGCAATAGCGTTGTGTTTAAATTACTTGTCCACTCAGTTTGAAACGACAAGTTTTGATGGGATTTGATTCCCTTGACGAGAATTTTTATAAATTTTTATATTTAGAATTAAAATAAAATTTTATAAATTAAATTTATTTTTATTTTATAATTTAAATTTTAAAATTTTTATAAAATTTGAAATCCAACGCTAAACAATAAAATTTGATGAAAATTTATTATTTTTTTAAAATAAACTATGACAAATTAATCCTCTTAAATAATATTTATCATATTTTTTATTTTTTATTCATATAGTTAAACTTTGTATTTCATTTAAATCAAATCAATTCAATTCTTAAATTTAATATATGTTTCAAATACAAAATTTTATTTATCAAATTAAATCAAATCAATTTTTATTTTAATATAAAATTAATTCTAATAATGAAATGCTGAAGTGTTAGGTATTTTACGGTATAAAAGTAATGTGAGGTTTTTCTATTAATGGACCATCATCTGCAATCGTTTTTGTTTGTTATCCTGCAATCTCTCTCTCTCTCTTTTTAATCTTAGGCTTGGAACCGAAAATGAACCGAATCTGATTGTGAACAGATCCGGACCTGATTTAAGCCTAACTTATTCGTTAATTTACGTGGTATTTGAATGATTAAAAATTATATATATATATATATATATATATATATATATATATATATATATATATATATATATATATAATGTTAATGTAAAAGCGATGCATAATAAATTTAAATAGAAGAATGTGCAAAAATTTAGTGAATTTTAGACTTTTGAACAGCACATTAATAAATGAACTGAATATGAATAAAAAAATTATTCATTTAGTAAATTAATCGAGCTTGAATATTATTTGACTAGGCTCATCATTAAGAGGTTGAGCTCGTTTAATATTTATATATAGTATATTTAAAATATAATACATTAATTTCTTTATATTTATGTCGTAATATATTTTTTATTTTTAGAATTCTATTACAATTTATTTAATTTTTACTTGAATCATTTTTTTATTATAATTACTGTTTGAACGATTACAGCTGCGTTTGGCATAAAAAAAATACTGAAAATCTCTATAAATCTCTGTTAATTTTATATCACATTAATTTTTTTCTTTCATTGCACGCGTTACGAATCCTCAATTTATCTCAATTTATTTTACTTTTTCTTATTCCAAACAAACCCGTGATGTAAAATTTCTATTCGAACTGTTGCGCCAATAAATTCAGTAATTTTAAAATTGATTGATAATACTACGTTAACTTATTAAAATATTAGAAATAATGAATTAATAAATTATATTTATTCTTTCGAATCGAATTGTAAAATATGAAAAATTTATCCACTAAGTCGCTTATAAATGAATTTTGTTATTCATGAACAGCTCGAACTTGACTCACTAAAATGGTCAAGCTCGGCTAAACCCATTAACCTGGTAATGAGTTGAGTGTGAATACAAAATTCAAACTCATTTATGTGTGTTTATAGCTCCTAATAATAATAATAATAATAAAATTGGTTAAAGTACAAAAATCACCCTTGCACTTTACCCTCGATCTTACTTTGATCCCATTCGTTTCAATTGTGACAGTCAAATACTTGTACTTCAAGTCAAGTCGCAATGTCATCCTTCCGTTTACTATCTATTAATTGCAACCATTAGGGTAAGGGTAAAATCTTCATTTCTCTATAGAATTAGGGTTTGAGGAAAATAGGGTGGTGGTTGAGGAACTGTGATGCTATTGGTTGGCTCTCATGGCAATGTCAATGCCAACACTGGAAGCTGGACTAGTTGCCTGAGTAAGAGTTGTCGAAGTTGTCGAAATTTGTAACGACCCGCATCCATATAATATAATATTGTCCGTTTTGGGTTTGGTAAGCTACTTCCTAGGAGGTCACCTATCCTAGTACTGCTCCCACTAGAGCACACTTAACTCTAGAGTTCCCACTGAACCCAGTGCCCTCACGGCTTTAAAACGCGTTGTATTATATTGATATCGAATATTACATATATGCCACTTCCTTCCATGACCCAGGCGATGTGGGATGTGAGACATTGCTTCTCTGCTTCACCTCTCGCTTCACTCTCTCGCAGGCAGAGTCCCTCACGAGCAGGTCCCTCACAATCCTTCCCTTTTACAGGGCACGCGTCCCCGCGTGGCCTCCTGCTTCACTCTTCCGCAGGCAGAGTCTCTCATAGGCAGGTCCCCCACACGTGGGGCCCACGCGTGATCCCACACTTCTGGCTGGGTATTGGCTCTGATACCACTTGTAACGACCTGCATCCATATAGTATAATATTGTCCACTTTGGACTTGGTAATCGACTTCCCAGGAGGTCACCCATCCTAGTACTACTCCCACAAGAGCACGCTTAACTCTGGAGTTCCCACTGAACCCAGTGTCCTCACGGCTTAAAAATGCATTGTATTATATTGATATCGAATATTACATATATGCCACTTCCTTCCACGACCCAGGCGATGTGAGATGTGAGGCATTGCTTCTCTGCTTCACCTCCCGCTTCACTCTTCCACAGGCAGAGTCCCTCACGAGCAGGTCCCTCAAAGTCCCTCACAAAATTACTAAAAAATGGGAACGACGAAGAGCGAAGCTTTGGAGGCTGATTGAAGGGTTTTTCAAGCTAAATCCACTAGAAAATTCGTAGGAATAACGTCGATAACTTGGAGATTATTTTCCAATGTTGATTGAACAAAAAAATAGAGAGTATATGTTCGGCGTTAGCATGAATCATTGAGTAAATTTGATTGAAATCAGCAAAATAAGAAGAAATTTCATTTTGATTCGAACTGGCATGGACCTATCGAAGAGGAATTCTAGTTTTTTTTACTAGCGGTGTGAATTGAGTTAGGGATTGCTAGAGTTGTAACCAAATAAGGAGAAGAGGCGATCAAACCAATATTCACATAAGAGGATGCCGAACTCACCATGAGATGATCGGAAAGAGTCGAAACATGATTGAAAGGTTTTTTTTTTTTGTAGTTTACATGATTTACATCATCTAGAATGTTGGGCGACAGATTTGGAGGTTCTTTAGCAGGCATGGTGGTTGTTAGGTCGCTGGAAAATCAAGACACGGGGTTCGATGGCATTACTGAAAAGGGCCGGACGACACTAGAAAAGTCGCCAAAAAAATGAAAAATAGTGAAAAAAGGTTAGAGAGAAAAAAATTTTTTTTAAAGAGATTACGTTTTTATTTTTACTTTAACGGTTACAATTGACGGATAGTAAATAAAAAAACTATATTGCTACTTGACCAAAAGTACATGCGGGGATTTGACTATCATAATTGAAACTATAGTCAAAGTGAGACCAAGAGTAAAGTGTATAGGTAATTCTTGTACTTTACCCAAATAAATTCTATAAATTTATATAAAATTTAAATTTTTTACTCACTACACGTATTATAAGCATACAACTTTCACAAATTTGTACTAATTTTTATAACTCTAAATACCCTCTAAATAAAGGAGTTTGAACAAAGCAAAACTCAATTTTATTTGCATCGCTATTCTTAGGATTGTAAATATGAACATGGTTAGATTGACATCAAAACTTAAGAAAAATTACAAACAATCACACTTAAAGAATTTCTTAATATATTTCAAATATTTTTAAATAAACTATGGAAAATATTTAAAAAAAACTTATAAATCAAATTTAATTTTTTATAATTATTCGATTGATCTTAAAAATTTAATGTGATTCCATTTATAAGTAGAATAAAACTTATACGTACAAATTACAAAAAAAAAAATTTAGAATGATTAGATATTTAAATGAATAGATTTTATTAATAAAGAAATAGTTAAAAAGAAAAAAGAAACGAAAACTTTAACATAATTATGGGTGTGCATGTGTTACTTCAATTATGGTTCGTACTAAATATTAAACCCAAAATCGAATTAATTTTTTTTTGCTCTTGAAAATTGAACTCGAAACTACATCAATTTTAACTTAGAATTAAATTGAATTGAGCAAAAAATATCAGGTTGAATCAGTTTGATTCTCAGGTTTGTCTAAATCGGGTTAAGTCGATTCAGTTTTCGGATTGAATTGGTCTACTTATTTTTGGTTTCTAAACATCTAATTGAATAATGTATTATGTATTATTATAATATTATAACATACATTATATAATTAAATATTATATCTTTAAGGTTAATTTTGAATTATTTTGGGGTAGATAATTTTCGATTTGGTTTTAGTTCAATTCAATTGTTTTGTTTATTAATTTGAAAATTAAACTAAAAAATATTAAATTATTAATTTTTTAACTCAAAATTAAATTAATTTTAGTATAGATTTGAATTAACTTGAATTAAAGTAACCGACTAAGGGTGCATTTTGAGTAGTAAAAAAATGATAAATTGAGATAAAACGTGATTTTGGGTTAATTTTAGCACTTTTTTTAGGGATGAATAATAGCAAACCGTGGGAATGGTTACCCCAAATCTATTCCCATGAATTCAACAAATCAACATTCAATGTTCTGCTTTATATACGCACAGCACAGCACTGAAAATCGTAGGAACGATTTTACAAATCCGTTCTCACGGATTTAAAAAAATTCGTATAAAATAACGATAATGGTACTTATTTGAAAGTTTTTGACTTGAAAATATAATTATCAAAAATATTCATGCACTCTTTTCGAATTTTTTTAAGCGAAATATTGAAATTTTTTGAAATTAGTAAACGTGAGAATTTGAGTGATTTATAGAGGTTATTAGAGATTTATTTTGTTTGTTAGAGTTTATCGTTTGTTCAAACGCACACTTAAGTTTTGAATTGTTTGATTATTTTGTTCACCATTAAAGAGGACACATGTTTTGGAAGAAGGGAGAGAGGGAGGAAAAAGGCTGGGGAGGGGGTGAGGAGAGAAGGGTGTGGATGCAAAGGGTGGAGCTCACGGAAAGAAAAATAAAAATAAAAATAAAAATAAAAGGTGTCTCGTTGTTGGGGGTGGGGGGTGGCATAGCTTTATATGTCAATTCCAAAATTTTCCATAGTTTTTTATATCAGTCGCATGGCTTATAATTGAAATTGTTAGATTAAAATTTAACTATTTAAATATATTTAATTTTTTATTAAAATAAATAATCTAACAATGTATAATTACTGTCATGAATTGACATAAATCTCTTTTTTTTGAGTTATAGGTTTACAGTGAAAAAATCTGTGCAAGAGTTATAGTGTTTAAATGGATGGTCTAAATTTAATTACATTTTAATAACACGTAACTTTTCATATTTTGTATTGATTATTTTTTAATCAAAATTTTTTAACTTTTATTTTTATTTTAAAATTAATTTTAATTAAATTAAATTAAAACTGTTAAATGATCACAATCAAATTTAAACTCTTCATTTAAGCACGGCAGTGAATTTTTTATTATAACTCCTATAACTTATTTTCGGGGCGGAGTGGAGGAGCCACAAGAAATAAGGGCGCAGAGAGAGAGAGAGAGAGAGAGAGAGAGAGAGAGAGAGAGAGAGAGAGAGAGAGAGAGCTGCATGATGGTATCTGCTTACGCGCTACAGGGGAAAAGAGGGGCAGCGGGCCAGGTTGGCGGGGCGGCGGCGTGGGCGTCCCAAGCTCGGACTTGGGGTGCAGGTCAGTACAGGGTTTCGGGTCGAATTGGGTTGAGCTAAAAATCAAGTCGGCCCGACTTTTTTACAAACTTATTGAAAACCCTTTTTTAATTATATATTTTAGTTCTCTGAGGGTAAATTATCAGAATTACATAATTTGTTCTTGTAGAGAGTTAAATGAGTGGTACAATCATGTGAATTTTTATATTTGAGTAGCATGCTTTTTAATGTAACATATTTTTATTTATTAAAAAACTTTCTCACTTACCCCCCAAAAAAAAATTCTCTATAAAAGAAAATTGAAAAAAATAATTTTTTTTGTACTGTAAAACACATTTATTTTGATAGAACCAAATAAGTGATTGGACATTTACATACTTAAGTGGCATTGCTTTTTAATCTAACATTATTTATTAAAAAACTTTATCTACAAAAGAAAATTAAAAAAATAATAATTTTTTAACTATAAACTTAATTAGTTCAAAACACCTTTATTTTTCATTAAAGTGATTAAATGTAAGTTTTTCACATTTAAAACACATCTAATTATCCACCGTAGTGATGAATATTTTAGTTATTATTGTTAACTTTAAGGTTTTTAATAAAAATATGTTATCGGTTTCGATTATATCAGTAAATATAGTAAGTGAAGTAAAGAATTTTTACTTATCATATATTGATTATTTGATGATACACTGATCTTGCCTGTAAGTTTTGAATTATTTGATTTTTATTTTATAGAATTTGTAATGAAAATTTGTAATAAAATATTTATTTGAAGTGTCAACACTATAAATAATTGGTATCTACAACTTTTGAGCAGTTAACGGAAATATATTTTTTTAATATATAATGTGTCAACAATAGAAAAGCTTAGTACTGATACATTTGAAACAAAATAGTCTCTACCAAATTGTATCAATACTAAGGCAAATGGCGTTAATACCAAAATTGAAAACAAGCACAAATAAGGCATGCATTTAACAGAGAATTTCAAGGTAAGATTTTATCAAGGACTAGTTAGTGTTTTGATTTATCAAAGGAAGACAAAAAATTCTAAAAAAAAAAAGAAAAATTGAATTTACAAGGAATGAATAATTTAAATTTGAATTACAAGAAAATATTATTTTTCTTAAATGTGTAATTAATTGAAGAGCTTATTAAAAAAAAGAATTGAATTTTACAACAATATTGAAGTGCACAACAAAAGAGAAAGAAATCATAGAGTTATCCTTTTTTACTTATCAACATTTGTTCTTGAACTTATATATTTAGTATTGTGGAGTTGTTTTGTTTTGTTTTTTTTGTTTTTTGTTTTTTTTTATAGGCGAACGGGGAGAGGAGAGCCCAAGTTAAACTCGAGTGGTGAGCGAGAAAGGGAGGGACTTTGCCACTAAGCCAAGAGCCATGCTCAGGAGTTGTTTTGTTGAGATGTCATTGTGAGGGCTAAATTATATTTGTATTTTATTTGAGTTTGAGTGTTATTGTGAAAATACATTATAGAATTTTTAGGTTAAAAAAATACTCATAAAAAAGTTTAAGATTTTGAAGAAAAAGTAAATAAAAAATGATCGAGTAAAGTTTTGTTAACATCTGCAAACTAGTAGTTGTGACGAAAATATTCAAAGAAGAGAGTTAGACGTGGGTTTACATTAAACCGAATTACTATAAAAATTATGGAGTTTGATTTCCCTCTTTCTTACTTTTTTAAATTGTTTGGAGATTATTTTTATATTAATATTCATCGTTAGATCATTATTCACATTTATTTTATGTTATTCTAAAATATTAGAAAACTCAATCTACCATCTACTGGATTATTTTCTAGATAACAATTATAAATAATAAATTTATAAACCATTTAAATTGAATATTAAACTTGTTTTATTGATCACATGCACCGACAAGTTCCTTGACTATGATTTTATATATATATTTATCAAACATATAATTAACAAAAATATAATTATTATTGTCTCTATAAAATACAATGAATCTCTATAAATTTTTATAAAATTTTAATTTGTTACACATTATACAAATTATAAAGCTACTACAAGTACCAATTTATAATAATTTTTTGCACTTCAAACATTACAATATTTCTTGTTTGTGAGGATTAAAAGATACCTGTTAATATAATTTATTCTTAGGGCGTCGATGAAATTAACGCTTTTCAATTCCACCTGATAATCGGTGCGGGTCAGGTCAGAAATAACCCGGTCCAAAATAGTTCGGGTGTAAAAGCCCTCGGTTTCCGCTTATAAAATTACTGAAGTCCGCCATTTCGGCTAGGGTTTTGCGGAGGATGACAAAAGGTCGAACTGCAGAGTGAGGTTTTAGGAAGAGCGAAGAGAGAGGGAAGAAGAAGCGATAGCCATGAGCAGGAGCTTGGGAATACCGGTGAAGCTTCTACACGAGGCAGCGGGACACGTGGTGACCGTGGAATTGAAGAGCGGAGAGCTCTACAGAGGAAGCATGGTCGAATGCGAAGATAACTGGAATTGCCAGCTCGAGAACATCACTTTCACTGCAAAGGTACTCATTTAATTATAAGCAAAGCATTATAAAATTTCACGATTTACAGTCTTTTTTTGGTTGGCTTCTTCTAATTGATTGATTTCTTGAGCAATTTCTTTTTGGTTCTCTTAACGTTCTTGCAATGACTCTTGATATGGTTTGGTTTCCAGGAAAACAGTAGATAGTTAAAACGAAACAACGCATGCTAGAATAGGGAATTTTAAGTTACGATCCTTGTTTGTTTGTGGCTCAATTGTTTTTAATTTGCCTAGGATCTGCAATGAGAGTTTGTCTATTTGGATCTCATCCGCAGCAATTACTGAATCACTTTATGCTCCATTTGGTTGTTGGAGAAAGGAAATGATTTGTTAATCAAAAGAAAAATAAGTTTGAGTCGCAGATTTCTTGTTATTTGTTGCAAGATAACCGAGAATTCTAGTCAAATTGAGCTTAGTATAACCATGGGCAGCGGCGGATTCAGAATTCTTTACTGAGGGGCACCGAGCATCCAAGAAGAGAATAGCGATCGAGTTATTTTTGGATTAAAAGTAAGAGAAAAATGACGTTATTTTTAGGGAGAAAATAAATTATTTTTAGGTATTAGCTAGTGAATATACTTTTCACGATTAATGGTTTAAGCACCTGAAGTTTATTAGAGATGTCCCTCACAACAAAAAAAAAATATAATTATTATTAAGTTTTATTGTCTATAGAATTTGCTGTGTTATATGTTATATTACTGATAGTATGAACAAAAGTATGTAATAGGGTATTGGAAGAATACACTTTATTTTATAAAAAATACCAAGTTTGATTCTTATAAACTTTTTTTATGTTAAAAAATTTTGAAGTAAACTTTAAATTTTTAATGAAGCCAAAATATCTTAATTTTAATTAATTTAATTTTAAATCAAACTAAAATAGCAAAGAGGGTATTTTAGTAATTTTACATTGAAAATTGGGGTGGGGGTCACTGCCCCTGTTGCCTCCATGTGGCTCCGCCACTGACCATGGGATTATTTGTATGGGATTGAAAAAATCTTCAGTTTACTTGGCAATTCCTGGATTATGTTGTGGTGTGTCAAGTGCCCCAGTGATAGATTGGGGCCACTACATAACATTTCTAGGGTTTAAACCCCGTCCATAACCCTTGCCACTCAAAATGCGTGCACACACGTAACAAAGAAATAAACTTCCACATTCTGTTGGATTTTTTTTTTTTTTTGAGTAAGAAAGAATTAAACAATATCCCCAAAAAATACTCTTCATTCTGTATAGAGAATGTTCCTCATTGCGAAATCATCATGTTGGATGTTATATTCTTTGTAATGAGTCAATTCAGTCCTTGTGCTTATCGTCCTCCATCTTCAACGTGTTTTATTATTGTGGTTTGATTTGATGATTCCACCTTCCTAGTTGGTTGGTAGTTTTTTTTTCCCCCTGACTGCGATATTAATGTGATACAATGCCTCTTTCATACTCAATTCCTTATTGGTAGCAGTGATATTGTGAGAAACTTTTTTTGTAAGTATTTGTGATCGATTTTCTTAAAGTTTGGGAATAAACCAGGAGGCTCAAGTTTCTTATTTGTAGGGGCGGAATTAGCCTTCTTAGTCATTGGAGGGGAAAATTACATTTTTTTGGGGGAAAAGTGAGAATATTTTTATAATAAAATTATTAAGAATAATTATGGTGATATAATGAAATTTGCTAGAATGATTTTAAAAAAATTAAAATTATTTTCACAAATTGGTAATTTTGACAATGAATTAGCTCTGTACATGTGTCTTGCGTTGAAGAAACAACAATTGTAAATAGATGATGGGGGTAGATTAACAAAACTATATGGGAGTGGATTAACAAAATTTTATAAGATAGCACAAAAAGTAGCTATATATAATAAACCAAAAATTAAAATTATGTGGGGTCGGGTGCCCTCTGCACCCCAAGCTTCGGTTCCATCCTTGCTTGTTTGTATGCTTATCTCTTTCAAAAATAAGCATTGAATGTCCAACTCTGGATGGTTGGCTCAAAATTGCAGTTTGCATTGATTTCATAACATCCTCTTCGTTTGCCTCCTGATTTGTGAGTTTATATGTAATTATAATGATTTGATTGCTTGCACAAAACTTGTTAATTCAATGGACGCCTCTGATTGAGCCTAGACGATGTGGAATGTTGTTACGTGTGACATGAAAAAGCCTGCTTGTAATGAATCTTGGAAATGGGATACTAGCAGAGGAGCCACCACAATTGTTCAGTGTCTTTAGACCCCGAAAGTTTTTGGTGCAATGGTGCTAGAACTGCAATTGTTCAAACTAGAGTCACCTTGCTACCCTTGGCAATCATTATTTCTTGGTGTACTGCATATGCTATGTAATTCTATAGAGATTGTGTTATTCGTAGTACAGAAGAGTAAATATATGCTGTCAGTATTGGTAATAATCATATACATCACAAAACTAAGAGTGAGTAAGAGGATTTGTTTGTTAGTGCCCGTTTGATGCTTATCTGTAGCCTATATTATGGATGGGCACATAATTGTTGGGCATTGTTTTCTAGGTGTGACTTTGATGATAGCTTCATTGATCAAATATAGTGCTGGAGTTTTGATTCATATAAGGATTATTTGTTAGCAAAGCATGAGCCAAAAAATAAGAAGAGCAAGCTGCATGTGAAAACAAAATATAAATAAGTAAAAAGGTGGAGGATATTTCATTCGTGTGGTACATTAGGATTTGGAATGGAATGAGCAAATTTATGCTTAACAAGTACTTTGTCCCCCCCCCCCCTTTTTTTTGGGGGGGGGGGTTGGAGGGTATGTTTGTATCTGCTTTGTTGATTGTTCCTTTTGTTATTCACATTAGTCAATAATATTGATCGATTCCTTCATACTTTTGTAGGATGGGAAGGTCTCCCAACTTGAGCATGTTTTTATCCGAGGCAGCAAAGTCAGGTATTATCTTTTATCTCAACTGAGATAACTCTCTCTCTCTCTCTGCCCTCCCCCCCTTTTTTTGGGCTAATAACCACATCTATTTGAGGTGGTCCTTTGTTAACTCGATTTTGTTTGGAACAAATGTGAAATCCAACCAGGTTCATGGTGATTCCAGACATGCTTAAGAATGCTCCAATGTTCAAGCGTTTGGAGTCTAGAATCAAGGTACCTATTTGGATATATATATATATATATATATATCTATCTTTCTTCTATCAAGTTGCCTTATTTAGATTTCTGACTTGTTTAACTTCCTGAAGGGCAAAGGCTCATCAATTGGGGTTGGTCGGGGTCGTGCTGTTGCAATGCGAGCTAGAGTAAGTACTACCGCCACATGCATAGCTGGTCACTAACATCATAAAACGGTTCTTTGAAATGAGTGTGTAATGATTTGACATCTATAATGATTCGGAAGAAACATGTGTTTGGAGTAGTCTTTCATGCATCTGAAACAGTGTCAAATTGCAGGATCAATTTTTTTTTTTTTTGGGAACTAATTGTTTGACCTCCCTTATTGAGTGCCTCCTGATTATTGAACTTACTCTGTGCAGGCTCAGGCTGCTGGTCGTGGAGCTGCACCTGGTAGGGGTGTTGTTCCCAACATAAGGAGGTAATCCAATTCCCAGCTCACATCGTCTCAGCTCTGATGTTATTGGAACCATTTATTGACAGATGTCTTAACCTACACCCCCATCTTCTATAGCCTAAAAGTGTTATGCGCAATGATAGCTCTTCATATTTAGAGTTGTGTTTGAGTGTCTTGACTGCCAGCTAGTCTAGATGTTTGCACCAAGGATGGTTGATATTGCCTATTTTCTATATTTTCCTTTAAATGGGTATCTAATGTTAATATATCATTTGCTTTATGTGATTTTGTATTTCAATGCCATCACTAGAAGGATTCAGTTTTGAGCTGGACCTTTGTGGGATAGCCCTAAATGGCATGCTTTGAAATTCTCAGAGACATTCAGTTTATGTACTTGGGAAAAATGAACAAGAGAGAGCTAATTGGTGAGTGATGCACCAGAAGTAATTAGGTTTGAATGGGCATCAGAGTGTGGTCTGGCACTTCTAGCTATGCGGGTTTGGATTGTGTTTAAAGGTTAAGGGACTCCAATGCGGTCTTTGTTGTAATTGGATGTGCCTCAGACCATAATGAATCTTTTTATCTCCCTAGTTTTGGTTTGATGGCCCTTTGCAGAAGCAGTTACTGCATTTGGCACTATGCACGCTAGAGTGTGTTCGGAGTGAGAATTATCAAGGGAAAGGAAAAAGGTCAAATATATATATATATATATAGGAAAAATAAAGAAAATATAAAATTCCCAGTCTTGTGATTTACTCGAATAGATTAAAAATATAAAAAAGTAAAAGATATTTTTAATAAATTTATTTATTTATTTATTTTTAAATTTTCAAATCTCATATATTTATCGCAAATAAAATATGATAAGTGATTTTGAATTATTAATTTTTTTTCTTGACAAGTTAATCTACATAACGGCGAGTGTGGATTTCGTAGGGAAAAGAAAAGTGAAAAAAAATATATATAGTTATTATGTATATATTTATTTTATAATTAATTAAATAAAAATTATTTTACAAATATCTATTTATTTCGTCTCATAAATGTTATTTTTTATTTTACTTTCTTCTATTTCCTTTAGCTTTTCTTTTCTTCCATAAAATTATTTCAACCAGAGACTTTGAGCGCCGAACAGTAAAGTGAAAGGAAACGAGTCTAAATTTTTTGTCATAGCTTTAATTATGCTGGTTCTCTTTCTAATTTAAATGTGCAATGTACATACTACCATCTGATCGTGCAAGGGGAAGCAAGGAAATGAATTAGCGTATGAATATATGATATAATCTGCTTTTAGGTGAAAATGAATGAAAGAGAAAGAATGTCTGTGATCAATTTACCTCTATTAAATAAATTTTTTTCCACCCAATTTGCAGTGTAAAATTATAGTGCAATGAATGTATAAAAATAAATAAATGAATAAATAAAAAATAAAAAATTTAAAGTGTATTTTTATATTTTATTCTTGATAATTTTTTATTATTTTTACAAATATTCATCACAAATAAGTATATTTTCAAAAATATAATAACTTTTTAACCATATTCTTTAACGGTTTCACCTTCATTTTACTTCTCATTTCCCTCAAAAAAAAAAAAAATAATAATAATAATAATAGTTATTATTATTGTTAATCTCCCTTTCCTTTTTTTCAACCAGATGTATTTTATTACCCTTCCCTTTCAACTCCCAAACTAAGGCAAGGCAATTCAGCAAGACCCATACCGAAGGGAAGCTGTAGAATCCACAATCGAATACGCAGCTGTGGCATCCACAGCCGAAAGAAGATTGTTATTCTCATTTAGGAATGAAATGGAAAATAAATCCTCAAGAATTTGTCCACAAGCTCCCAAGCATACTTGCATTAACACATAATAATCAGAACAACTGCCCAAACTCCAGTATAGTAAAAACCGACGCCTGAGATAAACCACGAGATTTTATAGAAGAACACGAGATTTTATAGATTTATTTGTTCATTAAGGGAAAACAGAAAGAACCCAATTGCAACGTCATTGGCTTGGAGCCCCATCTGCCACCTTTATTATCGCTACGGAAATTGTACACGATGGGGATGCTATCGGGGTTAAACAAGAAGTCTGATTATTCCTCACACAATCAACCTAGTGGAAGTAACCATAGAGTTCCAAGAAGCAAATGCAGAAGTTCCACGGATTGGAATCATCAGTTGTGGGAGCAGTCAAGATAACCCTGAAGAATCTGAAGGAAAGCAGAGCATTGGGACCGATTACAGGCCATGAAGCAAACTGACCAGGTTTGCACATCGTCTGGTCGTTCTCGTGCACTCTCAAGTTCGTCCAATTCTTCCCATCCAGAGAACCCTGAAACATTATCAAAAAAATATCCATAACCTCTATCATGGTCTGTTTTCCTTCCAACCCCAAATTGGGGGGGGGGGGTAGGGGAACAGAGAAAACAAACATCAGAGCATCATATTTACTTGAAAATTCCAACTTCTTATGTAAGCCCTCGACCCATCCTGTCTCAAGGTATAATAGTTGCACATAAGCTGCATCCATCAAACAAGCTATCTTGTGTCAGAAAGGGAATCCGGGACAGAGCTATGAAATTGTTCATATAAACTACTGTACAAGGCAAAGTGGGGAAGCCCGACCATGTTTTTGTGAAAACCTTCACTACTGTCAATTCTATGTTTTTGTGAAAATCTTCACTCTTGTCAATTCTAACTTTCATATTCGTTTTCCTGAACTAGCTAGCAATAGAAAAAAGAGTACTACTTGTAATGCAAGCCTTGGCCTTGGAGGTATGTAGTTGTACATCAGGGATTACCACGTTTGAGGATTGATAAATGACAAGGCTCTTTTTTACTGGAAGATTTCAAAGGTGGTTTTGATGGCCCTAACTGATGTAGCACGAATATCTCAATCCGCTAATTGATGAATAACAGAGATTAACATGTTATTTGGGCAGTGGTAAGATACATGAACCTCTACATCATGTAAAATGCTGCCCACGCTTCTTGGTTATTTTTCTAAATTATTGACCAAATTAAGATAAAAGGTGGCCCCCCCGCCCCCCGGGGGGGGGGGGGAGGAGGAGACAAACATATGAAAATTCAAGACCTGGTGGGCTTGGCCAATGTCAATCATCCACCACGCACTGTTATTCCCATCTTCAATCCTAGGCCCTGCGAATGATGTTCCCTGATGCAAAATAAATCAGTTAGATGATCATCCTCAGAGCTCAAATTATAGGAAATTTTAAACTAGACATTGATGATTCTTCATAAGATCCATACCTGGTAAGTCCTAGAGACCAAAACCTTGGGGTCAGTATACCTTGATACAGGACTGCTAGCGCTAATGCAAATTTTCTGAAACATGCAATTTAAAGGATTAGCTAACTTCCCTTGTTCCATTTCTTCTTCTTTCCTCTTATATATAATAATAATAATAATAATAATAATAATAATAATAATAATAGATTTTCAAGAGCTACCTTGGCCAGAACAGGATTTACCCACTGATGTTCCCCGTATGACGTTCCAGCAAAGTACATAACTCCATTGCTGTCCCCATCACATATGTACTGCAGCTCCTTAAAACTAGACCTACGGTGTTGGAATCTTGCACTACAAAGCAAAACTATGTTAGCCATAAATCATTTATAAATTTAGGTAAACATTTGATACAACTCATTTTGAATTTTTGCCATGTTTTTTCCCCCTCCCTTTTCAAAGGGCGAATCAAACTGTGGAGATTCCATGAATCACCTAAGAGAGAGGGGGAGAGAGAGAGAGAGAGAGAGAGAGAACAGACACACAAAAAGATACAAGTTGAAATTTCTGGGGAGAGACTAGAACCCACAAGGGCCACAACCTCCTCCCCTGCCCAACCAAAAATAAAACCAAACTCTTCTTTTTCTTCTTCTTCTTCTCCTGACCTGAATAGGATCTTGCCCCAACATTGGTAGATAAATTTACTCTACTGCTAAAAGCAACAGTTAGCTATCGCTGTCTAGATTAAAGGATCCAAATAAATAAATAAAACTGCATATACTTCAAACGCTCAAAAGATGAGATCTTATAATTAAAAATGTAGGTCTAGGGAAGTAAATATTTACTAACACTGTTATTCTATTTTGTAAGAACGAGATTAATTTTATTGTCCATTTCAGCTGAGGGATCTCACTCAAAATCCCTTCAATTTATCCAGGCCAGAAATTTGGTATGTGCAGCATCCCATAGTCAACCAAAAACCAATGTAGATTCTCTTTGATTATATGCCCATTCGGATATGGGATAAAAATAATAAAGAGATATAACTACAAGTTTACATGCCTCATTTTATATTTCCCCATTTTAAATAATGATAAGTTCAGGCATAGAACGGCCATCAAATCATTCTGAAAAATATCAACAAAAGGGCAACCCACTGCACAAGGCCCCAGAGTGTTGAGATCCACCACAAAATAGGCGGCCTAGATACAGACAGACCAGAAGATGCAAAAAATACATGAACCATCATGGCATATAGAAAGGCAATGACAATTAGTTGTCTGCCACCCTTTTTCCCATTCTATTTACCATGAAACATGGCAAAGGGGAAAAAAAGAAAAAGGGGGCAAGGGGAGCTTGCTTGGAATACTCCTTGTATGCAGTGAGGAATTTGGGGTGGAACCCCTAGAGAAGAATGGACAAACGTAATGCATCTATTGCAAAGAGGCTCAATTGAAAAACAGAAGCTTTTGAGTGTTGTCAAAGACAGAAGAAAAAGGTTAAACTGATAAACTAAATCTATAAATTGATCCATCACTAAAATTAGGCCCTTAATCCAAATTTCTTTCATCTTGAATGTTCTAAGCAACCAGACAAAACATGTATCTTCTCCTGCTATTGCAAACCAGGTGTGAACTTAATATCATAATTCAACAAGTCCAAAAGGCAAAATTGAATGCAGAAAATCGACATTTAACAATTAAACTTTATACTTACTTTTCGTCACCTTGTAAATTAGCTAACCCAGATTCTAAATAACAGATGGCCTCTTTCACCTGTTAAAGTACAACAATATAAGTTAATGAAAACAGTCAACATATGCCTAAACTTGTGGAAATGCATAGAACTTTAAAATGAGGGGGGGGGGGGAAGAGAAGGGGGTGGGGGGCTTGACTCACCAGAAAATCGAAAGTAGGAATCTTCCTACAAAGATTAGTCCTTTCCAACTGCAACAGCATTAAAACATAATGAGAATGAAAATATGAGGAATAACCCCACTTTTGGAGAGAGGACCACTAAATCTGTACTCTGATACATTTATCTCTTCTTCTTGGGCCACACACCTTCTTAAGCAATTGATATGGAAGTAGTGGGAATCGCACAAGGGGCAACAAGTAATTAACAGACTGGAATCTCTCTCCAAAAAGTAGTTCTGGAGTTGAATTTGATATCATATCATCCACAATCTCCCACCCATATAATCCCTTCGCTGGTAAGCACCATAGTAAGATAGCATTAAGAATTCTTTCTTCAGATGTTACTGTCAAATCTGGATGCTGCAAAACCATGACCTTAATGAGAAATGTACAACTTGCACACACATTGGAAAGTCTTCTAGAAAATATGGTAAAAAATGGAAAGGTACTCTAGTACGTAAATAGTATTGTATCATATGACTTTAAACTAGTTGAACTAGGACATGGTAGATTTCCCAGTATCTATGAGAAGATTGGTTCTGAGATGCAAAATATTTCAGCCCATCTTACCTTGCTGTTGCAGAGAGACCATTTATCTACTCCCTAAAATGTATTTTTCTTTTTTGTTAGTAAACAGATAAAATTAGAAATAAATGCATAAATATATTAGTTCTCTCTCTAGTTTTCCTTTTCTTATTTGCATTTTTTTTCCTTAAGAATAACAGTCTCGACTATGATACACAGACTCCTCTAAATCGTACGAGGAACTAAGAGTATGAAACATGTTCGACATATAATTGGACATTAACCCAACACATAAGCATGTTTTATCAATTTGAACTTACTACATGATTATGCATAAAACTCCCCTCTTAAGCATGAAGTACCCTTAATCCCTTGTAAATACCATTATTAATGAAAACTTGAACATAAGAATTAGATAAATCTGATAATTAAATATGTTCACAACCCCATGCTCATACTTGAAGCCATGTAACGTAAACTCTCAATATTCCTCTCTTCGGGTTCCTGCAACCAGTGAACTCCATATTGGAAATTGTTTTGACCTACTATGGGTCTGTTTGGAGTGATAAAAAGTGAGAACAGTTGTGAGTTCGTAATGCGTGCAGTGAAATAAAAAAGTTGATGTGATAGAAATTTTTAGAAGTTTTTAGAGTTTTTTTTTTTTTGTTTTTTGTAGATGTCAAACAGTACCTATACTGGATTTATAAGATATGATGCATTGAAGCACAATCTTAACTTTTGATAAACCACCATCTTATTGTCATAAACAACTTCAAAATTGAGAACCCACCTTGAGAATATTGCTAAATGTTGCCTCATCTAACATGATGAAGTCAATGCTTGCTGTTGTGCAATAATCGAAGTGCATTGAAAATTTCCTCTGGCATGTTTCTTCAATAAGTTCACATGAAGGAACAGATGAAATCACTTGGAGAATTGGGCACACAGTGTCCTGCAACAAAATTCAATGGTTAGCTATAAAATAACAAACCAATTACTTTGCCATAAGTGTCTGCTTCCTCGTCCATTAAACTTGTGCATAATAGAAAAACTCTTGTGGTTTGACCTTCTTCCAATAGAACTCCATCCCTGCATATATATGTAGATGAGAGGTATCAATAGATCATAATTCATTAGCATAGAAGGGTTCTCTTCTTTTGTTTTCAGAAGTCCGAAACTGCAACACTTCTCCGTTCTTTTACTTCTAGCCATACAACTAGCACTTTAGCAGAATGATAAAACACATAGAAATAATAATGAATAAAATTGAGCAATTCTATTTTGTTCATAAGGATTACCAAAAATACCTCTGAGAGGCATTCCAAAATGTTTTGCAGCATTCCTGATGAAGGATAGTAACCCCAAATTGATCAGCCAATAGAAGAAGCTGGAGTAGCAAGGTACCAATATCTGCGGTGTCTTCCTTATTGAGTTCCCCACAATACATGAATTCAAGCATAATCTTAACTGCTTCTAGTGGCACATCCTGTAAAAGAACCTTCGAGGAAATGCTCTCGCTCATTCCATTGGTGAACATCTGAAAATTGCAACCATTTTCTTAAATAACCATCCCATAAAGTCATCATCAAAATTGCTATGAGAACACAACCATCATCGTCACTGCATACCCCTTAATTAGACATGTCAAGTCCATGCATGAAGAGAATTTACATGTTGGACCTAATGCTGAAATATGATTTGAATTCAAAGACCCCCCAAAAAGGAAAACACACAGCATACAATGTGCAAACTATGATTTTTTCTTGAAGGCCCTCTCCTGTCTTTTGCAGAATCGCAGATGGATGTAATGAACACATAGTTGGGTTATCAACATTACACTGAATTTGTTACATTGATATCAGGTTGACTTCTTGTCACCTCATAACCACATCAGTCGCACCCATGTCAAGCTTCTCGTTGAAGAATAATTATGGCTCTTCTAGTCCGGTATATAAAAAACAACAGGATACTCATTTAAGTTCTGAACAAAAATTACTATGCACCAAAAAGAAAGTGCCAACTTATTTAAGCTAAACATACTCCCAAAAAACACGACTGCCAGCTAATAGTTCAATAATTGAACACATCAAACTTTTTCCTTTTAAAGCTGGGATATTTATCTAAACCTTGGAAGATAGTGAAGATCTACAAAAAGCTAATTGTTAATCACATTATACTGGTCAGCCATCATATTTTATTCTCACTATTCGAATAAATATTAAATAATTGGCCCAGGTCAGAGAAAGAGGAGGAGAGAAATTAACTCACCTTAAAAAGTGGGACACTCCATGAAGAAAGGATAATTTTATGTGACCGGGCAACAAGACCATGTCCGTCAACATAGATGTCCACATCACTGTACTTGCTAGTTATGTGGAAGTGTTCCAGTCTCTTCTTATTGAGGGGGAGTCCAGAGGGAAAGGCTGCACCACAATGGGGCTTAGAACTTGCATATGATATCTCCACATTCATGCCCGAGTCAAACAACTTTTTGTTCAGTTTAAAACGTTCAGCTATTTCTTCACACTGCTTCATCAATGGCCTCACTTCATATTTTAAGCTCAGAGCCCTCAGGGAGTTGAGTTGTGACTCTGAAATCTACATCAAAAGCATTGTAAGAAATTAAATCTACATAACCATGTAAACTGTCGTAAAAATTAACATCAGTGCGGAAATCATGATGATTATGCAATTACCAACAGTAAGTGACTGATTGACCAAAGGTACCCTAATTACCAACAATAAGTTTCAATGTCATGTCAACTGTAGCCTGAATAATTAAGGTACCGTGTAGTCCAATTTTTGTCCATAATCAATCGTCTATTAATTTGATAAATAGCAAGGATCATATAGGATCTTAAAAACTTTTTAAGTCAATCATCCATAACAGCGAGACCATAACTACTTCAAGAATCAAAAAGGATGACTTTTTTAAAGATTTTATTCAATAAGGATTCACTTAAACAATATTGCAAACAGATAACACCTGAAGCCGACCACTAACAGTCAATTTTGGAGTTCAAGAGGCGTAGAATAATAGAAATGGCAGGACACTTCCACAAGGCTCTATTCATTTCCATAGTTGAAAATGATTATTTGCATCATACCAAAAAGAAGGACCTAACTATGATAATAGGCCTCATTCCAGCGATGCAAGAGTTTAAAAAAAAAAAAAGGAAAAAGAAAGAAAAGCAGTGATTCTCTCTGAAATAAAAATGTTTAATTCTCAACATTTCAGAATTTCAAATATAACAAGAGTAACTATAAAATTACTAGCAGGCAGTTTCTATCAAGTTCTAAAAGCCAATTAATAAAAAAATGAGCATAAATACAGTAAATACCGTTGTATGGCCTGTGTAGATATATTGCAGAAATGCATGAAGAACTGGATAGCTGATGTCTTCAAGATGGATGACATCCTGGTCCAACAAACTGGAGCTAAAATTCCCGGATGCTGCCAAGACTACCTTATGAGCCGGGACAGCCTTTTCCTCCTTGCCAACGATAAAGAATATATCAGATAGATCCCAATTCTCAAGAAAATTTTGTAGCCCCCAGTTTTCATAATTCCCATTTTCATTTTCCATCAATTCTTCACCATCCTCCTTTCCTTCTTCACCATCCTCCTTTCCTTCATATTCACCACAATCCACATGCTTCCACAAGGATATATGATTTTGTGTTAGCGGCAACACATTCACATTTCTATACCCAACATGCTTGTCCCAGCTACTAAGCCCCACATACTGAACACTACAATTGGGATTTGAATCACGCCACTGGAAAACAAGATTCTGAAAAGGGTATCTTCCCTTGCCAATACTAATCAACCCATCGTATATACTGATCCAATAGCTCTGGAAAGCTGAAGAACAACATAGCCCAACCCCAGCCACATCAACAACTGTCTTCCCATCAACCTCAATTTTCAATCTACGATTCCTGTGACTACCAATGACCACAGTATAGTGCGGACTATTATCCCTCTTGTAATGGTAATGCTGACTACCCACATGCTCTCTAAACACAACAGTGACATCATTACAAGCAAAAGCTTCAAAAGCAACACAACCCCTTCCAGCTTCCCTAAACCTCAAATCGTTACGCCAAGCACACTCAAAGGGTGCTACTCTAAGGAACTTCTTCGGCTGCTTCTCAGTCATCTCTGTTTGTAGTCAACCAGCTTTCTTCACTCACTTTACTGTTAAGACTGAAAAAATAAAACAAAACTATTTATAACAAAAAGATTTAATTCTATTAATTGAATTTTCTATGTAAAAACAAAGCAAATCCGAACAAAACAAGTCGAGAAGAGAAAGCTAAGATCATGAATGCCTTCCCAATATTGCTGAAAATATCAGATGCGACCACTGAAATTTCCTCATCAACCGAAAGGAAAAACAATACTTATATATATATATATAATCTTTGATAGTTTCAAATGTCACAATTGAGACAATCCCCGAAATCGCTAGAAACCCTTCAGCAGATGCAAAAGTCCAAACCCCACCCAAACAAAACTGTAAACGAGTCAACAATTTGCAACTCCAAACCTATCCTCATCTTTCACCGCATTCTTATCCAACCACAAGAAAAGTCGGAAAATATCTGACGCCAGAAACCCATGGTTAGACATCAAAAGATCCAGGTAGAAGACAAAAACTCTAGCATAATGGATATAACGAATGAAGAAGAAATCGAATCGGATCGATGAGAATCCAAACCTAACAAATTTCGTTGATTTTCAAGAGAAAATTTACGGTGGATCGTGGTGCTACCCGATCACAATCAAGGAACCATCTCCGTCGTCAAACCGAACCAGGAAATGAAGTGGTAGATATTTCTACCTCATCGTGCATATAGGTTTATGTAATGCATACAAAATTATACGCATATATGTGTATACAGAGAGGAGGAAAAGGAAGGGGGGAGCTGGAGATCATGACTTTGGGCAAGTCGGCGTTGGGACTGAAATCAGAGGGTGAGGATGTCCAAGTCAGCCTTCTGGTAAAAGATACTTTCGGTGAATTTATGGTCCAGAACAAACGGACTGACATTTGCCAAATGATTTATATTTTGTGGCGTTTAGCGGTACGTACCGATGACAGCTGGCGCCACGTTTCTCTGGCATCTAACGACAAACGTGAGTCTCTCTCTCTCTCTCTCAATATTATACTGGAGCTCCGTGGTCCCTCGACACGACACCTGGGCGATTTGGAATAATTAGTTTATTTTTTATAATTTTTATTAAAATTTAATTTTTTAACTTTTTAGAATTTATTTATGTTTATAAAAAATTATAAGAAAATTACGAACGTATGAGAAATCACTTTTCTTTTTTTATAAAATATTGGCTTCTTTTCATTTTTTTGGAATTTTTTATAAAAATAAATAATATGCCTAAAAATTATTGAAAATAATAAATAAATTTTGTTTGCAAAAAAATCATGTAAGATGAAAAAATAATAAAACGAAAAAAAAATTTGAAACTCATCATTTCCAAAGTAAACCAAAATAACTGGTCTTATTTTTTATTTTTTCATTTTGCATATCTTCATTTTCCATCCATTTTAAAGTTGCAATTGCTGCGGGCGAAGTGGTAGCAGTGCTTGTAAGCATATCGCTCATATTTAAAACAATTGGCACAGACTGACAACTCCGTGTAGTCTAGGTGGTTAGGATACTCGGCTCTCACCCGAGAGACCCGGGTTCAAGTCCCGGCAACGGAAACTTATTTTTTGTTTTTTTCCCCCCTCACCTTCGAGCTCTTTGGTTGGAAGAATTTACTATTATTATTTGTTATTTATTTTGATATTAAATTTCTTTTTTTAATTAAAATTTTGTTTTTTCCCCATCACCTTCGAGCTCTTTGGTTGGAAGAATTTACTATTATTATTTATTATTTATTTTGATATTAAATTTCTTTTTTTAATTAAAAATTCCCAAAATTGTTAGTGGTTGAGCGCATGTTTCATTTTTTGTTTTTTAGTTTTTTTTTAGAGGATCACGTGTTGTATTTTTTTTATAAATCTATAATAAATTATTTTACTATTGTTAGCTATATTTAAAGAATTGTTGATAATTTAATATACATGTTAATTTTTCATTTAATATAAAATTAGGCTCGTAAAGACTCGAACCATATTTAAAACAATCGACCCCACCCTTGCAATTTCGCTGTAGTCTAGTTAATTAGGACTCAGGTTCAAGTCCTCGCAACAGAAGTTGAATTTTTCCCCCCATGAATTAGCCTAAGCCCTCGAGCTCTTTGGTTGGAAATCTACAAAAATGTTGTACATGAAGATTAGGGGTGTTATAAAAACTGAAAAATCGGATCGATCTGAAAAAATCGGACTGAACTGAATTTTGTAAATCGATTTTTTAAAATTTGGTTTGGTTTCGGTTTAAAAATTTTTAAATTTTTAAACTGGTTTGGTTTCTGTTTTGAGGGCTTTAGAATCGAATTGAACTGAACTGAACCGGTTATAATACAAGTGTGTAGCAAAATGTAGTGATTTTGAGGGTTTTAGAACCGAATTGAATTGGACTAAACCAGTTATAATACAAGTGTGTAGCAAAATGTAGTGGTTGGGACTCGAACTCAAGATTTCAAAGTTTTCAAGTGATGACTTTACCACTTGATAACACCCACCAATTGCTTATAATGCCACAATGGAGGAAACTGAGCCGTGGGCTAAAGGTGAAAACGTTTTTTTGGATTCGTAATGGGCTTGAAAGTCACATTAATATAATTTTTATAGGTTTTTTTAATATATTGGGTCAGAATTGATATTTTTTTTTTTTATATGGGCTTGGCTCAAAATTGTAAATTGTAGTCTAGAATGAAAACCGGATTGAAACCGAAACCGAATGGAAGTCGGATTGAAACCGGAACCGAATGGAAACCGAACTGACACCGGTTGAACCGAAACTGAATTATATCAACCGGTTTCGATTTTGAAAATTTTTAAATCAAAAATCCAGTTTGGTCCCATAAATAGCCCAAAATTGGACAAAATCGAATTAAACCAGACCGGTATCACCCCTAATGAAGATATAATAGTGGTATAATTATAATTAAATATAATTTATTTTTCTTCTATCAAATTTGAAAAATGCCACTCTACTAAAATTTTGTACTAAATAATTATAATAAATACTATTTTAAGGAATTAATTTATGTAACAATGGTAATAAAATGTTATTTATTTAATAGTGATTCGCTCATAAGAAGCTACATTGTTCTCATCAAAAGAATTTTTTTTTTTAAATTTTAATTGCATAACATTATCCATAAAATTTTTTAGGCTTTTCCACTAGCAAGGCAGGGTGAACAAAAGTAAATAGTTATTATGTTGCAATTATAAATTTATAAAGACAAATACTTTAAAATAAGTGTCGTATTTATAAATAATATATAGAGAATGGATATACTTATCAAATACATCAGAATACACATTAAATATATAGGTAATGTGATGCATTTTATAATTTTTATCAATTTTTTTTAAACATATAATTAAAACAAGTTTAGATTTGAATAATCAGAATTATAAAATCACAAAATCTTATATTAGGGAGATGATATTGACCCTCTAACAAAAACTTGTAGGTTGCACTTTACGATACTCTCAATACTTCATATATAGCTACAAAGAGACTTGAATCCAAGCCACTTGATGAAACAGTCCAACTCTAACTGCTGGGTGCTGAACATCACCATAACACCGTGTAAAGGGCCGTGTTTTGGGTTGTGAATCAAACCCAACCCTTAGTTCATTGACCCGTTTGGATTACCGGGTTCGAGTAATGGGTAATTCGTTAAGTGATAATTTGTTCATTTAAATTACATTTTATCTTTTAATTTATTTTAGCC
Source organism: Vitellaria paradoxa (assembly GCA_019916065.1). Taxonomy (NCBI): domain Eukaryota; kingdom Viridiplantae; phylum Streptophyta; class Magnoliopsida; order Ericales; family Sapotaceae; genus Vitellaria; species Vitellaria paradoxa. The sequence goes on along the minus strand of CM034233.1, from coordinate 5,597,597 downwards.
TGGGGTCATCAGTTGGTTTAACCTGTTTAGAAACAGTCAAATACCTTCTAAGTCCAAGTTAGCTTGCACGCTTCAGTGGAGGTGCCCCGTTTAATTGGGATATGTTTTGAGTCTTTTGACAAGAATTGCAATATTGGACCACGCGAGTTATGAGGAGGCCGGACGACGATATTAGACAATACGAATTTGATATGATTTAAAATAAATTAATTATTTAAGTTGTTTATTATATTTTGACATATGTAAACATAATTGAAGAAAACTAAATGCAGGAAGCAATTAGCATCCATACTCCAAAGAATTCCCTGGCAAATGGCTAACCTTATATTTATGCTCACAACTCACAAGGAAGCCCTCCGGGATTCAAGCCTTGTCGGCCCGCGGATTTGTTCCCTACGTAAATGACGCGAGTTCTAATCTTGCGACTTGCTTGGCAGGTATGGTGGAGCAACTAGCCACGTGTTCTCCGATTTACCCATTAATTACGCGATTTGTTAAGAACTGTAATAAATCGGTGGAGTTCTGAGTCACTAAATTTTTATTGAGAATTATAATAAATTACTAGGTTTCTGAGTAAAAAAATATATATACTCACAAGGAAGCCAGAGTTGGTGTTTTGATTGCTCTTCATGTAGTAGTATTGCAGACAATTTACCTCAAGTGATTTCAGACAAGTTTTCATCTCTGGACTGAACAAGAATCAACAATAATCCAACCATTCATAACTAAACTAAGTAAATAAGTAACATCTTTCATTCCAACAAACCAACAAGAAGTTTATCATCCCCAGCAGATCTCACATTGCCCGAAAGTAAGTTCTAATACATCATATGAATAGTTTATGTACGCTCATATGTCTTCAACGGCTACACGGGCAACTTATGTTGCACAAATTACACCCCAACCCACATCGCAGGTACTGGATTTTCCCTTTAAGTTGGGCACTGTTCATTGAGTAACCGATTTGCTTCTATTCAGCCCTGCTATAAAAACATACCCTCCTCCTCCAACAGAAAGTGAGCAGGTGCAGTTTTCGCAGCAGAGCCAAATTTAGATGTGCTATACTTTCTGCGCACGCCAGTGAGTTTTGCAGTGCCTGTCAGTGCCTTCTGATGGAAAGTAACCATCAGCCTCGAACATTCCCTGTCGATAGAAAAATACCAAAGAACAGCGCAAAAATCAGCTAATATTACAACACGGATTTCGGGGCTGATATTAGCATTAAAATCAGCCAATACGGATTTGGAAGCTGACATAACAATGCCTGCTCCGTAACTTTTAATCAAAATCGTTGGTTATGGTTCAGACGCATTCATATTTATTTTGAATTAAAATAGCGTGAATATATCTAGACTATTAGGTTAAAATCCAATGATTCTCAATAAATGCCACGAGGCTAATGTAACAAAGTTACGTCAGCCTCCCTGTTTCATACAACACATACATCATTGGCTAAGAAGCATGGACCTATGTCATCAGCATCGAGCATTATTGGTATAATTATTTTTTGAAGAAGAGAGAGAGAGAGAAAGCAGCACTCACAAGAGCTGATCTTCAGAGTAGTTAGTATGCCTCTTGCAGGTCTGACTCCATTGCCTGTACCCACTGAGAGTACACTGAGCGGTGAAGATTGCGGCAGCAGCTAATAAGGAAGGTTGGAACTTAAGCATTTCATACTCAACCAGGCACAGTTCCAGCATGAAGAAGGACAGAAGGTCCAGCTGGTTCAATGACATGTAGAGAAATAAAATTGGTGGGTAAATTGAAAAAATAAAATAAAATAAAATTAAAATCCAGAATTATTACTAAAACTACGAACTTTTTTGTCGGATTGAGCAGCTTTGAGAAACCTCCTCATAAACACGTAAGGCGTGGGGACTGATAGATTGAACTGCAGTGTGTTGATAATTAATTTCTCCTGCAAGCAATGGGAAAAATGAGTTGCATATTCTAGTTCCAATGATGTAAAAAGTGAGTAAAAAAAAAAAATAACTGACAGAGCATCATAGCCACAAAAACCCACCATCTGGAGCACTTCTTCTCTGCCATAAGCCTTATCAGAAATGACAATGAGATCCTCTACAACCGGAACTGAAACTTCTTCGTATTTGCAAGCAAGCAGCATGGCTGTCACCCCAACAAGCTGGAGTTTCTTCCTCACGACCGGTTGGACTGCTAAGAATCTATCGATTAGATTGACAGTCAGATATAAAGTCTCATCCATCAGTTCGAACTTGTAGTGCACCTGCTCATTTGAATGATGGTTCGTGAGGCTGTCTATAATTTCATTTTCCAAACCATTAAGGGGGTGTTTGGCTGGTAAAAGTTTGGTCAAAAGTACTATAAAAATACAAAAATTTGATGTAAAAGTGATATGTGGTAAAATTTGATTAGAAGAAAATATAAAAAATTAATAAAAGTTTGTGAGTTTTGGTTGGTTTTGGCCAACCAAACACCTCCTAATTATGACATTATAAAACAGAACTTCATATCATATTACCTCAATAAGCCAGTCAATTAGAATTGCTCTCATCCTTTCATTAATGTCGAATTGCTGTGCCATATAATTTGGTGAGATGCAGCTAGAATTCTGCAGTTAAAAATGAGAAAAAAGTTGCTCGGTAAAAATATAAAAACCGCAGGTTACAAGATTTCCTTAATTCAACTTTGTTTATTTTCCAGCCATAATCAACCATTGTGGATCTTTGTCATCATCCTGCTATTTTGTTTCTTGTTGGCTAATTTCCCTTCCTTAAAGTAAAGAATTTTGTCAACGGAATAAAAGGGCAGGGACTAAGGTGAGTTACCCTCCAAAAACTTAGGAAAAAAAGAAAGTTACCCACCAAAAGAATTTAAGCTGGATATAAAATAAAATAAAATAAAGCATCCCATGAGATTTCCTCATTGCGGTATTTGGGGAGGCTTAGATGGACGCAACTTTACTCCTACTAATAGAGAAAATATTCAGTGCAACGGTAATACAATATCATCAACATTACATGGTGTAATAAACCAATGAAGTAAACATATTTGTGCATGTTAAATTTTTAATCATAGAACAAAACACTTTGTTTTAGGTGGGAAACTTAAATTTATAAAATTTAAATTTCATATTTTGATGATTAGGAATTAAAGTGCACATATACTTTAATTTTATTGATTTGTTACATCACGTTAGATTGATGATATGGCAATTACACCAAATTCATACTCTATGAATATAAGATAGAACAAGAACATAAAAAACAAACGCACAGACAACTGGTTGACGGGGGCTAAAAAACCAAGCTTATTCTACCTACCATTGGTTTAAGTAGATCAAAAAATTCAAAAGGCGTTTGTTAAAAAAAATATAATCCATCCATTGGAACATAAATCTAAAGGAACGAAAAAAATGCAGTGAAAGGACTTCTACAGTCGCACAAAAACTCTTACATTTAGTAGTTCACAAATCTAAGGTTTGACGATCAACTTCTATCATATAGAATGATTCTCCAAAAGAATGATCAGGAAAATTACAATTTCAGTGTTGGCGAGAAAGTCAAATTAGCAATAGTTCAAATCATGATCCACCTCATTGTGACAAGAAGACCACTAATTTCAATTGAAGATATATCAATCCTAGATAATGTTTGTCAAGAAACATGCTAGCTTAAACTATATATAACACCTAGATGCTCAACAATTGAATGGAAAGGAGCACAAAAGGCATTTACCACCTCTACTTTCTTGTAGTAGGCATATATATCATCAATATAATCGACAACTGCAAGTGGATTCCTCTTATCACCACTGTCTATGTCCAAAACTGGCTCTTCAATTATATCTTCCATTTCGTCGTCGTCCTACCAAAAAAAAAAAAAAAAAAACCTTCATGATGCTTGGCTGGAGAAAAGAAATCCAATACCAGGATGTGAAATATGATCACATCTTGACAGTAAACGGAATCCAAAATTCCAAATACCATTCGATCGATTTCCTTTAGCATTGCCTCAGTGTGTTGCACAAACATTGGCACGGGGAAGTCACTGGCTTCCTTGTATTCATCCTCATCTATGATAATACAATCTTCTGATTTAGGGGGAACTGGAACTGCTTGGACCAGTTTCTTTGTTTCCTATTGATAAGAATCATCCTAAGCCTGATTAAGACCAACCCCATATTCTCAAATGAGAAATAATAACTAGAAATTTTCTAGCACCCTGTCCCCATAGAGAGTACCTCATGCGGTATTTGCTGCTGCTTATTAGCCAATTGTGCAGCAAACTTCCTAAATCCACAGCACAATCAAACACAAATCTCAATAGAGGCATAAAATTATGGGTGCAAATTCAGACATCCTCAAGGCCCACAACAAACAAAGGGTCAAGTCAGTACCTAGTAATTGGCCGATATGCTGGAACAGGTTGGTTCCGATTACAGACTCCATGGTTTCTGAATATCAAACACGATGAAAGTCAAATGGATACAAGAAAAAGTCTCTGGGTGCACCATTAACAAGAAGAATTGAACCACCGAAGAAATAGTTTTTTCCCCTATAATCAAGTTTTTTAGAACTTTGTTCATTTTGTAAACCTAAGTAGTCAAAAGAGACGGGTAATATCCAAAATGCGCCTTCAATTGAAATAGTTGAAGTTATGTTTTAGGAATCTGCCTTCAAACGTAAAAGGCATTTTCCCAAGTCCATCTTCAAAATTAAAAGTGCTTTTAAAAATAATTTACCTTTAAAAACAATTTTAAAAATCTATTTCATTTTTAGAAACAAAAATCAAAATCAAGGAAAAGGGTCTAAGAAATTACTCAGGCAATGCTCCTCTCTTGTTAGTTGCACAAGGGTAAGGAGAAGCATCCATTATATTCCTGTCAATCTTACTCAGTGCTCTCCGGTTATTCCCCATTCCGGCTGTGGACTTGCCAACTCCGGGATGCAATGCCCCTGTAATTAATCAATAAAATCATGATTTTCACATTAGGCTTCTAAATATTGAATCTGTACCTACAGATGTATGAACCAAATCAGTCATTTCTGTACGGAGACTGCACAAACAAACTGGTTTAAAGTTCGAATTACCTTGAACATTTGCAGGCCTTATTAGACCCGAATGATTCTCGTATGATCCGACCATTTTGAATATCTACAAAGAACGGTAACTGAAAATAAACAACAGAATAACAGATCCAGTTACAGACACGTGAAAGCCTCCGAATAAATTTAAGGAAAATAAAATACTCAAAAACCCATCGGTCAAATGTCATCAAATTGTAAGAAAATAATAATCAAGCAAGAATTGGAACCAAACAGCAAAACCCGAATCATAAAATGGAGAAGTCAACCTACAATTCAAGAATCTCTCGACAACCCAGTATTGATTTAGATCAAACAAGTAAAAGACAATCCGCGGAAGTGGTACCCAATGTTTGCAAACAAGAGTGAGAGAGAGACTAGTTAGAAAATCTCCATTGATCAGACAATGAAGCGATCGATGTTGAAGTCTCTCCCCCACACTCCCTCTCTCTGAGTCCCTTGTCTTCTCTACTAGTTCTTTGCTAGGTTTGGTGTCATATAACAATAAACGAATAAAATTCTGAAAATTTAAACGGGTAGAGAGAAAGAGAGAGAGATGAAAAAAAAAAATTAAAAAAAAAATAAAAACTTCGGTTAACAGGGTGGCGAATTTGAGATTGGAGACTCAACAGCGGACATGTGTCCCCACTGGCTTTCTTCGTTGTTTGAAAGTAACGGCTAGTAAGTAACAGCCATCCGATCTTTCCACGCGTTGTTATCCGGTGCGGAGGGCATGATAGCCGTTACATCACCATGTGCTTTCAAATAATTCCCTATATTTTTAATCACTCTTTGGAAACAAGGGTGTGCAGTGCGCAGGTCAAATACTATTCATTGATAAGTGGTGAGAAATCTCAATATTCTAAAATCTACTATATAAATAAATATCGCATGCGGATAACAAGAAGGTAATAAATAAAATTTTATTTTTATATGGGTGGAGAGTTTTGTAAAAAGTTTCTTACTAAATCGAATATGAGTATAGTTATAAGTATATTCATATTCAAACTCATTAAAAAATTATTGCATGTTATTGTAAAGTTATTTTAAAAAAAAAATAAAAAACAAAATAGATAAGTGGCTATTATATTAAAAAAAAATAAAATATAAAACTCTATTGGTTTGTCAAACTGTAAGAAGTCCCTAGGCATTGGTTTAAACTCAACAACTATACAAATTCACAACTTATTATTCTGTGTATTGAAAAGTAATTTTTTGTTGAGGTGCGCAGAAAACTAATCTAGACACTTTGAGATATAAAAAAAAAAAGAGTGAATTTTTATTTAAATTTTTGGTAAATCTAGTTTTCTTTATGGTGATATTAATTACAATTGGAATTTTGTGAGATAGTTAATTTTTTAATTTACTTTGAATTTAATTTTGCTGTATATTATAATTAAATTAGAATATCAAAAACTTATTAAGAAAAATGTTTATTCTTGAAGCCGAACACCGCCTAACCCATATACCCAAATTGCTTGGCCCAATCCAAGACCAATCAATTTGACCCAACGCGAATAATTTCTCTTTAACCCATGGTAACCAAGCGATTTGCAAGTCTAACTCTATGCGAGTTTCGTCTTTTTCAATTGATCGCCATCCAAGCTTGTTTTGAGGAAGAATCTCTAAAGCATGCTATCGCCAATTCTCGTCGGCTTTCGGTCATCAACTTTGCGATTTTTTACCTCGAACAATTTAAATCTCGTCAGAAACACCTAAGGATGTCGGATGAAAATTCCTTACATATAGGAGTGCAATTCATTTGATTTGGAACACCAAGAGTGAAGTGAAACTGGGAGAATTTCAAATCCGTAAGAGAATTTAGTAAATTAACCTGGTGTATACTTAAAAGAATTTAGTAAATAAACCTGGTGTATTTGGATCATTTCGCGAAGAAGAAGGAAGAGCAAAGAGGTTCGAGTTTTCAGGTTCCAATAATTTTCGATGTACAAATGATCCAGAATTTTATAAATTTGCTAGCATAATTACATGATGGGAATTATTGCATAATTAAATTTTGAAAACGAAGAAGCCAATAAATGACAGCAGCCACGCCTCCATGTGCGCATGGAACACCTCCTTTGATGCGTATGCAGAGGCGGGCCTAAGAATTTTGTTGAGTGAGGATAAAATTAAAAAAAAAAAATAAACATTAAAAATTTTTAAATAATAACCAAATTTCAGTGGGAGTGATTTATATATTTATATATTAAAAGAATAAAAAAATTTATACAAAATATATATAAAATATACAGACTTTTAACAGTCAGTTTGGACAATTACCTCCGCTCACCCCTTAATGGATCTGCCCTTGTGGGTGTGGTAACTTTTTTGGCTAATTTGGTGCACGTGCTAGGCTTTAACTACTCGTGCATACAACTTCTATCTGCTGTGTACATGAATAAATTTTAGCTTCTTCTTGTGCATGTTAATTTCTTTCCTGTGTGGACGAGGACCTTATCTGACTTGCTATTTTGTTATTTTTCATAAATTTTGATTACTTTAAATGCATTATTGGTTCTTTGATATGTTAATGTTGAAGTTAAATTGTTACGATTCCAACTATTTTGATATCATATTAAGTATATTCAAATAATAAGTACATACTCTCGATTACTTGCCATCGTTATTTTATTCACAATTAGTAAATAATTAATTATTTGTATGCATGATTAAAGTGATAGTATGATATTTAAAGTATGAGCACGGTATCCATAAAACATACACAACATTAGAAACTATAGCACAACTTTATTAGTTTAAAGTGTCACAAGTATTATAACTAGTTTATGAATTCTCTTTTGAATGAAATTGTTATAATACATTGGTTAAGAAACAGTGTAGGTTGATAGTATTTGGTGATGGAAACTTGGCTATATTAGTATAGAAGTGATTTTAATTTTTTATATGGTTATATAATTAGTGGCTCCAAATTTTTATTTAGATGTGATGTATCGACATACTATTTAACTGTGGTGATACAAAAAAAGACGTGGGATTCGAGTGTGATGGACTTGTATGCCACTTGATTATAATGGTTCTTGAAGATGCACTAGATTTGGAGTAGGTTATTCTTGGTGCATGAATATAATGGTCATTGAAAAAATGTTATGTGTGTGATTAGGTTTAGGAAGTGTGGCAAATTAGCATACAACATAATATCCACAAAAAAAATCATATTTTGTAACTTGGCGAATTTATAATTTGCAAACACAATTTCAGTATAATCGAAATTCTAAATCACTACTTTATTTTTTTGTGTAAAAGCCATGCCTTCACCAGTAAGAATATCAACATGGTAGGTGTGATCTTCTCCATTCTCGTCTCTGTCCCCATTTAGCAATACCCTTTCCCGTCTCCATCCTCGTTGTGTGTATACAAATTTTTTCCATACCCGTTCCAGTTAGGTAATGGAATCCTTATACTCGTTCTTGTTTATCCGTTAAACATAATAATAATTATAAATTATATATATTAAATATATATATATATATATATATATATATTAATAAATAAGTATTTAAACAAGTACTGGACGGAGTAAAGACTGTCATACTCATTCCTATCCTCGTACCCATTTGAAAAAATCTTAAAATTCTCATACTTATTCTCATACCCGTTATTTTTTTTTTTTTTTTTGTTAGGTAAGCAAGGGGGAACTTGAACCCAAGTTATGAGTGAGCGATACAGGACTCTTAACCAATGGAGCCACAGGCCTCGCTCTCGTACCCGTGATTAGCATCTTTATACCCTCTCTAAATAGGACGGGTAAAGGACGTATCTGTCGAGTATGGATAATTTTGACATCCCTATTCACCAAACCTTCATTTTCATATTTAAGTTAAAAATTGACATCACTTTGCAAAATGGTAAGTACTTTCAAGATGTCCTTGCTGTAAGCTTTTGTAATATATTTAAATTTATGATAAATTAAAAATACACATATGTAACATATATAACTAACTCTCATTTACTTAGAAAAAAAAACAAAATAAAGAATTAATTATTATGAATATAAAATTTAACTGATAAGCATTAATTTTGTAAAAGTAATTCTAATAAAAAAAAATAAAAGCATTTGTAATAAAAAGAGGAGTAATAAGTATATTACAATAAAACATCAAAACTAAATCATATAACAAAACATTTTGTGACACGTGTCACCACCATAAGCGAGACATCAATTGGGAGATTATGTAACCAATAAATAAATAAATAAAACAAAAACACTTGTTAATAATAAATTCCATAAATCTTTTAATAAATGAAAAAAGTTTAATGCAAAAGTAATATTTATATTCAAGCATTAAGGGTAAAAAAAAAGAAAACCTTTTAACATGCCAAAGAAAATATATATATATATATATATATATATCAACTAATTTCTTTTAAAAAAAATGACTCAAATACTCTTAATAACTGTAACGCCCTGAATTTCAATAACAAAATTAAAGTATAATGGACAGACTTATTACATAAATTCCCTCTTGCTTACAAATGTGTCAAACTTTATACTAACAATTAATCATCGGTCTCGGTCGGTCGCTAACATCTGTCAGCCTTACTTTTTGTTATCAAACGGCTTCTCTGTATAAAACTCATGAAACGAGGTGAGCCGCTAAGGCCAGTAGAAAAAATATTCAAATAATTTCAACAAGTATTTTCATATAAAGACAAAAACTAAGTGCTCAAAGTAAATGTCATCGTCATATAAATCGTCATATAAAATAGGCGATAACAGTATAAATCAAATAAATAAAACAGTGAAACGCCCACACAAGATTATTCAATACCATATAAATCATATAACAACAACACGAAATAAATAAATAATTAATTAGCGAAACTTGAGCATACAAAATTACTTTCTTTCCATCCTCATAACACTTTGCCACCTTTATAACATTTCAACGTATTATACAGGCTATTTCATTTGTCACCCTTATAACCCCCAGCCACCCTTATAACGCCTTCATAAGCCACGCAGGCTATTCCCTTTATCACCCTTATAACCTTTAGCCACTCTTATAACGCCCTCAACAAGTAACACAAATTATTTCCTTTGCCACCCTTATAACCCCCAACCACCCTTATAACGTCTCAATAAGCCACACAAGCTATTCCTTTGCCACCCTTATAATCTCCAGTACCCTTATAACGCCTCAACAAGTTACACAAGCTATCCCCTTTACCATCGTCGTAACCTCTATCCATCCTTATAACGCCTCAGTATATTTTCATGAAAGTGCACAAAATTATAACATCAACCATAATCTCATTATTTCACATTATCTCGCATTATCAAAATAATCATGCAATGAAATTATATATTATTATCATACTTTATACAAAATACTAAAATTCAATTATAAGAATAAATCATCTACCTCAAATTTGAAGAAGAAAAGAAAAAGAAATTGTGAAGAAATCCCAAAGGCTTAGAGCCTTGCTTCTTCATATTTGCTATTTTGAGCCAAATTACTACAATTCGACACTACTATAATGATCACAATATCAAAAATACCACAACTCCACCATTCTTAAATTTAAATTCTCACTTTTTTTTTTCTTTTCTTTCTCCCCTCTATCTTTTCTCTTCATCTTTCTTCTCATCTCGTTGGTTTTTCTTTCCTCCCCGATATGCATGATACACACACACATATATATATATACACATACATGTGCGGGTGTGTGCCACTATGAGGCTAGGGGTAGCAGGGTGACTCATTGAGCCTAGGGTGCCACTAACACCCGAAATGGTGCCACATGTTGTTGTTGTTGTTTTTTTTTTTTTTCACTGGCCAACTCACCACACAACATTCATATATATATATATATATATAAAAATGTAAATGTGCATATGCATACTTGGTAGCCAAACCAAAGGCCTTTACGTGGCAAGAGAACAAATTTTTTTTTGCCACCAATCATCAAACCTTACATTTATGTCATACCTATAGTACATGATAGCCATGGAAACAGAAGCAAACGGAAGTTCCAGCTGGCTTTGGCCAATTTTCCTTTTTTCTTTTTTTTATATATAAAATAATATATTTTATAATAATATATTTTCAAATTAAAATTTTAAATAATATATTAAAAATAATAAATATACTCAAAAGTTAAATTTTAAGGTTATTACAATAACTATAAAAAATTGACACATTACAAATTTAGGAAAATTCTTAAAATAAAAATAATAAAATAAATCAAACAAACACCAAAAAAAAAAAAAAAAACTATGTACTAATCTCAAATCAATCCTTCACATTTAAATACAGAAGTATATGTAAATTTTATATTCTTGTAAAAAAAAAAAATTATAGTCTCCACTCGTCCTGAACTTGCATAGTGGCCTCCCAATGAGGTTTTGTTTGGGCATAAAAAAGTATTTTGCTATTTTTTTACAATTTTTTATTTTATATTTTTTTAAAATATGATTTTTTAAGAAATTGTAACTTTTTGGTGTGTTAATCATATTTATAAAAAATTCATATATGTTTGAGTAAAAGATATAAAAAATAAAAAAAAATTAACTTTTTTGTTATTTTTTTTATCCAAATTTTTACTCAAAAGAACGTAAATTTCTTTATTATTTCTCAAAAATGCGATTAACACGTCTAAAAGTTACAATTTATAAAAAAATTAAATTTTGATAAAAAAAGTAATGCAAAACAAAAAATATAAAAAATAAAAAATTAACTTTTTGATAATCAAACCAAATCTAGTCATGACATAAACATTAGGGTTGTGAATCTTCAACCCTTGGGGGCCAATTAGATGCAACAAATAGAAGCCTCCATAAATAATACACCCTTATAAGCTTTGATGTGATGTTTTTTACTTGGTTTGGGAAGTAAAATTTATCTCCTTTAAAAATTATCCCCCCTTCTTAATCTTGAAAGAAGGTGTATTATTTTTGGAGAGGGTTTGAGCTCTTCAAAAATTATCCTCCCTTATTTGGAAATTGGACCATTATACCCCTTCTCATCCCCCTTTCTCACCTACAAAATATATTTTATATTAGAAATAAATTTTTTTAATGGAAAAATTTATTAAAAAATTATATTAATAAAAATAAAAAAATATAATTTTTTTCCAAATAAGGGGTCGTGTGATTAAAAAAATATATTTTCCAAATCGGAGGTGATGTGATTTTAAGATAATAATATTATTTTTTAGCAAATATAATAATATTATTTTTTTAGCAAATTTATACAAAATTACACATATATTGATATTTTTTAAATAAGAAGAAAAAAATAAGCGACTAAAGAAGTTTCGGATAAATTGGGATGTTATTGTCTACGAAACTAATTTATATATTTTATAAAGTTTGATTTATTAAAAACATAATTTATTTATAATTAATTTGTCTAAAATTAATTTGTACTAGTTGGTTTTCACATTATATAATTAACATAAACATATAATTAAGTTTAGGTAACCAAATTTAATTTAAGGGCCGGGTAACCAAGTTTTTGGATACCACAAGAGCAAAAGAATCATTTGACTATTTTTTTTCATCATTTACCTTCTCTTATTTATAAAACATCCAAACCAAGTCAAAAGTTATCCCCCTCCATAAACATCGCATCAATGTGGGCCAACCTAGGGATGTCAATGGGGCGGGTATAACCTTCCCTGTCCCCGTCCCCGTTTAGCAATACCTTTACCCGTCCCCGTCCCCATCCCTATTTCAGAGAAAAAATTTTCTCCATACCCGTCCCCACAAAATAATGAATTCCCCATCCCCGTCCCCGTTTACCCGCCAAGTATATTAATTATTACAAATTATATATTATATGTATAAATAAATATTTAAAATTATTATAAATATTATATATATTAAATAAAAAATATATTACATATATATATTAAATAAAAATTAAAAATATATATATAATATTTGACTTTGATTGATGCACTTAACCAAAGATGAAGTAGTTTTTATTTATAACCTCACAAGACATTCACTTTTTTGTGAGAAACCGATGTGGGACTTCTAAAGGAGTCACCACGCCAACAAAATTAACAAAAAAAATATTTAAACGGGTACGGGACAGGGTGGAGAATATCGTACCCGTCTCCATCCTCGTCCCCATACCCGTGCGGGTAACATTTCAAATCTCCATACCTGTACCCGTCCCCGTCCCCGTCCCCGCTATTAACATCCCCATACCCTCCCCAAACGGGGCGTGTGAAGCGGGTACCCACCGGGTATGGGTATATTTGACATCCCTAGGCCAACCCTCTAAAAATAATATCCCATCTTATCTTATACTTCCTCTAAAACTTATCCCTCTAAAATGTTAGCACCATCCAATCGGGCCCTTGAATCAAAATAATTTTCTGTTTGAAGCTACAAATTTTGTCAAAAAAGTTTAAAAATTGTCAAAAATTTTTTACTTTTCCTATTTTTTGAATTTTTTAAAACTTTTTTATAATTCTAAAGGTAAGAAACAGGGAGGGTGACATTGAGTTTGACTGTAGCAGGCTAACATTGAATCGTGGCCGCACGAGTAATCTACCAAACCCAAAAGCGCGCGGTTGATAAATTTTCAGTCTTTTTCATTTTTTTTTTGGGGTTTTTCCATACTTAAACCGCAATGGCAACAGTAAAGTGAAACCAACATTTTCACTTTTGTTTATTTATTTATATTTTGTTGAATGTGATTCAAAAAACAAAAATAACCTTGAGTTACTTACTTGATATATTAATTATATTGACTATTAAAATATTTAAAAATAAAATTTATCAATATTATTTAAAATATTATAATAAAAATTCAATTATTATAAAAATTAGAGTACCTACATATATTTTATTTAATTCACATAAAAATATTTTTATTAGAAAAAATAAATTATACTGATAAATTATTTTTTATATTTTTTGACAAGAAAAAAAATTACTACTTGAATTATTATAAAAAAATTTAAGTAGCTTACATAAAAATAATTATTATAAAAAAAATTGTTAACTTGCATGAATACTTGAATTAATACTTATATTTTAAAAAAAATGTTATGTAAACTACTTTCTCATAATCAAAATAAAAATATTTTAATAAGTTGATCGAATTAAATTTTTATTTATAAGGTAGACAATTACAAGTTAATTTAAAAAAAAATTGTAGTTATAACACATGGTTATCTTCCTACCATAAAAGTTGTGGATAAATTATTTTTTCAATTTTTTAAAATGTATTTTTATTATAAAAATTAAATTATACTAATAAATTATTTTTAGATTTTTTAACAAGAAAATAGATATTATTAATTGAATTTTTAAAAAATTTTACAATAATTGAATTTAATTATAATATTTTAAATGATATCCATAAATTTTATATTTAAATATTTTAATATTTAATATAATTAATATATTAAGCCAATAACTAGGGATGGGCACAGGGCGGGTAGGGGACGGGTACGCATATCCCTATACTCGATCCCAAACTAAAATCAATCCCCATACCCTACCCGATCCCCACTGGGGATTTATTTTTACCACCCATCCCCGACCCAAATGGGGAACGGGGATCCCCATGGGGAAACGGGTACCTGAATTAAAATATATAAAAATACAAAAATTTTAAAATATGACTTATAAGAAAATAGAGTAGAATCCTAATATATATTTAAAAAATAAAAAAAATACCATATATATATATATATATATATATATAGAAAGCTTTTATAAGGTTCCTATTTTCCTACCATATTAATAGGTTTCTATTTTCTTACCATATTAATAGGTTTTACGGTTCAAAATATGAAAAGTAAACAAAAAACATTTATAGTTGGTCTATCTCAATTTATAGTTTTTTTTGTAAACTGGAAAACAAAGTAATTTAATAGGAATGTGATAGATAAAGAAACTCAAAATATTAATTCACTACCTTACTGCACACTAAAAAATTATATATATATATATATATATATATATGTATATGAGAGTATTGGTAGGGTCAGGGAACGGGTAGGGTAGGGTAGGGTACGGGACGGGGACATACTCATACCCGTACCTTACCCGATCCCTGAATTTTTTTAAAAAATGTCCCCGTACCCTACCCGATCCCCAAAAAATCCCCGAATCTCCTACCCTTTTGAGGCGGAGATCGGGTAAGGTACGAACGGATCGGCCGAGATGACCATCCCTACCAATAACTCGAAATTATTTTTGTCATTTGAATCACAATCAACCAAAAAAAAAATGAATATCATTAATCTCTATTAATCCACCAAAAAAAAAATTGAAAAAGACTGAAAAGTTATCAGCCGCGCGCTTTTGAGTTTGGTGGATTAATCGTGCGGCCACGATTCAATGTCAGCCCGCTGCAGCCAAACCCAATTTCAACCTCCCCCGCTTCCCCAAACGTAACCTTATAATTCCAGGGATGCAGGTGTCCATCAGCCGGGGCCCAGATCCCAACCTAGGATGCTTCCACGTTTGTTTACGTTCATGACCAAAAAAGAAGGGAAAAAAAATCCTAATATCTGTTACTTTAATTTAATGGAAATTACTATTAAAACGCTGGTTACGGTTCTTTGGAGCCAAAGCCGCCCTTTTTGAAAAAAAAAAAAAAAAAAAAAAATCTCGTTCTCGCGCCGTCTCGGTTGCGAACTCGCTGCGACGCAAGGGTAAGCCTTCAACTGCTCGCTCCACGATAACTAAGTTCAGCTCTTGCTCCATTCTTCTTCGATTCGGGTTTTCTAGCCCAAATCTGTGAACTTTCCAGGCTTTTCATCCTCTCTCTCTCTCTCTGTGTGTATATATATATATATATATATCTTTCTATATACATATATGGATTGTGGATCTATCATTATTTAGAACTGAGAATTTTTCGGTTGTAGTTAGGTTCAAGAAGGGAGTTTAAAGTTGTTTTTGTTGGGAATTCACTATTCTAACAATTGAAGGTAATTCCTTGGAGCAGTTCAGTTGCTCAATTTGGGGAAGCTGTACATTTTCATATGTATACGCTTTCATTTGTCTTCTCTGACTGTTTGGATGTCGCTGATTGTTGAAATTATTCCAGATCTTCGTTCGGTGAATAATTTTTAGGTATTACGACTGACTTTAGGGCAATATCTGGAGTTAAAGACCTGTTTTTTTTTTTTTTTTAATTACCCAAAAAAAAAATCTGCTTGTTAAAAAATAAAAATAAAAATAGTTGGTACTTTCAGCATCTAGAAATGATAATTAATAATTACTTTGTACCGTGTTTACAAGTTTGACGGGCATTGTGGTTTGGTTCTCAATGAGAAAATCTGATCTTCGTAAAAGCATTGTAATTATATTGGATGGATTATCGCTATTGAGCATAAGCTGAAATATTAATAATTGGATTTTCCTTGGTTTCCATTATTCCCTGTTATGTTGTCTCTTTGGTTTACCGGCAAAGCTTGAGGATGCCTTTCATGAATTGTATGGTCATGTTGGCTGGAATGGCCATTATCCAGAAAATCTGCTTATGTGGACTCCTTCTCATGTACATGCTTGCGTGTTTTTGACATCTGTCTTAGGATGTGTTTTGCCTGCACAGAAGGCCTTGTTGGGTTTATCTTTCATCCTGTGCCTTTTGAAGTCCTTGGTAAATTTTCTCTGGGTTGAGCTAGTAAGATTCGTTCCAGAATGATTAATTCTGAAGTAAACAGCAATGGGCTGGGCAACAGTGGTATTGCTATGCCTTCTAACCATAAGCAATCACCTCTAGTAAAAAAGATAGCACTGAGAGATGTCCAGAATGATAATAGAAGTTCGATACGTAACCATCTGGAAAGTTCTCCTGTTCTGGAGGGAAGACCTACCACAGATGCCATCAAGGTTTCAGGAACTAAGAGGCTGACACCTGAGCCCCCTTTAAGCTTCCCTCTTGACCTTTACTCGAGCAAGAATGGTGTAAATGAGCAACTCATGCATGTCCGAAGAAAATTTGAATCAGAACCAGGCAGAGGAAGAATTCAAGTCAGTACAGATAAAAGTGCTGCCTGTCTTCAATTGAGTTCAAAGCAGTCCTTCCAGAAGCAGCTGGAGTTACCCCAGCAACAAATTTCAATGAGGGAGAGCAATTTGTATTGTCCTTCTATGATTAGACCAAATCATATGGCTTCAATTGCAACCTTTTCATATGGTAGACCTTCAGTTCCCATTTCTCTTGGGAAGCCTGGAAATGCTTTGCAAGTTTCTGAATCCGTTGGCCTTAAGGTCAGCTCAGAGGTCTGTCATTCAGTTGATTTTAAGGCAACCAATGATGAACAAAGGAAAGAACGGTACCTTCATTTGCAGAAGTTCTTGAAGCAGTGTGATGAATCTGATCAGAGGGATTATGTCCACAGTAAGTCCTTGCATTCTTTTACACCAGGCCAATGATATTCTCTGTTTTGCCTCAAATGTTTTGACACTTCCAATTTTGCTGCCTATTTTCCACAACTTTGTCAGTGCTTCTGAATTTGCCGCCAGCTGAACTTAGCAGACATGCAGTTGAGCTGGAGAAAAAAGCAATTCAGCTAACAATGGAAGAAGGTATGGCGCTGTCACTGTTCTCACATTTGTTGCTTTTCTTCTTGGATAAATGTGTGGCTCCTTTTTAGTGATTGATTTCTTTTAGGAATGGGATGTTTCTGACTGATTCAATATATATATCTCATTACAAAGGCATAAGATTTGAAAAAAGAATTAACAATTTCTATTGTTAGAGTGCAATTTGAGTTGTACAAAATTTACTATTCCATGTTCTGCTTATGGAATAGAATGTGAAAATTACTTTCAAGTTCCCCCCCCCCCCCGGGGGGTACTGCTTTCAAGTAACATTTACGCCATAAACCTGTTACATTGAGCAGCTATAAATTTTCTGATCTATTGTTCATATTTGTTGTAGTATTGCCTAGCATTGAAGGTTATGCTTTATAGTATCTTAGAAAGCGGAACTGAGATTCAACAGAACATTTTGACTTGAAATAACAAACTCAAAATGTGATATAAATGTCCATTGGTACGCTGCTGGGTGCTGCTTCATGAATATTGTGGAAGGGAAGAAGCGTCTCAAGAGCGTAAAGGAATGCTAGAATTAAAACATCCTAGGTTTGGTACTTTATAACACAGAGATTTGACTATTTTGGATCGTTCTTAAATGACAATCTATTTTATGGTTTGGCTGGACTTCACTTTTGAAATTCATTCAGCTTCAGTTCTTCTTGTCGAGTGCAATGCGTTCTTAAATCTATGCTAGTATTGGAGAGGTTCATTATCGTTTGGAGCCATAAAAAAAACCAAAAAACTTCAAAAGTTTTCAAATCTCTCCAATCACATTTTGCCACCTATCATTTTTACATCACATCAATCCCATCCATTGGTTTTTTTTGGTTTTTTTTGATACTCCAAACGCCCCCTATGTAGGCTGTTAAATTCAATTACGCAGTGACAAAATAAGTATAAATCATTTTACAAATTTGCGAAACATTCAGATTTCCTCCCTAGAATACCTTATGTGATGTATATAGCCAAAAGTTTATAAAATACA
This sequence comes from Vitellaria paradoxa, assembly GCA_019916065.1. Classification (NCBI taxonomy): domain Eukaryota; kingdom Viridiplantae; phylum Streptophyta; class Magnoliopsida; order Ericales; family Sapotaceae; genus Vitellaria; species Vitellaria paradoxa. The sequence continues at coordinate 5,579,003 of CM034233.1, read as the reverse complement.
ACTGAGGCATGCCAAAATTGATTTTCTTTTGTATTGAGTGGGCTTTGCTTTTTATTTGAAGTCCTTGTTAGTTACGTGGTTAGCTAAGGCTGATTATCTTGTTAATCACTGCTAGGCAGGGTATCCTAGTTGAGATAGCCTCCACACACACACATATATATATGTATATATATATATATTTTTTGTTGTTTCTGTCTCACACAATTTAATGATCTCTTGGTTTAATTACTTCTAGCAACCAATGGCAGTGGAATAATGGGAAGTTTTTGGTCTTTAGCTTGAGTTTCTTCTATCTATTGCAGGCAAACAGATGCAACGGATGAAAGCTCTAAATATCCTGGGGAAATCTGGCTCAGCAAACAGCCCATTGCTGACAAGTCAACACCTGCAATCTGAGAAATGAAATCGAGCAGCAGAAATGTATTGCCATTTGTTGGTTAACAATTAAACAGGTGACTGGGTTTGCCTTGTGTACTTAAGAGGGACAAAGTTCGGTGGTGCTGATGTCTTTTTTGGACTCAGTTACTCCATTCCGGTTGGCTGCTTGAGAACTGCTTCTCTTGTGCTGAGAAACCTATTTTCCAAATTTAACGAAAATTATGTAGTGCATTTAATTTATGCCAATTTGTATGTTAATATTTGAAAAGAAACGAGGTCGGATAATTGTATTTCTGTTTGAAGATGCTTCTATAGGACTTTTCATTCTGCCAGTTGCACCGATAAACCCTTTATCCTTTTTGCCATCAACAATTAAAAAATAAGATAATTATATTCTTACCCCTTTATATTAGGATGACAATTACTTACATTCTTTAAACTTTAAAAATATATTTTTGCATCCTTTGTACTAAATTAAAGTGGTGAATAACGTTAAATTTTTAAGTAAAAATATAAAAATACTTTTTAAAAATGAAAGAGAATTAGGGGTGCAAGTGTGTAATATGAATTATAAATATATAAAAAATATAATTTTTTAAGTTATTAAGAGTCAAAATTGTTATTTTTTAACAAATTTTTTAATATTTTTATTTTAATTCAAAGTAAAGGGGTATAATTTTTAAAAATTTAGAATGTAAGTAATTTTCATCTAAAGTACTTAGGATAAAAAGATAATTATTCTTTAAAAAAATAATAATGTAGTACACAAATTTCTCTTTTTAAAATTTATAAAAGGTTAAATATAAGTAAATTTGTTTCGCAAGCAGAGATGTTTGTTCAAATTCTTTAATTAACAATTGCAAATGATAAGTATGCAAGTAATCCTGCGAGGATGAAAATAATTGAGAGCTACCCATGATTTCTGATTCTGACTGAACTGACAAATTTTAGGTTGAGTTTGGGGTGGGGAAAAAAAATTAACTTTTTTTTTTTTAAGGAAAAAAGTTAATTTTTTAATTTTTATTAATTTGATAAATTTATCTTTTAAGATTTAAAAGAAATTTCAAATATAAGAAAATAAATTTATTCATTTTAAAAAAACAAAAAAGTCAATAACTGGTAACTTTAAGTACCAGCAATTGTTTTGCCCTAGAACCTTATGAATAGGGTTAGACCACATCCGTCCCGGCTCTCGTAGACTTGAAATAGATTTTTTGTTTATTGGATCATGCCTTGTTCGGCTTAGATTTATTTTTTAAAACCGTCTATATAAATTTATTTATTTTTCAAATTAAATAATATTTTTAAATAAAGTAACTTTAAAAATTACACGAAATAAATAATTTAGTATTAAAATAATTATTTTTTTTTATAAAATTTGATATAAAACTTTAAACATATAAATAAAATAATATATACATACACAAAAAATATAAAAATATATGTTTTTAAATTCAAGTTCTGGCCAAATCAATGTGCTCATTGATTTTGTAGAATTTATGTTTTTTCTTTTTATATTTAACTATTTTTATTTTCACCTGTCGTTTTTCTTGCAAAAATAAAAATAAAAAATATGTTTGATAATGTAATTTTGTTTATATTTTTAATTTTATTTTAATAAAATATTTAATTTTATTAATTTTCAGTAAATTAATTGAATTCAATAAAATACATAATTAATTTAATAAAATATTTTTACATTAATTAAGTTAATGATATAAGATATTTATTTTTAATAATAATTAGATTTAATCAAATATTAATAAATAACAATAATTTATTATTAAATTATTGTTATTTATTAAAATTAATTTAATTTAATAAAATAAATCATTTTAAGAGATCACTACTCTTTATTAAAATTTTCTAATTTATAATTTTTTAATAATAAATAATTATTTTATGAGTAATTTTTAGTTTCAATAAAATAAATTATTTTAATATTTAATTATTATTTAAAAAAATTAATCTGATAAAAGTAAACCATTTTGATAATAAATTAGTAATTTTAATTTTAATTAATTTATTTTTAATAAAACAAATATTTTAATATATAATTATTATTTGTTAAAAATTATTTTAATTTATTAAATAAATCAAAATAATCATAAATTAAAAAAATATTTTAATACATAATTATTATCTATTAAAAATAATTTTAATTTAAAAAATATTTAAATAAAATAATTCATTCAATATGATGCGACAGAAAAAGGTAAAGTATTGACAAAATATTTATAAGAAGAAAAAAAAGAGTGAAAACATAATTTTTTATTTATTTTATTTTTTAAGTTTTCATTTGGATGGAACCACAAAAATTAGAATAATTTTACCAAATATTTTTTGTTGTCAATTTTTTAAAAATTTATAAGTAAGAAAATAATTAAACATAAATATTATCAAGTGAGTTCTAAACAAACTCAAAAAATTTATAAAGTCTAAAAAGAATAGGTGACTGTGAACCAAATTGTTTCTTGAGGCTTGAACCGAGTTAAATTCAAGTTCCTTGCTTGATTTGTTCGCTAGAGAAATTAGATAATTAATAATAACTAATTTTTGTGTGTTTTACGATAAATAAAATTTAAAATGATATTACAAATCCTTCAATTTCAAATTTAAGTTATTAAATATTTGATCAAAAAGTTTACAAGCTGACATGAAAAAAATAATACGTATCATAATATTTTAAATGAAAATATTTATTTTGCTTAGTCAATTTTGAATAAATTAAAATTTTTAATTTAATTTAATTCCACCTTTACTCCGCACATTCGTGACGAGTTAAATTTTTCTATCTCATATTTAATCAATTGAATTAAGTTGGTTGAACCCACAAATAAAAATATATAAATAAAATAATATTTTTACAAAATATAATAAAATTTAATAATATATACTTATTAGTAGATGTCCGTGCAAAGCACGGATCGCCTATCCTCTAATTTAATCTTAAGGTTTTTTTTTAAGTATATTAATTGCATTCAAAAAAAATTTAAAAATTTATGTCTATTTAAGTAAAAAGTTGAATGAAAAAAGTTAGTATTTTTATTTTTTAACTTTTAATGAATTTTTAAATTTTTTTATGAATGTGATTAACATGTCTAAAATTGAAGTTTTTGAAAAAATTAATAAAAATATACAAAATAAAAAATAAAAATAATTTTGTAATCACATTTTAAAAATTTTTATAAAAAAATATGTAAAGAGTAATAGAGTATATTTTTATGTGAAGTGATCGAAAATACAATTAATGTGGAGAGGAAAAGAAAAATAATTCTAACCATTAAATAAATTTAATGGTTAAAAATATGTCAAATTTAAATTCTTTTGTTTCCTTATTATATAAATAACACAAATAGTGTAAAAGTAAATGTGCTTTCTTATTCTTATTTCTTTATTTCTATTTATTTTATTACTTATTTAAAATCTGTCATAAACTTAGCAAATACCTGTGCAAAACACGGACTGTTATCTCTTAAAATTTATTTTTCCCTAAAGCTGTAGTTTTTAACTATATTAATAGCATCCAAAAAAATTTAAAAATTCATATCTATTTAAGTAAAAATTATTTATTTAGATAAAAAATGAACGAAAAAAGTTAGTATTTTTTAATATTTTTTTACGAATATGATTAATATATCTAAAATTTAAAATTTTTAGAAAAAAAAAAGAAATAAACAAAAGGAAAAATAAAAAACGAAGCCGTTGTGTTATACAACCCCAATGAATTGAGCAACTCTGTCATAGCACGCTCTTATAAGCGCGTGGATATGCCCCCACAAAGAGTGCTCAGCTCTGATTCGTGTATTTGGAAATAGGGAGAGAAGGAAAAAAAAAAAAAAAAGCTAAAAAACGTGAAGAGCAATAGAGTATGTTTTCTTATAAAATAATAAAAAAATTAAAGTGATAAGGAAAAAAATAATTTTAATTATTAAATAAATTTAACGGTTAAAAATATGTTAAATTCACAAGTGTAAAAATAAATATATTAAAAATTAATTATTTCTATTTATTTATATTTAATTTACTACTTACAGCCTGTTTAATTGACAAAAATTAACAAAAAATATCAACTTTAATTATTTTTATATTTTTTTAATTAAATTTTATCACATATCATATTTATATCAATTTTTTTATTTTTATTTTATTTGTTTGACGAAAATTTAACTAATTAAACACCTCGTTATTCAAAATTTATCAAGTTTTTACCAGCGCCTCTTTTTGTCTCGGGAAAGAAACAAAAAAAAAAAATGCCAGCTGCCCCCTCTATCTATCTCTCTTCCCTCCTCTCTCGAGCCCATCACCCCCTATTCCCCCTACTAACTTTCTCTCTCTCTTTCTAACCTGTCGGGGAAAAAAAGCCAAAATATGTGATGTTACAGAGGGTTTGTTTGGAGTAAAAAAAGTGAGATAAATTGAAGGTTCGTAATGCGTGTAGTGAAAGAAAAAAGTTGATGTGATATAAAGTTAACAGAGATTTATAAAAATTTTCAGTATTTTTTTTATGCCAAACGCAGCCATAATATATTTTTATGTAAAACCAAACCAAACCAAGCTTTTTCCCACTAAGTGGGGTCGGCTATATGGATTTGTCGATGCCAATTAGATCTGTTTAGGGGCATGTCCTTCGATAAATTTAGGTAGGTTAGGTCATGTTTAATGGTTTCTTTCCAGCTTCTCTTGGGTCATCCTCTACCTCTCCTACTTCTGGCAATCTCCATACTTTCACACCTTCTAACAGGTGCCTCTGCTGGACGCCTTCTAACATGGTCAAACCATCTTAATCGATTTTCTCTCATTTTATCTTCAATCGGTGCCATTCCTACTTTGCCCCTAATCTCCTCGTTCCTAATCCTATCTTTCCTTGTAATCCTGCACATCCACCTTAGCATCCTCATCTCCGCAACTACCATCTTCTGACCATGATTATGCTTTACTGCCCAACACTCTGATCCATATAGCAGCGCTGGTCTAACCGCTACATTATAATACTTTCCTTTCACCTTGAGAGGGATTTTTCGGTCGCACAAAACCCCCGAAGCACTCCTCTATTTGGTCCACCCAGCTTGAATCCTGTGACTTACATCAGTATCAATCCCTTCATCTTGTTGCACCATTGATCTAAGGTACCTAAATTTATTTTTCTCTACAATCTTTTATATGCTTAAACTTACTTCTATACTACCCGTTATTTTATCTTGACTAAACTTATATTCCGTATAGAACATATTTTTATGTAAAATAATAAAAAATAATTAAAGTGAGAAGGACAAAAATAATTTTAATCATTAAATAAATTTAACAATTAAAAATATACTAATTCAAAAGTATAAAAATGAATGTATTAAAGACTAATTATTTATTTATTATATATTAAATTTTATTTATACATAACAATTTTATGTATTAAAAAAATCTATTTATTTAACTACTTTGAATCTGTTTGGTTAATAAAAATTAACCAATAATATTATTTTTAATTAAATTTTATTATATATCATTTTTATATCAATTTTATTATATATTTATTATACTTTTTGATCAAATTTTAATCAATTAAACACCTTATTCAAACAGGAGCCTCTTTTTGTCTTGGGAAAGAAAACAAAAAAGAAAAAAATGCCAGCCACCCCCTTCTATCCATCTCTCTCTCGTCACCCCACAATCCCCTACTCCCTCCCTCTCACTCCTCTCAATCCTGCGCCGCTCCTTTGTCTCTCTCTCTCTGGTTCCGACACGTCTACAAATGTTAACTCAACTGTTATGCTTTATTATAGAGATATAATTAATTGCTATTTTTATCAATTATGCCTTTTTTTAATATTAATAACAAATTTTTATTTGTAATATTTATTTATTAAAAATTAATGACGAATTTATATTGGAGAGTTTGCATTCTCAATTTTAAAAAAAAAAATTCAAGAAACTTAAAGAGTTTACAAATTCTTTCAATTAAATTTTGTTATTTGCTGTTTTTATATCATACCAACACTACCTTTTGATTTTTTTAAAATTCTTTTTAAAACTCCAAATGCTCTGTAATATAATTAATTTATATAAACTTTAAAGAGCTTTCTATTAAAGAAAACATTATATTGAGTAGTAAGCCATTACTGATTATAACTTAATTTTTTAGTTACTATAATTAAATCAAGCACTTAATGCGCACTTAGATGGGGTGAAATGAGTGAAATCACTGAAATGAGGAAGATAGATAATCTAGCGGCCAATGTTTGAACACATGAAAAGTTCATCTATGACAGAAAGTGAATATTTCAAAATCAGTCTCTTATTTATGAATTAGTAATATAAAGAAATGATATCTATATATATTTATAACAACATGACAATAAATAAAGAATCTCTTACACTCAACCCATTCAAAAGAATCAAAACCCTAACAAAATGCTCGCCTATGTATAAAATGTATGTGTGTATATATGAATCAATGAATCGGCCGGAGATCTAGTTCTTCATGAGCGCGAGGAGAGACAGAACCACCGAGGAACACATGATCGCTCCAGAGATCGGCAGCAAGTACGCCGACCCCGTGTCCATCCGGGGCACCGGTGCTAGAGCCATCTCAAAATCTTGTGCCGATGCGATAGCAGAGAAGACAGCGACGACAAATAGGACCGCCAAAATTAAGTGCTTGGGCTAGAACGCAGGCGAGGGAGAAAAAGAGAGAGAAATGAGGCGTTGGGTTAGAATAGAGAGAGAAAGTGAGATAGACGCTTGCGGTGCTGTTCAAGAGTAAAAAATTGGGCGGGAGCTTCTAGAAGAATGTTTGATGTATATAAATCCAAGCTATTCATTCAATCTCAACTGTCCATTATAATTTGTGAGAGGGATATTTTTAAATTTAGATTGTGTTTTATTATATAGATATATCAATTTTTTAATATATGCATACTATTTTTTTAATATATGCTATCATTTCTGAGCTCACAGGTGGAAGACTTTCCACATCATTGCAGAATAGCATCCTTAGGGACCGATTGGAAGCAACAAATAAGGGGCTTCATAAATAATACACCGTTATAAGTTTTGATGTGATGTTTTTTGCTTGATTTGAGAAGTAAAATTTCTCTCCTCTAAAAATTATCATCTCTTGTTAATCTTGGAAGAAGGTGTATTATTTTTAGAGAAGGTTTGAGCTCTCTAAAAATTATCCCCTTATATGGATTAAATTGGACCATTATACCCCTTCTCATTCCCCTTTTCTCACCTACAAAATGTATTTTATATTAGAAATAATTTCTTTTTTTAATGAAAAAATGTATTAAAAATTATATTAATAAAAATAAAAAAATATAATTTTTTTTCCAAATAGGGGGTCGTGTGATTAAAAAAATATATATTTTCCAAATTGGAGGTGATGTGATTTTAAGATAATAATATTATTTTTTAGCAAATATAATAATATTAATTTTTAGCAAATTTATACAAAATTACACATATATTGATATTTTTTAAATAAGGAGAAAAAAATAAGCGATTAAGGAAGTTTCGGATAAATTGAGATGTTATTGCCTACGAAACTAATTTATATATTTTATAAAGTTTAATTTATTAATAACATAATTTATTTATAATTAATTTGTCTAAAATTAATTTGTACTAGTTGGTTTTCACATTATATAATTAACATAAATATATAATTAAGTTTGGATATTCAAGTTTAATTTAATGGGTAACCAAGTTTTGGGACACCATAAGGGCAAAAGAGTCATTTGACTATTTTTTATATCATTTATCTCATCTTATTTATAAAACATCCAAACCAAGTCAACAGTTATTCCACTCTATAAACATCACATCAATATGGGTCAACTTTTTAAAAATAATATCCCCTCTTATCTTATATTCCGTCTAAAATTTATCCTTCTAAAATTTTAACACCATCTAATCGAATCCTTAGGCTCATGGTTGCTTTCACCCCGGCACGCAAAAAAATCCAAAATAGCCGTTTGGAGCCCCAAAATGGACGCTACTTGGGAGGGCACACATTCCAAGGGCAATCTTCAAGATAATGTCCGAATAATCCGAAGCTCCGAGGTTCGAGGGGCTGCAGGGTTGCAGCGAAAAATAAAAAATTGAGATTTATTTATATTTAATTTAATAATTTTAATTAAATTTATTTTTAAAATAAAAATAGGAGTTTAAAAATTTGATTGGAGTGTCATTAATGTAAAATTTAAAAAAATTACATATCTTTAGAGTATAAATAAATTTCAATTATTTATTTTTTCACTGTACTTTTGTAGTGAATTTTTTGACTTCAATCTCTTAGAACTCGAAGCTCGGATAAGGAAACATGATCAAAATGACCTCCTGGTTTTATTATTGGTTAAATTGCACTCATAGGGCCATGTTGGAAAAAAAAATAATAAATAATAAATAACAAAAAATAAATAAATAATAAATAATAAAAAGGGGCAAAAGTTGTTAATAGAAAATTTTTATGATTTGGTAAAGACTTACCAAAGTTATAAAAAAATAAAAAAAAAAATTAATGATTTTGTCTATGCAGCAACTTGATAAAATATATAACTTTGGGTGAAGAAAGTTAAAAATTGACATAAATTGATAAGTTGCTAAATGAGCCCTTACTTTCTTTAAATATTTGACTAACTATATGTAGTTATATCAAATATTTAGCTTTAAGATGCTCAAGAATTAATCGGGTGCACGAAAATTGTTCAGACACCGAAGTTATTCAAACCAAATATTAAATATTTAAAACTTATGCTTACATTCTTTATTAATAAATATTTGTTAGAATTAAATCATTTTTACTGTCGTGCTATAAAGGTTAGATTAAGAATAGTGTGACTAAAGATATAAAAGAATTGAGTCAAAATTTTACTATGTTCAAATTCGTTATTTTAACAAACGAGTCTAAATTTTTTGTTTAAATCCGTCTAATTTAGTAGGCAAACGAGTCTATTTAAATAAAATTTTTTTAGTAAGTTAGGTCCGAATAGTTCATAAACCACAAAAATGTACAGTAGTGCTAGTTAGAGAATATTTTTTTCATCAACAATTTAATATGAGAAAAATATGTATTCAGTGCATTATTTTTAACGTTTCAAAAACATTAATTTGGTAGCATTAATAAATTTTAAATTTGTTAAATTAAGTGGTGTAATACTTTAATATGCATTTTGTGTTGTGAAAAAGATTGTTTAAAAAATAATTAATAAAATAGAAATGATTCATCTAATTATAAACTAATTTGTAATGAAATTTTTAGAATGAAAAATACATTATAACATAAATACAAAATAATTAATGTAATATTATATTTTAACGAATGTTATATAATTTTACGTAAGCACCAAAGTAGCCTGAGCTCTCAACAAACCGAGCTGCAATATTTAAATTCGACTGTGATGGCCACGCTCAACGCAACCGTCGACTCTTAGAAGAACATCTATCTCTCTCTACCGTCGACTCTCAGTAGTCTCTCTCTCTCTCGTCGGAAAAATCTATACTACTTCTCCCCTATAGCCATGGACCCGTACAAGGTGCGTACCCATCTAAAAAATCCTCTGTTTGATCTCGTATTGATTGCAGCTAATCGTTAGGTCAACTAATCATTTTTTTTTTCATAGATACGCGCAATTTGATTTGCTTATGAATATATTTGTTGAATGCGAGACGATCTTGATTCAAAGAGTTTTCTGATTTCTTCTTTGTGTTTTTGATTTATTTTATCTTAAATCGCCGTAATTACAATCTTTATAATTGTATCTATTCTTTAGGTTACGGTATTTTTTATATTCAGTTTTTTAGGTTTTCGCCCCCCCCCCCCTTTTTTATGCCGAGGAATTTGAAGCGAAAAAAGAACCAAAAATAAAAATAAAAATTCGTGAAATTGTTCAGTATTCATGGTCCTGTTCTATTTGGTTTTCCAATCTATAAAAGAGCTCCGGGGCTGAAGTGTATTGAATGCGTTCATTCTACATTGATTGCATACAAATAATATTGGCGATTGTGTTTTCTAGTCTCATTACTCTTATGTTGTTTGGTTTTCTAGCTCTAATTTTTCAGCTTGGGTCTTTTTTTTTTTAACTGTTTTATATGTTCATTTTCTCCTTTTCACACTATGCAGCACCGCCCTTCAAGCGCTCACAATTCATCTTTCTGGACAACAAATTATGGGGCTCCAGTGTGGAACAATAATTCCTCATTGACTGTCGGAACTAGAGGTCTTCCGTTCATATATATCTAATTTGTGAATCTTACAAGGGTTTTTTTGGTCACAGAGTTGTAATTTTTTTATGACAGTAATTTTGCAGATAGCCATTGAATATATATTAATGTGTAATTTTACAGAGTTGTACTTTTTTTTTATCTTTTTTGTATTGATGTGTTTATTTATTTATATACCTTCTTGTTTTGTTGAAGCTGTTGAGACATGAAAAAGGTAAATATTTGTAGTGCAATCATCATGAAATTGACGTGTCTAAAATTTTTGGCGAGCACTTTAGGGTTATATGGTTATATTTATCTTCTGATCATAAAAGGGAAGGGAAAGAAATTATGATTGTCATCCTTATGGCTTTGATATTCTTTTACCGAGCTTGGTTTTTGGCTCGTTTTGGATTCAAGCTCGAGCTCGAACCTAAAGAAGCTGGGCTCGAAAGCTCGCGAGCAGACTCGGTTAGAATAATATATATATTTTTAATAATATTTTTATTATATTTTTTAAATATATTATATTTTAAATCAAAACGATATCGTTTTGGTTTAATCAAATTATTCGCGAGTTTAATCGAGCCTAAATTATTCTTTCTCGAGCCGAGCTCGAGCCTATTTAAAAGCTCGAATCGAGCTCGAGCATGTTAAAGCTCGGCTCGGCTTATTTCCACCCCTATAAAGCAAATGTTATGTTGGTAAATGACCAAAATGAAAACTGGAATTAAGTTTTTAATTAGCCTTTACCAAATATGAAATAAAGAAGATTCATATTTTGGAATTTATTAAAAAAAAAAAAAAAGAAGAAGAAGGAGAAGAAGGATTCATATTTTGAACTTCGAGCTGTGTAAACAATTTTTTTGTTTGATTGTTTTTTATTCTTTTTCTATCATTGGAAAGAAGCGTTTCTTTTTTTTTTTTTTTTTTATTCTAATGTGTTTTTTTTTTTTTTTTTTGGGCAGAAAGTTCTGATTTGCATAGGATTAGTATGGTTTATTCTTGCAATGTTAGCATATGCATAATAATGGAATCTAATTACTTTAACATTGGAATTAACTTAGAATCAATGCGATTCAACTTCTCCTCTATTTTATTTTAAATTAATGAACTGTGCTTGTATGGCTTTTGAGCAATTTAATAATTTTTTTTTCTTAAAATTATATCCACAAGAATTCCCAGTTATTCACGAGGGATTTAAGAGAGCTTTCTTTTCCATATCATTTGATAAACAAGTCTTGACTTTTTTCTTTGAAACCTATAAGAAGGCAACCTTCAGACTATTTCTGCCATATGTGTCGTTACTGTTTGGGGTATAGATACTTTTTAAGAAATGCAGACAATGAAGTTTTTAATCACCGACAGCTGAAATCATTTGTACAATACCAAGACATGGATATCATGTTTGTTTAACTCTTTTTGTGCCATTTGAATCTTATGTTTCTTTGATATATTATAAACTCCACTACACCTGGCAGGTCCAATTCTACTTGAGGATTATCATTTGGTGGAGAAACTTGCCAATTTTGATCGGGAGCGCATCCCAGAACGTGTTGTCCATGCAAGAGGGGCCAGTGCCAAGGGCTTTTTTGAGGTCACCCATGATATCTCTCACCTTTCATGTGCTGATTTTCTGCGAGCCCCTGGAGTTCAGACACCTGTTATTGTTCGTTTTTCCACTGTTATCCATGAGCGTGGTAGTCCTGAAACCCTGAGGGATCCTCGAGGTTTTGCAGTGAAGTTTTATACCAGAGAGGTGAGTGATATTGTTTTGCAATACTTTTCTATGTTAATGAGGTATTTAATGAGGTATTTTTTTATGGTTCTTAAGTATCTGGTTGTTTACTTGTCTAGTTGGCGAAAAAATGGGGTACATTTTAGTTGATTTGTAAGACCTCACTTGAGGAGTCCCTTGATTATTTTTGGGCATACCATTGAGCTTGAAAGAGCATGAAATGTTTGGAACCAGAATGTGTCAGTGAAATCTTACTTTGCTTGTTGGTTGATTATGCTTTGACATAATCAGTGAGTTTAAAAGCATGAAATACTAGAAACAAAAATTTTTTTGTTTGAAGACTTTATTTTGCTACAAAGCACCTCTGGAGATGGCTTTGATTGGATACCACATCAGCCTTCGGAATTTCATTGTGTTTCTCACTGCAACTTTGGCTGCTTATCTGTTCTGCCCTCAGAACACAACAAAGCTTCCCTATCATGTTCAAAAAAATGTGTGAGCACAATCCCAAACTGTGAGATTTTGTTAACTCTGAACAATTTTTATACTTACCAAAATAAATAAATAAATTTCTGAACAATTTTCATGCCCTTCCTTGTCAACTTTGTCAAATTTAATTTTCTGGTGTGGTTTCCCATAGAACAACATTGTTATCTTGATTACTTGTTGCTTTTATCTTTGTGGTAATTACAGATATCATTGGCCCTTGTATTGTTGTCCAGATTTGTCAATTTGCTAAATTTTGTGCATCGCATAGATATAGCCTGTCCTATAGTTATTTTTTTATGTTTATACTTCAATCCATGAATAAATCCATTTTGAATATGCACCTAAAAAGTATTAAGTAAATGCACACAGGAATTAGTTAGTGTTGCATTACCAGATGGAGGTTAACTAGTAAAAAAAGGAACACAACATATTCATAACTCAATTATATGCTAAAAATGTATAATTACTCTTTCCATTACTGGTATTTTTTTTTAGAATAGAGTCTTTCTTGAGTTAGGTCATTGTTCATGTTTTGAATTTTCTTTGTGGATTCAGGGCAACTTTGATCTGGTGGGAAACAATTTCCCTGTTTTTTTTGTTCGTGATGGAATGAAATTCCCGGACATGGTCCATGCTCTTAAACCTAATCCTAAGTCACACATCCAGGAGAACTGGAGAATTCTCGACTTCTTCTCCCACCATCCAGAGAGTTTGCACATGTTCACCTTCCTTTTTGACGATTTGGGTGTTCCACAAGACTACAGGCACATGGAAGGCTCTGGTGTTAACACCTACACCTTAATCAACAAAGCTGGGAAGGCTCACTATGTCAAGTTTCATTGGAAACCTACATGTGGAGTGAAGTGTTTGTTGGAGGAAGAGGCCATTAAGGTTGGGGGATCTAATCACAGCCATGCCACCCAGGATCTCTATGACTCGATAGCAGCCGGGAACTATCCTGAATGGAAACTTTTCATCCAGATAATGGATCCTGATCATGAGGAAAGATTTGACTTTGATCCACTTGATGTAACCAAGACATGGCCTGAGGACATCTTGCCCCTGCAGCCAGTAGGCCGCTTGGTCTTGAATAAGAACATTGATAATTTCTTTGCAGAGAATGAGCAGCTTGCATTTTGCCCTGCTATCATAGTTCCTGGTGTCTACTATTCGGATGATAAGCTGCTTCAGACTCGGATATTTTCATATGCTGATACTCAGAGGCACCGTCTTGGACCTAACTATCTGCAGCTCCCAGCAAATGCCCCAAAGTGTGCTAATCACAACAATCACCATGATGGTTTCATGAACTTCATGCACCGGGACGAGGAGGTATCATGCACTTTTACATTCTCTATTTTGTTTTGGGAAAGGGTTAGGTAGGCTGGTATTTGTTTTACCTATACCAGAACTGGCAATGACCTTTTCTTACTACTTGACTTTTGAATGGCTTTCTTAGATGCTTAAAAATGGATGGGCACAAATGAAAATCTGCATTTTATTACCATTTGCTGCTTGTGTTCAGCTTTCATTAAGTTTTTGATTAGATGTTAAGTTGTTGTCCAGGTTAATTACTTTCCGTCAAGGTATGATCCTGTACGTCATGCTGAGAGGATCCCCATTCCTCCTTCTGTTTTGGCTGGAAAGCGTGATAAGGTAAGATTGCCTATTATTAGCTTTGAATGTTAGAATTTTGAGGTTGACGTGGGAATGTTTAATTAGTTGGGCAGTATTAGGTATCTCATCTCCTCTTTCAGTTGTCTACTTGTCTTAAATCAATATATATGTATATATTTTACGAGTCCTTGCCAGATCACTAAGAGAATATATGCTGTGCTTTAAAACCAGGAAATTGCTAGAAGCTGAATCACTTAGTGGTGTCTATTATAGACGTAGTGGAAGACTTTTGGTGAATTATAGACATAGATGTATGTTATTTGAAGTGGCAGGTGCTTAAGGTTTCAGGTAACATTCACGGCATTGTAGTGTGCCACTGGTGGTGATAATATGTCAGTGTGCTAGTGGTGGTGATAATATGTTGAAGCATTGATGTATAAAACAATCATATCTCCACAAGTGAACCACTGAGTCGTTGCGAGGTCAAAGGAAGTTTGTGATTAATCATATGACTAAATGAAGTGGTATTTGGTAATCTGTAAGTTGTGTGAGTTTATTGCCATCACACACCATGCTCGAATCGAATGAGTTCACTTATGTAGCAAATTGCTATTGGTTTACTTAGATTATGGGGGCACCCCCGCCCCCCGGGTTCACACCATATCCATATTTTGAAAGCATGTTCATGCTTTGTTTTCTTTTATATTGTCATAATAGGCTTCAGTCAGCTTAGGTTAGTTTTGCTTGGAGCCTTGGATTTTGTTTTATCTACAGTCTAGTAAATTAGTAATCAATGTTGGGCAACCAGTAACCATAATGCACGCAACCAGCTATTAAAATGGATTCATGGTATTGTTGCATGGTGCTGTTACTTACCGAGCCCCATGTCTGTCAATGCAGTGCATCATCGAGAAAGAGAACAACTTTAAACAGCCTGGAGAGAGATACCGATCCTGGGCTCCAGACAGGTACTCTTGTACCTCATTTGCTAAAAGATATTGTAAAAAAAATGCTTACAGTAGTGTAACTTTTCTCTGATGGTATCGCTACTGTTACAGGCAAGAGCGGTTCATCTGCCGATGGGTTGATGCTTTATCTGACTGTCGTGTCACCCATGAGATCCGCACCATCTGGATCTCATACTGGTCTCAGGTCATGATTCTTGGTCTTATGCATTCTTCCTAATTATAGCCAAGACCTATAATTTTAATTTTGAAAGAGTGAGATTCGGTGGTGTACTGATAATTGTG
This sequence comes from Vitellaria paradoxa, assembly GCA_019916065.1. Taxonomy (NCBI): domain Eukaryota; kingdom Viridiplantae; phylum Streptophyta; class Magnoliopsida; order Ericales; family Sapotaceae; genus Vitellaria; species Vitellaria paradoxa. The sequence continues at coordinate 5,563,331 of CM034233.1, read as the reverse complement.
GGGTATTCTGAGTGGATGCAGGCTGACAAGTCTCTTGGTCAGAAGATAGCGTCTCGCCTGAATGTGAGACCAAGCATTTGAAGACAATAATGTTAGCTCTTGGTCAGAAGATAGCGTCTTTCCTGAATGCGAGACCAAGCATTTGAAGACTAATGTTAACTTGATGTTGTTAGTGTCAGAGTTGAGTGAGTTTGAAGCAGAGAGAAGACATCAGTTGGAGGGAACTGTGAATTAAGTGTTGATTCTCAGTTTGTATGATGCTGTAGTAACTATACATACCGAACAACGTTGCATGGCTTGTGACTTTTTACTTGACGATGTCCCACTCTTAATAAAGCGCTGTTATATCTGAAAATAATGTTGCCTTTTTAAATAAATAAATAACTTGTCTTCTTTTTACATTTTGGATGGTTGTCGTTGCTGTCTGTAGTCACTTTGTAAGCGGCAAAATCTGAGTGGATGAATTTGAGCAATGAATGATCATTGTTCAATGCCCCACCAACCTGATAACGCTCATAGCTAAACAAGTGGAGAAGAACTTAATTTGCCGTCCACGATTTTCCTAAAATCAACATGTCATGTGTCGTGTAGGAGTGTGAGTTGAGTAGTGAGGTGTTTAATTTAATTTTATTGAGCTTAACAAGCATAAAAAAATAATTTAAATTTAATTTTTTATTATTTTGAATCAAACTCGAGTGATAATTAGATCTCGAGTTGAGTTTAATTGGTTTGATATTTTATATTAGAATTGCCTGTTAAAATTTTCATTTGGTTCAATAGCATAATAATTTTAAATTATGGTTTATATTTAATTGATTTATATCTTGAGTTAAGTTCAAATAAATTTATAAATAAATATAACTAGCGCAAGTCTTGTACCACCCCGTAATCAAAACTATTACTTAAAGCTAGGAGAATTTTGCCTCCTGTAATGCATTATATATTTCAAAACCAAGCGGGGATGATTTTATCTCCTATAATGTATTATATATTTTAAAATGCAATCATCCAATTATTTATCTATCCAATTCTCTTCTGAGACTGAAACAGTGTCAATTTGTATTATGTATTTCACTGTTTGGAGTGCTAAGAAACAAAATAAATCTCCAACAATTTTTATAAATTATTAAAATTTTCTATTACACATTTGCACATTCTTACTTTTACTAATTTAAAAAAATTTCAATTTTTTGCTTAAAAAAAAATAAAAAATCCAGAAAGAAGTTAATCAAGTGTGTAATTTTTTATTTTTGACAATCATATATTTTTCGAGTCAAAAACTTTCAAACGGTACTATTGTCGTTATTTTATATAAATTTTTTGAATCTATTAGAACGGATTTGAAAAAATCGTTCTAACAATTTTGGCGTTGTATATCTCGAAATAGACTATTTGAATCCGTTAGAACAGATTTGAAAAACTGCTCTAACAATTTACTACTGTCGCGAGAGAGAGTAGAACTATTGTACAGTAAATTGAGTGTTGATTTTTTGAATCCGTTTAGAACGAATTTGAAAAATCGTTTTAATGATTTGCTATTATTCATTTCTAAAAAATACGACTTGAAAAGAAAAATACCAAACGTCAAAATTAACTCAAAATCACGTTTTATCTCATTTTATCTTATTTTTTCTTATTTTTTACGACTCTAATCGCTACCACAATATATCATTTACCATTTAATTCGCTTATGATTTAATTGTATTACGTATTTCAAAGTATAATCATCCACCCATTTAATTCGCTTCTGAAACTGGAACAGTGTCAATTTAATTTCTATATATTTTTTCAAATATTAATAATATTCTGATAAAGAATTCTTTTTATCTTAAAAATTATTTTTAGGCTTATTGAGATTGGTTTACAAATTGATTTAATATGGTTTTTCAATCTGGCTTGATCATCCACCCTTGAATGTCTAATTGCAAGTTTTTCATGTCTGTATGTATAGATATTTTTGGCAAGGATTTACTGCATGTATTCAAGCCATGAAAGATCATATACATGCGTGTATATCTACTTATATATACATGTATCAGACATCAGCATTTTAAATTTTCCCTTAATTAAATATATATATGTATCTTTTTTCTATTTGAGCCTTTGTAAGTTTTTTTATTTATGGAAGTTGTACAAAAGAAAATGGAAAGTTGAATTTCTCAATTGGCCTAACCCTAAACCCTAAAATACAATGATCAAACCCCCATCCTATTCCATCCCAGAAATTAACTTTGTTGCATCTCTCTCCTCTTTAAAGAAAAATCAAATATAAATCACGCATTTGAAGAACGCCCAATGGATCGTCGTGCTCGAAACCCAGTATTTCTTTTCATTAAATTTTTTTAATATTTTCCTTTTTTTTTTTTTGGTTTTGAACAAATCTTTTGGGGTGTAGGCTTTGAACGTTCAACTTGGATTATGTTGTTTCAGACTTGTGTTTTGAGAGTGAATATTGGTTGTTGCCAGGCATGTGCCGTGAACTTAAACAAATTGTTGAAGAAAATCGAGGGTAGTGATCTCTCATTCTCATTATACATTTTTTTTTTTGGGATCAATTATGTTTCGATCACAATCAAGTTATATATAATTTTATTGTTTTTTATTTTTATTTTTATTTTTTTTCCCAATCCTTTGTAGGAGTAGATGCAGTTGATATTGATCCAGAGAAGGGTCTAGTTACAGTATCTGGAAAAGTAGACCCAGCCACACTCGTGAAGAAGATTGAAAAGAAGAAGAAGAAAGCAGAGGTCTTGTCCTACGACGACCCCAAGAGCACGCAAAGTTCCGGCGGCAACGACGGTTGTTGCTGTTGTGGGGAGAAGCAAAATGGCGGCGATTCCAATCACGAGTTCGGAGATTACGGAGCTCGGAGAGAATTTGAAGATATTGAGTGCAGAGATCCTTATTGTAGACTCCACCACTCGAAACCCATCATACACAGAAACAATGAATACGGGAATGTGATTAAGCTTCATCATCATCCGCCGATGCCGCCGCCGCCGGCGCATCATCTGCAATATCATCCTCCTCCTCCGCCGGATCATTGGCAGTATCATCCTTCTCCGCCTCCGCCGCTGGATCATCTGCAATATCCACCGCTGAGCCATCGCTACCCACCTCAGAGCGCATTTTACCCCTCTTGGTTCAGAGCCCACTTGCCTCAGTCGGGCTCCTACGGTTGTTATTATCCAAGGCCGTCACCGCCGCCGCAGCATTACGATTATTACAGCAGAAGTTAGGCTATAGGCTGGGGTCTAGGTTTACCGTGCTGTGAGCTTTGTTTTTTATATTTGAAACTATAATCGGATTTGTTAGGACTTCGACAACGAGCGAAGTTCATTTTCAAAACTTTATTCTAATGGTGTACTTTGAGAATTATTATTTTAAATTTGTTCATTTTGTTTTTCATTTTTTTTTGCTAGTGTGAATGCACGTACGGATACTGTTCTTATTTTTTTTTCTTTCTTTAATACTTTTATAAATTCTTTCTCCATATTTTCTTTTTCTATTTTGATGAAGTTGAAAATGAAAGTTGCTTGAGATCGGAGCAAATTAAGGCCCGCTTGGATGCGGGGAAAGCCTCCCTCCAAACATTTTACATGGCCAGACGGGTGGATTCCACCCATTTGCTATGGTTTGGCAACCAAACTTACCCCCCTCCCGGGTCTTTACTTTTCTTCTCTCGCGGTCATTTCCTGAATAAAATTAGGGCGACTTTGACCCTAGCCAAAATTTATCTAGGGGAATAGTTATTATTTTGACGTTGTTAACCCTCATTAATTTGATCAAAATAAATATAATATTAGTAAAAAAAAATAATAGATGGGCCAACAAGTCAAAATAAATATAATTAAAAATAAACTTAAATAATAACCAACCATTCAAAATTACATATTTAAAAAAATTGTTTAAATAAATTTATAAAAAATTAAATTTTGAATGAAATAAATAATATAACTTCAAATTGTTCAAAAATAATTAAGTAGAGTGAGTTTTGTAATTTAATATTTAATTTAATGGATAATTAAGTTTGGGACACCACAAGGACAAAAGAGTCATTTGACTGCTTTTTTTATCATTCACCCCCTCTTATTTATAAAACATCCAAACCAAGTCAAAAGTTATCCCCCTCCATAAACATCACATCATTGTGGGCCAACTATCTAAAAATAATATCTCTTCTTATCTTATACCTCCTCTAAAACTTATCCCTTGAAATTTTAGTATCATCCAATCGAGCCATAAGTGAGAGAGTTGAGTGGCATTTGTGGAATTCAAATTATTGGATTGGATTCACAAAATGGGAGATACCAAAATGTGTATATTAGTACCCGTGTATGGATTTTTCTTCTTCTGAATTTTAGATTTATTTAGTTATAAATTTGTGTTGACTGACAATAAATGTCTACTTTTCATTAAACATATAGTGGTGCGGAGATGATCCATTTTGTAGCAGCCATCCTTGTCAGTGATTTTTTTTAAATAAAATCCCACTTCAAATGCTGTTTTATCCAGAATATTACTGTGTGGTATTCTGATAATTAATTCAAGTGTTTTTTTTTCTCCTTTTCTTTTCTTTTATTTTGAAAGTTTAGACATAAATCCTGGCCTTGAATGTGTGTTTTTGTTGTTTGCAATTCTCAAATTCTGTAATGCATAGGCTCGTGTATTGAATTATTCTATTACTAGTGAATTTGGGATTAACATAACAAGTAATGTCAGTTCAATAATTTATGATCAAAATCGTTGGATGCGTTTGTATTTTTTTTTTTAATTAAAAAGTGTGAATACATTTGAACGACTATAATGTCATCGACATTACATAACAAGTTATGTTAGCCTCTCCTTTTCATTTTTAGTATGCAATTACTTGTCTAAGAGATCCTACTAGAGCAAGAAATCAAATTTTATGAAAGATGGAATATAGTTGATGTTACTTAATGTATTAGAAGAAAGTTTGATTTTCATATTATATTTTATCAGACTGCATCGTTATAGATGAACCATTGTACTGAGCAACTCTTTCTTTGCAATTATATGGAAAATTTGGACATCAGTGAGGGCACCCTTGTTCTCTGCATGTGGTTGGAAATGAGCCATGTTTTCCAAAGAGTTAAATATAATGGATCTACTTGCTTTTCGATAATATCCTTAACTTGCTTGAAAAGGTACAAATAATATACTTTTATACTTTCATTTTAATAATTACTTTTTGATTTTTTTTTTTTGACCCGGAACCTGGGTTGAGCAGGGCCATTATAAGCCCACCCCAACTTGTCAAACCGGGGGAAGAGTGGCTCGACTCAAGATATCTCCCATTTAAGTCACGGTAGTGCACCCAGCACGATTCGAACTTCCGCCGCCCGCGTTTATAGTTTGGAATGAGCCTTTCTTGACTACTGGATTAGACCGCGGGGTCTACTTCTTAAACCTTGCTAATTCTTATTATCTTTTTTGTTATTAAATGCAGATCAAAATGAAAACTTACCCTCCATGCAATTCAAGGTTATCTTTAGAACCCCTCTCTTTCTCTCTTTTCTTTTTTTTTTGGGGGGGGGGGGGGGGGACGTTTTACAATTTGTCTAATGCTTCTGATTGTCCTTCGCTAAATACAGCTTATGGCAATATGTCTTTGTATGAGATCAAATGGGAAGGTGAAAAGATCCTTTTGATGTTTAATGTAGCAATTTCAGCAGGAATCACAGGTAGAACATTGCTTGTCTTTGTAGGAGTTGGTGGTGCTCTAGTTTTGGCAATCCGTTGAAGGTTTTTGGCAGGAATGGCAATAGTGTTGTCTGTATTTGAATTTATAATTCGTGTTATTTGTATTTGTATTTATACTTAAATGTATTACAATTTAATAAATATGTTAAATAGTTAATTTATTTTATTATTGAAGCGAATCATGTCAATTTTAAATTAATATATGCATACTATATCATGTAAATTTTAAATTATATGCATATTGTATCATGTCAGTTTTAAATACTTTAGATTAATTTGTTTTTTTAATTTTGATTATTTTTTAAACTAAAATTATATTTCGATCTGATTTAACTTTTTGTTTCTGTGAAGTTGAAAGAACCAAAAATTGAAGTAGTTATTTATATATATAATTATATATTACAGTAAATTTATACAAAAATTTTAAATCAAATGTTTGTATATATAAATATGATTTTGACTAATATAATAATAATAAATTTATAAAAATTTATATTAAAAATTAAATGTTTATGCATATTAATATCATCCTTGATTAATTTTATTTTCTACTTTCAATTTAAACAATTTAGTTCTTTATAATTCAAGTAAAAAACTGAATGCCCGAATTAAAAATTGAATGATCACCCCTATTATATATATAAAGCGTGCCTTTAAATTATAAATTAATTTTTAAAATTAATAAAATAATTTGATACTTGTACCCATAAAATATAAAAAAATAAACAAAATTTGTAGTTAAATAGAAAAGAGTGGGAGAGAAGAGAAAGCTTTGTGATTAGGATAAAAATAAAAGATAAAAAAATTATAAATTAAGCCACACTTGCAAAAGTACAACATATTTTGCTTTAAGGGCACGATTAGATGGTCCTAAAATTTTAGGAGGATAAGTTTTAGAGGGGGTATAAGATAAGAGGGGGTATTATTTTTAAAGGGTTGGCCCACATTGATGTGATGTTTATAGAGGGGGATAACTTTTGACTTAATTTGGATGTTTTATAAATAAGAGGGAGCGAAGGATGAAAAAATCAATTAAATGACTCTTTTGCTCTTACTAAACTTGGTTACTTATTAAATTAAATATTAAATTGTAAAACCCACTCTATTTAATTATTTTTGGACAATTTGAAGTTATATTATTTATTTCATTGAAAATTTAATTTTTTATAAATTTATTTAAAAAACTTTTTTTTTAAATATGTACTTTTGAATGGTTGGTTATTATCTAATTTTTTAATTATGTTTATTTTGACTTGTTGGCATATCTATTATTTTTTTATTAGCATTATATTTATTTTAATCAAGTTAACAATACCATTAACGAAGGTTAAAAACCTCAAAAATTTATCCACTTGAAGGGGGATAATTTTTAGCTAGCCCAAACCCTAACTAAAAATTATCCCTCCGTGGGGGCTAAATTTAATACCGTGCAAAATCAAAACCGGGGAAGATTTGGCTGCCAAACCAAGCAAAAAATGCGAGGCCCACGGGTAAAATTTATGCCCCGTGCTTTAGCGGTATCCAATCGGGCTGTAAATATAAAATTTTTAAGGCTCTATTCCAGCGCCAAAACTAATTTTAACTTTATTTTATTGAAAAATTCATATATTTTAAAAATATAACGAAAAAGTTTGATTTTTAATTCTTTTTTGATTTTTATTAAATAGATGTAAAATTTTAATTTTAATTTTAATTTTTATTAAGAATGCGATTAATATGTTTAAAAAATTATAATTTTTAAAAGAAAAATAAATTTTAATTAAAAAATTCATATAAGGCGAAAGTAAGCTATAAAAAAAAAAAAAAAAAACTGAGAAAATAGTTTTGGTGCCGAAACAAATGCTCGCGATAATATCCTTAATAAATTTCAAGCAAGACTGAAATAGAAGCGAGAGGCGTAATTTCATTTAATACCGCACCCAACCCAAGCCAGCCCATCGTAACTCCTATTCCAAACAAATACTTAGCGTTGTATCTCATCCGTCATCTATTTCCGCTGTCTCGGTACCGTATGTTGTGATTAATCATTGCCTTTAATTCGTTTAATCGTTGATTTTTTATCATATTTTCGAATTATTAGGGTTTCAATGTCTCTATTCTTGCTTTATAGGGTTTTGATTGTTGGAACTATGCCATTTGGATCCTAGGAAAGTCATTCCAGACCAGATTGCTGAATCATTGAACCTTTTCTACTTTATAGAGTTGTGATTGTTGGTAACGTCATTCGGATCTTATCATGTTGGGGTAAATATCGATCTAACTGGGGCTTGGTATGCCAATTTCATTGTTTTCTATGTGGTTGGCCTTCGATTCCTGTGATTTCTGAGGTGTATTGTCATTGAGTTCACAGGTGTATCTTTTGGTCCAGAATCGCATATTCTTTCTTGTCTAATCGAAGAAGTGGTTTATTTAACACAACAATTTTCACGAATTCCATTTTTGCAGTACCTGAATTCTGATGGAGTGACTTGATTTTTTGTCAGATTGCCGAATCATTAAGGTTCAATAACTTTTCTACTTTATAGGGTTGTGATTGTTGGTAATGTCATTCGGATCTTATCATCTTCGGGTAAATATCAATCGAATTGGGGCTTGGTATGCCAATTTCATTGTTTTCTATATGGATGGCTTTTGATTCCTGTAATTTCTGAAGTGGATTGTCATTGAGTTCACAGGTGTATCGTTTGGTCCAGAATCACTTATTCTTCTCTTTGATTGTTGTCTAATCAAAGAAGTGGTTTATTTAACACATCATTTTTCACAAATTTCATTTTTGCTGTACCTAAAGCCTGAATGACTTGATTTTCATTAATCATCTCAATCAAAGATGGTAATTATAGGTACATGTATTTCACTTTGTCCATTTCTCATTAATTGTTTTGTTTTCACAATTGCCTTATTTTTCTTTTATTTTCCGCTGCATTTTCTTTTGCTGCTTTTATGTTCATTTGAATCTCATAAAATGAAGACATCGGAGCCTTTTTTTATCTATTTTATTGCATTTAAATTTCACAAAGGGAAAAAATCTTGCATCTTGTTAGATAATTGGGATTTAATATTTGATACTCTTGCATTTTTTAAGGAAAAATCTCATGTTTCCATTTTGACAGGTATAGTTTATTCAAGCTTTTGGATCCTAGCTATCTATTTTTTTTTTTTGCTTCCAACGGCAATATGTTAGATGCTGATTACACTTCATGTTATGAGAATTTGCCTCTCGCTTTCTTTTCTCCTTATTTTTATTTATTTGACATGGCAATTGTGAGGTTGATAAACTTCTTATGTAATACTTGATATTTATTTTTGGCAATTTATGTGTTATTTTGGGCTAATAAAATTTTTATAGTGAGATTGAGTTGATTTATTTTATTTTTCCTAGGTCGGGTGTGGCCCGAATTGATATTTAGTTGGACAATTGGACCAAAGGCCCAGCTCATTTTTCTTGCTTTCCTGTCCCGTTCTTTTTCTTTTTCCTTCTTCCTTTCGGATGGTTTGGCTGCCAAAGAACGGAGGAAGAGAGAGAAGAAAGAGGGATGAGAGAGAGTGTGATTTGGGGCAGAAGGCTAGTAGATCGGGGCAATATTCGACACTGTGATCGTCGTGGCAGTGACCATTTTCGGTGATTTGACTCAAGGTGGGAGAAATAAGCTTTTAAAGGTTGCGAGCTCAACCAGTTTACTTCTTTTTTCTTCTTTTCTCTTCGGATTTGAGGTTGGTGAGACTTATATTTTACTCTAGACATTATTAGGATGATTTTGATGCATATATATGCTTGATTTGGTTGAATATCCTGAGATTTGTGTATATATATATGTATATATGAATGTGGGCGTATATATGCATATAAATGTGAAGATCTTGCATATATTTGAGTTGTTCTTTGATTAAATGTTGAAGACACATGTAATTTAAGTGTTTAAGTGTTTATACATAAGTTATTGTTGAAATTGAGGCTTGAATGGGTGATTTGGGGGTTGATTTGGAGTTGAGTTTCGTTGGAAACAAACTTAGGAACTGAACACTGGACTCTGGTGTCTGGATCGACCGACTAGGGCGTCCAGATCGGTTGGTTTGGGTGTCCGGACCTATTGTCTGGGGTGTCTATATTGGGGAGGTGTCTGGACTACAGCAACGGTGTTCGGGCACCAGTACGGAAATATTTCTAAAATGTCAAATTTTACGTTTAAAGACATGTTTTGTACCCAAATGAAGTTATTATGAATTTCTAAATATAGAATGAACCCCAAATCATCATGAAGTGTAATGACAATGTAATTATACATTGTGATGATGTTTATTTACATGATTGAGTATATCATGTGTATGGGGCTGGGGTGGTATCATCCATTTTATGTTATGATTGTTGATTAGCCGAGAGTGCCATATTATTGTTATGACGTGTTGAGGCATGAGTTATATATATGGCGGGATCTATGATTTGAGAAAAATGATAAAAAGAGATTTTAAAAATACCGGATGATTCCTAGTCTATGTATATGAGTAAAGCTTAGTTATTTGGAGTTGGTACGTTAATTATGAGACATGATTATGAGATTTTCTTCAGACTGTAGTTGGACCCTGCTTGAGTTAAGTAGATGCCTGATTAGGGGTGTAATACGGTTCTCTAACATAAGAGTTAGGGGGTGTAACGCGGTTCCCTTAAGTCTTAGTATAACACAGTTCTCCACTCGGTTCATATATATATATATATATTGAAATATACGTTGGCTGTAAGGGCAAACAGTGTGGTTGGTGACCTCGCGTGCTTTATTAAGCGTCACCTACCCCAGGATAAGATTGGGGGTAGATGGAGATTAGAGAATGCATTTGCCATTGCATTCCATCATATGTGCATTGCTTTATTATGTTTTGGTTGATATTGTTGTTAGTTATGCTATATACTTGATTACTATTAACTCGTGCACACTTGCACGATCCTATCTATTGGGCAAATTTGCCCATCCATCCATATTTCAGGTGATCCGGCGAAGTCAAAAGTAGTCACCTGGAGCTGAGTTGATACCGATGGATTGACCTATTATAATATTTGATTTGCATTTGGATTATTGTATCTTTACTTGTGTGACTCGGGGTGTGGGTCATTAACTTATTTTTATTATGAGCTTGTTTATTGATGATGTTTATTTGGCTGTATAAACTTTGGATTGTGTCACTGGGGTGTGACCTTAGATTTATTGTGATTGATGTCATTTTTGTTTATTAATATGAGAATGAGGGACGTGTTTAGTTGTTCTGATAATTATTATTATGCTATAACTTGACTCTGGAACAGGTTTTCATTTAATTTTATTAGTTCCCATATTCTCATGTTGTCCATTTCGGACAATTATGTTGGGGGCGTGACATCTTGAGAGCCACAGAAGAAAAGGGTGAGCTTACCACATTGGTGACTCTGTATTCTTAGGCTTGATGGATATTTATGTCTTTTAAATGATTCATGTTGTGTTACGCCATTAATCTCCACTGTTTTGTGTATTTATTTTACTATGCTCAATACTCTAATGGAGCATTGCATGTATGGAGTAGTAATCCCAAGCTAGTTCAGCTTTCCTTATATTGTGAAAAATTTTGGGAGTGAGGATTGTTAGATATGGAAAAGCTAGTTCCTTTAGCAATATTAGAGTTGCTAAATTATGTTTTCCGTGATCTGCTTTATTATAGTTTTACGATTGACATATTCTGGCCATGAGAGTTACATTTCTTATGGAGCTTCAAATCAAATTTTAACTTATTTCTTGTACTAACTAGTAACTGCTAGTGAATAATTATTAATTTGCTACTCATCTCTTGTTCTGGGCATCATTTATTAGTGTAGTGGCAATTCCTGACTTGGCGAAAACAACCTTAGGGCCCAAGGGAATGGTAGCCTTATTCTTTTCTCAGTATGTTGCCAAATCAGAAGTTACCTTTTAAGCATTTGGTTTACACCCCCTCTTCCAATAAAATCAGCTGCCTGTGCACGCAATATTTTTTATTTTATTCTATTCGTTTATTTATTATTATTTTTTTTTTCAGAACAAAATTTTATGATCAACAGGCTGGGACACAATGTTCCTGTTGTTCTGTGACAAGTGATGGTGCTATAACATTAAAAGTCCCTTCCCATTAATAACCCAGCTGCTACCTTCATTAACCCAGCTGCTAATGTCCTTAACTGTATCCTAATTTTATTTGCTTTGGTTTAAATGGTTTTTTTATTTGGCTAGAGAAGATTTTTCAACTGCTCATGGAACTGGTATGCGCTCGTTGAGGATATTTCTAGAACTAGTTTTCAGTGCCATATTTGTACTTGTAAAATGATTTCCAAACTCTGCTGTTGTTTGAAGGATTGTTGGTTATGCCTTTGCTTGGGCTCAAGGAAATAGTTATTACTCCATATTTTGTCATCCTTAATTTATGGTACAGATGTTTAAAAATCCAACTGGATGAAGTTGTAATTGTAAATGGGACAACTTCAGTAGCAGCTTTGAGTGGAGAGGTTTTGTGGAAGTGGAAAAGCCAGTAGCTACAAAGGTTCATACAATCAAAATAATCTCAGGTCTGTTATGAGCATCACTTAGCATCTTCTTACCAGAGCATCAATTAGCATCTTTTTACCATGATTTCTTCTCTATTGGAATGAAACTGTCCATCTGCTTTCAGTTTCTGCTCATAATTTTTTATAACAACAAAATTTTAATGATTCTTCCAATGTATCGTATTTAAATGGTCCCTTGTTCATGATCAGGCATGTAGTTTTTGTGCATTGGTGTTAGACCTTGTAATTGTTTACTTCTGTTGTGTGAGAAAAAGCCTAAAGGTTGTGGCAGTATTTCTTTAGATGCCTGGTTGTTTGGAAGTAATATAACACATTCATGTGACTTGTTATGTGACATTAAAAGACAAAGTAAGATGAAGGAAGGGGAACTAAGTTATTGTGTAAACTGAAAATGGATTGAAGATTTTTAAATTGGATGTTAATTCTGATTGTTTTGTGCAAATCAAATGTCCATCTTTGTGATATGGCTTTGACTTTCAAATAATCTTCATGGGACCAAGTGAATCAGATGCTTCTCACAAATATATTCTGATACGATTTTAATGCACTTCCACATTGTTTTGTTTTTCTCTACATTGTTGGACGTCTTGCCTTGTGAGCTATTTCCCTTTTGTATTGGGTTCCATTCTTAAAGATAATTTAATGAGATGGCTGTGTTAGGATTTTCTGTTAATTGGCAGCCCTTCATTTTAAAATTCAAACACATCTGCTCCTATGTGAACTTACTTATCAAATCCATTTTAGTGTTAGATAATCATGTTAGGGGAATTTGTCATCTGCTATGATAGAATTGTTTCCATTTTTTTAGAGGATAGAAATAATAATTTCTATTATGAGTAGTCACCCTCTTTCTCAATATTTGAGCTTGTTTGTGTTATTGTGTTATTTATTTATTTATTTTTCCTATTATCTTTCCTGTTGGAGCATGGCTTCTAAACTTTTAATTAGGATGAAATTGCTGAATTTCAGTTACTTGGTTAGTGACAAAACTTAATTGTATGGTATGGTTCCTTTTGGTGGCGCTTCTACTGAAAGTTTTGACAATAAATTTTAGACTACTACTCCCATATTTGGCTGGGTTTTGAGCCCATAGCTCATTGGATTCAGGCTTTCCTTGCTGGAAATAACAGAGATATCAGCTCTGAATCTTGTTTTTAAAATTTTTAACCTTGATCCAATTTTCATTTGGCCCCTCCTTCAATTGCTACCATTCAATTTGTATCGGCCTAAATCGAATTCTTTGTAACAAGTTAAATTTTCAGCTTGTATTGGTCTTTACCAGATGCAGTGTCATGGTTGTTTCCTCACATTGTTCCCGTTTGTCACATGATGATTTATTTAATTCTTATTTGCAATTTATAGTTTAAAAAAGATACTCAATGTCAGATGCCTTGAGATAATGATATTGTACCGCCAGTACCGGTAATGCTGTTGTAGTGTCGTTATATTGACCGCTATGAACTGCTGTGACTTCTGAGTCAGATGAATTTATAAAATTTATCCCAAAAAAAAAAAAAAAAAAAGGGAAAGGCTCCGTTGTTCCTTTTTCTTTAATTCTTTTTTGTCTAAATAATGTAGACAAATATTCTCAATCTACTAAAACTCCTTGTTTACATAAAAAGATTTAAACTGAATTCTCTCTCTCTAAATTTTAACATAGTACCTGCCGACACACAGGTTTATGTACATATGCAGATAGTTAAAACCTGTTGCTACCAGATACATACATACATACATAGAAAGGCATATTTACTGTAAGAGGAAGTGGAGTCTCTATACCATATATTTATATATATAATATTACTTATCTTAATCTCAAAATTTTGATTAGAACTCCAAATATAAAAATGGTTATATATAACTTCTCTTATCAATTTACGTAAATGCATAATGAATCGAAATGGTGAAATAAGTTTATTTATTTTTGTTTGCTAATTATGAAGAATTTAACTAATAGACAAACTTACTTTTGTTTTCTAATTACAAAGAATTTCACTAACACTCATTAATAATATTATTGAAACTACCAGTCAATCCTAGGCTCAGTGGTAGCACTTCTTTTTTTTTTTTTTTTTCAAATTTTTACTTTAGTGGAGAAAAATTTATTAATAGTAACTTAAATTTGGATTGGTGGTTATTCAATTTAAAATTATAATATAATCCATATGAAACCGCAATAATTTTTATTATTTATAAATTGATGTTATGATTTTGCTTAATAGATGAAATTTTATCTGTTATTTTATGTTTTCAATTATTTTTTTACGAATATTTTTATAATTTAAAAAGTAGAATAGTAAAATAACTATGAATTATAATATTTTGAATGTATCAAACATTGTAGGTAATTAGGGTTGGTCACGATTCATGAACCAAGCTTTTTTTTTTTTTTTGAGCAGGTTCGAATCGAACTCTGTTTGTGACTCGTTTAGAATTGAGCTAGAGTTCGTCCTGAAAGCTCTTTAGCCCATGAGCTGGCTTGATAAAATTATATATATATATATATATTTTATAATATTTTAGACCAAAACGCATTGGTTTGGTTTAATCAAATTATTTTCGAGTTCAATTAAATTCTTTTTTGTCGAGTTAAGCTCGAATAAGTTTAAAGCTCGACTTGGCTCGACTTGACTCGAATTCACCCCTATAGGTTACCCAATACCGTGCAGCCTCCACTGCATCCTTTGCTGTCCAACCACGACAATATTGTGCTGTATCAAATGAAATCATACCCTGCATGGGGAATGGGCTTTCAGGCACCACCCCCTTGCCCATGGGTCCTCACTCTTGCAGTGAGTACCTTATGACTGGAGGCATTTTGGGATAAACTTGAAGACTGCTCATTTATAGCATCAACACCAGCGTGAACTCTTAGGGTTAGGAGCAAGGCCCAAGGATTGCCACTCCACCCTCTCGTGGGACCATTGGGGACAAGTGGATTAGTGGTTAGATATGGGGAAATGTCGAGACACAACCTTGATCAACCCCAGGAAAGAGAGAGATACCCATGCGTTTAATGCGTCTATGCCAACATTTAATAACCTCAACCACCACTACCAAGTGTTTTGTTCCACCACAGATTTTAACACCTTGAGCTTTTTGATGCCTTAGACTATTGTCTGAGGATCTGTTATCTTTATCCCGAATCCCTGTATATCGGATTGGCCTTTGGGGTGTAGTTGAAACCACTATTGACGCACATTCGTCTGACACACAACCTCTACTAACCTGCAATCGTTAGCTACTTCCTCACCACTATAAATACCTCCACCCTGATTACATTTAGGACATTGCATTTAATACTTCACTTATCAGACTGGCTCTCTCTGTCCTCTTCCGGGTTGCCCCAATTCTCATTCCACTCGCTTCTGGTGAGACCCTGCTAGTTTGGATTGTGTATGTACATTTGTCGTGCATGTAATGCATTGCTACCTTGTTTTGTTTGGTGGTTTCTTGTTTAGCCAACAGCTTATTATTATTGAGGTGTATGACAGGTTGAGCTACCTAGCTGAATTTATGGCGAAGGCAAAGCCCAATCTTCAATAGGCTGAGTTCCTGGAAATGTCAACTGATTCGGAAACCCATCTTATTTTGAAAAGAACGCCTATACAAGATTTATCCTTTTTTTCTGGTTACTTCCAAAACACAGGGGGATGTCTTCTATTATTTTCTCTCTCTCTCTCTCTCTCTCTCTTTTTTCCCCCCCTCGAAAGTATCGGAAGAGAAAATTTGATTTTGGGATCGCGGTGGGATATTTGAAAAATTTGATCATAGAGTGAACTGGGAAAGTGATTTGATCATATATATGCAGTTATAAACTATGGAAAGTGAACTGGGTTTATGAGGTTAATCTATGCCCACCGAATGTCAATGTCTATTTTTTGGCTCCGGCCCTTGGGAAATGATTTTTGAATCTTTTATGATCCAATTCGGCCCCTTGTGCAATATTTTTATGGCAGTGTTTATGGCAGGAGAGCATTTCAGGCTTGTATGGTCTATATCAATCCAATATTTACACTGGCATGTTTTGCTTGTGGATATTAATGACCTTTTTGTGCACATGACCCGACCGAGAATTCCCTGTTTTTGCTGATGCGGCAACAATCACCGGTTCTAGAATAAGATGTATGATTACGTCACGATCCTTTTGAAAGAAAGGCCCTAACTGGGCTTCTGAATATTGAGACTGGCCTCGTAAGGCCTTAGTACAAAATTTTGAGGAAGTCCATTTAATTAATTAGGGCCCATTGGCGGTTAACCCAATAAAGAAATCAATGGTTCAAGCCTTCCTCCAAGGTATGGACCATTTCCCATTCTTAAAAATTTTTTGTGGCCCATTAAGGGCTGTTTAAATTTTTTGACCCAATGTGGCCCATTTTAAAGCTCCTCATTTTAAAGCTCCTTTAACTGTCATGGCCTAGTGTGGCCCATTTAAATTTTTGGCTCAATCAAGCCCATTTAAATTTTATGGCCCAATGGGGCCTATTTTACATTTATGGCCCAACAGAGCCCGTTAAAATTTGTATGCAATATGGCCCATTTAACTTCTTTGGCCCGGTAAAGCCCTTTTAAATTATGGTCCATTTAAAATTTTATGGCCCAATAAATCCCATTTCAATTATCCATTGCCCATTTAAAAATTTTGTGGGCCAATAAAGCCCGTTAAAATTTTTTAGGGCCCATTTAAAATTTTTACGAAATAACAAAGCCCGTTCAATTTTTGTGGCCAAATATGACCTATTTAAGATATAAGGCTTAGTAAAGCCCGTTTAATTTTTTATGACACAATAACGCCCGATTAAATTTTTATGGCGCAATGTGAAGCCCGTTTAGACTTTTTGCTGCCAATGTGGCCCGTTTTACTAAGTTAAGAATTGGTATAGATCAAACTTTAGGGCCCAACAGGGCCCATCTTTGAAAATGTTAAGCTACTGCTGTGAAAATGGCCCTTACCATAGACTTGGCCCACTACAGCCCATTATTAGTAATCCAGAACTCATTATAGCACAGTTGATATTATGAGAAAATTCAGAACTTAACGGGCACATTTAACCTGGTGCTCACAATAGAATCACATTTGAGTTGGGCTCGGTTATCAAGCCCCACATGGACTCGAATCAAGTAAATTTAACTTCTTCGAAGGCCGGGTAGGTTTGACCTTGGGACAATAAGGGACCGCTCTTAAGATCAGTGATGGCTTTTTTCGGCCCTACCTGATTTGATTCCATTATATTATATTCTATTCTATTTCCACTCGTCTGCATTTTATTCCGGCTATTCTCACGTATCAAACATAACCTGTACATAAACAAAACATGCCCTGTGCTGTCTCCTATCCAATCCTTTCTTTTCCTCCTTTCAACGGAACATTACAACTTGAAAGCTACTTATAGGCTATACAAGAAGGTAGAAAGCTACTACTATGTTTTCAACTGATTTACATGTGACATTGCATCTAATAAAGAGCAAAATTTAACCCCATAAATAGGAGGTCCTATAATAATACACCGAATCATCTTAGAGATGTTATGAAAACTGGTGGCTGATCTTGCTTGTCCGTGGTCAAACTCCGTGAAGGTGGACCAAAGATGCTTAAAACTACCTGCAGACAAAATCAGAGTTACTAGCAATTTACTTAGGCCCCATTTAGAGTAAGAAAAAATAAGATAAATTGAGATGAAATGTGATTTGGAGTTAATTTTGGCTTTTTTTTTTGAATAGTAACAAACCATGAAAACGGTTTTCCAAATCCGTTCTCACAGATTCAAAAAAAAATCACATAAAATAACGATAATGGTACTCGTTTGAAACTTTCGACACGAAGAATACGATTGTAAAAAAAAAAAATTAACGCATTTGGTTAACCTACTTCCAGATTTTTTATTTTTTTAGCAAAATATTGAAACTTTTTGAAATTAGTAATGGTGGGAAAATTAGAGGTATAGGGGTTGTTGAAGATTTATAGTGATTTTTGGAGTTTGTTAGGGATGCCAAATGGGGCCCTATTTGACATGCCATTAGTCATTTGTCTATTAACTTCATGGATAATGATAAGAATAAAATGAATATCGACAATTTACCCAATAACTGGAAGGAAATGTGCTCATATCATGAAACCTCAGGATGAAATTAAGTGGAGCAGAAGATATACGCAATTTCAGACCACTTGGTCTAGTTGGAAGGTCATAATAAATTAATTGCAAAAATATTTGGTCAATAGTCTTGAGAAGGTGGTGAGTTCTAATTTCTAAATCTCACAATGCTTTTGTAGAAGGCCACTGGATTCTGGATGCAGTGTTATTGGCAAATGAAGTGGTGGACCTCTTTTTTTTTTTTTTTTTTTAATTAATGAAATGGTAGACACTAGACTTAAAAGTGGAGTTTCAAGAGTTATTTGCAAGCTAAACATTGCGAAATCATTAGATTATGTTAACTAGTTTGGCAGAGGCAAAAGTTTATAGTATCATTTGCGGTAACACTTGGAGGTTACCTGCTGCCAACTTCACTAGTTAATGGAGTTAAAGAGAAGCATCCCTCCTGGTATGGTGCCTAATTCTTCTATCATGGCATAGTGGTTTGGTGCAATCACACTAGGTGCTATCCCCATTCAAAAAGCTCCGTGCCTATTCAGAACCCCTCAAAACAGGGTGACATGGCACAGTGTACACCATGTGTCACGTGTTCATCTTATGGGCTTGCAATCCACAAAAGGCTCCAAACTCTAAGATAAATTATTGCTCTGTGGGGTTACTTCTACTATTGAGTTGTCTTTTGTAGACAAAAGAAAAGGACCACAAGCATTTATTCTTTCGCTGTGATTCATCTCTAGATTACGGGGAATGCTTGTAACTAAGACCAACTTTTCCTAGAAAGGTAAGCAGGTAGGATGCTGACTGCCACGGAACGCGTAGAGAGGAGGTTTGCAAATAACTTACAGGTAAAAATACCAGCCCATGCAAGAAACCAAGAAGAACCAGTGCCAGGTACATTTGGAAGTAATAAACCTGCAAAACAATAAGATAAGGTTAAATTACCAAAACAGACACATGATGATAAAAAATTGAATGGGTAGAACAGAGACCACAAAAATTTCTGTCCTTGAAAAGGCAAAGAACGATCACTCCAACTAGCTTTGTGAGTGTAATTCCACTGCAAAAATACAAAGGCAAATGAATTTGTTACTAAAAATTATTTTATGTTGATGGAGAAAAATGTCTACACAGAATTATTGTGAACTACAGAACCAGTGAATTTTTGTAGCTGATCAGAGAACTGCAGAAGGCATTAAGCTTAACAGACAAGTTGTTAGATAGATTTTGATCTGTGAATGCACTTTGTACTCATGAAGATTAACTACTCACTCATGATCACAGACAACATAGCCGGAAATTTCATTTTGCTTGAAGAAAAAGAAACGCACATGGTTACTAGCAAGGAAAAAATGTGCAGCCATGATACCAAATATAGGCATGTATAATATTAATACACCATGTCATTATGTTTGATTTGAGCTTACAAGGCAGTAAGGCATTGAACATGATACGATATACAATCAGCAACAAAGCTTGTTCGTGCATACACTGAGAAGCATATCTATCAATTGATATATACCAAAAAGATGAAAGCAGAAACTAAATGCACAAAAAACAATAAAGGCCAATTTTTTTTAGTAGGTGAAGGTATTTCTCATATGCATGAAATAACATAATCCATTAAAAAATGAATGAAGAGAATTCATATAGCAAATACTAACTAGTTTGGGACTAAAGTTATGTTAAGTTGAGTTGTATAGAGATATGGCAAGTAACAAAAGAGAATTTGTTCCCGTCAGTCAAAATCAGAAAGTAGGTTTGACTCAAATAAATTTTGCTGGTTATTTCGAATTGTTGCTTTACCCATCAATATTCATTCATACTGGTTCAGACATGCATGCCATTCCAACTTGTTTGTCAATGGCTAATGTCTTATGTCCTTTTTTTTTTTTTTTTTTTTTGGGTTAAGAGTGAAACTATAGGAATTGCTAAGTGGTGCAAACCGCAAGGGCTTAATTCATCCAGATAGTAAAATACATAACTTTCTCAAAGAGAAGAAAAATACCTGAAAACAGAAGCACCTATAGTACCCAAAGCCTCCTTTGTGCGTTGGTTTCTATCTCCACTGCTTACCTGCACGAGATTGTGTGAGAACAAAAGACAATAAATCCATTCTATTCACTCAATTGTCGTCAAGTCACCAACGGTAATCTTTAACATCCATTTTCACAAATCTTTGCCCCTTCAAAAAATGCTCATAGTGTTTCCGTGGCTGGCATAAAATTGACATTCTTTAAACATCACAAAAAGTTTTAGTCTATAGTGACTTTCCAATTTTTTTCCCCCTTTTGTGTTTTTCTCTTGATGCTGTACTAATGAAACAAAAGCTGATTAGTTACAACCCTCAATTTGAAATGGAAAGAACAAGAATATTTGACAATCCTTTTCCACATCAAAGTTTACTGTGACCCAAATGGAACACCTTGATTCCTTTCTAATGCACAACAAAAGATTTAGTTGATTGACAGTAAATAAAGTTGGTGAGCATAGGTGATGGTGAAACCATTATTTTCTTGGAATTTTCTGATGTTTATTTTATTTTATTATATTTTTATATGTTTTTGATGTTTTATATTCCAGTGGGGTTCATAAAAAGGAAAATGATTAAAGCATAGCTTATATTTGTTTATTTATTTGAAGTTATAGGACAAGATCAACATTAAATTAGAAAGAGAGTAAAACTGACCGAGAAAGTGTGTGTTATATGCACACAGAACTCAACAGCAATGCCCACTGACATTACAAGGTTAACAACAGACACTGCGTTCAATTGGATATTCAGAATTGCCATTACACCCTGCAGAGTTTCATCTTCCAAGTGAATAGAGGGTACAACTTTTTTGTAGTGGATTAATTATGAAATGCCAAATCATAAAGTTAGCTACATGGTAGAGCTTCAATAAATTAGTGGTCAAGGAAGAAAGTTTACCATCAGATCCACAACAATCATTGCTAACACAAGTAAGATGATTGTGGAACTCCATAAACTACAGATGACACGCAAGAACAGAACAAAGTTAAAGATGTTCTGAATAAGAGAGCAATTTATTTAGCAAACAAAAATAAAGCTCAAAACAGGGAAAAAAAGATACTGACCTGCATGTGACAATTAAGCAAACAAAAAATACTGCACCTGTTAAATCACCAAATAAACATAATCAATGCATTTAGAAGGTGAGCAGAACTATAACCATACACATGCAAATCTTCAATATTAACTTAATCTTCACAGATGTCGAAACTTCTTAAAAAATAAAAATAAAAATTATAGCAGAATAGTTATTGTCTGGTTTTAACACCTCTGAAGTGACAAGGAGCTGGGAAACCACATAGTGGTTGAAATTCACTAATGAAATAGCCAGGACAGCAGTTCATTTGATATCACATCAATTGCTGGTTTTCAGGTTAGACGTCAAAGATAAAGCATCCACTTTTGAGTAAAAGGTCAAGAAGCACAGAAAAAATAACCATCATAAGACATTGTGCAACCTCCTTGATGTTGCTATAGATCACAATCCAAGTGGCAACACAAAATATAGACTACAATCCCAGAGGTTTATGTGTGGAACTATGAAACATTTAACAGAACTTCATTAAATTCAAGGTCTCAAGTCAAAGAAATAACTGGAAATCCTTAGATTCAAGTTGTAAAATGTAGTAGTCAATAGCTTCTATTCCTGTTTTAATTGTTCAAATGCCTTGCCATCAAGCCGGACAAAATGTATAGGCAGCAAGTTAAGAAACTAGCGTTTAAAAGTACTCAGAGCAGAAAAACCTTTAGAACAAGAAAATTAGGCAAAAAAGAAAATAATTCCACTTTTTCCGCTAAAAGTAAGAACCACAGATTTCAAGTTATTACAAAATGCAAGCTAAGAATCCCCAAGATCTTCGTGCATCAATATTTTGGGGGTTGAGAGTTCACATAAATTACTAACCAATAGCTATGGCAAGGTTGATCAAAGCTGTCCTCCATATATCAAGGTATTGCTCAAAAAAACATATAGAATACTGAATATGGGAAGATCTCAATCTGCAATGAAAAAGAAACGTCAGGAAACCAACCATGGCTTGACTAATCCACAGCTTTCTGCAACCATTAGCTTAAATAAAATAACCAGTGTGTATGTAAAAGCTCAAGATATTTAACATTGTTCAATAATGTAAAGAACTTAAATAAAGGAAACAAAATTTCAGAGTTTGTGTCTGACAATAGGAAAGCCTCATAAGACTTCGATCCATTAGAAGGATAGAAGACCGCCACAATCCACTTTACTTTTAGGGTTTTGGGACTTGGATATGTGAAAGGAAAAAGCAAGGCGAAGGGCAATGATTAATTAAATGAAAGAACACATTTTTTTCACAAATATCTATTTATTTTCATTTCATTGAGAATCAGAAAGTGCCAAAATGTGACATTTTCAATATCTTGGATTAATTATTCATACAAATGGAGGGATTGAAGAAGATGTTTTCCATAAGATTCGAGCTGAGTAGTTAAAATGGAGAAGTGCCTTGGGTGTTTTATTTGACCGGAGAATACTTATTAAGTTGAAAGGAAAATTGTATAAGACATAAGATGAGTGTAATGGAAATGGGGATGGTAAAATGAATGAATGGTAATACAAGAAAATATAGGATAAGAATTAAATATATCCAAAAGAAAGTTAGGTGATATGACAAAAGAGAAAGTAAGATAGGGTCATTTAAGATGGTTTGTCATATCTAGCGTAAACCTAGAGAGCGATGCACTTGTACGGGAAGAATAAGTTGATTCAAGTAAGAGTAAAGAAGACAAAAAGGTAGACGTAAGGTTATAAGGACTAAAATTATGATGAAATACCTAGTTTCATGTAATTTTATGAAAAACATAACCCAATACAAAAATGAATGGAGAGAGAGGATTCACGTAATCGATCTCAAATAGTTTGGGACTACAGGTTTGTTGAGTTTTCTAACTGTTGGGACTTGTGGCTCATACGGAGAGAAACCAAGTGATAGGAAGGACTCGGATTCAACGCGTAGTGGGCTGGGCCGTAGGCCTGAAGGTTTGGGGGGTGCGGCGGGGGAAACGCCCCTCGCGGTACAGTACGGTATAATTAAGGGTATTTTGAGAATCAGACCATGTAATCCTATTAGGGTTAAAAATAGAGATGGCTATAAATATTCTCTATGTAACCCTGTGATCAATAAGAAAGAACTCTCGCTCTCGCTCCCGTGGATGTACCCAAATTTTGGGGAACCACGTAAATCTGTGTGTTGATCTTTTACTGTTTTTCTTCCATATATCGCGCGTGTGTGTGTGTAAATTGATCCTACAAATTGGTATCAGAGCCAGGTTGAATCACACGAAGAACGATGGTGGGAAGTTCGTTTGTTACAAAGTTCGATGTAGAAAAGTTCGATAGGACTGGGAATTTCGGACTATGGCAACAGCGGGTAAAAGATCCGTTAATATAGCAGGGTTTGGTGAAGGCGTTGAACGGGGCTAAGAAGAAATCGGAGGCGATGTCGAACGATGACTGGGAAGAACTGCAGAAGAAGGCAGTGAGTACGATTCGTCTGTGTCTTGCAGACGAAGTTATGTATCACGTCATTGGTGGTGACTCGCCTGCTAGTGTTTGGGCTAAACTGGAGAGCAGGTATATGTCAAAGTCTTTGACAAATAAACTGTTTTTAAAACAGAAGTTACTTGGATTGAAGATGGCCGAGGGTTCCGATCTAATTCAGCATATCCATACGTTCAATCAACTTGTTAGCGATCTGCTAAAGATTGACGTGAAATTCGAAGAGGAAGACCAGGCTTTGATGTTGCTGTCCTCGTTATCATCTTCTCTCGACACGCTCGTTACAACTCTACTTTGGGGGAAAGAAACTCTAGAACTAGAGGAGGTCATTGCAGCCCTTTTGGCGTATAACCACGCAAGCAACAGGCTGATTTATCTCAAAGTGAAGGACTGGTGGCAAAAGGGTACGAGAATCGTGGAAGAAAGAAGGAGAGGGGTAAAGCAGGTGGAGGCCGTAGGAGATCTCAGTCGAGGGGGCAGTCCAGTGAAGGATTTGCGTACAAGTGTTACAAGCGCCATGAACCGGGACACATGAAGAAAGAATGCCCTAAAAAGGGCACAAACTGGAAGAAGAAACAGGGAAGGGCAGAGGAGAAGAAAGATGGACCGTCGAATTTTGTGAATGTCGCACAGCAGGATTCGAAAGAAGATGGTGATATGCTTTTAGTATCAGTTCATGTGGATCATCTGTCAGACTCATAGATTCTGGATTCAGCATGCTCTTATCACATGTCTCCTAACAGAGAATGGTTTGACACCTACAGGTCAATGAATTGTGGTACTGTTCTTATAGGCAATAATGCATCTTGCAAAGTCATGGGAATAGGGACAATTAAAATCAGAATGTTTGATGGTATTGTGAGAACCTTGGGTGATGTTAGGCATGTTCTAGATTTGAGGAAAAAAACTTAATTTCAACAGGAACCTTAGACTCTACAGGCTAAGGGTACAAAACAGAAGGTGGAGTAATGAAGGTAACGAAAGGTGCTATGGTGATCTTGAAGGGTCTGAAAGGTCCTGGAAACATTTATAAGCTGATAGGGAGTACAGTTGTAGGTGGAGCCGCTGCCACTGTAACTGAAGATAATGATGATACTATGCTTTGGCATATGCGTCTGGGGCATATGGGGGAACGTAGGATGTTGGAGCTACATAAGAGGAATCTGCTGAAAGGGGTGAAATCGTGCAAGGTTGGATTCTGCAAGTTCTGTGTTTTAGGGAAACAGTGTAAGGTGCAATTTAGAGGTGCTACTCATAGAACGAAGAGAATTATTGACTACATACATTCAGATGTTTGGGGGCCAGTGAGCGTAGCTTCGAAAGAGGATCTCTGTATTTCGTGACCTTTATCAATGCGAATTAAGTGCCTCAGGACAGATAATGGGAAAGAGTACAAGAATGGGCCTTTTCTGAAGTTTTGTGAGAAACACGGGATTCAGCGACACTTTACAGTTCGTAAGACACCTCAGCAGAATGGGGTGGCAGAAAGGATGAACAGAACTATAGCGGAGAAAACATGGTGTATCAGATTGAATGCAGGACTTCTTAAGATTTTCTGGGCAGAAGCAATGAATATGGCATGTTTTATTATAAATAGGTCACCGAGTATTGCTCTGGATGGAAAGGTAGCGGAAGAGGTGTGGACAAGGAGAGATGTAGATTATTCAGTTCTTCGAGTTTTTGGATGTCTAGCCTATGTTCATGTTCCCGAGGATGAGAGGTCAAAACTTGATGCGAAATCCAAACAGTGTATCTTCATTGGGTATGAAAAAGGAGTAAAGGGTACAAGCTTTGGGATCCAGAAACAAAGAAGGTAGTGATCAGCAGAGATGTGATATTGATGAAGATTCTATGGTCAAGACACATCAGAAATTCAAGTCAGCGGAAGGTAACAAACAGTAGGGTATACAAGTTGAGCTGAATGATTCTATCACACGTGGTTCTGAGTCAGAAGAACAGCAGAAACATCAGCAGCAAGAAAGCATAGTCACGGGGAGACCCAGACGTACTATCAAAGCACCTGAAAGGTATGGGTTTGAGGATATGGTTTCTTTTGCTTTGACTACTACCAGTGGGGATCCATCTACTTTTTAGAAGGCTATCAGTAGTTTTGAAAAGGATAGATGGATAGAAGCCATGATGGAAGAAATGGAGTCATTGCACAAGAACCAGACTTGGGAATTGACAGAACTGCCCGAGGGAAAGAAGACAGTGGGTTGCAAATGGGTGTATAAAAGGAAAGAAGCTGCGTCAGAAAAGGAAAAAGATAAGTTCAAGGCTCGATTAGTAGCAAAAGGATACTCACAGAGAAAGGGAATTGATTATGATGAAGTCTTTTCTCCAGTTGTGAGGCATACTTCGATCAGAATTATCTTGGCATTGGTGGCTTGCTATGATCTAGAGTTAGAGCAGCTGGATGTGAAAACGGCTTTTCTCCATGGTGATTTGGAGGAAGTTATTTACATGGAACAGCCTGAGAGGTTCAAGCAGCCAGGGACTGAGCACCTTGTATGTAGGTTAAGGAAGTCGCTTTATGGGCTTAAGCAGTCTCCAAGACAATGGTACAAGAAGTTTGATTCGTATATAATTCGAATTGGGTTCACACGTTGTGAGTATGATTGTTGCGTTTATGTTAAGAGTCTCGATGATGGATCCTGTATTTTTTTGCTACTTTATGTGGATGATATGCTTATTGCTGCGAAGAGTTTAGTTGAAGTAAACAAGTTGAAGTCTTTGTTGAGGAAGGAATTTGACATAAAGGATTCGGGTGCTACGAAGAAAATACTTGGAATGGAGATTCGCAAAGATAGGTTAGCTGGGAAGCTGTGGTTATCTCAGAAGGATTATGTCATGAAAGTGTTGGAAAGATTTAGCATGGATAATGTAAAGTCAGTGACCACT
This sequence comes from Vitellaria paradoxa, assembly GCA_019916065.1. Taxonomy (NCBI): domain Eukaryota; kingdom Viridiplantae; phylum Streptophyta; class Magnoliopsida; order Ericales; family Sapotaceae; genus Vitellaria; species Vitellaria paradoxa. The sequence goes on along the minus strand of CM034233.1, from coordinate 5,536,491 downwards.
CCTTTGGCGAATCATTTCAGATTGTCTTTAACTCAGTGTCCAAAATCAACTGAAGAAATTCAGGACATGTTAAAAGTACCTCATGACAGCGCAGTTGGTTACTTGATGTATGCAATGGTGTGTACAAGACCCGATTTGGCACATGCAGTTAGCATAGTCAGTAAGTACATGGCTAATCCAAGTAGAGAGCATTGGGCAGCTGTCAAGTGAGTTTTCAGATACTTGAGAGGTACAGTGGACCGTGGGGATTATGTTTGTAAGGCAACAAGATCAGATTTCAGTTGTAGGGTTTGTTGATGCTGATTATGTTGAAGGTGTGGATGATAGAAGGTCTACGACAGGGTATGTGTTTACTCTTACAGGTGGTCCTATTTGTTGGAGATCTATGGTACAACCTCTAATGGCTTATCTACTACTGAGTCTGAATATATAGCGGTGACTGAGACTGCTAAGGAAGCATTGTGGCTAAAGGGGTTAGTGAAAGAATTGGGCATAGATCAAGGTGGAGTGCAGTTGCTCTGTGATAGTCAGAGTGCCATTTATTTGGCAAAGCATCAAGTGTATCATGCGCGGACCAAGCACATCGATGTGAGATTTCACAAAGTGAGGGAGTTGGTTGCTATGGGTGACTTGATACTTAAGAAGGTGCACACTTCAAAGAATGCAACTGATATGTTGACAAAGACGGTTACCACAGACAAGTTCGAGCATTGCTTGGACTTGGTTAATGTCTCTCGTTGTTAGAGATGAGACATTCCCCCTAAACCAGTTGAACGAGGTTGTTTGACTCCTGAAAGGGTGGGTATTCGTCAAGGTGGAGATTGTTGGGACTTGTAGCTCATACGGAGAGAAACCAAGTGCTAGGAAGGACTCGATTCAACGCGTAGTAGACTGAGCCCTAGGCCCGAAGGTTTGGGGGGTGCGGGGGGGCAACGCCTCTCGCGGTACGGTACGGTATAATTAAGGGTATTTTGGGAATCAGACCATATAATCCTATTAAGGTTAGGAATAGAACAAGTAATCCTATTAGGGTTAGGCATAGAGATGGCTATAAATATTCTCTATGTACCCTGTGATCAATAAGAAAGAACTCTCGCTCTCGCTCCTGTGGACGTACCCAAATTTTGGGGAACCACGTAAATCTGTGTGTTGATCTTTTACTGTTTTTCTTCCATATATCGTGTGTGTGTGTGTGTAAATCGATCCTACACTAACCATGCCAAAATAAATAAATAAAATAAACTAAGTTTAACATTCTTCCTGTCATTTTGCTTTCTTACCATTTCCCTTTGCTTTTCTTTTCCCTCCGCTCCTATTTCCAAACACACCCTTACATTCATTTTGAAGCAAAGCATAAGTTGAAGCACTATGGTCAAGTTTCCAGAAGGTTTTGAAAGTTAAAGAAAGAAGGGTTTTCCAGTGTTACTACTACATATTTTTTGAAGAAGCCTTGTGGATGCTATGGTTAGGTTCAATTTCAGATTACCAAATCACACGAGGAAGGCACTTAATTGTCTGATTATAAACGTACTAGAAAATGGTAAACATCTCAATAAAATCATTTGGTGTGCACTGCAGACAAAAGTTTGTCCAAACAAGGCGTCAATGTTTCCCTTTTGCTATAATGAAATACCAATTCAGGCAGAACCAAAAAGGAGTATGGGCGTGGGAACTAACAAGTTTAAATTTGCACATGGGCAGACATCAGAGAGAGAGATGAAATGAAAATGGCCCATAAAGAAACAAGCTGATGGGATAGTGATAGTCATCTGCCCTCTCACTGTGTTGTGCAGTAACTCACCAACCTTTCCACAAAATATATATATACACATATATATCTATTCATTCTTGCAGTTCTTTTGGGAAACCAAATGACAGGTTAAGCTGGACAGGGTTAAAGATGAGAGGAGAGGAGAAGCAATACTCAGTCAAAGCCTCCAAACTACTTTGATCAATTTTCTTATTTAATCCCATATATGGCCGTTATTCTTATTAAATTTTAGACCATAGTTTCTTTGCACCCTGCTACCACTTTAAACCATAGTTACTTCACTCCATTTAACTTAATTCCTCCCTAAGCATGTATCAATGAAGTTTTATATTTTTTATTATTTTTTATCACCCCCTTTCTCTTTCTCTCCTCATATTACGGCTGCCATAGTAATTCATATGTGTCTTGCAATACCTTCAAATGACTTATTAAGCATTAAGTTCTTTAGGAAATTTCATTTAACTAACTTCTATTACTAATGCAAAGCATGATAAATAAGGAAGAGGCTGAATAGGAAGTTCACACGAAACATACTTTGGACATTTTATAATCAAGTTTAAATTTAATTTCAAGTATCACCTCTTTCTCGCAAATTTTAGGGTTATATACTTCTGGTACAATATTACATTTCATAAGATTTTGAGTCAAGGTGATGTGAAAACAACAAAGGAGAATCAAGCAAAGGAGAGAGAAATAGAAACCAAGGAGGACAATCAGCTATACAAGCTGTTTTCAACCATAATTTTCATTATCATTATTCTCATCTCAAACAACAATCTGAAATATATAGGCTTCTAGTCGGTAGACTAAAGGTCACCTAAAATAAACCACAGACATGGACCCCACGAATATCTCACAATCAGCCTAAATCCCAACAAAATAAATATAAGACAATTTCAATACAATGAATCCATCTTGATGTCCCATCAATTCTCTGGAGCGGGAAGAAAACTTGACTCTGTCAAGTTAAAATCAAATGCTCCAATAATCAATTTCCAGGCCATGAACAAAGTAAGTGGTGGAAAGAACCTGGTGTCCTCACCCAAGGGTTTTTTGGTAGTTAAAAGCTTTCATCCATCTCAACACTATAGTGAGTTTAGTCACTGATCTCTCCTAGGGGGACACCTTCACCATACCATGCTGCAAATCAAGAGCCTTGTGTTAGGGTATAAACCTTTTTATTCCCAGAAGCTTGCTTGTAATGGGCAGTAGTTGTTGTCTGGGCTTGTATAATGGATTACTTTATGATACCGAATCTTCTATAATCAAGATCTTTCAATTTTGTACTATGAAGGCTAGCCCTAGGAGAATTGGCAAAAGACAACAACATGTTTGGGCGATTTTGCTTTGCCCTTGCAGGGGTTAAGCCCAAGGAATATAGGTAAGTTCCGTTGCCTATAACCTATGAAACAGAACTTGCAAAATGTTACTTCCAAGTTCCAACCGTACAAATCAATATTTTGTAAGCCTAACCATTCCTTTCATAAATTTAGCCCTAACAACTCAAAAGGCAAGGAAAAATTAGTGCTCCCCAAAGCAAATATCCCAGCCTTGGGACTCTGCCATATCAAACCCAAACCAATTTTTTCAGTTTCCTTATTTTTTCCCATTGATTTAACTCCAAAATCGTTAAATTGGCAACTATCCAAACTCTTATAATTAGTTTTCCAAGAATCCAGAAAATGTCAAAATTTAGGGTCCTAACAATGGTGTTGCACCATCCTTTTTTTTTTTTATGAAAGAGATCCATTCACTCTAGTTTAATTGCATAGAAAATATGAAAAAATAAAGAAAAATGCTGCCACCCAGCGCAATTTGATGAAAACCACGAAATGAGCAGGCATGCTAGTCTCTAGCAATATTACACTTCCTATTTTGTATTTCACAGTCATGATTGCAGGAACCATATTAGCTGCAACGCTGATTCAAAAGAATCAAAACACTTTTTTCTCTCCTCAAAATGTCAAGCATAAATACAAGAGAGAAAAAAAAAATGGTAGAACTCTCATTCTTAATTTCATATCACCATCGTTATAAAACATAAACCAAACCAAACCAAACAAAAAAAAAAAAAGAATGATTCAAACATATATGTTATCAAACATATATTAAAAAAAAAAAAATAGAGAGAGAAAGGGAGTAGTCCTACTACATATGCTGGAATTCTACATCCAATGATTCATGTTACCTTCAAAGAATCAGAAACCCTGGAACTGAATTCACGTGCAGCTCTCAATGCGTTGACATAGTCAATCTGAAATAAGTTGTAGGAGCATTAAAGTTGAGAACCATAATGTGAAATAAAAAGATGACCTGAAAGATCTTTTATATCTAACTATGCATGGATAGAGCCGTACTTCCTTGTTAAGAGGGGTGTGATATGTACGGAAAGCTGATGCTTTAATAATACCATCCTCGTAACCTGATGACAGAAAGTTACTAAGCATGAATTCATACAAAACAACCGCATATTACATGACAAACAAGAAACCCATGCAATGCATTGAGATTTAAAAAGGAATATAAAATTTAAGAATATATTTTTATGATAACTTTTAGAGGTTAATCCAAATTTTTGGACACATAAATTTAAAGGATAATGTATGTATTAATTTATTTTTTGGTGATTCAAGTTAATAGCACTATTTTACAAAATATTCTCTGTTTTCTTTTTGTAGCAATGAGATTGTATTTTTCAGAAGTTTCAATTTTTGAATCAGAGCGAGGAGAAGGTTGCATTGCATACATTTGATCCTCCTTGAACCCTGTAATGTGAAAGTCGTATGCACTAATTGCCCTTTTAACTTTTATAGAAAAGAAATTTCTTTTCGAGAGAGATACTTAGATTTATTTTATTTTATTTTGTTTTTCTATTTTCAATTCCATTTCTGAAGGAAACAGAGAGGAGGAAGTGAGGATATTTTCTTATTTGAATAGAGTTGAAAAGTCTATAATAACAAAAAGTAGTCAAAACCTGATCTAATTAATGGAGAATTTTTTATTATCATTTTCCATCGATGTCAATTCTTACTAATATATACTATATAAATAGATTTTGCACAAAAATATAGTGGAAGTTATTTTAGGATGATGTTTCATAAATACAAGATATACTATGCAAAAATCAAGAAAGTGATTTTGAAATATCATAATAAGTTATTAATATTTTTAGAATATTAAGAAGATATTTTCATAATTGTGGGAATGTTTAATAAAATTACCATTTGTGGTGTTATTATTGAAAAATATATTGATTGTTTTTATTTCAATATAGATTATATAAATATTTTGTCATTTTATTTTTTTTTAAAATGAGAGAATTTCTATTTTATTTATTTAGAAATGAAAAGTTATATTATTTATAAACGGGCTAAAGTAATTTATAAGTAAAAATGGATAATATTTATGATGAAATCAAGTTTTCGTAGAACCTAAATAGATTAAAAAAATTTAGAGTATTGGTAAATTGAGGAAAAAGAAATATTAATATTAAATAAATATAATAGACAGATTTAGTTAAAAAAAATTCCAAAATACTTGTGAAAAATGCAGTGAAACAGAACTTCATAAATGAAACTTAAATTAAATTAAAAAATTCTTCTGCATAACACAAAAAAATAAAAAATAAAAATAAAAAATTTAGCATCTAGCAATTTGATTTCGTATATAAAATCCAAATTTATTAATAAAGAGGAAAAAAAACACATGTTATAAATCTCTGTCAATATTCTAGTTTGTCCCCCTCCTATAAGTACAAGAACAATCCATCACTAATTAGCATAATATTTTGATGAAATAAAAATCAGTACTTGAAAAATAAAAAGGAAAGAACAAAAATATACATGAACTATAAAATAAAAAATCCTATAACTTTGAAAAACTTATTTCTATTACAATAAGAAACATATAAATTAATAGTTGATCTATAACTTTTGATAAGATATATATTGTCATATTGTATTCAATAAAACTGTAAATAAGGGGGGGGGGAGGAACTAGAGCAAGAGGATGAAAGGAACCGAATGAGAGGAGAAATTAAAGGTGGTATGTTAGAGGAAAATATTTAAAGAGATTTAAGAAAAAAAAGTTAGTAAGTGGATAAAAGATGCAAAAGAAATTTCAAATGTTTTGAAAGAAAATATAATTAAAATATCAAATTGATGGGAATCTTTTCCTTTTCTTTTTCTAGAAGAGGAAGGGAGTTAGAATTGCCACATGCACCTTACTCTTTTACACACACACACACATATATATATAAATTAAAATATCATAGTCTGAATTTTATAAAATTTAGAGAGTTAAAGAGAGTTATATATATAATAAATAGTAGTTTGGTTAGATTGTCTGAAACTTAGAGCCAAAAACAGAGAGTTATATATAAAAGAGGAGATATATATAATCCAACGACTATCTATATATAACTTTCTGAAACTTAAGAGAGTCAAAGACAGTATGTAAGTTTAAAGTTCCAATACAATTTTCTTAAAATTTTGAATTTATAAATATAATAATACACATGTCATAAAAGTATTGGTTCTTTGATTAATGTTTAATTATAACATTTTTTGAAAACTAATCATGTAGCATTTAAAATTTCAAATATAAAAATGGAGTGCTATTACTAAAAAAAATAGTGTATTTATAGTACTAAATGCAAGATTCACAGGAACATGAATTCTATGCAATAATAATAAATAATAATAATAATAATAATAATAATAATAATAATAATAATAAATCTTCACAACATGATCTTCAAAACAAATAAGGTGAGTACAATAGGAGTATATAATATATATTGTTGAAAAACACACTCAACATTATTTTTTTTCCCTAACTTATTTATACACTAGATATCTAAATTTATATATATGCTACTTTTTAATTTTTCTTTTTTTTTTATTTTTAATTAGGATTATTTGAAATAACTCCACCTATGTTTTTTTTTCATAGCCGGTCCCAAGCCGGTATAAACGAGGAAGGTTGTGTTAGGTAGTCGACAGCTAGCGTAAAACTTTGTCGAATCTTTTATGATATGGATCAACGGAGAAACTGTGTTAATGCTAGGTTACTTTGTCGAATCTTTTATGATATGGATCAACGGAGAAAACTGTGTTAATGCTAGGTTGTTACCCTGGAAGTAACGCGCTGTATGGCTTGAATACAATGTTAATCAAGATACAGTGACGCCGTGTGATTCATGTAGCCGACCCCACCTAGTGAGATAAGGCTTATGTTGTTGTTGTTATATTGGATATTTGAAGTACGTAATAAATACAACAACTTTTAAACTAATTACATAATTACTATTAAATCCTTATTTTTAAACTTTTAGTTTGATAGTTAAACAATATTCCTTTCAAAAATTTTAATCACTTTTCACAATTATAATTAAATTTTAAAGATAAATTCAAATTTCTCAAGCTTAAAATTAATATTTTATATATATTTTTAAAAGATTCAATGGTATATGAAGGTCACTGAAGCGATTCATTTTTCAATTTAATAAAAAATGATATGTCACAATTTTGATTGGTTACAATTTATGTTCAATTAAATAATTTATTTTGAATAATATTTTCTATTCAATATAGTAATTCATTTTATTTATAAACTTGAATATTATCTATTATATCATAATAAATTAGACAAAACAACTTGAGGTCGATTGAAGGCAGGAATCTCTCAGAATAATTTTGAATTAATAATATTAAAGGCCCGTTTGGAGTGGTTAAAATAAGAAAAAAAAGAAGATAAAAACGTGATTTTAGGTAAATTTAGCATTTGATATTTCTTTCAAACCGCGTTTTTTGGAGATGAACATGTACAAACCGTTAGAACAGTTCTCTAAAATCCGTTCTAACGGATTTAAAAAACCCCCCAATTTGTGTACTGCGCTGCAGCGCTTCGGCAGAACAAAATGATACCGTGGGAACAATTTGGCCAATCCATTCTAATGGTTTCTCTGTGACCCCACCCCACATGGTACTTGTTCAAAAATTTTGAAGTTGGAGAACATGATTACCAAAAAAAAAAATTTTCTTACTCGGTAAATCTCCCTCCCAGGCTTCGATTTTTTTTAGCAAAATATTTAACTTTTTTGAAATTAGTTAAGGTGGGAATGTGTAAAAGTGTAATAGAGAATTTTAGTAGTTTTTAGAAGTTGTTAGAGTTTTATTTTGTTTTCTTTTGTTTTTTAGGCACAGTTGGCACACCAAACTGTGCCTAAAAATGACATCTCACAATCTTATTGGTTGTTTTAATAGTTGAATTGTTGTAGGTGTCATACTTAAATTAGTTGAAATTTTGAATTGATTAACTTAATTTGAATAACTAATTTATCCTTACCGTATTTTTGTCTTACACAAAAATTGTCTATTTTGTTATAAAAGTAAAGATTTAATTTTCCTCATAATATAGTTCCATAATTATTTTATATTGAAAATTGGAGTTTCAAATTTTTCCAGAACCATATTTTTGTTCTTACATACAAAATTATATATTTTGTTATAAAATGTAGAGATTTAACTTCCTTACAATATATTCTATAAATATTCTAGATCACCATATATAACATAAAATCTTAATACTTACTCATCATCTACAATGTAGCGTCCTAATAAAAGTCTCTCTATTTGTTTGTATCTTTTTTCTCTGTTCTTTTCTCGTGTCTCTCTCTTTGTCCTTTCATGTTTTGATAGAGGTAAATATGATAGATATTTACTAATCAAAAGTTGAGAAAAACCCATTGATAATATTTACAAATTGCTGTTATTAAATATTATTTTATTTAATTATTTTAATTTGTTAATAAATAGAAAAATTGTAACATAAATTATTTAATGTAAATATTTCACTGACTGCCAGATTTGGTGAGTGAGAGAGGGCATTATAATTTAATTCAAATATTTACCCCCCCCCCCAAAAAAAAAGAAAAAAAAGACAGAGTGTAGATAGAATGGAGGGCAAAAAAAATGCCATACAAGATTTGGAAGCATGAGAAGAACGGAAGGCAAATACACAATGTTGGTGTATATATATAATGAACTAAAAATAAAACATGCATAGGCATCTGATATTAGAAAAAATGCTAAATACAATTATTAAGAAAAATATTATGCAAACTCACTCACCTTTGAGTTCCACACTATTAGTGTAAGCCCCGTGGCCACCTTTTGCACAACCATTAGAAGGTAAAGCAGCTAGGAACCATGGCAACTTCTCCCTAAATTGTGCTGTAGATGGACGGTCATTTTGTAGATCTGAGTGATGGAAACACTGGACAACTCTGGTACAGTTAGTTGTCAAATCCTGGTATGTTGGGTGTGGAGATATACAATAATGAAGAAAAGTGACACGTGTAAGAGTTGGAAATTACCGTGGTGCAGTCTCTGCATACTTCGCCAAGGCCACAAGAACCATCGCTGGATGAACAACAAGGAGGCTGGAAGGAAATTTTATGTGAATAAACTAAAAAGTATTTCCATAACTGATCCCAAATAACAGGAAATAGTAAGCAATAAGACCAAAGTTAAATGCTTCACAAACTAACAAAAAGAATGAAATAAATCATATCCTTAGGTGTAAACATGATTATGTTATATGTGCCTAGGGTTACTGTGGTGAGATTGAAGGAGGAAGACAAACAAGGGGTTACCAGAGGAGAAGAGAATAACAGAGCTATAGAAGGGAGAGCTGAAACCAGAAAGGGGAGAGAGAGAGAGAGAGAGGGAGAGAGCTGAGAGTTAAGGAAGCAGAGGGGTGAAGAAGGAGAAGAGTTGGGAGAAACAGATGCAGAAGAGAAGGCTCTATACAGGGTGATATGTGTGGGAAGGATCCAAGGGACAGGATTGAGCCAGTTGTGCGGAAGGACAGACACAAGGTCAATCAATGGACAGCCGTGGCAATCCAGCAGACAAGGGCCACGTGGGATGATCAATACCATGGATGAAACGCCGGCTATTTTTTTACCTGATCATCAGGGGGACAATAACTTCCATTTGTGAACTTCCTACAGCAACCAAAAGCTTCTGGAGATATCCACACAAGAAAATCATCAAGCCATGAAGCAGCTGGTTTAGCAATGTAACTTGACTCTGGTGTTAAAGATGCTCTTGCTATCTGCAGAAGACAAAAACTTTAAATTCAGGAAAAATCAAAACGTGAAGCAATCTGAGGCAAACAGACATTTTAAAGATTTAACTAATGTAAAACATTTCCAATGAAAGGACACAATTAAACTGGCATAAAAGACTCTTAGTCATCTATTCTAACCAATATAAAATGCACTCGAATTGGGTCAAGTGATGACAACTATTCCAAACCATTTGAAACTATCAAGATCACAAATCCAAACAACTCATTAGTTTATGCAGCCACCATGAGGACAGCTGTGATATAGATACTTCTCAATGATGTCACCCTTGGTTATTGTTAATTTGAGGGCTTGATATTCATTGCTGAAAAGCTTAAGCTTTTGAAGCATCCACTTCTAACTTAGCATTGTCAAAGGAAGGTCGTTTGGTTGTGTTAAATTTTTAGCCACCATCACATCTAAAAACTCAAACTATTAGAGACAGAAAATTTATATCTATATAAATTATGTTAGACTTACTTTCTCTTAACAAACTCCCTCAACTGTGGCAAGATAACTTTTTCAAATGAGCCAGACATGCAACTAGTGATGAGGTTTGAACTTGGACCCTTTACTTGGTCTGATACCATGTTAAACTATTAGCCACTAGCTCACCTAAAAGCTCAAGCTCTCAGAGAGTGAAAGAACTACCTTATTATGTATTGTAGACTTACTTTCTATCACGCGATTGAATCACATTGTCTCTTCAACAATTATCCTCAGGTACATACTTGCCCCCCTTACCTAGGGACTGTCATATGTTCAAAACCAAGTTCAAGACATCTGATTACCAAGAAGCAGCCAGTCTCACAAATAACTAGATTAAAACAAATCATCTACTTTATTAAATCTACTGTATTAAATATAAAAAATTCAAAATAAATTAATATTACATAGTAGGCTACCACTTTGAAGTTGTATGAATGGTGGTTTGAGTAATGCACAAATGCATGATGAATCGGGATGTGCTATACATGATGCACGGACACTTCAGGGAGAAAAGGCTTTGATGCCATATGGGAGGAAAATGTAAAGGATATGTACCTCATTTGAAAGAGAGTCTGAATCACATCGACTGATGGAGCACAACTGGTTGGTTTGTCTTGATTCTGAGCTGAAGAAATAAAGCAACATCAACATGGCAAACACTACCAAAATAGCTTTGCATACTAAGATAAAAACCAATAAACCCTATTCCATACAAAAGGAGATTTGTGTGCTTTACAATTATGCGATAGGCCATTGACATCCTGTTTTGAGATGAGATAAGGACAATAATTTTTTTTTCCACATTACAGATAGGTTTGAGATGGGGGTGCCTTTGGTGCAATAGACAGGTGGCTCTCAAATGTCACCCTATCAGGGGGGTTCAAAATACAGAAAAATCTCCCTACGCATTTGACAAGGTTGCATACATTGACCCTCCTCATAACCCATATTGGAGGGAGCCTCATGCACTTGCTGCCATTTACTAACAATTTTTGAGATAAGAAGTTCAATGAAGCATTAAACATAGCTTCTATTAGACTAATAGTTGGAAATTCACAATTCGAATTTGATGCACCACGTAATTGATTCAAATTTTAGCTCCAAATCAAATGTAGTGGTGAATCGAGATGAATTGAAACCAAATCTATCCCTTCCATAGATTTTTTTGATTCTTGCAATTCATGAAGTAGGGAATTGGCCCTAGATCCAGGGCGGGTTATTTGGACCTAATTTGAAAATATATATGTTATTTTAAGTTCGAGAACCTCATAAGGACTTGCAAATCTTGCAATACTATCATCTTTAATTAAATTATTTTGAACTTTTGTTATTCCATGTTTCCGAAGACTTCATAATTCATAAGCGATTGAAACACCATCTTTGAAATCTACTTAAATCCCATATATTTACAAGAGACTGTAAGCAATTGATATATTGCATTTTCTAAACACTTCGTCAGGGACTGAAAACACTATTTTCTGTATTTTTGTCCCACATTTTGATAACATTGATGAGATGTAAAATGACCACTTAGTGGTTGAAGTATATGGTTTTAATATTACTCTCTTGTTGACCTCAATTAATAATGACAGATCATTGGGACATGCAGATTCACGTATCCATAAGGCTAGCTTATAAGTGTGTTCAATCATTGTAACAATATGATTTGCAGTTGTAGGCTTGCCTCTCAAAACTCAATCAGATTAAATATCTTCAAATATTTATCAAGACAATTGAAAAGTAAGTGTCAAAGGTTGTTGAGAAGTAAATCAATTGACGTATGTTTTTTGATAGGTTACCGAGAACGACATAACCTTAAATAAATCATGTTATTTAAAAGCATTCGCTACTTGGTGCGGACACTAGTAGACGATATGGACGTGTGTATGGACATTGGGTCAAGGAGGCCCAACCATTATTATTATGGACTGGTTATTAATATTTATTTTAGTTAATTATGTTTTATTTTATTTATTATTTTGGATCTAATTGTTTTGGGCTATTTTAATATTAGGTTTATTTTAGTTTAGGCCTTTGTGTTATGCCCATGATATTTTCTATTTAAACCCTAATTAGGGTTAACAGAACATTATTGATTGAATGATATTTTGATTGCTTCTTCCCTACGGCTACTATTCTTTTCCCTCTCCTTCTCCTCTTCTCTTCTTCTCCTTCTTCCTTATTCTTCTCCTTCTTCTCTACGATTCTACACCAACTTTGGTATTAGAGCAAAGGATCCTACAAACTTTCTAAAACCCCGATCACTGTTCTGGTTAAAAAAAAAAATAGCAGCCGTCGCAACAGTTGCCACGCCCGCCGTCACCCTATGCACCCTCAAACCCTTTGAGTACGTTTTCATGCGTTTCTACCAATATTTAATTCCGGCGAACCCCACCATTGGCACCACCTACCTCTGGTGAACTCGCCGGTAACTCTAGCGACCTTCAGTGACTTTTCCAGTGATCGGCCGACGACCTCCGGCGAAGTCCAGAATAACCACCACACTCCAGTGATCTAACCTGTGCTCCGGCGAAGCTCCAGCGACCTCTGAGAAAACTTCGGTGACTTTCTGGCGAACTCCGGCGACTTTCCAGTGAATTTTAGAACACTCTATCAGCCTATTTTGGCATATTTCAGGTCACCAGTGCACTCCCGATTCCCAATTTGAACGGTATCTTCGTTTCATTATATTTTTGTGCTATTAACTACTCTATTTTAGCAATTAATTGAATTATTGTGTGCACTACGACTCCAATCATCCCAAAACTCATTTCTTTAAAAATAATCCCAGTGCCCACAATTATTCCTTCCTATTTTGCATCCTATCCTATTTTCCTTTTATCACTTGGAAGCCTTGAATAGCGAAAGGAATACTTTTACCAAATACATCTTAAGCCAATGATATTTTATTTGTCATTTATTTCTTTCGTGCTTTGATCCCCCGTTTAAAAGAAAAAAAAAAGGTAGGACTATTGCTTGCACCTTATTCGATTTATCTAATCAACATCTAGAGTTTTACGTGTCTTTACATATAAACACTTAAGTTTATATTAGTAGTAAATTGCGAGAGTTGTTATTGATATCAACAAGTTTAGTCATGGAATCTTTGTATGCAATTACGTAGTGGTCACACACTGACATCCTCTAACACTATGGCAGATGACCAATTGCAAACCCAATTAGCAGTCTTCACTGAAGCTATTCAAATATTAAACGCTAGGGTAGACATAATTGAGGAACACACTAGGCCTAGGAATCAAGATAGAGAACTAGTGCCACGTCATAGAAATGATAGGTCACTTGAGTGTAATGATGATAAATTAATAAAACAAATCAAAGTCAAAGTCCCGACTTTTGATGGCCGCCTAAATCCTTGGGTGTTCACCAAATGGCTAAAAGACATGGACCACTTTTTTGAGTGGTACCAGTTTTCTGAAGAGAGAAAGTGTTGATTTGCGAAAATGAAACTAACAGGGAGTGCCCACTTATATTGGGCGTCATGAACCCCTGGTTGTAGATTGGGAGGAGATGAAACTGATGCTTAAGCTCAAGTATTTGTCTTTGTCCTATCATGGTAATCTGCTAGATCAATGGAACGATATTCGACAAGGCAATAGACCAGTGAAGGATTATATAGCCCAGTTTGATGAACTCATGATGAGATGTAATGTTCAGGAGGATGAGGCCGTTACTTTGAGTCAGTTTAGGCGTGGTCTTAATGATGAGCTACGAAGAGAGGATGTCTTTAGGAGAATCACCACTTTAGACGAGGCCTACACTCTGGTCCAAAACTATGAACTAGTAGCTAAGCCCCAATTTGCAAAGCACAATGATAGTCGCCCCCCTAATAACCGCCCTTCCTTATCAAACGCTACGTCTATTTTGGGACTACCTCCTAGTACCCAGATTGTGAAAGATAATAAGAATAAGGATAACTTACTTGAAGATTCTAGAAATAACTCTCGAGTCCAATGTTTTAAGTGTCACGGTTTTGGACATGTATCTGCTAGCTGTCTCTCCCGAGCTCTAGTTATTGGGGAGAATGGGAGAGTCGAGGATGATGAGTCAATAGAGGAGCAAGTATACGAATCTAATGTGGAGGAATTTGAAGATGTGGATAAAAAGTATGAGGAAAATTTAGTGGGATGTCTTAGGACCATTTTCCTAGTGTAGGAGAGAGACAACTCACTTTTAACAACCATCGAATGGGTGCAATTCAGTGTATCCTCACACAAGCCCGAGAGACGGAAGACTAGCGTTGTCATGCCATTTTTCACGTTTATGCTAAGATTAATGATGTAGGAATAGCACCGATTGAAGATAAAATGAGAGAAAATCGATTAAGATGGTTTGGCCATGTTAGAAGGCGTCCAGCGGAGGCACCTATTAGAAGGTGTGAAAGTATGGAGATTGCCAGGAGTAGGAGAGGTAGAGGAAGACCCAAGATAAGTTGGAAAGAAACTATTAAACATAACCTGACCTACCTAGATCTATCGGAGGACATGGCCCTAAATAGATCTAATTGGTGTCGACAAATCCATATAGCTGACTCCACCTAGTGGGAAAAGGCTTGGTTTGGTTTTGGTTTATGCTAAGATTAATGATAAGGGTTGTAAGGTCATAGTGGATAGTGATAGTTGCATCAATGCAGTATTTTCAAGTATAATTGCCCGTCTAGGACTTCAAACTGTTTCCCACCCTCACCCATATAATGTTTCTTGGGTAGATGCCTCATCTATAACGGTAAAAGACCGTTGTCAGGTGCCTATTCAGTTCCTTGATTATAAAGATAAAATTTGGTGTGATGTGATTTCCATATATGTAGGCCATATTATTTTGGAAAGGCCATGGTTGTTTGATTTAGATGTCACTCTTTATGGCCATTCCAATTCATGCTCCTTTATGTTTAATGACAAGAAAATTCATCTCAAGCCTATTCCTCCAAAACAGGCTAATCCCAGCAAAGGAAAGTAAGTGATAAGTAGAAAGGGATTGAACTTCATTAGCCCTAAAAAACTCATTCGTGATATGGGTGGGAAAGAATGTATTATGTTTGCCTTGGTAGTCAAGGAAGTTCTTATGGACTTTCTGTACGCCACATCAGGAGAAGCAAGTGGGATACTTGCGGAGTTTCAAGATGTTTTTCCTGAGGATCTCGCAAATAGTTTACCCCCATTGCATGACATCCAACACGCAATAGATTTCATCTCAGGAGCTACACTTCTTAACTTGCCACACTATAGGATGAATCCTACTGAGGATGTTGAATTACAAAGGCAAGTTGATGAACTTCATAAAAAATTAGAGAGAGTATGAGTCCCTATACTGTTCTAGCCCTTTTAACTCTAAAGAAAGATGGTTCTTGGAGAATGTGTGTAGATAGTAGGGCAATAAACAAGATAACTGTAAAGTATCGTTTTCCTATCCCTCACCTAGATGATATGTTAGACATGGTGGCAGGTGCCACAGTTTTTTTTAAAATTGATTTGAAAAGTGGGTACCATTAGATTAGAATTCGGCCAGGAGATGAATGGAAAACCGCTTTTAAAACTAAAAATGGCCTTTATGAGTGGTTAGTCATACCTTTTGGGCTATCAAATGCCCTTGGTACCTTCATGAGAGTAATGACTCAAGTGCTTAGACCATTCATAGGAAAGTTTTTGGTGGTTTATTTTGATGATATCCTTATTTATAGTAAAAGTAGGGATCACCATATGGACCACCTTACTCAAGTCTGTTCAACCCTTAGGAAAGAAAACCTTTACGCCAACTTGAAGAAGTGTTCATTCTTTACTGATAAGGTTATCTTCCTAGGATTTGTGGTGTCCTCTTAAGGAATTTCGGCTGACCTCTCAAAAGTTAAAGCAATTCTAGATTGGCTCAAACCTAAAACTATTCATGATGTGTGGAGTTTTCATGGGTTAGCTACTTTTTATCGCCGGTTTATCAAAGGGTTTAGCACCATTATTGCCCCCTATAACTGAATGTATGAAATAAGGAGAGTTTAAGTGGTCAAAAAACGCTGCAAGGGCCTTTGAGAATATCAAGAAAAGAATGATTGAGTCCCCTATGTTGCATCTTCCTGATTTTTCGAAAGTATTTGAGGTAGAATGTGACGCATCAGGAGTAGGTATTGGAGGAGTACTCAGTCAGAAGCGTCACCCTATCGCTTACTTTAGCGAGAAATTGTGTGAGGTTAAACAAAAATATTCCACCTATGATAAGGAATTTTATCCGGTGGCACATGCCTTACGCTACTGGCGTCATTATTATTCCCGAAAGAGTTTGTCCTTTATTCTGACCATGAAGCTTTGTGTTATTTAAGTTCCCAAAAAAAGCTTAATCATAGGCATAGTCGTTGGATTGAGTACTTGCAAGCCTATTCATTTGTCATAAAACATAAGTCAGGAGTTGAGAACAAGATAGCTGATGCCCTTAGTCGTCGTGTGTCCTTACTTTCTGTCATGAGCATTAAGGTTATAAGATTTGATCGGCTTAAGGATGAGTATGAGTCATGTCCTGACTTTGGGGAAGTTTTTCTAGAGCTTCTGAATGGAAAGTCTGAAGTTTCTGACAAATTCCTTCTTCAAGATGGATTCTTGTTTAAGGCTAATAGACTCTGCATCCCGAGAACTTCAGTACGGGATTTCCTAGTGTGGGAAGTTCATGCTAGAGGTCTTTCAGGACATTTTGGACGTGACAAGACCATAACAGAAGTTGAACGTCAATTTTACTGGCCGAGTTTGAAGAAGGACGTTGGTAGAATAGTAAGTCAATGTCGTACTTGTTAGTTAGCTAAGCATAGGAAACAGAATATTGGTCTTTATACCCCTCTTCCTGTTCCTAGTTGTCCTTGGCAAGATGTTAGTATGGACTTTGTTTTAGGACTCTCTCGCACTTCTAGGAACATGATTCTATTCTTGTGGTGGTAGATCATTTTTCTAAAATGGCCCACTTCATTCCTTGTAGTAAAACATCTGATGCTTCTAGAGTTGCTAAGTTATACTTCTCAGAGATCGTCAAGTTGTATGGTCTACCTAAAACCATAGTGACTAATAGGGATGTTCGTTTCACTAGCTATTTTTGGAAAAACCTTGGCACCTAGTTGGTACAAAACTCCAATTTTCCACTGCATATCACCCCCAAACTGATAGCCAAACAGAAGTAGTTAACTATAGCTTAGGGAATCTATTGAGGTGTTTAGTTAAAAGACCATCATAGGAATTGAGATTTAATCCTTCCTACTACTTAGTTGCCCACAAAAACTCCGTGAATAGGTCGATAGGAATGAGCCTTTTTGAAGTTATGCATGGTTATAAGCCCAGAAAACCTTTAGACTTAGTTCCCATGTCTCCATTTGCTAGAGTGTCTGAGTCGGCTGATGCGTTTGCGCAACATATTCAAGACTTGCATGTTGATATGAATAAGTGCTTAGAGTCGATTAATGCGACATATAAACTTAAAGCTGATTTAAATAAAAGACATGTTGCTTTTAATGTTAGTGATTATGTGATGATTAGAATAAGGCCGGAACGTTTTCCTTCTAGATCTGTTTCGAAATTGCAAGTTCGTAGTGTTGGTCCTTTTAAAATTTTAAAACAAGTTAGATCAAACGCATATGTCATTGATATTCCATCACACTTTAATTTCAGCCCCATCTTTAATGTTGAGAACCTTGTTGCCTACAAAGGACATATTCAATCCCCTGATGAACCATTGGATGCCCCAACCGTTGACTATCACCCAGATTTAATACCTACTACTTCATCACTACCACCAGTCCCTGTACACAATGATAAAATTAATACTATTTTAGATGAGCAGGTTGATCTTACCAAGGATAGCGCGGTTCGAAGGTTCTTAGTTCGTTGGATTGGTCGTCCTAATTTTGATTGCACTTGGATTCCCGCTGAAACATTGCAGCAGTTTGATCCAGACCTCATGGAGTTTTATGAGTCACCATGCCACCTCCTCATCAGAGCCGAGTTCTTTCTACCCCGGGAGAGTTGGTGCGGACACCAGTAGACAATATGGACGTGTGTATGGATCTCGCGCCAAGGAGATCCAACCATTATTATTATGGACTGGTTATTAATATTTATTTTACTTAATTAGGTTTTATTTTATTTATTATTTTGGACCCATTTGTTTTGGGCTATTTTAGTATTAGGTTTATTTTATTTTAGGCTTTTGTGTTATGCCTACGATGTTTTCTATTTAAACCTTAATTAGGATTAACAGAACATTATTGATAGAATGATATTTTGATTGCTTCTTCCCTACAGCTGCTATTCTTTTCCCTCTCCTTCTCCTTCTTCTTCTTCTTCTTCTTCTTCGTTGATTCTTTCTTCTTCTCTATGATTCTACACCACTACTCTATGGAATTTTTTGATGTATAAAATTGATTCTTTTAGCGCACAATTCCATAACTAAAGCTTTCTCTTTCCTTCTATGGAACATGAAAAATCATAGAGGGAATACAATATCCATAAACACAAGTCTGAGATGTAGCATAGCATTTAGTTGTTCAATGAAAGAAAACGTTGATAGGAATTGTAATGTCAAGGATCAAAAAATGTGAAATAGCAATGGAGATTCTATGACAAAAAATGTTTAGACAAATTACAGTTACAACCACAAACTTGAAATAGAACATCAAGAAATCTATAAAAACAATGAAATATTTGAAGTAACAAACTATAGTTAAATAAATATTCAATTGTGTCACATGGACCTTATCTAAATGTAAGAAATATTTGTATCGGACACTAAGACACTTGGACGAGAGTATCAAAAATCTATCCAACTTATACAGTGTCAGACACACATACCTATGAAGCAAGACCACATCAAAATGGGTGACTATTCGTATCTGACACATATCGAATGCATACTCTTTGGACATGCCTAAATACTTGTTGGACATGCCAAATGACATGTCCAATTATTTTATCATATTTCTTTCCAATTATGGTTAGAATATACTTAAGATTGAGTCACTGAAACTCCTAAAATTATAAGTCTTTTATTACACCTTTACTACTATTTTGAACGTTGAAATATATTTAAACTATGGTAAATTGGTAATTTAATTTTGAATTAGGGTTCATGTGAATGCTAAATTTATATGCAATTAATAAAAAAACATAAATTACATATTTTTAGCATTCTTATTTTCTCAAAATCGCCATATCACATGTACATATTCGTCCTTCTTAGCAGGTAGCACGTAATAAATATTTCTACCAATCAAGTTTACCAAATATGCACAAAACTCACATATTATTTATGATACATTGCAAATACCATTTTACCTCAGAAAATAGAAGTCGTATAAAATTATGTAAATATTCTCTCATGTTTTCGTGTCCTTAGACATAGAAATTAGATGAATTTCGGTGCTTAAACATTTACCCAACCCGGCTCCATGTAACATGGATCATAGATGTATAAGTGACATGCAGTGTGTTTGCGAAACAAACATTAAAAGGCAAATATACTCTAAACATCCACCAGCAAAATACTGCTCGTACATATACATATTTATCAACATACAATGCAAAACTTCCATGAGACATCCATAGATAATTAATCAATATTTATATATCTTCGGACATTCCTGGATAGTTGACAAAGATGACATGCAGATAAAATTTAATTTCCACAATTGTAGTCACATCTCTGTGTGTGTGCGAGCAAAGGGGATATGGGATGCATGCGTTCACACGTCTGATTTTCTCAACAAGAGTACTAGGGGATTCATATTTTACTGAAGTTTAGATAGTTCAAAACAGTTGGTTTGCACCAAGGATCCACTTTAAACCTTTATCTTTTTAATTTGGTTATGAACGAATTTACCAAGCGTGTTCAAGACAACACCCTTGGTGTCGTAAGTTAGAATTATGAGATTAATCATAATTTAGAATTTTGGAAGCACACTTTAGGAGTTCTAAAGTAGGACTCAAACAGAATATATGCATTGTCATTTTAGTAACATTAAAACTAAGAACCAGGCCATAGTGAAATTGAGGAACAAAAAGTGCCAAAGTAATCATTTTCAATATCTTGGATGAATTATCTATGCAAATGGAGAGATTGAAAAAAATGTATCCATAGGATTTGATCAGGGTAGTTAAAATGGTTTTGTGTGATAGTAGAATAGTTGAACGTAAATTTTATAGACCAACTATAATTTATTATACATATTGGACCATTGAGAAACAATACTCTCGTATGAGGAGTATGATGGAAATGGCAATGGCAAGATGTATGTGTAGAACAAGAACGACAGGATAAAAAATGAATATATTTGAAAAAGTTGAGGTGACACCAATAGAAAAAAAATTGAGATAAAGTTATTTAAGAAGGTTTGTTCATGCCTACCCAATGTAGAACTAGAGAAGCGCTAGCAAGAAAGAGTGACTAGATTCAAGGTGCAGGTGTAAAAATGATGAAATGTAGAACCAATTATACATGGACTGAAATTGCCAAGGATAGACGTAATTTCTAATCACTTCACGAAAAATATGGCCTTGGCAAAAATGAATGGAGGAAAAGGATTGACCCCAACTAGTTAGGACTGAGACTGAAATGAGTGTAGTTCAAAAGAATCATAACTTTCCAGTCAACAGATCTTGCATTAGGAGCATGGAAGGAAGAAAACTTCTCCTCATGAAAAGGAAGAAATCCACATGTAAATCACACATAAGCATACATAACCACACATTAACAGAAAAACTGATGCTAAACTTTTTCCAGAAGATGCTATTAGTAACAGGCACTAAATCAGATGCATAAGAGGACATAACTGACAGCAATTTTTTTTGGATAAATAAGAATAACTGACAGCATGATACCTGTAATTGTAGTTTTTCACAATAAAATATAGCGGTGGTCCAATTCTGAGATACTCTGAAGCATTACTGAAATAACCCTGCAGGTAAAGAAATGTTGTTCCAAGCAGCACACTATAACAGTACAACTTGTATAGATGAGGAAATTTGCCCCAACAATTTGGTTCTCAAACCACCCCCAATGTGAAAGTTTCGGGATGCACAAAATGGGGAACTAAGTGGGAATGACGAAGCAAAGTAAATCACAGCTTGGGTTTAAGATGGTTGAGCAAGACCATGTTTCCCAGAACTGTTGAAGTATACCCAGTAGGTGGAGTTGCCACTGGTTAAAGTAATGAAAATATTTGTGAATTGTGATGATGTTGAAATAAGAGTGTGGCAACAAAGAAACAAACTCAACAGCCACAAGCTAAAACTATGCAAAGGAACCAAATCCAATATTGGCCCTTTTTTTTAATCCACTGGATAGGTGTCAAAGATGCTTTAAAAGTCTCCCCCCCTATCTACTCCTGGTGATGGTTTGGTGTCTAGTGACCACAGAAGCGAACTCCTTAAGTCAATAAATAACTGCCAGCTGGCAGAAAAAGTGATGAAACTTTAAACACAATTGATGGGACCCACTAATGCGCCCCAAGTCAAGGTTGCTGTTTCAGTCCCTGGGTAAGGGTTAGAAATGAGGTTCTCTAAACCAGGCCCGTCCCATAATCCATTGCCACCCATAGTATGCACATTACATGAAACCAGCAGGTATTGCGAAATCAAACCTGAAGATATGAGTCCCGGGGAAGAACAATCTGTTGCTCTAAACCAGGTCCAATCCTTGTACATAATGCCTTTGAGAATCAAAAAGAACAGAAAGTCAACTCAAAAGGTGAGAGCAGCGGACAGGGAAAATAGATGTGACTGTGTACATAAAAAAGATATTAAAAGATAAATTGGGCAACTTACAATGCTAGCCAAGGCAAGAGCAGTAAAAACGGAAACGACAACTATTTTGATCCACCAAAGACTCAAAATGGGTGCATGAATCTCCTAGAAAAGGACAATTGAACCAGAGTGTAAGAAAAAAAGGTACACAAAGCATAACAAAACAAGTAATCATGCACAATTTTACCAAAAGGGAGCTTCATGAATTAAATACCTGGTAAGCATTCATGTACAAATAGGAAATGATGTTCTACCAAAAACATTTTATAGAAAACTTAACCAGAATAGTATGGCAGTGGCAATTTATAATTAAAGGATACCTTAGTGGGGTATCTAGTTTTAATTGATAGGCCCACAACTTCCCACGTCATTTGGATAACTTTTCTAAAAATGTTTTCTTGGTATAATAGCATTACCCATATAAGTATTGTGGAAGGAACACGGTCAACATTCAACCATGAGTTTGCTGTTCCCATTTAGCCAATTGTTTACTGTCTAAATTTTCAGAGTCAAGTATTAGAGGATATGGCGCATAATGCAAAAATATTGTACTCTACCTAGCACAATTGGCTGCAGTAATCATTTTTAACACCTCCATTGATATATTAAGAGGCCGTTTGGACGAGCAAAAATGACAAAAAATTAAAAAAAGTAGGTTGTATCAGTCACTTTTTAGTATTTAGTAAACCAACCAAAATTCATCAAAATAATTCGTTGAAACGGTAAAAAACAAGCCGTTCTAACGGTTTTGATCAAAAACCAGTACAAAAAGCTAACAAATATTAAAAAAAGTTCTTACAGTTTTGTGTAACTTTTTCATAAAAGTTTGTAAATTTTAAATTTTGAAAACAAACGCATGAAAAACAAAAATGACAAAAATTGGTAAAAATAGATAAATATTTGTAACTTTTTATAATTTTTAGTAATTATTTGCCAACTAAACAAGGCCTAAATACAATGTAGTCGAGATTTATCATTGAATATACATTTGATAAAGTTGGGTTAGTTAAAAAGTACATGAGAAAGTTTTATCTTTTGTGGACTTTCAATACCAGACTTTTAATACTAGCATGCTTCCGCACCAAACTTCTGGTATGTAGAAGTCCGCAACCGCTTTTTCGTAAGGGGTGACCAGAGGATGGGTTAGATGACACAACTTATCAAGCAAGCTGTACAAAATTAGGTTGGCATGTTTTTTTTTCGGATAAATTACACATACCTCCTTTAAACACTAATTGCATATAAACTCTCTTAAGATTTAAAATTTACATAAATTCTCTTATTTTTAAAATTTACTAACCCCAACCCTTTCTGTTAGTTTGAGCTCTAACTCTTAAAATATTTATTGTGAAAACAATTTTACTCTCAACTTATTAATTACCTTCTTAATTACAAATAAATTAAATATAAGTTTACGCGCGCGCACACAGCAATATATATATAAGCAACGGTGGCGGCGGGCATCTACAAATATAATACTCCCTCACACGCGATGTGCCATCTCTCCTACTGATGTGGCTAGATCGTAGCTGATACGCGTCCGCTGCTGCTCTATGTTACCAATAATAGACATTCTCCGATCCACTGGAGCGAACGCGAAACAGAACTTTCCCCTTGAGTCTATTGATACCAAATAGTTCTCCGCTGGCAAATCTAGACTTTTGCCTCTGGCGAATTGAAACGACACGTTGGGATACTCGCACTCGTAACACGTGTCGAAGATGGCGAACCAAGTTTTAGTCAGTCTCGCGAACGCGACTTGCAGCGAGTCGTAGGACTGAGCATTCAACCGAGTCACGGCGGTTCCGCAGTCCACGATGACCCCTCCGTCGTCGTTTCCGTCCAATGCGAACACCGACGGTGGGACTCCCAGCGGTTTTCCGGCGACGCTGAGCCCCGTGAGTCCGATGAAATGAAACGTGGGATGACGGGGGCTACGAAGCAGTGGAACTGTAACCGATTCGCCGCGTCGGCCGGAATTGAACTCCAGCGTGATCCTCTCGAATCGCGATCGACTAGGCAGTATGAGAACGATGTCGCTTTGAGCTGCGAAGGGCAGCGAAAGCGACCCGCCGCCGAGCCCCAGCAGCCCCACCATCCAGTGAACAAGACTTCGTCGTCGTGACCGCACCCTATGGCAATGTCGTTGACCACACCCAATGGCGATGTTGGTGGCAAGGTCGCCGGTGAACAATCCAGCGCCGTAGGAAACTTGGTATGGGCACAAACCGTCCCAATGGCGACGTCGGCGAACGACCTGCGTGTGAGGGAGTACTATATTCTAGAAAAAGCGGAGGCTGAGGTTCGACCGTTGAATTTAAAATTTAACGGTTTAGATATATTTATATTTTTTTAACATAAAAAATACATGGATAATGTAACCGGACCCGAACAGAGCTCAATGTCAACTACCGAGTCATATTTCTAGATCCCCGCCCGCTGCCGCTCCCCCCGCCTTATATGTATATATATATATTTTACAGTATATGTATATAAATTTATATTTATATTATTTATAATTAATTTAATTAAATTGATAATAAAATTGTCAATATTATAACAGAGTTAGAATTTAAAGCTCATGGTCAGTAATTTTTAAAAATAAAGATATTCATGTAAATTTTAAATGCTAAGAAGCCTATACATAATTAATCAAATGTTTAAGATCAGTATATATGTAGTTTGCCCTTCTATTTTTTTTTTTTTTTTAATTTTTTGTTCCAGCAGGGAAAACACATTCAAATTTAAGAAGTTAATGTGAACATAGTTTTGACTGCCAACGCTCACCAGTCATACCATGGAACCAGACAAATCCACCAAATCTCTGGTCAAGAAATCCTCATGTCGCCCCGAAGTGGTTGAGCGGAAGTTCGAAGATGCCTCAAAGCCTAGGCCGCGTGCGGTCCTAGGTTCGACTCCCCTTCGGGGGTGGGTTACCGCTTTGACGGATTTCTAACAGCTTCTCTCGATCGAGCCGGTCAGCCAGGGCTTGCCTAGGCTGGTTTACTACCTCGTGGGCCATTGCCGGCTTGGTCCATGGGACGGGCTTCACCCAGTGCGCACCTTCGGGTAACGGCTGCGGACTTCTTCCCGACCCACAGAAGAAATCCTCATGTCAATTACTAAGACTAACTAGAGGCATGCTATATTAAATTCAGATATCCTCATGTCAATTATTAAGACTAACTAGAGGCATGCTATATTAAATTCAGATATCCTCATGTCAATTATTAAGACTAACTAGAGGCATGCTATATTAACTAGAGGCATGCTATATTAAATTCAGATAGTAACCATTGTTATGCGCATTCTGATCATTTCCACAATTATTAATCAAATATCTTAAGGTCACAATTCATTCTGATTAGTACTTGTTGTAGAAACAAATTTGTACAACAGATTATATATATATATATATATTATTTGCAAACTTGTTAGAGCCATTTATCTTTCCAATGAGAGTCATAATACAAGATTGTTAGAGCCATTTATCTTCCTGATAAGGGTCATAATACAAGATTACAATAACAATTAGGTTGTATTTGGCAACCAAGCCAGTTAATCAGGTTCTAACTACTCCACTTTTTAGCATTTTTTAAAATAATTATATTCACTCTCTAATATTTTTAACTTCTTTTAAACTATGAAAGGTAAAAATATCAAATTAATAAAAAGCTAGTTACTAAAAAGTTAGTTTTTTTTCTTTCCCAAACACAGAAAAAAAAAAAAGGTTAACTTTTTAGTCACTAGTAACTGATAGTTAATTAATTTTTTCTTTCCAAACTCAACCTTAATTTGATAAGAGTGCAGTGCAATGTAATACTACTCATGTCATTTAGAACCATCAGAATTTCAAGAAATTCCCTAATTATAGCTCCATAATCCTCCTGTATGCATGTGGGTCTGATACCAGCCATATTTTTTTATTGCTATTTATGGCCATGAATAATTATGTGAATAAATGAGACCCTGAGTTATCGTGCAAAATCAAACAAGAACGCGGAAGAATGTGACTAAGCAGCTGTGGAAAAAAAGCAAATTTCCAATTTTACCCCTAAAGTGAATAAGGTTCAAAATTTATCCCAACTGTAAAAAACATTAGAAGCAATTGGCTATTTTTGACAGATGGAGAACTACAGAGCTTGAGAGAGGGGGAACACCAATCCGGTGTCCTCTCTTCACATATTAGTCTAGACGTACGTATATTCGATAACTCATTACATATACATATATTTTAGTATATATGTGTATGTACACGTAATAAGATGTTATTTTTTTCCTTAACGTATATTTTCTTCTGATTTTTTTGCAGAGTACCCTTAAGATTATAGTTGCATAATGTAATTGGCCGCCTAAAGGAAAGAAAACCTAAAGTTAGTGGATAGTAATTACCTGCATATATCGAGCTATTAATCCAGGTCTTGTATGACCAATTCCTACATATTCATATAATTTTCGTCAAATAGTTTCCATGCTCAGGTTACGAGAAGTAATACGTGATAACGACACTAAAAATATAAATGTATTCAGCCATGTGAGAATTCTTAGCCATACCTTCATTTGGATCGATATATGATCCAGAAATTTTAATACAAGGAAAACAATCAACCCGCTTATCCTCAGCTCTTGAAAAGTCAACAACAACCAAGGCAACAAAAGCAGTGATTTGCAGAAGGAAGTCCAAGAGAACTGCCAACGCTGCAAAACAACGAGACATAACTAACTGATAAGCCTAAAATAGACAGAAAAATAATAACGTTAAGAATATAAATGGCGAGCACTTCTGCTGCCACTAGTACTGCTATTACTTCAAGGTCATTGAATTTAGATAGGGAGTATTTGTCTAACCTGCAAACATAGAAAATACACGGCATGCTGGCATAGGAATAAAACTTCCGACTCCAAATGCTAAAACCTCAGAAAGACTGGCAAGTGTTATGGACGGTCCAACTTCTACAAGTGCATTACTAATTCGGCCTTCTAAAGGCAACTGCAATGGCTGCCGCTTAACAGCATGTACCAGTATACACATGTTATCAACCCCAACCTGATACAAAACAAAAAAAAAAAAGGTTAAATTAACTCTAAGATAGAGCAGAAATTTTCAAAACCAACGCTGTCAAACAAACTTCAATCAAAGCAATAGATCCTGTGTTCACCCTTCCAGTTCCAATAAAACAGGCAAGGCATTTTTTAAAGTGAACTAACGTAGCGAACATCATTTGGAAACCAACATAAGACAGCTGCAACAGTCATGGTACAACCATTAGAATAGAAGAAAATACAGCTTTTACCAGTTTTTTTTTTTTTAGGTTTTCCCCAGAATTAATGTTCCCAGACAATGCTACCAATGTTAACTATGTTGGAAAATGATCAATTGTGGGCCAAACATGTTATTTGTGTGTTATAAGCTATCATAAAGATTAAGCCCATTTAAAGTGGTCTGTTAAGGTTTTAAGGTTTTGGGCTTTATAACATCTCAATTTTGTATGGGCCTTTAATGTGTAGATACCTAAGCCCATATTTCTATTTTATGATAGGCCGAATAGAAGTAGGGTTTCTACAGTTATTATAAATAGGTTATGATCCCCAGGTCATACGTAAGAGTTTTCTAATCAATCTGAGATCCCATCGCCAGAGAGAATTAAGAAAAGAAACCTACGTATTGGCTTGGAAGATCAAGAACCACAAAATTACATCAATGAATTCAGGTACGCTTCCACATTAATTTATTTTATTGATGATTCGATATGAATTAAATAATCAACTAGTTGTATCAGAGCCTACTCATGTTGAATCATTGAAAAATTTTTTTTATAGATTAAGATTTAATGGCTAGGGTTTAAATTTTGGGGATTAATTTTTAGTTCTCAAAATTTTGAAATTTTCAGTTATTTGATCTTCTTTTATGCAATTGTTGTTCGTATGCATATATATATATATATATACACACATGCGTGTACATGCTTTAAACGTGGTGTTGCATGACGATTTATGTATACACACTGGATTAAGTTTCTTTAATGAATATTCATTCAATGTTCATGCTAGAAAGTTTTGCTTGTTTCAATTCTCTTTTCGTATGATTGAATGCTATTTGATTGTTTTTTTTTTAGGATACTCAAAGTAGATTTAGCGTAAAACCCTAATCTTGATTCAACGAATCAAGAAAGGGTAGTTCACGAAAAGCCTTGGGGTATTCGTAGTCTTTTCGCGTAGGTTGCGAAACCCTTCGCGTAAGTTTTAAAACCCTTCGCGTAGGTTGCGAAACCCTTCGCGTAGGTTTCAAAACCCTTCGCGTAGGTTGCGAAACCCATCGCGTAGGTTGCGAAACCCTTCGCGTAGGTTTCAAAACCCTTCGCGTAGGTTGCGAAACCCATCACGTAGGTTGCGAAACCTTTCGCGAAGGGATTTACCTTTCACAAATCTATTTTTTTATTTCAAAAGGGCCCTAAAGAGTTTTAATTTCTTTTAATTTTAAGGGAATTGATTTAAGGAATCAATTAAATTCAAATTTTGGTATTATTAATTTTGAGTATATAATATTCAACAATAATTTAATGAAAGCAACATGTTGCCAAAGCAACCTCTCTTGTGGAAATTATTTTATTTTGAATATTAGAAGGTTGTGTGTATGTATTTATTCATGCAAGTATTGGTCGGCCCAAAGCAAGGCTAATATTTGACAGAATTACACATGCACCTGTGGTGGTAAACATGTGACAATTATGAGGTTTTCATGTAAATAGTGAGATAATCCAAAGATTGGCTTATTATTTGACAGGAGTTATTGTCAATGTTTGATCACTACAACAAGAGTACCACTTACAATTAATATTACTGTCCAAAGACTTGATATTAATGTTGTGCTGGGTATCTTGAGATGGGTTTACCATTATTTGAATTTATTGATTATTATTTTTGTGAGCATAATTTTTGGTTATTTTGTTCTCTATTCAGCTAATATGTCTGCTACTACTATATCTGCCAACATAAATTCGATTCCTATGCTAAATGGAACAAACTTCAAGGATTGGAAAGAGAACATATTAATTGTTCTTGGCTGCATGGATCTTGACCTTGCGCTCAGGGTTGAGCAACCCGCTTCTCTTACGGCTGAAAGTTCACTTGATGAAAAGAGGAACTTTGAGAAGTGGGATCGCTCAAATCGCATGAGTCTCATGATCATCAAGCGCGGCATTCCAGAAACCTTCAGGGGCGCAGTATCCGAGGGGATAACTAATGCCAAGGAGTTCCTTGCCGAGATTGAAAAGCGTTTTGTTAAAAATGATAAGGCTGAAACAAGCACGCTTTTGCAAGGCTTGATTTCAATGAAGTATAAAGGCAAAGGAAACATAAGGGAGTACATCATGGAGATGTCCAATATTGCTTCTAAACTTAAGAGATTAAAGCTTGAGCTATCTGATGACTTGCTCGTGCATTTGGTATTGATCTCGCTTCCTGCACAGTTCAGTCACTTTAAGGTCAGTTACAATTGCCAAAAGGAGAAATGGTCTCTAAATGAGCTCATTTCATATTGTGTGCAAAAGGAAGAAAGGTTGAAGCAAGACAGAACTGAAAGTGCTCACTTGGCAGGCACCTCTAAAGATAAGGGCAAGAAAAGAAAGAAAGAATATGAAACTGCTACTAAGGGTCCAGTACAAAAGAAACAACAGCAGAAAATTGACAGCTGCTTCTTTTGTAACAAAACTGGACATCTTAAGAAAGATTGTGCCAAATATCACGCTTGACGTGCAAAGAAAGGTACAATTTATACTTTGGTCTGTTCTGAGGTTAATTTAGCTTCAGTACCTAGAAACACTTGGTGGTTAGATTCTGGTGCTACTACTCACATAAGTGTTTCTATGCGGGGTTGCCTGAGCTACCGAAAGCCAAATGATGGTGAAAGATACATCTTTGTGTGAGATGGCAAGTCGGTGGAAGTTGATGCAATAGACACTTTTAGGTTATTATTAGGAACTGGTTATTATTTGGATTTGAAAGACATTTTATTGTACCGTCTTTTAGGCGAAATTTGGTTTCTGTTTCTTTGTTGGACAAATCTAGATATTATTGTTCATTTGGAAACAATCAGTTTAGTCTTTCGTTGAATTCAAATGTTATTGGTACTGGTTCATTATCTGCATATGATAACCTATACTTGCTTGATACTATTGCATCATATAATGAAACCTTGCATGTGTAATCACGTGGTACTAAACGCAAATTAAATAAAGAAAATTTGGCGTCATTATGGCACAAGCGGTTGGGTCATATCTCAAAAGATAGAATTGGAAGACTTGTGTCTGGATGGCATTTTGGATTCCCTTGATTTTTCAGACTTTGATGTCAGCATTAATTGTATTAAGGGAAAACAGACCAAAACTAAGAGATTAGGTGCCAACAGAACTTCAGACGTCTTAGAATTAATACATACGGATATTTGTGGTCCATTCCCTACGGCTTCTTGGAATGGTCAACAATATTTTATATCATTCATAGACGATTACTCACGCTATCGGTACCTATATCTCATTCATGAGAAGTCTCAGTCACTGGACGTGTTCAAGGCTTTTAAAGCTGAAGTTGAGAATCAACTTAACAAAAAGATTAAGAGCGTTAAATCTGATCGTGGTGGTGAGTACTACGGTAGATATGACGGTTCAGGAGAACAACGTCCAGGACCATTTGCTAAACTCTTAGAGGAGTGTGGAATCGTCCCACAGTACACCATGCCAGGATCCCCTAGCATGAATGGTGTAGCTGAGAGACGAAACAGAACCCTAAAAGATATGGTAAGGAGTATGATTAGTCATTCTACTTTACCAGAATCACTCTGGGGAGAAGCACTTAAGACTGCAGCTTACATTCTTAATAGAGTACCCACTAAAGCAGCTACCAAAACACCTTATGAGCTTTGGACAGGCAAAAAGCCTAGTTTGAAGCATTTTCACATTTGGGGATGTCCAGCTGAGGCAAGGCCTTATAGGCCACATGAAAATAAATTGGACTCCAAAACAGTGAGCAGTTACTTTATTGGTTACTCTGAGCGATCAAGGGGCTACAAATTTTATGATCCCACACTTAGGTCAATTTTTGAAACGGAACTGTAACATTTTTTGAGGATGTTGATTTTGGGGGGAGAAATAAGGTTAGAGACATTGCCTTTGAGGAGGAATTGGTTTCGATTCCTACTATCTTTTATGATAAGGTGCAGGCTTCTATACCTGTCATTGATCAAGAAGGAAATCAGGAATCTCAACAAGACAATGTTGAACAACCCCCCATCCAGAATGAGGTAATTATTCCAGAAGAACAAAATCAACAATCTCAAGAACTAAGGAGATCCACGAGAGAAAGGAAAAGTGCTATTCCAGATGATTATGCAGTATTTCTCCAAGAACGTGAGGAAGATATTGGAATGGTGGAAGATGATCCAATCAACTTTCATCAGGCCATGCAGGGTTCTAACTCTCAACAGTGGATTGATTCCATGAATGAGGAGTATAAGTCTATGCAAGACAATAAAGTTTGGGATCTTGTCCCATTACCAGAAGGTGCGAAACCCATTGGTTGTAAATGGATATTTAAAACCAAAAGGGATTCGAATGGTAATGTGGAAAGATATAAGGCTCGTCTTGTAGCAAAAGGCTTTACCTAGAAGGAGGGCATCGACTTCAAAGAGACTTTCTCTCCGGTTTCTACGAAAGACTCTTTCAGAACCATTATGGCGCTTGTTGCACATTTTGATCTTGAGTTACATCAGATGGATGTTAAGACGGCGTTTCTTAATGGTGACATTGATGAAACGATCTATATGGTGCAACCAGAAAACTTTGTGTCGGGAGACTCAAAGAATATGGTTTGCAAATTAAAGAAATCCATCTATGGACTCAAACAAGTTTCCCGTCACTGGTACTACAAATTTCACCAAGTAATTATCTCGTTCGGTTTTGAGGTAAATGCTGTGGATGATTGTGTGTATCACAAGTTCAGTGGGAGTAAGTATATTTTACTGGTTTTATATGTTGATGACATATTGCTTGCCACAAATGATATAGGCATGTTGCATGAAACCAAGAGATTTCTATCAAAGAATTTTGAGATGAAAGATCTTAGTGATGCATCTTTTGTATTTGGGATTCAGATACATCGAGATCGCTCTCGGGGTATTCTTGGATTATCACAAAAGGCCTATATCGATAAGGTACTTAAAAGGTTTGGCATGCAAGATTGTAAACCAGGTGACACCCCTGTCGCTAAGGGAGACAAATTTAGTCTCAATCAATGCCCTAAAAATGATATTGAAGTTAAGGAGATACATAAGATTCTCTACGCTTCAGTTGTTGGAAGTCTAATGTATGCTCAAGTTTGTACACGTCCTGACATAGCATTCATTGTTAGAATGTTAGGCAGATATTTAAGCAATCCTGGGATGGATCATTGGAAAGCAGCCAAACGAGTTTTGAGGTACTTACAGAGAACAAAGGATTACATGCTCACTTATAAGAAATAGGATCAGTTGAAGATCATTGGGTTTTCTGATTCCGATTTTGCTGGATGCCAAGATAGTAGAAGATCCACATTAGGTTACATCTACTTGCTGGCTGGAGGAGCTATATCCTGGAGGAGTGCCAAGCAGACACTCATAGCTTCTTCCACTATGGCAGCAGAGTTCATAGCTTGTTATAAGGCATCTAATCATGGAATATGGCTGCGGAATTTTGTCACTGGGCTGCGAATTTTGGATAATGTTGAAAGACCACTGTGACAATAAGTCAGCTGTGCTATTTTCTAATAACAATAGGAGCTCTTCGAAGTCTAAACACATAGACATTAAGTTCCTAGTTGTTAAGGAAAAAGTTCAGAGTGGTCAGATGTCTATAGAGCATATTGACACAAACTCTATGATTGTGGATCCGCTCACTAAAGGCTTACCACCCAAGGTCTTTCATGAGCATGTAGCTCATATGGGTGTTGTATCATTTGATGATATGTTGGTTTAGTGGGAGTTTGTATTTGGATACTTTTCAGTTGTAGACACATTTTATGGATTTATTTTCTGCAGAATAAGATATTTGGTTTATTTGCACTCTGAATGTATTTGTTGTAATCTCACTAAAAATAAAGTAGGACTAGTTGGAAATAAGCATGCTTAGATCACATCACATGTAATTTCCATGCTACACATCCATACTTGATCTATGTCGTTGATTGTATTGATATATGTGACTATTGATGGGTTTAGTTATGATACATATAACGAAAGCCGCTTTAATCCTATATTGATATAATTGATGGACCAGATTGCATAGAGATGTTTGATAATGATAGCAAATTTTGAGCTCATAAGGTTAATTTTATAATGCACAAGCTAACATATCTGGCCCAAGTGGGAGATTGTTGGAAAATGATCAATTGTGGGCCAAACATGTTATTTATGTGTTATAGGCTATCATAAAGATTAAGCCCATTTAAAGTGGTCTGTTAAGGTTTTAAGGTTTTGGGCTTTATAACATCTCAATTTTGTATGGGCCTTTAATGTGTAGATACCTAAGCCCATATTTCTATTTTATGATGGGCCGAATAGAAGTAGGGTTTCTACAGTTATTATAAATAGGTTATGGTCCCTAGGTCATACGTAAGAGTTTTCTAATCAATCTGAGACCCCATCGCCAGAGAGAATTAAGAAAAGAAACCTACGTATTGGCTTGGAAGATCAAGAACCACAAAATTACATCAATGGATTCAGGTACGCTTCCGCATTAATTTATTTTCTTGATGATTCGATATGAATTAAATAATCAACAAACTAAGTGTGTTCTCCCCTAATGGCCCTAATGAGTAGCGACACTGGCAAAGGCTTATTTGGGGAAATATACAATAATGATTTTATTTCAAATTTTAATTCTTTTAAGAAGCTGTCATAAGAAGACACTGTCAACTTTGTTAACAACCATATTGACATGCCCTTATCGATTGGTTCTGGTAATAGCAACACTGAAGGTAACCAATGTTGCATTGCATTAATCTGAGAATATTCAGGCATTAGGTTTTGCCAAATGTCACCAACTTCACCCAACAAACCAGAAGCCTTGTCTTCACTCCCATGGTCAAACTGTCATGGCATGAAACTGTAATTAGTCTACCTCTCTCGTGGAATTGCTCTTCATATAAATGATTCAATGCATTTGGACCTTTCATGCATCATTTCTTTTTGTACTTGTATCACTTACAAAACCTTGCAACCATTTGCCTGTTCTATCAACATTTCTGATCTAAGACAAGATTCATTCACCTATTGTTTGTTTCGCAAGAGTAACAACATTAATTATCCTTGAAGGACTTTGCTCCAAAAATTATTGGTCATCACCTAGACTTGTGGGTCACCAGAAAAAAGCAAAATCAACTATTTAGGTTTACACTAAAGAATGTGTTAAGTCATCAATTACAAGCTGTTAGCAAATGTGCCAATTGTGGATGTCGAGATGTGGATGAATGCTCTGGCTGTCTAAGAACAATGTCATACGTCATCAATGGCAGGAGATCACTGGAGGCGGACGGAGTGAGAGCTAGGGTAACTTGAAGCGACGAAGAGAGAGGGTAGTTGAGGGTTCTAGGTGATAAGAAGAATAAGGGAATAGGTAGTCTATCCTCATGGTGTGTTGTGGCTAGAGGTATTTATAGAGGACAAGTCAAGACAAGGAGGCTAGTTTCCACGCGACAAGGACAGTGGTCCCGTCGCTGCATAGCCAACTCTGCCAGCCCAATATATTCGTAGGTGAAGGTGCCCCAGCCAAGTGGTGGTAGCACTCCTTACTTAGTCAACTAGTACAAGGTCATTACCATATGGGTACGAGGCGATTATAAGGTATAGAATGGGTTTTATCATTTAGTGATCCTCTCTCTTGGGTTGGTCGAGGGTGCCTCAACGTATCCTCCAACTCTAACCACCAAGCCGCTCGTCTCTCAAATGGTCCCGTGGGTGGGTGTATGGTAGTGAGTACTTTGGTTGGACGATCCCTAGGCCTCGCTCCTAGCCCAGAGCAAATCTTCTAAGTATTTATTATAATGCGAATGCCTCCAGCCACGGGATGACGCTCACGGGAGGGGAAGATGATATGACGTAGGTGCGATCTCCTACACCAACAAAGCATAATAAGCTAAGTTAATAAGCCCTCTCCCATACAACCTAGTCTTGCACATGACCTAAAGAGAGACAAATCAAACCAAATAGATGTGCCAATTAAAATAGAACAAATTATACAAGTAACAAATATGATAAAAAAAAAAAAAAAAAAAAAAAAAACTTTAACCCATGATCTCCTGGAATTAAAGTTTTTATACAATGTTAATTAACCAATTGTCCCAAAAGCTTAAGCTATCTAACTCAACATATACAAATTGTAATCCAAATTCCACCAAGTTACAACAAACTATAACATGCATGTTTCTAGTTAGGACACATCATAGTGAGCAGGCCAAATGCCATACACAGCAATTAAAGTTCAGGTTGAGCACTATGAAAATGTGGATTTATATTTGATAACAAACACATTTATGCAAAGTAACAGCCAAGGCCAGTTTGTCCCTTACATACCCCTCCTAGCACCCCATTTATGATTATTGGGATGACTCGTCTATAATGGATTCCAGATAGGTCGAGTAGAGAAATCCTTCTATAACAGTATGAGAAAAAAAATTACGTTAGTGACATACTCCATAAGAATGTATACGTCTGGAAATCTAATACTCCGATTTATCTTCAACACAGATAAATCATTCAGGCTATATTTTCACACACACAGAAAAGCCCTTTGACTGGCAGTTTTATAGCTTGTGTTGTGAAAAATGGTAATGGCCTCCAAAACCAAAAACCATAACCACATCGTCAAGATGTGGTTACTGTGAATTTAGTATATCCTCAACCTACCACCAGATTTTGATTTGGTTTGTTCATTGCTGGGTTGTAATTACCAAAAAAATTACTTTTTGACTGGCAGTTTTATAGCTTGTGTTGTGAAAAATGGTAATGGCCTCCAAAACCAAAAACCATAACCACATCGTCAAGATGTGGTTACTGTGAATTTTGTATAACCTCAACCTACCGCCAAATTTTGATTTGGTTTGTTCATTGCTGGGTTGTAATTACCAAAAAAATTACTTTTGAGCATACCAACATTTAGTTTTCAATATTAATTAGCTTTTACTTTTTTGTAGATACAACAATCACTATTATTATTATTTTTATTTTTATTTTTCTTTGGTTTTTTTTTCAGTAGGGTGAGGGGGGTGATGGGGGAGAATGTTTGTAGGCCTGAAACTTGGGTAAGGGGAGCCTGTAGTGGGAAAAGCTGCTCCCCCAACCCCAGAAACCCATCCCAAATAGGAGATGTTTTCAAGACACTGAAATTTCTTTGCATAAGATGAAAAGCATTTTTTTGTTTATTTTGCAAAGTCAGATATCTGGGGAAAAGAGCTGAATTCACATAGCTTTTTGCACTTTGTTGAAACACATGGAATTTACTTTTTTTTTTGGGGGGGGGGGGCGACTCATAGCGAAAATCTGAATGTCCAAACTGTGATAGAAATATATTTTGAAACAAAAAAAAAATACAAAGAAACAAGCAAACAAGGGTACAATCACTTAGTAGGATGGGCAAACTAGTAGCCATTGGGTGGATGTGATTAAGGTAAGATGTATAAAAATTACTAGCAACAGAGCACTGATTTGGCATGTCAGACAATACCTATATTTTAGGGAATTTAACTTCAATTTGTGCTATTCCTACTTTGGCAATAGCAATAACTTACAACAGGAGTGAGAAAAATTGAACATTGTATTGAGCCTAGAAGGCTTTTAAGCAAACGAAACTTACAGCCAAAACAAGAAAAGGGATGACTTCCATTATGATAAGTGTAGATTTTATTCCAATTGCACTGAAGAACGCAACTGATCCAAGAACAGAAAGCATGACAAGCATAACTCCAGAAAGACCAAGCAATACCTGGAAACCAACCATTCAAATGATTTAGACATAATAAAATCTACACTAATCATTATGCACTAGTGGTTCAGTTCTCAAGCCATGCACTAGTGCACCACTAGTTAATAAGTCATTTCTTATGAAGCAACTCAGGGACTACAAAAGATAAATTTGCAGTTGTTTACTAAAGATCCACCATCAAACATTTTTAGAAACATTAAATGTGTTGTTCTATGTCCATGTCCAAAAATTTATCTCATAGCCCGGTAGATTGGTGGTAGAAGGGGAAAAAATCCCAAATTTCTGAATTTCATGCCCTCAACAAAGGCACTAATAAAAGATAGATAGTGTTTCTAAAGCATCAATCTGTATTTCATGCTAAAATCCAGGTGCACATTTGAAAATTTAAGAAGTTTACTCCTCTTATAAGTTCAGTCCTCAGGATAAAAGTTGCGACCAAGTAAATGGCATACAACTATCAATTTCCAAAACAATTTTTTATGCAAAAGCTAGCATATGAAGCCTGAGATGAAAAAGATTTGTGTACCAAGATATATGAAGCTTGCCATTGTATACATTAAAAGAGAGTTAAAACATGAATGGAACCATACCTTAGATGATATATAGAATGAAGTGAAATGAGGTACACCGCCCAAAGTTAAAGATATGTAAGCAAACATCACGAGATAGCTTATCTGAACAAAAAAGGAAGCAAAAGAAAATGAAAAGATATCACAAATTTTCATTTATTTAAACAAAATTGCCCCGCTATATGAATGGAAAATGTCATAATTATAACAAAAAAAACAGTTGCAATTCAAAAGTCTCGTTGTTCCTATAAGGAAATAAAACTTGAATATTTCTATCAGAAAGATGCAAATAACATCCAAAAATATGATAAAAGAAAGTAGAGGAAGGAGGGTTTGCATGGCCTCACTGAAATAGTTATAGCATCTGCAGTACTCTCTCTTTTTAATTCTTCCTCAATGGAGCTTTCTGATGAGTAGGAAATTGTTAAATTTTTAGACTGCACCATTGGCAAGAGTTCATCCTACCACAAAGAACCAGGTCAGATTCCGTAGCACAAGTATCCATACAAGTGAATGTTGTTGCATGCTGTGGGAGAGTCGAGCAGTAAGGAAAGGTGGGGTAAGCAGTATCAGAGAGAAACAACACTAAACCACAGCATCATACAACTTTTAAATACGTAAATTTAAGAATCTTTAAAATATATGTAGCTTTGTGACAAAAAAATATCAGGACAAAAAGGATTTACTAACTAATTAGGTCACCTACTTAATTCACTATTTACGGTAACTAGGGCCATCCAAGGCCTTTCATACCATCAAGCCTCATTCTTTCAAAAGCAATAGTTGGGATATCAAGGCAAAAACAGCAGAACTTGGCTACTTTCTGCCAGACAAGAACCATATTTTTAGTGATCCAAATATTTCTGATCTTTGTCCAATCCTAAGTTCTTATATTCACCCAAACATACAAGTCATGATACTAAAAATAAGGTCATTTTCATTCTCCCTCTGGTGCTTGATTAGCACCTTCTGGCTAGAATACAATCCTCTATGGTGAAATCATTTATATTTTTCATATTGTTTTTCCATAAATAATTCCAACCCTATGTAAATTCTTAATTTTCATTTTCCAAAAAAATCCATTCTACTATTGACAAGGCATCCAATAATTAGCACAGTAACAGGAAATTAAAGTAGTGTCAGACTATAACATTGCATAAATTCCTAATACAAGAACTAAAGCAAAAACAGTATGCTGTTTTTGAAAATTAATAATAATAATAAGACATTAATGCAAAATACAAACCTTCACATTAATACAAAATACAAACCTTCACCAACTGAATAAAGGCCCTCTCCCAAGCAACTGCTTTCCTAGTTTCATTTCCTTCTCTATCAACAGCATTGTTTACAGGATAAGTTATAATAAATGCGGAAGCCTGGATCAGAAGCATCAAAATTCTGTCACCATACACCTTAATTACAATGGCAATATATAAGGGATCAGGAACCTACCTCAGAATAGTTATTCCCAGAGAAACCTCCTAATGCAGTGCTCGGATCAAGTGGGGCTTTAAATGCACTCAGACATGTGTCTGCAGAAGTATAATGCTTACAAAAGCACAGAGGGTAACATTGTCAATAAGCAGTTAGATTATTTTAATTTGTAAATAATAATTGCTGGATATGGTATTATAGCAATATGCTAGGTGGTAGATTTAGAGATATTATTCCCTAGGATTTTATTCTTCTTGCCTTATTAATGTAAGTTATTCATATCACACAAGGTACATACAAT
This sequence comes from Vitellaria paradoxa, assembly GCA_019916065.1. Lineage (NCBI taxonomy): Eukaryota > Viridiplantae > Streptophyta > Magnoliopsida > Ericales > Sapotaceae > Vitellaria > Vitellaria paradoxa. The sequence continues at coordinate 5,497,002 of CM034233.1, read as the reverse complement.
ACAACACAATCCTATTGGATGTGTCAAACATTCATTCATTACATTATTCTTTAACATGATAGCAAAGAAGAGATCCTAGAAAACCATAGCCGATGTCACCTCCTCTGAAGGATTCATAGTCAAGACTTGAGTCCAAAAAATAATGCTACCCCAAAATTATTAATGTTTTTAGGGTAAATTACACCCACCTCCCTCTCAACATTTGAATAATTACACTTACCATCCATAACATTCAAAAGTTAAACTTGCCTCCATTATTTTGAAATGTTGTTGACATTGACCCCCTTCCGAAAAAATCAACAATTAAAAGTTACACTTGCCTCCATTATTTTAAAATGTTATTGACATTGACTCATTTCTTAAGCTTTAGGGATAATTAGTGATGTAACAACCAAAAACTGTTCAAATCATCTTGGAATTGCCAAAAGGAAACAAATTCAGATACAACAATATTCACCTAAAATAATTAACCAATTAAATAAATTAGTTAGCTCAAAATTGTAGACCTCCATTTGATCAAAATTTTAAGAGAGAGTATACAAACTGAAAAAAAATTTGAACTAAAATTTTCAGCACAAGCATTAAAAACATCAATAATTTTGGTGTAGCCATATTTTTTATTTATTTCTTTGATAGATGAGAGTAGAAAACAATTGATGTCACATTAATGAAAATTCAGTGATTCCATTATCTATGTTTTTTATTTTAATGTCTCCTAACACTCCTCTTACTCGGATTTGGACATATTAGATTTAGTGTGTTGTGGGTTATGTTTATCCGAAAAAAATAAAAAATGATTTGGATATTTTAAGCTAATACTGAAAAAAATGGACATCCTAAGCTGATATTCAATGCTTCCGTTCATGGAATAGGCTCGAGAAATCAGGCACAAGCAAAGGGTCAAAATGAATAAAAGGCCCAAAGTCTCCTATGGTCATAAAGTAAATCCAGAGTAGTTTTAAACAACGGTGAAACCAACAAATTGCTGGTTACAATAAAACCAAAGGGAAAATATAATAAAAAAAAGAAAAAGAAAAAAAGAAAGATAAGGATATTAAGTTTGCAACATAGAAATTGAGATCACTAGAGTATACCTGAAAACAATACTCAACGTGATCAACACCCCCGTAGCCATCATAATTTTTAGGATCCATTTTGAAATACTATCACAAAAAATTAAGCCATGTCAACAACATGTATCCAAGTTTCAATAAATAGATGTAAAGATACAAACGATTTTTTACATAAAACATATTAGGACACACACGAAACTCTTAGGAATGAAGATGAGCAACAAAATGATGCAAAATGGTAACATAATGCATTGACATCAAAGCATCAATAAAGGCAACACAAATGTGAGAAAAAGGAACAAAAACAGGTCTGTTTTGACACAAAGCAACAAAGAAGCAAACAGAAGTCTCAGTAATGAACATGACTTAAACAATGAAGCAGTTCAAATTTAGGTTCATTACAAAAAATAAAAAGGTGATGTGCTCGTAGCAAAACACATTAACATAGGCAACTGAAAAGTTAAAAAAAAAAAAAAAAAAAAAGAACGGGCTGCTTAGGCAATAGTATGAATGAAGCATTGTCAATTGCATGCCTTAATGATATTCACACAAGGATAACTAGAATATGAAACCCTGGGCAAGAAGTACAGTACTTAAAAACCATGATGCGACTAATGATGCTAAGAGAACAAATCAAATATAAAGGCTAGGGAAATTATTGATCTTGTAAACTCAATCCAAGGATGCAACAAATTACATAAATATAATGAGAAGTTTTAGAAAAATAAAATCCTAGATGAAACAGAAGAAAATATAAGTTTTTCACTGGTTGTCGTAGCCAAGGGCGGGAATAACTATGGTACATTAGGGGCAACTGCCCTCACTCATTTAAAAAAAAAAAATAGTTATACATATTTTCTAATATTACGCTCACTAAAATTCTCTTTTAAACCCACTACCCCAAAATATCCTTACTTACCCCCTCCCAAATCCAACTCTCTCTCATCTTCAAGATTTAAACACATTTATTTGAAAATTTCAACAAACATTTATCATTAAAATTTTGAAAAACTCTTGATCTTCTCCAGTATCCAACTTTAGCTCCTTTTAATCCAACTTCAGTTTTTTTTTTTTTTTTTTTATATCATTTATCACTTATCCAACTTCATATCTTTCTTTTTTTTTTTAGATAGGATTTTTTATCATTTATCCAACTGATAGGCCTTATTACTTTTTTAGATAGACTTTTTTTGTCATTTATTTTTTTTATTTAACTTCAGCTTTTTTTTATCATTTATCCAACTTCAATTTTTTCTTTCTTTTTTTTTTTTGGATAGGCCTTTTTTTTTTTAAATCATTTATCCAACTTCAATTTTTTTTTTTTTTTGATGGGCCTTATAAATTTTTTAGATAGGCCTTATCGAACATTCCATTTTAAGCCCCAAAATTTTTAGGTTCGGGCCTGCTCCCACCGATTACCTTTTCTCTCCACCATTGGTTGTAGCCCTACTTTTTAGTCAGTGTCAAAAAGATCCTTGCTACATTATTGGACTTTGCATAGCTACTTCAATTAAAGTGGGACTTCGATTCCATTCTTAAAAATGCTTTTAATAGAAATTCACCTTCACTTTACAACAAAATAAAAATCAACTGGAGTGAACCATGTGTTACATAGAGAAATTAATTCAGAGGCTATTGGTCTATTCTAAAGTTTAGCAAAATGAGCGTTTAAGTTTGGACCATTAGGTTAAGAAAAGATAAACTACTTTTTTTTTTTTTTGGTTTTTTTTTTTTTTTTGGGGGGGGGGGGGAGGGACAGATGTTGTTGTAATCAACATTGAAGAATCTATCTTTTCTATTTTTTTATTTTTGTTTTTGCAAGCAAGGTCTCTGGGCCTCTTAGAGCACCCAGGGTTCTCCAAGCATGTGTACTTTCCCATACCGTGCAGGCTAAGTAATTACCAAGATAAGTCCCAAGGGTGGCCTCAAGAGGGACGTCACAAACTAAGGATTTAGGACTTCTGCTTCTTGAGGGAGGATCAATTTACAGGTCAAATCACTTTCCACTTTCATCATTTACACATTTAGAGAAAAGGAAAGTTCCGATTGTTCCAGTGCATTCTTCATCTGGTATATTTATAATTTAATGGAGTTTTGTTCCAATCTCAAGAAAGCAGACCAGTTAAAAATGATAGGCTTGAGATGCCAACAAGATGGTACCTGTAGAACACTTTGAGTGGCACAATCTTGGCCAAGTGGCTTCATACAAATGTCACTCAAAGACACCAATGAGCCTGAATAATTTGCTCGAATTCCATCCACCTGTAAAATCGAATAAAAATATAGAAAAAGAACGAACAAATATTCTTAATTACACACTTGTTCAACTGATACCAGACAATAGTAAAGGAAATAAAAGCAGTAGCACCCAATATTCATTGAAGGTCTACTTCAATCGAACTTTAGACATCAAATTTATGGCTTTAAGAGTTACATGGCACAGCAAAAACCTTATTTTGAATTTCGAAAAGTAACTTTATATTGTTCTCTGTCACAATGCTTGGTGACTTGCCATGCATTGCATCTGGAATTGTTGCCAGCATAACCTGCAAAACATGTGAGAAGAAGTCACCCTATTGCAATGTTAAAACAGGATAGAAGTCATTCTCTTGCAATGTTCAAGCAGGATGGAAGTCATCATAATTACCAAAAAAAAAAAGGATGTAAGTCATCATAACATAGGATGGAAAAAAAGAGGAAGTAAACAGAGCATCCAAAATGAATAAACCATTGCAACTCACATTATTCAAAGAAGAAAAAAAAAATTGACAGTGTCCTCCAATTTTTTGGTCTTTTTTTAAAAAAGATAAAAGTTCTATCGTTAATAATACTCCTACATGAAATAAAATTTCAAGTTGACTGTATTGAACCAAGGATAATCACTCATGAAACTTGGAAAAAAATTCCTTGGTAGGTCATCTAGGTCAACCTTTATAGGTAAGACTATCTTGGAAATACTATCTCAATAATTGGCTCAAAATGCATCTTCAAAAGTAAATTGAAAAGCATGTTAGTGGAAGTTCGGCAAGAAGTAAATGGCAAGACCAAAGTTTTTTTTTTTTTTGGTAATTAAATGGAAAGACCAAAGTTACCCCGGACATAGTTCGTTATGGCACACGATACGGGTACGGGTACATGGTTTAGTATTTTCTTCGATATACGGTACAGTGGGTAGACTTAGTTGGAGCACTATTCCGAGTCGTAGTTCATTTATGAATGGGTCGTTCATACATATCCATATATAATTTGAGACAGTTTCAATAGTATTTAAAAGAACAAGTAAAATAATGTGCAATTTTCATAACTTATATTATAATTTCAATAAATATTCCAATTTCAAAATTTCAAATATCTAAGCAAATAAAACAACACTAATAAATAAACTAATATTTCATTCTCCCTTTTCTTTCCCTTTCATTTCTCTATGTTATAGACTACAAATTAAATTTTTTATTGGGGTCGTTATATTTAACAATCCAGATCACACATGGATCATAATTGGGGTCACGTGATCCAGATTGTGGTTTCATAAGGGGGTAAGGGATCCCAATAACTCTAGGAAAGACACGCTTAAGAAATAATTTTACAATAAAAATTCAAACATCATGCTATGTAAGATTGTACCAATATCTTGGAGATGCATTTAAGAAAAGGAAAAAATGGATATCTGTTCTCTGTAGTGTATTTGTGTCAAAAACAAGTAGATCTGATGATAGATGCAAAGATGGAAAGGAAAATTTCAAAGAAAAAAAAAATGATGGTGGCCGGTAAAATCAATTAAAAGACAGTAACATATGACCTATAATCAGCAAAACACAAAAGAAATATAAAGATGCAGAACCTGCTCAATTCTGTAAAACGGGGCTAGATGGCTGTCAAAAAATAGTTTCTCCCTTGCAGCTTTGCTCCCAGGTCCCACCCATAGCTGAAATAGTATAGAACAACTAGAAGTAGTAACTATATTGTGAGAAGAATCAGATAATAGAACTGCTAGAAGACTTGTTACATGTTAAATAACATTAAGCTTTTAAGAAATCAAACTCATTCCTGACCAACATTCAATTTAGGGGCTTCTCTAGTTTTACTATGTTTTCCAATGACTGTAACAAATTCTCCATTCCATAGACAGCAATCTAAAATAAGTGTAGAAGTTGGAACATGACAAAGCTATGACCATAGACATGGACACTCTTGCAATTCAGTGATGATGTAACTATGACATAGACAACCATCCAAGATGCTTATAATCAATTTTTGTGACAGTACAAAATTAGTTAGTTATTCAATAAGTGAACAATTTCATTGTCATGTGCATACAAGCTAAGGTGGCTGATTATTCTAAAATGGTGGTTATTAGATATTAATTCATCCATACTTGCGTGATTTTATAGAAAATTGCATTGTTCTTAAATGGATATTTGCACTTAATCTTGTTTTTGTGCTTTGATGTTTATTTCAAGTTAAAACGAGTGAATTGTGTGATTAACGCCAAACGAAGTAAATAATAAATGCTAGGAGTAATGGAACTTCAATAAAACAGGAAGCATTGTGTAACACCACACAGCACACCCCCCCCCCTTTCCTCTCACCATTCCCCCTCACTCCTTTCCCAATTTTTGCAAATAAATAATGATTAAACATAGACAAACCACAAAATTAAAGCTTTTAACGTTATAATTTTGGAAAAATAAAATAATTAATACATTTTAGAAACTTAACCTTCTTGAAAAACGCCAAAACAATAATTAATGAACTTTGAATCATTACCTCTTCCAAACATAAAATAATTAATACATTTTGGGAACTTAAGGTGACATTTGGTTTGCATTTCTATTTTTTGTTTTTTTATTTTGTTTTCTATTTTCTATTTTATGTGTTTTATGTTTTGAAAATCCCAAAACAAGAAAAACAAAAAACGCATTTGGTTTGACATTTTCTGTTTTCTGTGTTTTGATATTTTCCTTGTTTTTGGTTAAAAATACTCAAAATAACCTTTTACTATTTTGCATTTCATGTATAAACCCACTTTCTACTCTCTAAAACAGATTTTGAAATCATAAGTGACCAAATGTATTTTGAGCTATTTTTTTTATTTTCAAAAACTCAAAATAGAAAATGGACTCAAAACAAATATACCAAAAATATTTTTTTTTTAAACGCCAAAACAACAATTACTTTGAATCCATATGGTGGCATTTGGTTTGTATTTCTATTTTTTGTTTTTTATTTTCTAGTTTTTGTTTTGAGATTCATGTTTTAAGAATACCGAAAACACATTTAGTTTGACATTCTTTGTTTTCTGTAGTTTGGGATTTCATTGTTTTTTGGTTAAAAATGCTCAAAATGACTTTTGATCATTTTGCATTTCATACGTAAACCCATCTTCTAAGTAGATTTAGAAAACACAAGTGACTAAATGTATTTTAAGTTGTTTTCCTTATTTTCAAAAACGCAAAATGGAAAATGGGCTCAAAATAGGTGTACTAAGACATGGTTTGGGAACCATTAGCACTTGATTTTTTTGCGTTTGGGAAGTATGCTAAAAGCATGCTTTTTTTATATATTGACATTTTTGCCCTTATTGCTTTATACTATTTTCTAAAATTACTTTGAAGACACAACTACCCAACAAAAGGGTAATTCCGTAATTTTAATTTTAGCCATTAGCACATGCTACAGTAAGCTAAAAAAAAGCATGCTTTTAGCATGAGTTCCCAAACCATGCCTAAATGGCACCACTTTTTCAAACATTACTTTTTTGGAAAAAAATAAATAAATCAAAATACTTCATTAAAACTTTAAATTTTCAAAAAAGACAAATAAATAATAATTATTAAAATTTGAACCACTTCTTTAAAATCATACATTTTAAAAAAAAAAAGTAATAATCCTTTAAAATTATTGATAAATAAAGAAGTAAAAATTTTGGTGCAAAAAAAGAGGATTTAATTTAAAAATATCTTACAATTATATATTTAAAGTAACAAATTTTGGAAAATTTTACTTTAATATGCCTTAAAAAGCCTCCAAACAATGAGTCCTTAATTCTTAAAATCTCTTGAAATGAAAAAATCATTTTTTTTTTATGACTCAAAGTGGTCCTAAGGAGACTCTAACTAGTGACCTCTAGGGAGCAAACTTAAGATCTTACCAATTGAACTAACTTTCATGGTTTTAAAATATATATATATATTTCCCTTCTCACACTATTCCTCCTCTCTCCTCCTTTCCTAAATTTTTCAAAGAAAATAATGAATTTAAATTTAGAGAAACCTAAAAATTAAAACTATCGGAAACTCTATATTTTTGGAAAAAAAAAATAAAACAATTAATACACTATCGAAACTTTACCTTATTTAAAAATGCCAAATCAACCTTTAATAAATTTTGAATCCTTACCTTTTCCAAAGATTGCTATTTTGAAAAAATAAAAATCAACATAGTTAATCGAAAGATTTGAAACTTCACATTTTTTAAAAAAGAAAATTAAAATATTTTGATTCATTTTTTAACAACCATATCATTTTAAAATAATAATAATAATAATAATAACACTTGAAAATTATTTGTAATTCTCAAATTCAAAAAATGGTCTGAAAAAGCAACAATTTAATTTAAAAATATTCCACAATTATAAATTTAAAAAGACAAAAAATTTGGAAAGCTTTACCTTTTTGAAAAATGAAAAAAAAAATAATGAAGTTTGAAAATTTTCTTTCAATACCTAAGCTTAAAAAATTAATAATAAACTTTGAAACTTCATTAATACATTTTAGAATACAAAATTTTGGTGAAAGGGTGTTGTGGTAATGTCAAGTATCCAAAACATGAAGACCTGCCATAGTGAGTTGTCAAAATTAGACATCCATATAAGCAGATCCATAGATCCAAGGATAAATGGAAAAATGATTAGCACATACAATGGGCATTTACGGAAAGGCCAAGATTGACAAAACTAAAGGCATCACACTGATATACCATGTGCAAAGCAATGTAGATAACATCTCATACCTTCTCAGGTCGTGTCTCTACACTGAAATGGATTAAGCCTAGACAAAGCAGGAGAACAACTGCTAATGACAAACATAGCACAAGGATTGGATTTCTAGCAACCATTGTTCCATATCTCCTGAACAAAGAAATGCGACCCGCAACATCAAAAGTTATTCCTTATGATATAATCATTAGTGCATAGGAAGTTAACCTGTAGAAATTTGACATGTACACTTGCACAACTGAAAGTTGAACCCCTTTTGTAGTTTGAGAAACATCCTCAAGCGTCTAAAATTCAGCAGCAAAAAAACAATTGTTGTGGGAGTCTCATTAAGAAAACTAAAATAACTTACCAACAGACTGTAAAATTAAAACAAAGGAAAAGAAAAAAACGAAGTTACCCAAACATAGTTGAAAAAGAAAGGCCCCAACAATGTGCCAAATTTTATGCAATTGTTGGTGAATTATTGAACACTAAAGTATAAACTAATGATTGCCTGGTAAAAAAAATGTATGAACTAATTATTTAATGCCAAGAATATATACAGAATGCTTCTAGTGCTATAGCTAGAGACCCATAGGAATAGACTCCCTTAATTTGAACTTTTCTCTATTTATTTAATTGAGAATCTTAAAACAGAACTTTTATTTTACTTTTGTTTTTTCTACTACTGTATCTTTCACATTAAACAAGAACCATTTTTTACATTAAAAGGCATAATCTTTGGGGTAGAGCAGCCTGGAACGGGCAGGTCAAAACTGTCTCCAGTTCAAACCTGACATGTTGGCTTGATGTCTGGACTGGTCAATTCAGACGGAATGCTTACTATGACATGGGCCCAACAAGCCAACAAGTGGTCAACATTTTCAAACCAAGCCAGTCATGGTAAACATTTGTTCCAATTATTTATAAAAAAAAAAAGTATATAAACATATATAGGACCATCAAAATAATGCATTATATGTGTGACCATTGAATATTAACTTGCACAAACCATATAATAATCATATAGCAAGCAATTGTTGAATATATAATGTTATTAAAAACAGAAAGTGAACGATTGATGAGTCTATCTTCACCCTTTTGGTCCAAAAGGATCAGTTGCAACTCAACCTATTTAATTTATGACCTCATCCCAAATGGTATGGCAAGGGTGTTTGATCAGAATGACATCTGGACAAAACTTGCCAGACCTAGATGGGGAAAACAGATTCTTACCCCTGAAGCTAGTTAAAGTTATCCATCCCTACCAATGGTGCTTCGTTCCCCCCACCCCCCCCCCCCCAAAAAAAAGGGGGAAATTCATATACACAAGAGAAGGTCAAATGTAAACTAAACATGGAGAAAGAATGGGATGAACTGAGCAAACAAAATGAACCACAAGTCAGGGGCAGAGATCATGCACCTGCATGGAAGGATTCTCATCCTTTTGCTGGTTGACAGAGTGGATTTCATGACCATTTGAGACATTCAATGTTCTATAAGCTGGGCTCTTCTCCTGTTTCTGATGGAATAAACCCCAACCAACAAACACAGTAACCAATATAATGTACATGATTGCTACAGCAAAGTCAATGCATTTTGCCTGCAGTTATTGAGAGCAAAACCAAATCACTACATGGAATTAAAAGTTAGCTCCAAGCTATGGATTATGAAATTAACCAGAACAATATGCAATGCATGACCCCACCTAGTGATTAAGATTTAAAACTTAATAACACAATGATTGGCCCAAAATGTCCACATTCCATTCCAAGTTAATCCATACACCGGCTGTTAATTGGAATCATTCTTGATATAATCCTCTCACCTTAAGCGACCCAATTCTCACTGAACACGAACGTTTTTTGTCAAGGGAAGGAGCAGCTGAATTAGAGCAAACAGTAGATGAAGGGCAATCACCGCAGGAACAGCCTAGTGAAGTATCACTGCATGAATAAGCAGTCACATTCATAGGTCTCATTCCGGAGGAATCAGGAGCAGTTGACTGGAAATCAATTGCATAAGGTGAACCTGGAACGTTAAGGCCTGCCCGTCTACCAAGAAAAGCAAACCATTCTGTCAAAAACAATCAAAGTTTCTATAAGAACTACAATTAGACCAATGAAAACTTTTTAGTAACTCAAGAAACAAAGTGATCATACCCTTTATAAGAAGCTTCATATGGACAACAAATTAATTTAGTATGGAGAACATTGTTCGAAAAAAGGTAAAAAAAATAATCAATAACTAACAAAAAAATTCCATCATTCCTCAACATCAAAACACCTCAATTAAGCAATACAAAAGCAATGCGCTTGCTAGAAATATATAGACGTTAAAAAATAGAGAAAGAAAATTTTAACATTTAATAGTCGTGGTTCTTATGAATTATCAAATATTTAAGAAAAAAAACTTTGTGCACCAATGAACCTAATAAACATTGTTGTGCTAACAGTATCCATATCTACATAACAGAGTTCCACGAAGATCAAAATGCATAAGTGAAAACAACTTAAAGAATCCTTTGGACAATATTAATAATGCTTGCATTTTGCTCCCTAGCCAGTCTGTCAAGTTTCCCTTGTGGTACAAACTCTTCCATTTAGAAATGAATTTGATAGTTAGCCATTCACAACTTGATTCAATTCAACCCAACAAACTTTAGCTCCAATTACATAGTTCAGTCATAATTCCACCAAAACTCATATCAGATCTGCATTATCGATATTGTTGCTCAATGCTCACACTCACATAGGTCATGAAGGGAAGAGGGGCACAACATATCTGTCATAGAGGTGGTGTGAATGTCAGGTGTAACTGTGTAAGTAATAAGTATTTGGAACATGCAACAGGAACTTGATCTTCGTAGAATCCATTGTGAAAGACTCGGTTGCTAATTACCAATATTCAATTTTTTCTCTTATGTTCACAGGCTAAGTACACTTTTTTGTAAACCCAATTGTATTCTCCATAAACATTCTACATGACTGCACTTTTCAAGTTCATGAAACAATGTTAAATGCCCTTGCAGTGGGTAAATTTCTATAACCGCCCAATTTAAGTTTGAGACTAAAATAACCACAACTAATGTGGGTCCTCGGTAGATAAATTTCTGTATACAGCTAATTCAAGTTTATTGTAGACTAAATAAACCACTTTTTTGATAGGAAAGCTAAAATAACTACAAGTAGCCTGAAATAAAGTTTACCACAACTAAAAGCACTGCTCAAATAGAGTTAGTTGCTATATAATTTTCTTTTCAAAGAAGTTATCCCACTCTGTAACAGTACCCAAAAAACATCACTAATGACTTTGGAACAAAGTTGAAACCTAATCAACCATATATTTTTAGGCATCTTGTTGGCATGAAATGCAAATGAAAAGGGTGACAGTCGGGCCACCTTGCGCAGGCACCTTGCACTCATTGGCAATCGAAGCAATAGTATCATTCTCAATCACTATAACATCACAAAAAAAAAAGATCCTTACTGACATTCTTGACATAGCCGAGAACTAGAAGCAAGAAAAACCAACAAACACGTGCTTATAATAACCAGTATGGATGTTAGGCATGATCGCTGGTTGGGTTTCCCATTCCATCCCAGAGGGACAATTAAATAAAGCTGCTAAGAGCTTAAAAGCCTTCTAGGCGTCCACGATGTTGATGTGGACCAACCCACTTGATTGATGATCAAATATGGACTTCAATACTTTTGAAGGAACTCCATGTCCAGTTGCGCTATAGCTGTCTAGTTTTCTTTTACAATAATTGTCTTTTTTGGCCCCCTTCTATTTTGAACATTATTTCCATACACCCTTCTTTATATCCTACCACCTACTTCATCGATCTATACATGCCCAAACTCTGAGTGTTTAAGTGCCTATGCATATACCAAGGGGTGTGTGTGTGAGAGAGAGAGAGAGTGAGTACCTCTAAAATTTTTAGCACCAGCACCAATAAATTCCATAGCTCGACTGTTTGTGGAACCAAACTTTACATCCTTGCATGATTCAAACAACCCTTCACCGAAAGCATCATTTATAAAATACTGAATCCCATCCACAGTCAAATTTCCTTTAACCTGAAAGAATTGCATACAAATAGAAGAGAACAATAATAAGAATCCTTATATGAGAATCGGATGCCCTCGATAAACAAATATGTAGGAGTTTCCTATTAGGTTTTTATGCTTCCTAAGAGGAGTGATCAATTGAAATGCTATCTCTATGAAAACTAAAACACGCAACTAAACTCCGAATCAAAAACAGCTACATAAACAAATATGTAGGAGTTTTCTACTAGGTTTATATGCCATTTAAGAGAAGTAATCAACTGACAAGCCATCCATATGAAAAATAAAATTTTGCAACTGAACTCCATCAATGAAATCTCGTCCCAATCATTTTGAGTATGGAACCAATTTTTGCATTCCACTCTTTTACAAGATCACAAATCCTATATGATTACATGCTACCATGTCTTACCATTCACCCATGCTAATTTTGTCTTCTCTTGGCTTTTTCCTTAGTGTGTATGGTTAAACCCTCCATCAATAATATCCTCATTATCCTTACTCAAGTTTCATCTTATCCTCAATTGGTGATACTTCTACATATCATGGATATAACCTTCATGACCTTAGACCCTTTAATGTTTTACCTCACATCCATTGCAACATCCACATTTCCACAGCACTGAATAAACAAATTCTTGTTGCTGCATTAATTTCAAACTAGCATTTGACAATTAAGCAAACCATGCACAACAGAATTCTGATGTAGGCCGTGTAGCACTTATGCATAAATTAGACAAAAAGAGGCAACTACCAAGAAGGAAGCTTCAATTCTCTATTTCAGGAGTATATATATATATATATATATTTTTTGTTTAGTTTTAATAGGAGGTTGTTGCTCATGTTATTACAAAATTAGTACTCATAGTCAGAACATTATTAGTTTTATCGTCCAGGCTACAAATGTGAGCAATTGTACTGGTGTCTATTCATTATTTTACTTTGCTGATTCATACTAGATAAATATTAGGATGGATATCAAATTCTTTTAGTCAGCGTTACTTTGCTTTTCTCAACTAAACTCAGTTATTCCCCAATTCTTGAATTCAATGTTTGGGGATTTTCAGGTTGAATTATTGCCTTGAAAGTTGAGAGAAACATATCAGGAAAAGTATGAGCATGAAAAGAGTGCTCTTAGAAAGCTACAAAACAAAGGGTTCGTAAAAAATCAACATAAAATGGCACCAAAAGAAATAAGTAGTAATTCCTGACCTTAGACGCGGAAGTCACGTTAATAAACAAGCTCTGATTTGGTGAGCAAGAAAGCTCACAGAAAAGATTTAAGAAATTTCTCAAGCATGCTGGACAGCCTCCAAGAAGAGGAATTGCCTGCGGGGAAGAACATTCAATTTAGCCATTGTTTCATAAGGCAGTAGAGTACTAATTAAGGATTAAGATGAAAAACAATGAAAGCTTTAGTTAAACCAAAAACACAAAGGGAACTGTAAATGTATCACTATTTGCAAAATACTCATGACATAAACAGAATACTTAAAAATAAAAAAGTAAACCAAAATATAGCAGAGTTTGCTGTAAAACAATGGAAAGCTAAATGGCCACGAGTATGTGCTCGATTCTTCCTTTAAAAGAGATTACTGGGGAGAAAAAAATATATAACAGTTGGACCTCATTCGATAATCATTGTCCCCAAATTTGAATGAGGCAATTACACGTTGGCCCACCAAAGGAATTAACCTATTCATAAAAGACCTAAATGGATAAACTGTCAAGGTAAGATTATCGATTAAAGATAGAAAGAAGTTGATCTTCCATGAAGCTTGGAATCTTTCTTCTCTTCTTTTTCACTCATTGGCTGAGTAATCTTTGTACGTGAAGACAACCAAAGAAATAGTGAAGTGAGTGAGCTCAAACTTAAACCATCCAGGAGAAAATATATATATATATATATATATAACAAAGTCTTCTCTGGTGAGAAGCATTAACTCACTGCCTCGCGCTTGTCTATATTCAGTAATATTACAACAAATGCCTAAACAATACAATATGTGACCAAATAATTCAACTACTTTTTGTTTAATAACTAACTCAACATAGTGCCGTCCCAAAAATATTATATTGCATAAAAAATAACAACTTATTCATGGCTAAACGACTTCCTAATCAAATAATCTAAAATATACCTTTTTAAGTAATCTGACACGGACAATCTTATCACTTGGAAATGAAAACAAAAAACAAAAATGGAGGAGAAATATATGACAAACTCTTAAGTAACATATGGAATGGAAAATGCCTATCATCCGGAATCAAACACTTGTATTAAAGTCATGCTGATTACATGGTGCATGATGTGTCTGTAGCATTATCGCAAGAAACATTTGACATGAAACTTATTTTGGGTTCTCTTTCACATGTTTTCAATCTCATTTGTTAATGCAGACATAGTTAGGTAATATGAATCACGATACACTATTAATAATATTAATCAACACAACCCATGATATAGATAATAGATTTGACAAAAATATCTTACTTGCTGAACTTGTGAACGCAATGTGTTAAATTGATCCTCCGTACAGCAGACATTGCCGGTAATGGTTGGACACAAACTTTGGACCTTCGATGAAAAAAAATCATCTGGCTGAAGTGTACAACAAAAAAAAACATGTAGCCTCAGCCTCAGGCTCAGCCTCTGAAAGTTACAACCTTCACAACATTCAAAAGTCCAATGTTCTAAACTAAAAGGGCAGTTGAGCCTCATCAAATAACTACAACCCACATACAGACATGTCCTACTAACCACTGCATTATCTTTGCCTTTGCCACAATAAATACCTTCACAGATGGAGAACCAAAAGGGCAATTCAGTGCTCTCCCATCACTACGTGCTCCACAAATTTTGTACATGGCACAATAACCTTCAGCATGTATTTTCCTGACCAACATAAAGAATTATAATAGAAATATGATTAAGTTCAACTTTTATAAACGTGCAAACAATAGTTATAACCATAATGGTGTAATTGTGGCTTCATTTCAACTTGTCAACAACAGAAGAGTCAAGAATGAAAACAGAGAGACCTGTTTGCAAATTAATGCCAGTAATGCATATTACACAAATATATTGTCTGAATTAGAGACTGATAAAGCAAACTTTAGGAGCTCACTCTCATTACATAAATTCTAATAGTAGGATGAATAATTAACAACCGACAGCAAATTGATATTGCACCATTAGACCAAGAGATATTCATATACACAATAACATATGTACAATTAAGAGCTAAGGGAACCACTTTCTGCATGCAAATAATCCCGATAACAGTAAATCCCTCATAGATAATTTTATACGAAAAACACTCTTTTACAATACTTTGTACGCTTGAAAATAATCATCATTTCAGATCAGGTTTCAAAAAAAAAAAAATCCAGCTGTTGTGAGATCAAAAAAAAAAGGGGAGTTAAAGTAAATACAAAATAAACAAATAATCTTACCCTTTTTTAAAAAGGAAAAAAAATCTTACCCCAGTGTTGCATTGGACATCAAAAGAGACCGGGTATCAGACCTTTCTGCAGTGGCTAAAGATAGTATAAATAATACCTGCAAAAATAACTCTGCAAATTAAGCAGAAATTACAAGCTCTGCCTCTTGTGAAATGTGTGTGTGTTGTCTTTTTTTTTTTGTTTGGGGGGGGGGGGGGTTTGCTAATCCAGGATGTAACATCACAAATACCAGACTGTATCAAGAACGGACATAATTCTATGAGGCAGTGAAGTTTGTACTGATTCTATCTTGTAATGAACGGGTATGAGAAATTCAATTACCACAGACAGAGAGATTAGTACTAGCTATAGATTTTATGATATAATTAGCCACCTTTAGGCAGTTTACTAAATTATAATTGTGCTATATTTTATAAATACTTGGGTCACACTCAAATAAACAAGTACAAAACTCAAAAAAAAAAAATAGTACTTTAATCACAGATTAAAAGATTCAATTAACAGATGCTAATTTTGGAGTCATAAATTCAGTTAACAGATTTTTCATTCAATAAATTTATCAAACAAAAAAAAAATGAAACATAAAATTATTATCAATTGACATGGGACAAACATGGTAAGTAACGGTAAAAAAAAAAAAAAAAAAAACTATTATTAAGAAAAGAAAAAATAAAGAAAAACTGACAATCACGAATGGTGACATTGTAGCAGAGAAATCAACAACGTGAGGTTCCTGAGGGCTACTATTTGCAAAATGGTTCGTTTCACAGAAAAATAACCAAGAAGAGCTTAATTTAGTATATATATAAGGTCAATTCATATAATCCAAAACTAACTGTGTCATATATTCTAATTAAAAACTATCAATAATGAGTCAATTGAAGATTCAAAATCAATAAAAATTCAGATTAACAAAAGGAATATTTCGGTGACACAGAGCGCGGTGATTGAAATCTTTAAAGCGAAATAAAGATTGAACGTCGAAATGAAAAGAGTGACGGTGACACAAAATGCCATTGCCGCGTCCTGAAGACTGGAAAGGCACGAACGTTCAACTTTAACGTGACGCAAACACAGAGCAACAAAAGCGTGACTTGCCTGAAGCAAATAGACAATCGCTCGTAAAACTAGACGCACTTCCATGGCCGTGCTGCTCGAGAACTCCATCTCCGATCAGGAGATGAAATAAGGAGAGTCGTTGCCGTTGTAGAAAGAGTGGGGAGGAGAAGAATATATGGCCACTCGGGCAGTAATAATTGGTAGTCGCCCTGCTAGGGTCACGGTCGTTGCGCGCAATTAGAATCAAAATCAGTATTTAATTACACAAATACCCTCCATTTGACTAACCCTGGTAGCTTTGGGTGGACAGATTTTGACCATAAAACAGCAGATTTTGACCACAAATACCCTCCATTTGACAAAACAATAACTTTTGTTATTTACCTGCTACAGAATTTTACTAATTAAAAATTATCAAAATTTTTACTAAACATAAAGTTTAGAGTTTTGAACAAATTAAAAAAAGTTAAAAGTTTGTGTTGGAGTGAGGTAGAGGTGAGATTAACTAGTCGAAATTTTACCTTTCAAAAAAAAAATTATTAAAAGTGAGATTTGACATAAATTTGATAAAAAAAATAAAATTTTTTTGAATTTTTTTTTATAAAAAATTTGAGAATTCAAGCTCTTCAATATAAAAAGTTATAAAAATTACTAAAAATTTGTTAAAATTTTATCAATCATCAAAAATTATAATTTACTTTATCAAATATATCAAAAATTTCAACAAACAACTTTCGACCCACAAAAAAATATGCCAAAAATTAATAAACCTTGGACTTCTAAAATTGCCACATCACACGCTCAACCCCTCTGCGCGGTTCTTCGTAGTCTGTATAGTTTTATAAATAACCTCGCTTTCGGTTGGTTACTCTGATCGGAATATGGCGCGCTCCAGCAGCGAAATTGAGTGAAAAACACTTACCCAAAAAAAGAAATTGAGTGAAAAACGAGTACCAGTCACTAAGGTTTTTAGTTTCTTTTTTTTTTTTTGAATAATTAAATTTGTCTCTTTAATTTTGAAAAGTAAAAATGTTGAATTAATAAAAGAAATTAAAACATTACCTACTAAAAAATTAATTTTATTTTCAAACACAAAAAAATTAATAATTATTAGTTACTAATTATTAAAAAAATTAACCCTTTCTTTTTTCAAACTCAATCTGAAAGTCAAGTAAAATTTTAAAGATAGGGTCGAGACGCTACGGCTTGTTTGCGAAGAAGGGTAAGGGTGAGTTTGCAGTGAGATAAATTGAGATAAATTAAGAATTCGTAATGTGTGCAGTGAAAGAAAAAATTGATGTAATATAAAATTAACATAATTTATAAAATTTTTTAAAATTTGTTACAAATCAAACGGGTTTAAGGGTGTTTGGTACGCAGAATATACCAGTTTTCGTGATGGAATTCTCGCCGTGTGAATTCAGACTTGATTACTGTTGTTTGGGTAGCTGCACGAAGTTAAACAAAGTGTTTGGTTAATTAAAATTAATCAAAATTCATAAATTTTTACTAATTTATTATATTTTTTTCAATTAATTTTTATCCATATCATTTTTATATTAAATTTTTATACTTTTACTATAAATTTTGACAAAATTTTTATTACCAAATACTTCCAAAATATATATGTGTATATATTGAACTACACATGACCATGACAGCGATGGTAATCTCCAGTTGGCTTGAAAAGATTTGCTTTCAGAAGAGTAGACGGTAGGGCAACCATTAGCACCCTTTTTTATTTTTGTTTTATATATAATTTTTTTAATTAATAACTTTTAGTATATATCCACAAAAAATAGAAAATTCACGTGTGATCTTTTTAACTTGTATTTGAATTTTTTAATTTTTTTGACAAATTTTTTTTTTTTTTGGCAAATACTAATAAAATCCTAAAAGTTATGAAAAAAAAATTTTGGTAAAAAAATCATATAATAAGGCAAAAAAGAAAAAAAAAAAACTTAAACTGATGATTTTCAAACTAATTCTTAATTTTTATTATAATTAACTTTCCCTCCGTCGATTAACTTAGATTTCGTCTGTTGCACGTTACTTGTTGAAAAACGACTAATATATTATTGTAAGAACACGACACATAACTGCTAGGTTAAAAATATATTAGAATTATGTACAAGTAACGTGGCCTTAAAGAATTTAATGCAACATATCAATTAGAACTTACACGTGTTCCGTTTTAATGCTGATGAGTTGGGGGGGGGAGAAAGACTTCTCGGTGTATGCAAAATAATTTTTTGTTTTACGTGGGATAATTTTCGATATCGATATTTACATTTATTTTATTTCAAAACAACCTTAATTTTTTAAATTCTTATTTATCATTATAACTAAGAATTGCCCGTGCCTTTAATTTAACCAACAAAGTGCTCAAATATAATTTTATAAAATAAAGTTAAATGAAAATTTATAAAAATAACCTGTAAAAATAAAAATAACTAATCAAAGAAACTAAGGTATTCGTATACTATTTAATAAATGTGTACAATTTATTATTATTATAAATATTATCATATTTATATTAATCTAAAAAATTATTTAAAAAATATGAAAAGAGATAGATAGTGTATTTTTAAGTGAAAGTGACCAAAAATACAACCAAAGTAGAGAGAAAAAATATAAAAAATGAGAAAATTATATTTGATTCAAAGATTTCTAAACACAGAAAGAGTAGAATGGTAAATATGAAAAGTCACATGGGATTTGGTAACAATTTTTAATTGGTTTAATAAAAATAACTTAAATTAAAAATATTATTATTAATTGTACATTGTGCTTTATAAAATTAAATAAATATAGCTAACGTGACTAATTTAAAATTAAAACTAAAAATTTTAAAAATAATTACTTCCAAACCTAATTATTATTTAGGCAGTTTTCGTATTTTAAAGTTTTAAAAATACTAAAAATTGTTATTATGAGATAAATAACCTAATTATTATTTAAACATTTTTGTTTATTTTTTAGATTTAATTCCTAATGTATTTCAAAATATAAATTTTACAACTATGTTGAATTTATAAACAAGTGGATTATTTGTAGGAATTTATAAGTTCGTTAATATTTATTAAAATTATATATCACAACTATACTGATTTATATATACAAAAACAAAATGTAAAGTTGTAGTCATTTACAAATGTTGAAAAAAAAAAGTTAACTTTTGCGAATAAAATGAAAGAAGAGAAAAGAAGTGAAAGAAAGGAGAAGAGTGTTACGTAAACTTTTAAAGAAGGAGAAGATAAGAGAGAAAAACTTTTGTTTAAAACTATAATTTAAAAACATAATTGCTCTAAAGACTAATTTTTTTTTTTTCAAAATCTATAAAAAATATAAAAAGTAAATTAGTGAATATAGAAAACGTAACATAAGATTTGATAATAATTTTTTGATTGATTTTACAAAAGTAACTTAAATTAAAAATATTATTATTAATTGTACATTGTATTTTATTGAAATATAAATATAGTCAATATAACCAATTTAAATTTAAATTAGAATTTAGAAAAATAATTACTCTCATGGTTATTTGTATTTAGGTATTTTTTTTGTATTTTTAAATTTAAAAATATTAAGAATTATTATTATGAGATAAATAACCTAAATATTTATTTAAGCATTTTTTGTATTTTTAATTTAACGTATAATGTATTTAAAATATGAAAATTTTATAATTATATTAAATTTATAAGCAAGTGCATGCTTTGTAAGTACCAACGTATTCATTCATATCTAATAAATTACAACTTTTGTGGTTTTATATATGCAAGAAAAAAATAAATTTATAGTTATATATGTAACTTACACCTTGTTTGACACACCAAAATTAATCAAAATTTATCAATTTTAACTAATTTTTTATACTTTCTTCCAATCAAATTTCGCCACATATCACATTTACATTAAATCTTTGTATTTTTTGCCTAATTTTTCCCAACCAAACAGAACATTAATTCATAAAATTTTAAAGTACACTTTCTTTTTAATTAATAGGACATTTATAGTTTCATTTAGAGTTCTAAATTATTTTGAATTTTTTTAAAAAATATAAAAATTTTAACTTTTTTTTTCAATTAAAATTTATCACATACCACTTTTTATACTAAATAAATTTTTTTAATTGTTTCGAAATTTAAAACGCACTCTAATTTTCCTAATTCACTTAAATCATGGCACACATAAGTTTATGCAAGAAAAATTAAATTAAATTGGTTTTGATCTATTAAACTTTAACCGACTTACCCCTGATTACAAGAATTGAAATGTAAAAAATACTTCAGAGACTAAAGGATAAAATATCAACGATCTTAATTTAGACTATTAAGTCATTGAAAGATCAAGGCTGTTAAATGATTTAAATTATTAAATTATTTTAAAAAAATTAAGACGTTGTTTGGTGACACCAAAAGTCACAAACTTTAACTAATTTTTATTTTCTTTCAATCAAATTTTCCTCATATTATCATTATATCACATTTCTATTTTTATTATATTTTTGACCAATTTATTATCAACCAAACACCTCCTAAATTAAATCACGGCCCTTAAATTATTTAGGCCTCGTTTGTTTCCGGTTGTGAAGGGGGATGATTGGGTTATCCGTGGGGTCCACAAAATCTCATGTTTGATGCCCACAATGAAGAAGGGGGAAGAAACATCCCCTCGAAATGTAATCCGCCAAAATGCGGGATTTGGCATCCAGCCATTGATGTTTATACCCTATTTTTTATTTATTTCCTTTAAAATTTAAAAGTTTAAAATATTTTTATCATATCTCATATCAAATCATATTTTTTATCTCATTTTATATTTTACTAATCAAATACTAAAAAAATATTCTATATAAAAAATTAATCTCATATTATATTAAACCTTATATATTATCTCATAATATTTTTATATCAATCGTCCAATTTCTCAAACAAACAAACGTAATCTTAAAAGAAAGTTAATACCCTTTTCAACTTCAACCCCTGTAGCACACCTAACCCTACGGCACTGCCCTATTGGGAAGGCAAAGTGAGTGGTCAATGGAATTTATTAGTGTGAAAAGAATTGAACGGACAGGGGCAGTTGAGAAGAGACTACAATAAGCACTAGTAATTGTGGTATGGGTTGGTGTGCCCATTAATGTTTGTAGAATTGGGAGAGGTTCTAGAAGATGTGGGGACAAGAAGACCCACCAACCCACGCAACCCCAACTGAGCTCGGTAACCATACGCTCTCCAGACCCCGGCGGTCTAGCCTGATGGTTGAGACGAACTCATTTAAAGTTTACATATTAAAGTGTGGGGGTTCGAATTGATTCAAGTGCACTATCGCAACTTAAATGATGGATGTCTTAGATCGTACCGCTCCCCCAATTTGACAAGTCGAGGTAAGTCAAAAGAGCTTTGCCCAAACTAAATTCCGGATCATAAAAAAAAAAAAAAACCATACGCTCTTTGACCCTTCTCTAGTTTTTTTCTTTTTTTTTTTTTTCTTCTCTCTCGGCTTTTGTACTTTTCTTAATTAAAATTAATTTTACACATGTTATCCACACAGTATATATTGCTCATAGCTTTTCATATTTTCTAACGTTTTGTGTACTTTTTTTTAATTAAAATTTATTTTTTATTTTAAATTAATTTTGCACATGTTATCCACACAGCGTATATTGTTTATGGCTTTTCATATTTTCAAACATTTTATCTACAATTTTAATTTTTTCTTCAAAATCCCGATAACATGTCTAAATATACTAAAAATAAAAATTATAAAAAATATCTCAATAAAATACTATATTCGTGCCTGTGTAAACTGAAAACTTATTATTATATTTTATTATATATATATATATATATATATTGGTAATCAAACTAGCCAATAGATTAGTGAACAACCCACCGGGTCTCTTATTGGTCTTATGGTGTATTTGGACACAAGTTTTCCAAGGTGAGTGGATCCGTATTTATAGTTAGTATGGTGAAAATTACATATTGTACCAAAAAAAAGGAATATTTTTATTATAAAATATTAAGATAATTAAATAATATAATAAAATTTGTGGGTATTTAATTAAATTTGAAAATTTCTATAACTTTGATTTTGAATTGGTACAGTACAATGGCAAGTGAATTATAGACGAATTAACAAAATTATATAAGAACGAATTAAGAATAACGACATTAGCACTTTTTAAAAGTTTCTCTCACTTCTTATGATTTTTTTTATAAAATTATAAAATTAGTCTTGTAATTAATGAAAAATAAGTAAACAAAATAACTTAAATACCATAATTACAATCGTTTCTCATTTATTATTATAAACTAAAATCTACACTTTTCACTTTTAAGTAACTCCACTTTTACTTGTATGTAACTATATTTTTCATAATCTTATGTTTACTCTCACCTCTATATATATATATCTTCAGTTTATTAAACCTCAAACAAATATTACTAAAAGGATTGCATTGAAGAAGAGTTTTTGGACATGAGTAATTTTTGTTTTTATTATTATTATTTTTTTTTTGTACAAGCAATATGGAGCAAACTCATATTATTATAAATTATCGAATCCCTAGAAAAGCAGAGCAACTTTTAAATGTTTTAATTTTTTTATGTGATTGCTTTTTTGGTAGAACAATATACACAATTGCATAAAATATTTTTTTTTGCTGATGTATATATCCTAAGTTTTTTTTTTTTTTGGGTAATTTATAGAAGATTTTTTTAAAACTATTGAATTGTTTTAAAGAGTGTCATGTTATTTTTTATTTAATTGTAACCGATTTTGGAGATGTTGGGATTTGAATTTCAATTTAGTTTACCTTTATTTTAGTTATTTCTATTAGTGTATTAATTGATAAACTATTACGATATCTTACTTTGTATCAATTAACAAAACGATAATTATTTATTTTCTTATTTGATTTTTGATAAAATAAACTTAAAAAATATTTACAAGGTTAATTTAAAAAATTATTAAAAAAGTTCTCACACACAACTTCATGAAAATATTTGACAGTATATTATAATTTAACATAGAAATTAATAAAAAGTGGGAGTTATAAAAATAAAATAAAAAGTGGAAGATATTTGTTTTGTAATAATAAATAAAAGAGAGGATAATTATGGTATTTGATTGTTTTGTATTAATTGACCTCTACTACAATTAGTTTTGTAATTTTGTAGGAGTAAAATGATAAAATTGAAAAAATTTTTGAAGAAGTACTAATTTCCGATGCGCGAATTAGAGAAATTATATAAATAGTACAATTAACTATTTATAATAAATAAAAAAAATTCAGTGTAATCAGCTGACCTACTTCACAAGCCTATTTGTTCTGGGAGATGGATAAAAAAATGAAAAACATAATTTTCAATTATATATTTTAATTTAATTAAATTCTAGAATATAAAAAATGAATAATAATTAATAAAAAATTATTTTTTATTTTTTTAATAAAAAGTTTTCCTTTTCTTTTTTTATTCATAATTGCACATGTAATTAATTTTGAATCTGTCTAATTTACATTTTTTCGTTGGCTGAATCTACGAATCAATCGAACATTAAAAAGGCCGTTGAGGCTCATGGTGACGCTCGCCTCATGCTATCATTACTTTCATAGTCACGCTTTGATCATTAGCAAATCAATTTCGGCCGCCCTCTCATGTCACGCTTTCTGTGCAAGAGGTTTGTAATTGCTTTTCAATTTTAAATTTCTAAAACTGAATCTTAATTATTAATTTTTGATCCGATTACTTAATTTAAAAATATATTTATTAATTTCACATTAATCGGTGACTGATATACAACTTTAAAAACTTCAAATTAAAAAGTAACTTGAGGCTCCTCAAATCTCGCTTTCCTCTCCTAGACTAACCGCAATGAATGATTAAGGTAGCGTAAGAAGTTATAAAAAAAAAAAGTAATTTGAAATAACTTTTAATTTTTGGTATTTTTGACCCAAAATACATTATTATAAAGATGAATGATATTTTTAAATTTTTATGATAAAAATTTGGAGAGAGAAACTGTGGAACGATTTTTTAATCTGTTATCACGGATTTATATTAGAATTTTTTGAAAGTTATTAAACTTTTTGATTTTTGTGTGAAAAGATTGGAGAGAGAAACTGTGAGAATGATTTTTCGATCTATTTCTATGAATTGGTTTTTCGGTCAATTTTTACAGATTTATGTCAGATTTGCTAAATTTATTGAGATTTGTAAAAAAAATTATTGAGATTTACAAAAAAATTATTAAGATTTGTAAAATTTATTAGAATATAAAGATTTTATGAAATGCAGAAAGTGATCAAAATGTTTTATAGGGTTTTATAAATTTTTAGATTTATTTATTTATTTATTATTAGACAAATTATACTTACACTTCCTAGACATTTTGATAACATACACCCTAAAATTTCGAAAATTATAAACTTCCCTTATTTTGAAATGTTACTAACCCAGACTCCCATCCGTTACTATTACGCCTGACGCTATTAAATTTTGAAATAAAATGACCAAACTACCTCTGCTAACAGAAAGGGGTCTACCAAATGAGATTCTTCATTCGGTTAAAATGACAAACTACCCCTGCCAACAGTAAAATTGAGTCTGCATAGTTTAAAATTTTTTAATTAATTTTTTTACACATCTCATTAGATGGGTCCCACAATAAAAATAAAAATAAAATAAAAATAAAAACAAATGTTTTTAACTCTTTAATTTTTGGAATTTTTTAAATAATTAAATTTACTCTTTTAAGTTTTAATTTTTTAAATCATAAAGAATAAAAATGTTAATCGAATAAAGTTAAAATGTTAGGTATCAATTGGTTTATTTTTTTATTTTTTGTTTTCTATTTTTTATTTTAAACTCATTTTTATTTTGTACTTTTAAAATACTTAGCTACTTGGATTTTCAAATTTGTTATAGAAAATAGAAAATAAGTTTACACATAAAATAAAATGACAAAAGTTTACAAATTTTTTTATTATTACTTTATTATTATTTTTATTATTTATTACTATTTCTATCACTTTTATTTTTACCTTTTATTATTTTTTATTTCCCTTATTTTCACTTCTGTTGACATGCGATCTAATGCCTCCACGTCAGCAAAAAGTTTGAAAGGGTTTGGGTTAGTAACATTTCAAAATCTTAACTTAAAGAAAAATGACAAAAATTCTAAAAAATTTATTAAAAATTATATATTTAAAAAACTAAAAAATTAAAAAAATTATATATTAAAATTTAAAAATTCTTTAAAAAAAAATAATATTCTTTAAAAAATTAATTTTAAAGAATAAATATTGAAATTAAAATTTTAATTTTTGATGAAAATTTCAATTTTAATGTACTTAAATTTAAAATTTTAAATATCACACTTTTACACTCTTTGTGTAAGAATTTGAGATAAAAAGTTACAAAATTTAAATTTGAGATATCTTTTTGGTGTTTGAAAAGTAAAAATATTATTTTTTTAATAACTAAGGTAACATTTGGTTTACTTTTCCATTTTTTGTTTTTATTTTTATTTTATGTGTTAAAAATCTAAAAATAAGGAAATAAAAAACTCTATTTTCTTTAATTTGAGATTTATCTTTTTTTTTTTTTGTTAAAAACTCTTAAAATGATTTTTTATCATTTTTTATTTAATGTGTAAACTTATTTTCTATTTTCTATACAAATTTGGAAACCCAAGTAGCTAAGTATTTTCAAAAGTATAAAATAAAAAATGAGTTCAAAATAAAAAATAGAAAACAAAAAATAAAAAAATAAATCAAATGATACTAACATTTTAACTTTTATTAAATTAACATTTTTATTCTTTATGATTTAAAAATTAAAGAGCTAAAACATTTTTTTTATTTTTATATTATGTGCTTTTATTTTATTTTTGTTTTTATTTTTTTTTTCATTTTACTGTGGGACCCACCGAATGTGTTTGTTGGCAGGGATGGTGTCTTGCACGCTGCACCACGTGCACAGGAATCTCATTCGGTGGGTCATAGTAAAATAAAAATAAAAAATAAAAATAAAGGAAAAACACATAATATAAAAAAATAAATCAAATGACCTAACATTTTAACTTTTATTAAATTAACATTTTTATTCTTTGTGATTTAAAAAATTAAAGAGCTAAAACATTTGTTTTTTATTTTTGTTTATGCGTTTTAATTTTTATTTTTATTTTTATTTTTATTTTACTGTGACTCACCAAATGAGATGTCCGTACAGGTGGTGAGACATGCGAGACCCCTTCTATTGGCAAGGATAGTTTCGTCATTTTGAATCAAAATTTAACAACATTAAGCATAATAGTAACGAAGAGGGGTATGAGTTAATAACATTTTAAAATAAAAAAAATTTATAATTTTCAGAATTTTAGAAAGTGTAGTGTATTCATCCAAATGTAAGGGTATAAGTATAATTTACTCTTATTATATTGTTTTATAGCAAACCCAACGCCGACAAAGTCGCTCACCCTCACAATGCTTTCCCACGATATCTGAATTCGAAAGTCAAATGTGATTTGACACATGGAGTTTTGTACCTACGTATTATTATTTCTGCCTCTCAGATCATAACGTTCAGGTGCGTCTTGAGAATTCGAGTTCACGTGAAAATCCGCACGAACCACAACAACAAAAATCGT